>OY770262.1:161033759-162283759 GCA_963669355.1 Chorisops tibialis
TGTGCTGTTGAAACCGAATGAAAATCACGGGAGACCACTATCGACTACAATTGATGCATTTAAGCCAAGCATTTAAGAATAAACGGTCACAGTACCAAGAGAGACAAGACAAAGTGATCTTGCTGCTCGACAACACTCAGTTGCTTAGGTTGTTGAAAGCCACCTAGAAACACGGAAATAGGACATACTACCCCACCGCTGTATTCTCCAGACATCGCCTCTTCTGGCTACCACCTATTCTGATCGATAACGCATGGCCTGGCTGAGCAGCACTACCATTCTTACGAAGAAGTCAAAAATTGGGTCGATTTGTGGATCGGCTCAAGAGAAGAGCAGTTTTTTCGAAGTGTAACCCGTATGCTGTCAGAAAGATAAGAAAAAGTTTTTCTTTGAAAAATTTTTCACAAAAATGGCTCGAATTTTTTAAAAAAAAATGGCGGTTTTCAATTTTTACTCCTTTCTACAATGGCACTACAGCCCAGATCGGACCTTGGCCTCCTGACTTTCAGGTTCCTTAATATTTATCATTATTTATTGTGGAAGGGTTGTTAGACCTTCGCCCAATCCTCTATCTTCGAATTTTCATTTTCGTAGATTGAGGTGATTAAGGTATACCCAAGCAGGCAGTGGGCTGGAATTATGCGTCGACCGGGATTTGAACTCATGACCATCGCATTGTAGACCAACACGCTACCCACTAGGCTACACCCTAGCCCACCCACAATTTGCACTCCCAATACATTATTAACCGGTGACTATATACTTTTGGCAGTCGGCAATTTACGGATAAGGAATGAAACAAATCGAGGAAGATTTAATGAAAGAGGTACAACTTTCAAGGTATTATTGTCGTATAAGTAATTTAAAAGTCACTAGCAAACACATTTTGACGACAGCAGGCACTCATCTTGAAAAACTTGACCGTTGGAGAAAAGTTAAACAATTTTGCGAGCATCAAAATGAGTAATCTTATAATACAGTTTATTCAATAGAAGAATTTAAAAATCTATGTAATTTGTGACATTTATTACATCCTTTGCTTGTGCCTTAATATCTGTGCACACTTTCTATTTTTACGCAAAGTGTGAATTTTCACTAAGGTTGATTTCATTTGGATTGAAAATCCGTCGCTTGTAAGAACAAGAAAACTTTTCACCATCTGGAACATTTTTACTAAAAACTATTATAAAATTTTAACAATTCTTCACATCGAAATGATAAGAACCGAAATTTACAGGATCGCTATTGAAACTTCCTAGGAAATAATTTTATGAGGGCTTGCAAACAACGATGTAAAAACGAGAGTGCAATATATCTTATAATAAATATTCGCATATGGATATATGAAACCGATTAGGTTTAATCTATATGTATACTCTAGATGAAATCTGAGAGTATGTTGTAACGCAAAGAAATAATGCTCGCACAGAGCCGCCAAGGGTATAGAAATATTTGTTGTCGCTTAAAAACCTCGATTCCGAGTGGCCGTCTGACCGTCTGTCTGTCTGTCCGTCTGCGCGTCTGTCTACAGCATAACTCTCGAAAGCTTTGAGCTATAGTGCTAAAAATTGTTGTGTGTCATTTTTAGCAAAACAGTAACTTTAAGCTCGTGAATGGGCTACTTCCCCCCACTCCTTCTACCCCCTCCCATACAAATTTCATGAGATTTCGAAATATTAAGAAACTGATTTGACAAGCTATTGCCTTGAAATTCAGGTCAAAGTATTATGACATAGATGTCATTAATATCACGGTATATTGATCTGATCCCCTCACTCCTTCTACCCACTCCCGTACAAATTTCACGAAATTTTGAAACTTAAATTAAATTTATTTTCTTCGAAACTGTCAAAGCTATCAACTTGATATTTTGTATAAAGTATAAAAATAGAAATATCAATAATGCGAAAAAAAATTGTTGTGATCCATACACTCCTTCTACCTCCTCCCATACAAATGCATAATTTTTGTTAAATACATTATATCGATTTCCACGAACACTAGAAAAAGTACAAACTTAAAATTTTGCCAGAATTTCTTTTTCAATAATTGCAATAAATGCTAGAAAAAATTATCAGTTCCGCTTCACTCCTTCTACCCCCTCCCATACAAATATCTGTATTATAAATTCAAGAAAAGCATTTCGTCTTCGAATATATGAGAGCTATCGACTTTGAAGTTAAATCAAATCATGGTGATAAGAATGGTGATAAGCAGTTTCAAAATCATCTTAAACGCTCCACTTCCTCTGCCACCTTCCATACAAATGCCCCAATTTCAGGAAAACTATGTCCGATTTCTTCAAAAATAATGAAAACTAAAAACATTTTGCATGTTCAGTGTCATATACGAAAAATACAAACCTCCCCCTCTACTTCTACCACCTCCAGTGCAAAAGTCTCTATTCAGTATTCGAAAAAATTTGAGATGATATATTTTCTAGAGTATCATATGATTGGGCTTTACGCCCAATCATAATTCTGTTATGTCTTTTATTATAATTGTACCACACACGCGTTTATGTAAGCAAATGAGATCACACCTCAGCAAATCAAGAGATCATGTCAAACTCAAATTTTCTATGTAAAACTCTTTAAACTATCGATAGTCCATTATTTCATTCACAATTAGTCTAAAGACATTTCATTCGGATTATGTTTATCAACAGCTCTCAGTATTCAAACAATAATTCAATAGTCGCGTCCACTTCACTTCAAAAAAGTAATTTTATAGCCACTATCGATAAAAATTATCATTCATTCGAAAAATTATTCGATAGTAATTTTCATTTTTTTTGGAAATTTTTCGAAAGTCACTATCGATAGTAACTTTCATTCATTCGAAAAGTTATTTGATAGTAACTTTCATTCATTCGAAAAGTTATTCGTTAGTCGCTATCGATGGCAACTATCGATAGTAATTTTGATTCATTCAGAAAGTTATTCGATAGTCCCTACCGATAGTAAAAACTATCGAATAAATTTTCGTGGTAGTTATTCGATAGTGCCAATCACTAGTTTAGAAGTACAAGAAGGCAACATAAGAATGTGAAAAATAGGCAAACTTGTAATTTGCTTGACTTGGACGGTTTTCAAATGTATGGACATGAACACAAACTTGCGCTGAACTACAAGTTTTTGAACAGATTACTCACAACAATCAAAAATAAATATAACTTTCTTAAATAACAATTCATTATGATTGTGTTTAATTCATTAAAGAAAAAGAATTGAGAAAATTCAAATTTCGGACAAAATTTCCCGCGCAATCGCTGTACATGCATTGTCCAAACTCTATTAGGAGAGAAGTGTTAGTGTATATCGAGTATTTCCACTTCCACATTCTAGGATTATTTTAAAATAGTTATATGATACAAAGACATAGAGATATGATTGAACCAAAACATAGAAGATTGCTACTGGCCTTAAAATAAAGAACGATAGAATTCTCACTCAAAACAACCTATTAACCCGATTATTCTGAATTAACCAATTAACGCTCCTCTTCCCACCTAAGGAGTATGGAACCCTATTTTGTTTGAATCCTTGCTATTAAAGTTTCTTTCTTCAGTTAAGTTAATGTTTAACGATGGAAACGTTTCAAATAGATTTCCCTAAAACTAGATTGGACCATAGCCCGGTGTAAAATTACATCTCTTGTATATGTGGGTTAAATATTTGTTTATATTATAAGATATACAAGCATAAGCCAATCACAAGTTATTGAACCTTTGCTCAATAAAACCGTAAACTGAAAAGCATAGAATTGAAATTTCCCTCAAATACTGTCAAACAGGATCAATAAACTATACTAAGAATTTCCAAGAAATTCTCACAAGCCACTCCGCAAAATTTACGTTGAAATCCAACCCTTTCAGTTAATGCAACCGAAAAGTTAATTTAATCCTGAAACCATTGTTCTGATGATGGTTGGTTACCAAGAAACAACAAGTTGGCCCGCAGCAAAATCTCCACGAATGCACCGCTCATGTTTATATGTGGAATTTTCTCATTTACGATACCACATGGATCACTCCGTATTCCAGCAATAGTCTCCTTCCTCATGTCTCCGCGGGTACGAATGTCTTTCATATATACGCGCGGTATAAGAAATCATAAATGGCGGGCTAGAGCATCCCATACATGAGCCCATCATCCGGCATTCAGGAGCACATATAAATCCATTTTATAAGATTTATTGAAAACCATTACGTTTTTCTGATTGGCTGAAACTTGAAACCTGTATAAGGGGGTAAATGAGTGCTTCGCTTGTTCGCCCATCATCCCTCGCGCTCTTAATCTCCCCCGCTCTCCGGGCAATGTGGCCGCCGAGCCCTACGCCCAGGCAATTTAAAAGCTGAACTGAAGCATCTTTTGTTCGAAACCTGCTAATTAGTATTTACATGAAGGCATTGTATGACCCCATGTGCCTAGAAGCACACCACAGCGTACCCACCACTACGGAGCCGAAGCCCTGGCAGCATGCAGGAGCTGATATGACGAGCCCTTTGAAAACTGGTACGTGTGCACCATAAAGAACAAAACCATCATAAATGGAAGAAAAAAGAAAACATCCTGTTTGGGGAAGAAGAGGGCATATACTTCGAGTCGAGGAGTATTCTGCACACAAGACGTATATATGTGAACCGCGTCAGAAAAATGGATACATCAGGCACATTCCTTTCGCTGAGCCACACGAACTTAATCCCTGCATTAAAAAATCTACCGGTAGGATGCCGCAAAGATAGATGATCACTTGTAAAGTACTTCCTTAAAGTGCACTAGATATCTGCATATTTATTTAAGAGTTTCCATTAAGACGCACAACAGGACGACTATGGCTTTACACTACACAGTCTCGAGATCAAGAGCCATCTTGGATGGATCCAGGGGAAGCCATAAGGACAACCCTCTTTCAAGTCGGTTTTTTTCCTTGTTCCTTTCTCATTTCATGTTTTTACGCAGGAGTTCAAGAAATTAAATGTTTACTAGGCTGAATGTAAAATTGTCTCTTGAAGCTTATCATCTTGCCACTAAAGAAAGAAAATGAAGAGGTGAATTGGGCTGGCGAGAGCGGGAAAAGGAAAAGAAGGAAATTGCGTGGGTTGGCTAAGAGTGCCTATGCATTTCGTTTGTGGTTAAACTTTGTATCTCCTTCTTCGTATTTCTATTTTTCCTTCCTATTTTCATCTCGTTTCGTATACATCACAAGAGTCGGAGCACTTTTGCAATTATGAAGCAATTCTCATCCTGTTGAGGACAATAGCGGAATATTTTCTTGTTTTTGTTCAATTACCCTGAAATTTTTTCTCTGCCGCTCGTTACAATTAGAAAAAGTCGAGAAGAATCCGCTCGAACAAAAGCAGGACTTGAAAAAAGCAGATAGCAAGTCGAGTTCGGGAGGAGATGAGAAAAAAAAATGAAGCCAAGTACTTGCTTTCGTGCGGGCTTATTTTTTCTCTCATTTTTATTGTGAATTTCATTGCAGATTGTCCTTATTCTCGTCCTCTAGATAGAATAGAAATGACAGAGCTTTTACGATTTTTCGAAACCGAAAAAGGCGTTCAACTCCGTTAAAAATTCCGACCGCGTTCTCTCTAGTCTACTCAGTTTTCTGACGTTTTAAAGGAGCACGCTCTTCATTCAAGGATCCTATTAATTATAATTTTTAAATTAAATATAAAAAACAAACAAGAACTCCGCTTACAATCAAGGAAGTTTGAATAGTGGTAATATGGTACTTGTGAAGTTAATAAGAACCTCTGCTTGTCAAATCCTACAGAATAATTTCGCATTTTATAATTAGGAGTGTTCAAAGCTGCTTTTGAAATTTTTAAAAGGTCAACAAGATTCAACAAATTCCTTTTTTTTTCGTTAATTTTCACTTGTGGAATCTTCAGGATTTGTGTGCATTTTTTTCTTCTTCTTTACATTATCAATTAACATACAACGTGCTTAAGGATTGAACTGGTTTTTTTTTGTAAAATAAAACTTATGATATAAAAGAAATAATTTTGATATTTACCTTTTTGGTAAATTGTATTTGAGAAGAAATGACCTAATTCATTTTAATGAGGTTGTTTTTTATCGATATTTGCAAGAAAATGAAATTATCAGTTGGAAAATTTTGCTCTCGAACCTATATTCGGCTGGACTCTAAAATTTCGTGTATTAATTGTAGCTGGTTCAATTGAGTGTAAGTGTTCGCATGTACTTTTGTTTGATATATCTTTTTTATTCAATTAATACTTTATAATATTTTTTAATACAAATTTTGTTTTCTTAATTTTTTTTAGTTAAAATAGTTTTTTTTTTAAATTTCCCGAAAGTGTGTCCAGAACTATTTCCAAATATAGAACTGCAAAAATCCTCTATTGGGGACGATCCCCCAGATAAGAAAGAAATAGTTTCCACCATTCAGTCAACGGCGTGAAGGAAAACCCCACACGAAAGAATACATGTAGAGCAATTTTACAAGTTTGACCCCATTATATGTGTTGTGAATATGATTATATTTATAGTTAAATTTATTACAAATAAATAATTGTGTTGTTAACAAGTTTACTACACTGTAATGAAAACTATTACTTAAATAGTAAAATACTTATTATCAATTTCAATGAAATATCATTACAGTTTTAAATGCTGTCTTAATAATACCCTAATCGCAGTGGTTTTCAAAAATCTGATTTTTGCATAATTAAAGTACAAATAAAACACTCAATTTAAGATTTTAGGACTTTATTAATATAATAAAAAATAAAAACGGAATTATGAATGTTGCAATACAAAAGTGATATCAATCAGCGGTAGTATTGCCACCGTGATGACAAAGATCCAGCCGAATATCATAATATTCGGCTACATCATGATGTGGGTACGAGTAGCTTGGCGTAGCGATAGCCTCTAATTGAGATGAATAGCATGCGTGATAGCGTAACTATGTTCCAGCGTAATAAGAGCAAGCGTGTAAACCGATAGTTTGGAGGATAGCTTTTCCAAGAAAGTTTTTCATTTTCGTAGATTGAGGTGACCAAGGTATACCCAAGCAGGCAGTGTGCTGGAACTATGCGTCGACTAGGCTACACCCTAAGCAATACATCGAATAGATCCCGATACGACAGAAACAAACGCGGAAGAGGCTGGTACTGAACCGACCCAGGTATAACGTCCGATCTAAGTGTCCGCACTGAATTCGAAGTAGCTACTATTTCACAAAGGCAGGCAAATTTCCTTCTTCTTCTAGAATGGCACTACAGCCCTAATCGGACCTGGGCCTCCTGACATTTAGGTTCCTTAACATTTTTCATTACTTATTGTGAGAGGGTTGTTAGCCCTTCGCACAACCCTCTTTCTACGAATTTTTCATTTTCGTAGATTGAGGTGACCAAGGTATATCCAAGCAGGCAATGTGCGGGAATTATATATTGCATCGACCGGGAGTTGAACTCACGACCTTCGCATTACAAGATCAACACACTACCCACTAGGCTACACCCTAGGCAAATTTCCTGGATAAATGAATTCCGTACCGTACGAGTCCCAGAAGTAATTTATTTGCATTCTGAACTTTTTACTAAATATTATAATTAAAATAAAACAGGCTTCCTGCACCAGCTTTGGCTTAATGATAATAATAGCGTTTATTTTTTGAAACTTCAATGTGATAAATATATTGAAAGAAAAGATTTCCGGATTCGGACTGCTAGCAGTTTGATAAAGGTTTCTGCAGAGACCGAAACGTCACGAATAATAAAGCGTAACAGTATAGAATCCGGAAATCGTTTCTTTCAATTCGAAATGCACTGTGAAAACATTCACCAAACCAGTGATAAATATATCTCAGATTTTAAATAAACTAAACTTTACTTATAACAAAATAAATTAAAAATGAAATAAAAATATAATACAATAAAATAAAATAAAAAATTAAGATAAGTTAATTAAAAAGTTGGATGGATTATTTGCAATGGACGATGAAGTTCACCCGAATCCGTTTTACTGGTCTTCATCTGTACATTGCAATTACCATCACATTACGTAATAATGTGTCTTCTTAATGGATTTATCCACAATATAAGGATTGTTTCCCAGACAGATACGAGCTGGTATAAGGGAAATGTTTCGTGATACTGAAACGTTGCATAGGTAATAGTGGGTAATGCATGGGCAATTTAAAATATTCACGATTGCTGCATGAACTTCTTTGCTGCGATCTTGAAGCACTTGATGTTCTTCACCTGTCTATTTATTTACAATAGTCGACAGGTTATAATATACCACTGACCATATAAATTTAAATTAGGATTAATGGATAATTACAACAATTTAAAAAAAATGAAAGCAACAATACTACAATAGAGAAAAATAAAAAAAAATAAAAAATATTTACAAACAAATAAAGCATTGAAAATAGAAACGAAAAGTAAATAAAATCCTACATTAATTATGACGCAAAAGTAGATAAGGCCGATTTTATACAATTTTTACTAATATTAAAATCGATGTGCTCATAATAACGGTTAAAATCTCTATAAACGACATCAAGAGGTTCCCCTTGCCCATAATTAGTTCTGTGAGAAGCAGTATAAAATAAAATGCCAACAAGTCGGGCGAAACTTTATTATTTTTGGGACAAGTTGCGGATACGTGGAAAGTCAATATGCTGGTTAGCGTGGCTAGGGAAGACTAAGTGAAACGGGGTTCTTGGGCAGGGCGGTTGTTAATTTAGCACTTTGCGGAAACGTTCAAAAGCTCCAGTACATATAATCAATATTTCGTTCGTTTATTTTCAAGTTTGAGTTTTTATGAGGGGAGGGGTGATAGTAAGGGTGGGTGGATGTTAATAGTTTTTTAATTGATTGCTTGAATCACGTTCAATATTCTCTGTATAGAATGTCAGTTTCATAGACGAAATTGCATTGAATTTTCATAGGATTCGGTGTATTTTACATTCATGAAACCAAACATTTGTGTGGGAGGGTGTAGAAGAGGGGAATCGTAAAATTTGTGACGCAATTTTATTTCCTTTCTCTTGTAAAGTGCTCGTACAAAATTTCAAGTTCGTATCTTTTAATTTGTTGGATACTAGTTGATTTAATGAAATTGGTCGAAATCATACTTTTGTATGGGAGGGGGTGGAAGAGCAACCGCGATTTCAAAATTTTTAAAGTAAGTTCATTTCAACTATTTTCAAAAGTTTTTACGCAAAATTTCAAATTGATAGCTTTTAATAGTTAGGTGATAATTGATTTCTTAAAAATGGTCGAAAAAATAATTTTGTATGGGAGGGGGTAGAAGTCTTAAAGATATTCGACCAGTTAATATTTCAAACTTTTAGAAATTTTTTTAAATGCATTTCTCAAATTTTCAAGTTTCTACCTTAAAATTTCATTCAATAATTTTCAGTTTATGTGTTTTTTTTGAAACACCTTGTGCACGTTCGACCCCCACTTCGGTGCATAACAATTTTGGAACAAATTATAATTTTTTTTCTATGTACATTAAATAGATGTATCGACGTGCAAAATTTAAACTTGGTATCTTTTACCAGAACCCTAAAAAAATCACTCAAAATTTTCAACATTTTTGCTTTACACCTCCCTCCCCTTACACCCCCTCCCCCACTTAAATTTTTTACACAAAATTAAAAACTATATAGTTCTACAAACTGACAAATTTTTTGATTTGATGTCTGTACTCAATTTTTGAGATATACCGATTTGTAATTTTGGAAAGTGCTCCATTTTTGAAATGCTCCCCATTTCCCCCCACTACTAGTATCTTCACATGTTCTATTTTTTTCATATTTCGCTAGTAAAGCTTAGTATACGTTTTAAGTTTCAATTACATAGCTTAAGAGACAGTCGAGATATTCATTTTTAAGTGTTTTTCTTTGCATCCCCCTGATCCTCCCTCTTACAATAATTAGCCTCTTTCTAAGCTGATTCTGGTGGATCTATATGCCACCTTAGTGGTCCCAAAATATGAATTTTTTGTGATTAGTAATTTCGAAGATATAATCATTTGAAAAAAAAATTCGGCCGACAATTTGTTTTTAGCCCCCCCTTTTCGGACGCCAATGGATAAAAAAATTAAATTATTTTTAAAGTTTGTCCCACAATCCTCTTCATACTTCTGCTGATTTTCAGCTTCCTATCTGCATTCGTGGCGAAGATATTAGCAAGTGAAGTTTTTCACTCTTTCCCTCCCCCGCCGCTCCCTTCCACCTGACACTTCGCAAAATCTAGAAAATAGAGCTCACTTATCCAATCAACAATCCACCCAAAAACGAACATTCCACCTTTAATGGTCGGGGAGATATGAGTCCATATGTACGGCGTATGGCGGGACGGATTTTTTTTTTTTTTGCATTTTTAGGCTAATTTAGTCATGAAACGCGAAAAAAAATTTTTTTTTCTGTTTCGATCACAATACTTTATTATTCGAATAATAAAGTAAAAGACATGAAACCGTAGAGATCTAGTAGGCACTCTGACATTGAAAAGTAACAGCAGATCGGGAGCATCAAAATTACCCATGAGTAAGCCATGAGCGAACAAAACATTCATGTCCTCTCTACGTCTAGACAGATTATCTAAACAAAACAATTTCAAACGCTCAGAATAAGGTGGGAGAGATTCAGGGGTATTCCAAGGAAAGAACCACAAGGAAAAACGAAGAAAACGTTTTTGAACACCTTCAATACGACTAATATGGACATCATAATGAGGACACCAAACAGGGAAGCATACTCTAAAATAGGTCTTACCTATGAGACAAAAAGGGATTTAAGTACGTAGGGATCAGTGAAATCACGAGTATAACGACGTACGCAGCCAAGCATTTTATTAGCCTTACTCACTATAGTGTCATAGTGCAAGGTGAAGCTCAGCTTACAATCAAAAATAACACCAAGATCACTAATATGATCAACCCGGTTCAAGCCAGTATTATTTAAAGTGTATGAGGTTAAAATAGGTGTAAGCTTACGAGAGAAGGATAAGACATTACATTTATCAATATTTAAGAATAACTTTTTAAGAACACACCAGTTATAAAAGATATCAAGATCACGTTGCAGAGTTAAACAGTCAGTTTCAATGTAAATTTTTTTTTAAATTTTAATATCGTCAGCATATAAAAGTAAAGGTGAGGTAATTTACAATAAAATAAAAAATAGTGGCCCAAGATGACTTTCTTGTGGCACACCAGACGTAGACTTTATGGGAAAAAACCAGGTCTAAAAATAACTGATTGAGTTTTATTTGACAAATATGAGCAAAGCCAGCGAAGTAGTGTAAGAGGAAATATTAATTTATTCGATTTCAGAATTAGAAATAAATGAGACAATTTGTCAAACGCCTTGCTGAAATCCGTATATATACAGTCAACTTGAGATTTATTTTCAATACAGCGGTTTACGAAATTGGTAAAGGATAGAAGATTAGTCACATTTGATCGTCCCTTAAGAAACCCATGTTGCTTAGTAGAAAGTGAAAATTTAAAATTGAAATAAATCACTTCAGTTAAAATACATTTAAAAACTTTAGGTATTTCTGAAAGCTTGGCAGTAGGTCTATAATTTTTAATGTCAACAGTGCTACCCTTTTTATGAACAGATATAATAAAATATTTTTTCCAGATGTGTGGAAAAACGCCTAACACAAGGGACTTGTTAAACAACAATGAAAGAGGGCGGCTTAAGGCATCAGCACAGTGATACAAAATGTCACTGGGAATCCCGTCCGGTCCCGAACTATAGGAGATTTTAATCTGCTAAGGTACTAAAAAATAGTAGCATCACTGATCGTTATACAGCGTGGGATTGTATAGCATGGCGAGGATCTGGACAAAGCATATAAATCGTCCAGGATTGGGCAAAGTAGTCGGCAAATAAATTGGATATGATATCCGGGTTGTCAGAAAAGTTTCCATCAATCGATAAACTCGACGGAAATCCAGAATTTTTAGGTTTAGAATTAATAAAAGCCCAAAAAGATTTAGGATTCGTCTTAATATCGGTTTATACTTTCTCAATGTAAGAAGCAGAAGATCTACTGTTGCAGTAACTTTTCCACGAACGATTCTTAACACGCTTCAAACGACACAAATGTTCATCAAACCAGGTTGCATGTTTCAGTGAGTTGATGTTGTTTACAGAGATTGGAACACAAAGTATGAAAGAATAAAATAAAATATTATAGAAACGAGACAAAGAATCATCTAAATTACCTAGTCAAGTCATAAATATTGGTACACAGACGCCAAAATGAAAACGAATTAATATTTTTCAAAACTTTTTTTTTCTTTTTATTGGGTTATTCAATGGCTACAAATCTTAGAACAACTTATTCGAAATGACTTCCACTTGCCTTCCAGCACGACTTGAGACGATCTGGCCACTCATCGATCGCGAGACGCACTTCATGCATAGGGAAATTGTCCACTGCACGGACAAGGGCTCGCTTCAACGACTCAATATTTGAGTGTCGAGTAGAGCAAGCCAAGCCCTCTAATACGGACCACAACTTGTAATCCAACGGGTTGAGGTCTGGACTACTAGCTGGCCAATCATCCGTTGATATGAAGTCCGGAACGTTGTTTTTGAGCCATAGTTGAGTCGTTTTTGCCTTCTGAGCTGCAACAGAGTCTTGATGGAGGTTCACAATGGATTCCAAGACGGTCGATTGATATACTTTGGCCGATGTTTTCACTCCTTTCTCGCAAAAATTGAACTTGGTAACGCTATCGTATCTCACTCCCCACCATACCATTACAGACGCGGGATGGTGGCCTCTTTGGACCCTCGGGATGAGTTGGGATGCTTCTCTGGATGAGACTAAGACTAAGGCAGGATGATCAGGAACTTTAGGAACAAGCGGAGAACCAGAACGTTAAAGTGCAGTATTTGATGGATTAGAAACGAAGATAAGATCAGGAATTCGTTTACGTACATGTAGAACACTGTTGATTTGATTAAGATCAAGACCATTAAGCCTGTCGATAACATAACATTCCAGGCGAGATGATGCATTCGTCGCAAATAGATGATCCTCTGATTCAGAGTATTTGCAATTTAGATACGGAAGATTAAAATCACGCAGTATAATGATAGCATCATTAGAGTCCGCAACGTTCGAAATGTATTGGATACACAGAAGGAAGTCTTTATAAAACTCAATTGTACTCTTCGGCTGAATATATAAAACAATGATGTAGATTATCGTAGTAACGCATTTGAGCGATAAACATATTAAATGCAACTTCGAAGAGTTCGGAGTGTAGAGTCGTGTGGATTTAATTCCAGTTTTTGAGGTACTTTCATGACGATCATGGCGAATGTCGATTGGCAAGGAGCTGTGATAGCGTATTGCTTTGTGGATGGGATCCTTCCTCAGTCGATTCGTCCTACAATTTCGGTTTCTTATCGAGGTTGCATTTCTTTTATTGATATTGTGTATATCTGCGTTGTATGTTATGATTATTGAAGATTTTAGTCTTTGGATTATTATATTATACATTAATTTTGTCCTATTAAGGTTTAATGTTTGCTGTAGGTTTAGTTTGTTGTTTTCTAGTTGCACTCATCATAGCCAGCGTCAAAAATAGGCATCAATGATATGCATGCTAGAGAACCAAGGCTTGAATCCGAATCTTCTGGCTCCCTTAGTTTTGATTTATTGAACGTTTTGAGATGTATCAACTGCTTCACTCCGTTTATTGGCAAGGTTAAAAAAATAAAAAGGTGAAAATTAAGTTTTCAGCAAAAAATTAGTACTTACAAATCGTCGAGTTGTATGAATGCACATTCGATTGCCTTCCAGGTCCTCATAAAACAAAAGATGGATTTTTACAAGGTTTTTCCAGGTTTGAAACGAAATTTCCTCTTACAATACTTGCAGCCTCGAAAGGAATCGTCTCGATTTGACTGTGGGACAGGAGCAGATCATGAAGTTTCGCTAATCCATCTAAACTCAAGTAACACTACACACTTTTCGGTTATTATTAACAATTACTAAACACTATTGTGTAAATACAAACCTTATATAATCAAAAAACACCGGCAACTGATTAGCACGATACTGCTAATATCCTAATATTGTCATTTAAATTAGAGTCACGCCATGCAACAAGGAGACACCGTATCAGTGTCACAATCAATACCTGCGAATTCACCATTCCCAATGAACCATTCCTGGAGTGGTGAGTTTAGTGATTTTCTTTTGCTAATTTCATCCACCCAAAGATAAATTGTTCCTTCAAAATTTTTTTTGTGGCTTTATAGTTAAGTATTAAAAACTTCGCACACTTCTTGATGTCGACACTTTTTTAAATTTCGCTCCAAATATCGGGCTTGATCTTTGCCAAACTACGGTAAAGCGCCTCTAATGTCCCGTGGAGTAACTATAATTTAAATCAGACGCATATAGACGAACGTCAAAATTCATTAAATTGCAATGGAAAATCTTTAATTTTTATTGCAAGTGAAGTGAATTTTGGCTAATGCGATTGTTTACTGTGAAATTTATTGCAAATGTAGTGAAATATAAATGTGATGTATATTTTACGTTGTGAACTTTACTACAATTTTGATAAATTTCAATGTTTTTAGGTAAAATTACCAGGTAATGAATTATTTCAGTGAAATGTAATGAACATAAGAAATTGGGAAATATTGATGAACCGCAAAGAAATTAAAGCTGGCAGTGAACTTTATTACACACTTTAATGAAAACTAGTATCGCCTGTGGTCGAAATTCGACCAATTGTGTGTGTAACTACTATATAAGATTCACCGTCAATATTTTTCGCCGTGGAGGTATATACGGACTACCAACGGAACTCCTCCAAGCGAACCCGGAAATAACAGCCGATATACTCCTACCACTCTTTACTGAGGTGTGAAATGAAGGAAGATATCCGGCTGTATAGAAGGAGGGCGTCATTGTGAAAATTCCGAAGAAGGGCGACCTTCGGGATTGCGGCAATTGGCGTGGTATACCATATGTCTACTTACTGTCGTACCAAATATTATGGCTAAGGTAATTCTTAATAGGATTAGTGATGTTGTAGAGAGCACTCTCGAAGTTTATTAGGATAGATTCCGTAATGGGTTGTATTGTATAGACCGTTGCGTTGTGAACTACCCTGAGCTATTTAGAATCTTCTTCTGGGACCCTAGAATATGTCCGTCAAAAGTCAATGCTTTTCACGATCATATAATGCAGTTCCCCTTATCCTTACGACACACGATGCTAGTTAAAATATTTTAACTTTCCTTTCGACGTTATTAATGTTACTTACAATCTAATAAATAATTCTGCCAACTTCTATCGAAATTGTGAGTTAAAATGTTTTAACTCGCGTTGTGTGTCTAGTGCATTACTATCATAATAAGTAAAAACTGTGGATTTATTTGAAGTCACGTGAAGAAGGTGATTAAGCTTTGGTGAGATAATTTCGCTGGTATCGGTAGTTCAGTGGAGAAACTTGCCTGCAACATGGGTAGCCCCGGGTTCGATTCCCGGCCGAAATATTTTTTACGATTTGACTAAAGTAAAAATATCATAGTTTCAAATAATTTTAATTCCACACTTGAGTTAAAAAAAAATGCTTTTCCAACGGGCTGTAAGCCCTTGTTTCATAACAAATAGATATTGTGCAACTAAAAATTCGAAATATTCAAAAATAAGCTCGCTGTCTATACGCATATTTTATATGCGAAAAAAAAAATTTGTAAATAAAACCCAAAATGCAATAATCCTTGTGGATGAAAATACGATCACATAAAATTAAAAGAATCCGTACCAACAACATAGGTAAATGCGAGCTGTTTACAAAACGCCAGTTTCCATTTCGAAAACCGAAATGAATTTTGAATTTGGGAACGCGCAAGGCTCCGAGCGTGACTTTGTTCTTGCCGGCGCAGTTCTTAAATCATAGCAAATATAATTAAAGTGAAAAGATACCGACAAGAATTTCTTTGAAAATTTTTCCAAAAAGGAGCACACAAAGATTGAGCTGAGCCGCATCGTAGTCGTGTCGTCGTTATGTCGATGATCATAGCGAGAAGGAACTAGCTGTTTTTTTTCTTTCTTTCTTTTTAGTTATGTTTTGAGTGGTAGGAGACATTAATGGACGCGATGTTTAGATAATCAGTTCGATGATAAAAAAAAAGATTAAAGGTTATTTTTGGAGATAAGTTGTTTGATGTGACGTCAGGTGTGATTTTCTATTTATATGTTGGATTTTTGAGAAATTCCTTTTATATGAAATTCGATTAAAGATGAGGTTCCCTTTAGGGTAATTTGATTTAACGTTTTCGAAAATTTCTTGTATAGTTTCAGCTTTATAGTTTTTTCTAAAATGCTTTTGCGAAATTAGTCTAAATTTCATTAATTAAATGATTTTTGTGTTATCATTTCATTCTTCGGCAACAACAGACTCAACCAGAAAAAGACTAAAATAATTCTTTCAAAGGGAATTTCTATGTTGAAAGAAAAGATTTCCGGATTCTACACTGTTACGCTTTATTATTCGTGACGTTTCGGTCTCTGCTGAGACCTTTATCAAACTGTCTCAGCAGAGACCGAAACATCACGAATAATAAAGCGTAACAGTGTAGAATCCGGAAATCTTTTCTTTCAATTCGAAATGCACTGTGAAAACATTCACCAAACGGATTTCTATGATTCACAATAATCTTTGGTCTGATAGACAACTTTAAAAATGACGGGTATATTCATTATTGAACTTGAGTGAAGTTGTTTCAGGTGGCTGTGTGGATAATTGGTTAATCGGGAGTATTAGGTGTAATTAAATTATTCCTTATCAATTATTGCAATACAGTGAAACCTATTAACTTCACCGCCTGTGTTGAATTACTTTATCAGACCGAATCCACCTTCTGCACATTATTGCTGTGAGGAAATTCATTGACGAAAACAGACGAATGACCTACCAGCAGATACACGAGCGATTTTAGCAGTGGCTGGTGAAGTAGAGAATGTTCTACTTTGCCAGCGCAGCTAAGCCACAGGAAGCTAGCGGCTCACTTTCCGGGTAGCTCAACAGTTGCTTTGCACCGAAAAGAGCACCAACTCAAGCCTCAAATGAGCGACTCTGAATTCATAAATTTGCGGAACAAAATTCTATTGAAAATACGCGGCTTCAACTCGTAAAGACCGGATGGCATAATACCTGCCGAATTTCAAAATACCTGATATTATCCATCCTTGGTTGGACGCAATTTAGAGGTTGCCTATGACTGGTTCACATTCCAGGGAAAAGTTGTTTGTATCCCAAACCGGGCAGAAGCTCTAATACATATCGAAGGGACTTAAGACCTATAAATCTTTCCTCATTCCTTTTAAAAACCTTGGATAGATTGATAGTTATCCATCTTTGTTGCAACATTGTTTAGCAAATGTTGTCAGCAGCCTAACACTTATACTGGAATGGGAAATCGATTGCAATGGCTCTACTCAGACTCGTATGCCATTTCGAAAAGTCTCTTAGTATTAAATAGTACAATATGGTAAATTCTATCAAAATCGAAGAGGCTTTCAGCAACGTAAGACCAGAAGCAATCACGGACTCACTTTCAATTCTGAAGGTGGACGCTTCGCTGAGCGTCCTGATTAATTTGATGTTGACACCTAGGATTGCCAGCACAAAAGTGAACATCACATCCGCTCGAAGGTAGAGGTACACCGCAAGGCGGGGTCCTCTCTCCACTTCTTTGGAACGTGGCGGTCGATGGACTACTGCTAAAACTGGAAGAATCAGGCTGTAAAGTGATTGCTTTTGCGAACGGCGTTGCTATAGCTGTCTCTGATAAGCATCCAAGTACTTTGGGCGAGGTTATGCAATAATCAATACTTTCGAATTAAACACGTGAATGTGTAGTGGGAGTGAGCCCAAACAAAACCGAGATAGTCCTTTTCACAAGGAAAGACTAAACTCTCCTGGATGCAGCCCAAAATAATGCATTGGGTATGATTGTGTGGTGGACTGCCCTATAGACAGAGACATACCGCACTCTCCTCGGCAATGTGCTGAGAGCTGCATGTTTGTGCATAAGTGGGGCTCAGGGAATATCCCTCTCCGCAGCATTAGAAGAATTGATTCACTTGCTGCTTTTCGACATATTGGTAGAGAGATTGCTGAAAATGTAGTTTCAAAGAAACTCACCAGTGGACCTGCATTCAAACTGGTCACTCCTTAATTCTGGAAGATTTCGTAAATTTGACCAAAAATACAGACAACACTCTCCCAAGTTTTGATTTTGAGAATAATTTCTTCACCGTCATCCCCTCGAAATATGAGTGGTAAGCAGATGAACCCAGCGTCGTGTGACCCGTGCTTCAGAGGTCTTGTGTAGTTGGAATTAATCATCATAAGTCCCGATATAAAATCCTGTATGTCGAGAGCTTTCAGAATCATTTGAGCTAAGATCACTTTCAATCACCATAGATAGCCCTGGCAACCATATTCTCAGAGAAAAAAAAATGAAAATCCACAAAATAGACCCAAGACACCGCCAAACAATATTCTAAAAAAAGAACAGAATAAAACCCAAGGAGGCCGCTACCTGGCGAATATACACATTCCTATAAAAAGTATTAAAAATCCAGAAATCGAGAACTCGCCACCAGCGTCCTAATTGCCGCATACTAAAAAGTATAACAGAATTATTATGATTGGAGGAAAGGAGGGGGAAGGGGAATGGGAGGACGAGTGGGAGGGGAAGGGGAGGGGGGGGTGCAATTGGCATAATTGGCAATTATGGCAAAAATTGGTCCTTTTAGCCTTGCTAGTTGCAATGAAAATCGAATAAATGCATTTTTGAAAATTGTGCAATTGTATGGGAGGCGTTAGAAGAAGCGAGAGGATCAGATCGACGTTAATGATATTCACATCCTTATACTATGACCTAATTTTCAAGTCAATAGCTGAAATAGTTTCGGAGAAAAACCAATTTCTTTAAATTTCGAAATTTCATGAAATTTGTATAGGAGGAGGTAGAAGGAGTGAGGGGCCCGTTCACGAACTTAACGTTACTTTTTGCTATAAATGACAAATTTCAGCATGATAGGTCACATGGAATCGAGGTTTTTGAGCGACAACAAATATTTCTGTACCCTTGGCGACTCTGTGCGAGCATTAATTCTTAGCGTTGCAAACGATAATGCAAACACAATATACTCTCAGATTTCATCTAGAGTATAATAAATTAAATTATAAAATGAAGAAATAAGCTCAGAGGAGTCGTTACCATTGTCCTTCGGGGTTTCGCCACCATCTTCCTGGTAAACGCAATCCGCAAACAAAAAACATTGCAAAGTCAAGACCAAACCTAGGGGAAAAATCACATTCTCAAAACAAAAGAGCATTAAAAAAAGAAAGATAAAAAAAAATTATTTAAAAAAAACGGGGAAATCTGCTACCATCGTCCTGGAAAGCACATTTCAAAAACCAAACAGGATTATGATTGGACGTGGCCGTGCGCGCATCGAATAATGGGATACTCAGGATGATATCATCTCGAAGTCTATGGAATAGTGAATAGCAATTTTTGTATGGGAGGTGATAGTAGGACTTATAATTTTTAAATATGATACTCAACATGCTATGTAAACGTTCTGTGCTGAATGTTTGTAGCTTTCATAATTTCAAGGAATTTGATACATTGGCTTTCTAAAATTGTGGCATTTGTATGGGTGGTGGTAAAAAGAGTGGAAGGTCTTAAACGATTTTGAAATTTCTTATCAACGTTCTTATCATCATGATGTGTTCCATAACAGTACGACCTAAGATATACCATATATAAGAGAATACTTGTAAGCGCGTGAAGCAACTCGAGTATTACGGGGTAAAATCATGCATGGTGGTAAGAGATTAGAGATTTTGTCCGAATAATCTGCATCTCATGTGTGTGTACAAAATCAATCAGAAATATTGTGTCAACCAATTCATTAACCGGAGGACAAGAATTCAAAAAATGTTTGTTCGAAGAATAATCTTATATATAAATATCTGGGCATCGAAAATTGTTGGTGACTTTTTTTTTTGTTATTATAAAAGGAGGGGAATGCAACTTGCATCATTAAAAAGGTACTGTGCCATAGATGTGCACAAACCAAAAGTCATGTTTGTATGTTGCCGTTAAGACAGGTAAAATAAAGTGGGAACATAAAAGCGGGATCCCATTTCAGTAGTAAACTGGTAGATCATGTGCACTGCATTGAGCTTTTATGCAAGCTCTTTTAGGCAGTTAATGTGGAAAATGTATAAGTGTCTAACGGAAGAGTATCTACCAGGGGTGTAAATATGAAACCGGAATTTTATTGCAAAAAAAAACACTTACTGGTTGGAAATGAAAAGGATTATTTTATTCAAAGTATAGCCCTTCGCTAGCTATACATTTTCCACATCTCTCTGGTAATGTGTGGATGCTTCGCCAAAAAAACTGTTGGCCTTTTGATGAAAACCAGTCATCGAGCCATACTCGTACATTCTCGTAGGAAGTGAAGCGCTGCTCAGCAAGTGCGTGTCCGATCGATGCAAACAAATGGTAATCAGACGGACCCAAGTTTGGTGAGTAAGCGGCACGGGAAAGAATTTCCCAACTGAACGACTTTATCATTACCTTGACCAGTCTTGCTGTGTGTGATGGTGCATTGTCATGAAGCAAAATCACTTTGTTTTTTCTCTGCTGGTATTCTGAGCGTTTTTCACTCAAAGCTTGATTCAATGCAATCATTTGTTGTCGGTAGCGTTCAGTGTTAACGGTTTCACCAGGTTTCAGCAGCTCATAATAAATACACCCTTCTGATCCCACCAAACGCAGAGCATTGTTTTCCGGCCATAGCGATTTGGTCTTGAAGTTGATGTCGGTGGTTGGCCTGGAGTTGCCCATGATTTTTTCCGCTTCGGATTCTCAAAATAAATCCACTTTTCATCGCCAGTCACAATTTGATGGAGAAATGATTTTGTTTTGTATCTGGCGAGCAGCATTTCGGAAGTGGTTTTTCTGTTTTCCTGCTGTCTTTCGTTGAGATCATGTGGGACCCATTTTCCCATCTTGTGGATCTTTCCCATGGCTTTCAAACGTATGGTGACGGCTGCTCGTGTTACGTTTAACTGATCGGCCAGTTGTTGTTGCGTTTGAGCGTCGTCCTCATCCAACAATGCTTGCAATCTGCTGTCTTCAAACTTTTTCGGAGGTTTTCCACGTTCTTCGTTTCTCACGTCAAAATTTCCACTTTCGAATTTTTTAAACCACTAAAAGCACTGTGATTTACCAAGATCATGATCACCGTAAGCATCGACAAGCATTCGATGCGATTCAGCAGCAGTTTTCTTCAAATGGTAACAGAAAATTAAAGCTGCCCGCAAATCGTAGTTTCGCGGTACAAAGTTCGACATGTTCACTGTTATTAAAAACTATTCTGTCGTATGAAACTTGAAGTGTTATGAGTTGACAATTTTTGTCCGATGTCAAAACAAGAAAATGGCGCCACTGACGCGTGTTCACAATAACCACACTGACCAGTGAGGCCCTCTATGATCAAATTCCGGTTTCATATTTACACCCCTGTTAATATTAGGCGACGCCATAGTAAAAGTATTCATCGCAGGCAAAAACCAACAACAGCAATCTCCAAAGCTTCCGAATTTTCATTGTAGTCCATTGCTGCTTGACTTATAACTTGAAAATCAATCAGTAGAGATGGCATAATCGATGATTTATTTTCATAATCGATATATGCTTAGTCGAATGATTAATAATCGAATGATCATCGAAATCTCGATTATTTCGGTTTTCATATCGTATTTCTTGTTTCTCGTATTTATTTTAGGTTGTAGTTTTTTTTTTTTTACAGAATGACCTGTGTTATAGGCAATTTCGGCCTTTATGTGCAATGCACAAACACAGTCATGGAGGGAAGGAATGGGATTGGGAAGGTTGGGGAAGGGGAGTGAGAACGACCGTAGCTGGTATATTGCTCAGGTGTACTGGCTGCTTACTGACAAATATTTGCAGATGTTATGGGAGACTGAATGATATAAAACGAACAGAAACCATCTACTGAGTATCTAGGCCTTATTGAAGTGGAACTGTTTCACTTTTACACCGTTTGCCCATTTTATTGCGAATAATTTTTTATCACCAGTAGCAACTGAAAAATTTGCGCTTAAAAAAATCCCGTCTGGAGTGGGAATCGAACCCACGACCTATTGACTGAGAAGCAAGCACGCTGCTCACTACGCCACGGAAGCCTTGTTCCATCATTTAGCCACTCTGCCCTGCTGATGTGTGCCGTGAAAGAGAGCGAAAACAATATCGTGAGGGGAAAGGCCAAATAGGGTAACCCCATTGTTTTTAGGACATAGAGATTACGACATTTGGTTTTTCCTCCCACGATATGCGCATGCGCATTTAGCACTATGCTCATTTTATTGTTTTGGGGAGAATGCTCAAAGAAATTGATACAAGAGAAAGGAAGCAAGAAGGTAGTTATGAGGGAAGAACGGCATGCAAGCAAATAAAATACGATAAACGGGAACGAGATATGTGGATGGAAGCCGAATGATAATCGAAATTTCGAATGATCCATTCGAATGAAATATGATAAACGAGATATTTAATAGAGATATATTATATGAAAACCGAGTAAATAATTAAAATTTTGAATGATTATTCGATTCTTTAAACTCTTCTCGTTTTTCCGTAATGAAATGAAATAAAAATCATTCGAATGATTGCTAGAGGCCTCTTGAGATATCTCGATTATTATTTCAATTAGCAGCACATCCTTACATGCAGTCTTACCAGAACAGTCTAGAAATATATATACATCTATCAGTGAATGTATTTATGAAAATCTTCGCAATAGCTTGACTATTGGTCACATTAGCCGATAAATATAAATAGAAAGTCATGCAGCAAATGTGCACATTTACCGTCTACGTATGTTTACCTTAGCATATGATTTAAATTATGTTTCTAAAAGGATAAACGTTCATTAGCCCTCAACGCACTCATTGCAATACCCAGATACATCAACACAGAATATGGTATGTAAATTTCCGTGTAAATGTAGTGATAAAAATCAACTTGTTGTTTGCAGAGTGTGCGATGTAATCTTTTGACTAGTAAACTAAGAAGCATATGATCTCCACATGGGGATGAAATTGATGATTCAGTTAAAAAAATCAATTTTTACTTCACATAGCAAATAATAATTTAAAGAAATATAATTGATTGATTTTAAATGGAAAAAATTATTTGTAGATTTTTTATATAACTTTTTTTTCCATTTTCGCTAATACGAAAGAATTGCTCGAGAAAATATATCAAATATAAATAAAAAATAAAATAAAAATATACTCATCCATGTACGTGAACCTGAAAACCATACGTAATAAATAGCCAATATTTATGAAGTTTATGGGGATAGGCTTTCTACGAGGTCTTCTACTGCATCGCCCATATCCTTTTTTTCCGTCACAAGAAACATCATATATTTGAACTAGAGACGACTACGACGACGGCGACATATTCAAATATTCCATTAATATTAGAGAAGGTTTGAACACATCATACGTGTCGCTTAGGATATTAAACCATAATCCCCAAACCAAATACAAACATACTCTGCGATGTGTTTTTTTTAAGCAGAAGTGACTCGGTTTTGTTCTCGACTAAACCAGAAAGATAGAGAGTAGAAAATGTGAGGGACTTTCATAACGACTGGTTATTAAGTCTAATATATGTACGTCTATATTGTAAAGTGAGTTCGCCTCTTTGCCGTGCTTTAATACAAAAGCCATTTTATGCAATATATGGTCAATATTTATTCTGTTTTTTTTGTGCTATTGGATGTTCGAAAGGATTTAGTTTGGATCAGTGAAGCTCTTGTAATGCTTGTAAGAGTGATGCTATAACTATTACTAATATTCGCATCTATAATTACTTTTTCGACTACATTTTTGGTGATTGGTAGAGTTATCCGCTAACTACCGCCCCATAGCCATTACTTCCGTTCTGTCGAAAGTGATGGAGACGGTTACCAATTGCAAAATAGTCCGCTATCTTGAAGATAACAATTTTGTCAATGGTCGCCAATACGAATGTCGTTCCGGACGTTCTAAAGGCGACCCCTTAGTGATCGTTGGAACTCTTACCTCCATAAATTTGGAGAAGGTCGAGTTCTGGCTCTAAAGCGTTTGACAGAGTTTAGCACAAATGTCTCCTAGTGAAGCTCAAAGCTAGGGTGTAGCCTAGTAGGTAGCGTGTTGGTCTTTAATGCGAAGGTCGTGATTTCAAATCCCGATCGACGCAATGTATAATTCCAGCACATTGCTTGCTTGGATATACTTTGGTCACCTCAATCTACGAAAATTAAAAAAATTCGTAGAAAGAGGGTTGTGCAGAGGGCTAACAACTCTTCCACAATAAGTAATGAAAAAATGTTAAGGAACCTGAATGTCAGGAGGCCAAGGTCCGATTTGGGCTGTAGTGCCATTGTAGTAGAAGAAGCTCAACGCTGTCGACCTTAATAATAACGTTCCTAAAATGGATTGAGAATTTCTTGTATGAACGCACCATACAAGTCGTAATAGATGGCGTGGCATCTTCCCCTTTTTGCCATAGATTTCGGCGTCCCCAAGGCTCACAATCCACAATCTTTCTTGTTTTCATTAATGGCTTTCTGTCATCAACGCTCAATCCGATACATTGTTTTACAGATGACGGTACCCTGGATAACATCTATGCATTCGACACGATTACTAACGCTCACCGTGCCCCGGTGATGTTTCAGCGTCGGTCTCCAATGCAGCCTTTGGTGGTGTCCAACTAGACTTCTCACTTCTAGGCATTAAAATAAATAACCATCTTAATTGGAATCAGCACATATTCAAGGTAGCACTTGACGCTTCCAAACGCTTAGGAGTCATTCGAAGATGTAAAAATATTTTATTCCCAGTCACCTATAAGGTCTCGAGTACAATTCGTATTTCTGGGCTGTGGCATCCAAAACGCTTCTTGCGATGCTCGACCGTGTCCAGAGACAGGCGTTTCGATTAATTGGAGATGAAGCCATAGACTCCCTAGAGCATCGCAAAAATGTCGGAGTACTAAGCATTTACTATCGCTACTTTCATGGGAAATGCAGTGAGAAACTTTCTAAACTTATTCCACCCCTTTGCACATTTTTTAGAAATACTCGTCTAGCATCAAGCGCACAAGAGTTTACTGTTAAGCTTCCAACTTTCCGTACAGTGAAATACAGGGACTTTTTCATACCCGAACTTCAAAGCTTTGAAATGCATTGCTACAGACCGTATTCCCATTGACATGCGACCTTTGACGTTTCAAACTCAACGTCCACCGACATTTTAGGCTGCTCCCTCTCTTTAATCCCGTTTAACCATAACTCGTTTTTTTCTCCCTGGACCGACATAACTGCAAATTGCATTAAAGGTTGACCACTCACACACATAAAGGGTGACCACTCCAAGTACATGGACATGGGTTCGAACGCAAGCACACCGATTGTTCTTAACGGACAGGATGTGAAAGAGGTGCAAGATTTTTGCTATCTCGGAAGCATTGTCAGCATGGACGGCGGAGCTGAAAAGGTGTTGAGGCTCGTCTAAATAAAGCTCGTCAGGCCTTCGGTATCCTTTCCCCTTTCTGGAGGTTAATAGAGATCTCCCTTAGCACGAAGCTGCGAGTTTTTGACGCATGCGTCAAATCCGTATTGTTATATGGTTGTACTACGTGGAAAGTGACCGTTCGACTTACCAAGAAACTACAGACTTTCGTGAACCAATGCCTCCGACGCATTTTAGGAATATTCTGGCCAGAAGTGATCTTCAACGACTAGCTTTGGAGTACAACTGGCCAGACTAAAATAGGTATTGAGATTCAAAGGCGGAAGTGGCAGTGGATCGGTTATACTTTGAGGAAACCAGAGCGAAGCATCGCCAAACAGGCTCTGGATTATAATCCTCAAGGAAGACGTCGGGTCGGTCGACCATGTAACACATGGAAGCGAAGAGTTGAGCAGGAGGCCAGAGGAATAAACATGCTCAGGATCGCGCCTTGTGGAAGAGAGTTGTTTCTGGCCTATGCCCCTATAGGGGGTCTTAACAGGAATTTGATTGATTGATTGACTCTAAGTTGTGTTCGGCTACGTAAAGAAAAAAGATTTATTAAATCCGAAATATAGTTGTACTCTAATTGGAATTAGAAGTGTTATCTTTCCATGATGAGGCGCAACACTGTGTTTAGTAATATTCAATCAGACGTAATGATTGATATTCATCTAAAAATTTTCTTAAACTAATTAACAAATCAGAAAATGTTTGGCAGTTTCTTAATGATGTTCAGATCCGATAAACCCGAACATTTCTTTTTTCTATAATTCAACTTTTTTCCATTTTTTCATTCGTTTATTTTTATTTAAAAATTCATGTGAAATCATTGCCTCCAAAGTATCTGAAAATATCCCAAATCAATTGTATGGGATTTTCACAAGCTCCTATCGTTTATTGCCCTAAACAATTATTATTGTTGACGTTTACACCAATGCCAATATTTGATTGACAATTTGCAGCATCGAGTAAATCAAAAGCAATCAATTTGACTAACAAAACAGAAGATGTTGAAGTTACTGCTTTACCGAAAATTTACTTAACAAAGAAAAAAAAAACCGAATTGTCTGAAAGCAAATATAACCTAACACCTTGAAAGATTTTGAATATTAAATTTAATTAGTATCGATTCATTTGGGCTTTGTATTTTTTTAATTTTATTTTAATTTTTAGTCTGGCCTGGACAAATAGATTGCACCCTGAAATGATATTTTCCGAACAGGATAATTAGCACCTTAAGCGTAATGAATTAAGTTTGTCTCGAGAATTCTATAGAAAGGTGATAATTATATGCACTAAATACAATAAATGAGAATTAAGTGTAGATAACTTTCATCTATGATTTATGATGCTGAGAAATTCTGTTAACCCGGTTTCAATACTAAAAGACGGCTCTTACTTACGATTAAGAATATTACTGAAATATCTGCCAACAAGTCGAGCTTTATTATTCTTAAGATAAGTAAGGATGTAATATACAGATTAGGGTGGATAGGGAAGCCTAAGTAAATGAGGGTTCTAGGGCACGGCTTTTTTCATTTATTTAAAACTTAACTGCGATTACGAGTACGTAGTATCAATATCTCAACTCCGCCATAGACGGTCCCAAGCCCGAGTTGAGAAAGGAGGAGGGAACATGGAGTTAACCTGAATGGCCAGTAACACCAGTGCGTCTCAGGAAGTAGGCAAAAAGTATGACATAGTTGGACTTGCAGCATAGCTGTGAGAACTCCAGCATGTCATATTTAGCTCAAAACTCCCACCCTTTTTCTACTAGGGTGTAATAAATAAGTAGGACCGGTCCTCCAGGTCGGGGGTTGGGCGAGGCGCCGACAACGCATCACCGGAAAAAGAACACTGTCCAGAAACCTGAAGAACAGCCTCGGAAAGGATGGACTCAATGGCAACGACCCCGCAAACGAAAAATGGACTACTCTATTGGATCTTGGAACGTTCGGTCCTTATTTGGGACAGGAGCTCTGAAAGAGTTTCTCGAAGAAATGGCAAAACACAACATCAACATAACTGCCATCCAAGAAACGAAATGGCTCGGTCGCGAAATCATGGACATGAGATCACACACAATCTATCCAAGTGGAAAATTGTCGGGAAGCAGAAAGTTTGGAGTCGCTTTTGTCGTTGACAAAAAATTTAAACAGCAGGTCACGAGCTTCAAACCAATAAGTGAAAGATTGTGTGCAATCCGAATAAAGACTAAATTTTTCAACACTTGGTTGATCAACGTTCACGCACCAACAGAAGACAAGGACGATGTAACTAAAGACGAATTTTATGCCACCCTAGAGACAACCTATGACTCACTGCCCTCGAATGACCTAAAAATTGTCTTAGGGGATTTTAATGCAAAAGTCGGAAAGGAGGAGGCTCATAGAGGAACAACAGGAGGGCACAGTCTCCATGACATAACCAACGACAATGGCCAACGTCTTATTGATTTCGCAAGCAGCAAAAATATCATAGTAAGCTCTACGTGCTTCCCACATCGCGATATTCACAAACGAACGTGGGCATCACCAGATGGTCACACCTTCAACCAAATAGACCACGTTCTTATTGAGAAAAGGGCTGCTTCCAGCATACTTGATGTACGAACTCTCCGCGGTGCGAATTGTGACTCTGATCACTATCTAGTCAGAGCTAAGTATCGATGCAAAATAGCTTGTCGTGGGTATTCGAAAACGAGTAGAGCTCGCAAATTCAATGTCGACAAGCTTAACGACGAAACGGTGGCGCAGGCTTACATGCTAGCATGTAATAAACACCTGACACCAATATATGAAAATATCCAAAATATGCCAGTGGATAATGCGTGGATGAAAATACGAGACGGCATCAAATCCTCCGCGGAAGAGGTATTAGGATATCAAGCACGGCGAAAAAGTAATGATTGGTTCGAACAAGAATGTCGCGACGCAATAGATAGAAAGAACGAAGCTTACAAAATTTTTACTGAACGACCAACACGAGCCAAAAAAGAAAGATATGACGAGCTTAGGCGATATGCGAAAAAGACCTGCAGACGAAAACAAAGGAAGTACCATAATGACAAGATACAAAAAATGGACGACGACATGAGAAAAAATAATACGCGGGACGCATACGCCATAGTAAAAGACTTGAAAAAGGGATATAAGCCAAAAACCAGTCTCTGCAAAGACGCAGAGGGCAATATCATCAGCGACACAGAAGAAATCAAAAGGAGATGGGCTTCATACTTCGAACATCTTTTGAATCCCATCCCAGTAGCACCGATAACGACAGACAACATTTCAATTCAAGCCTCAACTGACGAAGATGAACCATCATCGACACCACCCACGCTTCCTGAAATCAAAGCAGCCCTATGTGACCAAAAACGAAACAAAGCGCCGGGAATTGACGAAATACCAGTTGAACTTCTGAAAAACGGTGGAAACTGTGTCGCTGAAATACTGCACAGCATGATATGCAAAATTTGGACAGAGGAAATCATACCCGACGACTGGCGAAAAAGCATTATATGTCCAATTTACAAGAAAGGAGACAAACTCTGCTGTGAGAACTACAGAGGTATATCATTGTTGTGTACGTCCTATAAAATACTGACAAAAATAATTGAACGTCGTCTTAAGCCCTATACTAATCAAATAATTGGCGAATACCAAGGCGGATTCAGAACCGGACGATCTACAACAGACCAGATATTCTCGGTGAAACAGGTGCTTGAGAAATGCTGGGAATATAACACAGACGTGCACCAAATATTCGTAGATTTTAAACAAGCATACGACAGTATCGATAGGAGCGTACTGTACCAAATCATGCTTGACTTTGGAATTCCTCCAAAACTAGTCCGACTAACAAGACTCACAATGACGAACACTGAATCCCAAGTGAGAATACAAACCGATTCCACAACCAGCTTTCGAACGGAATGTGGTTTAAAGCAGGGAGATGGTCTAGCTCCTATGCTTTTCAACTTGGCACTAGAGTATGTCGTCCGAAAAATCCCAGTCGACACCAACGGGACACTACTATTCAAGTCCACCCAACTAGTAGCATACGCTGACGACATTAACATTCTAGCAAGATCCTTCCCTAGTGCTAAGGAGGTATTTGTCAATCTTGACTCCGCCGCAAAAGAAGTCGGGTTGCGCATTAACGAAAGCAAAACAAAAGTAATGACGCAAACAAGAAGGAGAACGCCAATCAGACAAAACATAACAATTGCGGAATATAATTTGGAGAGTGTGGACAACTTCATATATCTTGGGGCTAATCTAGCAAAGGACGGTAATGAAACAGACGAAATCAAACGACGGATAATACTAGCAAATAAGACGTATTATTCGGTACTTCCAATAATGAAATCCAAGAAAGTGCACAGGAACAATAAGCTGCGGATTTATAAAACTATTATACGACCTGTGCTCTGTTATGGCAGCGAGACGTGGACATTAACGCGAACTTCCGAAAAAGCAGTTAACACATTCGAAAGAAAGGTCCTCCGAAGAATTTTGGGACCTGTGAAGGAAGGAACGGAATGGCGAATAAGATACAACCATGAGTTGTATCAACTCTACGACGAGCCAGAAGCTTCAACGTTCATTAAGCTACGTAAACTGCAGTGGGCTGGCCATGTAGAGCGAATGGAAGACAGAAGAATCCCCAAACGTGCTCTTAAAGGCAAAACGAGTGGTAACCGGCCAGTAGGCAAACCACGCAAGCGATGGGAAGACTCGGTTGATGAAGACAGCAAAGCCATTTTAAAAATTAGCAGCTGGAGGACGCGGTCTTTGGATCGAGACGATTGGAGGCGACGACTTCAGGAGGCCAGGGCCCGATTTGGGCTGTCGCGCCATTGATGATGATGAGTATCAATATCTCATTCGATTATTTTTGCAAGTATGGGTTTGTATGACGGCGGGGGGTCGATATAGAGGGGTAGGTGAATGTTAATAATTTTTTAATTGATTGCTTGAATCACGTTAAAAATTCGCAGTGTAGAATGTTAGTTTCACATACGAAGTAAATTCTATGAAATTCGGTGTATTTTATATCCTTGAAACTATACATTTGTATGGAAGAGGGTAAAGGAGTTGAGAAAACCGTAAAATCTCTGATGCAGTATTATTTCATTTGTCTCGAAAAGTGTTCGTACAAAATTGTAAGTTTGTTGCTTTTAATTTTTTGTTTATTAGTCGGTTTAATGAAATTGGTCGAAATCACACTTTTGTATGGGAAGGGGTCGAAGGGCAGGGGCGATATCAAAACGTTCTATGCAACATTATTTTAGATATTTCTAAAAGTATTGTACAAAATTTCCAAGCCCTTAAAAGCGATCAACTTCAGCTTTTAAGGGCTAGGAGGTAATTGATTTCTTAAAAATTGTCGAAAAAATACTTTTGTGTGGGAGGGGGTAGAAGTTTTGGAGGTATTCGAACAGTTAATATCTTAAACGTTTAAGAATTTTTTTCTTTAAATCACAAATTTTTAAATGTGTATAACAGTTTTGGCTCAAATTATTATTTTTTCTTTGTGTATGCATAATAAAATTGATTTACGAGGCTGAGGTGAACAATTTTCGGCCTAGTAGTGAAAAACTTAGTTTTTTATTTTAAAAGGGCATTTATTTCTCAATGTAGTCTCCCTTTAAATACACTTTGTCCAAGGTTTTTTCAATAACTGGATTCCGTCTCAGAAGTCGGTTTCTGAAAGATCTTCAAAATAACCATTTACCTCTGCTATCACCTCTTCATTTGATCCAAAATGTTTTCTAGCCAGAAATTTCTTGGGATTAGATAAATAGAAGTCAGAGGCAGCGAAATCTGGCTAATAAGGAGGATGTTCCAACAATTCATACTTGAAATCCATCTATTTTCTAATTACCAAATCGGCTTGTAGGCGTGTGTATTGTCCTGGTGAAAGAAAAATTTTTTTTTTTGCAAACCAGGCTTTTTCTCTAATTTTTTCATCTATCTGGTCAAGAACATGAGCGTGGTATTCCCCATTAATTCTTCGGCCCTTTGGCAGGTAGTCAATTAAGAGAACACGTTAGGAATCCAAAACAACATTTCTAAAGAAGGAATCGACTTTCTCAGCAATGTTTTAAAAAGAATCCAACCAATTTTCTGCGCAAATTTCATAAGAGGGATGAAATGTGGGTTCACCACTTCACACCTGAATCAAAATAATAGGCCAAGCAGTGGGTAGAAGCCGATAGCTGTGCACTGAAGAAAGCAAAGACAAATTGGGCCCCATCTTGCATAAAGCTTTCTCATACTGAGTTCTTCGTGTAAAATGTGCAGTACCCTTTCTTCTACAGTCTTGGCTATCTCATACGCCTTTAATTATCATCTGGAACCATATTGTGTATCTATCGATATTTTTTTCGATAGTTGCAGTTTTCCTTCACGATAATCTTGAATTGATGTACGACGTTTTAACTCAGCTGCCCATTTTTTTTTATTGTTGATAACGAAGGGGCAGACTCCTTGTACACTTTTGCCAACTTTAGCCTAGTTCATTAATGAAGTGAAGTTAAACTTTCACGCCATCCCGCAGAAGCAGTGAAATGGTCGAGGAAAAAATCATTTCACTCATATTTTCAAAAAATGACTAGTATGTCACATTTTCACTTCGCTTTTAATACTTCTTCTACTTCTACAATAGCGCTACAGCCCAAATCGGACCTTGGCCTCCTGATATTCAGGTTCCTCAACATTTTTCATTACTTATTGTGGAAGGGTTGTTAGCTCTTCGCACAACCCTCTTTCTACGAATTTTTCATTTTCTTAGATTGAGGTGACCAAGGTATGTATATCCAAGCAGGCAATGTGCCGGAATTATATATTGCACCGACCGGGATTTGAACTCACGACCTTCGCATTATAAGACCAACACACTACCTACTAGGCTATACCCTAGCTTTTAATACTACGGTCATTTAAAACGACTTGATAAATAGGGTTGCAAGTTGTAAAGGAGGACGGACCCCTCATAAAAACCCAAACTTGCATAAACAAACGAATGAAATATTGACTATATGTACTGGAGCTATTGATCGTATCCGCAATTAAATGTTAAATTGATAATAGCCCTGCCCAAGAACCCCCTTTTACTTAGTCTTCCCTAACCACTCTAACCTACATATTGACTTACCACGCATCCTCAACTTGTCCCAAGAATAATAAAGTTGCGCCCAACTTGTTGACAGTTTATTTTATACTGTTCTAAAACTCTTTACAGTTTATTTCTGTAATTGCAGTCATTATTAATTTACTTTTTACGAAATTTATCGAAAAATTCTTTCCTTTGAAAATCCTGATGATGATTTGGTGAATGTTTTCACATCATCAGGATTGAAAGAAAAGATTTCCGGATTCTACACGTCACGAATAATAAAGCGTAACAGTGTAGAATCCGGAAATCTTTCCTTTCAATCCTGATGATGTTAAATACGAGAAACATTCAATAATTAAAGAGACAAATTGATGTAGAAATGCTTTGTAGTTTTATGTTCTTAGGTTGGCATCACTGGGATGAGCTGGGAACAGCTAAAGGATAAAAATTGTTTTATTTATAACCTCAATATTGCATTTAACAATGGCATGTCCGCCGAGTTTAATCGCGCCTATATTTATTTGAAGACCTTAACATTCCGATTAAGTCGCACAGCGTTCTTTGTGGTATTCATACGCGCGCATTTATTTGGTGATAAGCAAAGAGAGACCGCGGATACTTGACCTTTGAAAGAATAGTCCAACAAATAAACAATCAAATGGTAAATAACGAATTCGTGATTACGGGGATCGCAGATTAGTGAATTCCCGGATCGTGTGACATATTAGCGATTCTGCGAATAAAGGGGCAGTGTTTCGTGTGGATCGCGTATATCAGGGATTTAGTGAAATTTAAAGTGCCCCATGTACAATCATGTATTTATTTAAATTATTTATTCGAAAATATTTGCTAGGATTTTCTGGTAAATCAACAAGACATACCCTTGATAAAAAAAAGTTGGAGGACGGTGGACGCAATGAGGAAAAGGAGGATTGTCTTTCCGACAGGAGGACGGTTGGCAACCCTAGTGATAAACATATGTGTTTGCGGAAAGTCATGGTTATAAAAAACTAAGCTCACATTTTTATAAGAAACAATATACATAGCAATATAGCACAGCGAAAATGAAATTGAATTTTTTTTACGTAGCTTTCCGCCAACTATGAGTTTTCATATAAAAAGTTCATTTTTTTGAGCAGCGTACTAAGCTTTTGGATGAATTTCTGTTGGCGATAAACCCTCCAATACCAACAACTCCAATATTCAACTTTATTCATTTTGTCAAAAAACATACAAACGCTTACTTTAAACAGCTGTATGAAACAAACTATTTGCAAATCAATGAATCAATCAATCAAATTCCTGTTAAGACCCCCTGTAGGGGCATAGGACAGAAACAACTCTCTTCCACAAGACGCGATCCTGAGCATCGGCCTTAAGCTGTTGCCAGGACTTGTTTATTTCTCTGGCCTCCTGCTCAACTGCTCGCTTCCATATGTTACATGGTCGACTAACCCGACGTCTTCCTTGAGGATTATAATCCAGAGCCTGCTAGGCGATGTTTCGCTTTGGTTTCCTCAAAGTATGACCGATCCACTGCCACTTCCGCCTTTGAATCTCAATACCTATTTTAGTCTGGCGAGTTGTACTCCAAAGTTCGTCGTTGGAGATCACTTCTGGCCAGAATATTCCTAAAATGCGTCGGAGGCATTGGTTTACGAAAGTCTGTAGTTTCTTGGTAAGTCGAACGGTCACTTTCCACGTAGTACAACCATATAACAACACGGATTTGACGCATGCGTCAAAAACTCGCAGCTTCTGCGAAGGGAGATCTCTCTTAACCTCCAGAAAGGGGAAAGGATTCCGAAGGCCTGACGAGCTTTATTTAGCCGAGCCTCAACATCCTTTTCGGCTCCGCCGTCCATGCTGACAATGCTTCCGAGATAGCAAAAATCTTGCACCTCTTCCACATTCTGTCCGTTAAGAACAATCGGTGTGCTTGCGTTTGAATCCATGTGCATGTACTTGGTTTTACGCACATTTATTTTCAATCCCGCCTCTTTGCATTTAGAATGCAACGAGCGAACGTTTGACTCTAAGTCCGAACGGTTATGTGCAAGCAAACACACCTCATCAGCATAATCAAGGTGACTTAAGATGTTAAATAGTCTCCATTGAAGACCTTTACCTTCCCCACCTTCCAGTGCAGCTTTCAAGATGTTCTTACCACCAGAAACAGGGCTGGTGATAATATGCAGCCTTGTCTGACACCCGTTCGCACAGGGAAGCTCTCGGACAGCTCTCCTCTATGCAAGACGCGACACCTTGCATCTTCGTAGGATTCCTTAATCATAGCTATGACCTTATCTGGAATACCTCTCCTACGCAAAGCATTCCATATGTAATCTCGTTTAACGCTGTCGAAAGCCTTCTCGAAGTCCACAAACATGAGATGTAGTGGCGAACCCATTTCGGCTGACTGCTCTAATATTATCCGTAGGGTATTTGTGTGGTTGGCAAATGTTCGTGCAAAATTTGAACTTTGTATCTTTTAACAGAGCCCCAAAAAAATTAGTGAAAGTTTTCGACATTTTGGCGCACCAACTCCATCCCCTTATTCCGCCCATCTTAAAAATTTTACGAAAATTGTAGGTCATGTAGCTCTTATGTTCTGATAAAATTTCAACTTTCGATATATCGGCTTAAGATTTTAAAAAGTTTTTTATTAAATGCTCCCCATGTCCCTCCGCTACTATTATGTCCAAGTGTTATATTTTTCTCATATTCCGCGTATGGCTAAATATATGTTCTAATCTTCAATTAAATAGCTTAAAAGATAGTCGAGGTTTTTCTTCTTTTCCTACAATAATTGGTCTCTCTCTAAATTGATTATGGTGGCTCTGTAAGCCACCTAATTTGTCCTAAAATATGATTTCTTCATGGTAAATAATTTCGAAGATATAACTATTTGAAAAAAAAAAAAAAAAAAACCGGCTGACAATTTAGTTTTAACCGCCCCCTCCTCCTTTTGGGCCCCAATGGATAAAAATTTTATGTTGAGTTTCTTGGAAATTATCAAAGGCAGTGCTCCAAATTTTTGAAATAAATTATTTCAAATCCCCCTACTCCTTCTGCCCCCTTCTTACAACCATTTCACGAAATATGTACAATAAACCAATTTTCTCAGTACCTATTAAAATTTGAAAGCTCAAATTTAATACAAAACATTTTGGTAGAGACTGTAGAGAGATGTGAAAAAATAAGTTCGATCCCACAATTCATTCAATCACCTACCATGTATACGACGAAATTGCATAACTTCATAATATGGCGATTTTCTTGGAAAGCATAAAGATTTCTAATCTGATATTTAAATCACATCATTTTTGTATCGATTTTAGTTACCTCTGTAAAAATCATTGAAATCCTGATCCCTTCTACCACCTCCCATATAAAAGTCACAATTTGGCGAAACCCGTTAACACAATTATCAAGACAATACTGATCTAATTATATATAAAGTATAATTAAGTTATTGATAAAACTTCAATTCCATCTAAGTATGGAATGATTGGGGTTATTAAAAAAATTTGTTTTGTTTTAATTTTTTTTTAAATTTTTTTTTTTAATTTTTTAATTTAGAGGCGATCAGCTAGGGTGTAGCCTAGGGGGTAGATAGCGTGTTGGTCGACAGCGGGAAGGTTGGGAGTTCAAATTCCGGTCGATGTATAATTTCAGCACACTACATGCGTGGGTAAATCTTGGCCTCATCAATCTGCGAAAATGAAAATTCGTAGATAGAGTGTTGTGCGCAGAGCTAACAACCTTTTCAAAATAACAAATAAAATGTTAAGAAATCTGAAAGTCGGATTTAGGCTGTTGTGCCATTGAAGAAGAAGAAGAAGGAGTAGGGGAGGCTTAAAACTTTTGAGTATTATTACCAAAATATATGTAGATATTCATAGAGCTAAAAACTCGCATTTAACTCGAGTCCAAGTTCGACAAATAAGTCTGACGATCTTAAGGTATTTAAAGTGTTGTGAACATTCCAGACTGTGCACGTTTCCATTAAGGAATTCCAATACTTGAATAATTAAGGTTCGATTAAACGTCCTTTTAATAGCGATACTAAAAGATTTTATTGCAAAAAAAAAACATAAAAATTTAATCGATCCGACATTTTCGATTACAATGCATTGAGGATTGAAATTTTTTTTTTTTTAGTATTATACTGTTTTCTATATCCAAATATACTGCCGAGAATAGATTTATTTTTTCCTCTCTTCAAAATTAATTGCATTTTTTCACCTTCGATTAACTTCAATATAGCATGGTGCGTCTATAACTCTTTAAGGCGAGCGATAATCGTCTTCTCGAGACTCTCTCTCCTTCGGCCCCGAAGAAATACTCTTTTTATTTTTTTTGTTAGTAAACAAAATAAAGTTTAAAAAAAAATTGGAATTCGCTAAGGCGGTAGAAATGTATAGCTAGTTGTTTACAAACTCACTTTACAACTTTTGACCATGTGCACAGTTCGCTCGCAAGGCAAGCAAAAAAAAAAAAAAGAAATTCTAATCGGAACGTATCGGGCATAATGGGGCCAACTAAGGTATATCTCCAAGATGTGTACGTGAAAGTAATGCGTTGGGGGTTTTTTCCTTCTCCTGCTTCATCGTTTTTGTTTTTTAATAAAAATTTATTATGCCCAGCGCAAAGTCTGCCTATACATATTTTAGGTGTTTTGTATGAAGATCAGCTTTTGCTGCTTTTTTTTATTTTTGATTAGACAAAAGAGAAGGGTGTTTACATCTGGAATTTGGGAAGTTACACATCATTAATGAAGTATTAAATCTTCATCGATATGCTGTGATATAGTGAGGGCTTATCATGTTTATCTTGAACACTGTCGAGCTTAATATGGAGATAACCTTCAGTAGAGTATGCAAAGATTTCGAAGAGCTTATAAACAAAATTTCAACTATCAGTTTTTCATTTTTAAGTGATTTATGAATGTATATGAAGGAATTCCACCCAGGGAAATGATTGATCAAATAAAACTACACCAAGTTTACTAAAAATAAAATAAAAAAATTAATAATATATTTAAAAAAAAACATAACAGGACTACGATGACGTAAAGCGCAATCAATCGATACTCTAGATGAAAGAATTTTTTTTTTGATTTCATGAAATTTTGTATAGGAAGAAGAGGTAACGGAATTGAACTAATTTGTTCACATTATGATAGAGTTGCTATCAAAATCTTTTATACAAAGTTTAAGCTTCAAAAATTTACGTACTAAGAAAACATGTGAAATTGTGCAGTTTGTATGGGAGGTGGTGAAAGGATTGGTTGGGTAGCGTGTTGGTATTGTAATGCGGAGGTCGTGAGTTCAAATCCCGGTCGGCGCAATATACAATTCCAACACATTGCCTGCTTGGATATACCTTGGTCACCTCAATCTACGAAAATGAAAAATTCGTAGAAAGAGGGTTGTGCGAAGGTCTAACAATCCTTCCACAATGAGTAATGAAAAAAATGTTAAGGAACCTGAATGTCAGGAGGCCAAGGTCCGATTTGGGCTGTAGCGCCATTGTAGAAGATGTAGATCATTCAATTTATATGTTTTAAATTGTCAGTAGCGTTCATGCTTTTCTAGAAAATCAACTTTTTGTAAAGTTGCGAAATTGTGTCATATTGTATGGGAGGGGGTAGAAAGAGTGTAGCGAATCGTCTAATTTTTTTCGGTCTTACTAATAACTCTAAACAAATATTTAGTGAACAATTTCCGCGTGATAAATTCCATAAATACTGAGAAAATTGGTTTAGAGTATTTCATGAAAACTGCAGTCTGTACGGGAAGTGGTAGAAGGAGTAGGGTATTCGAATAATTTTTATCCGGTAGATTGGAATCATCATAAAAATAATGTGTTTCAAATTCCAGTTCAATAGCTTTTATACTTTTCGAGAAAATCCGTTTATTGTTAAATTCCGAAATTGTGGGAGTAGGTAGAAGAGGTGGAACGATTTGGTCCGTTCACGAACTTGGCGTTACTTTTTTGTCAAAAATGACGTGTACAAAATTTGAGCTCTCTAGCTCAACGCGTTCTCGAGGTAGAGAGGAGACGGACGGACGGACGTACATCCCGTTTTGAGATATTCGAGTGATAACATGAAGTTTACATATTCTGATCAAAAATTTTAGCGTTTTGTGAAGCCCCCTATCTACGAAATTCGATCTTCGTACATATAGAAGTTCAGGAAGGTATACTTATACCTACGTGTACTGGAATTATGAGCCGATTGAGATTTGAACTCACGACCTTTTCATTATAGAACAATACGTCATATACTAACCCAAATATGTATAGATAATAAAGCGCTTTTGTGCTAAATACATATAATCAAATAATCACCCATCGGAAAATCGTAAATTGGAATGAAGATAATGAAGAAAATTATACTAAGACAAACTAAACACAGCGTCTTAACGATAAAAAAATTTTCGAACCAGTAACACTCATACATTTCAGGAAAATAATTTTTTTGCAAAGTTGTGAAATTGTGGCATGGGAGTAAAGTAAATCAGTTAATTTTTTCCGATCTTAATAATAATGATAATTGAGTATTTAGTTCAAAATTTGAGTTCGATAAAAGTTATTATCATCATCAATGGTACTACAGCCCAAGCCCGGTGTTGGCCGTCTCCCGTATACTTCGTTTCCAATTTTTTCGGTCCAATGACTGCGTCCTCCATGTCGAAAATTTCAGAAGCGATTTGCTGTCTTCGTATATTGTATCCTTCCAGCGTTTTCTTGGTTTAATGTCAAGAATTGTACACAGTTTTTAATAATTTTGAAGAAAAAATTTATCTTAAGGTGGATGAATTTTGCAAACGAAAACCACTAAACTTACCACTCCATGAATGGTAAATTGGGGAAGGTGGATTCGCCGGTACCGATTGTAACATCTCTCCCAGACTCTACTACAGAATGTCTTTTTCTTCTTATATATGTGACTCTTACTGTAGTACATGAACTGCATCAATCAATCAAATTCCTGTTAAGACCTCCTATAGGGGCATAGAACAGAAACAACTCTCTTCCACAAGGCGCGATCCTGAGCATCGGCCTTAAGCTGTTGCCAGGACTTGTTTATTCCACACTTGAACTGCATAGTAGGATTTAAATCTTAATTTAATTATGTTTTACTTTCTTAAATTTTCCTGCTACTTTTGTATTGAAGCACTCTTAAATTGCATATGAAATCTCGGATTGATTGCGATTGGGACTGAATTTTGTGTCTCCGCTAATGTGCATTGGGTGTTCTCATTTTAGGCGTTATTAGAAAGAGTAGAAGCTAAAGGTGTAAAACGTTCAAAGGGTAAAACGTTCAAAGGGTAAAACGTTCAAAAGGTAAAACGTTTTTGCGTAAATAAATATGCGTGTAATGAACTATCGGCAACTTTTGTTAGAATTTGAATAAATATATTTTTCCTAAAACTTCTCCCCAGAATAATTTAATTTCAAATCGAACTGCTACTGATATGATTGTTTTCGTTTCAGGCAGCTCGGTACTCACACATCGCAATCCGTTGGACTTTTAGACGCCACGACCGATTCACAGAGCCATGCAGAAATTTGCCAAAGTTTTCACGAGCTAACCAACGAGCAGAAACGAATTTGTTTACGAAGTCAAAAAATCCTGACCGTAAGTAAATATAGAAAATTGGTCCAATTGTCGTCGCGAGACCAGACGGACGACAACGACAGCATTTAATTAACTGGAAAATACTAAAAAAAACATATAAAAATTTTCCGAATCCTTACGCATCTTCTTGTCTGATTTTCCAGGCCATTTCCCAGGGCGCCCGGATAGGGAAGGAAGAATGCCAGCATCAATTCCGGCATAGTCGATGGAACTGTACGGCCCCAATCAATTCGCTATCCGTTTACGGCAACATAATGACCATAAGTAAGTCGATATCCTTGTTTTGTTGTTGTTTTTGTTACCTTCAATATGTTGTGTTTACTTAATGCAGAAAGTCGAGAAACTGCCTACATCCATGCCATTAATTCGGCAGCATTGGCCTGGTCAATAACAAGGGCCTGTTCCCGAGGCGAACTGGAAGATTGCGCGTGCGATAGTAGCATTCGACGAAAGCAAAGAAAATGGCAATGGGGTGGCTGTTCGGAGGTAAGCTATTGCCAAATTGGTGATTTATGTGGAAGACAATATTGATTTGTGAATTTCATAATCAGGACGTGAACTATGGCGTTGGATTCTCACGAAAATTCACAGACTCACAGGAGAGCAATGTAACGGCTGCGGGTCTCATGAATTTACATAATAACGAGGCCGGTCGACGAGCGTTACGATCACGAATGCAACGCGTATGCAAATGTCACGGAATGTCCGGATCATGTTCGCTTCGGGTATGTTGGAGACGTTTGCCACCCATGCGAATGGTTAGCGAAGCGCTTGGATCACTCTACGATGGAGCATCGCATGTGAAAGTTAGTTGAAGGTGTCGATAAGCGCTGCAGCGATCAAAATTTAATGATTTCATGTTTTTGCTCTTTCATATGTAGCTTGTTGAACGAGATGGACGACCATCGAAATTACGACGGCGTGATCCTGATCATAAGAAACTGATCAAATCGGATTTAGTTTATTTAGAAGATTCTCCGGATTATTGCGAAATTAATGCAGAGTAAGTTTTAGTTTTCGTTGTTGGTGTAAGAACGCATGAGCCTTCGAGGTCATTATCAGTCAATCAATTTCCTGTTATGATCTCCAGTAGAGGCATAGGACAGAAACAGTTCCCTTTCACATGGCGCGATCCTGAGCATCGGTCTTTAGTTATCGCCAGGACTTGTTTATTTCTCTGGCGTCCTACTCAACTGCTCGCTTTCCATCCAGAGCTTGTTTGGCGATGTTTCGCTCTAGTTTCCTCAAAGTTTGACCGATCTACTACCACTTCCGCCTTTGAATCTTAATGTCTATTTTAGTTTGTCTCGTTTCGTCGTTGGAGATCATTTCTGGCTAAAATATTCCTAAAATTCGTTGGAGGTATTGATTCACAAAAGTTTGCAGTTTCTTGGTAAATCGAACGGTCACTTTTCATGTAGTACAACCATATAACAACACGGATTTAAAGCATGCGTCAAATACTCGCAGCCTCGTGCGAAGGGAGATCTTAGCCTCCAGAAAGGGAAAAGGATACCGAAGGCCTGACGCGCTTTATTTATACAAGCCTCGATATCCTTTTCGGCTCCGCCGTCCATGCTGACAATGCTTCCGACATAACAAAAATCTTGCACGTCTTCCACATCTTGTCTATTAAGAACAATCGGTGTGCTTGTGTTCGAGCCCATGTGCATGTGTTTGGTCTTACGCACATTTATTTTCAGTCCTGCCGCTTTGCAATTAGAGTCCAGCTAGCGAACATTTAACTCGAAGCCCGAACGGTTATGTGCAAGCAAACACACGTCATCAGCATAATCAAATTGACTTAAGATGTTAAACAGTCCACTGAAGACCTTTATCTTCCCGACCTTCCAGTGCAGCTTTCAAGATGTCATTTATTACCACCAGATGATAATATGCATATTGTGCCTTGTCTGACACCTGTTCGCACAGGGAAGCAAGCTCAGGATAGAGTCATTAAATCAATGAAAATTTTTGTTGTTCATGAAGATTGTTTGGTTCCATGCTAAAATTTTCGTTTGGGTCAAATTCCGATTCTAGGAAATTTCGTTTAAATTAAATTGGAGCTTCGCACTGATTTTTCAAAGCATCATATCATCCATATCAGTCATGAGCAATAAATTACCATAGCGTAAAGTATTGATCTCTAACGTATTGTATTTTTCGCCATACTTTAGTCCAGGATATTCACTATATTCTTGAATTGCTCGTTGTTCCTGACTTTGTCAGGCATTGCAACGCGTGCATTTAACAACGTGCCAACTAAAGCGTATACGCCGAATAGTTGGCGCCCAACAACGGGGATCCCGCCGGCAACAATCAACCCCTTCGCTGACGGTCCCTCTGTTATAATGAGGGTACACGCCCTAAAATTTGCAGTGCCAGCAGCGTATACAATTCTCAACTTAGTAATATTATTTATTTTGAACAGTTTACCTCGATTAAATTAGCTTCTCACATAAATTGTGAAAATTGAATTCGCAGGTTTCAAATTGTGTCATTTCAGAATTCACAGCCAGCCTGCTCTTCTGGCAAAAATCAGAATAATAATAATAATAACGCATATCAGATCTCTAAACCGATTTCCTGCAATTATGCTAAAATAAAGTCCTGTAGGAAAATTGTTAAGAAACATCATGGAAACATTACTTTTCCGGGCAAAAAGCTTATTGGGTAGCAGATTAATTGCGTTGTTGTCGAATTTCGTCAAAGTTTTTAGACTCGGAATTAATAGAAGCTTAGCTGTTTTCTCGTCGCAGCGCTACAGCCCCTTTCGGGCCTTGGCTTCCCGTAACCGAAGTCTCCATCGATCTCGGTCCAGTGACGTCCTCCAATTTTTAAATCCGAGCAGCGATGAACAGTCTTCGTCAACAGAGTCGGACCAGCGTTTCCTGGGTTTTCCCACTGGCCTCCGGCCCTCCGTTTTTCCCTCGAATACCTTTTTAGGTATTCGAGTTTCGTCCATCCTTTGTACATGGCCAGCCCATTGCAGCTTCCGCAGTCTGATGATAGTGGAAACCTCCGGTTCGTCGAATATATCATACAGCTCACTGTTGTATCTAATTCGCCATCGGTCACCATCACGTTTCGCTCCAATTATTCGTCTCAGGACCCGTCTTTCGAAAGCGTTCAACATATTTGCGGATGCTTGTGTAAGGGTCCATGTTTCGCATCCGTAGCAAAGCACAGGTCTTACTATTGATTTGTAAACTTGGAGTTTGGTCTTCCTGTGTACGCAGCTGGCCTTAAGAATAGCTAAGACTGAATAATACGTTTTATTTGCGAGCTGGATTCGTCTTTTTATTTCATTCGTTTCATTTCCACTCTTTGTCAATTTTGTGCCTAAATATATGAATTCGTCCACATTTTCCAAATTATATTCGTCAATTGTAATGTTTTGTCTATTGGGGGTCCTTTTCCTTGTTTTTGTCATTATTTTCGTTTTTGTTTCATTGATTTTCAGGCCAACTTCTTTTGCTGCTTGATCGAGGCTTAGTAGAGTTTCTTTTGCGGATGTGAAAGAGCGTGATAATATGTTGATATCGTCCGCATAACCCACTATCTGGCTGGATTTATAAAGCAGCGTACCTCTTGTGTCAACGGGTAACTTTCTGATGACGTATTCTAAAGCTAGATTAAAAAGCAGAAGGGCCTGCCCATCACCCTATTTTAGTCCGACATTTGTGTCAAAGGCATCATCTTAGCTGTTTTCGCTAGTGTTAAAAACCCTAAAATATTCAGCAAGTCTCAAAAAAGAAAATTCGTAGGGTTAACAACCCTTTTACAATAACAAATTAAATTTTAAGGAACCTGTACGTCAGGGGGCCAACGCTCGATTTGTGGGCTATAGTGCCATTGAAGAAGATTGTAGGAGGGTGATCTTAAAAAGGATTGCAATGCATTGAAACCGCCTAGTTCGGTCCATTGCACTTTTCCTATAAAAAATATGAGATGATTGTTGGTACTGTGTTCTTCTTCTTCAATGGCACATTAGTTCCAACACGCTACTAGCGATTAAATTTAACAGTAATTTTATTATCTTCACTAGCTCCTGAACTCGCTAAATATGGTGCACGGTATCGCAATCGCTAGTTCCAGGATGCTTTTTTTTTTAGCTAAGTTCATGTAAAGCCGGTATGTTGAGCATGAAACTATTTTGACACATGAGACTTATCATTCTTTGCTTTCTCTCGCCCTATACCGACATAATTGTGCAAACTGCGTTAAACACAGAGAAATTTAGTTTAGATATTCACTAAATATAATCACAGTGGCGCAAAAAAGTTTAAGTATCTGCTTTATTATGTACTTAAACCCTTCTTTTCATGGTATACTATGAAAAATTTGCGAATTTATACCACGAAAGGTCTCAATACCACGTTTATATCAGGTTGTAAACCACGTATATACGTGGTATTGGGTGATACACTGATGGTATTGTCAATACCAGGTATTGTATACCAGCAGTGTTTCATAGGTATTAGAAAACAGCATTATTTCATAGCACAGTTTACCTCCGTGGTCCAAAAATTAATAAAAACAAATGCTTTCAGTTTTCAGATCCCATGCTTCTACAAGGAGCATCTATAATTTGCTTCTCCATTCAGTAGTGTGAAACAAACAGAAATACCAAGCTTAAATAGCAATGATTTAAAAATCAGTGAACTTAAGCTTTCTTCCAATCAGATCAGTACATCATATTTTTTAACTCAACAAAATGATTGATTTATACAGTAAAACTACAGTTTCGTTGAAACTAAAACGTAATAAATGCTGTGCAAACATAAAAAATGTTTGTGTCCATATGTAAAAACATGCTCAATTTACAATTTAGATAATAGCAGTTGTTAGCCATAGTAATTAAATACTTAAGTATAAATTTAAACATTGTAGTTACACGATATCTTAAACTTGCACAGCTGGAAGTTTGTACTGGATGTGGTATTTTGCAAACGATTCAACTTATTTTAAAGCAATATTCACAATATGAGAGTGCTGGCTACAGACAATAGTTGTCATAAAGATATTGCAAAGTCAAAACCCGAAAGATTTTGGTTGTCCATCGAATCAGCAGCGAAGTGTATTGTATTGCAATGGCTAAAGAATTGAAGGAAGGAATGGAATGGCGAATTAGATACCATGAGTGTTATCAACTCTATGACGAGCCAGAAGCTTCAACGTTCATCAAGCTACGTAAACTGCAGTGGGCTGGCCATGTAGAGCGAATGGAAGACAGAACAATCCCCAAACGTGCTCTTAAAGGCAAAGCGAGTGGTAACTGGCCAGTAGGCAAACCATATAAGCGATGGGAAGACTCGGTTGATCAAGACAGCAAAGCTATTTTAAATAAACTGCCAACAAGTCTGGCGAAACTTTATTATTTTTGGGACAAAATGCGCATGCGTAGAAAGTCAATATGCAGGTTAGAGTGGTTAGGGAAGACTAAGTGAAAGGAGCTTATTGGGCAGGGCAGTTCTCAATTTAACACTTTCCGGAAACGTTGAAAAGCTCCATATTTCATTCGTTTATTTATGCAAGTTTGAGTTTTCATGAAGGGAGGGGGGAGGCTGATGGTAAGGGTGGGTGGATGTTAATAGTTTTTTAATTGATTGCTTGAACCAAATCCAATATTCTTTGTATAGAATGTCAGTTTCATAGACGAAGTTGCATAGAATTTTCATTGGATTCGGTGTATTCTAAATTCACGAAACCAAACATTTGTATGGGAGGGGGTAGAGGAGGTAGGGAAATCGTAAAATTTGTAATACAGTTTTATTTCTTTTCTCTTGTAAGGTGCTTGTACAAAATTTCAAGTTTGTAGCTTTTAATTTCTTAGTTATTAGTTGATTTAATGAAATTGGTCGAAATCATACTTTTGTGTGGGAGGGGGTAGAAGAGCAAATGCGATCTCAAAACTTTTAACGTAATTTTATTTCAACTATTCTTGTAAGTTCTTGTGCAAAATTTCAAATTGATAGCATTTAATAGTTAGGTGATAATTGATTTCTTAAAAATGGTCGAAAAAATAATTTTGTATGGGAGGGAGTAGAAGTTTTGAAGATATTCGTCCAGTTAATATTTCAAATTCTTAGAGATTTTTTTTAAATGTATTTCACAAATTTTCAAGTTTCTACCTAAAAATTTCATTCAAAAATTTTCAGTTTATGTGTTTTTTTCATTGCACATGAAACACTTTGTGCACGTTAGACCCCCACTTCGGTGCATAACAATTTTGGAACAAATTATTTTTTTATGTATATCAAATAGATGTATCGACGTGCAAAATTTAAACTTTGTATCTTTTACCAGAGCCATAAAAAAATCACTCAAAATTTTTAACATTTTCGCTTTCCACCTCCCTCCCCTTACACCCCCCAACTTAAATTTTTTACCAAAATTAAAGACTATATAGCTCTACAATCTGACAAATTTTTGATTTGATATCTGTACTCAATTTTGAGATTTGGTGATTTGTGCGCAATTTTTGAAATGCTCCCCATTTCCCCCACTACTATTATGTCGTTTGTTGTTGTTTCATATGTCGCTAGTAAAGCTTAGTATACATTTCAAGTTTCAATTACATAGCTTAAGAGACAGTCGAGATATTAATTTTTAAGAGTTTTTCTTTGCACCCCCCTGACACTAGTAGATCTTGATGCCGTCTTAATGGTCTCAAATTATCAATTTTTTATGGGAAGTAATTTTGATAATCATTGGAAAAAAAATTCGGCCGACAATTGGTTCTTAGCCACCCCCCTTTTCGCACCCCAATGGATAAAAAAATAAATGTTGATTTTTAGCTTCCTAGCTATAACCATGGTTGAGATATTTGAATTCGTATTTTTCGGTTTAAGCGCTCCCCCTACCTCCCCTGAACCCGTACACCCCCCAAAATGGGTATCCGCCTGAGATCCGCAACTACCTACAATCCCTCCAAAAATGAACTTTCTATCTTGAAGGGTTTGAAGGGAGTTAATGTGCGCTGAGCGTACACGTCGGCGTACTTCGTACAGACAGACGGATTTTATTTTTTTTGCATTTTTAGGCTAATTTAGTCATGAAACGCGAAAAAAAAAATTTCAGGGTAGCAAATTTTTTTTTCCCAAGTCGATCACAATATTTATTATTGAAATAATAAAGTAAAATTAGCAGCTGGAGGACGCGGTCTTTGGATCGAGACGATTAGAGGCAACGACTTCAGGAGACCAGGGCCCGATTTGGGCTGTGACGCCATAGATGATGCAACAGTTGAAAACTTATTTTGGTACTAGCAAACGCCCGCGACTTCGTCCGCATAAAAATCGCATTAATAAGCAATTTTTGAGAATGTAGTTAGTAATACATTATATGGGATATATAATCCGCTTACTTTAATGGCTCTTTGAACACAATGTTTTGTATTTTGTTGGAGTCAGAACCATAAATTATTAAGAATGATAGCATGATACTCGCATTTGAATGGGAGAGGCTCGTGATCAAATCAAACCCGTGATTCGAGATCATATTGTTATGAATCTGGCAACCACGCAATTCGATCTCTCTTTTCGAATGGTCGAGAAAGACGTAGAACATTATCCCCTACTGTGTAAAACGCCATCTAGAACGTTCAAGCAAAACCCGGAACATTCTACTATAGACACACACCCAGAATTGCCTAGAATAGTCCCAAACATTCTAGTTAAGACACACGCCTAAAATCGCCTGACGGATGTTTACCAACCGGTGTAAGTAAGCGAAAGCGATAGATCGGCGGTGTTACTGGGTTGTGCGAATTAAGTTTTTAGAGCGAATTAAGTGAAGTGATCGGGAAATTGTGTAAAAGTGCAATAAATAAATTATCCTTATATTTTAAAACGAATTGAGTTTTCTTTGAAATCTGGCGAACCCCTAGCTCGCAACAATATGTATACGTGTTAAGGACATGTGAATAGTTGTAGCTTGTGTTAATTGAAAAATGCCCAAATAAAATGAAATTAAGCTTAAAAACAATACAGGACTTCGATTGTGCATAAAGCCCAATAATATTATACTACCGATGAAATCGAAATTTTTGTAATCTTAAGCATTTTTGTGTGGGGAGTGATAGAAGGGATGACAGTACTAAATTAATTTATTTCACACCATGCTAGAGTAGCTATAAAAATATTTTGCACCAAATTTAAGCTTGAAAAACTGAATAGGTAACTTCAGAAACTTAGTGCATTGGATTTAGTGAAATTGTGCAATTTGTATGGAAGGTGGTAGAAGGAGTGGGGGGTTTTTGGTAATTTTTCTAGATACAACTATCATCACCATGCAATTGATATCTTTTAAATTTCAGATCAGTTAGATTCACACTTTTCAAGAAAATCGAGTTTTTGCAAAGTCGTGAAATTGTGCCACATTGTATGGGAGGGGGTAGAAGGAGTAAAGCTAATCGGTTAATTTTTCCTGATAATAATAATTATGCTAATTAAAGATCTAGTACAAAATTTTAGCTCGATCAAAGCTATACGTACTGAGAAAATTGGTTTAGAATATTTCATGAAAAAGTGCAGTTTGTATAGGAGGTGGTGCAAGGAGTGAAGGGTTTTTAGTTATTTTTTGAGAAGCAACTACAATTATCATTGAATTGATATATTTTATATTTCAGAACAGTAACATTCACACTTTTCAAGAAAATCGAATTTTCGCAGAGTCGTGGATTTGTGTCAGATTGTATGGGAGGGGGTAGAAGGAGTAAACCTAATTGGTTAGTTTTTTCCTGACATTAATAACAATGCTAATTAAGGATTTAATACAAAATCTTAGCTCGATCAAAGTTATACGTACTGAGAAAATTGGAGTATAGTATTTCATGAAAAAGTTTAGTTTGTATGGGAGGTGGTGGAAGGAGTTGGGGGATTCAAACTATTTATATACTTGAAGATTGCATTTATAATAGAAATAATATATTTTAAATTTCAAATTAATAGTTTTCATAGTTTCCATGAAAATTTGATTATTATAAAGTTTTGAAAATGAGTCACTTTGTATGGGAGGGGGTAGAAGGCGTGAGGGGAGAAAAATAAAACCTAAAGCAGATTACTCCCAGAGGCAGACCTAATAATCTGTGAAAGTTTCATTGCAATCGGTGCAGCCGTTTTTGCGTGAAAGCCGGAAAGACAGACAGAGAAATTTTTTAAAAACGTTTGATTCTGCTTAGTTATTGCTAAAATGAAGCAAAAAACTTTATAATGTTTTGTTTATATTTATAAACAAATAACAGACAGACACTACAATTATATTTATATAGATTTTCATCTCAGATCTATCTGAAGTATTAAAAAATGTCTCGCATCTGTTGTACGCTGATGATCTGAAAATATATCATACTGTTACCTCACCCGCTGATGCCGCATTTTTGCAATCCAAGCTTATTGCACTAGATGAGTGGTGTAGTCAGAACAAGTTGTAATCTCGCTTAACGCTGTCGAAAGCCTTCTCGAAGTCCACAAACATGAGATGTAGTGGCGAACCCATTTTGGCTGACTGCTCTAATATTATCCGTAGGGTATTTGTGTGGTCGGTACAAGACGACCCTTTACGGAATCCAGCCTGATAAACTTCGAGAGTGCTCTCGACGACATCACTAATCCTATTGAGAATTACCTTAGCCATAATTTTTGATACGGCAGTAAGTAGACATATACCACGCCAATTGCCACAATCCCGAAGGTCGCCCTTCTTTGGAATTTTCACAATGACGCCCTCCTTCCATTCAGTCGGATATCTTCCATCATTCCACACCTTTGTGAAGAGTGGGAGGAGTATATCGGCTGTTATTTCCGGGTCCGCTTTGAGGAGTTCGGTTGGTAGTCCATCTATACCTGGAGCTTTCCTTCCCGCCATTGACCGAATGGCGGAATCTATCTCTTCCTTATCTGGGGGATCGTCCCTAATAGAGGATTGTTGCGGTTGGATGTTTGGAAGTTGTTCTTTTTCCGGAATATCTTCCTCTGACAAGGTGTTTAAAATATCAGAGAAGTATTCCTTCCATCGTCGCAACTGGTGTTCACTCATATTAAGGAGAGTTCCGTTGACATCTCTCACCAGGTGGTTGGCGGTGAAATTCCTGTTCGTCAACTGTTTCATGATTTTAAATAGTGAACCCATATCCCCAAGGTAAGCCGCAGATTCTGCCTTGTTTGCCAGATCATTAATGGCCTTTCTCTTGTCGCGTCTAACAGCCTTTTTAAGCTGTATATGAGCATCGCGGTAGTTCTGCCTCAAGTCGGGCGTTCGTTGGTTGACATCGGGTTGAGAGATGATTGCCAATTTGGCTTTTTTCCGATTGCCAACCTTGTTCCATGTGTCCTGCGACATCCAGGGTTTCTCACCGCTTCGCACATATCCCACAGATTCTTCAGCACTAGTTAGAAAAGTGTTTCTGGTTGCTTCCCAATTGGCGTCCAGTGTGCGCATTTCATTTTCACTCAATGTGGATGACTTTTCGCGTAGAATAGTGGTGTATTCGCGTTTTTTGTTGAGATCTCTGAGTTTATCCACATTAAGCTTGCGCTTCATTTGAAGAATTTGTGGTCGTCGGATAGCTGCTGTACACAATCTCAAGCAGGCAACCATCAAGTGGTGATCGCTCCCCACGTCAGCTCCACGTTTCGCTCGCACATCGAGGAGACATCTTCTCCATCGGCGACTTATAGCCAAATGGTCGATCTGGTTCTGAGTAACACCATCAGGGGAAACCCAAGATGTTTTATGATGACTCTTGTGTGGAAAAAGGGTCCCTCCGATGACCATTTGCCGAGTACTACAAAGCTCCACAAATAATTCGCCGTTTTCGGGTCTCTTAATCTAAGGTCGTGACGCGTCGACCCAAGGGTCACCATGCCTCCCCATGACGTGTTCTAGTCCAGTGTTGTCTGATCCAACCTGGGCGTTCATATCTCCCGAGATGATAATAATATCACCTCTTGGAACACGTTCGAAGGTGGCACTCAGTTGGCTATAAAACTCCTCTTTGTCACCAGATGTTGCGGGATTAGTTGGTGCGTAGCACTGCAGAATTGTGACGTTTCTGACACTGGTCCTGAGCCTGACGACGATAATCCTATCCGAGATTGGTTCCCAGCTAATGAGACTGTTTCTCGCTCTCGGTGTAAGGACGAACGCCACGCCCTTTCAGGCTTCACTTTCAGGGCCAATGTACAGAATAGTGTTTCTGCTAGGGGTTCGTTCTTCTCCTGATCCTGTCGACCTGACCTCGCTCAAGCCCAAGATTTAGATGTTGTAGTGCTCCATTTCACGGTCGATCACCGATTGGCGGTGCAAGGACCGAGTAACCCCAGCTCTTCCCCCGTCATTCAATGTTCGAACGTTCCAGAAGCCAATCATAGTCCGTTTTCGAATGCCAAAAGTCGTTACCGTTGAATCAGTCCGTATCCGAGGCGATGTATCCGTTTCTCGTATCATTTAGGTCTTAAGATCACGGGTGATAAGCCCATGATCCAGTGAGTGTCCATTTGCCATTTTTAGGGCAAGCAGGACTGGCTGTGAGTGAATTCTACAGCCCCCATCCCACAGGGGGATAGTTAGCTCAGGTCCGTGGAGTCGCTAGTCTCCAAAGATAGTTGCAGGAATTGGTAAAACCTCATCGTACAACTAGCCCCTTGCGAGGAATCATTTCAATAAGTAATATTAAATAGAAAAAAATATTAAACTCTAATTTTTTTCTTTTTGCTTTTAGATTAGGCGTTCTCGGTACAAAAGGACGAATATGTAATAGGACATCGCATGGAATCGACGGTTGTCGTTTATTATGCTGCGGTAGAGGCTATCAGACGCGCATACGACAGGTCGATGAAAAATGCAAATGCCAATTTGTGTGGTGCTGTCGAGTGAAGTGCGAAATGTGCAGTCATACGAGAGAGGAGCACATGTGCAACTAATTAATTAGAAATTTTAATTAAAAATTTTTTTATGTATAAGAAATATTATAATATATAGTATGTTTTTTTAAAATCTTTTTCTGAACAGAAAATTGAAATAAATTGATTTCAAGAATAACAAGAAGAAAAACAAACAAAGAATAAGAAACGAAAAAGTAAACCGAAAATGATTGTCATTTTAAGAATCTAGATAAGAAATAAGTAAATGTGTTATTTATTTTAATAATAGGAATTTTCTGTCAGTTTTCTCCATATCTCATTGTGTCAAAATGCAAAAACAAACAAATAAGCAGCTCCGCTCTCTACATCTTTCTCTCTTTTTTGTTTTCTTTTTAATTAATATTAATGTAATTGTGTAATACTGTTATTGAGTTCTGAAGTCATGATTGTATGGAGATATTCAATCGTTTTGATATCTTGTACAAAAACAAAACAAAAAAATTGTATTTATTTATTTTATATTTTAATGGACGACTGAAAAGTAATTTATTTTTTCAATTATAATTTTTTTTTTTTTTTATTAATTATCATAATTTTTGTTTTAACGTTCATTCCAGTCAATACTGTCAGTCTAAAAAGAACGCAATTTTTATTTTTATTTAAATAAATATTAAGTAAATAATTAAATATTAAATCTGTCAGACAAGTATTAAGTTGTAAATAGAAAACAAAAGCTTAACTTATTCTTAGATCATATTTAAGGTAACGTCTCTAATTGTGTGTTATATGTAAAGCATTTTTTTTAATATTTGTTATTTTATTTTCTACTTAACATAGTTTTTTTTTGTATTTAAGATTAATATTTAATGTAAAACAACATAATTATAAGAAATATTTTTTAATTTACATAAAACAAAAATTTATAATAAACTTAATAAAAAAAAACTTAAATGAATGTTTAACACACCACAGCTGTATCATAATAAAAAAAAATGCTTCTCTGTAGAACCTTTAAGAATGAAATTTTTGTAAAACGTACAAGTATTTAATGAAAATAATAAGAAAAAAAAAACGATGAAAAAATCAGCTATTTCTTGCCAAAATAGAGTTTTATTTTAAACAATTTCTTTAGTATTAAATAAAACACAAAAGTTTCTTGTCTTGAATAGAAAGAATCGCCCTGATCCTGTTCGATTGCTGCAATTTGAATGGAATCTCATTGTTATTATCAAATGAATAACGCGGGGCAATTTTATTATGGACTAGAATAAACTTGACTGTTTTTCCTTTATTTTTTAAAATAGTCAATTTACTTTTAAACTTAAAATTTTATGCAGTTTAATTCGCAGTACTTAAGTAAAGATAAACAAATACAAAAAATCGTTGATATAATTACAAAGCAAATACTGCTAGAAGAATAATTTAAACAAAATAAATACGCCACCTTTGAGTTATCTGGAATAATTTTTTTAAGAAAACCAAAAATTAAAAAAAAAAAACCAGCAACAACAATAAACAGTAGTTTATGTAAACAATTTTAGTGTTTTTCTGTTCTTTTGTTTTGTTGGAACAGCTTTGTGTTTAGTATTTACTTTTTGTAGAAAAGAACAAGGCATTTGTTTTGTTATGATTTATTTTAATTTTTCTTTTGCAGAAGTATTGGTAAAGCAACTCCAGCGTAATTGTATTTGGATTGGTTAGTATAGATACTCGTATCATCGGCGAATATGGCAAGTTCGCAATTGGTATGCGATGATGAAGCTGTGAAGAGTTACGAGCCTTGCGTAACACCTGCAGGTATGCTAAGGTTAGACGAGATACTGGAATATTAAATATTTAATCTTCATTGAGAAGTTTCTGTCAGGGAATGAGAAATTTAGCAGTTTTTCGATACACAGTATGAGCATACGCACCGATTAATGGCGTGACGTGATATTGTAGCTAAGGGAAGCAATAAAAATTACTGTATTAAGCTAATACATTTACCAGATCTTATAAATTTCTCCATTTGAAGAATTTATATTTCTATTGTACCCACGGAATGACTCTTCTTGGCATCTTGGATGACACACAATTCAATTAAGATTTTAGTAATTTGTTTATTTTTTGTGACTTTCTTATTGTGTAAAATTACTGATCCATGTTGGTTACTTAACAAATTCTTCAATTCTGGAAACTGAACTAAATTTAATACATAAAAGCACTGATTTTGAATGATCGGCGCTCGTTGTTATTTAAATCCGGTTGCTCGCCAAACATTTTTGTCAATGGAAAATAATAAATAGAAATGGACAGCAAAATAAATATTGTATGGTTTTGCAAGCAGCAAACGGTTCGGTATCTTCGTCAATTTCGCTAGTAAGATGTTTAATGCATTTCTTTGTAATAAATGTTGTTTCCAAAATAGGTTTTGGCAATAAAATAATACTTTTTTCCGCGAAAAATTGGGATCCAAAAGAGAACTCGAAAAGGTTATTAATAACTAGCAAACGCCCGCGACTTCGTCCGCGTAAAAATAGCAATAATAAGCAATTTTTGAGAGTGTAGTTAGTACTACTTTATGAGGGATACATAATCTGCTTACTTTAATGGCTCTTTGAAGAAAATGGTTTGTATATTGTTGGAATCAGAACCGTACATTTTAAGAATGAAAACATGATACTCCCATTTTTATGGGACAGGCTCGTGATCAAATCAAACCCGTGATTCGAGATCATATACGTGTTGAAAAGCGTTAAGGACATGTGAATAATTGTAGCTGGTGTTATTTAAAACAAATAAAATAACATTAAGCTTAAAATCATAACAGGAATACGATTGTGCGTAATGCCCAATCATACGATATTATGTATAGATGAAATCGAAATTTTTGCGGTGTTAAGAAATTTTGTATAGGGAGTGGTAGAAGGGGTGACAGCATTGAACTAATTTGTTTCACATCATGCTAGAGTAGCTATAAAAAGGTTTTGTACCAAATTTAAGCTTCAAAAATTGAGTAGGTACTGAGAAACTTAGTGCATTGAATTTAATGAAATTGTGCAATTTGTATGGGAGGTGGTAGAAGGAGAGGGGGGTTTTTGGTGATTTTTCGAGAAACAACTATAACTATAATGCAATTGATATACTTTAAATTTCAGATCTGTATCATTCATACTTTTCAAGAAAATCGAATTATTGTATAGTCGTGGAATGTGTCTCATTGTATGGGAGGGGGAAGAAGGAGGGAAGCTACTCGGTTTTCCCAATATTACTAATAATGCTTATTAAGGATTAAATCCAAATTTTTACCTCGATGAAATTTAAATGTACTGAGAAAATTCGTTTAGAGTATTTCATGAAAAAGTGCGGTTTATATGGGAGGTGGTGGAAGGAGAAGGGGGTTTCTGGTGATTTTTTGAAAAACAACTATAATCATCATGCAATTGATATATTTGAAATTTCAGATCAGTAACTTTCAGACTTTTCAAGAAAATCAAATTCTTGCGAAGTCGTGGAACTGTGTCACATTGTATGGGAGGGGGTAGAAGGAGTGAAGCTAATCGGTTAATTTTTTCCCGATATTAATAATAATGTTAATTAAGGATTTCGTACAACATTTTAGCTCGATGGAAGTTACACGTACTGAGAAATTTGGTGTAAAATAATTCATGAAAAAGTGTAGTTTGTATGGGAGGTGGTGAAAGGAGTGGGGAAACTCAAATAATTTGTAAACCAAAAGACTGTATTTATAATAGAAATAATATATTCCAAATTCCAAATTAATAGCTGTTATGGTTTCCAAGAAAATTTGATTAATATATATTTTGAAAATGAGTCACTTTGTATGGGAGGGGGTAGAAGGCGTGAGGGGAGTGAAATGTAACCAAGTGCAGATTTCATTCCGATGGACACCTAACAAACTGTGCAAGTTTCATTACAATCGGTTCAGCCGTTTGTGCGTGAAAAGCGGTCGGACAGACAGACAGACAGACAAAAATTTCAAAAATGTGTTTTTATGCTTAGTTGGTGCTAAAATAACTCAAAAAACTAACTTATAGCCATTTATAAGCAAATTACAGACAGACACTACAATTATATTACTATGTATAGATTCAGCAACTATTCAACATGTTAAACCACAAAATCTTTCATTTGAGAGGTAGGAATTTTTTATGCGAACCATTTTTTGGTCTTTGGGCAAGATAGGAAGTCTGTCCACTCTGTCCTCTTTTACTGTGATAGAAGTCGTGGGACTTTCATCCAAATAGGTTTGTTTAGATAAAGCGTCTGAAACAGTGTTAGACGGAAATAATGCGCGTTTTCTTTTAGAATTTTTGAATAAGTCTACGCATTCGTTCTGATTTCAGTTTAGTATTTCAAGACTCTACAGAAGGCAATGCCTAAGGCAAGCAAGCTTTCCTTGCATCAATGGACGCGACGCCACTACCACCGATTGTTTTTTTAATAACGCGTTCTTGATCACTCTGAAGAATTATTGGTTCACGCCTGACTTCGAATTAAAAGTCGGCGATTATATTGGATTTTTCAAAAAAATTTTGAATGCGTTCCAAAATAATTTTTTGGGATGATTTGCCTAAGGCAGGGAGCAAGCTTACAAGCCGATAACAGTCTGAGTGTCTTGTGTCCACGAAATCACTGTACCACGAAATCACATCCGCTAGCACAAAAATCCGCCTTTTCTGTCTATCTTAGTCTCACTCAGCGGCTCTTCGTTAGGGGCGAGAAGGACCAATTCCCATCACGATATGGGTTACTATTTATAAGTACAACTAAATAATTTGCTTTTTATAACAAAAACTTCAAGTAATTAATTCATTCTCAGACTTCAATATAAAAGAAAAGATCTCAACATAATACGTAAAAATTGATTTAGTGGAAAAACGTTTTTTTAGTCCCACCAATAATTATTAAAACGAGCCGCTACTGCCAGTTGTGCTCCGAAGCTCGTCGTTGTAGATTTCATTTGACCAGAATAATCCTAAAATGAGTTGAAGGCATTGGATGACGAAAGTTTGCATTTATGGTAATTTAAACGGTCACTTTCCATGTAGTGCAATCCTTTAGCAACACGGATTTGATGCATGCATCAAACACTCGCAGTTTTATGCGAAGGGAGATCTCTCTTAACCTCCACGAAGGGAATAGGATACTGGATGCCTGATGAGCTTTATTTATACGATTCTCAAAATTTCTTTCGGTTTCGCCGTCCATGCTGACAATGCTTCCAAGATAACAAAAATCTTCCACATTCTACCCGCTAAGGACAATTGGTGTTCTTATTTTGTGAACTCATTTATTTTTAGTCCTTCCTCTTTGCTTTTGAAATGCAAAAATTTGACTCTTTAGTCCGAACGTTTAAGAGCAAGCATACTCAAGGTGACTTAAGATGTTGAACAACTTCCACTGAAGGTCTTCTTTATCTTCTACACCTTCCAGTGCAGCTTTCAAGTTATCATTTATTACTGACAAAGCTTACTTACTTAATATGCAGCCTTGTCTACCCCTCGTTCGCACGACGAAGCTTCCACACACCTCTCTTTTATGTAAGACGTGATATCTTGCATCTTCGTAGGATTTTTAGTAAGTATGAGTAAAAATATTTGGCCTTATACCAGGAGCGAGCCAACCACTTCACGACTGGGGGCGAGAGAGCTAAAAAACAAGAAGATGCATAGACATTGGATACAAATTACTCTAAAATCTGGGAGTGCAGCGTAAAATCTGGAGGGCAGGTGCACCAAACAGAGTTATTACCTTTTTTGAAGTCAAAAAATGGAATTAACTCGTGAGAATTTTCGTGCGATGATTTACTACGATTTTCGACTTGCATTATCTCAACAACAGTGCATCGATCAACTCACTAGCGATGAAGTATCATTTAAAAACGGCTAGGGTGTATCCTAGTGGGCAGCGTGTTGGTTTTGTAATGTGAAGGTTGTGAGGTCAAATCCCTGTAGACGCAATATATAATTCCAGCACATTGCCTGCTTGGATATACCTTGGTCACCTCAATCTACGAAAATGAAAAATTCGTAGAAAGAGGGTTGTGCGAAGGGCTAACAACCCTTCCACAATAAATAATGAAAAATGTTAAGGAACCTGAATGTCAGGAGGCCAAGGTACGATTTGGGCTGTAGCGCCATTGTAGTAGTGTAGTACCATCTAAAACCACTGTATATTACTGGCTTAGCGAATTGAACCGTGATCGTCGAACGAGCGAACGTTCACGGAAAAATTTAAAGGAGCTCGTCCAAAATCGGTTGTGATGCCAGAAACCATCGATGCTGTGCGCGAAGTGATAAAGCAAGATCGTCATATAACATACTGTGAGATTGAAACATCCCTGGGCATTAGAATGATAAGCATACACCAGATTTTAAATGATCATTTAGTCGTGAAAAAGATCTTTGCGTGTGATTCTATATAATTTTATAATCTCTCGTTGGTGTAAAAAAAATGCTAAAAAAGCCGAGCCTTATATTTAAACAGGTGAAGAATCTTAGATCTATGCGTATGAGCCCGAAAGCAGCCGACTGTCTTCCAAGATGAGCCAAACCCTACAAAAGTTGTTTGCGCAAATGGTCACCTGTTTTTTTTTTAATAAACGATCATTTGGCTACAGTGCTACTAGAGAATCATAGGACAATCGGTCAATTCTGAATGGTACACAACCATTTCTTTGACAGAAGTCTTCTTGGAAGAAATAAGAAAAAACAACCAGTGACGCAGAATCACTTTTCACCATAACATGAGCTCTCACACATATTTGACTGGTCAAAATATCGAATTGATGCCCATCATCCGCCGTACAGTCCTAATTTGGCACCCAATGATATCGTTTTGTTTCCGTCCGTGAAGAATAATCTACGCGGTCAACGATTTTCGACGCCAGAAGAAGCGGTTGATGAGTTGAAAATTCATGTTTTGGAGAAACCTCAATCGGAATGGAGCAATATCTATGAAAATTGGCTCAAATGAGTACAAAAGTGTATCGATCATCGCGGAGAATATTTTGACAAACAATAAAACCATTTATTGTAAATGGCAAGATACGTAATTTTCCACTTAAACGATATCAAATGTGAATCCCATAGCAGGATCGCGTTAAAACGAAGAAAACTATTTCAGTCCTATGTCCCTATATGGGCATTAACAGTAAATTGATTGCATCCTTAACATTATTGGGCAAAAATATATTTTTTTTTCAAAATTATGGCTACTACCCAGCACAGAATCCAAGCAAGTTAAATTTGAAGCGAAGTGTACATTGAAAACCGGTGGTTAGATTTACAACAGTTTTTCTCGTTTTGTGACGATAATTTCACGTTAACTTTGTAACTAAATGTTACCGTTAAACATTAATTACAGAAATAAAATTAAGTTAAAGCGAAAAACACAGTGACCGACAAAAGTCTACATACGACCCCTATTTTCGCTACTTGATGAGCCTCATGGCACTAATTAAAAAAGTAATGATGCAGCTATGATCTAAGTCTGTTATAATTGATTTTTAACAAAAAAATCATTTCTTCAATATAAACTTTACAAGTTATTTATACATAACTAAAAAAATGCATTGACGAAAGTCTACATACGGCTAGGTAAATCTGTGGTGGTTATTGCAGTGATGAAATGTAAAGTGAAAAATGACCGTAGTCGTCGGCGGTTCGTTAACAACTTGTCTTTATTAATTCTCATAACTTAAAACTAACTATTTACAGTATACTTAAAAACTAGTTTCTAAATTAAATTGATGTGTACAGTTTCCGAATAGCGGTGCGGCTTAGGATTAGGATTAGATTGGGACACAAAAGAATTTAACTTTGTATTGTTTTTAACTAGTCGGAAAATATTCAATTGTATTGCATTAAATAAACAATACTTTTCAGCATTACTGATGATTTAAAATATATATACCAGAATGGGTAGCATTGCTACACTGTCGTGAGAAACATTTACACTGTAATATAAATATTTTGGAAATGTTAAATTCGACACTGTCAGCATCGCTACAAATTATTCTTTATGCTACTGTGCGGTTCTGTTTTATAGCGGGAAGTACCGTTTATCAAGTTTTGGCATTTGCGCTTCGCGTTAGGCTACAGGTTCGCAGAGATGTCTTCTTTATTTTAAAAGAAGTGAATCAAAACCCAAAGATGCATGCCACAACATTGGCGGAGGACATAGCAAAACGAACTTATGGCTTCCGTGCGTGCTTGCTTCACAGTGAATAGGTCGTGGGTTTGATTCCCACTCCAAGCAGTGAGATTTTTTTAAGCACAAATTTTCAGTTGCTACTGGCGATGAAAAATTATTCCAAATAAAATGGGCAAAAGGTGTAAAAGTTAAACAGTTCCACTTCAATAAGGCCTATGTACTCAGTAGATGGTTTCTGTTCGCTTTCTATCATTCAGTACCCATAACATCTGCAAATATTTGTCAGTAGCAGCCAGTGCAACTGAAAAATATACCAGCTTCTCCACTCGTTACGGTCGTTCTCGCTCCCCTTACCCTACTTTCCCAATCCCATTCCTACCCTCCATGACTGTGTTTGTGCATTGCAAACACAGGTCATTCTGAAAAAAAACAGGAACCACGGTGCATCGAAGAACAGTTCAAAGAACATTAAATAATAATGGTTGTCACATCAGAACCCCACGCTTAAAACCCCTTAAGCGAACAAAATCGCAAACTTCGCTTAGAATTTTCCAAAAAGCATCTAGACAAAGGGCTTGATTTTTGGAAGAAGGTTTTATTCACGAATCGACGTATAACATATTTGGAAGTTGCGGTAGAGCTAAAGTTTGGAGAAAGGAAAACACGGGAATGGACCCGAAACACCTAATTCTACAGTCAAACATGGCGGTGGCAATGTGATGGTTTGGGGTTCTGTCGTAGCGTCGGGTGTAGGAAATTTGGTGTTCATTGATGGTGTCATGGATTGCCATCTCTACAAAACCGTCTTGCAACACAATTTAAGGGAATCAATCGGTCGATAAGTTGGACCTTGGCGAAAGCTGGAATTTCCAACAAGACAATGATCCCAAGCACACCGCTCAAATCGTGAAGGACTGGCTACTATATTATGCTTCAAGACAGCTCAATACACTCCCACAAAGTCCGGACTTGAATGTCATCGAGCACATTTAGGAGCTTCTGGATCGAAAAATAAGAAAACACGACATGATCGTACATAGACTTTTGTCAATGCTATTTTTAGTTTTTTTTTTATGAATATATTGTTAAGTTTATATTGGAGAAGAGATTTTTTTGTTACATAGATTATAAACAAGACTACATCATTACTTTTTCAAATAGTGCTGTTGGGGTCGTCAAGCAGCGAAAATAGGGGCCGTATGAAGACTTTTGTCGGCCATTGTAGATAGCAGGATACGTAATTTTGCAGTGAGAGTGATTTTGCACGAGAGTGATTTCAAACGTGAATCTCATAGCAGGATCGCGTCACGACGAATAGAACTATTTCAGTCCTATGTCCCTATATGGGCATTAACAGTAAATTGATTGCAACACTTATATTATTGGGCAAAAATACAATTTTTTTTTCAAATGTATGGCTACTACCCAGCACAGAATCGTTTCGTTTTGTGACGAAAATTCACGTTAACTTTCTAACTAAATGTTATCGTTAAACATTAATTAAAGAAATAAGATGAAATTAATACGAAACATACATACTACGGTATTCAAATTAAATGGACGTTAATTTTTATTGACGTTAAATTTGAACTACATATTAACGTAAAACTTACGTTAACTTTAATATTAATCTCCTCACAGCAAATAAGTTGACGTTAAAATCACGTTAATTCCATGGCTTTAAAACATCGTTTACAGTTAATTTTTTTAATAACGATGTCCTATATTTTTCTTTAGTTGCGCAGGAGACCGGAGGAATAAACAAGTCCTGGCGAAAATTATAGGCCGATGCTCAGGATCGCGTCTTGTGAAAGAGAACTGTTTCTGTCCTATGCCCCTATGGGAGAACAGGAAATTGATTGATTGATTGATATTTCTCTCTCAAAAAGCGTTAAAATAACGTTAAATTGCGACACCTATTTTGGGAAAATGGCAATTCGTTACTATTTGGAAAAATGTTTTTTGCTTTGGACATTTTATGCGATGTTCGGCTTGGAACTAGAATTTCTTAAGCAGCCGTTTTCGCAGCTGTTAAATGCATAAACATAGACTAAAGCTAAATTTCAAAGAGGAAATATAGTTAACCAGTTCTAATATCATGAACGTTATATCTTGTTGTTGCCGTTCTTAATATCGTAATTCAGTTGGTGAGCAAGTAGGTACTTCTACTTCTCTTCTACAATGCGCTACAGCCCAAATCGGACCTTGGCCTCCTGATATTCAGGTTCCTTAACATTTTTCATTACTTATTGTGGAAGGGTTGTTAGCCCTTCGCACAACCCTCTTTCTACGAATTTTTCATTTTCTTAGATTGAGGTGACCAAGGTATATCCAAGCAGGCAAAGTGCCGGAATTATATATTGCGCCGACCGGGATTTGAACTCACGACCTTCGCTTTACAAGACCAACACACTACTTATATATTTCAAATATGGAAAACTCATTAAATGGAATGGATTTTTTTTATAGCAAAATTAATCAAACTGAAGTCAGTTTGGTCTAATGAGTAAACTATAATACAGGGTGTTTGGTACTCCGTGTACCACCTTGTAAGTAGTTATTCCTAGATATATTTGGAGAAAAAAATTGTTTTACGGAGATGGTCAATTTTCAATATCCGCGGAGATACAGGGTGATCAAGAAAAGGGCTTTGGACCTGTACCCTTACTCGCTCAAAACGCTATATCTTGAAAACTAGTAATCAGAATTCAAAGTGTTATAGCTTGTTTTTTAGGGAATCAAACTACTTTACATTTGGTGTAATGGAGGTATTTGCTTCAGAGCACAAATTTTTGATACTTTGACCCTAAAAATTCTGGGATCAGTGTAGTTTTTCTCAAAAAAACGCATTATAAAATATCATTTTAAGTTTTTTTTTTTATGTGCCATATTATTGCCTACAAAAGATGTGTACACTTGCATTGCATAAGTTTCATAGTTTAGCAAAAACTATCATTCCAATAATTTAGCACTTTTATCAAAAAACAATAATATTGTTATAGATCTGGCAATGATCTCTCTCAAATCTGCCAGAACTATTTAGAATATTCTTCCAACATGTAGAGGGCTTCTAGTAACTTCTCAAAGACATAAACAATGACACCCGACGCCATCTAGTAACTTCCAGAATAGTCCAGACTCAGCAGAAAAACATACACCAGAGAAGGTTCGAGACTCGGATAAATCCATTATAAATAGCCAGAGCTCACGACGAGTAATCGATTGACTCAGTGACAGTTTCATGGAAAACACCTATCGGTGTAAATAAGCGAAAGTGATAGATCGCCGGTGTTCCTGGATTGTGCGAATTAAGTTTTTAGAGCGAATTTAGTGAAGTGATCGGGAAATTGTGTATAAAGTACAATAAATAAATTATTCTTATATTTTAAAACGAATTGAGTTTTCTTTGGAATCTGGCGAACCCCTAGCTCGCAACAATTGGTGTCAGAAGAGTGGGATTCCAAGGATAAATTCGGGTTAAAAATCGCGAGTGAAATTAAAAATTCTCGGAACGGATAATTTTGTGAGAGCGGAAAAGTGAAACTAAAATTCTCGAACGGACAGTGAGAATTTGGTGAAACCGAATATTCTCGAGTGCTCTAGTGAACAGTGACTTTAATTAGCGAAGTAAAATCGCGGAACTAAAATTCTCGAACGGACAGTGAGAATTTTGTGAAATCGAATATTCTAGCGAAGTAAAATCGCGGAACTAAAATTCTCGAACGGACAGTGAGAATTTTGTGAAATCGAATAATCTCGAGTGATTTAGTGAGCAGTGACGTAAATTTAAGTGAATTCGAATCGCGGAAAAACTGGAAATAATCGGTAGTGAAAATGCCGCGTTATTTAAAAGACTTAAAAGTAACGGAGCTGAAGGAAGAGCTCAGTAGACGCGGGTTACCTACAACAGGGAGCAAGTCTGAACTTGTCAGCCGTATGATCGAGACACTTGAGGCTGAGGGTGAGAATCCAGATAGTTTTGAGTTCCAAATCGAAGAAGCTAGTAAAGAGGAGTGCTCTGGTACATCGGATGCCTTAACACAGTTAATGCAACAAATGATGCACAAATTGGATCAACAATCTGCGGATATGAATCAGAAATTAGAGCAACAATCAGTGGACATTAAACAACAATCTGCGGACATTAAACAACAATCTGCGGATATGAATCAGAAATTAGAGCAACAATCAGTGGACATTAAACAACAATCTGCGGACATTAATCAGAAACTAGAGAAATTAGATCAGACCTCAAAGGACCTCAACCAAAAATTGGAGCAGCAAAATAATAAAATAGACACCATGGGTAAGGTAATAGAAGAAAACGTAGAGAAGAAACTTCGGGTCTTCGAAGAGCAAATTACGGAAAAGATATCCGGGATTGTACAAGAAGTCGAACGCCTAAAAAGGGACTTGGATAACGTGAAAGCAGTCGGAGTCATGAAAGCAGAGCACGTTACGCATAAGGGTTTCAAAGCTCCAATCTTCGATGGACAGACACCGTGGGCTATTTATAAGATCCAATTTGAGGCTGCCGCCAGAAACAACCATTGGAATGATCTCGAACGAGGAACGGCTCTTATATTGGCGTTAAGAGGTCCACCAGCGGAGGTTCTTCAAACGATTCCGCAGGAGCAACAACAAGATTTTTCAACGTTAGTCCAAACATTGGATCTTCATTACGGCAGTGACCGCATGAAAGAGATCTACAAAATAGAGCTGTACAACCGAACTCAAAAGAATGGTGAAACACTTCAGGAGCTGGCACGCGATATTGAACGACTCACATTATTATCGCTGCCCAATGCGCAAACAGAGCAACGCAACGATACGGCTGTTTTCGCATTCAACAATGCTGTACTGGACAGACAGCTGCAACAGGCGTTGAAATTGGCAGGTAAGAAAACGATAGGCGAAGCCTTGGTATATGGGCTGACGTTCGAAGCTGCCAAGCAAAGCTCACGGAGTAATTATCGAGGCCGAGAAAGAGCAAAAGAGTGTATGTGTCAGAAAGCAGAGTACACCAAACGGAGCGAAAGATTTGGTGCCCCCCGATGCTGGAATTGTGGACAGGCAGGACACTTGAGACTCGACTGCCGAAAAGCGACCAACTATTGTTCCGGCTGCGCTGCTAACCAATGCGAAGATGGAAATCGGGCAGGTAGTTCGTGGTCAAGAACTAGTCGTCAGAGTTCAAATCTTACATACGGTTTTGATAAAAGACGCCGGAGTCGATCGAAAACCCCGAGTCGGCAAGCTCGATTGCAACAAGAACAATACATCGGGAAAGATCATGGAAGCAAAGATGGACAATGGAATAAGGATCGCGAACGAACGGGTAGAAGTCGTGACGGTCAAGTACTTCATGCGAATAAACGTGACAAGACCAAACATGGGAAGCGATATGATCGAGAAGATCGCGAAAGGAAGAATGCGGAACGAGAAAAGGGAAGTAAACGTGCCGCTAAGGAGGAGAATGAGCGCGAAAAGGAAACGGAGAAAGAACGCGAACGTGAGAAGGAAAAAGAAGCCGGAAAAACCATTCAGAGGTTAACGATCGAACCAGAGGATGGATGGAATCAGCGAAAACCTCGTACAAAAATGAAAGTGGTACATCTCGACCGACTAACAAAGTACCACGGTGCCATTGCGGAAATGAACGACTCTGTTCGGGACGAACAGGGACTAAGGAGAGGGTAATGTTATAGATCTGGCAATGATCTCTCTCAAATCTGCCAGAACTATTTAGAATATTCTTCCAACATGTAGAGGGCTTCTAGTAACTTCTCAAAGACATAAACAATGACACCCGACGCCATCTAGTAACTTCCAGAATAGTCCAGACTCAGCAGAAAAACATACACCAGAGAAGGTTCGAGACTCGGATAAATCCATTATAAATAGCCAGAGCTCACGACGAGTAATCGATTGACTCAGTGACAGTTTCATGGAAAACACCTATCGGTGTAAATAAGCGAAAGTGATAGATCGCCGGTGTTCCTGGATTGTGCGAATTAAGTTTTTAGAGCGAATTTAGTGAAGTGATCGGGAAATTGTGTATAAAGTGCAATAAATAAATTATTCTTATATTTTAAAACGAATTGAGTTTTCTTTGGAATCTGGCGAACCCCTAGCTCGCAACAATATGTTGATCAACACTCTGCGCTTGAACTAAAAGAACTTAAGAATGGTTTTTATGGTTTATTTCAAATTTCCTTAATTACAATAAATGTTCAAAATGGCCACCTTTATTTTGAATGCACGCTAAAGCTCGTTTTGCCAGTGTTCTCTTTGTGTTCATACTCCTCAACTGCTGCCTTACTTCTGTTGCTGCCGCATCGATTCTGGTGTTTAGATCCTGCAACGTTACTACTTCCGTTGCGTAGACAAGGTCCTTCATCCGTCCCCACACAAAGAAATCCATAATAGTTAAATCAGGAGATCTTGCAGGCCAGTGTATCGGTCCATTTCTACCGATCCAGCGATTGCTATAATTGGAATTTAACCAATCTCTGATTTGTCGGCCGTAATGAGCTGGAGCACCATCGTGTTGGTAAAACATGGAAGCCAATCGTTGCAGTGGCACATCATCCAATAACTCCTGTAGATCATTTGTCAAAAAATGCAAGTAATTGGAACTATTTAGGGTAGGCGGAAGCCTAATAGGACCAATGAAATCGTCACCAATCACACCTGCCCATAAATTGACACTGAATCTGTGCTGAAATGATGCCTCTCTTCTTGTATGTGGATTGCTCTCAGCCCAGATGTGTAAGCTGTGGATGTTTATGATACCGTCCCTGGTGAATTGGGACTCATCCGTCCAAAGAATGTTGTTCATAAAATTCTCGTCACTTAGTTGTCGTTCAAGGAGCCAATTGCAAAACTCCATCCTTTTGGACAAATCAATGGGTAACAGCTCCTGCATCTTTTTTCACCTCATAACTTTATCATATTCGAGGTTTATGTCTTTGCTAAGTAAGCATTGGACAATAAAAGTGCATGAACTAAATATTGCGTCTTCCAAACCTCCACATATTGAGAGACTCTGATTGCTTGCGTCATATTGAGAGACTCTGATATGCTTGTGACGTCAAACGTCAAAAAACTTAACTTGTCGAAATACATTTGTACGGTTTAAGCAAAAGTCCGGCGAAGGAAAAGCAAAAGCTCTCCCATTTGTACGGTTTAAGCAAAAGTCCGGCGAAGGAAAAGCAAAAGCTCTCTCATTTGTACGGTTTAAGCAAAAGTCCGGCGAAGGAAAAGCATTTTTTGGCGTGAATTTTGTCATCGAGCAAAATTGAAAATTTTTCTTTAATTTACTGACCACGAGAAGTGCGTAGCGATGAGTTTCAATCAGAACACAACTGCTTCGAGTGGCTTTTCTTTTACCGGGCCCATAACATCGACCGGTAAGATTATTTTCTATCGACGTTCTCTTTAACCTGAAATATTTCATTTATGCGCTTCCAGCTCCTCCGGCAGCGACTTCGTTTGGAAGTACAGGAGGTGGAGATGCAGGCACCACACAACCTTCAGGTATGGCAAGAGTGTGTGATTCATTGTTGAATTCCAGAAATTTATAGTCGATTTTCTTTTTAGAGCCTGCAAAGGAAGAAGCACCACCGAAGGTTGGCGGATTCTCATTTGGCGCCAAAGTTCCAGGTGCAAATCCGCCAGCTCCTACGACTGCGGCTGCTACAGCAGCTCCTAGTTCGTTTGGTGGAGCGCAACCGCCTTTGAAATTGGGTGCAGCAGTAAGCACTGCAGCAGTTACCACGGGTAAGTGTATGTTTTTAAGGGTATTTTTTACGCGCCATAATTCTAATGCAGTGAGTATCGTATTGCCCGTATTTTCCTATAATTAGCCTGTTCCCTCGCTCAATTTTAACTCTCATGCTAGACAAGTACTTTCTAATTTTATTAGGACTTGACTAAAATGGATGCAACAGCTTCAGCTACCAAACAGACTTATAGCGGTGACTTTGATAAGTTACATACAAATGCACTTTCACAAAATTCGCCACCATTTGTGTCGTCGGAGACTGATTGGGCCTTTTTTTTAAGGCACCGATTATAACTTAGGGGTCACCCTTTAATGCATTGCACAGTTATGCCGGTATAGGAAGAAGATGAAATTTGGTAGTGTTATGGGAATTTTGGGGGAGAGAGACGGAAGTGGCGATGGACATTATTTTTGAAGCGCTGAAGGTTATACTTGCTTGGAAATATGCTAGCAGGCAATGCGTTCCAAAGTCTGGACGTTCGGGAGATGAATGACTGCGTTTAGCTTGACGCGTATTTAGGGGAAAACTGTAAAGTGGAGGATTGAGTGATCTAAGTTCCGCACTAAATTTACCATGAAAGTAGCGATAGTAAATGTTGAGTACTGCAACGTTTCTATGATGCTCGTGGGATTCAACAGAAATCGTAATGGTGTCATCTCTAATTAGTCGGAACGCGTGTTTTTGGATTCGATCGAGGAGCGCAAGGTGTGTTTTGCGTGCCCCAGCCCATAAATGCGAGTTGTACTCTAAACGAGGTTGAATGTAAGCTTTGTAGATGGTAGCTAATTCGTGAGGCGTAAAATTTTTTTCGCATTTGCGAAGAATACCTAGGCGTTTGGAGGTATCAAGGGCAAAGATATGTTTGCTTCAATCAAGATGGTTATTTAAATTTACGCCTAATACGATAAATTCATCGAAAGAGCTAATTGGTACGCCATTAAAGGCAAGAGTTCCAACGTTCCGTCAGGTAGACCCCACGTCGATCTTCCAGAACGGAAACCGTATTGGGGATCGTAGATAAGCTGTTTATTATCGAGATAGTGAATGATTTTTCGATAGACAGCAGTTTCCTTCACTTTCGAGAGCACTGAAGTGATGGCTATCGGGCGGTAGTTAGCGGGGTTCGCTTTGCTTCCTTTCTTGGGAATTGGCTGAACATTCGCGACTTTCCACAATGTTGGAAAGCACTCAGAACAGTATGATAGATAAAAAAAATTTCGAAGGGGTTTAGCTAGAGAAGAGGAGTAAATTTTTTTTGGGGGAATATCGTCAGGGCCAGCGGATTTGTGAACGTTGAGCTTTTGCAGGATCCTGAATATGAGATGCGTGCGGAAATGTAGCGGAGGCAGTGAAAAATCTGATGGTGTTGCGATAGGAGGGGTTTGGTTTGAAGGTGGTAGAGTGGAGTTTCTCGTGAAACATACTGCCAATAGGTTAGCTTTCTCAACCGAATCAATAACGGTAGGTCGCCATCGACGAGTGGTGGTGTTGATGAAGAGATGAATTATTGTTGATCGTTTTGACAAAAAACCAGAAAGATCTTGAGCCTTTTGGACTCTGAAGGATCTTCGCCAAATTTTTTTGGTCGTGATCAAATTTAACATGTTTAAGGATGGATTTGCAGGTATTTCTTGATGCATTATAAAGCTCTCTGTTAGCTGGAGTTGGAAAATTTTGAAACGATTGTTTCTTAACCTGAATTGCCGCGAGACATTCATTTGCGAACCAAGAGTATTTCGACGGCCGGATTCTCTTTTGACTAGAAGGTATGTAGAGCTTGATACCTTTCAGGATAGCCTCGGTGACAAGTTTACAGGCTTCATCGCAGTCATTAGAATTGAAGCACAATTTCCGATTGAAAGCATTGAAGAATTCAGCGTCCCCCAATTGGCTCTTTTGCCAAACAGTTCTGCGGGGTGCCTTAACTGGCAGCGTGCTGCAACAGGAAATTGTGCACGAATCAAGAAGTGATCCGTATTTCCCATTGGCAATGGGGATATTACAGAGTGTGTGAGAGAGAGAGAGAGAGTGAGAGTATTTCTCAGGTTGGCTGATGAAAAATAAATCAAGAAGATTGGAGCCTTACAAAATTAATTGTGTTAGGAATATCGGTTCTTAGTCGAACAAATAAAATGATTGATTTGACAATATGGCAGCATCCCTGATAGCTGAAGAAATACATCATAGCTCAGCTGTCTGCAACGTTCTAACCAACGTCGGTATAGATTAGAAATTATAGTCTTGTAGAAGGTTTAGTGAAAAATTAATTTAACATTGTCGTGTGCAATAGGGCGCTGGATTTCAAGTTAATAAATAATACCACCAATATAGCAAGTTCACTTTAATTTAAACCGCATGACTTTATTTAATTAATTTTTCGCTTTACACATGTCACTTTCGCTCTCAAATTATCGCTTACACGTCTACTGCTCCAAACCAGACTGCATGTTAATCAAAAAAGCTCGCTTATTTCTACTTCTACAATGGCACTACAGCCCAAATCGGGCCTTGGCCTCCTGACCTTCAAGTTCCTTAACATTTTTCATTATTTATTGTGGAAGGCTTGTTAGATCTTCGCACAACCCTCTATCTACGAATTGGTCATTTTCGTAGATTGAGGTGACCAAGGTATACCGAAGTAGGCAATGTGCTGGAATTATGCGTCGACCGGGATTTTAACTCACGACCTTCGCATTGTAGACCAACACGCTATCCACTAGGCTACACCCTAGCCTATTTAAACTACTTTCTATTCGTTCGTATCTCGTTCGCTATTTAGCCATAGTCGTCCCATGTCGGCCACAGTCGGCCTTCTTCGTTATTTCGTCCATTTCTGGCATCCATCGGCCATAGTCGGTCTTCTTCGTTATTTCGACCATTGCAGGCACCACCCGTCGGCCATCTCCATTCCACTAAATCAATTTCTTTGTGTAAATCGCTGTTTATTGCTTCTACGTATACAGCATTTCATCGTTACCTGAATCTTTTCTCGTTCATACATGTGGTTGTTGTTGCTTTCTATCAAGTAGTCTGACCGATCGCTGCTGTTTGTCACCGGCCGTATGTTCATGACTGCGAATACATGCCTGCATATAGTTGTTGTTGCTTCCCTACATTGCCCGTGTTCGGAATTATTTAGTTTTTGTTCGGTTTTTAAATCTAATCAAGTGTCTAACTCAGAGGTAGCTCAAATTTAGGGATAGTGGTCTCATCCCGAACACAGTTTGAAAGTCGTTTAAATAAATAGAACGTAAACCCTCAAGGCTGCTCAGGAGCATGAGTGTGGGGTAATTTTACCTGGAAGACGTCTCATCCTAGATGGTGCTGTCGATATTGAAGTGTGTGCTCTAACACATCGGATTATGGTCGCCTAGACTATAGAGTTGTTCGAGAGCTTCACTGAGCGAACGGGTGTCAGACAAGGCTGCATATTATTACCAGCCCTGTTTCTGGTGATAATAAACGATATCTTGAAAGCTTCACTGGAAGATGGAGAAGATAAAGGTCTTCAGTGAGGGCTGTTTAACATCGTAAGCCAACTCGATTATGCTGACAACGTGTGTTTAATTTAGAAATGGTGTGTGATGTGACGACGTGTGATTTTTTCGGTGTGAAGACCCCGGAGCTGGAACTGGCAATGATAGAGTAACTAAAATCACTGTGACTGTCCGGAATTGTAATGGTCCAGCTCCATCCCCGAGAGTAGAGCCTTCAGAGCAATCACTATCAATGCACATTGCCGACTCGTGATTTGCTGTGCAGTGATTGCTCCGGAACTGTAATAACATAGTTCCCTAACAGTGGGTGGAGGCTTCGGGGCAATCACTATCACAGCATATCACTAATTGGTGATTTGCTGTGTGGTGACTGCTATGGAACAATGGTGGTATGTTAATTACACACAGTGATGGCCCTGGAGCTTGATCTGTCTGTGCCGAAGTAGTTCAGTCGGATTAGATGAGATCAAAAAGATCTGTTTTGCGAAAAGCTGCGATATCGATGTTTTTTTTTAACTTTACTATTTTTTTCCGTAGATTACGATAAAAGTATTCCGGGCATTGGGGGAGTGGTACATAGTTCAATTTGGTTTATATATGTAAATCTCAGATTTAGATTGTTTTTGAAGACGTTCTTGGAAGTTTTCAAAGAATTAGTGTTTTTGGAAAGAAATGAGTATCCAATATCTAATCTGGCGTCGCAATTGAGCTTCACTTTGGGTAAAAACATGCCGCAGCTACCTCCTGGTCCTGTTCGCGGTCAATACATCGATGACCAAACAAACGAGGTTTCAAGAGGGATCGCATCGCACATACCTAAGATGCTTGTGCCTTTTCATCATTTCCAGTTACTTCGACGTCTAAAGCGCAGCCGATGTCGGAACAAAATAATTTGATTTGTCATCGATGCATCCTGTTGTTGCATAATATCGTGCCGTACGTCGTACGCCGTACATACATATATGGACGCATATCGCCGAGATCGTTAAAGATAAGAAGTTAATTTTTGGGTGGATTATACATTGGGTAATTGAGTTCCATTACCTAAATTTAGCGTGAGATTATTAACATGCGATAGTCCTGCACGAGATCTCGAAACCATTCATGCTCATCATGTGTTGTGACGGTGGTTTTTCTCAATTCTATGATTAAATAAATTTATTGTTGTGATATTTTGAACTCTACCGTTTGTTCAAATTCGATTGTACCACGGTATAACACAATAGTCATTCCAAAATCACAGCTATTTTGTCACAGCGACATGTCCGGAGCTTCACACTTCAGAGCTGTGACAGAAAATTCCAGTCACAACTCACCTCTAGTTTGCTTGCACATAACCGTTCGGACTTAGAGTCAAACGTTCGCTCGTTGCATTCTAAATGCAAATAAGTAGGACTGAAAATAAGTGTGCGTAAAACCAAGTACATGCACATGGGTTCTTAACGGACAAGATGTGGAAGAGGTGAAGATTTGTTTTTCACCTCGGAAGCATTGTCCACATGTACGGCGGAGCCGAAAAGATATTGAGGCCCGCATAAATAAAGCTCGTTAGGCCTCCAGTACCCGTTCCCCTTTCTGGAGGGTATAGGTACGAGTATATGACGGTCAAATCCGTGTTTTATATGGTTGCACTATATGGAAAGTGACGGTTTACCTTACCAAGAAACTGCTAACTTTCGAGAACCAATGCCTCTGACGCATATTAGGTAGATTTTGGCCAGAAGTGATCTCCAACGACAAACTTTGGGGTGCAACTGGATAGACTAAAATAGGCATTGAGATTCAAGTGCGAAAGTGGCAGTGGATCGGTCACACTTCGAGGAAACCAGAGCGAAACATCGCCAAACAAGCTCTGGATTATAATCCTTAAGGAAGACGTCGGGTTGGTCGACCATGTAGCACATAGAAGCGAGCAGTTGAGCAGTAGGCCAGAAGAATAAACAACTGCTGGCGATAACTAAAGACCGATGCTCAGGATCGCGCCTTGTGGAAGAGAACTATTTCTGTTCTATGACTCTATAGGCGCTCATAAAAGGAAATTGATTGAGGTTATACGATACCCCCAAGGCAAACGAAGGAATGGAGCCAACTATTCATGGCTAGCGGGGAGGTCATACTTGTGGATCTTAGCACTTCATTATTAAATAATTTTACTTATCCAAATTGGTGAATACCAGTCCTCGTATTTGCGATGGCGCTGCACACGATAAAATTAAGGGAAAGACGGACTTGTACTTCACACTGGCAATAGTTTTGCAAAAAAAAAGTCCGTTTCGCAGTTCTTCCTGGGCTATGCATTTATTACAATTTTTTTTCAAATTGTTACTAAAAATTTCCATTTGGCTAAGCGCGAAATTGAACTATGTCGAGTCACTCTCCGCTACGTTTACCTGAATTTCTCAAAATATCCATCGTCTTAAATTTCTGATTTTTACTTCACAACTCTTGATTCACCACCGTCACACACATCACTGGAGAGCTCGAAATCTTTTCCTTTCTTTCGTTGCTCAACTAAAAAAAAGCCCTCTGTCATTTCGTGGCGGGTTTATTCCCCGTCAACAGTTATTCTTTTTTTGAATTGCCTCTCTTAGTCTGTTCAGTTGTACTTCAAAGTTCTTCGTTCAAGATAACATTTGCTCAGAATATAGCTGAATTGCGTCGGAGGTATTGGTTTACGAAAGATTGCAGTACAACCATACAACAATACGTGTTTGACTCATGCTCGAACCCACTATATTTTATGCACATTTAGTTCAGTCCAGCTGAGACTCTAAGAGCGAATGGCTATGCGAAAGAAAACACATGCCATTAGCGGCATCATTTAGGAGACTTAAAGCTACATCCATACGATACCTCATTTTCGTGAACTAGCGCATGCCTTCTAGAATAAAAGCGAATGCATTAAGTTGAATGACGCACATCCAAAACTTGTTTAAACGCATATAAAACTATGTTCACATGATGCGATTTTTCGTACAATTCTGCGCATGCGTCAAGCGCATGTAGCAACGCAAGAGAATGGTGCCTCAAATGCATGCGCTTTATATTGAAATTTGATGACGCATGCAATAGTCGAAGGCTATCCGGCTGATATTGGGGATCACGTGCGCTATTGAGAGCGATTAGCTTGACGCATGCGTAAAATTGAACGAAAAAGCGTATCGTCTGAACGTACCTTAAGATGTTGAATAGTCTCACTGAAATATTTTCGTTCCACATCTGCTGGTGCAGCTTTGAAAATGTCATTGATTACGACAAGAAACACTTACTGTACTGGGAGAGTAGTGTTATTGTGTATCGATAGTATCTCTACTTTATGTAGTGAATATACATAATAGGTGTAATACATCTTTTTTTAAGTGTAGGAAATTTTAGAAGGATTGTGTATTGGATTGATTAGCTAGCAATTTTCATTTCAATAGCTTATTGTAGTTTATAAATTGAATTTTGTTTTGTATTATAATGAATGCAGTTAAAAGTTTTCTATATTTGTAAACAGGAATATAATTGCAAACATTTCAAACTCTAACGACAAAGTTAGACACGATGGTTATTCAATCAACAGCAATGTACAAAATTTAATTTACAAAGCTTCAATTTGAATTGCGGCTTTATTGTTTTAAACATTTCAGAAGCATTTAAATTGTCGAAAATAACGATCTAGCTAATATCTACAGCGTCCCCGTCTTGAGTACGACTCGCAAATATAGGTTGGGGCACCCAAACCACAACCTGCGGTACTCGATCGGATCCAGAAGCATGCGTTCCGTCTAATTGGAGATGAGACTATAATAGCTTTTATTGACACCCTCGAACATCGTAGAAACGTCGAGGTACTCATCGTTTACTATCATTATTTCCACGGTAAATGCAGCGAAGAACTGTCCAACCTCATTCACCCTCTTTTCAACTATCACAGAAATACTCGGCAAACTGCATGATGATGGTGATGCAATGGCGTTACAGCTCATATCGAGCCTTGGCCTCCCGGATGCACCTCCTCCAGTTGTCTCGGTCCAACGACCGCGTTTGAAAAATCGAGAAGCGATCTGCAATCTGCGTCGACTGAGTCCTCCCATCGCTTTCGTGGCTTCCCGTGCGGTCGGTTGCCTTGAGCACTCGTTTTGGCATTCGTTCCTCGTGCATTCGCTCCACGTGGCCAGCCCATTGTAGCTTGCGCAGTTTGATCACGATAGATGTTGGTGGGTCGTCAAATAGTTGATACAGCTCATGGTTGTATCGGATTGGCCAATGATCTCCTTTGTTAACTGATCCATACAACTTTCGAAGAATTTTTCGGTCGAACGTGTCGATTAACTTTTCGGATACCCACGTCAAGGTCCACGTTTCGCATCCATATAGCTGTACAGATCGAATGAATATCTTGTAGATGCGTAGTTTATTGTTTCAAAGGACCTTCCTTGATTTCATTATGGGGAAGACCGCGTAAAATGCTTTGTTAGCTGCCGTGATTCTTCTTTGAATTTTATGTCGTTCATTGCTGTCCTTTGTGAGAAGAGCTCCCAGATATACGAGTTCATCCACCTGCTCGAACTTGTATTCGCCCATAGTAATGTTCTACCTCTCTGGGACAGTCCTTCGTATCTGGGTCATGTATTTAGTTTTCGCTTCATTGACCCTGAGCCCTACCTACTTCACCCGCTGCCGACTCTAACTCCTGGAATATCTCCTTAACGCAAAGTATTGAGCGGGCCAGAGTATCCACGTCGTTTGCGTACCCCACCAACTGTGCGGATTTTACGAGTAGCGTACCTCTGGTGTCCACTGAGGTTACTGAAATTGCTTTCCTGACGATATACTCGAGCACCAAGTTAAAGAGCGTGGAGACGAGACCATCTCCTTGTTTAAGACCTGACTCCATTGGAAAGCTGTGAGTCAACTCGTTTTGGATTTTTACTTGGCACTCATTGTTTTCCATCGTTTCTTTTATTAACCGAAATAGTTTCGGTTAATAGTTTAATCGTTATTTTGTACAGAGCATTACGGTCGACACTATCGTATGCTTGACAAAAATCGACGAACAGTTGGTACACATTAATATCATATTCCCAGCATCTTGCTAGCACCTCTTTTACTTGGAATAACTGGTCCGTTATCGATCATCCGGATCTGAAGCCACCTTGATATTCTCCGATGATGTTGTTAGCGTATTCACTGAGTCTTCGTTCGTTAATGTTCGTTAAAATTTTGTAACACTTACAAAACAATGAAATTCCTCTGTAAACTTCCTCGGCAAACTGCATGCGCTCATGAATTCACTGTTAAGCTGCTAACATCGCGTACAGTACAACATGGACAGTCCTTAATACCCTAACATCAAGACTATGGAATGCATTGCCGCCCCACGTATTCCCGACAGGTTATAACATTCAGTGTTTCAAGAACAACGTCCACCGGCAGTTTAGACTATTCCCTCCTGAAACTTCCCCATCGTTCACCTATCCTATACTGATTTGACTCCGCATCCAATGCATTAAAAGTTATGCTGGAGCTATAAAAAAAAAGAATATGTCTCTGGTTTCTTACAGTTGGAGGCTACAAGTTTTTTGACAAATATAAAACAACAATAAAAACGGACTGAATATGAGAAGTTGAAAGACAAATAAAAAAAAACGCCCCATCTAAAATTATCGTGTTACTGGTGACATGGTTTGCCAAGATGTTACAATTTAACGAACTAGGTGTTCACAGTGATTTGAACTGTCTTGCTAATATAGAAAATATTAGAAACGGGTTTATTATCATCTTACCAGGATAATTGCAGGAAAACATCGTAGTGTTAATTTTTTATTTATTTTTATAAATACTTTCTAGCTAGTACAACAACCGAACCGTCAGCACAGAAGCAAGCTGGAATTCCAACAAGCCTAACAAGTGGAACGAAGTAAGTTTCCCAAGTAAACATTTTTTCTATGAAAAAAATGGAGTGATAAAATTAATTTTTTTTGCAGGACTACTGATTCTTTTCCAGCAACTCAAAGCAGTCAATTGAATTTCTCTCAATTGGAAGAGTACATCAATAAATGGACTTTAGAATTAGAGGAACAAGAGAAGAACTTTACAAATCAAGCGACACAAATAAATGCTTGGGATAAACTATTAATAGCAAATAATGATAAGGTATAATTATTACCTAGGATTAAAAATATAGTGGAAAAAAATCAATTGAAAACAATTATTAGATCGTTTCGTTAAATGATGCCGTACAAAAAGTGAAAGCTGATCAAACGACTCTCGAACAAGAATTGGAATTTATTGCAACACAACATACGGAACTTGAAGAGAGTATTGCACCGTTGCAGAAGGAATTCATGAATATGCCACAAGTTGATATTGAAAGGACACAAACGTATTTATTTTTAAATTTCAGTTGTACAGATTTATATATTTTTTTTTATTTATCAATTTAGTTATCTTCTTGTTGAAAATCTGGATACACAATTGAAACAAATGTCTGAAGATTTGAAAGAAGTTATCGATTATTTGAATGAGGCAAACAAAGTTCAGGATAATAATGATCCGGTATGAAATAAATAAATTTAAAATTTTACATTTTAATTGAATTTAATAAAATATAATTTTTCAGATTGTTCAAATTGGTAAAATATTAAATGCCCACATGAGCTCACTTCAATGGATTGAATCATCTTCATCAAATATAACTTCACAGCTCGAAGATATTTCCAAGATGCACGATTCACTGCGTCGCGATTCAGAACGATCGTTTCGTTTAACTTATTACGAGTAAAATATTAAAATATACTTTTCTTTATTGGAATTAAAAAAAAAAAACATAAAAAATAAAATTTCAAAATACATTCAATTCTTTCGCAATAATTTACATTTAATTTTTTAATCCGCTGAGTTCGATATTTTTTTCTAAGAACTACGACGATTTCTTCGTTTCGGTAAATGTTTTCGTACGATAAAAACATTTTACGTTGAAAACATAAAACTTAATGGATTTTTTCCGACTTTCATTCTCCGATCAAGTAAAATATAAAAAGTAGAATAATCCGAAAAAGAAAAGGGCAAAGAGAAAAATCACCTATTTCTAATTAATTTGTGTCTTTGTCAGTACAGCACTGCTATAAATCTTTTGTTTTGTTTTCAAGGTTTTAGTGCGACCCGAGAAGTAGTCTTCGATTTCTTGCAGACTTCTACCTTTAGTTTCGGGTAAGAATACATAAAAGAATATTGTACCTGAAAAATATGATTTTTATGAGTTTAGTTAGGCATCATTTTTCTCCTTTGTCAGGTGATGTTAAATTACCAACTAATGATATACCGCCATACAACATAAATGAGCCGTGACTGTAGAGTGCACGATTCAGGAACGGATACGTTTTTACAACAATAAATATGATAAGATGTGCGAGACATGTTGTCAAACCGCCGACAATACCTCGTACCTTTTGCGGATAAACTTCACCGATCATAACCCAAGGAACAACTAAGAAGCCCAATGAGCAAGTGATAGTGTATACAAAAATGCACGTAACCGGAACCCAAGTGTCTGTTGGCTCGATTGGAGGAACAGCATTTCTCCAGGTATAACTGTAATACATGTAAATACCTAGGCCTAACATTGAAATACCACATCCAATTGCTAGAAATATTGTGTCAACATTAGTTGCGTTTGCTTTTGATGCATGATAGTTCCCGAAAGGACTACCTGGTCATATTTACCAGATAAGAAAGTCAATGGCCTTCGACCATATCTGCGGAGCGCTATGCATCCTATAACAGTAAATACAAGTCGAATAGCTCCCAGTAAAATTGTTGCCGTATTAGAATCCATTGTTGATCCTGATTCTCTAAAAATATCCACGGTGTAGAAGGTGATTGCTGTAGTACCGCTTAGCTGGTATATCCAAAAGTATACAAATAAAATTCCCAATGGCTTCAGAGTAGCCGCGCTCATTATCATATCGAATGTTTCCTTTAACGAACTTTTCCTGTAAGCTCAAATTTAGCAGAAGTTATGACTCTGTTAACAATTAAGATCCTTACTTGGTTGCTGATTGAATTTTCCTATTGAATTCTGCCAATTGTTCAATTTCTCTGTCAACATCGTATGTAGGTCCTCGTAATTTTGCAAGACTTTTCGTTGCTTCTTTCAGCTTGGAATGAGCCACTAAATAATTGGGTGTTTCCGGTACGAAAAACATGAGCATGAGTGCTAGAATTGGAATCGTTGTCGAAATTATCGATAAATTTGTCCATGACAAATACACTCCTAGTATGTATTGAAGCATCACTCCTAGACTTATTCCAACCGCTGAGAAAGCACCAAGCACTCCCCGTAAATGTGGCTGTGAAACTTCCGCCGTGTAGACACGGACCGGCGCTTCTGCCATACCCATTCCGAATCCAACAAATAATCGTCCGGCGTAAAGAAGTTCGACGCTAGTCGCCGTCGAAAGAAGAATCCATCCGATAATTATGGGTATTTCTGTTACGATAAGACTTCGTTTTCGACCGATTGCGTCCATGAGATAGCCGCTTACTATGCAACCGATTGGTGTGCTGGCAGATGATAGAGAAGCTGAAAAGAAAATGTATTTTTTTTATTAAAACTAAATAAGAGATAAATCGTGCGTTTCATATCGTCTTCTAAACTAATAAATAGATGCTGACAACTAAAATGTGAAAATTCAGTCATTTTACTGATAAATAAAAAAATCAAAATATTCTAGTATCTTCATGCCTGGAATACTTATTTAAATTAATAATTATTTTATGATTATTAAATGATAATATTGTTAACTTGAATAATGCAATTTTTGCAATTAAATAAAATGATTGATTAAAATTCAATCTATCTCTTCTATCGCTTCTATTATTTATTCCTATTTTCAGTCGTAATAAGAGATATGTGATATCTATGAGTAGCATTTTATTATGTCTTATATTGAAGCATTGTTTTTCACCTAAAAAATTGCTATCCTGTTTTTTTTTTTGTTTCTACGTTTTATGACTTAAAATATAAATATATAATATTGCTGCCCGCCTATTTGTCATACACGTGCTCGTATTTGATGCATTATATCTTGGAAACCCTTGAATAATTTGAGGGTGAAATGCAGGAAGTGTTAAGAAAGATCAATAGAAAATTAGATAAAGAATATAAAAATGACCCATTTCGTAGATTTTTCAAAATATTTTAACTCACCAATCCACGATGCTTCATCTTCATCGATTTTTATCACAGAATCTGGAGCTTGTAACTGTGGAAGGACTACAGCACTGAATGCAAATACCATACCAGTATTAATGATGCCTAAATTTGCAATAAGAGATACCAAAGTTTGCCGAAGTGGACTTCCTCGATCACTTTTGCTCGGCTGTGATGATTCTATTGATTTTGGTGCAACATTCTCAGGATCAGTTTTTTGTTTTGTGTCGATATTTTCACTGAATGTGTGATTTGTGTGTCTGAAAAGTAGAAAATTTTAAAATTGAACGGCTTAACTAAAATTTGAATATGATTGATCGCAATTTTTTTCATATGTATTTGTAAAGATGAAAATAAAATGAAAGTAGAACCGTATCAAAATTATTATTATTAGCCATGCTTGAAACTTGATTATTAATAAATTTTTTTTATTTTAATTTAGATTTTTCAATCACATTAAACCAAAGTTTAATAGCTTACCCGGCCATTGTAAATTCCGGTTTGTGATTCCAATTGTTCTTATTAATTTTGAATAATATTTCTCTTCATATTTATAAGTAACATCCGTTAAAATATTTTATTTAAAAGTCACCAAATTTTTTGATTTTATTATGTAAAAATAATTTAAATTTTTAAAATACATAGCTTAAAACAATTATCGTTTATCAATTTATTAAGAACATTATTAAATGAATCGACACATAGCGATCGCAATTGATCTAGATCCGTAGAGGATGTCAATCACTTTAAACTCGGTTTACTACTAAAACGTTATTGATTGCCGGGACAAATTCAGTGACAATATTTCTATAATTACTCAAAAATTTTAATCGAAGTGTAATTTTATTTCGAGTTCAGAAGTGTTTGAATAAAAGACAATGGATCAGTGATAGCGTGGTAAACCTTGGCGTCACTGATCATTATTTTCTCGATGATAACTACATAATAAAAAAAAGGTTTTTCGTGCTTATACAAAATGAGGTGACTCAACAAATGACCGCTGCATGGAAGCACATAAGGAACATGGATATGTATTAGTATACATATGTATACATATATTTTTAAATCATTTATTAATCAAATATAATGGTACTTATTTTACAGTATTATTAACATTGAATCGTTAGAGAGCAAGGTTATTGACAAAAGAGGACGGTGGTTACTAAAGTACGAAACAGAACCTTGAGCTTCGAGTTGATTGATGTGCCGTGAGAAGATTGCGTGACTGAGGTCGAATTGCGGGAAGTGGTCGTGCATAAATTTGGTACCATTAGGGCCGCGTAAATCCAAATTTAGATGGCCTCCGAGAATTATCGGCATTCTATAGTATCGATGTTCGTCAAGTTCTTTAAATAGACCTTTCAACTATGGGCTGGACGTTAGCAAATTTAAGTCGAAAAACTCACGAATTTCTTTAATCGAAGTTTTTGGCGAAATATAGACGGAGACAAACAAGTAGGGTGTGTTTTCCGTTTATTGTCGTCTAGACAGCAAATGTCGCCGACACCGTCGTGAGCGTAATACATATACAGTCAAACTTCCATAACTCAAATCACTATTCTCCACAAAAATAGTTCGACTTATAGAGACTTCGAGTTATAGAACAGTTTATCAAAACCAGCGACAGACACTACAATTACTACATAGATTCAATTCACATTTTTATTTACTCCATATTAAGTACTACATACTACATAGTTACAGTGGGTTAAAATAATTAATAATTAATTGTGGCTGAACATTTTCTTTTGCTTTATTATTTTCAATAAAAAGAGATTCCAGTTTATTTAAAGCCTTACAGTGTTCATCAGTTGCGTTTTCATTCGTTTGTAAATATAGATTCAAATTTCTCAAGGAATCCGCTATATCATTCGTACAAGGCTGTTGAATAAATTCTTCTTCGGAACCCTCGTCATCACTTTCCTCTGCAATTAAAGTCTGAGTCACTGATTCAGAATTATAATTATCAATAATGTCATCATCTGTAAGAAAACCTTCTGTACAAATTTCATTGTCCATCTCAATATAATCATCAAGAGTAGCATTGGAAGTTATATTATTCAACGTTATCCATGCTTCGTAATCAGTTTGTATCAAGCTCCTTTACTGATCAATATTATTTAAGAAAATTAAAGGTATGTTATCCTCTTCATCCCATGTAGAATGCTGACCAAATCCAGCTTTTTTAAAACAATTCGCAATCATTTGATTTTTGGCGTCAATATTCCATGCTTTTGTTATGTGGTTAATGCAATCTTTGTCTCTAAACGCTTTAATGCTACTTTTAAGATTCTGCTTCGATAGTGATACTTTAAATTTTGAATTACTCCCTGGTCAAGCGGTTGCAATTTGGAGGTCATATTTGGTGGAAAAAAAAACAATTAAATAGATTTCAATTTTCTTTGTAAACCTTTTTGATGGGCAGGACAATTATCAATGAATAATAAAGCTTTTTGTCCAGCGCGTAAAAATTATTTATCTAATTTGCAAATCCATTCTTAAAAAAGTTTTCCGGTCATCCACGCCCTGGAGTTTGATTTATAATCAACGGGTAGCGATTTAACCCCACGAAAGCAACGAGGCTTGCTACTTCTGCCAATCAAGAGAATTTTCAATTTTTCTGTTCCATCCATATTTGCTGCCAACAATAATGTAACTCGCTGCTTACTACGTTTGCCTCCATGGCATTTATCGCCCTTGAAAGTCAGTGTCTTATCTGGTAAGCATTTGAAGAACAGTCCTGTCTTGCATTGAAAATGTCGCGTTGATTATACTTTTTAATAGATGGGGCAAAACATCGGTTTTCCAGTTATCGCAGTCCTCGTCACGAACATTACTGCTTTCACCGCATGCCTTTTTATGACACACACCATGCCAACAATTCAACATACATACGTACGACACACAATTTGGTTAACCTTTTGTTAGTTAAATATTTGTCCATACCTTTGCGTCCATTTATCAAGCCAACCAGTGCTTGCCTTACAATCGTTTTCTCCAAACCGCTTCGCAAATTTCAATGCCTTCTCCTTTAAAATTCCTCCAGATATGGGCATGTTTTGGTTTCTTGCTTCTTTAAACCAATCGAAAACTGCATTATTGACATTTTTGAATAGTGGATTTTTAATTCTTTTGCTGCATCCAGCACCAGATCTAACCGATGCGATAATTGTGTCCTTATTTTTTAAAATCGTTCAAACTGTACTCGCCGGAACACCGTATTTAAAACCTACATCCTTTTTCTTTAATTCACTTTGTATTTCTTGAATTAATTTATACTTTTCGTCAATTGACAAACTTTTTAGAACACGTTTCGACGCCATGAAAAACCGATTTTGTGTTAATACACCGCAGTACGTAAACTGAACTCGTGTTCACTTACAAGCGCAACTGAAATGTGCACCAAGCGGCAAACCTCATAAAACATTTCTTTATAAACTTCCCCAACTATAAAAACCCAAAACAACAAACCACTTACTTTGATGTGAGAAAATGAGGATTCCCAAAAAAAAAAGAAACAAAAATTGTCTCCGGAATTATTCGACTTATTGAATACGCGTGCCATTTTTTTACTCGAGTTATGGAGAAATACGAGTTATGGAAGTTCGACTTATGGAAGTGACATTTTATACAATTTGCTCTCTAAATCACAAAGCTATTGATTTTAAAATTAAGTTTTATAAATTTCGTAATAATCCTAACAATGATTTGGACAAATTCTACTGTTTCTCTAAAGCAGATTATTTTGAGGTAAATAGATACTTTGGCACAATTGATTGGGCACATTCTTTCAATAATTTAGATTTAAAAGCTATTAATGCTACTTTCACGTTGATACTTAATGAGGGTATCGATCGGTATGTTCCTAAAGTCAAGAAGAGTTCGACCAAGCTTCCCTGGCAAAACTCTCGTCTTTCTAGGTTGAAAAATTCAAGAAATAAAGCACATAAACTGTTTATAACCACGAATAACATTGCGCATCATAATAACTTTTTTCGTTTACGTAGGGAGTATGAGGTTCTGAATAAATTTTTATATCATAATTACTTAATGAATGCCGAATCAAAAATAAAATCAGATAGCAGATATTTTTGGCATTTTGTAAACTCGAAGCGTACACACAATGGTCTCCCATCTAGTATGGCGTACAAAGGTCAAACTTCAATGGATGCATCTTCGTCTTGTGAATTATTTGCAACTTTTTTTCAATCAGTTTATAATAACAACAACATATCTTTTAACCCAAATTGATATGCTAGCATTAGTCCTATTGCTGACATTGGCCTTATTGAAGTATCTGATGAAGATGTTTATGTCGCGCTTTGTAACTTAAAAAGTAATACTTGTCCAGGCCCAGATAATATTCCAGCATCTCTATTGAAGCATTGCCGAGACTCTCTGCTATTTCCATTGAAAACTATTTTTAATCTCTCCTTGTCAAATGGTGGGTTTCTAGACCATTGGAAAGATTCCTACATCACTGACATTTTTAAATCAGGCCCTAGGCATTTAGTGGAAAATTATAGAGCTATCTCTAAACTATCCGCAATTCCTAAACTTCTTGAAAGTATTGTCAAAGACAAGCTATATTTCTTAGTTCGTGAACATATTTCAACCTGTCAACATGGTTTTGTTTCTCGGAGGTCGACTTTAACTAATCTTACTCTATTTAGTAATTTTTCTATAAATTCACTAGAAGCAGGGTTTCAAGTTGATGTCCTCTATACAGGTTTCGTTAAAGCATTTGATAGAGTGCACATCAACCTTCTTCTGTCTAAGCTATATGCTCTTGGCTTTCATTCCAAGATGCTTGATTGGCTTACTTCGTACCTGTGCAATAGACCTCAACATGTCAAGATTGATTCCTTTATATCTAAAAGCATTTTTGTCCATTCTGGAGTTCTTCAAAGGAGCCACTCTCCAAGACTGCCATAAATTTCAAAGAGAAATTGATGCATTTGTTGATTGGTGCAAATTCAATATCTTAGAGCTAAGTCTTCCTAAATGTAAGATTATGTCTATCTATCTTTGTCGTTCACCAATATTGAATATCTATTATATGGATAATTCAGGTCTATCTCGTTCACGTGAAGTCGATGACCTAGGTGTATTGCTGGATCATAAACTAAGTTTCGTTTCGCATATGGTTGCACGAGCTAATTCTCGCTTGGGTTTTGTTAAGAGAAATTCAGTTGATTTTCAGGATCCTTATACTTTGAAATCTCTGTTCTGCTCTTTGGTAAGACCTCTTGTAGAATACTGTTCCGTTGTCTGGGATCCATCATTTGACATTTACAGTAGACGAATTGAGAGTGTTCAGAGAAGATTCACTCGTTTTGCTTTGAGGAGGACTGGGCAAATGATTTGCCTTGTTATGAAAACCGTTGTAAGTTAATCGACTTACGTTTTCTTGATCTTACAAGAAAACAACATTCGATAGTGTTTCTGCGAGATATTCTTTGTCATAAAATTAGCTCTCCTGAGCTGCTTTTTAAAATATCCATTTATGTTCCTGAGAGACCTTTACGAACTCGTGATTTTTTAAAACATCCTGCAGATAAAACAGTTTATGGATCAAATGAACCCTTAACTCGTAGCATATCTAATTTTAATTCGGTTGCCAATGTTATCGATATTAGCTGTACGAGGGACTGCTTTAGAGAAATGGTATTAGAAGCTTTCAATCTTTAGCGATCTTATTGTTGATTTATGTTTTTATTATCCTTATGTTTAAGTAGTTTTAAGTTTCGTTTTTATACTCTAGATGAAATCTGAGAGTATTATAAGTTTGCTCTAAAGTTTGTAACGCCAAGAAATAAGGCTCGGAGAAAAAAATGAATGATACAGAAGATAATCTTATCACTCAAAAATCTCAAAACCGGATGTCCGTCCGTCCGTCCGTTCGCTCTCTAGCTTGAGAACGCGTTGAGCTAGAAAGCTCAATTTTTGTACACGTCGTTTTTGGCAAAAAAGTAAGGTCAAGTTCGTGAACGGGCCAAATCGCTCCACCCCTTCTACCCCCTCCCATACAAAATGACACAATTGCGCAATTTGTCAATAACCGGTTTTACTCAAAAAGTATAAAAGCTATTAGCCTGAAATTTTGAGTATGTTATTTTTATGATAATATCAATCTACTGTAAAAAAATTATGCGTGTCCTCTCCCTCCTTCTACCACCTCCCATACAAACTGTACTTGTCATGAATTACTGTAAGCCAATTTACGCAGTGCGTATAAAATTTACCGGGCTGAAATTGTGCACCAAATATTTATTTAAAATTGTTAGTAAGGCCAATAAAAATTAGACGATTAGCTTTACCCCTTCTACCCCCTCCCATACAAAATGACACAATTTCGCAATTTGATATTAAATGGATTTACTCGAAAAGTATAAACGGTATTAATCTGAATTTTGGGATATATTACGTTTATAATAATTTCAATCTACAGTAGAAAAATTATTTGCGTCCTCCCTCTCCTTCCACACCCTCCCATACAAACTACACTTTTTCATGAAATGTTCTAAGACGATTTTCTCAGAACATATAATATTTATTGAGCTCATATTTTGTAATAAATACTTAATTAGTATTATCATTAAGATAAGAAAAAAATATTTGATTAGCTTCACTGCTTCTTTCCCCTCCCATACAATATGACACAGTTTCACAACTTCACAAAAATTCGATTTTCTTGAAAAGTATGAATGGCACTAGTCTGAAATTTAAGAGATATTAATTTTATAATATTCCTAGTTATTTCTGAAAAAAATCACTAGAATTCCCCCACTCTTTCTACCACCTCCCATTCAAACTGCACATTTTCACTAAATCTAACTCACTAATTTTCCCAGTTCCCATTCAATTTTTGGAGTAAGCATTTTGTATAAAACATTTTTGTAGCTACTTTAGCATGATGGGGAAAAAATTAGTTCAATGCTATCATCCCTTGTAACACTTCCCATACAAAATTTCTTGGGATCACAAAAAATTCTATTTCATCTAGAGTATCGTAAGATTGCGCTTTATGCGCAATCGTAGCCCTGTTATGTTTAATTTTTAATTTTCTTCTTTTTAATATTATTTTTATTTTAATTAGTTTTAAGTTTCGTTTTTAATTTTTAATTTTCTTCTTTTAATATTATTTTCAAGTTCCAATTGTCGTTACATTTTTTTAATTTATTCTCATTATTAATATATATAATATATAATGTATGCAAATTTATCATCAGGCTTGCAAGGACTCTGTCCGATAGGCTAAATAAATAAATGCTATTGACACCTGATTTAGTTCGAGTTATAGAAAATTCGAGTTATAGACGTTCGACTTATGGAAGTTTGACTGTATACATATACGCACAAGTGCGAGAGAGATAGACTCACGGTAACGAATTTCGTGACGCACAAAATTTTTGGTTGACCCCAGCCATTAAACATATCCATATCAAAAAATTCGATAATGTTTTTCACGAATAGCGAAGATGTTTTTTTTTTTGGGTCAACTTATAAAATCCATTAATCGCAGGGTAGCTAAATACATATGTTTCTATTATTTTCTGATTCTGTGGATTTATTGATATTTTGAGCGTTATAAGAACACTTTTTCCTCAAAGAAAAACTAGCAATTTATTTTCCAAAGTGATTCGAATTCTCAGCATTTGTTGCACATCAAAAGCGTTCAGACAATTTTCGTGAAACGATGATGAGACGCTAAGACTAAAACACATGTATTTATATTTTTATTCAATTTATTTAATTGTCGTCTTTGTCAGTACAGCATTACTATAAATAATTTTCTTTGTTTTCAGGTTTGCAGTTCGACCCGAAAAATAGTCTTCGATTTCTTCTAGAGTTTTACCTTTGGTCTCGGGTAAGAAAAAATAAAAGAATATTGTACCTAAAAAAATGAAAAAATTGCAAGTTACAATTTTTCTCGTTTCACAGGTGCTTAATTACCAACTAATGATATACCGCCATATAACATAAATGAACCGTGACTGTAGAGTGCACGATTCAGAAACGGATACGTTTTCACAACAACAAATACGATAAGATGTGCACTGCTTGTTGTTAAACCGCCAACTATACCTCGTACTTTTTGCGGATAAACTTCACCGATCATAACCCAAGGAACAACTAAGAAGCCCACTGAACAAGTGATCATGTATACGAAAATGCAAGTAACAGGGACCCAAGTAGCAGTTGGTTCTATTAGAGGAACAGCATTTCGCCAGGTATAACTGTAATACATGTAAATGCCTAGTCCTAGCATTGAAATACCACATCCAATTGCTAGAAATGATGAATCAATATTAGTTGCGTTTGCTTTTGATGTCATGATAGTTCTCGAAAGGACTACCTAGTCATATTTACCAGATAAGAAAGTCAATGGCCTTCGACCATATCTGCGGAGCGCTATGCATCCTGCAACAGTAAATACAAGTCGAATAGCTCCCAATAAAATGGTGGCAGTGTGAGAGTCCATAGTTGATCCTGATTCTCTAAAGATATCTACGGTATAGAAGGTGATTGCAGTAATGCCGCTGAGTTGGTAAATCCAAAAGTACACAAACAAAATTCCATATGGCTTCAGAGTTGCCGCGCTCACTATAATATCAAATGTTTCCTTAAAAGATCTTTTCCTGTGAAATATATGATAAATTATTAAGTCTAGCTATGACTTTTTAAAATATGTAAATCTTTACTTGGTTGATGTTTCAATTTTCCTATTGAATTCTTCCAATTGTTTAATTTCCCTATCAACATCATACGTAGCTCCCCGCAATTTCACAAGACTTTGCATAGCTTCCTTTCGCTTAGAATGAGTAACCAAATAATTGGGTGTTTCCGGTACGAAAAACATAAGCAAGAGTGCTACAATTGGTATCGTTGTTGATATTATCGATAAAATTTGCCATGATAAATATACTCCTAGTGTATATTGAAGCATTACTCCTATACTCATCCCAACCGCTGAGAAAGCACCAAGCACTCCTCGTATATGTGGCTGTGCAATTTCCGATGTGTAAACACGGACCGGTGCTTCTGCCATACCCGTTCCAAATCCAGCTAGTATTCGTCCGGCATAAAGGAGGTCAACACTATTTGCAGTCAAGATAAGGATCCATCCTGTGATTATGGGTATTTCCGTTATGAGTAGAGTTCGTTTTCGGCCAATTGTGTCCATGAGATAGCCACTCACTATGCAACCAATGGGGACAGTGGCAGATGGTAGGGACGCTGAAAAGAAAAAAGAAACGCATAATACAACTACGAATGTGATTCCGAGTAAATACTATAGAAGACTGAATTAAATAAAGTTTGTGTGATTTATTTAGGGAGTTTGTTATTTTCTGCCGTATTAACAAAATTCTGATCCAAGTCAATTAAGGGAATTTATTTAATAATTTATGTGTGCTATGGTGAAATGCGGATTTCTCCAGTTTACGAGCTTGGCGTTACGTTTTCGACAATTCGATATAACAGAACTATGATTGCACGTAAGACCGAATTAATATCGTAGGAAACTTCTTTAGAGCAATGATATGGTTCACGGAATTTGAAGCTTTAGACTTTAGAGCGATTGGTTTGTTGATTGTTGAATTGATTTTATTGATTTTAGACTTTAGAGCGATTGGTTTGTTGTTTGTTCAATTGATACGACTCCGATTTATTAAAAATGATATACACCAACATTAATTGTTAATTATTAATTCATAAAATGCTCTTTTATCTGATTGTTTCTATCAAATTTCTGGAGGGATTCTGTGAAGGGCAATAATGAATAAAAATGTTAAGGAAACTGAAGGTCAGAATGCAAGGCCCGATTTGGGCTGTAGTGCCATTGAACAAATCGTAAAAGATTTGAGTAATACTATAAGGTTAGAGATTTTTATTCATCATTTTCTGATCATTTAACAATATTTTCATTGTCGTGGTAAATAATCAAATTCAGTAAAATGAATAAAATAAAATTGATTGGCACGTTTAAAATCTGATCGAACTGTAGATTGACTATTGTATCGCTTCTGTATTATGTATTTATTCATATTTTCACTGCTAAATAGAGATATGCGATATCTTGCAGCGGTATTGTTCACCACGATTTTTTAAGGAAATTATTTATTGCCATGTTTAAGTGTTATCCACGATTTTTTAAGGAAATTATTTATTGCCATGTTTAAGTGTTAAGTTATCTTAATATCGATAATGGACATACTAGAAATCTGAGCTAGTATGTCAATCACGTGATGCATTTCTTGGTGCTGCTGTGCTTTAACTGAACTATGATTTCAATGAATGCGATTTTAAAATATGGTTTGCTTCAACTATAACGAGCTCACGATCGATGAGTTTTGGTCTAGCTATCCTAGCTCTTGAATGTGCTGATATCAAATACAGGTCTGGATTATGAGTATCTGGTAAATGTAAGTCTGGCATTTAGAAATCTGGCAAATGTGTACTTTAAAGTTCAATAGGACAAATAAAAAGCAAGCAAACATGCCGACAATCAATAATTAACTAATAATGAAAAATTCTGCAATGAAAGAAAATCATTTAGTCGAAAAAGGGACTAAGAATATAAAAAATTAGAGTTTTCATAAATTTCTAAATATTTCAACTCACCAATCCAAGATGCTTCATCTTCATCGATTTTTATCACAGAATCTGGAGCTTGTAATTGTGGAAGGACTACAGCACTGAATGCAAATACCATACCGGTATTAATTACGCCTAAGTTTGCAATAAGAGATACCAGAGTTTGTCGAAAAGGACTACCACGATCCATTTTATTTGGCTGTGATGACTCGATCGGTTCTGGTGCAACATCTTCGGGATCAGATATTTTTTGCGATATGTTTTTTACAAAAGTTGGGCTTATGTCGCTAAAATAAAATAAATTTTTACGAATTTACTACTTATTAATTAAATTATAATTTTAAAGAATTTTTTGATTTTAAATTTCGCTTTCATTCAAAAAATTTGATCAAAATTTCTGATTACTACAGAGAAGAAGCTTATTATCGATTAAATCCTGCGTTATAAAATCTTGAAATCGAAAATTTCGCGTTCTAAAATTGCGAGTTCAACAATTTCGTGTTTGAAAATCCGATGACCCGAAATTCCGTGTTCGTGTTTTCAAACGATAGAATTGGACATAAAATAAATAATAATAGAAAATATTACAGATAATGATAGAAATGAAGATATTACCATAATTTTCAAAATTAGAGTTCTGAATGAAAATTTTAAAAACATTATTAGAATGGAAGAATTAAACATTATACAAGTGCATTAAAAACGATAGTGTAGTAATTACCCGGTCATTTTGAAGTCTGCTTGATGACTTTTACTCTTAATAAAAAATGTTTTAAAAACAATTGTAAATAATATTACTACAAGAATCACTCATTTAGAAGCACATACGTTAAAGGTTTTTTTTTTAAAAAATTCACTAAACTTTTTGATTTTTATGTAGAAAACATGTTTTAAAAAATGTATGGTATGGTATAGTAACCGGCTATTAATTTATTTATAGCATAATGCAAAATATCAACCCTTCGGACTTACGGTTGATTCTGATCCGGTGAGGATGTCGATCAGCTAGCTACTGAAAACATTGTTGATAGCTGAAACGAATTGGTGCAAAATTTCTATGATATACACTGTCATGATAATTGATTGTGATTTGATTTAATTAAAAAAAAAACAAACAGGTCACTGATAGTGTCTGGTAAGCCTTGATTTTATCACCTAGAAAGTCAATGCAAATCAAAGTCACTCCATTATTAAAGGAGTTTTTACAATGTTTTTGTGTGGCTCAGCAAAAAAATAGAATGAACAATAGCTGCAGCCGAGCTTTTTTTTGAACATGTTCTTTGAGAGATTGTTACAACAGGCGATTTCATTCGTCGTGAAAGCAAATCTCGTTATCGTAACAAATGTGATTCGGATTCTCGTTTTTTTTTTGTGCTTAAATTTGAAAATATGTGCTTTACTTGTAAAGGCTGTATCAACAGGAGGTGTAGGATTTGTTTCCAAGACCCAATCAGAGAACGTACGGCACTACAGGTGCTCCGCCGGATGCAGTTCTTGAGTCAATTGGACTTGTACGTATGCAGAGCCAAATCTTTCGTCAATATTTGCTACACTGTGAACATGGACAGGTCGAGTTCTTGAGTACGGTGACGAATGGAGATGTTTGGGTCGTTTTTAACACTGTCCTTCACTGTGGCGATATTTTCGGTTCAACGTCCGGGGCGAAGTCGTTTCGGTGTCTTCACATCTTGCACTGAGTCAGTCTCTTGGAATGTTTTGAGTCTGAGACGGTACATGATTACGATCAAAATTTGCTCGAATTTTGCGCATCATAACTGCGATTGAACGCGAATTTTCGAAATGAAATTCAACTACTATGTAGCGTTCCATGGCAAATTTCCCGCGTTTATAGATGATAAATGTCAACATTTGGCAACTGTCAAGCGACCGGCTGTCAAATAATAGGCCTTTCCAACCCTACACCTCTTGCTCAAACACCCCATATAATGTAGTATTTGGCCTCCCATAGGCCTTAAAATCTGAGACCAAATTTTATCTTTTTAAGTTTTATGACCTCCAAACAAATCGATAACACTGATTTTCTGAAATTTTGGTATTTGTGATGGGAGAATTTCAAACCTACTAATTAAAACAACAATAATAATTTCCTAGTTTTTGTTTGGCTCACATTATTATAATTTATTTAATTGGCGTCTTTGTTAGTACAGCATTACTATAAATATTTTTCTTTGTTTTCAGGATCCTAGGACGTTTCATTTTTGGTTTCGGGTAAGTAAAAATAAAAGAATATTGTACCTAGAAAACATACAGAATTAAAGAGTTAAGTACCATATTTTCGCCTTTAGCAGGTTTAAAGTTACCAACTAATGATATACTGCCACGTATTGGGAGCATAAATTGAAAACAGCCGTTTTTTTTCTTCAAAATTCGAGCCCTAACTGTGCAGAAATGGTTAAATACTTATTTTTCAAAGAAATGCCCATCGCTGGCAACAACTTTTCCCATATTTACACAGTAGATGCTGGTGGGTCGTCAAATAGTTGATACAGCTCATGGTTGTATCGAATTCGCCAATCATCACCTTCCTTAACTGCTTCATACACTTTCTCAAGAATTTTGCGCTCAAACGTGTCGATTAACTTCTTTGAAACTCGCGTCAAGGTCCACGTTTTGCATCCATATCGTGTAAATGCGTAGTTTATTGTTTCGATGGACCTTCCTTGATTTCATTATGGGGAGGACCGCATAAAATGCTTTGTTAGCTGTCGTGATTCTTCTTTGAGTTTCATGTCGGTCATTACCGCCCTTTCTGAGAGTTCATCTACCTGCTCGAAGTTGTATTCGCCTATAGTAATGTTCTGCCTCTCTGGGACACTCCTTTGTGTCTGGGTCATGTATTTAGTTTCCGCTTCATTGACCCTGAGCCCCTACTTCACCCGCTGCCGACTCCAACTCCTGGAATACATCCTTAACGCAAAGTATTGACCGGGTCAGAATATCTACGTCGTCTGCGTTCGCCACCAACTGTGCGGATTTTACGAGTAGCGTGCCTCTGGTGTCCACTGAGGTTACTGGAGTTGCGACACTTTCTTTCACTAAAAGCACCCTCACCATAAGTTTCAACAATCATTCGACGCGCCTCAACCGTAAATTTTTTTGAATTGAGTTGTTGACAGATACCTAACCTTACCATGTGACGTTTCCGATTCGCCATTTTTGACTAGCATTTACTGCTGGCTCCATCTATTGGGAAACGGCGGGTTTCAATTGTGACTCAGAAACTGGTTTTTACAACAACAAATGTGATGTCCAAGTGTCGTTATACCGCCGTCAATGCCGCGTACCTTTTGCTGGTAAACTTCACCAATCATAGTTCACGGAACAACCACGCGACTATTATTCAACTTAATTCTACTGGAGGAACAGCGTTGGTCCAGGTATACTTGAAATACATGTAAATACTTAGGCCTAACATTGAAATGCCACGTCCAATTGATAGAAATAATGGGTAATTATTAGTTGAATTTTCATATTTTTTTGTATGATTCGATGATAGTTCTAGAAAGGACTATCTAGTCAGATTTACCAGATAAAATAGTTAGTGACCTTCTACCATATCTGCGAAGTGAAATCCATCCAACTACAGTAAATACAATTCGAACCGCGCCCACTAAAATGGTGCTAGTGTTGGAATCCATGGTTGTGCCTGAACTTCTAAGAATATCCACGGTGTGGAATGTAATAGCGGTAGTACCTCTGAACTGGTATTTCAAAGAGTACACAAACGAAATTCCAAATGGCTATAGCGTTGTTGTGTTCATTATAATATGAAATGTTTAAAAAAGGGCTTTTTCAACAACACAAATTAAGCACAAGTTATAACTCCGTAAAAAATTAAACTACTTGGATGCTGATTGAATTTTCCTATTGAATTCTTCCAATTGTGCAAATTCCCTATCAATATCATACATTGGCCCCCTTAATTTCTCAAGACTTTTCAGAGTTTCCTTCCGTTTGGAATGAGTCACTAAATAATTGGGTGTTTTCGGTACGACAAATATAAGCACGAGTATTGTTGTCGATATTATCGATAGATTTGTCCATGACAAATACACTCCTAGTGTATATTGAAGCATCATTCCTAGATTTATACCAATGGCTGAGAAAGCACTTAGCACTCCCCGTAAATGTGGATGAGAAACTTCCCCGAGTATATACCCATCGATGCTCCTGCCATACCTGTTTCAAACCCAACGAACAATCGTTCTGCATAAAGAAGGTCAACAGTATTTGCCGTAGAGATAAGAATCCTTCCTACAATTATGGGTATTTCAGTTATGAGTACAATTCGTATTTGGCCTATTGCGTCCATGAGATAGCCACTGACTATTTAGCCAATAGAACTTGTGGCAGATGGTAGGGGAGCTGAAAAGAAAACATTTTAGAATTATGATTGCGGATAAGCACCCTTCACCAATCCAATACTCTAGCCTAAGTAAAATAAAGGTTTAAGTAACTGATCATGTTCAAATATAATAAAATTTATATAGCAGGTGGTATGGTGGATGTTTTTTGATGAAATCTAATCTTCTATTTTTCTAAATTGATTACGAATATTATTATATTAAATATATTTCTTTTATAAACTCAAGAATATCGGCTGTGTTGGACAGGAGGTGGGAAAGGGAAAGATTTGAGTACTACAGAACTATTATGTGCTGACAGATTCAAATACACTCCCTGTATTACTTATTGGACTACCTAGTCATCATTTTATTAATATTCGTTGATAATATTGTCATGTTAAATAATTCAATTCTTCAGTAAAATAATCATTAAATAAAATTGATTGGCAACACGATTAAATGAGGATTGTCTCTTGTATCGCTTCTATTATTTATTATTGAGACATATGCGATATCTATCTGGCGGCATTATTGTTCACTGAAATTTCGCTGGAAAATTATTTATTGCAATTTTTAAATTCATAAGTCGGGCTGATGTTATCTGTGAGTTATAGGAATACACACCAGAAATCTAAACTTGCATCGTTCGAGTGATTTCAAGTTTCGTTACTTTTCGGTACCCGTAACTATTCGTTACTTTAAGGAAAGTAATCGTTACATGTAATTCGTTACTAGGTACTCGTTTAATTGAAATGACAGCCATATCGTGTTGCAGGGATGGCTAAGCCAGTTTTGCAAATCATAAATTCAATTAGAGAAATCGCCTCTAGTCCCCATGCAGTAATTATATGCAACAAGAAATCGCTTGTGAATCGCTGTTGATTTCGTTGGCCTAGTACGTGAAATCGAAATTTTCTTCAACAAAAATCCCTTAAATTTATAACAAAAAATCCCTTTATCACTCCGACCTTTAAAAAAATCTGTAATCTGGTATCATTGATACCAAAACCCTAACACTAGTAACGACTACCCGTTCTGTTGCTCGAACCGAGCGCCACAACTTTACTCGACGACATTCTTGGTATTGAAAGAAACAAAACGAAAATTTTTCTCAGTAGACTTTACTGTAAGGTAGAGTAAGAGTATTCCTTTTCGTTCTTGCTTTGGGATAGCGGTACAGCATTATGCACAGTGTAGGTTTCCCTCTTGTGATGTAACGAAATAAGCAATTAAATGTTACTTTCGGTATATGTGCTTTTTTTTTGTATGTGGAACGATTACTCGAGTAACGAAACAGTAACGAGTATAAATTTGCGTCGGTACTCGTAACTTCGGATTTCGGTCAGTAATGAGTACTCATGTAATGAGTAGTTACTTTTTTCACGTCACTATTCAATACACGCAATTTGCAAACTTGGTGTGATTTAACTATTTCAAGTTCATGTTCGATGCGTTGTGTTCTAGCACTTGAACATACTCATATCAAATACAAGTCTGGACTATGAATGTCTGGTAAATGTAAGTCTGGCAATTTCAAATCTGTTAAATGTGGTCTGCTAAGTTTAAATAGATAAATGAAAATCTAGCAAACATACCAAAAATCAATAATTAACTAATAATGAACAATTCTGCCTGGATGTAGCCTTGTGGGTAGTGTGTTAGCATATAATAACCTCAATATAACTTGAACTTACTATGACGCTACAGCCTATATCGGTCCTTGGGCAATGGGTCTCAATGTAAGAAAATAAATTCATAGATAGGGATTGAGCGTTATGGAATCTTAAAGCCAATGCCCAATTGGGCTGTAGTGTCATTGATGAAGAAGAAAATGAACAATTATGAAATGAACGAGAACCAGCTTTCATTAATTTCAAAACATTTAAACTCTCCAATCCAAGATGCTTCCTCTTCATCTATTTTTATCGCAGAATTTGAAGCTTGTAATTGTGGAAGGACAACAGTACTGAATGCAAACACCATACCGGTATTAATGATGCCTCCATTTTATTCGGCTGTGGTGATTCTATTAATTTTGGTACAACATCCTCAGTTGTTATTTGTTTTTCACTATTATTTTCTACTGTAGGTCCTTAGTGTCTAAAATAAAAAAAAATTTAAATTTAAAACTTATCCCGAAATATTAATATTAATTTATCTTCATAGTTTTATTTCTACTTTTATTAAAAATGCTTTTCACAAATCGACAGGTTTTGTAGATTAGAAAAAACTTATTGCCTCATTTCATAAATAAATAAGTTTTCTTCTCCTTTTTTCAGTTATTTATTATCTTTTCAAAGTATCCACACTTAGTAATGATTAAATTTTCATTCGGAGTCCTTAATATCTCGAAACCAAATCCCGGAGTTCAATATCTGAAATAAATAAGAAACTTAGGTTTTTGTAAAGTTAGATAAACATTAAATAGGCATGCAACCGTATTTTTAAAAGAAAAATTTAGAATTTTAAAAATTGTTGTAAATCTAATAATTTTTAAACCCATTAAAAAATAATTAGTTACATTAGTTTTATAATTTACCCGGTCATTGTAATGTTCGATTTGTTACTTGAATAAATCTTAATATAAAAATATCTACATATGTATATAAAAGAATTTGTAAAAAATATGAGCCACAAAAAAATGTTCACTAAATTTCTCAATCTTTATGATGAAAATATTTCTTAAGATATTTAAAAGATAGTGGTTGTGCTTCACACCCAAAGGCAGAATCACCTACAACACATATCTAATTTAAAAAAAAGTGCCACCGTAATCCAAATTATCAACCTTTCCCGTTTATATTAGTTTGGATCCGAAGAGAATGTCGACCACTTAGCTACTAAGAACATTGTTAATTGTTGGTTCGAATTTAGTCGCAACATTTAAACCATATCGGAAATTTTGCTGATAACTGAATGCGATATTATTTCTATTTTAATATTGTTTGAAAAAAAGGAATGGAACATAATAGATAAGTGATAAAGTGGTAAATTTTGATTTTTTAGATGATAATTAATAAAATCGCATTCGCTTCATTATTTTCTAATACGGCATGTGAACACCATCAAGAGGATATTGTTGATCTATCATAAGTGGCGATAGTGATGACTTTTTGAGCTAAACTGCATAATATTGTGCTTTCTAACAAATCTTATATTGTATTTAGATGAAGTCTGAGATTATTAAAATTTTGCCAAAAAGTTTTTAATGGTAGAGATCTTAGCCACTGATTTGAAATCTTTAACTTACCATTTCTATGATGACTTTATTTATATCTGTAAAATTTTCCATTTCTACCATCACCTTACAAACTGCATAATTTCACGAAATTCAATACATCAATTTTCTCAGTATGTACTTTTCAAATTTATAGATCTCAAATTTGGTGTTAACGGGCTGTATACACGAATCCGCATATTTAAGTTAAAATGCAGCATTTTATAAACAAACAATTTTGGCAAATTTTTTCGAATCAAAAACTTTACGCCCAATCATAATCCTGTTATGTTTAAAATTGTGGAAGGTAGCATAGTGAAAGCGTGTAACCGATTCGCATAAATTTTTAATGTTGATGATGTTTATATCAGTATAAATTATACAGTGTTAAAGTTTAAAGTGTTGTTGATGGTATCGAAGGAAAACAAATTTCGAAAAATCATATGGTAGGTGGTAGAAGGAGTCAGAGATGTGACTCGTTTTCGAATTGAAAATAAGTTTTTTACTAAAAAGCACATAATAAGCATAACAGAATTATGATGTGATCCTCTAAATGAAATGGGAAAGAGTTCAATGTACCGGCATACATATGTCATCTCATATTCTTTGGTATAGTGAATAGTGACTTTTGTATGATGGGTGCTTGAAGCAGAGGAGGGGCGGGTCTGTAATTTTTGTATATGACACCGAGCTTGGTATGCAAAATATTTCGTGTTGAATTTAAAGTTTGTAGCATAATTTGGTGAATTTGTATGGGAGGTGGCAGAAGTAGTAGAAGACTTCGCACGATTTTGAAACTGCTTATCAACATCGTTATCATCATGCTCCAAATTTAAAGTCGACAGCTTTTAGAAATTCGAAGGAGAAAAGCTTTTCTTGAATTTATAATATAGATATTTGTATTTGTGGGTAAAAGGAGTGAAGTGAAGTGAAGTTGATAGTTTTTTAGCATTAATTGGAATTATTAAGAGACAAATTCTGGCAAAATTTAAGTTTCTGCTTTTTCTAGTATTAAGGGGGATCCTGCTTTGGGAGACTCAAAAAATCGTTTTTTTTATTGCTTAAATCTATTCCTAATATATCTAAGAATATGTACTTAAAGTTATATAGACCAATTCGCAGTATTTTCGAAGATACAGCACTAAATGCGGTGGGGCGCCGAGCAGATATACGAGCGCTTGAGCAGCTGGACCGTGCGTCCGCCCCTTAGTCTAATAACTCCGATCTGTGTATTTGAATGGGTTCAACGGCCGTTCGAAACAATATTTTGAATTCGTAGAAGTGCTGTACCAAATTATAGTACGGATTATAAAGGTATAGTTATGTAACTGGAAAGTCGGTATTCGTCTGAAGAAACGATACAATGGGGTCATAAAACCATAAGACAATATACAAACATGTAGTATCTGCATACCAGACGAATCCTCTACAAATAATGTTGCCAGGACTTGTTTATTCCTCTGGCCTCCTGCTCAACTGCTCGCTTCCATGTGTTACATGGTCGTCCAACCCGACGTCTTCCTTGAGGATTATAATCCAGAGCCTGTTTTGCGATGTTTCGCTCTGGTTTCCTCAAAGTATGACCGATCCACTGCCACTTCCGCCGTTGAATCTCAATAGCAATTTTAGTCTGGCAAGTTGTACTCCAAAGTTCGTCGTTGGAGATTACTTCTGGCCAGACTATTCCTAAAATGCGCCGGAGGCATTTACGAAAGTCTGTAGTTTCTTGGTAAGTCGAACGGTCACTTTCCACGTAGTACAACCATATAACAACACGGATTTAACGCGTGCGTCAAAAACTCGCAGCTTCTCTTAAACTCCAGAAAGGTGAAAGGATACCGAAGGCCTGACGAGCTTTATTTAGCCGAGCCTCAACATCCTTTTCGGCTCCGCCGTCCATGCTGACAATGCTTCCAAGATAGCAAAAATCTTGCACCTCTTCCACATCCTGTCTGTTAAGAACAATCGGTGTGCTTGCGTTCGAACCCATGTGCATGTACTTGGTTTTACACACATTTATTTTCAGTCCCGTCTCTTTGCATTTAGAATGCAACAAGCGAACATTTGACTCTAAGTCCGAACGGTTATGTGCAAGCAAACACACGTCATCACATAATCAAGGTGACTTAAGATGTTAAATAGTCTCCATTGAAGACCTTTACCTTCCCCACCTTCCAGTGTAGCTTTCAAGATGTCATTTATTACCACCAGAAACAGGGCTGGTGATAATATGCAGCCTTGTCTGACACCCGTTCGCACAGGGAAGCTCTATGCAAGACGCGACACCTTGTATCTTCGTAGGATTCTTTAATCATAGCTATGACCTTATCTGGAATACCTCTCCTACGCAAAGCATTCCATATGTAATCTCGCTTAACGCTGTCGAAAGCCTTCTCGAAGTCCACAAACATGAGATGTAGTGGCGAACCCATTTCGGCTGACTGCTCTAATATTATCCGTAGGGTATTTGTGTGGTCGGTACAAGACGACCCTTTACGGAATCCAGCCTGATAAACTTCGAGAGTGCTCTCGACGACATCACTAATCCTATTGAGAATTACCTTAGCCATAACAACACAAGTAGTAATTGTCCACCGCAAGTGCCGAGAAAATAATTGTTTATCCAGGTCACTGTTACCGCATAATTGAATTTCTGACAGTGTTTCTTGCAATTTCTGACATAGTAATATGCAGATCTTGTAAACAAAATATAAGATTTGCAGAGAGCGAACATCGAGGCTTGGGTTTTAAAAGGGTGCAATCGTATGGGTGCGGTCGACGTGAAGTAAATTCAGGACCGTTAATAAACACCGGTTTCGAAATAAATAGACGAATTGTGTTTGTTATGAGGCTTCTTAGTGTTGGATGAGAAGGCATCAATGTGTTTTATGGACTTATGGACATATGTCAAGGTTTGCCAAAATCTACATACGATAAAATAGTGCAGCATTTATATTCAGCGTCGAAATCAATATTTGAAAGGGTCTGTGAAAAAGCTGCCTAAGAAGAGCCAGAAAAAAATGTAAAAAATGAAAGAATTTCAAATTGTTTGAAAGTTTCCAGCGATGGATCGCGGAAAAAACGTGGCTTCACTTCATTGTTCGGAGTAACAACTCTAATTGCATATTACTCTGGCAAAGTAGTCAACCTCATCGTAATAATGATTCAATCATAGAAATGCTTATGAGATCTGCTGAAAAATTCGGAGTAAAATATTGTTATAGCTCTGGCAACCACGCAATTTGATCTTTCTCGAATTTGCAAGAATTCTGTAGAACAGTATCCCCCAATATGTAAAAAGCCATAATTAAAGATCTGGAACCTTCCAGTATAGTTGAGACACACACCCGACGACATACACCACGGAAGGTTCGAGAATTGGGGAAAATTGTATAAAAGCACGAAGCTGTCAGACGGGAGTTAGTTATTCAGCGACATTTACGGAGACGCGAACCAGTGCAGGAAAACGATACACGGCGGTAGTGCCATATAGTGCGAATTAAGTTAAAGTGCTAATTAAGTTAAAGTGCGAATAAATAAATTATCACTTATTTTTAAACGAATTGTGTTTTACTTGAAATCTCGGCGAACCCCTAGCTCGCAACAATATACAAATTATATCGGCGACGGCAATTCGTAAACTTTTGCTGGTGTTCTCAAAATGAATCCATTCGGTGTAGTGTTGGGTTACTCATGCAAGAGGTGGTACAAATGTCCCATTCATGCACGTCAAAACGTCCCATCACTACAAAAAATATTTTTGTCCCACTTCACAGTTTTTGTCCCATCTGAATTACAGTCATGCACTTGTGTGGCTGTCGTACCAGGCCACATTTGTACCACTTACTACTTGAGAAACACCACACCACTTCACAGTTTTTGTCTCATTAGAATTACAGTCATGCATTTGTATGGCTGCAAGACATTATTTGTACTACTACACTTTTGAGAGAGTCGTGCGAATGAATGACAATGCATGTATGTATGACCAGGAGAGCTGATGAGAGATGTATCGATTAGAGATATTTTGGTATTTTACATACCTGCGATTTTTTCACTGCTATTTTAAAAGAGCAATCGCATATTGCGATTGAAAATTTAAAAGAGCTGCGATTAAAAGAGCAGAGCAAATGCATACTGCTTATGTTCTATCGCCAATAAAATTGCCGCAATGATCATCGCTACAAATCCCTGAGTTTTTGTTCGCACTCGCACATTAAACCCGCAACTCACATTCCACGTCTCCTCGACGAGATCGTAGGTCAGAATGAAGCTCGCCATACAAACCGCCGTTCATAGAAAACTGAACTAAAAGGATCTATTGTTTTCTTTTTTTCACACGATATTACTCACACAAGCAATTTCATCATGAAGAACGTAAAGCTCTTATCAGATCCCAGAGCCCATGAAACCCAACAAATCTCAGTCGAACTTTACCCAGCCCCAGCGCTAAGCTCATCAATCGCGCATGAACGTCGTTCGTTGCTCGATTGCCGCTTGGGATATCTGATATACTATGCATCACAAAATTATTTGTACCATGGAAAAAAATCCCAATCTCCAAGTTAAGCCATGTTTAGAGTGCGCTTAACAGCTTTAGGGAAAAATATGTTTGGAGGGGAAGGAAGTGACTTATGTTCTTAAAATACCCAATAATAAAGTTAACGCAATTTATTTAAAGCAAGTTAAATGGATTGCAACAAAAACAACTTGATTGCACGGTGGAAATTTCGGGATTACCTGATGCGAGAGATGAAGAAAACAACACCTTGGTCCAGGATATTTTTCCGCAAATTACATATATCCAACAACATTGAAAACATCAATAGAATATACAGACGGCGTGGAAAGGACAAGAAGGGTAAAAGTATGGTCATTGAGTTCAATTCAAAAAAATTGGCAAATGAGTGTCTATCAAAGCGTGGGATGCACAATATTAATGACCAGGTAGTCTACATAAATGAAAGTCTCACACCTTACACTCGAAGACTATTTTGGCTTACGAAGGTAAGAGCTCATGAAACAAATTATAAATATGTTTGGTGCAGGAATGGCAAAGTGCTTTGTAAAAAAGACGAAGACGGAAAAGTGATTCTCATAACATCAGAAGCAAATCTAACTTTTTTATCGTAAATTTATCAGTTTTTAATTTTTTTTGCACTACGACTCATAATACTCGTATTTCCATTTTCATATTACAATTTTCATGGTTCTTTTTATACAAAAATAAATTTTTACATGTATCAATGCATATTCAATACATTTCATACACATTACTTAACTCTTGCGTGATTTCACATAACAATTTCATAATTTTATGTTACTATAGATATAGCTTTTCATTTTTAAAATATTATAATTGTTTAAACTTATACAAACAATTGTATGTTAAAATATCGATTACAATGATTAGAATTTCCGTTATAGATTCAAATGAACAATTTAAAAGCAACTCAAACTTGCTAAAATGTTACTTTTTTTTTAATAATTCTTTATTTTTCAAAAATGGCCATTGATCTAATGAACAATATTGACTGTTACTCATTATACAACGAAAAAATCTGTCATAGTACAGATGATTTCAATTTGCTAATTAAAAATGATAATAATAATACTTCCTTTACGATTTTCCATACTAACATACGAAGCTTAAATAAAAATTTTAATGATCTCGTGTTGTGTCTAGAACAATACAACTACTTTGACGTCATAGCACTGTCCGAATCATGGAATCCATGTACTCAACGTCATTTCCAAATTCCTGATTATACATGTTTCAATACCATGAATGAAATAAATCAAAACAGTGGAGTAGTTATGTATATAAGAAATAGTTGCAATATTAAAATAGTCGAAGAAAAAGTATTAAGTGGAGCAACCTGTCTTGTGGCAGAAATAAGTACTCAACATAAATATGAATTAAAAGTTATTGCCATTTATAGGTCCCCAAACCATTGCATAAATACATTCAATAATGAAGTTGAAAGTATTCTAGATGAAATGAATGGGGATAACATAGTTTATTTAGGTGATATAAATATAGACATAAACTCAAATACGAACAATTTGTCTTCTAATTATATTAATATGATGAATGGAAAAGGACTAATCTCAATAATTAATCAAAATACTAGAGAAAACAGATGTATTGATCATATTTTCACGAATGTAAAATTTAAGAAATTCATTGGTGTAACCTCTGCAATTATTAATACAAATCTAACTGATCACAATAGTGTTGGCCTTATTTTACATTCTTTAAAAAATTCACGTTCTACTTATAAACCAAATGTTAATTACGAAAGATTGAGTTACGATTTATTAATTGACAAGCTTAGAACCACCTCTTGGGATAATATACTATTGAATAAGGATGTAGAAGATAGCGCCATTTTATTTTATAATAAGTTAAATGAACTAATTAAAAGTAGTACTTTAAATTATAAGACACCATCAAGTAAAAACAAAAGATTGAAGCCTGGACCACCATGGGTTTACTAATTTCAATTAGAAAGAGAGATAAATTAAGTAGGGCTCTTCAAAAGAGTCCCCAAAATGAACGATTGAGGTCATATTACCAAAAATATCGAAATAAATTAAATACACTTATAACTGTTACTAAAAATAATTTTTTTGCTACACAACGCCGGTAGCGACGGGAAAAAAATATGGAATGCTATCAATCTCAGTATAGGGAAAAGAAGTGGACATACACTAATAACATGCTTAACCGTTGATGAAAAGAAACTAAATACTGACGAACATACGAAAGAAATTGCAAACATTTTTAACGATTATTTCACAAAATTGGAAAAAATATTGAAGACAAAATAGTTACTGCTTCTACAAATTCACCCAGTATAACCCCTAAGACATCATTGACTGAAGATATTGATCTAGTTAGTGAACTTGAAATTAGGTCTATTATTGACAAGATGAATGGTGGTTCATGTCCAGGTTTCGATGGTATTACTATTGAATGTTTAAAAAAAATATCTTCTTTTATTATAAAACCATTGACTCATTTAGTTAACCTTAGCTTTGAAAAAGGTATATTCCCGCAAATCTACAAGACCGCAATAGTTTCGCCAGTGCACAAAGGATCCAGCAAACAGCTTGTTAATAATTATAGACCTATATCTTTAATATCTAACATTGCTAAAATTATAGAAAAAGTTGCGAAAAACAGAATAATGCAGTTCAAAAGTCTTAATAGAATAATCTCTGATTGTCAATATGGCTTCAGGACTGGAAGTAGTACACATGATGCCGTTGGTCTACTTAGCAAAAAAATTGTAACAGCGCTTGATGCAGGAAAAAAACCTTGCGCAATATTTCTAGATATTGCTAAGGCGTTTGATTCTATTCCGCATAAAAATGTTGAACAAAAACTGCATAAGCTAAATTTTAATAGTAAATGGATTGATTGGATATCTAGCTATTTAAGAAATCGAAAACAAATGGTTAAGATAAATGATATTTGTAGCGACGAGATTACTTTTATTCACGGTGTTCCTCAAGGAACTGTTCTTGGACCATTGCTCTTTCTGTTATATGTAAATGATTTGTATTCCCAACCAATTCAAGGAGAATTAATATCATTTGCAGATGACACTGTTTTAATAGTTGAAGACAATGATTGGGAAAGTGTTACACTGAAAGCGAATTATAGTTTATCATCATTAAAAGAGTGGTTGAATTATAATTCGTTAACTCTAAATATTAGTAAAAGTAACTACATGACTTTCTCTCTATCAGAACGTAGTCAACCGACAGACTTGAGATTAAAAATACATTCGGCATCGTGTCTACTAAACTGCAATTGTTCATCTTTGAATAAAGTGTCTCAAACAAAATATTTAGGAGTAATATTCGATCAACACCTAAAATGGAAAGATCATATAAATAGTGTTATAAATAGATTAAGAAAACTAATACCAGTATGTCTTGAAGTTAGAGCTTTTTTATCCAAAACAAATATAAGAATGTTTTATTTTGCAACTATTCACTCCATTCTACAATATGGTATTATTGCATGGGGTGTAGCCACACAAACTCTGATAAATACACTTTTAGTTGCCCAAAAAATGTTACTAAAAATTTTATTAAAAAAAAACGTAGATACCCTTCCTGTCTTCTATTTCCACTGCTTAATGTTCTAAGCATTGATAAGGTTTTTAGCATCATTGCTAGCATCCAAATATTTAAAGAGCTCAAAAATGGAATATTGAAAATCAACACAAATCTTACTCGCGGTGGAATCCAGCAGGAAATCAGTCTGCCTTTCAAACTCACGAATATTGGGCAAGCTCATTATTCCTATAAAGTCATTAAATTATTTAATTCTCTGCCATATCATGTAAAACGAAGCGAAAATCTTGTCATTTTTAAGGAAAGAATTAAACAATTTTTTTACAATTAATCATATAAAGTAATCGATATTTCATATTATGTCAAAAAATTAATTAAAAATGAATATTTGTCATAATAATTTTTTTTAGACAAGGCTTGCCTTAAAAGGGGGAGTAGTGCTTCTATAAAAATGTAAAAAAAAGAATAAAAAAAATATAAAAAAAAAAGCAAAAATCATTTTAACAAAATTATTTGTTACTAAAAATGAGTGTGTGGGGCACGTACAAAAGCGTATGGGTACTTGACTCCGAAATAAAAGGAAGCAAGAGAAGCTCGGGGGCAAAAAGCGGAGAGCATTATTAAAAAGCTGACAATTTATTATGGTTTGGCAATCAGAAGAAATATTAAATCCGTGGAAGTTATGAAAAAAGCTGTAATGGCAACGCTGGATCATTATTGTTCGACCGATAAAAATCCTCGCTACGAAAATTGTCCGTCAGACGCGGAAAGCTGGTGTGAGTGGCGCAAAGCCGAAGCTACGAATTCTCTTGCGCCTTTCAAGCATCCTGCTCGATTGATTGACGAAAATGTGGAGGAACATACTCGTCCTATCTACGAAGAGCTCTCAAATGATGACCTTTTGACGCGATGTTTAGGCGGTCACACGCAAAATTCAAACGAATCCCTCAACTCCACTGTCTGGCGTATGAGCCCGAAACATCTGAATTCTGGCCAAAAAATCGTCGAAATTGCTGCGCACATGGCTGCATGATTGTTCAACGAAGGATATTCCTCAGTTTTAAGTACCATGCAGTTGCTCAATTTAAAAATCGGCCAGCTATGCAAGATGTTTGCGGATAACGTCGACGCACAACGGATCGCACAATCGGCGAGCGTCTTTTTTCCAGCAAGAAAGCTCGAACGGCCCGTAGACTCGAGCAATTACATCAAAACGAGTTTAATGAGGAAGCTGAAGGTTTACTCTATGGAGCAGGAATATCTGATTAGCGCATTGTTACTGTAAGTAATCGAAAATTGACATTTTTTCTTATCGTAAACTTTGAACCGCGTTTTCTCGAGTTTTTCTTTTTATAATTTTTTCGAACTGGCGGGCGCGATTATACCAAAACTATATGACCAATCAAAACAAACCAAAGTTTGTTCGCTTCAGTTTTTTATTCTCTTCAATTTGAACTAAAAAGATTCATAAAAAAAATCATAAAAAAAATTTAAACCACTTTTTTATCAAACTGAAGTGATTTTTTGTTTTGCAAAAAACACTTTTTTTTTCAAACTTGGAAAAAAAATTATGAGTTTCGCAATTTGTTTGGGCTTTTCTTAGTTCATCTAGAAAAAATATAATATATACATTTCAATTAGAAATTTCTTTGGTTTTTTGGTTCAGACGAAAATTACTAGCTGCATCTTTCCCGCCAATTGCAGGCTGCAATTATAAGGTGCTGCACAAACGTCCATAAAAGTCGGCTGCGTTTCAATATTTTTCACTTTGATTTTTTTACAATGTTCGAATATGTATTATTATTATCTCAAAAGTACACTGGATAAGCCAGATTTTTTTCTATCCTTAAAAAATTCCTAGAAAAACGCTTTTTTTAGGCCTCCTAAAGCAGGATCCCCTCTTAATGGAAATCGATACAATGCATTTGTATGGCAGGCGGTTGGAGGACTATATTGATCAAAACAAAAATTTTCGACGTTAATGATATGTACATATATGTTTGTATTATTATACTTTAGTCAAAATTCAATTCCAAATTTTGACGGCTTAAAAGAAAAATTATTTAATTGAAATTTCGAAATTTCGAGAAATTTGTATGGGGGCGGGATAGAAGGAGTAAAGTGAAGTTGATAATATTTTCAAAATTGATGGCAATGATAATAAAAATAATTCTGGTAAAAAATCTTTTTAACTTTACTAGTTTCAATGAAAATCGAAGACATGCATTTTCCAAAATGGTGCAGTTGTATGGGAAGAAGAAGGTGTGAGGCGATCGGATCGATATTTTTGGTCGTTAAGAATATTCAAATCAGTATACTTTGACCTAATTTTCAAGTCGACAGCTTAAACAGTTTCGGCGAAAAATTAATTTCTTAAAATTTCGGAATTTTATGAAATCAGGAGTAGAAGGATGAGGGGTATGTTGAAATTCTCATCAAGCTGCACGCTCACACGAGTTCACTGTGAAGCATTTTCCGTGGAGAACAGTGAAGCTTAGGCAGTCCTTCATCCCTCGCATGATGTGGAATTCATTACTAGGCAATCTCTTTCCAACGGAATACAACCTCCAGCAGTTTAAGAGCAACGTTCACCGCCACTTCAAAATCTTCCCTCCTGTGTTTCTCTGCTAATTTTCCTATATCAACTTGTTTCCCTTACCCATGCCGACTTAACTGTACATCGCGCATTAAAGGGTGACCACCTAAGTTCATTTCAATAACCGTAAAAAAGAGTAGAAAGACTCTGCGATTTTGGATGTTGTAAAGGCAGAGCTGGATTAATCTCCGGTGGCACTTTTCTTCTTCTACAATAGCACTGAAGCCCAAATGGTCCTTCAGGTTCCTTAAAATTTTCATTTGTTATTATGGAAAAGTTGTTAGCCCTTCTTCGATCTATGAATATCCATTTTGAGGTGGTCCAAATACCCACGCAAGCAGTGTGCTTTGTCGACCGGAATTTGAGTTCTTCTACTACTTCAACAATAGCACTACCACCCAAATTGGGCCTTGGCCTCGAGACCTTCAGGTTCCTTAACATTTTGATTAAAGGATTGTGGAAAGGTTGTTAACCCTTCGTACAACCCTCTACCTTCGAATTTTTCATTTTCTTAGAATGAGGTGACCAAGGTATACCCAAGCAGGCAGTTTGCTGGAATTATGCTTCGACCGGGATTTGAACTCACGATCTTTGCATTGTAGACCAACACGCTACCCTCTAGGCTACACCATAGGTTTTGATTTGAATTCACGACCTTCTTATTGCAGACACGCTACCCATTAGGCTACACCCTAGCTGGCAGGTGGTACTATCGCTTCCTATTATATATATGATCCTGGTCATAGACAAGATGGCGGCTACTGAGTTTGACACTCCAGTCGCTTAAATTTTGCTTTGATCAAACACGGACAGTGGCCCGAAAATTTTTTCATCTACGCATTCGACGATTGCACTGGGATGAAAAGCATGATGTTTATAGTCATTTCTGAAAAGCCATTAAGAACTCGCCCTTCCTTCTACCACCTCCCATACAAACTGCACAATTTCTCTAAATCCAATACATTAATTTTCTCAGTACCTCTTAAATTTTTGAATCCTAAATTTTGTATAAAACATTTTGATAGCAACTCTAGCGTGATATGAAAAAATTAGTTCAATGTCGTGAATTTGTTAAATGTTCTTCAACACCTATTAATTGGTTCGTTTTGACCGTAGTCAGTACTATGTAGGTATTCCTTAGGAGGTTTTGAATGTCTCGTCAGCCTGACATCGTCATTGAGTCTGATTTTATTTTTAAGATGGTCAACCTTAATATCGCCATTCAAAACGTCTAAGGTAAAACAAGATGTGAGCATAGTTCTTCTAGAACTAAGAGGTAAAAGATTTAACAAATGTAGCCTAACTGCATAGTGTGGGAGGTTCTCGAAGTCTCTCGGATCATACAAGTCCCTAAGGGCAAACAGAAGGAATTGCTTTTGGATTGATTCTATTCTGTTGCTGTAAATTTGGAAAAAAGGATCCCAAATGGGACATGCATATTCCAAAAGAGTGCGAACAAGAGAGCAGAATAATGATTTGGTGACCCAAACATTCTTGAACTCCTCAGCTCTCCTCTTAATGAACCCGAGAAGTTTATTGGCTCTTGAGATTATACTGTTGTAGTGAGATTTAAAGCAGAGTTCAGTGTCGAGTAGAATGCCTAAGTCCTCAATTTGTCCTACTCGATGAAGTTCAGTACCATTTAGAAAGTAGTTATGGTAGCATGTGTTTTTTTTGCGTGAGAAACTTATCACGTGACATTTACCGACATTAAGCTCTAACTTGTTCTGGCTGCACCACTCATTTAGAGCAATAATCTTGGATTGCAGGAATAAAGCATCTGCGGGGGAGGATATGACATGATATATTTTTAGATCATCAGCGTATAACAAATGTGGAATACCTTCTAATACTTCCGAAAGATCTGCAATGAAAATATTAAATAAGAGAGGTCCTAAGTAACTTCCTTGGGGTACACCCGACGACACGCCTATTTCCTTGGAAATACAGCCCTGAAACTTAACAAATTGAGTCCTGTTGCTAAGATAGGATTTAAGCCAATCAAGTAAGGATCCAGTCACACCAATTTTTCTTAATTTTAAAGTCAGGATATTGTGATCAATTCGATCAAAAGCTTTACTAAAGTCTGTGTATATTGCATCATTTTGATGTCCCTTTTCCATTGCACATAGTGTATCAGATACAAGACTCATGAGGTAAGTCATTGTTGATCGCCCTTTTCTAAAGCCGTGCTGCTTTTCGTTTAGAATAGGGTCGATCATAGTGGTCAATTTATCGCAGATAATTTTTTCGAATAATTTGGGGATAGCTGGTAGAATTGCTATACCTCTGTAGTTCTCAAACTTGCGTTTGTCTCCATTTTTATGGATGGGTGTGAGATGCGACGATTTCCAGACTGATGGGAAAATTCCCAATGACAGTGACTTGTTAAAGAGAAAGTGAAGAGGTGATGAAAGTTGGTGTGCACATTTTGATAGAAATAGAGGAGGAATAAGATCAGGACCTGGACCTTTTTTGATATCGATGGTAGTAAGAGCATTAAACACCTCCTCAGTGGACAATGAGATATTGTCAATTAGTAAAGGAATTGAAATGTCGGGTTCGTTTTGGGTTGAATCCGTCTGGCTACCAAAGACTTCGCGAAAACGGTCAGCAAACATATTGCAGATATTACGCCGGCAGGAAGATTGCTTGATTCCACTGGACATGCTTACAGGGTAGCCCGAGTTTTTGCGTTTTGTATTAACAAAGCCGAAAAGTTTTTTAGGGTCTGTTATAATGCCTTCCCCAATTTTTTTTACGTAATTTTCATACGCAATCCGGGACTTAAAAGAGAATTCGGATGCCACCGTGTCATATCTACTCTGAAGATTAAGAGTGTAGGCGCTCCCATTCTTAAGCTTTTCAAAAAGCTTATTCCTTCTATTCCGCAGTGACCTGAGGTTTTTATCTAACCAGGGTTCTGATACCTTATCTTTTAGTTTGATTGAAGGGACATGATTGTCGACAATTCAAAGATCACCTCATAGAAAGATGCTATGGTCGTATCAAGATCATTAGATAAGAAAAGCGAAGACCAGTCTGTCGATGACAATTCATTATTAATGCTAATGAAATCAGCATTTCGAAAGTCAAATACAACATTATTGATGTATGAGTGCACAAAATTGGTGTCTTCAAATGGTAGATCTACTATGATGGCAGAGTGATGTTTTGTATTAGAGAAAAGATTCTCAGCGTCAGAGGCAGGGTTAACAATCACATCATCATAGGCGCCGGTAAAGATCATGTTGCGTATTCATAAGTTTTAAGGAGACTCGGTAATTAAAATTTCTTAAAAATGTGTCATTTGTATTAGAGGTGATAGGAGGGGTTCGAGGATCGGGATTGTTATTGAAAAATTTCATTTCATGTTTGCAGCTTTGATATTCAAGAAAATAGATATATTGATTTGTCTCAAAATAATTTAATTATATAAAATTATGTTTAGTGTCCACCGAGTTTAGTTTTATATAATTTCCAGTTGAGTTTTCATTAAATTCATTTGACCTCCACAACACTGAATGCTTTGAGTTAGATTGTTTAAAAAAATGGGTGTCAGATGAAACCTGAGGGTAGTATAAGTTTGCTTTCACGAAATGCAATACATCGAATTTGTTATATAAAACTTAAATTACTACACAATATGTGTCCGCCCATATGAAAAGGGACCTTATCTTGTCAGGGCTCACAATTGAGTTAAATGCATTTTCTAATACTACTGAACAAATCGCGCTCTTTTTTATTAAAAAATTCCAAAAATTGGCTGAGTTGTGGAATTTTCAAATTTCATAAGGAAAAAAACCTTAAACCGTTTAAAGTTTGGCAATTTTCAAGAAACTCTTCAATTTAACGATATATGTACATCAGAATAATTTGCTTAATACACCGACATATCAAGCTCGCATTTTGAACAAAACATTTCAATAAAAACCTTAGTTTCATGTGAGAAAAAAAACAGTTCAATACCATAACCCCTTCTGTCAACTCCCGCAGTTCCGTTATGTTTTAAATTAATTTAAAAAATTAACAACTCGCACATCTTGAAAATAATTCGCTATTCATTTAAAATCACCATAAACTTTATTTTTCGCCAACCAATTTTCGTTCACTATAACACTTTCCTTTTTCCGACTCTTTCGCCTTCTTTTGCTTTCTAACGCGTTCTAACCTCCAACTGCCTCCATCGGCTGACTCTTTCACGAATGCTCGCCCCTTTTTATATCGTTTTTATCGCCGAATCATTTCCTTACCGAATCGCAGATAAGTAATCGATTGTGTGTCGGCACTGAAATTTTGATGCACGTGTGATTTTTGTTGCTTTTTGTTCTCGACGAAGAACTCACAGGTGCTCTTTTTATTAGCATAGAATTGTTGTTGGTTGAGAATAACTGAAGACGCAAACATATGCCGAGAGACTAGGGCTGACATTTAACAATAAGCTTAAAAAATGTTTGGTAAAGCTTCATTTGTTAGAATTATGTTGACAATTAATACGTCTGGAAAACATAGTGAAATTTTCACCTCAATTATCTCGAAACTATCTTTTTTCAACTCCAATATTCAAAATGTCATAACTTCGTTAATTTTGATTTTTGGCAAGATAAGGTCATTGCTCTCCTGGCGGGTCACATATACTTAGTTTTCATGATTTCCGGAAAGTTTGTATTGGATGTTGAAAGAAGCCGAACAGCGGAACAGTTTTCAGGGTCATCTGTGTTTATAATTTTGAAGATAACTACTTGTGTTAGCGTTAATATGAAAATTATAATTAAATGCAAACCGATAATAATAATAATTCAAAAATGGAAATCGAAATAACAATGAAAACAATAAATGATCTCCTTTATTAAATAAAAGGCCGGTTCTTGCCTCTTTCCACAAATTTACAAATTATAAATAAAAACTATATTAAGAATATACGTAACGAGCAGTTAGCACATTTTTAAAACAAATGGGCACATATGAGCCCTGCGATACCAATAGCTTAAAATTAAGCAAAAACTTTTTATTTAATTCATATGCAATAATACTGTCTATAAAAGTAACATTTTAATTATTTTCTCTCTAATTTTCTATTAATATAAACACAATTAAAGTTTATCGCGACCATCAGTAAATGAACATATTTTTCAACAATATTATTATTTTCACTACAGCATAATAATTTTGTTCATAGAACTGAGTATGTCTTCATGCGTTTTACATAATTTCAATTAAAATAAAAAACAAAGTACATTTTTTTTCAATTGTATAAAAGTAAAGAAGATATCACATGTCAGGTTTCTCTTTTTATGATTGCATAAATTGAATATTAGGTACTTAAATGATCTATTTTGTTTGTTTGTTTCTTTATTTATATGTACAGGAAGGAACTGGAATTTCTTTTTTTTTTATTACTAATGAAGTAGTTTATCCTTTTCAACTTTTTCTTCGAATGGTGGAATAGTTTCAACTTTTTTTGGCGTTTTAACAGTATTGAGGGTCTTAGTTCGTCCCGAAAAGTAGTCTTCAATTTCTTGTAGAGTCTTTCCTTTAGTTTCGGGTAAGCAGTAATAGAAGAATATTGTGCCTGAAAATAGATAGTTTTGAAAATTAATAGGTTTCTTCTTTCCAGTTTTTTTGGTATAATTTACCAACTAGTGATATACAGCCATATAAGATAAATGCACCGTGCCTATAGAGAGCATGCGCCAGGAACGGATAGGTTTTAACAACAATAAATATGAAAATATGTGCACTGCATGTTGTCATACCGCCGACAATACCTCGTACTTTTTGTGGATAAAGTTCACCTATCATTACCCATGGAACAACCAAGAAGCCCACTGTACAAGTCATGGTGAATATGAATATGCATGCAACCGGAATCCAGGTTGCTGTTGGCGCTATCGGAGGAACTGCCGTGTCCCAGGTATGTTTGTAATACAAGTAAATGCCTAGGCCTAACATTGAAATGCCACATCCAATCCCTAGAAGTAAGGAATTATGTTAGTTTCATTGTGCACCGTTAAACCGTTTTTGAAACAATTCAAAAAGCCAAGCTCATTTACCAGATATAAAAGTCAGTGGTCTTCTACCACATCTCCGAAGCGATACGCATCCTATTATAGTGAATATAAGTCGAACAACTCCCAGTAAAATAGTGCAGGTATAGCTGTTCATGGTCGTTCCAGAATCTCTAAAGATCTCGACAGCGTAGAACGTGATCGTATTAACACCGCTGAATTGGTACATCATAAAGTACAAAACCAATATTCCGAATGGCTTTAGAGTTGCCGGACTTATTAAAGCAGCAAACGTTTCCTTTGCAGAACTTTTCCTAAAATGAAAATAATAATTTATTATTAGCTTCAGATTTCCTTAAGAAATGATAAAATCCTTACTTGCTTGTTGACTGAGTTTTCAGCTTAAATGCCTCCAATTGTTGAATTTCTCTGTCCACATTGTATGTAGATCCTCGCAATCTGGCAAGACTTTTAGTAGCTTCTTCGGGCTTTGAGTGAGCAACAAGATAGTTTGGTGTTTCCGGCATGAAAAACATAAACAGTAGTGCCAAAATTGGAATCGTTGTAGATACTATCGATAGTGTTTGCCACGTTAAAAACGATCCCAATGTGTATTGCAGAAGCACTCCGAAACTTATGCTGACCGATGCCAGAGCACTAAGCATTCCTCGTAGATGCGGTTGCGTAACTTCCGATGTATAGACGCGTGCCGGTGCTCCGACCATACCCGATCCCAATCCAACTAATAATCGTCCGGCATAGATCATACCGACACTATTTGCCGATGAAATTAGGATCCATCCAAGGATTAGAGGTATTTCTGTAATTAGTAGTGTCAATTTACGGCCAATGGTGTCCATTAGATAGCCACTTAGTATACAACCGAAAGGTGTACCGGCTGATGCTAGAGAAGCTGGAAAATGGGCAAGAGAATTTGTTAATTTTTAAATAGTGTCAAATATAATTGTTTAAATTTTTTTTAGGAATATATTAACTCTATTTTTCTTGAGAAAAATCGGGGTATGAATTATGTAACTCGAATCGAGTATCGAATTCGAGTTTCGAGTAGTTTTGATAGAAGTAGAGAAAATACTCATGTTTGTTCAATCGAAATTGCGCATTTTTTCTCCGTTATAAGAAAATATTGGAAAATGTTAGCAGAAATCACATAATTTTGGACAGCGTCTCCGTACATTTTAAGCTTTCAGATTGAACGATACTGGTAATAACAAAAATTATTAGTATTTTTCTCAATTTACTCCATCACTTGTCGTATAACTTTTTTTTCGACTATATTGATAAATCGATTGAAAAATTGGCATATTTAATTAAAATAACAACGGTTTTGAACAACTAAAAATCTATATAAATTTCATTCAATTGACACAATTTTGGAAATTTATCTTCACCAATTTTGGAGCAAAAAAACAACGAACACACATGTGATTATAATTTCGGAACAATGTGAGACAACAAAATTTTCTCCTAGTGGATCCATTTCACTGTTTTTGTTTTGTCATATCTATACATGTAAATATAAATTGTAGTTTCTATCTATTATTCGTATTTATAAACGAATAAGTTAGTGTTTTGCTTTATTTAGACAATAACTAAGCATAAAAACACATTTTTGAAATTCTTCTCTGTCTGTCTTTAACTTTCACAACTTGTTTTATTATGCTTGGGTGATAATCTGTTTTTAATTTCAGTCTCTTTACGCCTTTTACCCCCTTTCATACTGAAATGACTTATTTTAAAAAATATATAATAATCAAATTTTCTGAAAAAGTATAAGAGCTGATAATGTGAAACCTTGAACATATTATTTTTATCGTACATTTAATCTGTGATTTACCAATTTATTAAATTCCTCCACTCCTTCCAGCACCTCCCATACAAACTGCACTTTTTCATGAAATTTTTTCAGTAGGAGCAACATTTATCGAGCTTAAACTTTGTATTAAATCCTTAATTAACAATATTATAAATATCAAAAAAAAAATTAATCGATTAGTATCCCTTCTCTCATATAAACAAATTTCACATTGACCTGAAATTTGAAATAAATCAATTGCATGATGGTTGTAGTTGTTGCTCAATAAATCACTAAAATCCCTCCACTACTTACAAACTGCACAATTTCACTAAATACAATACACTAATTTTCTCAGTACCTATTTAATTTTTGAAGCTTAAATTTGGTACAAAATTTTTTTACAGCTAATCTAGCATGATGTGAAATAAATTAGTTCAATGCTGTCAACCCTTCTACCACTTCCCTTACAAAATTTCTTAACATCACAAAAATTTCTATTTCATCTATAGTATCTTATGATTGGGCTTTACGCACAATTGTAGTCCTGTTATGTTTTTGAGTTTCATAATCATGATCAATGGCGCGACAGCTCAGACCGGGCCCTGGCCTCCTGAAGTCGTCGCCTTTAATCGTCTCGATCCAAAGGCCGCGTCCTCCAGCTGCTAATTATTCTCTAGATGAAATCTGAGAGTATATTGTGTTTACCGTACCGTTTGTAACGCTAAGAAATAACGCTCGCACAGAGCCGCCAAGGGTACAGAAATATTTGTTGTCGCTCAAAAAACCTCGATTCCGAGTGACCGTCTGTCTGTTTGTCCGTCTGTGCGTCTGTCTACAGAATAACTCTCAAAAGCTTTGAGCTATAGTGCTAAAAATTGTTGTGTGTTATTTTTAGCAAAAGAGTAACTGTAAGTTCGTGAATGGGATACATCCCCCTACTCCTTCTACTCCCTGCCATACAAATTTCATGAAATTTCAAAATATTAAGAAATTGATTTTTCTTTGAAACTGTTTAAGCTATCGACTTGAAATTTAGGTCAAAGTATTATGATATAGATTTCATTAATATCACGGAATATTGATACGATCCCTTCATTCCTTCTAACCCCTCCCATACAAATGGGCAATTTTGAAAAATACTTATTTTCTATTTTCATTGAAACTAGTAAAGCTGAAAAGACGAAATTTTACCAGAATTAATTCTACTATAATTGCAATCAGTTTTAAAAAGAATTATCAACTTAACCTCACTCCTTCTACCCCCTCCCATACAAATTTTACGAAATTTAGAAATTTAAATTAAATTATTTTTCTTCGAAACTCTTAAAGCTATCAACTTGATATTTTGTATAAAGCATAAAAATAAAAATATTATTAACGCGACAAAATTTTGTTTTGATCCGTACACTATTTCTATCCCCTCCCATACAAATGCATAATTTTTGTTAAATGCATTATATCGATTTCCATTAAAACTAGAAAAAGTACAAACTTAAAATTTTACCAGAATTTGTTTTTTAATAATTGCAATAAATGCTAGAGAAAATTATCAGCTCCGCTTAACTCCTTCTACCCGCTCCCATACAAATATCTGTATTATAAATTCAAGAAAAGCATTTCTCCTTCGAATATATGTGAGCTATCGACTTTGAAATTGAATCATAGCATGGTGATAAGGATGACGATAAGCAATTTCAAAATCATCTTAAACGCTCCACTTTCTCTGTCTTCTCCCAAATAAATGCCCCAATTTCAGGAAAACTATGTCCAGTTTCTATAAAAATAATGAAAACTAAAAACTTTAAATTCAGTAAAAAACATTTTGCATGCCATGTTCGGTATCATATACGAAAAATACAAATCTCCCCCTCTACTTCTACCACCTCCCTATTCACTATTCGAAAGAATTTGAGATGACATATTTTCCGGTATATTAAAGTCATTCCCATTTCATCTAGAGTATCATATGATTGGGCTTTACGCCCAACCATAATTCTGTTGTTTTTTAAAATGGCTTTGCTGTCTTTATTAACCGATTTTTCCCATCGCTTACGTGGTTTGCCTACTGGCCGGTTACCACTCGCTTTGCCTTTAAGAGCACGTTTGGGGAAACTTATGCCTTCCATTCGCTCTACATGGCCAGCCCACTACAGTTTACGTAGCTTGATGAGCGTCAAAACCAGTGGCGTGGCGTGACTTTATAGCAAGGGGAAGCAATTGTTTTGCGCCAAGCTACAAGCGCTGCGTCAATATGCATGACTCGACAAGTTTACATCATTATTTGAAACACTTTTACTCATCCGAGGGGGTGATGTTTTCAGCAATCGATTTAAGATCCAGTTTACATTTTTAATCAGAAATGAAAAAACATAACAGGACTACGATTGGGCGTAAAGCCCAATTCTGCGATACTCTAGATGAAAGAGAAATTTTTTTAATTTAAGAAATGTTGTAGGGGAAGTGGTAAAGGTGGTGGCGACATTGAACTAATTTTTTCACATCACGATAAGGTTGCTATCAAAATGTTTTATACAAAATTTAAGATTCAAAAATTTAGTAGGTACTGAGAAAATTAGTGTATTGAATTTAGTGAAATTGTGCAGTTTGTATGGGAGGTGGTAGAAGGAGGATGGAGTTATTAATGAGTTATTATTAGAAATAACTGTAAACATCATTTATTTGATATATTTTTAATTGCATATCAGTAGCATTCATACTTTTCAGGAAAATTGACTTTTTATAAAGTTGTTGAATTGTGTCAAATTGTATGGGAGGGGGTAGAAGGAGTGAAGCTAATCGTATAATTTCTTTTGGTCTTACTAATAATCCTAAATAAATATTTAGAGCAAAATTTCAAATCGATAAATTGTATACGCACTAAGCTTAGAGCATTTCATGAGAAAGTGCAGTTTGTATGGGAGGTGGTGGAAGGAGGGGGAGGCCACAAATAATTCTTATACAGTTGAATGAAATTTTCAAAATAGTATTATATTCCAAATTTCAGATCAATAGCATTTATACTTTTCGAGAAAACTCGTTTATTGACAAAATGCGTAATTGTGTCATTCTGTATGGGAGGGGGTAGAAGGGGTGGAGCGATTTGGCCCGTTCACGAACTTGTCCTTACGTTTTTGTCGAAAATGACGTGTACAAAATTTGAACTTTCTAGATCAACGTGTTCTCAACCTATAGAGGACACGGACGGACAGACGAACGGACGGACGGACATCCGATTTTGAGATTTTTGAGTGATTATATCAACTTCTGTATCATTCATTTTTTTTCTCCGAGCCTTATTTCTTAGCAACAAACTTTGTGGCAAACTTATAATACTCTCAGATTTCATCTAGAGTATAAAAATCGATATTTTTAATTTTTTTAGGTAGTACTCCCCTGAAACCGATTCTTTTCACTCAAAGCACGACAAATATGGGCAATATTGCCCGATCTACCTCTTCACAATTTTCTTCCTGATCATTTGTCGGTTAGTACAGAAATTTCAACACTGGTAATACTTTGATCGAGAGCCAGAGCTTGCGATTGAAAGCACCGGCTGGAAGCAATTGCTTTAACGCATCTCTCCTTGGTATAGAAGTGGAACTTGCGCTCGCTGCGAGCGGTATTGGTCAGTGATCTCGTTCTCTGGTATATGCGACTGAAAGCTATGAGAGGAAGGGTGGAAGCATTTTAATGCGACGCATCTCCCCTGCGTACTATCGAACTTGCAGAAAATTTCGTTCGTATTAGCCGGCGGTCTTCAAAATGCCTTTTTAAAATCGCATCTTTTTCCCTGTAGAAGGTTTTTAACTTTCGTTGGTCAGAAAAACCGTGAGAAAAAAAGCTGTCCTGATCACGTAAATGCTGTAAACAGTGGTAAACGAAAATAATGCGCGCTTTCTTTTAAAGAAATTTTTAAATAAATGTACATATCCGTGCTAATTTTAGCTTAGATTTTCTAAACTGAATAAAGGGCAAAACGTAAGGGAAGCATTGCTTCCCTTGCATCAATGGACGCCACGCCACTGGTCGGAACTTCTGGCTCGTCGTAGATATTCGCCATTCCGTTCCTTCCTTCGCAGGTCCCAACATTTTTCGGAGGACCTTTCTTTTGAATGCGTTAACTGCTTTTTTGGAAGTTCGCGTTAATGTCCATGTCTTGCTGCCATAACAGAGCACAGGTCGTATAATAGTTTTATATATCCGCAGCTTATTATTCCTGTGCACTTTTTTGGATTTCATTATTGGAAGTACCGAGTAATACGTCTTAATTTGCTAGTATTATCCGTCGTTTGATGTTTGTTTTTAAGATTAATGTTCTATTTAGACTTTTTTTTAGAATTAACACAAGCTTCAACTATTTACATTTCTTTAACGCTCTTCAATATGTACATACATAATGATCTCAAATCACCCACGTGAGCACGGGCCTGTCCCATATAAATGCGAGTATCATGGTTTCATTCTTAATAATTTATGGTTCTAATTCCAACAAAAAGCTAGGGTATAGCCTAGTAGGTAATGTGTTGGTCTTGTAATGCGAAGGTCGTGAGTTCAAATCCCGGTCGGCGCAATATATAATTCCGGCACATTGCCTGCTTGGGTATACCTTGGTCACCTCAATATAAGAAAATGAAAAATTCGTATAAAGAGGGTTGTGCGAAGCGCTAACAACCCTTCCACAATAAGTAATGAAAAATGTTCAGGAACCTGAATATCAGGAGGCCAAGGTCCGATTTGGGCTGTAGCGCCATTGTAGAAGAAGAATTCCAACAAAATATTGAACATTGTTTTCAAAGAGCCATTAGACTAAGTAGATTATACATACCAAATAATGTATTATGAACTAAATCCTCAAAAATTTCTTATTGTGATTATTACGAAAATAAAGTCGCGAAAGATCGCTAGTTATTACATAAAGGAATGCTATTGTGATTTCGAAAATTTTCGGCACTTGGTTCTTGATAGATTTCCACTTTTTTGGGTCCCGGGTATCCAAATAAGACGGCTTAATTGTGACGTCTGTCTGTGTATTTCGACGGTAGCTCAAGTAAACTAAAACAGAAAAGGGTGAGAATGATCGCAAAAAATCGGACACAATGTTGTACAGAACAGTATAGATTTTGGGAATGATAGCTAACCGGAAGCGAAGGTTATTAGCATTTTATCATAATAAAAAAATCTTAAATATTTTTTTCAGCAAGATTAGTAGAACTTTTCAATGAAATCTATAATTTTATTATTATATATTATATTGATAAAGAAGATTATAGTTTTAGAAACCAATCACTTGAATTCAAGAGGGATAGATTTTAATCTGTAATTTCAGTTTAAGTTATTCTCTTCATGTGAAGCATTCTTCAGTATGCGAAAACTTGGGAACAAAGTGAGAAGTAATGAGACAGGTGTATTTAGCAGATTGAAATATTTGTATTGAAATAATGTATCTTAAAAGCAATTAATAAAAAGCATATTGTACGAAAATACGTGCTACTCCAATGTTTATATCAGAATAATATTTAATAGAATCACGTACGTACACATGTCATCATTCGCATATGAACTGATACTTTGTGGTTAATAACTTCGATAAGAACACTGATCTCGCAAGTTTGCTGTTGCATTGAAATGATCCTATGAAATCTTATCAGAATTCTTCGCTGGTCGATGACTATTATTTTTAAATACTCGTCATGTGATATACTTTAGTATTAAGAAATATAATAATATTCTGTTGCAACGCTATCATCACACTTTATCAACAATAGCAACTTTTCAGACCGTCACGTGCATAATTATATTTTCTTAGCGTCATCTAGTCTAGCATTTTAATCTGCGTATAACTAAGCAGATTTATACCGGCAAATCTTACAATCAAAATAAGTTCATCTTAAAAGTTATCACTTTTCAAATCTTTTAAATTAATCATTGTTAAAAAATGTTGTTTTCACGTACTGTTATGTAAATATGTATATTTTTTTTATTTATAATTAAATGCGGTTTATCATTCTTAAAAATAAAAGCAGCTCTTTTTATATATCGTCATTGGATTTTTATTATCGTTAAATGAGAAGCTGAATCAGAATTAATAAAAACTAAAATTTTAATGCTTCGATTTCATAAATATAATATTTTGTGATTATTAAGAAAAACACCATTTACTGATATTTCTTACATTTTTTTAATTTGAAAAGTTAAATAAATTTTAGCAAAAAAAAAAAAAATTATCTATATCAATTTCTAATATAAATTGATGAGCATGGAAAATTTAATTGGTTAAGGAGACATGATGAAAAACTTATGGAGAAGTTAAAATAATTCATGTTGTTAAGACTGTCCGTTACAACTACTAAGTTTATACAAAGAAGTTTCGATTGCGATTAGCTAGTCATACACGTAGAAGTAAAATCCGTGCATCAACTCATGATGTCGATTTCGACGATACTTTCGAGCAATTAGCTCACCTAATATTTTCGTTGTATTTTTCGAAATATTAAAATATCCTGATAGTTTGTGAGTTGAGCTAAAAGCCACCAATGAACTTGACTTATTGAATGAAAAGAGAAATAGAACGCAAGATCTGTGACCAAAAAGCACTTTATGGCACTTAATTAATTGCAGACAATTTTTCTTACACACAAAATTTCATTGATGGTTTTGAGCTCGAATCGAAAAATGATCGAAGTAGTCACTGGTGTGACTTATTCGGACATCTACAGTCAGATATTTTGAATAGCCATATGTTTATACACAAGTTAAACTTACAATGTGTTAGATTACAAGTAGGATGACGGTTTCTTAACCTACAAAAGTTTAAATGCCATCAATTTTCGGTTTTTTATCAGCAATTAACTACAGTTTTTTTTTAGAGGCGGAGAATTTTAAATTAAAAACATAACAGAATTATGATTGGGCTTAAAGCCCAATCATATGATACTCTAGATGAGATGGAAATGACTTTGATATACCGGCAAATATGTCATCTCAAATTCTTTCGAATAGTGAGAAGAGACTTTGCATGGGAGGTGGTAGAAGTAGAGGGGGAGGTTTGTATTTCTCCTATGTGACACCGAAAATGGCGTGTAAAGTGTTTCGTGCTGAATTTAAAATTTTTAGTTTTCATTATTTTTAAAGAAATTGGACATAGTTTTCCAGAAATTGGAGCATTTGTATGGGAGGTGGCAGAGGAAGTGGAACGTTTTAGATGATTTTGAAACTGCTTGTCATCACCCTTATCACTATGCTTTGATTCAATTTCAAAGTCGGCGACTCTCATACATATATTCGAAGGAGAAATGCTTTTCTTGAATTTATAATACAGATATTTATATGGGAGGGGGTAGAAGGAGGGAAGCTGAGCTGATAATTTTTTCTAACATTTATTGCAACTATTAAAAAACAAATTTTGGCAAAATTTTAAGTTTGTAATTTTTATAGTTTTAATGGAAATCGATATAATGCATTTAACAAAAATTATGCATTTGTATGGGAGGGGGTAGAAGGAGTGTAAGGATGAAATTAATTTTTTTTCCTGTTATTGATATTTCTATTTTTATACTTTATGCGAAATATCAAATTGATAACTTTAACAGTTTCGAAGAAAAATAATTTAATTTAAATTTCAAAATTTCGTGAAATTTGTATGGGAGGGGGTAGAAGGGGTGAGGTGAAGTTGATAATTTTTTCAAAGCTGATTGGAATTCTAATAAAATTAATTCTGGCAAAAATTCGTTTTTATAACTTTACTAGTTTCGATGAAAATCGAAAAACTGCATTTTTCAAAATTATGCATTTGTATGGGAGGGGGTAGAAGGAGTAATGGGATCGGATCAATATTCAGTCATATTAATGGTATCTATATAGTAATACTTCAACCCAAATTTCAAATCGATAGCTTAAATAGTTTCTAAGGAAAATCAATTTCTAAAAATTTCGAAATTTCGTGAAATTTGTATGGGAGGGGGTAGAAGGGGTGGAGGGATGTGGCCCGTTCACGAACTTAAAGTTTCTTTTTTGCTAAAAATGACACACAACAAATTTCAGCACGATAGCTCAAAGCGTTCGAGAGTTATGCTGTAGACAGACGGACAGACGGACAGACGGACAGACGGACAGACGGACAGACGGACAGACGGACAGACGGACAGACGGACAGACAGCAACTCGGAATCGAAGTTTTTGAGCGACAACAAATATTTCTGTACCCTTGGCGGCTCTGTGCGAGCATTATTTCTTAGCGTTACAAACGGTAAGGCAAACACAATATACTCTCAGATTTCATCTAGAGTATAATTAAACGAAGAAAAATGTTTTTAATATCCATGAAAATGGCTTTATATGAAATATAATTTTATGTCATTAATGTTTAAATATGATTTCGGGCATGTGGCCGCCGCGTCTAACGCGTACTTGGCGTAATCAGGCTGTATTTCGGCAATAACGCGTCGAATGTTGGTTCTCAAGTGATTAATAGCTTCTGGTTTATCGGCGTAGACCAGTTAACAGGTCCATTTCGTGAAATTAATCGATCATCAAATGTGTCTTTCAGTAAATTAATTGTATCGCGCGCTGTGTGGCATGTGGCGCCGTCCACATGTCTGCGACATTAATGCCTTCCAATTGAGGCACGAACAAATTAGTAATCATGTCTCTGAGCCGCTCACCGTTGACTGTAACATTCTGATCATCATCATTTTTGAAGACATATGGACCAATGATTCCACCGGCCCATAAGGCGCACCAAACGGTGACTTTTTGTAATGGTGTTTTGACAATGGCTTGTGGATTATCATCGCTCCAAATGCGGCAATTCTGCTTATTAACATATGCATTTAGCCAAAAGTGTGCTTCATTACTGAACAAAATTTTTAAATGAAATTGTGGATCAATAGCAATGCTTCCTTTGGCCCATTCACCAAATGTACGGCTTCAATTCTGTACAAATTGAATCTTGTAAGCACGTATGCCAAGTTCTTTACGCAAATTTTTCTATAAAGTGGATGGACACAAGTTTAATTGTTTAGCACGATGACGAATTGACAAATGTGGATATCTTCAAAAGAAGAGGGAAAGGCAACATCAATAGCTATGTGGCAAGCCAGGTGGGACAACGCTACAAAAGGCAGATGGACCTATAAGCTAATCCCCGAAATTGAGGTCTGGACAAAGCGGGTGTATGGGGACTGCAACTATCACATCACGCAGTTCCTATCAGGTCACGGCGGCTACCGCAAATACCTACATAGGTTCGGACACGATAATTCGCCTCTTTGTCCAAATTGCCCAGATCAAGAAGAAGACACAGAGCACGCGGCTTTCAACTGCAGTCGCTTCAGAGAATGGAGAAATAATATTCCGAGTCCACCATTCATCATTGACTATATGATGGAACCAGAGGAAAATTGGATGGAAATTTTGCACACTCGTAACGAATGTGCAAAAGGATCTTCGGAGAATCGAGAGAGAAAGGAGAGCAGAAGCAATTTAAGGAGCACAGCATAAAATGCTAGCCAGCCCCGCGAAGTAATACCAACGGCATAAAGCCCAATCGTGCGATACTCTAGATGAAAGAGAAATTTTTGTATCTTAAGAAATTTTGTAGGGGAAGTGGTAGAGGGGGTGACGACATTGAACTAATTTTTTCACATGGCGGTAAGGTTCCAATCAAAATGTTTTATACAAAATTTAGGATTTAAAAATTTAATAGGTACTGAGAAAATTAGTGTATTGGATGTAGTGAAGTAGTGCAGTTTGTATGGGAGGTGATAAAAGGAGGGGCGAGTTTTTAATAACTTTTCAGAAATAACTATAAATATCATGCTTTTGACATTTCTTAAATTGCAGATCAGTAGTATTCATACTTTTCATGAAAATCGACTTTTTATAAAGTTGTGAAATTGTGTCATTTTGTATGGGAGGGGGTAGAAGGGGTAAAGCTAATCGCCTACTTTTTTTTGGTTTTACTAATAATTCTAAGTAAATATTTAGTGCATAATTTCAGCTCGGTCAATTTTATACGCACTGAGTAAATTGGCTTAGAGCATTTCATGAAAAGGTGCAGTTTGTATGGAAGGTGGTGGAAGGAAGGGGAGGACTCAAATAACTTTTGTACAGTAGATTTAGACTATCATAAAAGTAATATATTCCAAATTTCAGATCAATAGCATTTATGTTTTTCGAGCAAATCTGTTTATTGTGAAATTACGAAATTATGTCATTTTGTACGGGAGGAGGTAGAAGGGGTACAGCTAATCGTCTCATTTTTTTGGTCTAAATAATAATTTTAAATAAATATTTTGTACTCAATTTCAGCTTGATAACTATTATACGCACTGAGTAAATTGGTTTAGAGCATTTCATGAAAAAGTGCAGTTTGTATGGGAGGTGGTGGAAGGAGGGGGAAGACACAAATTATTTTTATAGAGTAGATTGGAACCATCATAAAAGTATTACATTCCAAATTTCAGATCAATGTCATTTGTACTTTTCAAGGAAATCCGTTTATTGTCAGATTGCGAAATTGTGTCATTTTGTATGAGAGCGGGTAGAAGGGGTGGAGCGATTTGGCTCGTTCACGAACTTGATCTTACTTTTTTGTTAAAAACGACGTATACAAAATTTGAGCTTTCTAGCTCAACGCGTAAGCTAGAGAGGACACGGACGGACAGACAGACGGACAGACAGACGGACGAACGGACATCCGGTTTTGAAATTTTTGAGTGATTATATGAACTTCTTTATCATTCATTTTTTTCTCCGAGCCTTATTTCTTGGCGTTACAAACTTTGTGGCGAACTTATAATACTCTCAGATTTCATCTAGAGTATAAACATGTCGATCATCATCAACACTACGCTACACACCATCAATCGCTTGTTGTGTGCACACTGTACGTCTTACGGGATGCGTATTATCGTTTAGAGTAAACGTATTGCGAAACGACCACAGTTTCTCGAATTAATCGCTTTGATGGACGAGCACCATAAAATGCACCTAATGCCCGATGAGTTTCTCGAATTAAACCATGGTTTTTAAAATAAGTTTGAGCAATTTGCAAACATTGCTCCGGCATGAGTTTATTCATGATGAATTGCCAAACCAAACTAACCCTAAAATAACCGGGAACTGTCAAATCGGCTGTCACAGAAAACAGTGTTGCCAATTTAAAGCTCTCCGCCTCCAAAAAACACCCTTTTGATTGGGTAAGGAAATCTTATTGCCAAAATTTTAGAGAGTGTGGGAAGAAGGACGGAGGCGGGTTAGGGTTAAGGTCGAAAGCTGCGCTTGCTAATATCTCCGCTACAAATACAATTGTCGGTCGAATTTTTTTGTTAAAATTTTTTCTTCGACATTTCTTAACGGAATAAGTTTAGATCAACCATAATCAACTTAGAGGGCGGCCAATGCTCGTAAGAGGAAGGGTCAGGGAGGTGAAAAGAAAAACACTTAAAAATTAAAATCTCGATTATCCCTTAAGCTATGTAATTGAAACTTAAAACATATATTAACCTATGCCAGCGTAATATGAGAAAAATATCTCATTTGGCCTTAATAGTAGTGGGGAAATGAGGAAATTTCAAAAATGCACTTCCTAAAATTTCAAATCGTTATATCTCTAAATCCAATGCAGATATTAAGTTAAATTTTTATCAGATTGTAGACCTATAGTATATGATTTATAATGTTTATAAAATTTGTAAGTTGGTGCGTTTAAGGAGAGGGAGCTGGTGAGCCAAAATGTCGAAAACTTTGAGTAATTTTTTTAAAGCTCTGGTAAAAGAAAAAAAGTTCAGATTTTGCACATGCATACATCCATTTGATGTGCATACAAGAAAAATAATAATTTGAACTAGAACTGTTATACACCCAAGAGCAGTCCTAACCTGGCACGAGGTGTTTAATGGATAGAAAAAAAATGCATAGAAGTTTAAGATATTAACTGGTCGAATATCTTCAAAACTTCTACGCCTTCCCATACAAAAGGGTTTTTTCGAGTATTTTTAAGAAATCAATTATCACCAAACCATTAAAAGCTATTAGCTTGAAATTTTGTTCAAACACCTTTAAAACTATTTAAAATAGTTGCAGCAAAAGTTTTGAAATCTCCCTTGCCCTTCTGTCCCCTCACAAATAAAAGCATGATTTCAATCAATTTCAATAAATCAACCGACAAAATAAAAGCAATGAACTTGAAATTTTGTACGAATACCATCCAAAATTTCACAAAATTTTACGATTCCTTCAACTCCCATACAAATGTATGATTTCAAGAATATAAAATGCATCGATTTTCATAGAATTTACTTCGTCTATAAGGGAATGCTAGCTTTTCAGAGAATTTTGAACGTGATTCAAGCAATTAATTAAACAAATTATTAGCACCGCTCTCCCCCCTCCCCCCCCTGCTCCCCCCAAAACACACAAACTCAAACTTATAAAAACGAATGAAGTATTGTTTCAATGCCCTGGAGCTATCGTAATCAAGGTTAAGTGCTAAATGATTGACAACAGCCCTGTCCTAGAGCCCCCATTCACATAGTTTTCCCTATTCACCTACATATTGACTCTCCACGCATGGTCAACTTGTCCTAAGACTAATGAATAAATAAAGTTGCGCCGACTTGTTGGTAGGTGTTTTGTTTCCAAACTACTCTATCCAGCTGTATGATTTCGGACAAATAGAAAGGATATTTTTAGTTTTCGTACTGTTCACAAAACGTATGGAGAAAGAAAAAAACAACTTATTTTGATCTAATTTTAAAATAATGCTGTGTTTTTTCCAGATAAAATTACACGTTATATACTACGCAAAAAAACTCTTCCCAATCTATTTCTGTATTAATTTATGACTTCAGCTTGTTTATAGCTGCTGAACACTAAATTTTGATAAAGCCGAGTATATACAAAAAATTTTCATTTGGAATTAAATATAATCTGTTCATTTTCATTAGAAAAAACTAATGCGTTCTTAATACGAGTCTATGTAATATCTCCGATGTCCATATATCGTTACCATCTGTATCTCTAGGTTATCAAACTGCTATAAAATCTTCCATTTCAAAATGATTAATTCTTCATATTTAAATTCATATGGACTTGAATAATCACTTGAATATTTAGCAGAACAACTCTCGATAGTTCTCGTTCTCCCGTGATTATACAGTGATACTTTTATCATTCTATTGAATAATACAATCGTACTGTACAGTTCAGGATTATAACGTCTATAATTTGTTAACAACTGATTGCTGTAGTGTAGGAATCAAATTAAAATATTTATTATTTGATTTCAATTATTTATTCAAATTTAAGTTCCTGATACTGACACGTTTCATTTACATTGTGCATAGTACAGTGGGACTGTGGGTAGAGTTTCCTCTGGAATTTGTTCCTTGAATCTTGATGTAGAGACAGTTCCGTCTTTATGTGCAATGCACAAATATAGTCATAGAGGGAGAGATTTATCGAGATAGAAAGGTTAGGGAAGAGGAATGAGAACGACCGACACTTTAGATTTAAAATCTAATCTCTAAACCGGATAGATTGCAACTCTAATGCACATTCGTTATAATGGATGCTAATTTAAATTTATTTATTCATGAATAACATTACTCGTTTATCTTAAATAAAACCTGAGAGTATTATAAGTTTGATGAAACGAATTTGCTAACGCTAAGAAACAGCTCGGAGAAAAAATGTATTAGACAGAAGTTCATATCGTCATTTTGAAAGCTCGAAATAGGATGTTCGTCTGTCTGTACGCTCTTTACCTTGAGAATACGTTGAGCTGAAACGTTAAAATTTTGTTTATGTTATTTTTATCAAAAAAATAAAATTAAATTCGTGAATAAATCAAATCCCTCAACCCTTCTACCCCCTCTAATATGAAATGGCACATTTTCACAATAATACGGTTTTTTTTATGTAAACTACAGAAGCAATTGCTATTGCTTTTTACAATAACTGTAGTTTACAACATTAAAAATTAATCAAATCGCCCAATCTTTCCACCAGCTTCCTACAATAAACCGGTTTTCTAAGTACGTATCAAGTCTATCGAGCTCGAATTGAATACCGAATACCTTATTAGCTTTACCAGTAAGATAAAAACCATTTAGCCCAATACCTAATTCTGTCTACCTTTTTCATACCAAATGAACAATTTCACGACTTTTTATTAAGTAGATTTTCGTGAAAAGTATGAAATAATGATAAAATTGAAAATACATGTATGTTATATTTATGAAGCTTTCCGAAAACTAAAACTCTTCCTCTCATTTTACAACTTCCCATACAAATTAGTACAATTGAATAACTTGATAATATGTAAATCATTTCATTTGTATGTTGACTTTAGGTACTGCAAAAATTGTTGAAATCGCCCCTCCTTTTATTACCTTCCGTACAGATATGCCTGAATGTAACGATACACATTATAAACAAATTTTCTCAGATCAATTTTTTGAAGCTCAAATTTTATGTAGAACTTTTTGATAACAACTGCAGTAAAATTTGAAAAAGTTAGTTTAATGCCATATAATAAACTTTCAAGGTCACAAAAATGTCTATTTCATCACATGATTGGATATTATTCTTTTCTCTTTTTTTTTTTTTAAATATATTTTGATTACATAATTTAGGGTGTCATCCTTTAATGCATTGCCTGCACAGTCAAGTTTTAAACTAGTTTGTTACAACTTTCATAATAAGCAGTAAGATCTATTATTTCAAATATTTCTATTTTATTGAATTAACAAATTTCTTTATGGAATAAATTTTTATTTTTTTATGTAAGACGCAGTAGTTAAGTGAACAGGAGATCGATAAGATTTGACGAAAGTCAATAAAATGAGATGTGTAACAGTCATAAATTCGAATCGAAATAATTGAAGGCATAGCATTAAAAATTGTTATCAGCGTTTAACAAAAAAAAAGCAATCTACGAGTATTTCAGTGTTTATAGAATTAAATACAGTCACGTAAAAAGTATCACGTGCATGTGCACCATTTTACTTTATTATTTTAATAATAAAGTATTGTAATCGACTTGGAAAAAAAAAAATTGCTACCTTGAAATTTTGTTTTTTCGCGTTTCATGACTAAAATAGCCTAAAAATGCAAAAAAAAAAAATCCGTCTGTCTGTACGCCGTCCGCCGTACGCCGACGTGTACGCTCAGCGCACATTAACTCTCAAACCATTCAATATAGAAAGTTCATTTTTGATTGTAGATAGTTGCGGATCTCAGGCGGATACCCATTTTGGGGGTATACGGGTTCAGGGGGAGGCGGGGGAGCGCTTAAACCGAAAAATACGAATTCAAATATCTCAGCCATGGTTACAGCTAGGAAGCTAAAAATCAACATGCATATGGGTCATTCTTTTACAAACCGTACACCTAATTGGACGACATATTTTTTATTGCTTCCAAAATTTTTCTATAGGTAGTATACATCGAATAAGCCGACACGTATGCGGGGATTTTTTTTTAAATTGTTTATTTTAAAAAATATGGATGTTTAAACATTTTGAGAATCGTTGGTTTTTTTCTTCTTAAAAAGCTATTATCTTCGGTTCTATTTGTCCCACAGATTTCGTTCTCATCTCATTTTAAAGGTAATTTTGTAACTTTTTTACTACATTGTTTAAAAAAAAATTGTATTGTTAAATAATTGTAGTTATTAGCAATTAAAGCGGTTAAGGTTAATTTTCATACTTGCGCCCAGTCGATAAAAAATCGAAAAAAATACCATCGTATTCCTTGATTGATTCTCTAAAAAATCCATTTTAAAAAAAAATGGAGAAATAACGGGCGCGCGACAAAATTGATCGAACAATTGGAAATCATTTTTGATATTAATTATATTGACAGCATTACCTATAGACAATGGACAAACTTTACATGGCGTGCGACGGTTTGGGTGGAACGTTAAAAAGGTTAGCCGCTAGAGCGAGCCTTCAACGAATCAACAATCCGATCTAAACACGGAAAGAATTGTTCGAATGGGCAAATTCATCTCTGCCTTCTATTAATTATCACTTTGTAGACAACAAAGAGTATAAAGAGGAGGCGAAGATAGTAGCATCCCGATTTCAAGGGGCGATAACAATTAAAGGAACTTTAAAGTACCATAGTATGATCCCACAAACAATTAATAAATTGCAAGCTAGACCATTTTCTATGTACGAATATTCAACAGAAGTAAGAATCATGAAGTAATGAATTTGCACAAACCTCAATTCATCTGAATCATTGTCTTGTTTGTAATTACTAAAATAATAAATGATAATTATATCCAATTGCAATTTTTCTTCTTACAGCGATCTTATACTTTCACAACAAACAGTTAAATGCATTTCTAATACATTACAGCCTATTTTTTGATGAATAAATTCATATTCCTTTCAATTATTTATCCTTAAAATAAATAAAATCAGGATTTTTGGCCAACGCAGAGGAATAATAAAGTCGACGCGTCACTAACACACTGAATCGTTTCGTCGTGCTGCGCGCCAGGTGGTGCAAATTATTTTTTTCCTGTTGATCCCGTTATTTCTCAATTTTTTTTTAAACGGATTTCTTAGAGAATCAATCAAGGAATACGATGGTATTTTTTTTCGATTTTTTATCGACTGGGCGCAAGTATGAAAATCGACTTTAAGCGCTTTAATTGCTAATAACTACAATTATTTAACAATCCAATTTTTTTTGGAACAATGTAGTAAAAAGGTTACAAAATTACCTTTAAAATGAGATGAGAACGAAATCTGTGGGACAAATAGAACCGAAGATAATACTTTTTAAGAAGAAAAAAACCAACGATTCTCAAAATGTTTAAACATCCATATTTTTTAAAATAAACAATTTAAAAAAAAATCCCGGCATACGTGTCGGCTTATTCGATGTAAACTACCTATAGAAAAATTTTGGAAGCAATAGAAAATATGTCGTCCAATTAGGTGTACGGTTTGTAAAAGAATGACCCATATAGAGGAGTTTGTGGGGCAACTTTTAAAAATAATTTAATTTTTTTATCCATTGGGGTGCAAAAAGAGGGGGGCTAAGAACTAAGTTTCGGTCGATTTTTTTTCAAATGATTATATCTTCGAAATTACTTACCATAAAAAATTGATATTTTGAGACCATTAAGATGGCACATAGTTCTACTAGAATCAGTTTAGATAGAAGCTAATTATTGTAAGGGGGAGGGTCAGGGGGAGGGGGGTGCAAAGAAAAACACTTAAAAATAGATTTCTTGACTGTCTCTAGCTATGTAATTGAAACTTGGAACGTATACTAAGCTTTAATAGCGAAATATGAAAAAAACATAACAGGGCTACGATTGCACGTAAAGCGCAATCTTACGATACTCCAGATGAAATAGAATTTTTTGTGATTCCAAGAAATTTTGTATGGGGAGTGTTAGAAGAGATGATAGCATTGAGCTAATTTTTCCCCATCATGCTAAAGTAACTATAAAAATGTTTTATACAAAATGCTTACTCCAAAAATTGAATGGAAACTGAGAAAATTAGTGAGTTAGATTTAGTGAAAATGTGCAGTTTGTATGGGAGGTGGTAGAAAGAGTATTCAGAAATAACTAGGAATATTATAAAATTGACATCCCTTAAATTTAAGACTAGTGCCATTCATACTTTGTAAGGAAATCGATTTTTTGTGAAGTTGTGAAACTGTGTCATATTGTATGGGAGGGGGTAGAAGCAGTGAAGTTAATCAAACATTTTTTTTTGATCTTAGTGATAATACTAATTAAGTATTTATTGCAAAATATGAACTCGATAAATATTATATGTTCTGAGAAAATCGTCTTAGAGCATTTCATGAAAAGTGCAGTTTGTATGGGAGGTGGTAGAAGGAGGGGGAGGACACCCATAATCTGTATACAGTAGAATGAAATCATCATAAAACTATTATGTTCCAAATTTCAGATCAATAACACTAATACTTTTCGAGAAAAGCCGTTTATTGCCAAATTGCGCAATTGTGTCATTTTGTATGGGAAGGGGTAGAAGGGGAGGATCGATTTGGCCCGTTCACGAACTTGACCTTACTTTTTTGTCAAAAACGACGTGTACAAAATTTGAACTATCTAGCTCAACGCGTTCTCAAGCTAAAGAGCACACGGACGGACGGACATCCGGTTTTGAGATTTTTGAGTGATTATATGAACTTCTGTATCATTCATTTTTTTCTCCGAGCCTTATTTCTTAGCGTTACAATCTTTAGAGCAAACTTATAATAATCCCGGGTTTCATCTAGAGTATAAATATTACATGTGGACATAATAGTAGTGGGGGAAATGGGGAGCATTTCAAAAATGGCGCACTTTCCAAAATTACAAATCGGTATATCTCAAAATTGAGTACAGATATCAAATCAAATATTTGTCAGATTATAGAACTGTATAGTCTTTAATTTTGGTAAAAAATTTAAGTTGGGGCCCTTACACGCCCCAACTTAAATTTTTTACCAAAATTAAAGACTATACAGTTCTATAATCTGACAAATTTTTGATTTGATATCTGTATCTGGGAGGTGGAAAGCAAAAATGTTGAAAATTTTGTGTGATTATACTCTAGATGAAATCTGAGAGTATTATAAGTTTGCCACAAAGTTTGTAACGCCAAGAAATAAGGCTCGGAGAAAAAAATGAATGATACAGAAGTTCATATAATCACTCAAAAATCTCAAAACCGGATGTCCGTCCGCCCGTTCGTCCGTCCGTCTGTCTGTCTGTCTGTCTGTCTGTCTGTCTGTCTGTCTGTCTGTCTGTCCGTCCGTCCGTGTCCTCTCTAGCTTGAGAACGCGTTGAGCTAGAAAGTTCAAATTTTGTATACGTCGTTTTTAACAAAAAAGTAAGGTCAAGTTCGTGAACGAGCCAAATCGCTCCACCCCTTCTACTCCCTCCCATACAAAATGACACAATTTCGCAATCTGAAATTTGGAATGTAATACTTTTATGATGATTCCAATCTACTCTATAAAAATAATTTGTGTCTTCCCCCTCCTTCCACCACCTCCCATACAAACTGCACTTTTTCATGAAATGCTCTAAGCCAATTTACTCAGTGCGTATAAAATTGACCGAGCTGAAATTGTGCACTAAATATTTATTTAGAATTATTAGTAAAATCAAAAAAAAAATAGGCGATTAGCTTTACCCCTTCTACCCCTCCCATACAAAATGACACAATTTCACAACTTTATAAAAAGTCGATTTTCATGAAAAGTATGAATACTACTCATCTGCAATTTAAGACATGTCAAAAGCATGATATTTATAGTTATTTCTGAAAAGTCATTAAAAACTCGCCCCTCCTTCTATCACCTCCCATACAAACTGCACTACTTCACTACATCCAATACACTAATTTTCTCAGTACCTATTTAAATCCTAAATTTTGTATAAAACATTTTGATAGCAACCTTACCGTCATGTGAAAAAATTAGTTCAATGTCGTCACCCCCTCTACCACTTCCCCTACAAAATTTCTTAAGATACAAAAATTTCTCTTTCATCTAGAGTATCGCACGATTGGACTTTATGTCCAATCGTACTCCTGTTATGTTTTTTTTATGGGTCTCATAAAAGATACAAAGTATAAATTTTGCACGTCGACACATCTATTTGATGTACACAGAAAAAAAATAGTAATTTGTTCCAAAATTGTTATGCACCGAAGTGGGTCTAACAAGGTGTTTCATATGCAACGAAAAAAACACATAAACTGAAAATTTTAGAATGAAATTTTTAGGTAGGAACTTAAAAATTTGCGAAATGCATTTAAAAAAATCTCTAAAAATGTTAAATATTAACTGGTCGAATATCTTCAAAACTTCTACCCCCTCCCATACAAAATTATTATTTCGACCATTTTTAAGAAATCAATTATCACCTAACTATTAAAAGCTATCAATTTGAAATTTTGCTCAAAAACTTACAAAAATAGTTGCAATAAAATTACGTTAAAAGTTTTGAAATCGCACTTGCCCTTCTATCCCCTCCCATACAAAAGTATGATTTCGACCAATTTCATTAAATCAACTAATAACTAACAAATTAAAAGCAACAAACTTGAAATTTTGTACAAGCACTTTGCAAGAGAAAGGAAATAAAATTGCGTCACAAATTTTACGATCCCTCTACCTCCTCTACCCCCTACCTCCTCTACCCCCTCCCATACAAATGCTTGGTTTCGTGAATGTAAAATACACCGAATTCTATGAAAATTCTATGCAACTTCGTCTATGAAACTAACATTCTATACAGAGAATATTGGACTTGATTCAAGCAATCAATTAAAAAACTATTAACATCCACCCACCCTTACTATCACCCCTCACCCTCCCCTCATAAAAACTCAAACTTGCATAAATAAACGAACGAAATATTGATTATATGTACTGAAGCTTTTGAACGTTTCCGCAAAGTGTTAAATTGAGAACTGCTCTGCCCAAGAAGCCCCTTCCACTTAGCCTTGGCTTTCCACGCATGCGCATTTTGTCCCAAAAATAATAAAGTTTCGCCCGACTTGTTGGCAGCTTATTTATTAATTGTATACGCGTAAAAAGAAGAGTAAACGATTTTTTTATTTATTATTAGTATTATTATTTTTTTGTAAACAATGAAACTTACCAATCCATGAGGCTTGACTTTCATCGATTTGTATCACAGAATCGGTGGCTTCTAATTGTGGAATTACTACAGCACTAAATCCGAATACTAGACCGGTATTAATAGTGCCTAAATTTGCTATAAAAGCTGCTATAATTTGTCGAAGTGGTTTTCCACGATCCTTTTTAGTTGGCTGTGATTCGACTAGGGCATGTGCTACACCCTGTGTATCGGTTGTTATTATTTTTGGTGCATTATTATTCGCTACTAATGTTGTATTTTCGTGCCTGAAAGAAAAATATAAGGAACTAATTATTGATAGGTAGGGTAGGATAGGTAGTACGCTTAACTTTAATTTTTGTAAAAGTATTATATACATAATTTAAGGTCTGTTACTTTCATAGATTTCAATAATCATTGGTCCGTTTTAATAGATCAACCAATAAAATGAATAAAACCGGAAAAAAAGAAACTGTGTGAAATTTAGTAGGGGAAGGTCATGTACCTTGGTCAGCTTTGCACTTGATGCAATATAACTTACACAATATTAATGCATGATATTTCTCGTGCATCTCATATTAAGGGTATACATTTCAGCTTCAAAATGCCATATAAACATTTTCTTGAAATCAACTAAAGTGTGCCCCATTAAGACCGCCTATTTTGAAATTTGAAAAAAAAGCGCAGTGTTTATTTGAAAAGCTCTGATGTTTTTATTTTAATAAAGAGTGTAGATATGGAGGTTATGTACGCAACAGAATATCCGACAAACGCTAAACGACCGACACAAAAAAATGGTCTAATTTCAAAATAGGCGGTAAATAGACGGTCTTAATGGAACACTCTCTATTATTAGTTTTATAAACAAAATTGTAGTAAAAGTCAAAACGGTTCAAGCTAGAACTTGGCATGGACCTTGGGCAGCAACGCTTTGTAAATTTTTTGCATTTAATGCAAACTGATTTCAGTATGAATATAGAAATATTCATGTACGCATTTCAACAATAACAATAACTCATTGCAAAATTAGTATTCGAAAATTTTTATAAACATTGAAATTGGTTTTCTATGATTGAACTAAATTAAAAATATAACAAGAGTACGATTGGGCGTAAAGCCCAATCTTGCGATACTCTAGATGAAAGAGACATTTTGTAGGGGCAGTGGTACATTGGTTGACGACATTGAACTAATTTTTTCTCATAACGCTAAAGTTGCTATCAAAACGTTTTATACAAAATTTAGGATTCAAAAATTTAATAGGTACTGAGAAAATTAGTATATTGGATTTAGTGAAATTGTGCAGTTTGTATGAGAGGTGGTAGAAGGAGGGACGAGATCTTAATGACTTTTTCAGAAATACCTATGAATATAATGCTTTTGATATGCTTTAAATCGTAGATCAGTAGCATTCATACTTTTCAAGAAAATCCATTTTTTGTTAAGTTGTGAAATTGTGTCTGATTGTATGGGAGGGGGTGGAAGGGGTAAAGCTAATAGTCTGTTGTTTTTAGCCTTATTAATAATTCTAAATAAATATGAAGTGCACAATTTCAGCTAGATAAATCTTATTCGCACTGAGTAAATTGGTTTAGAGTATTTCATTAAAAAGTACAGTTTGTATGGGAGGTGGTGGAAGGAGAGGCAGGACACGCATAATTTTTAGATTAATAACATCATAAAAGTAATATGTTCTAAATTTCAGGTCAATAGCTTTTACATTTTTCGAGCAAATCCGTTTATTGTCGAATTGCGATATTTTGTCATTTTGTATGGGAGGGGGTAGAAGGGGTAAAGGTAATCATCTAATTTTTTTTGGTCTTACTATTAATTCTAAATTATTATTATGTGCATAATTTCAGCTCGCTCAATTTTATACGCACTGAGTAAATTAGCTTAAAGTATTTCATGAAAAACTACAGTTTGTATGGGAGGTGGTGGAAAGAGGGGGAGGACACGCATCATTTTTATATAGTAGATTCAAATTATAATAAAAGTAATATGTTCCAAATTTCAGACCAATATCTTTTATACTTTTCGAGCAAATCCGTTTATTGTAAAATTGCGCAATTGTATCATTTTGTATGGGAGGGGGTAGAAGGAGTGGAGCGATTTGGCCCGTTTACGAACATGACCTTACTTTTTTATCAAAAATGACGCGTACAAAATTTAAACTATCTAGCTCAACGCGTTTTCAAGCTAGAGAGCACACAGACGGACGGACGGACGGATGGACATTCGGTTTTGAGATTTTTGAGTGATTATATGAACTTCTGTATCATTAATTTTTTTCTCCGAGCCTTATTTCGTGGCGTTACAAACTTTAGAGCCAACTTATAATACTCTCAGATTTCATCTAGAGTATAAATATCGAATGCTTTTTCAATGGCGCCATAGCCCAAATTGGCTTCTAAGCGGTACGCCTTTAGCAAATGGATGGTTTGCTAATACTTTGCACTAGCCTTGATTTCTTAACCCTTGATTTCTCGTTACTTGGTAGGGACCAAGGTACAAGTAATAAATAGGACCAAGGTACAATAATGGTGTCTAGCACTGTAAAATGTTTAATTTTAGCACAAAGTAACAATCAAGACATTCAATAATTTTCTTCTTCAATGGCACTACAGTCAAAATCGGGCTTTGACCTCCTGCAGGTTTCTTAAAATTTTATTTGTTATTATGAAAGGGTTGTTCGCCCTTCGCAAAACCCTCTAGCTACTAACTAACATTTTCGCAGATTAAGGTGGCCAAGATATACCCACGAAAGTAGTGTGCCGAATTTTACGCCGACAGGGATTTGAACTTCCACTTTAAAACTGGACAAACAAGCAAGACGAAGAACAAACTACGGAGGAAAAAGTCATAAGGCTTCGCTAATTATCTAATAAACAATACTTTGGACGCTGAAAAACTATTTTTTTCTTCCTGTGCGAAGTACGGCGTACTTCGAGATGATGATATGTATTGAAAATTGACTAAGCAAAGAGCGAAAAATTGGTGAAAACTATTTTTGAAAATGTTGTTAAAATTGTCAATACTGCAATAGGATCAAGGTACAATAGGTCCAAGGTTCATGACCATCACTTACATAATTAGAAATGTATGGGAACACTAATTGCGTATCTAATAGCGTGTTTTCATGATGCTGAAATTACGTAATTTCGCCCAAATCAATGAAATTATATTTGAAATTACATAATTTCACATACAATTAAGTCATTCGAAATTAAAAATGTTTATGTACAATAATTTCATCGAAATTTGCTTGTTGCGCGGATTGATTGCATTCAGATTTTTAAATTCAGCACGTTAATTCAGCATTTCGTTGATGTTTCTGACATTAATCAATAATCTTACATATTAATACGTGAGCATCCAAAAATGTCAGTGACTTTTTTTTATTTACTTAAAATGGAAGGCAATGAAATTTATGTCATTAAAAAGGTGCTGTGATGTGAACAAACCGAAAATCGTGTTTGTATGTTGCCGTTAAAGCATTTAAAATAAAGTGGGAACATACAAGCGGGATCTCATTTCAGTACTACACGTGTCCAATGCTGCTTGACTTCGGTGATTGGACGAGTACCGGTAGATCAGGTACACTGCATTTTTTTATGCTAGCTCTTCTAGGCAGTAAATGTAGAAATGGAAAGGTATCTAATTAAAAAATGCCTAATAATACGCGTCGGCATACTGAAAGTATTCATCGTCGGCGAAAACCAACAAAAGCAACCTCCAAAGCTTCCGAACTTTCATTTGCGTCCATTGCTGCTTGACTTACAACGTGAAAATATAAAATTGAGAATGGAATGAAATTTATATGTAAGAGTTAAGAATTTGTACATAATTAAATTCCAATTAATTATGTCAAAAACAAGATGAATTTCGTTATTTTACACACACACAATTGGTCTAATTTCGACCACAGGCGATACTAGTAACAATAATAATAAGGTGGGAAATTGAAAATTACAAATTCAATATTAGGGACCCATTTTTTAAAATTTAATTATGGATCACCGATGGCATTCATGGGGCCGCTTATCTAAAATATCTATGTTTGAAATAGAACAATCAAAAAATCAGATGTACTGTGACGGAAAAAATAATAAAAAAAAATAAAGGTACTGGCGTAAATTCTTGTTTGATGACTTTTGGGGTCGGAGATGACGAATTCGTTACAAAAAAAAAAAAAAAACAACAAACAAATAATTCAAAAAATGAACGAATAATGTTTTTAAATATTAAAGGATTTTGGGGCCAAACATTTAAATAGAATATTCAATATGGTCAACACATTCTAAAGTGTGTAAAAGTCGATATTTGAAAAACTTTGGGATCGCTGATTTTGGAAATCTAAGTTTCAGAATGGCGAATAGAATTTATTAATGTTAATAGATGTGTACCATATGAATACGAACAAAGCTTAGTGTTTTTTTTTATAATATACTTTCGTAAATTGCAACTTCCTATTAAGACTCCCGTGAGCATAACAAAAACAGTTTTTTTCCGCAAGGCGCGATCGTGAAAATCGGCCTTTAGTTGTCACCATTATTTGTTTATTCCTTTGGCCTTCTTTTCAACTGCTCGCAACATGGGTATTTTGAAAATGTTGTGGAGCTTGACAGTTTTTGGGTTCGCTAATTGCGAAAGTCATTCCACTTTTGGTTCTACGGCTTACTTAAAAAACGCTTGATGTAAATTTTAAATTGCATTCTTTTTATAGTTGAATGTAAGAAGCGGAAGCGAAATGCACTTTTGTTATTTCCTTCCTCATATTTCAAAAAATATTTTTATAAATCTATTCGCGAAAAAATAAAATAAAGTATAAAAATACGTTGAACTATTCTATTTTTTATTTATCATAGATAAGACTCATAGATTCAGCGCATATTTTTAAACTGATCAGCTGAGTTTGCTTCGTTAGTTAAACAATAAAACGTAAACACTAACAAACAATGAAGTTATATCTTAACATCTGATGTTACATTTTAATATGAAACATTACTCAAAAAGATTACACAAAACTGTGTAAATATTTACGAAAAATTATAAAAAAAAAATTTTTAAATAAATAAATATCAACTGACTTGACTTCCCGTCTGTAGATTAATTTAATTGCATGTAATTATTATAAATTATCAAAAATATGTTTACATAAAAAAACCCATATAAATGAATTTTATATGGAGTAGTATCTATTTTTTAGAAAATACTAAAATCATCTGTTGTTCACATGAAAATGGAACTACATATATTGAGGTATATCTTCTATATTTACAAGTCATAAAATATTTTAATAGGTGAACATTATTTCTACGCGTGCCGATAAAGAAAAGTGCTCGTTAGGCGCAAACGTGATTGCTAACTAGGATAATAGCCAGGTAATTAGCGTGTCGTAAACGATATGCTGATACAATAAAGAAAAATCTTAATGTAATAAGGTTTTATTAGAAATAAATTTTATTCTGAAGAACCCAGATTTAATGTAGTAGATATAAGGTATAAGCATCAACTAGGTAACATCTCTAACATCTCATATATATTTGTATGATGCATGCTGGGAGAATGCTGCTTAACCCAGATATGCCTAATGCACTGTATATAGGCCACCCAAGCTATATCATATTCTGCTACAACTCTTAGCCTGCACACAAGTTGCGATATTCTAAACAGTTCATAACGCATTTAGCTGTCGTGGCAAAACATTCCGAACTAACTGTGCTTGTGATTTGGTAGTTTTTTTTTCGTTTGAATTCCAAGAATATTTACAAATGGAAAATTTTGGGATCCGCTTTGAAAGGTAGGCTCATAATTTTTTCCATATACTATATAAATAATAGAAACTAAGTAAATTTTAAAGATAAATGTGTAGTGAAGAGTAAATCGTAGCTCTTTCGGGTTTTTTTCGACTTTTAGTGGTAGTTTTGAAACTTTTTTTCATGGTGTCCTACATATAGGACATTAGGCATATCCATATGCATAACTGTAATTTTTTTGTAGGGGATTTTCTCTTGAACCAGCGCTTGCTATATTGGATGATGACCAGGAAATCGCTGAGAATGTAGCTGAAATTGTAATTTTTCCACCGGATAATGCTACGAATGTCGTAACCGATGAAGATTCTGGGGACGAGAATATTGTCTGTATAGATAATTTACCTGGATCACAACTACGAGCGCCAGCTGAATTTTCTTTTCACACGAATGATAATTTGGAATATTCGTCAGATGACAATCTCCCTTTGAGTAAGTTGATACCTTCACAACAACCAAAAAATAAGAAAAAGCCTGGAGCAAAAAGAGTAAAACAATATCATTGGGTAAAAGAAGATCTGCCATTACTTTCGGAAGAAATGGACCCCATAATGATGAAAATACAGAATCTCCTCTAGATACCTTCGGAAAGTTTTTCGATGAGGAAGTGTTGAATCTCTTTTTGAAAGAGACCAATAATTATGCTCAGCAAAAAAATAAGAGACCTAACATCGAAAGTTCTGAAATCAAAGCTTTCGTTGGTGTACTATTGCTCAGCGGGTATATTCAAGTATCACGAAGAAGAATTTTTTGGGAACGTGAAAGAGATGGGCACAATGCAATTGTGTCTGAGGCTATTTCTAGGGACAGGTTCGAATACATTTTGTCAAATTTATAAGTTTGCAAAAGTCAGACCTCTTTTTAAATTATTGAATAAAAAATGTATTGCAAACGCATATGTTCATGAAATGCATTCTATTGATGAAGCTATGGTCCCATATTATGGACGTCACGGATGCAAACAATTCATTCGGGGCAAACCCATAAGATATGGATATAAGCTATGGGTTGGTAGTACCAAAGATGGTTACCTGAATTGGTTTGAACCCTATCAAGGCTCTGCTACTAATATTAGTGAAAAGTTTGCTGATCTTGGAGTAGGTGCCGGTGTTGTGTTAGAATATGCACAAATTTTACGCGAAACGTGGCCTAATTACAAATTTCATCTTTTCTTCGATAATTTTTTCACTTCTCTTCCTCTAATGGAAGAGTTAACACAACAAAAATTTTTTGCAACTGGTACAGTTAGAGAAAAAAAAGGGACATTCACTAAAAGACAGCCAAACTATGAAAAAAGAAGACCGAGGATCCTTTGATTATTCAAAAATCATTGATCAAAATATAATAGCAGTTAAATGGCATGACAACAGTATTGTAAATATTTGTTCAAACTTTTCCGGAATCCAGCCCATTCACATCGTCAAACGATATTCACAGGAGAAAAAGAAAAACATTCAGGTATTGTAGTAGTAAAATTATTGTATATCAACGAACTACAATATATAACGCTTCAATTCCAGGTTGAACAAACTCATATCGTGAATATGTACAATAAATATATGGGAGGAGTTGATCGGTCAGATCAAAACATAAGTTTATACCGTACCTCAATCAGGGGAAAAAAGTGGTATTTTTCTTTGATAGTCCATTGCATTGACATGTGCGTTCAAAATGCATGGCAATTACATCGCAAAACAGGAGGCGAACTGGACCAGCTTAGTTTCAGAAGGCGACTGGCAACTACCATGCTATTGCAGAATAGAAAATCAACTTCATTTCAGAGAGGGCATTTAAGTATGACAAACGAAATTGAATTGCGGTATGATAGGCTAGACCATTTGGTAGTACCGCAAGAAAAACAAACAAGATGTGGTTTTTGTCATACCAAAACAACAACAAGGTGCTTTAAATGCAATGTTGGGCTTCATGTAAAGTGTTTTGTCGCTTATCACACAAAGGACTAAGCATTTTACATTATTTTCCATCATATTTTATATTATTTATATTAAACCGAATATTGTATCTAATTGCTACCTATATGCCTAATGTCCTATATATAGGACACCTCCAAATTCCTAGTTTTCCTAAAATAAAATTTTTGAAACTAGGAAATATGTTTTTCTTATGACCATATTAGTACTATAAATATTAAGATACACGCCAAACTCAACCTCCGGTTGCATAGGCATATCTGGGTTTAATGGATGCTCAAGACCTCAAGAATAGATTTTAAATATGTGCAAAAAATTTTATCGATATCATAATTTCAGATCAACTCATTTTTGGAATCCTAATACTATTGACACGGGGCGCAGCTAAAGTATAATTAAGGCCTAAATTATCATTAAACGGCTGTGTGTCATACGATAATTTAGCTAAATTAGTGATCATTTATAAGTTAAATGCTCTCAACTAAATCATCTCATTTAGCTAAATCCTTTCATTTTTCTCATAATTTGGGCAATAACGATAAATATTGTGCTAAAGCTGGAGCTTTCATCAAAGTTTTTTCGTGCTAGAGAGAAGAAGAAAAGTCATTTTCTGACAGACTTATATGAAGTGTTATTTAAACACTCAGCTATGAAAGATGACTTGCAAAAGATTCCAAAACAGGACTAAGGATTTTTCTTCTTTTGTGGCTTTCCTTCTAGAATTTTATTGTCTATTGGTTATGCAATTGAACTTAACTTAATTAGCAATGAGCTATGTTACTAACGATGACAATACATATCCTATGCCACTGTGAAGCAGTGGCAAGGAAAAGGCATAATCTTCGGGGGAAGGTTTCATTTCCACCGAGGAACTAGCCAACATGGCTCCCTTACAGATACTCAGATTAGCTAAAGCTATTGAGTTATGGTAGGGTATAGGGGCAATAATCGCACAATAGGCCAAAAAGGCCGCAGTGCTCTCACGTGTTCCCCTAATATAAATAATAATAATAATACTAACGATGAAGATTAAATTACGAATTAGCTAAAGTATAACTAGGACCGCTATGTGTCAATGGTATAAGAAAATAATTAACACGTTGCGGACGATTTCTGGAGAGTCTTTACTGTGTAGATAAAATCTGAGACTTTATTGTTTGTTCAAAAGTTTCATTTTCTACAACGCTAAACTTTGTATTCTTCTGAAGGCTTCTAAAGCAGTCGGAACGCATTGACATTGCGATAAATTCAAAATCGCACTGTTCAATCGCTTCAACGAAAACATGAACAATGAAACGCAGTATTATGCGATCAGTCGTTGTGATCAGACGCAGCGAACAGCGAACACCCACCTTTAGAAATAAGGTTCACAGAAATATTTGCTTCTCGCTCAAAATCCACCATTTGTCTGTTTGTTTACCTAAACAAAAACTCTCTAAGCTAATTATTTTTATTTCATTTATTACAAAAAAGCAACTTCTATTTGGTGTACGAGCACCTGCACTCCTTTCGCCACCTCCCATACAAATTTCACGAACTTAAAAGAAATTTAATTGTTCTTCGAACTTCGACTTGAAAATTTGATCAAATCATAACGATGGGACAATTAACGTGATAAAATTATATTTCCATGCGTCATTGCAATAAGAAATAAATTTCGATCTACTCCCTCTACTATACACAAAATTAACCCTGTTTTAAAAATTTAAGAAAGGACTTTTGCCTTCAAAAGTTTAAGATCTTTCGACTTTGAAATTTGAACATATCATAGTAATAAGAATGTTAAGAATCAGTTTATTGGCCAGTAGCAGCCAATACAACTGAAAAATATATCAGCTTTTCTACTCGTTACGGTCGTTCTCACTCCTCTTCCCCTACCTTTCTAATCTCATTCCTTCCCTCCATGACTGTGTTTGTGTATTGCACATAAAGGCCGAAATTGCCTATAACACAGGTCATTTTGTAAAAAAAAAAATCGTCCAAATCATTCCACGCCTTTATAATTTCAGAAAACCTTGGCACACTTCTTCCCACACAAATGCCACTAATGATTATCCTAAAAAATTGTTGACATTCTTTTTCGGTCTATCTTTTTTTTACGTCCATTGAAAATAGTTAAGGGGATCACCCTTTAATCAGTAATGCACAGTCGACATGGAGTTTGAAGTGGCGGTGAACGTCGCGTTGTATCCCGTCAGAAAGAGATTGCCGGATAAAGAATTCTGCATTACTGTCGTCCGAAGGATGACGGACTCACGAATTAATAAATTTCACTTTTGGCGAGTGTTTCGGAGAGCATTAAATAGAGGAGGTATTAAGGCTTTTAGTTCCTTGCTGCATTTAGCATGGAAATATCTATAGTAAATGCAGAGTGCTCCGATATTTCGACGATGCTCGAGGGCGTCTATTGAGACCAATATAGCCTCATCTCCAATTAATCCGAATGCATATTTTTGAATATGGTCGAGCAAAGCTAGGTGCGATTTTGGCGCCCCAGCCCAAACATGCGAGTTATACTCAAGACGTGGCCGGATATAAGCCTTATAGATGGTAGCTAGTTCGAAGGCAGAAAATTATTTCTTACACTTCTGTAGAATATCTAGATGTTTCGAAGCATCAAGAGCGTAGATGTTTTGGCTCCAATCAAGGCGATTGTTAAATTTTACACCTAGTAACGTAAAGTCTGCAGAAGGGGAAATTTGTACGCTATTTAAGGACAGATTAGCGACTGACGTCGGAAAGTTATGTTTAAGAGATAGATTACAGGACTGCATTCTTAAGGCATTAAAATCTACTCTATTTTTCCTACCCTATTCCAGGATTAAACTGAGGTCAGAGTTCAATGACTGTATACACTCATTATGGCATAAGACCACTAATGTCGGACGTGGCCCCGCAGGAGAATCAAATTAGTAGATGTTATCTAGACTACTGTCATCTGCAAAACAATGAATAGGATTGAGAGTAGATGACTGAACGCCGTTTATGAAAACTAAAAAGAGGGTGGAAGATGAAAATGAGCCCTGAGGGAAGCCGGAATCAATGGAAAAGGGTGTAAAAGTTATTCCATGTAGTATGATTCGAATAGAGTGTTGCAATTAATTGAAAAACGAAGTGTTGAAAGGCCTTTAGCTTGGCTAAGAGACATTAGTGCCAAACTCTGTCAAACGCTTCACCAAATTTGTGGATGCAGCAATACCAACGCTCGGTAAGATAGACCAGGAGATCGTCTGTAGAACTACACGAGCGAAATCCATATTGGCGATCATGGATGAAATTTTTATCCACAAGATAGTTGACTATCTTGCGATTGACAGCAGTTTCCATTACTCTTGAAAGCACTGAGGTAATGGCTATGGGGTGGTAATTAGTGAATTATCTACAGTATCACATGATTCGGTGTTATACCCAATCCTAATTTGGTTGTGTGTTTGAAAGATTTTCCTTGTAGTCGCAGGCTATAAAATTTACAGTTTTGATTATATGTGAATGGTAAGACATCGAAAACTATTGTTCAGTTATTTGTAAAAAAATGAAACTTATTGCATCCGGGGACAGAATAAGAATTACTAATAATTTTATTGCTAGTCGTAAGACCCAGTCATCCAAGCAGTGCAATTATGGGTGTATAGTGCTTTCGATTGAGTTAAATCTGACGCGAAAATGTGGTTTAATAATATATAATTAATAATGGGTTTTTAGTTTGAAAAGTACGTTCCAAAATTTAGAAAAGCAAGATTTAAAATTTGACTTAAAGTTGACTACAGTAACAATATAAATTTACTGTTACCAGTTAAAAAAAAAAAAAAAATTAATTAGCTTTCGGAGTTTTTTAAAGCCAAAATATAGACTTTGATCTACTCAATATGTTACTTACGGAAAAAATAAATAAGTAAAAATGTCATTATCAACGAACTAATTAATTCAAGAATTAAAATTTTATGATGTTTTTGTCAAATATTTGATATGAACTGCCAAAATTCATTGTTTCATATATATGAAGTGTATCACGCGATAGAACCTTAATACTATATTGTAAATGTCGAAAGCGGCACACACAGATATTCACTATCAAAACAATACTCAATACCGAGAAAGTCAATTCGAAAAGAAATGAACATATAAAGTAGGTAGCTTAAATGTTTTCTAAATGGTGATAAACGACAGATTACTAATCATCTATCACGTGCTTAACTCTATCGTATATTATTTATAAGTTTAACTAAATTAAAATGATAAGCATCGATTTCTTGATTACGTTATAGAAAAAATTCCACTTTAATCGGTTACTAACTAGTTAGTAAGAATTATTAATTTTTTTTTTTAAATAAATAATTTTTAATGTGTAGTATAACATCATTACATAGTAGAGATAATATTACGATTATATTAGTTTGTGGTAGGCTTGATAATAATTTTAAATATGCCCATAAATATCTGATTTGATAAGGCAAGAAGTAGTACGAGATTAACAACTTAGTTGTTTAGATTTTTTTTTAATTAACTATTTTACAATCGTAATGTGAATCTGAGTTAATGTATCATTACAGCAGACACATTATACAATTATACATGTTTAGTACATTGTTGTAGCAAAGTGTTTATTAAAAAAAAATCTGAACTGGGGTTAGGGGAGTTGAGTGAATTGTGTGAGAAAATTGTGTGTTAAGTTACTTAATTTGTAACTTGTACCATTGAATAATGACAAATAAGATGCGCCAACTAGAACAAACTTCCAAATTTTTAAAGTTAACAACAGGATATTTATATTTATGCATTTTTGAATGCCATGTTTACGTGCACATATATTTTCGCGCGTTGGGACATCCACGGATGCATGATAATTGCAATGCACCATCAGATCGATGAGCATTTTTAAAAAGTAAACGGTTACGATCGCTGAGTAAAGTATTGCAATAAGTAGTAGCAGCCATGCTTTGGTATTCATAGAAATAGCAGATCGGATAAAAAAGGCTTCGCACTAGTTCTTAGTAGTTACTTACTTGCATACGATGGCGCTACAGCCCAAATCGAACCTTGGCCTCCTGGATACTTCGCCTACATCCGCGTTTCGCTGCGATAGCATAGCGCAGGTCTTATAATTATTTTATATTTTAGTTTTGTTTTTGATTATTGGAAGTACCGAATAATACGTCTTATTTGCTCTCATAATCCATCTTTTAATTTGGATGGATTCGCTTCCATCCGGCGATAGGTTTGCCCCTAGTTATACAAAGTTGTCTACCTTTTCTAGGTTATAGTCTCCTACTGTAATATTTTGTCTGATTGACGTCTTTTTCCTAGTTTGGGTCATAACTTGTGTTTTGTTTTCGTTAATAGGTAGTCCAGCTTCTCTTGCTACTTGCTACCTCTTTAGCAATATCCAGAGATCTTGCGAGGATATCTGTGTCGTCGGTATATGCTACGAGTTGTGTGGATTTGAAGCATATTGTTCCCTTTGTGTTAAAGGAAAGTTTCCGAACAACATATTCGAGAATCAAGTTGAAAAGCATTGGTGCGAGGCCGTCCCCTTGTTTACCTCTTTTAAAGCTGGAAGTTAGATCGTTTTCTACTATGACTTGTGACAAAGACTCGGTCATTGGCATTCCTGTAAGCCGAACCAGTTTCTGTGGGACTCCAAACTCCAACATGATTTTATACAGTACGCGCCTGTCGATACTGTCGTATGCTTGTTTGAAGTCAACAGATATCTGGTGCACATAAATATTATATTCACAGCACTTTTCCAGAAGCTGTTTAAATGAGAATATCCGATCCGTGGTCGATCGTCCAGCTCTAAATCCGCCTTGGTATTCACCAATTACTTTGTCAGCATAGGGCTTAATTCTCTTTTCCAGAATTTTCGTCAATATCTTATAGGACGTACACAACAAAGATATTCCTCGATAGTTTTCACAGCAGAGTTTGTCACCTTTTTTATAAATTGGATATATGATGCTCCAACGCCAATTTTCAGAAGAGTTTCCTGGGTCCATATGCCCGTGACTAATCTATGTAGAAGATGCGCTATGCAGGTGTCGCCGGTTTTCAGAAGCTCATCTGGAATTTGATCAGTATTCGGCGCTTTGTTGTTTGGGTTGTTCTTCAGGGCCGTTTTTACTTCTTCGAGAATGGGGGGACTCAAAGATGATCCTTCATCAGCCGTTACATCAGTTCTACCTGCTACTATGTCTGTTGCTGCTGTTCATGCGGATGATAGTCTCGGATTGAGGAGTTGTTCAAAGTATTGTGCCCATCTTAGTTTTATATCTTCCGTATTACTTATGATGTTGCCTTCTGCATCCTTGCGTGGGGTCTTCTTTGGTTTAACCTTTTAAATAAAGAATACGCGGCTCTCGTGTTGTAAAATTTTCGTCCATGTTTTTAATTTCGTCATTATTGTGCTTCCGTTTTTTCTGTCTACATATTTTGTCTGCAAATCATTTGAAAAATTAATTTTTTCGATTTTCATTGAAACTGGCAAAGTTGAAAAGACGAATATTTGCCAGGATTAATTTTTTTTTATAATTGCAATAAGTTTTGAACGAATTATCAACTTTATCTCACTCCTCCTACCAAATTTTACGAAATTTAGAAATTTCAATTAAATTATCTTTCTTCGAAATTGTCAAAGCTATCGACTTTACTGGAAGGTATAATGATAGAAATATCATTGACGACGAGAGATTTCGTTTTGATTCGTATGCTCCTTCTACAACCTCACATACAAATCCATAATTTTGGTAACCGCATAATATCGATTTCCCTTAAAACTAGAAAAAGGACAAAATCAACAATTTACCAGAATTTTTCCCTTAATATTTGTAATAAATTTTAAAAAAAATTATCAGCTTCGCTTCACTCCTTCTACCCCCTCCCATACAAATATGTAAAAAATATGTAATATATAATATATATTGTAAATTCAAGAAAAGCATTTCTCCTTCGAACATATGGGAGCTATCGACTTTAAAATTTGATCAAAGCATGGTAATAAGGATGTTGATAAGCAGTTCAATCCTATACTTTCTCTGCCACCTCCCATACAAATGCCCCAATTTCAGGAAAGCTTTGTCCAATTTCTTTAGGAAATAATGAAAACTACAAACTTTAAATTCAGCACGAAACATTATGCTTGTCACGTTCGGTGTCATATACAGAAAATTACAAACCTCCCCTCTGGTTCTACCACCTCCCATAACTTTTCACTATTCGAAAGAATTTGGGATAAAATTTTTTCCGGTACACTAAACTCTCCCATTTCATCTAGAGTATCATATATGATTCGGCTTTACGCCTGTAGAACAAGTAGAACCCCCTTTCACAAGTGAAACTCCCTTTCACAAGTGAAACTACCTTTCACAAGTGAAACCTCCTTTCACAAGTGGAACCCCCTTTAGGGCAGGGATGATGCCAATTCAACACTTAGTTGCGAATGCGATCAATAGCTCCAATACATGTAATCAATATTTCATTCGTTTATGAAAGTTTGGGTTTTTGTGAGGGAGGGGAGGGGCGATATTAAGGGTGGCTGAATGTCATTAATTTTTCAATTGATTGCTTCAATTACGTCCAATATTTTCTGCATAGAATGTCAGTTTCATAGACGAAGCTGCATAGAATTTTCGTAAAATTTGGTGTATTTTACATTCACGAAACCAATCATTTGTATGGGAGGGGATAGAGGAGGTAAAGGAAATGTAAAATTTATTATGTAGTTTTATTTCATTTCTTTTGTCCGGTGCTCGTACAAAATGTCAAGTTCGTAGCTTTTAATTTGTTGGTTAGCAGTTGCTTTATTGAAATTGGTCGAAATCATACTTTTGTATGGGAGGGGGTAGAAGGGCAAGTGCGATTTCAAAACTTTTGACGCAGTTCCGTTTCAACTATTTTTAAATATTATTAAAAGCTATCAATTTGAAATTTTGCACAAAAACTTTTAAAAACAGTTGAAATAAAATTGCGTCAAAAGTTTTGAGATCGCGCTTGTCCTTCTACCTCCTCCCATACAAAAGTATGATTTCGACCATTATTAAGAAATCAATTATCAATTATCACCTAACTATTTAAAGCTATCAATTTGAAATTTTGCACAAAAACTTACAAAAATAATTGAAATGAAATTACTTCAAAAGTTTTGAAATCACGCTCCCATACAAAACTATGATTTCGACCAATGTCATTAAATCAACTAATAACCAACAAACTAAAAGCTACGAACTTGAAATTTTGTACAAGCACCTCACAAGAGAAGCGATATAAAACTACATATCAAATTTTACGATTCCCCTACCTTCTCTACCCCCTCCCATACAAATGTTCGGTTTCGTGAATGTGAAATACACCGAATTTTATGAAAATTCTATGCAACATCGTCTATGAAACACATTTTATACAGAGAATGTTGGACGTGATTCAAGCAATTAATTAAAAGGCTATTAACATCCATCCACCCTTACTATTACCCCTCCTCCTCACCTCATAAAAACCCAAACTTCCACACACGAATGAAATATTGGTAAATTGACAACAGCCCTGCCCAAGAACTCCCTTTCACTTAGCCTTCCCTAACCACTCTAACCTGCATATTGACTTTCCACTCATCCGCAACTTGTCCCAAGAATAATAAAGTTTCGTTCGACTTGTTGGCAGTTTATTTAGGTGATAATTGATTTTTTTGAAAATGGTCGAAATGGTCGACCAGTTAATATTTCATTCTTTTAGAGATTTTTTTTAAATGCATTTTGCAAATTTTCAAGTTTCTACCTTAAAAGGTGATTCAAAAATTTTCAGCTTATGTGTTTTTTCATTGCGCATGAAACACCTTGTGCACGTTAGACCAGGGGGTCGGTGCACAACAATTGCAGAATTTTTATTTCTTTTTTGTATGTATATAGATGCAGGATTTCGCAGAAAATTACTATTTTGTCTCTTTTTTTTTAATTGCGCACTATCATGGATAATAGAGGTCGAAAAATCACTGCTATTGGAAGAGCTGCTCTTTTTCACAGATATTGAAAAAGAGCAATCGCAGTGGATCACTGCGATTGCCATCCCTACCCACTACTATTTTGTCCAAATGATGTATTTTTCTCATATTTCTCTAGTATCGCTTAATATAACTACCAAGTTTCAATTACATAGCTCAACAAATAGCCGAGATATTGATTTTTACGTGTTTTTCTTTGCACTCCACCTGACCCTCCCTCTTACAATAATTAGCCTCTATGTAAGCTGATTCCAGTGGATCTATATGCCACCTTGATGGTCTAAAAATATAAATTTTTTATGCTAAGTAATTTCGAAGATATAATCATTTGAAAAAAAAATTCGGCCAGCAATTGGTTTTTGCACCCCAATGGATAAAAACATTAAATTTATTTTAGAAGTTGTCCCACAAATCCTTCCTAGCTGTTACCATGTTTGAGATATTTGAATTCTTAGTTTTCGGTTTAAGTGCTCCCCCCGCCTCCCCTTGAACCCTTACACCCCCCAAAATGGGTGTCCGCCTAAAATCCGCAACTATCTACAATCCCTCCAAAAATGAACTTTCTATTTTGAAGGGCTTGGGATTTAATGTGCGCTGAGCGTACACTACGGCGGTTTTTTTTGCATTTTTAGGCTATTTTAGTCATGAAACGCGAAAAAACAAAATTTCAGAGTAGCGATTTTGTTTTTCAAGCCGATCACAATACACAATACTTTATTATTAAAGCTATGTTTTATATTCTCACAATTTCTTAAGATTTTTCGTTTTTAGGATTCGTAATTTGAAAAGAAAATTTTCTGTGATTTTATGGAAACTAATTTATATTGTTACGTCACTTTTGAACACTTAGACTTAATTATTTATTGAGGGTATGAGAGCAAAGTGGCCTAACCCCAATACGTTTCTTTTGGGGTTAGGCCATTATTGTTTTCTTAATGATAGTCAGTTATCCTTCAACTGTTAATTTCAATTCCACTACACTACACTACGACGCCAGATATAACATATAACAGGCAGATTTTAAAAACCTCTACACTACAGTACGCTTCACGTGAATGAGATATTTGATTTTATCTGGAGTATAAAAATTACTCTTAATTTAAATTTATTGTATTTGAATCAAAAATTAAAAAAAAAAAAAATTAGCTCACTTTCACCTGACATACTATATTATGCTTATGAATACACACATGATAAAAAAAATCTATAATTACTATAAAAAAAGTCTATATCGGCCTAAATATCTCTGCCACTAAGCAATAACAAACATAAGGTACGGGTATAAATATTGTCATTGCCACACGTGATTCACTGCAGCAGTATGGAAACGTGTATTGTTGTCATTTTCGTTTATTTGAAACAGATTTGCGTAGATAACGAGCCAATCGATTCGAATATCTTGGCAAAGGTTCAAAATATTTTTATTAAGTTTAAGAAAACAAAAACAATAATATAGTTATATTTTTAACTGAATAGGAAATTTCCGCATTTTCTGAATATCTCTGTGTTTTTTTTGTTTTAATTTATTTAAATAAATTGGTAAGATATTCAAATTATATACTAAACAGAACGCATGTTTCACATCAAAGTTGATTTTTTTTTCTTTAAAACCAGTTAAAATTTATGTCTTGTCTATTTAGTGCCAATCACAATATATGCACATTCGTAATTGTCAAGTTTTTCGGATATTTATTGAAAACAACATTATTTTTTCTTTTGGGCGATGAAATTCATTTATTCATTTTATTGTTGTTATGCATCGAGTAAATATTATGCAGATTGGAAGATTTTTACATAATAAATTAATTAGTTCAAAAAAATGAATTTGGAAAAGTGAAAATTTTTGTCATACTTTAAGGGAATATCAATTCCTTTTCTATATTTATATGAAATGGATGTTCATTAATATTATAGCATTGGTGTTAGTCTTAAACGCATTTATAAATATAGAAAATTGTACTTGAATGAATGCTAGAAATTCGTTGATATATTTATTGAACGTGTAGTCAGACATTCTGCCGGCATCAATCGGCATAGTGCTATTAGTGCTTTAAACTACAATGACAATTTTCTAATTAAAATGGAAGGTCAGGGGGAGTTTATTGATGAACAATTTATAGATTACTTTTTGTTTTTTTTATGTTGTCTAGGAAGAAATGTAATTATTAGGCTGGCACTGTGCAAAGATGAGTGAAAGCTATGATAATTTTCCGTTAATTAGCTCTTAATTAATTACTATGCTTAGTATTGATAATTTTGTGTTAATTCCTTCGGACTACTTTGCTTAATATTTACAATTTTTCTAATTATATTTTACCTTTTTCTTTGATTAGTTTCTACGCAACTGTGAGCTCTGTCGCATTTTTCTTATTAAGATCTTTCGATTGAGATTATAATGATTTATGTTTCGGACATTTAATGGGAATTGTACAAATTAACTTGTGATCAATTCCAAATAATTTATTATAAATGTGTTTAATGTATATTTGTTTCGATATGCTTCACTTACAACCCCTAAAAGGCGGTTGAAAACAATTTATCGCATATTAATTCGTTCAATGACATTTAATGGGTTAATCAATCCTGAATCATTAATTCAATGACAACCAATTTGTAAATTTTTCGAAATGAATTTTTCATAGTGTGTATGCAAATAATAATATTTGAAGAACAGGCGATTAGTTTATGGGACTTATCTACTTTTAATTTATTTTTGTTTAAATTCGTAACTTCGTAGCTTATAAAATTATTTTAATTAAAAATTGATACTTTCCGAAGTAATGAATTCTGCTGCGAGCGATGTTCATGCATTCGCATAGTTCATGCTTCGCAGATTCATCTGCTTCCAGCTAAAACCTGAACATCTCGGGCTTAACTAAGTTTTGTCTTTTCTAGGGCTTCGAACTTAACCGACATATGTAAGTGATAAATTTTTGGGTTCGGGTTCACCAGTTCAGTGTTTTCTCTTCCCTATTATTTTTATGTCTGCCTCGACTCATTTACACAAAGATATCTGACATTGTCCTTTTTAAAGGTCAGCTATTATTCTCAGTTTATTCTTGTCTAGACGTCCAGGATTCTAGGACGTTATTTTCTGTAGACAAGCGAGTTATCTAAAGATTCGTTTATATTGAATGCGCAGAGCCGAGCAAAAGCTCATTGCCACACCAAACTTTCGATAAAACGAAAATAACTTCCTCTGTTCCATGATTAGTTTTGTTAATTGTTGTGGCATAAAGTTCTATTCTATAGTTGAATAAACAAGTCCTGGCGACCGATGCTCAGGATCGTGCTTTGTCGAAGAGAACTGTAGCTGATTTATGATTGTTTGATTGATTGAAATTTCTGCACCCTACAGATAATATTGGAGCAGTCTACCGAAATGGATTCGCCACTACATTTCATATTTGTATACTTGGAGAAGGTATTCGATAGCTTTAAGAGAAATTACAAGCTTTGCGTAGGAGAGGTATCCCAGATAAGATCATAGCTATGATTAAGGAATCCTATGAAGATGCAAGTTGTGGTATCTTATACATAAAGAAGAGTAGCTTTCCCGTTCTTAACGAACAAGACGTGCAAGAGATGCAAGATTTTTGTTAGCTCTGAAGCATTGTTAGCATTAATTCCATAGCCGAGAGAGATATGGAGGCTCGTATAAATAAAGCTTGTCAGGCCTTTTGTATTCTTTCTCATTTCTGTTGGTTAAGAGATCGCCTTTCACACAAATCTGCATGTGTTTGACACATGAGACAAATCCGTGTTGATGTGTGGTTTTACTACATGGAAAGTGATCGTACAGCTTACCAGGAAACTACGTTATTTTAGGGATATCCTGGCCGGATGTCATCTCCTTCGACGAATTCTGGCATACTATTAGACAGGCTGAGATACATAGCCGGAAGAGGCAGTGAACCGGTCACAGTTTAACGAATCTAAAATAAATCATCTCCAAACAAGCTCTGGATTATAACCCTCAAGGAAGACCATTTTGCACATGAAAGCGAGCACTTGTAGGTGAAGCCAAAGAAGTAAATAAGTCCTGGCAATAGAGAGCTGTTTCTGTCTTATGTTGAAATTGAATAATTCGAGGGATATGTAGAAGTTGAAAAGTTTTATAATATTTGGATTGGTTTTATAAGAAATTCATAAGATTATTATTCGTAGTAAAGCTTATTTAAAAACATAACAGAATTATGAATGGGCGTAAAGGAGAAGGGGGATTCGAATAATTTTTATACCATGGATCATATTTATAATAAAAATAATATATTCTAAATTTCAAATTATTAGCTTTTATAGTTTCCAAGAAAATTTGATTATTGTAAATGATTGAAAATTAGTCACTTTGTATAGGGGGGGGGTGGAGGGGATGGAGTAATTTAGTCAAAAATTACGTGTACCAAATTTAAATTTCTTAGCAGCTCAACGCGTTGTCAAGCTAGAGAGCGCACGGACGGATGGACATCCGGTTTTGAGATCTTTGAGTGAGCCGTATTTCTTAGCGTTACAAACTGGAGAGCAAACTTATAACACTCTCAGATTGCATCTAGAGTGTAATCAGTGGCGTAAATAGCACTCCCGCTGACCCTGCGTCGCAAGGGCGCACCAGGGTTCAAGGGTGCCAAGGAGCGGTGGTGCTTAAAGGAAGTTGAAAGCAAGATATACTCGAACTTTGAGATTGGGGTTTCCTATTTACAAGCGTACAAATTTTCTAACCAGAAAAAAAGGTTTTTTGTAATTCTTCTGAAAGGATAATTTTATACATTTTCTAGTTGCACTTATTTCAAATTTATTATAGTTTTGCGCATCTCCATCCGGCGATTTTTCAGTCTATTACTCAGAATTTTATGAATTATAGGGATTAAATACAATTCACAACTAATGCTAACGATCATAGTAGCAGTACATCGTCTAAGTCAAAAGTCAACAAAACTCTTCGCAGTTAACGTCGATAGATCCGCAGATGATAAATTTCGTTAGCTCCCTGATAAAATTATTATTCACTATTAAACCTGTCCATAGAGATTTCACTTGAAAAATTAAGTACATTTGCACGTTGTTTTGATGAAATCTTCTATGTGTATTTAAAAAAAAAAGCCCAATTATATTGTTATATGCAGACTTGGCAACCCCGCCGCTTTATCTCTCTCGAATAGACCAAAATTATGTAGAACAGTATACCACTATGTAGAAAGCTACAATTAAAGATCTAGAGCTTTCCAGTATAACACATACACACCGAAGGAAGCTTCGAGAACTGTTCACACATAATTCACACATACACACTGAAGGAAGCTTCGAGAACTGTCATAAAATGTATAAAAACGCGAAAGCTCTCAGCGAGCAGGCAATTATTCAGCGACATTTATGGAAGACGCGAACCAGGAAAGCGATAGAACAGTACGCGGTGGTAGTGCCATATAGTGCGAATTAAGTTGAAAATCGAATTAAGTGCGAATAAATAAATTATGACTTATTTTTAAACGAATTGTGTTTTTACTTGAAATCCCGGTGAACTCCTAGCTCGCAACAATATGATAATCTAGATGAAATAGGAAAGAGTTTATTGTACCGGAAAACATGTCATCTCAAATTCTTTCGAACAATGAATTTTGACTTTTGTAGAGGGAGGAGGTTTGTAATTTTTTTTATAACACCGAACGTAGTATACAAAATATTTCACGCCGAATTTAAAGTTTTTAGCTTTCATAATTTTCGAAGAAATTGAACAATTTTAGTCTGAAGCTATGGCATTTGCATGGGAGATGGCAGAAAAAGTGGAAGGTTTTGGATGATTTTGAATGTGTTTATCAAGATCCTAATCACATTCTTCTTCTTCTTCTTCTACTATGGCGCTACAGCCCAAATCGGACCTTGGCCTCCTGATATTCAGGTTCCTTAACATTTCTTATTATGGAAGGGTTGTTAGCCCTTCGCACAACCCTCTTTCTACGAATTTTTTCATTTTCGTAGAATGAGGTGACCAAGGTATATCCAAGCAGGCAAAGTGCTGGAGTTATATATTGTACCGACCGGGATTTGAACTCCCGACCTTCGCATTACAAGACCAACACGCTACCTACTAGGCTACACCCTACATCCTAATCACATTGCTTTATTACAATTTTAAAGTCGATAGCTTCCATACGTTCAAAGGAGAAATACTCTTCTTGAATTTCCAATTCAAAAGTTTGTATGGGACGTGGTAGGAGTGAAGCGAAGCTCATTTTTTTAATGAAAATCGATTAAATGCGTATTTATGCTATAATAGTATACTTTTCTCAAAATTTAAAGTTGAAAGCTTTGACGGTTTTAGAGAAAAATAATTTGATTAAGATTCCGAAATTTCGTGACATTTGTGTGGGAGGCGGTAGAAAGAGTGAGGTGAAGTTGATAGTTTTTTCCAAAATTGTGACATAATTTTCAAGCCAATAGCTAAAATATTTTCGGAGAAAAATCAATTTCCTTAAATTTCGAAATTTCATGGGAGGGGGTAGAAAAAGCGGGGGGAATTGGCACGTTCACGAACTTAAAGTTACTTTTTTGCTAGAAATGACATTGTAGGTCAAAGCTTTCGAGAGTTATGTTGGAGACAGACGGACGACAGATGGGCATGCGGTCACTCGGAATCAAGGTTCTTGAGCGACAACAAATATTTCTGTTCTTTTGGCGACTCTGTACGAGCATTATTTCTTAGCGTTACGAACAGTAAGGCAAAGACAATATACTCTCAGATTTCATCTACAGGATAAAAAACAGTTTTCTAATTTTGTTTTATGGACTTTTGTGTTGTTGCCATTTGTGCCATTTATTCAATATTTGTTTGAATAAATTACAAAATTAATTATACTTTTGATAGAATATTAAGCTCGTCTCACCCCCAAATCGAACAGATCGAAACGAATTCGAGCAGAACAGCTACGATTGTTTATTGAGTAGAGTTTTCGTTCCCCGTACATAAATAGTGAAATGTCGTTGTGTATAAAAATCAAAGTATGAAATTTGACTAAGGCAGTACTTTCCTCGTAGTGATGTGTTATATTTTAATCACACATTCGGTAGCCCGCAATTTAATTTTCGAATGTTCCAAACGATGGTGATATCAAACGAGAATCCCATTCCAGATTAGATGGGTACATGACCTTTTCTGCACACTAGATTAGATTTCACGGCCGAAATTTGGTCAGTTTTTTTTTTGCTACAATTCGCACATTTCTTATGATAATATAACGATTTCATAATGTAATGACAAACTTATATTTTCAATGATCGAGTAAAACATGTAAAATTAATTATCAGTTTTTTTTTATGATATGTTATCATGGAAGATTTTCTTGATAGATATATCTATCAAATGGCAAATGATACCGATCCATTCTGATAAATTATTCAATAAATCATAGATAATTAATTGAATACGTAAACTTATTAATTTAAATATGTTGGATTTATCGATTTTTTTAGCCATTATTTTTTTAAACCTATTGCATATTGTTATTTTTTCTTATGTCATTGGCCATAATCGAAAAGATAAAGGCAGTATATTTTTAGGCGATGCAAAATACATACAACTGAAATCGTATCTCCGCTCCCAGAACTTCCTTTTTCGAAGATTTGTTTCTTTGAATTTCCTAAAATTCAGATTTTTTTTTTTTAATCGATAGGGAATAGTTTTTTCTGAATTAGCAAGAAAGGAAAAGGATAAAATAATTATTATTCATCAATAATTTGGTGGTTGCCTTTGACATGAAACGAATTTGTTTCAATTTTTTTTTGTGAATGTTTTCACAGTACATTTCGGATTGCAAGGAAAGGTTTCTGGATTTCATACTTTTACGCTTTGTTATTTGTGACGTTTCGGTCTCTGCTGAGACCTTTATCAAACTGTTTTGCATTGATAAAGGTCTCAGCAGAGACCGAAACGTCACAAATAATAATGCATAGTAGTGTGAAATCCGGAAATCTTTCTTTTCAATTCGTTTCGTTTTGTTAAAAGTTCAAGCAAACAACAGTAAGAACGAAATTCTTTAAATGATGTGGGACACTCCATTAATTCACTTTGTCATCCTAGGTTTTTTTTATTTGATTCGAGAATATATATAATCCACCAATCAACATCCAACTATATATCGACACTAAAGTGATTTATTTATTTGAAAACGTTCGAAGCCACTATCGATTGAAATTGATGTTCGATAGTCATCATCGGTTAATTTTTTCATTTAAAACAAAAATACTTGATAGTCTCTCGAAACAGTTCGGAAAAATTAATTGTCTGTGTATCTGAATGCATTAATTCTGTTGAATAATTTTTTTAGGGATTCCTAAACATTTGGATATTACCATAAATGATGAAAAAAAATGTATTATGATACTATACAATACCGATGACCTTCAAATTTGGACATCCATAGTAGATAATATCTAGGTTCTATTTTGAATTTGAAAAACAGTGCCACATCTAAGAAGTTGGTTTCGATTGATCGAGTCATAATCCTATTCGTTGCATGACTGGGAATGGTCTAAGAATGGCGCACTATTTTAGTATGTCCTTATTCCGGCGCAAGATTCAAACTGAATTTTTTTCAATGTAAATATGTAATGAATTAAGAGTCCTTCATTCGATCATTTCCTTTATTTCCCATAAAACTTTATTCAAATTGGCCTGAGCATTAGACTAGAAAGTTGTTACCGGAGCATGTGATGTATACGCATTAAAATAGATCAGTTATACGCGTAGTGATAAGTGGTTAATTATGCAAATGACCCAAGTTAGTTACTTCAATGAAATTGAATTCTATCGGTTTTGTACAGTAGTGAAGGCTCGAACCAGTTTTTCATTTTCATTTTTTTTTATGATTAATTTATTAATTATTAAGCAATAATCGAGCTGTATAGCAACACATATGTCACGTGATCTGAGACGCGTAGGTGGATTAAAAAGTTTACTTACTAAGCCAAGCGATTAACGTTCGATCAATCCTGAAAATAGACATAATTGCATTTTCACTTTTCGAATAAACTTCTGTTCCGGTTGGCACGACTGCTTATATTGAAGATTAAACATAAGGCGACTAGCAGAGTTATAAACTAATATATACATAGCAAGCAATTAATTGATGTCACATGATTTCGAATTGTTGCTATACATCTGGTCCGAGTAATTGTGTGTGAATGCAATTGAACTTGAGATCGTGCCATCGAAATGATATCACGCCTTGAACACAAGAGTACGAAAATTCTCTAAATTAATGGTGATTAATTTGTAACAAGCTAGGGTTTAGCGTAGTGGGAAACGTGTTGGTCTTGTAATGTGAAGGTCGTAAGTTCAAATCCCGGTCGGCGCAATATATAATTTCAACACATTGCCTGCTTGGATATACCTTGGTTACCTCAATCTACAAAAATGAAAAATTCGTAGAAAGAGGGCTGTGCGAATGGCTAACAACCCTTCCACAATAAGTAATAAAAAAATGTTAAGGAACCTGAATGTCAGGAGGCCAAGGTCCGATTTGCGCTGTAGCGCCATTGTAGAAGTAGAATTTGTAACAATGTGTTTTTTCTTAGATTTGGGAAAAAAAATATTGTCTACTAAACATCACTAATATATATGTGTTTAAAAAGAGTAACCTAAGTTCTTTGAGCCCATAAAAATAAATTTATTGTTAACTTCATGCGTGCCATTTTCCAGCATGCTGTGATGAAATTCAAACATGATAATCCTAACTGTAAAATATTTATTTAATTTTTTTTTAATTAAATTAAATTTTGGATTTTCAACTTCTTCTAGAAAAGTTATCAAATCTTTGTGTTTTTGCTGACATATTCGCTAGTGAGGAATTTATATGCCAAGATAACATAAGCCCGATAAGCTTCGACCTTAAAGAATTTACTGTTGTTATGGTAACATTTTGTACCTATTCGTGTCATTACAGATTAGAAAATTTTATAGACTCGTGTACAGCATAGATTTTGATTTTCTATTCCTAAATTTTATGATAAATGAAGGCTTACTAAGCCGCATCGAAATCACTACATGGATCGTTTCACTCCGCGGTACTGAGCACTATGTTACAGCATAGAAAATCATTTAAGGAATATTTTTATGCGATTCATGTCATGTATGCGGTATGTGCGAGTGTGATATTTTCTAGACGACTTTTCCCTTTATAATAAGCTGAGTAGTTGAGAATATCACTCAGATCACACAATCTGCTAGTAGCTTTCATCATTCTTGGTAGGTAGGTAGTGGTGAATATTCATCATTCTAACTGAGGCAGTATTTTTTGATGGCTGATGACCATTATAGAATACTATCTGTACTCCAACACTGGTCTTTCCTACGTCTAAGTAGGCGCATGTACGGAACTCATAGGGGCTGTGTTTAATTATCAATAATTATTGTTGGCCTTGATTCGCACGGGCACATCTGCTGCCGTGCTTTACTCTATTCAAATATAAAAAAAAAACATAACAGATATGATACTCTAGATGAAATAGGAAAGAGTTTATTGTATTGGAAATATGTCATCTCAAATTCTTTCCCTTCGTGAAAGCAGAGGGGAGAGGTTTGTAATTTTTGTATATAACACCGAACGTAGTATGCAAAATGTTCCATGCTGAATTTAAAGTTTGTAGCTTTCATAATTTTCGAGGAAATTGAACAATTTTTGTATGAATTTATAGCATTTGTATGGGAGGTGGCAGAAAAAGTGGAAAGTTTTGGATGATTTTGAATTTGCTCATCAACATCCAATCGCATTGCTTTGTTTCAATTTTAAAGTCGAAAGCTCTCATATGTTCGAAGGAGAAATACTTTTCTTGAATTTCCAACTCGAAAATTTGTATGGGAGGTGGTAGAATGAGTGAAGCGAAGTTCATATTTTTTTTAGCATTCATTGCAATTATTAAGCGACAAATTCTGGCAAAATTTGAAGTTTGTACTTTTTCTAGTTTCAATGAAAATTGATTAAATGCATTCATCAAAATTGTGTATTTGTATGGGAAGGGGTAGAAGGAGTATTCGAATCAAAACCAAACCTTTCAAAAACAATGATATTTGCAATAGTATACTTTTCCCATAATTTAAAGTTCATAGCTTTGACGGTTTTGAAGAAAAGATTTAATTGAAATTTCGAGAAATTTGTATGGAAGGGGGTAGAAAGACTGAGGTGCAGTTGATGGTTTTTCCGAAATTGGTTGCAATTGCAATAAAATTAATTATGACAAAAAAAACTGAATAAAAGCATTTTTGAAAATTGTGCATTTGTAGTAGATTGTACGCTGGGAAAGTCTTTAGTGTTCCGAGTAATCAATCTAAGTATTTTACGGGCTGAATGTGGAACAAAAGATAGTGAGCTATCAAGGAGAAGACTTAAGTCCTTTATAGTGGAAACATCGGCTAAATAATTATAAATGTGATAATTATGTGAAATACATTTGCGAGATCTTTTGAATACGTTGTAATTACATTCAACAATATTAACCAAGAAATGATTAAACCGGCACCATTCGAAAATCAAGTCTGTATTACGTTGAATTGTTTGGCAGTCAATAGATGAAATAGATCTGTTAGCTTGGTCGATACAATCTTGTCAATTTTGAGACACCGGATTGGATACATAAGGGTCTGTAATTTTTATACTCTTGGTGAAATATGAGAGTATTATAAGTTTGCTCTAAAGTTTGTAATGCAAAGATATGCTGCTCGCACAGAGTCGCCAAGGGTACAGAAATATTTTTTGTCGCTCAAAAATCTGGAAACCGGATGTCCGCTATCCGTCGGTCTGTTCGCTCTCTACTTAGAGAACGTGTAGAGCAAGGAAGCTCAAATTTTATACACGTTATTTTTTTGGTGAAAAAGTAAGGTCAAGTTTTTGAACGGGCCAAACCGCTCCACCCCCTTTACCCTTTCCCATACAAAATGACTCAATTTCGTGATATGCCATTAAACGGATTTTCACGAAAAGTATGAAAGCTATTGATCTGCAATTTGCAACATGTTATTTTTGTGATGTATAAAAATTATTTGAATCCCCCCACTCCTTCCACCATCTTTCATACAAACTGCACATACTAAATACTTCTTTAGAATTATTAGTAAGATCGAACAAAAATTAGGTGATTAGCTACACCCCTTCTACTCCCTCCTCTACAATATGACAGAGTTTTACAAAAAAATCGATTTTCTTGAAAAGTATCAATGCTACTGATCTGCAATTTAAAACGTGTCAATTGAATGATGTTTATAGTTATTTTTGAAAAAGTCATTAAGAACTCCCCATTACTTCTACCACCTCGCATACAAACTGCATATCGAAGTTTTCGGGAAGTTAAGGAAGACCGCTTGGCCAGAGTAAATGATGAAGGTAGTGGTTGTGCAATATTTCGGTTGAACAGCGGCTTATACTGTCTGACATTGGTAGATTTTATAGGATACTGAATACTAGAAAGCTAACAGAATTCTGCTTCGAATAAGTGAAACTGTTTACTACATGCATCGTTTCCAAATTTCTTTAAAATATTTCGAATGCTACCAGTAAATGTGAAATTCGAGAGTGGAATCGAAAACGAAGCCAGTTTTTGCGACTCCAAATTTTAATCGGAAGCATTAAAAAAAAATTAAGTAATATATTAATTTTTCAAACTATTATTTTTAGAAATAACACAAAAAGCAAAAACATTAAAAATTCCATGGTTCAAAAATAAAGTATCTTCAATTATTAATTTTACTGGATCGAAAATGTCGGACTTTTCGGCATTTTCTAGCAGTAACTTTACAAAAGAAATGAAATAAAATTGCATCACAAATTTTACGATTCTCTTACTCACACTACCCCCTCCCATACAAATATTCAGTTTCGTGAATGTAGAATACACCGAATTTTATGAAAATTCGATGCAGCTTCTTTTATGAGACACATTTTATACAGAGAATATTGGCCATGATTCAAGCAATCAATTAAGAAGCTATTAACATCCACCTACCCTGACTATCACCCCTCCCGCTCCCCTCATAAAAACCCAAACTTGCATAAATGAATGAAATATTGTTAAATTAATAACAGCCCTGCCCAAGAATTCTCTTTCACTTAGTCTCCCAAACCACTCTAACCTGGATATTGACTTTCCATGCATCCCAAAAATAATAAAGTTTCGCCCGACTTGGTGGCAGTTTATTTTTCATTGCAAGGGTTGCACTGAAATATCTATATGAAATAATTTGTAGTGAAGAAATAGAAATGGTAATTTTACTTTATTATTCTAATAATAAAGTATTGTGATCGACACAGAAAAAAGAATTTGCTACCCTGATATTTTTATACTCTAGATGAAATCTGAGAGTATATTGTGTTTGCCTTACCGTTTGTAACGCTAAGAAATAATGCTCGCACAGAGCCGCCAAGGGTACAGAAATATTTGTTGTCGCTCAAAAACTTCGATTCCGAGTTGCTGTCTGTCCGTCTGTCTGTCCGTCTGTCCGTCTGTCTACAACATAGCTCTCGAACGCTTAGAGCTATCGTGCTGAAATTTGTTGTGTGTCATTTTTAGCAAAAAAGTAAGTAAAGTTCGTGAACGGGCCACATCCCCCCATTCCTTCTACCCCCTCCCATACAAATTTCATGAAATTTCGAAATTTAAGGAAATCGATTTTCCTCCGAAACCTTTCCAGCTATCGACTTAAAAATTAGGTCATAGTATAATAATAATAATAAAAATAATTTATTCATCAAAAAATTGATTACTACATTTATCCACAGTTATAATAATATAAATTTATAATATAATTAATTAATAATAATTAAACAGAATTAGGTACACAGAAATTTAAACTTTTTACAAAATCAAACATTATTAACATCAAGAAAGCTGACTTTTTACTTGTGGGACACTTATGTGAAAATCCAATTGCGAGAAGTTATTGAAATCTCTTAACATGAATGAAACTGGTTCATAAAACCCGTAGTTAGTGCGATGCAGCGGAATTCTACAAAGCTCATAATTTCGCAAAGGACGACATGGAACGTTGAATTTAATCATAGACAGCAAATTGTCAGAGTCAATTATCCTGAAATTACTTTAAAACCAAAAACAACTGGCATGTATCCGTCTTTTCTCAAGGGAATCCATAGACAGCACATTTAAACGATCAACATATGGCGGTAACCTGAGTGGATCGGACCAGGGAAGGCCCTGAAGGACAAACCTTAAGAACCGACGCTGAACTGCTTCGATCCTATCTATGTGAATGGAACAAAATGGTGACCAGATAGGACTAGCATATTCTAGGATAGATCGGACAAATGCACAATACAACATTTTCGTTGTAAAGAAATCATTGAATTCTTTCGATTGTCTCCTAACAAAACCGAGGATAGCGTTCGCTTTACCAGCAATGTGATTCACGTGATCATCAAAGGTAAAATTACAGTTGAATAGTACGCCCAAATCACGTACTTTGTCAGAACGAAGTAAAGAGCATCCATCTACAACATAGTCAAAATTCATTGATATTCTCTTCTTAGAATACGAAACAGCAGTGCACTTATTAATGTTGAGATGTAAATTGTTAAGTAAGCGCCAGTCATGAAAACGCGAGATATCACTTTGCAATAATAGACAATCATTGCTGCTGGAGATAATCTTAAAGATTTTCGCATCATCGGCATAGAGAAGAATGTTCGAGTTAGAGATAAACGAACTCATGTCATTAATAAAGAGAAGGAATAGAAGTGGACCCAGATGGCTACCTTGCGGAACGCCAGAAGTATTAAATATTTCAGAAGATAAGGCTCCACGAAAGTATACTTTCTGAATGCGATCACTAAGATACGACTTAATCCAAAGGACGAAAATATCATGATATAAATATCATTGACCTCAAGAAATGTTGATATGATCCCCTTACTCCTTCTGCCACCTCCCATACAAATGCACAATTTTCAAAAATCCATTTATTCGGTTTGCATTGCAAATAGCAAAGCTAAATGAACCAATTTTTGTCATAATTAATTTTATTATAATTGCAACTAATTTTCGAAAAACTATCAACTTTACCTCACTCCTTCTACCCCCTCCCATACAAATTTTACGAAATTTCGGAATTTCAATTAAATTAGTTTTCTCCAAAACCGTCTAAGATATCAACTTTAAAATTTGAGAAAAGTATCCTATTATAAAGGTAATTGATGTCAAAAAATTTGGTTTTGATTCGGATATTCCTTCTACCCCCTCCCATACAAATGCAGAATTTTGGTAAATGCATTTAACCGATTTTCATAGAAACTAGAAGAAGTAGAAACTTAAAATTTTGCCACAATCTGTCCCTTACTAATTGTAATAAATGCTAAAAAAAATATCGCCTTCACCTCACTCCTTCTACCACCTCCCATACAAATTTTTTTATTGAAATGTCAAGAAATATGAGAGCTATCGACTTTAAAATTGTAACAAAGCAATGTGATTAGGAAGTTGATAAGCAGATTCAAAATCATCCAAAATCTTCCACTTTCTCTGCCACCTCCCATACAAATATCATAAATTCAGACAAAAATTGTTCAATTTCCTCGAAAATTATGAAAGCAAAAAACTTTAAATTCAGCATGAAATATTTTATATACTACATTCAATGTTACATACAAAAATGACAAACCTCCTCCTCTGCTTTTACCACCTCCCAAGCAAAAGGTAAGTAAGTATGTCATCTAGAGTATCATATGATTGGGCTTTACGCCCAATCATAATTCTGTTATGTTTTTTTACGCGTTTCATGACTAAATTAGCCTAAAAAAAAAAATTCGTCCCGCCGTACGCCGTGCGCCGTACACATGGATCTCCGAGACCGTTAAAGATAAAATGTTCGTTTTTGGGTGGATTGTTAATTGGGTAAGGGAGTTCCATTATCTAAATTTCGGGGAGTGTCAGGTGGAAGGGGAGGCGGGGGGAAGGAAAGAGTAAAAAACTTCACTTGCTAAGATCTCCACCACGAATGCAGATGGAAAGCTGAAAATCAGCAGAGGTATGAAGAGGATTGTGGGACAAAGTATAAAAATAATTTATTTTTTTTATCCATTGGCGTCCGAAAAGGGGGGGGGGGGGGCTAAAAACAAATTGTCGGCCGATTTTTTTTTCAAATGATTATATCTTCGAAATTATTAATCACAAAATATTCATATTTTGGAACCATTAAGGTGGCATATAGATCCACTGGAGTCAGCTTAGAAAGAGGCTAATTATTGTAAAGGGGAGAGTCAGGGGGGTGCAAAGAAAAACACTAAAAAATTAATATCTCGTATCTCTTAAGCTATGTAATTGAAACTTGAAACGTATACCAAGCTTTACTAGTGAAATATGAAAAAAAATATAACATGTGGACATAATACTAGTGGGGGAAATGGGGAGAATTTCACTTCCCACAATTACAAATCGTTATATCTCCAAATTGAGTACAAATATCAAATCAAAAATTTGTCAGATTGTAGAGCTACATAGTCTTTAATTTTTGTAAAAAATTTAAGACTATGTAGGGGGATGGCAAGGGAGGGAGGACGAATGCAAAAATGGTGAAAATTTTGAGTAATTTTTTTGGGGCTCTGGTAAAAGATACAATGTTTAATTTTTGCACGTCAATACATCTATTTGATATACATATTGTTATAGATCTGGCAGCCACGCAATATTGATCTTTCCCGAATATGCCAGAACAGTCCCCCAATATGTAAAATGCCATAATCAAAGATCTAGAACCTTCCAGTATAGTCTAGACATACATCGGAACAGTATACTCCAAAAGGTAGGCAATCAAAGATCTAGAACCTTCCAGTATAGTCTAGACATACACCCTACAGAACCGTATACTCCAAAATGTAGGATCTAGAACTCTCCAGTATAGTCGAGACATACACTCGAAAACATCCACGACGGAAGCTTCGAGAACAGGGGGAAAGTATATAAAAGCACGAAGCTTTCATTTGGGAGTCAGTCATTTTAATGATCGAGACGCGAACCAGTGCAAACGAAACGCGGCGGTAGTGCCAAATAGGCGAATTAAGTTAAAGTGCGGATTAAGTAAAAGTGCGAATAAATTATCACTTATTTTTAAACGAATTGTGTTTTACTTGAAATCTCGGCAAATCCCTAGCTCGCAACAATATAAAAAAAATAATTTGTTCCAAAATTGTTATGCAGCGAAGTGAGGGTCTAACGTGCACAAGGTATTTCATGTGCACTGAAAAAAACACATAAACTGAAAATTTTTGAATGAAATTTTAAGATAAAACTTAAAAATTTGCGAAATGCATATAAAAAAATTTCTAAAAGTTTGAAATATTATCTGATCGAATATCTTTAAAACCTCTACCCCCTCCCATAAAAATTATTTTTTCGACTATTTTTAAGAAATCAGTTATCACCTAACTATTAAAAGCTATCAATTTGAAATTTTGCATAAAAACTTACAAAAATAGCTGAAATGAAATTACGTTAAAAGTTTTGAAATCGCGCTTGTCCTTCTACCCCCTCCCATACAAAAGTATGATCTCGACTAATTTCATTAAATCAACTAATAACCAACAAATTAAAAGCTACGAACTTGAAATTTTGTACGAGCACTCTACAAGAGAAAGGAAATAAAATTCCGTCTTAAATTTTACAATTCCCCTACCTCCTCTACCCATACCAATGTTTGGTTTCGTGAATGTAAAATACACCGGATCCTATGAAAATTCTATGCAACTTCGTCTATGATACTGACATTCTATGCAGAGAATATTGGACTTGATTCAAGCAATCAATTAAAAAAAACTATTAATATCCACCCACCCTTACTATCACCCTTTACCCCTCCCCTCATAAAAACTCAAACTTGCATAAATAAACGAACGAAATATTGATTATATGTATTGGAGCTTTTGAACGGTTCCGCAAAATGTTAAATTGACAACTGCTATGCTCAAGAACCCCCTTTCACTTAGTCTTCCCTAACCACTCTAACCTGCATATTGACTTTCCACGCATCCGCAACTTGTCCCAAGAATAATAAAGTTTCGCCCGACTTGTTGGCAGTTTATTTTGTATTTGAGCGATTTTTTTTACAATGTCTGTGAAACAGGCCTGTGCGTTCGGAGTGGGTGCTTAAGGGTTCAAACCCTACCCCCTTCCCCTTTGGTGGTAAGAGATATGAACGTTTTTCATATCCTTTCCTGCTTTGCTTATTTTTATAATGTACTAGCAGACCCGCACGGCGTTGCCCGTAGCTCGCTTGGTTTTAATGAGAAACATAAATCCCTCTCCCACACACAGACATACTCACTGATATCTAAAAATGAAATTCTGATATCTAAAAATGAAAGTCTGATATCTAAAAATGAAAACTTCTTTCTATGCACAAGACTGTTTGGACGCTGCCCAATCATGCGGTACTCTATATGAAAGAGAAATTTTTAGATTTCAAGAAATATTGTGTGGGAAGTGGTGGAAGTGGTGACGGTATTGAAACAATTTTTTCACATCATACTAGAGTTGTTATCAAAAAGTTTGATACAAAATTTAAGCTTCAAAAATTGAATAGGTAATGAAAAATTAGTGTATTGAATTTAGTGAAATTGTGCAGTTTGGGAGGTGGTAGAAGGAGTGGGGGGTTCTAAATGCCTTTCTTAGAAATATCTATAAACATCATGCATTTGATATGTTTTAAATTGCAGATCACTAATATGAATACTAAACTTTTCAGGAAAATCATCATTTTATAAAGTTGTGAAATTGTGTCATATTGTATGAGAGGGAGTAGAAGAAGTGAAGTTAATCATTTAATTTTTTTGGTCTTACTAATAATTAAAAAAAGCTAGGGTATAGCCTAGTAGGTAGTGTGTTGGTCTTGTAATGCGAAGGTCGTGAGTTCAAATTCCAGTCGGCGCAATATATAATTCCGGCACATTGCCTGCTTGGAAAATGAAAAATTCGTAGAAATAGGGTTGTGCGAAGGGCCAACAACCTTTCCACAAGAAATAATAAAAAATGTTAAGGAACCTGGATATCAGGAGGCCAAGGTCCGATTTGGGCTGTAGCGCCATTGTAGAAGAATAATTCTAAATAAGTATATAGTGCACAATTTCAGTTCGATAAATTTTATACGCACTGAGTAAATTGGTTTATAGTATTTCATGAAAAAGTGCAGTTTGTATGGGAGGTGGTGGAAGGAGTAGGGGGATTCGAATAATTTTTATACCGACGATTGAAATCGTTATAGAAATATTACATTCCAAATTTCAGATCAAGAGCTTTTATACGAGGAAATCCGTTTATTGTCAAATTCCGAAACTGTGTCCATTTTTTTGGAAGGGTAAGAAGGAGTGGAGCGATTTTGTCCGTTCACGAACTTTCATCAGTTCGAACTTGTGGGCTTCTAGGTTCAATTTTTCAGCCCTCTGCGTGCTCTATATTTGCCTGGACATATAGGTACAGAAAGAAAAACTTACAAACATTGTATTTTATTATTATAGACAAGCACATGTACCCGTGCTCCGCACGTGTATTTTGCATGAAAATGAAGGAGATTTAATAAGGCCCACTTTATTGTTATTGCTAAATATGTCAAAAAATAAATAAGTAAAAATAATTTCTCGCCGAAAATCGAACACGCGTGGCAGGTGAGAATTCCACCATACAACCACCGATGCTGATGGATTTGTCTCGCCAAAATTTAGCCACAATTTTTGAATCTACTTTATCAGTTTTAGACATCAAGTCGTTAGTTTCGTTCTAAAAAAATAGATTTTATTTTAAACTCATGCATGGAATAAAAGTGAGATTATGCTATTTTTACTGTCGTCAAATCGTAAAAAAAAATATTCTTAAAAAGAATTTCCGCCGAGAATCGAACCCGGGGCGAGTTCTTTCACTGAACCACCGATGCCGACGAAATTATCTCGGCAAAACTTAGTAATCTACTTAATGTGAGTCAAGTGACTTTAAATATATGCACAGTTTTTCATTATTATATAAATAACAAAATAGGGACATCTAATTAGGGCATATATGAAGGTAACACCTACTTGGTCAGTTTGGTCTTTAGGGCTGAGGGCCTTGAGGCTTGTGTAGGTCCTGCCTTAACCTATAAGGGAATATCGTGGAGATTGAGAAGTAGAATTAATCCTGGGAATCTAAAATTCCAAAGCGGTCGTATTGACCACCTCACAGCTGAGTGGCTAAGAAGTGCGGATTTATAAGCCACCACATATGTAGTTCACATGGTTCAGGAATCTGTGGACAATTTCAAATCTCATTATGAAATATTTCTCATCAAAAACGACATCAAATTGAATTTTGTGAGTGCTTGATCACAATGAGGCGAGCCATTTCACACGACTAAATTTGCACGTGCGTACATAGAACCCAGTCACAGGATGCGAGAGTTCTTAACTTGTTCGCGGTGAAAATTTTCCGACGTTGCACACTTGTTGAAGTTAACAATTTACCACCGTTGAAAATCTGTCCCTCCACGCTTCTACACACGACCCAAGTTAAAATGCTTTAACTCTATCTTCGATATTACTAATGTCATTATACAATACAGAATTCAGTCTACTTCTATTAAAATTGTGAATTAAAATATTTCAACTCGAGTCGTGTGTCAAGGGCATACGAGTAATAGTGTATTTACAGCGACTATCGAAACTCTGAATTTATCGAATGTCGTCTCGAAATATACGTAATTCATACCAAGGATCTGTTACAAATATAAGAAACATTGCTTTGGAAAACGATGAATGAATTCAGCAATTCTCTTAAAAATAGAAAAAACCCAACACAGGAATTTTTTATCTAAAAGTAATATATAGATAAGTTTAGGACGGACTATTCTTCAAACTATAATAAATTTTACTACGACCTTTGTTTTTCCGATCTATTTTTAATACGAACTTTTTGATTATTCACATAGAAAGAACACTAATCTGAAATGCCCTTTGAATAAACTTAGAGAGAAAAAAAGTTTTATTTTTATCGCAACAATTAAAAAAAAAAGTTGTATATTTGTAGGTATGCTATATTTAGGTACAATATACGTCTGTACTGGCTGGATAAATAGGATTTACGTAAAATTGAAGCTTACCCGGTCATTTTACGAACTGGTTTAAATCTCGAATTGTTGATGGATTATTGGTAATTTTGTTAAAAAAAAAAGTATACTATCACAAACACATCCGTTACAAAATTGTTTAATATTTCACTAAAAACACTTTAAAAAAAAAATTAATAAATTATTGAAAATAGTTTAAAACGCGACCGATTTATCAACTCGATTATTATGTGCATAATTTGAAATTTCAACGCGATAACGATTGATCTTGATCCGAAGAGGATGTCGATCGTTTCAAGATCGTTTAACTACTAAAAAGAAATTATTGATTACGACCCGACGAGCTAAGTATTATAGTGAGTGAGGGTCTTAAAAGTAACACTGCGTTGATGAAGTCACGCCAAGAAATGTCTGATAAGTTTCTTCGATTTTATTTTTATACTAAACAATATTTGGCGAGAAAAAAAATTAATATTAATTTAACTCAATAAGATATACATTTTGATCAATACGGTTATCGATCATTTGTGTGTGATCACTTAAAAGCACACTTTACACAAACTTCTAGAGAGATGATATGCGTTTTGAATTTAACAAATTCGCCACGAAAATCTTGTACTGAAACGTTTAACGCCTCTGATAGAACTACACAAATACTCGCGTATAGCTACTGATAAAAGTCGCGCTTTCCTCAATCATTTATCACAATGTGGTGCTGTTCACTTTTAATTATAATCTTCTCTTAGAATCGACATATGTTTGAGCTCTGTTTACAAATAAGTTTTACAAATTTCTCTCCTTGGCGTCGTGCGAGAACTTTAGTTGTTGCATCTGTTTTCGATTATATTTTTAGTAAATATGTTTTATTATTATTTTTTTTTTTTACAAAGCTCTCAAGTTCAAAAGAAATTTTCAGTTTCCTTATCTATTTTAGAACTTTGTAAACGCATAAATGGCATAAAAATCTGAAAATTGAGTTTATGGTAATTATAAAGCTTACAGATTAGTGAACACTAGGAAATCACGTGAACTGATCGCTTGAGATGAAATTTGGGATTATTTATAGTCTTAATCTTGAATATCTTCATCTAGATATGTGCACTTTGTTCTTAAAGTGTTTATAAACACCCGATGAATTTGTCACGTGCTCTATTTTTATTTCACTTTGTTCTAGACTGAAAAACGATTATGGAAAATGATGATGATATTTAAAATTTACTTTTAATAAGCAATCTAGAAAGTTTGCCTTATCACAAAAATCTGTTTTTTTTTGGTTACAGAAAATTTTGATCATGTGAAATGAACTTTCACGAAAATAGTTTCAGAATTTAAACTACTTTTCCGTGCAAAATCTGTTCGATAACTAAACTCCATTTCGTTAGAATTTTATTAGAAGAAAAAGTGAGTTGCTTGCAAAACTCGATCAATTACAGCAAAAGAAGTATAGATAAATCGATCATCGACATAGTGGTTATCAATGGCACCATTCGATGACTAATTCTAAAATATAGATATCAGATTTTCGGGATTATTTATCTACTATCTTTAATAATTTATGAGCTTATTCAATTGTCATGTGTACACAAGTTAAAGTATTTTGAACTTGACTTACATACAACTGAAAAACCGCCATAATTGCACGAATGAAAAGTTTATTTCATTTGCGAGTCATATGCCGTACTACTATACTAAGTGAAACACGAGTTAAACATGGAAAGTAATTAATTAATAGTCGATCGACATTAGTTTGCCGCTGACTTACGTTCATATTTATGTCATTTTATAAGGCTACAATAGCTATTTATAGGGAAAAGAAAAATAGGAATGAACCTTGGTCATATTCGCCATATTCACGTGACTCGTATGCTGGCAACTGATAAGCAATTCAATTGATATAGTTTGACTAACTTTATCGCTATTTTGTTATATGTATTTTCATAACCGCTATAATGGTATTTTCCCTAATTCATTATAACTGAAAGATGTAATTTAACCTCATCCTGTATTAAAAATAAAACATGTATGATGTATAGTTGTGGGTCAGAAATGCCCAATTTATTTTTATTATTCTTTCACGCAATTGTTACATTTGATTTTGGATTCGGTCTTGTCGTGGGACTCCTTCCACTGAATGGAGAGCTTATTTTTCCCTAGAACTGAGTGGTGTTGGGGATCTACGTAAAATTTGTGGTTTGATCAAATCATCCCCCAGTTGCTCCAAAAATAAACGTCGTCTGAAATTTTTTTGTTTGTTCAATCAGGATTCACACTTGTCCAAATTATAAAGGCATTTTATGCCGCAATGTGTAACATATTTCCGAATAATGCAATTGGCCATCTATTCGTTTTTCATTTACATGTATAACCACAAACTACCTGGTCTAGTGTTTACCTGGATTTGTAGAATTGTAGTAATTTATAATATAGGGCTTCTTCGATTCACCTTCAGATATTCCCTTTTCATGATGCAAATCACTAAGAAAATACATACTCCGATTTTTTTGGAACATAAGGCACCAACGACGTTTTATTATAATTTTCCAAAAGAAAATCCGAATAACGACTTGGTTTCTCTTTGAAATTTAGAATTTTGGGTTGTAAGGGCGAATTATTCTTACGCACGATGCCAATCACCCTAGGGTGCAGCCTAGCGGGTAGCGTGTTGGTCTGCGAAGGTCGTGAGTTCAAATCTCGATCGACGTATAATTCCAGCACACTGCGTGCTTGGGTATACCTTGGTCACCTTAATCTACGAAACCGAAAAATTCGTAGATAGAGGACTGTGCGAAGGTCTAACAACCCTTCCCAAATAAGTATTGAAAACATGTTAAGTAACCTGAAGGTCAGGAGGCCAAGGCCCGATTTGGGCTGTAGTGCCATTGTAGAATTAGAAGACGGTGCCAACCACAGTAAGTTTTCTTTTCAACAATTCTACCCCTTAATCATAACATAAAAAAGTTATCGCAAGTAACAATACGCCCCTTCAATCCCAAGACAACTCGCATGCCTTGTTTCGGGGGCGCTGATTGCCCCTTTCCCTGTATAAGCGTGGAGCGATGAAGCATAGTTAGTAGCACTATCGCAGAGTTTCCATATTGTTATACCATAATTGGCTGGCTTAGAAGATATACATATACTGTGTAAATGGACATCTTCAAGGAAACCCAATGAGCTGCTACTCCACTGTAATATTTTCACCTGCATTATTTGTACATTATTTTTAAGTTCAGTGACTACTGATGCCATTTATTTTATTTTTTTATTTATATTAGGGGAACACGTGAGAGCACTGCGGCCTTTCCGGCCTATTGTGCGATTATTGCCCCTTTACCCTACCGTAACTCAATAGCTTTGCCTAATTTGAGATCTGTAAGGGAGCCATGTTGGCTAGTTCCTCGGTGCAAAGGAAACCTTTCCCAAGAAGATTATGCCTTTTCCTTGCCACTGCTTCACAGTGGCATAGGATATATATTGTCTTTTCTGAGTCTTCGAGACAGAGGCGGCAGATGTCGGTCTCAGCTAAGCCCATATTATTGAGGTGGTGGTTCACTCCACTGTGCCCCGTCATTAGGCCGATTAGAGTACTAATATCGCTCTTGCTGAATTTCACGATATCCTCTACTTTGTTTTTTTGTGGTAGGATTAGTTTTTTTGAGGTTGATAAGCCTGGAAGTCTATTCCAGTGGATTTTGTGTTCTTGTTCAACCCACTTCCTAAGTATAGAGTTATGATGCCCTTTTGATTTTCTGCAGAATGGCTCTGGACCAATAAAGTTTTTTTCCGCGGCGTTTTTTGCAAGGCGATCAGCCTTTTCGTTTCCCTCAATTCCCGTATGTCCTGGTACCCACATTAAGGTTCAATCAATCAAATTCCTGTTAAGACCCCCTATAGGGGCATAGGACAGAAACAACTCTCTTCCACAAGGCGCGATCCTGCGCATCGGCTTTAAGCTGTTGCCAGGACTTGTTTATTCCTCTGGCCTCCTGCTCAACTGCTCGCTTCCATGTGTTACATGGTCGACCAACCCGACTTCTTCCTTGAGGGTTATAATCCAGAGCCTGTTTTGCGATGTTTTGCTCTGGTTTCCTCAAAATATGACCGATCCACTGCCACTTTCGCCGTTGAATCTCAATACCTATTTTAGTCTGGCGAGTTGTACTCCAAAGTTAGTCGTTGGAGATCACTTTTGGCCAGAATATTCCTAAAATGCGTCGGAGGCATTGGTTTACGAAAGTCTGTAGTTTCTTGGTAAGTCGAACGGTCACTTTCCACGTAGTACAACCATATAACAACACGGATTTGATGCATGCGTCAAAAACTCGCAGCTTCGTGCGAAGGGAGATCTCTCTTAACCTCCAGAAAGGGGAAAGGATACCGAAGGCCTGACGAGCTTTATTTAGCCGAGCCTCAACATCCTTTTCGGCTCCACCGTCCATGCTGACAATGCTTCCGAGATAGCAAAAATCTTGCACCTCTTCCACATCCTGTCCATTAAGAACAATCGGTGTGCTTGCGTTCGAACCCATGTGCATGTACTTGGTTTTACGCACATTTATTTTCAGTCCCGCCTCTTTGCATTTAGAATGCAACGAGCGAACATTTGACTCTAAGTCCGAACGGGTATGTGCAAGCAAACACACGTCATCAGCATAATCAAGGTGACTTAAGATGTTAAATAGTCTCCATTGAAGACCTTTACCTTCCCCACCTTCCAGTGCAGCTTTCAAGATGTCATTTATTACCACCAGAAACAGGGCTGGTGATAATATGCAGCCTTGTTCCGCCCGTTCGCACAGGAAAGCTCTCGGACAGCTCTCCTCTATGCAAGACGCGACACCTTGCATCTTCGTAGGATTCTTTAATCATAGCTATGACCTTATTTGGAATACCTCTCCTACGCAAAGCATTCCATATGTAATCCCGCTTAACGCTGTCGAAAGCCTTCTCGAAGTCCACAAACATGAGATGTAGTGGCGAACCCATTTCGGCTGACTGCTCTAATATTATCCGTAGGGTATTTGTGTGGTCGGTACAAGACGACCCTTTACGGAATCCAGCCTGATAAACTTCGAGAGTGCTCTCGACGACATCACTAATCCTATTGAGAATTACCTTAGCCATAATTTTTGATACGGCAGTAAGTAGACATATACCACGCCAATTGCCACAATCCCGAAGGTCGCCCTTCTTCGGAATTTTCACAATGACACCCTCCTTCCATTCAGTCGGATATCTTCCATCATTCCACACCTTAGTGAAGAGTGGGAGGAGTATATCGGCTGTTATTTCCGGGTCCGCTTTGAGGAGTTCGCTTGGTAGTCCGTCTATACCTGGAGCTTTCCTTCCCGCCATTGACCGAATGGCGGAAACTATCTCTACCTTATCTGGGGGATCGTCCCTAATAGAGGATTGTTGCGGTTGGATGTTTGGAAGTTGTTCTGTTTCCGGAATATCTTCATCTGACAAGATGTTTAAAATATCAGAGAAGTATTCCTTCCATCGTCGCAACTGGTGTTCACTCATATTAAGGAGAGTTCCGTTGACATCTCTCACCAGGTGGTTGGCGGTGAAATTCCTGTTCGTCAACTGTTTCATGATTTTAAATAGTGAACCCATATCCCCAAGGTAAGCCGTAGAATGGTGGTGTATTCGAGTTTTTTGTTGGGATCTCTGAGTTTATCCACATTAAGCTTGCGTTTCATTTGAAGAATTTGTGGTCGTCGGATAGCTGCTGTACACAATCTCAAGCAGGCAACCATCAAGTGGTGATCGCTCCCCACGTCAGCTCCACGTTTCGCTCGCACATCGAGGAGACATCTTCTCCATCGGCGACTTATAGCCAAATGGTCGATCTGGTTCTGAGTAACACCGTCAGGGGAAACCCAAGATGTTTTATGATGACTCTTGTGTGGAAAAAGGGTCCCTCCGATGACCATTTGCCGAGTACTACAGAACTCCACAAATAATTCGCCGTTTTCGGGTCTCTTAATCCAAGGTCGTGAAGCGTCGACCCAAGGGTCACCATGCCTCCCCATGACGTGTTCTAGTCCAGTGTTGTCTGATCCAACCTGGGCGTTCATATCTCCCGAGATGATAATAATATCACCTCTTGGAACACGTTCGAAGGTGGCACTCAGTTGGCTATAAAACTCCTCTTTGTCACCAGATGTTGCGGTATTAGTTGGTGCGTAGCACTGCAGAATTGTGACGTTTCTGACACTGGTCCTGAGCCTGACGACGATAATCCTATCCGAGATTGGTTCTCAGCTAATGAGACTGTTTCTCGCTCTCGGCGTAAGGACGAACGCCACGCCATTTCTGGCTTCACTTTCAGGGCCAATGTGCAGAATAGTGTTTCCGCTAGGGGCTCGTTCTTCTCCTGATCCTGTCCACCTGACCTCGCTCAAGCCCAAGATTTGGATGTTATAGTGCTCCATTTCACGGTCGATCACCGATTGGCGGTGCAAGGACCGAGTAACCCCAGCTCTTTCCCCGTCATTCAATGTTCGAACGTTCCAGAAGCCAATCATAGTCCGTTTTCGAATGCCAAAAGTCGTTACCGTAGAATCAGTCCGTATCCGAGGCGATGTATCTGTTTCTCGTATCATTTAGGTCTTAAGATCACGGGTGATAAGCCCATGATCCAAAATTACATTAAGGTTGCGTCGTTCCTTTTCCCCAGGATGATTAGATCTTGAAGACAGTCCCAAACTAACCTCGATCCATGTTTATTGTATGCTAGGGCTTTGAGAACCGCCTGACTATCCAATAGGATATAAATTGATTTGTTGCGATGAGCTCTCTTTATATTCTCTTGGATACATAGCTCCATTGCAATTAGTTCAGCCTGGAAGATTGTGGCTTCTTTGCCGAGTGGTTTTGAAACCGGGAAGTTAGGACCTTTGACTCCGGCTCCTGTCCCCTCAGAGGTGCGCGAACCATCTGTATACCAGATGGTTGATCCCTCTTCCATTTCAGGTAGCGTGGATTGCCAGTCCCTGCGTTCTCTGATTATAATTTTGAAAGGGGTTTCAAAGTTAAATTTTGTCGGCATTGCGCCGGTAATGTGGAAGTTAGAACCTCCAATTTTGGGTTTCTTGGGATTTTGTGGTGGCCTCTAAAATCCCCTGGTGTGTAATTGTTTTCCCTTTGTATGCGTAACACCCCTTTGATAGCTTCCTTTTTTATTTGGAGATGTATCGGAGGGAGGTTAAGGAACATTTCCATTGCCGCCGCAGGACAGGTTTTCATTGCTCCTGTGGTACCAAGACAAGCTAGCCTTTGGACTTTTTGTAGCGTAAGCTGTGCTTTTCTTTGTAAAGTTAAGTACTGATGTCATAGATTTCTAATGGGTGCCAGTGCCAATCCGATCACTTCCGTCGTCAATCCGTAACAACGACTAATGTTTTGAAATCTTCAGAGGCTCATGATTGCTTTAAAAATTGGTCTACCTTTTCTATCGTCCCAAAAGCTCTCTGTTGCTTCACTGTTAGATCGAAATTCGCTTGCCAACAAAAACAACCAAAAATAGACTAGCACTGTCACATTATCTGCTCGTATCTTTTGGTCCCTAAGGACTCTGATTCCTAAATAAATATGCAATACATGTATCTATTATAAAACAAATGTTTCTCAAAATTTCTGCCTGGGAAAATATTGGGCAGTTCTGACCCAACTTTTCTTGTAGCTGCTATTGTAGCTTCATTTGCAGACATTTTCTCATTATTTCTGATTTAATTTTATTAAAAACATAACAGAATTATGACTGGGCTTAAAGCCCAATCATATGATACTCTAGATGCGATGGAAATGACTTTAATATACCGGAAAATATGTCATCTCAAATTCTTTTGAATAGTGAATAGAGACTTTTACATGAGAGGTGGTAGAAGTAGAGGGGGAGGTTTGTATTTTTCTTATATGACACCGAACAAGGCATGCAAAATGTTTATTGCTGAATTTAAAGTTTTTAGTTTTTGTTATTTTTAATGAAATTGGTAATAGTTTTCCTGAAATTGGGATATTTCTATGGGGAGGTGTCGGAGGAAGTGGAACGTTTTAGATGATTTTGAAACTGCTTATCATCAACCTTATCACCATGCTTTGATTCAATTTCAAAGTCGATAGCTCTCATATATTCGAAGGAGAAATGCTTTTCTTGAATTTATAATGCAGATATTTGTATGGGAGGGGGTAGAAGGAGTGAAGCGGGGCTGATATTTTTTTCTAGCACTTATTTCATTTATTAAGAAACAAATTCTGGCAAAGTTTGAAGTTTGTAATTTTTCTAGTTTGAATGGAAATCGATACAATGCATTTAACAAAAATTATGCATTTGTATGGGAGGGGGTAGAAGGAGTGTACGGATCAAAACAAATTTTTTTCGCATTATTAATATTTCTATTTGTATGCTTCATACAAAATATCAAGCTGATAGCTTTAACAGTTTCGAAAAAAAATAATTTAATTTAAATTTCAAAATTTCGTGAAATTTGTATGGGTGGGGGTAGAAGGAGTTAGGTGAAGTTGATAATTATTTTTAAAATTAATTCTGACAAAATTTCGTCTTTTCACCTTTACTAGTTTCAATGAAAATCGAAAATATGTATTTTTCAAAATTGTTCATTTGTATGGGAGGGGGTAGAAGGAGTAAGGGGATCGGGTCAATATTCCGTGATATTATTGACATCTATATCGTTATACTTTGACTTAAATTTCAAGTCTATAGCTTAAATAGTTTCTAAGAAAAATCAATTTCTTAATATTTCGAAATTTCATGAAATTTGTTTGGGAGGGGGTAAAAGGAGTGGGGGAAAGTAGCCCATTAACGAACTTAAAGTTACTTTTTTGCTAAAAATGACACACAAAAATTTTTAGCACTTGTGGCGAAACGCCATGCAAACGCACCTGAGAAGAAGTAATTAATTTTTTTGATATAAAAGGGTGGTGTTGTTGCCATATTGTTAAAAAAAAAGGCACCCTTCTTAACATTTAATTCAATTATTTATATTGTTCATATTGTAATACCAAAAAAAAAAAAAAAAAAACCGGATTACCGTCAATCCGTTAATTTTTTTCGTTTTCGGGTAATTGATCTCGAGTAGCGCATCGGGGAGTGGAGGATCAGCTCTCGAGCAGGAACGTTATCGCGCCGATAGCGCCGGACTATATTTCTTTTTTGTTTTGGAGATGTACAAAAAAAACGAGAATTAGACATTTTTTTTTTGGTTTAATAACAATTATCGTGTTCATATATATTTGATATATTCCATATTGGACTCAAAAAAAAAAGGAACATTTTCGTGACTCGAATAAAAAACGGAATACCGACGGACACGTGCTTTTCGAGAAGAAAGAAAAAAAAAAAAAGAAAGAAAGTGCGGTTAGTGTTGGATACAAAAAAAAAGATTTTTTGGTTAAAGTGTGGATTAACCCGTGAAGCCTGATCTCAAGAACACCTAAGAATAAAAAAATATAAAAAAAAGTGTAGAAGACAGAGTTATTGAAGCCAATAGAATTTTTTTTTGGTTACGTAAAAGAAAAAAAAATCAGTTATTCATACGACTATAACTAACTGGATGGCTGCTCCTGTAAAGAATTAACTGGACAGCCGAAAATTGAAAATTGGAAACAACGAAGCTGAGCGGAGGGGGCCCCATAACTCACGGCGGAACGTAAGAGGATATTTTTTTTTGTTTTTTTTAGTGCATGAATAGAATAAAAAAATTTTAAAATAATAATAAATTCCTTTTTTTTTGTCGATGCATGTAATAATTAGTATCTTCCCAGGTGCAGTCGGTTTTTTTTTCTTCTCAGTAGGTTTGTTTTGCCCATGAAGATGGAGTAGAGAGGGCAGAGGAGAATCCCGGAACGACTCCTGAAGGTAGAGTGAGCTTCGATCCGGGAGAGAAGGAGAATGTAAGTATTGACAGGCCGATTCCAGGTTCCGTACGGAAATGATATTTTTGACAGTTACTACGGAGCCTGAGTCAACAACAGTTGCCCAATTCTCAGGTCCTTTCCCTCTTTTCATATTCACTATTTATGCAGCACCCTCAAGGATGGTGTGCTCTTCTGGGTCGTTTTCCCCACGCCCACGCTCCTGACTGCCGGCAAATTGTGCTGCCAGACCTGGAAGAGCCCCATTATCTGTTAACGTCTTGGGATTCGCAACAATGTGGACTCATTCCGTTACAGTGGCGCCCAATTTTTTTCGTACGGCTTTTACACATTTAATTTTCCTTACTCATACTTAAAATTTTTTTATCGGAATTTCAGCCACTTCGTTACAGTGGCGCCCAAGTTTTTTACGGCTTTCATAATTTAAACTTTTTCTTCAACACTTAAAATTTTCGGACTCAATTCCTAAATTTACTATATTATTTCCGTTATTTTTCGTTTTCTCAACAATTTCTCGATCTGTTAATTAAGCATAAAGTTCAAATTTTCGTAAAATTTCATCGTAATTCAATTTTTCTCATCTTTTAAATTTTTTTCTCCCAACTATAACCTTTCTCAGAGTTTATGGATCAGGTATTCTAATTATTACCGGGCGAAAAATTTTGTTTTTTTGGTTGCCAGGTGCACCTTTCGTGCAAAGTTCATTTGGAACTTTATTAGAACCTGCGAGTATTTTAACCTTATGTAGTATTGCTATGGTCGTATGTTGGAGACTGTTGTCCGCATTTAGCGTAGGTGTCGATATACCACTCGAACACAGATCTCAACTACATACATCATAGTATCGCGATCTTAATTTTTTTTCTTGCTCACGATATGGTCTCTCGCAAAATTTTATTCGGACCGGTTCCGTCTGTCATACAATGTTATGACCAGTCGAATAATTTTGTTCGTAATAGGGATCATATCGATGAGGCATTCGATCTCTTAAAGTCAAAATAAAGTATAAATTAGGATAAACTCCATGAATCTACCTCCTTGTCTCTCCTGTGGTAATTGTGCAACTGTTGTGTTATTCTCGGTGTAAGCATTCAAAGCGTTTGTTTTTTTTTCTCTCTCGTAAATGTGGATCACTCTTCTGGATGGATTCAAGTTACGGGATTCTCCATCTTTTAAATTACTTCAGTACTATTTTCATCATTTTTTCTATTTATTTTTATATATATATATTTTTTTCCTTTTTTTTTCTTCTATATTTAATTTTCACTGCTCGCTTCCTATGGTAGTTAGTTCTATTAAATTTTTTTTAGAAGTTATATTTTTCTGCATGGTGATTAGTTATGTTAGTTTTTTTATTAAATTTTTTTATTTCTATTTTAGCATGGTGAATTATTAGGTTAGTTTTCATTATTATTTTTTTATTTCTATTTTTAGCATGGTTAGCTTTAGCATGATACTATTTTCTTTTTTTTCGTTTAATCTTTTAGCATAGTTAGTTTTAGTATACTTATTAGTTCGGTTAGATTTTCTTATTATAATTTTTTTTCCTTCATTTTTGTATTTTTTTTATTTAGTTATAGTTAGTCTTAGTATAGTTAGTCTTAGTATAGTTTTAATTAGAGAAAAAAAAATTTATCCTTCTCAGCATCATTTTTCTATCTCTTGCAATGATGGACAACTTTAATTTAGACCATTTGGAGCCGGAGGAGTTCCAAATAGAATGTTTAATGCGAAACATTGTGGGAGACCCCCCTAACTCAAATCGACTTACTCGAGGCCAGACTCGAGTTGGAAAAATCAAGGCCAATTTTAAGACCAACTGCTTTGCCTCCTACAGTTCTGGCGGATTTGCCAGGTGAGCTTGAGGAATGTCAGGCTGGACTTGGAAGTATTGCGTCAGCGCTCAAAAGCTGTCTGTCCGGTGAGGACGAGATGTTATTGGCCTGTAGTTCTTGCATAACCCATTACACAGGCAGAGTCACGCGACTCGTAAAGAATGCTACAGGTGACCTGAAGGCTGCCGGGAAAGAAGTCATAGCTCTTATTGCCAGATTGAACAAGGCAGTGGTGGAAATGGTTGGAAAAACAGAAGAAGCCCAACTAGATACCTTCCTCCAGAAAATAGAGGAGTTGGACTTTAGCGCCACGTCTGCCAATAATATGGTCGAAAGACACATGCTAGAAAACCCAACAACAGACCGGCCTCATAATACCTTTAGACCATTGGCATCAAACATGCTTGGGGAAACCTTTCGGAATCCACATCCACCTGAAGAACCTCTTTATCACCCTCAAACTTCACCTTGGCATCCTTCGAGTACCCGTCATGAGTTGGTAAACGAGAACCCAACACCCCAGCGTCCAATCATTCACACAGTGGACGGTCTATTCCATTGTCAAAATGGGGAATCCAATTTGATGGATCAAGCTCCGGCATGAACGTTGATCGATTTTTGTTTAGGATTGAGGCTCTAGCAACATCAAACGGTTTGACAGAAAGAAATTTGATTTCTGAAATTTTCCTACTATTGAAAGGCCCTGCTGCCGAATGGTTTTGGACTCTGCGTGAGTCACAACCAAACTTATCCTGGACTGAATTTTGTGTATGCCTCCGAGAACGTTTCGGCAATCATAATACTGACCTAGACATTCGACGAATGATTGACGGACGTACCCAAAAATCGCGAGAGTCGTTCAGCGATTTTTGTGATGCCATTGAAGCTCTGGCTTTGCAATTGAGAAAACCGCTGACTGATATAGATTTCCAGCAGATATTACTGCGAAATATGCGTCCAGGCTTACAGGCTCATTTAGCTGGAATGGAATTTTCTTCTGTACAAAATCTGAGAAGAAAATGTTCGGTCGTTGAGGATACTTGGAAACGAGTTGGTTACGATGCGGAGATGGCATGTTCCAGTCGACGACAGATTAGCGAAGTACAAACGTTTCACGACCCTCAGCAATATGTCGAAATATCGGCGTTAAAGCCATTGTCAAGCAACCTCACGATTTGCTGGAATTGCCATGACCTGGGGCATTTCTTCACAGAATGTACAAAACCGGTGAACGGAGTCTTTTGTTTCGGATGTGGAACCCGGAATACTCTTAAACCGAATTGTGGACAATGTAGATCACGTCCTTCGGGAAACCCTCAAAGGAGTGCGGGTCACAATGGGACCACTCACACTCCCAATTGGAGAGGTCCTATCCGGAATACCACCGAAACCGCATCGAACACAGACCCAGAGCTACGTCAACTGCAGCAAAGCGGCCGGTCGTAGATCAAGCTACACAAACCGAAAAATACCCTAAATCCAATGCGTCTCGTTTGCCCCGATCTGTGCGCTATTGGACTATCAGGCGCCAACTTCGTCAAGCGAGCTTGTCATCTCTATTACATGTTGCTGGAGATAACCGACCGTACGCCCAGATTTCTATAGGTGCCCACACTTTTCAGGGACTCCTGGATAGTGGCGCGAGCGCGAGTATATTAGGAGCGAATGCCCTAGAGAACATTGAAAAATTAGGTTTGCCAATACACACATTGCACACACAGGTGGCGACTGCGTGTGGCAATAAAAACAGTGTAATTGGCTATATCTCCGCTCGCGTCACATTTGGTGAAAAGACGAGGACAATGCGATTTCTCATTGTTCCAACTCTGACTAACCAGGTATATCTAGGAATAGATTTTTGGGATGCGTTTGGCTTGACTCCGGTACAGGTGAATGAGATACAAGCTCCAACGCCCTCTAATACCGACAACCTCATGCACCAGCTATCCGATGGCGAGCGCGGGCAATTGAATGACGTCATAAAACTTTTTCCATCATTCAATTGTCTGGGACTCGGAAAGACCTCGCTTTTGGTACATCACATCGATGTAGGCAATACTGCTCCGATAAAACAACGGCACTATGCTGTTTCACCGGTTGTGCAGAAATTACTATACGATGAGCTGGACCGCATGATCTCGTTGGGGGTAATAGAGGAGAGTACAAGTGCCTGGAGTTCACCAGTGACCTTAGTCCGTAAACCAGGAAAGGTACCGTTATGTTTGGATGCACGCCGCGTCAACGAGGTCACTATTAAAGACGCGTACCCACTTCCTTTAATAGATGGCTTATTATCACGCTTGCAATCCACTAAGTTTATTTCCAGCCTGGATCTGAAAGATGCCTTTTGGCAAATTCCGCTCGACGCTGCCTCCAGGGATAAAACGGCGTTCGCAATACCTGGCCGTCCTCTGTATCAATTTACCGTCATGCCTTTTGGTCTTTGCAATGCACCCCAAACTATGTGCCGACTGATGCATAAAGTGATCCCTCACCAATTGCATGACAAGATATTTGTCTATCTGGACGATCTTCTTATAACGTCCAGCACTCTCGATGAGCATCTCGATATTCTTCGTGAAGTTGCGCTACTTCTTAAAAAGGCCAATCTCACGATTAATGTCGAGAAAAGCAAATTCCTTTTGAGAGAGATAAAATATCTTGGGTATGTGGTTAGTGATGGGATTCTAAAGACGGATCCCGAGACAATCTCCGGCATCACGGCATATCCGATTCCCAAATCTGCGCGGGACGTGCGAAGATTTTTAGGCATGGCGGGTTGGTACAGAAGGTTCATTCCCAACTTCGCGACGGTAGCATCAGCGTTGACAGACTTGCTGAAAGGTAACCGATCATTCCTTTGGAGCGATGCAGCTGGTATCGCATTCGAACGCATGAAACATCTTTTAACAACGGCACCAGTTCTGATGAACCCAGACTTTAGCAAGCCGTTCTACATACAATGCGATGCCAGTGCAACGGGGATCGGAAGCGTGCTCTTCCAAAAGTCAGATGTAGGTGAAGAGCATCCAATTGCATTCATGTCCGCTAAATTAAATTCCGCTCAACGGAATTACAGCGTGACCGAATTAGAATGCTTGGCTGCAGTGCAGAGCGTCAAGAGGTTTCGAGCTTATGTTGAAGGATTGGAGTTTACGATCATTACAGACCATGCTAGTCTAAAATGGTTAATGAACCAAAAGGACCTTTCAGGCCGCTTAGCTAGATGGAGTCTTAAGCTCCAAGCCTTCAATTTTAGCATCGAACATCGAAAAGGTACCCAGAATGTCGTACCTGATGCTCTCTCACGTGCATTTTGCTCAGAAGTAGCCATTGTCGAAAGCTCGTCCCCTCACTTGGATCTGGAATCAGATGGTTTTGCGGACCAAGACTACACCACATATATCGCAAAAATCGTGGAAACACCGGATCGTTTCACCAATCTCAAGGTTCAGGATGACAAAATTTACATCTACAAACCGTCAGCATCATCGACTTTAACAGATGTGCCATCCTGGAAATTGTGGGTGCCTAGACCTTTAACTGAATCCTTGATAGATAAATTACACACGGATCCGATGTCTTCACATTGCGGTATAGCGAAAACCACCGAACTACTCCAGCGTTACTACCATTGGCCCGGACTGCGACAGGACGTTACAAAACTTGTAAACAGTTGCGATATTTGCAAGCAAATAAAACCAGCAAATATTACGATGCAACCGCTTATGGGCAAACAGGTTCCGGTTGATGGACCGATTCAGCGACTGTATGTCGATTTCCTTGGGCCATACCCTAGGTCACGGTCAGGAAATCGATTTATATTCGTTGTGTTGGACCACTTCACCAAGTTTGTTTGGCTAAAAGCAATGGCGTCAGCAACCGCCGAGAAAGTTGTACAGTTCGTGGAGAAAGACATCTTTCTCACATTCGGAGTTCCTGAGTTCTTACATTCAGACAATGGGGTACAGTTCGTATCCAAAGTTTTCGGCAAGTTACTGGAGGAATACGGAGTGCAACATACCTTTTCACCCTATTACGCACCACAATCGAATGCATCCGAGAGGGTTAATCGGTCTATTCTGGCGGGTATCCGCGCTTATGTGGGTGAAGATCATCGGAAGTGGGACGAGCATCTTGACGAAACGTGTGCCGCATTGCGAAATGTCATACATGAATCGACGGGATTTTCGCCTCATTTCCTGATGTTCGGATCACATGTAATTCAGCATGGAGCCGATTATAAACTGCTGCGGATGCTGGACTCACTCCATGATCGCGACGTCCAACTCAACGCTCACCTTGATCGCCTGCGTACAGCTCAAACGCTAGTAAAAACTCATATAGAGGAGGCATATCGTAAATCTGCGAAATACTACAATTTGCGCAGCAGGGACCATTCATATCAGCCAGGTCAAGCAGTATTTGTAAAAAACTTCGTCCAGAGCGACGCCGCCAACAAATTTTCGGCAAAATTGGCTCCAAAATTTATTAAAGCCTTTGTCCACAGACGAGTGGGGAATGTCGCTTATGAACTATGCGACGAAAATGGAAAAATTTTAGGGGTCTACCATTGCAAGGACATAAAAGTTTAGGGCAAGTACTAATTTTTTTTTAAACCAGGAATTTGAAGTGGAAAGGAAGGCACGGAAGTTAATTATAGTGAAATTTAATTGATTATTATGCAGATAGCCCGGCTTATGAGACCTCTGCAGGGTCTGGGTCTTCCCCACGATTGTGGCGAAACGCCATGCAAACGCACCTGAGAAGAAGTAATTAATTTTTTTGATATAAAAGGGTGGTGTTGTTGCCATATTGTTAAAAAAAAAGGCGCCCTTCTTAACATTTAATTCAATTATTTATATTGTTCATATTGTAATACCAAAAAAAAAAAAAAACCGGATTACCGTCAATCCGTTAATTTTTTTCGTTTTCGGGTAATTGATCTCGAGTAGCGCATCGGGGAGTGGAGGATCAGCTCTCGAGCAGGAACGTTATCGCGCCGATAGCGCCGGACTATATTTCTTTTTTGTTTTGGAGATGTACAAAAAAAAACGAGAATTAGACATTTTTTTTTTTTGGTTTAATAACAATTATCGTGTTCATATATATTTGATATATTCCATATTGGACTCAAAAAAAAAAAGGAACATTTTCGTGACTCGAATAAAAAACGGAATACCGACGGACACGTGCTTTTCGAGAAGAAAGAAAAAAAAAAAAGAGAAAGAAAGTGCGGTTAGTGTTGGATACAAAAAAAAAGATTTTTTGGTTAAAGTGTGGATTAACCCGTGAAGCCTGATCTCAAGAACACCTAAGAATAAAAAAATATAAAAAAAAGTGTAGAAGACAGAGTTATTGAAGCCAATAGAATTTTTGTTTGGTTACGTAAAAGAAAAAAAAATCAGTTATTCATACGACTATAACTAACTGGATGGCTGCTCCTGTAAAGAATTAACTGGACAGCCGAAAATTGAAAATTGGAAACAACGAAGCTGAGCGGAGGGGGCCCCATAACTCATGGCGGAACGTAAGAGGATATTTTTTTTTGTTTTTTTTAGTGCATGAATAGAATAAAAAAATTTTAAAATAATAATAAATTCCTTTTTTTTTGTCGATGCATGTAATAATTAGTATCTTCCCAGGTGCAGTCGGTTTTTTTTTCTTCTCAGTAGGTTTGTTTTGCCCATGAAGATGGAGTAGAGAGGGCAGAGGAGAATCCCGGAACGACTCCTGGAGGTGGAGTGAGTCATGATCCGAGAGACAAGAGAAAATGTAAGTATCGACGTTCCAGATTCCGTACGGTAACGGTTGAGCCGTTGTTTTTAGCAACTCGTACGGAACCTGAGAAAAAACAAAGTTGCACGATTACACAGGTTCCTTCGCTCTTCCTATATTCCCTTCTTATGCAGCACCTTCAAGGATGGTGTGCTCTTCTGGGTCGTTAATCCCCACGCCCACGCTCCTGACTGCCGGCAAATTGTGCTGCCCAGATCCGGAAGAGCCCCATTATTCTGATGACGTCTTGGGAGTCGCAGCAATGTGGACCCATTTCGCTACACACTATAGCTCAAAGCTTTCGAGAGTTATGCTGTAGACAGACGGACAGACAGACAGACGGACAGACGGTCACTCGGAATTGAGATATTTGAGCGACAACAAATATTTCTGTACCCTTGGCGGCTCTGTGCGAGCGTTATTTCTTAGCGTTACAAAGGGTAAGGCAAACACAATATACTCTCAGATTTCATCTAGAGTATAAAAATAAATGTTAAAAATAACGACAACTATAATATAAATACAATCAAATAGGCATTTGGGTAATTTTGACCCATGAGTACAGGATAATGGTTAAAAAGTTTCCTAATTGAATACAATTTGCACGTGCTCGGCAGTATCAATATATTTCACTTTAAATCCCTTATAGGGTGATTTTCAATACCCAAATTTGCTCCATTGCACGCGTACACGTGTATGTTGTTGTTTTTAGCTACATAGTAATTTTTTTTATTCAGGTATTTGTTCTTAAGCTATTCGACGACAATGCGAAACACGCTACCATCTGACCAGACGATTTTAACATTGAGTTCAAACCGAATTTAAAGGGTCGTTCACAATTCGTCATGCCAGGAAACGCTTAAATTTTGTGGTGTTGTATAGTTTCAACATTTATGAACACATGAGGACTCTGTTCAGTGAAATGAACAGCCTTCTTGTAGTTTGAATGGCCTACTAGCTGCTAACTAGATACCACTGACGTAACTCTTTCTTAACACGTTAATTCCCTATTCCTCACTACACCGGTATTGTGGTTTTGAACGAAAAGGTGAGCATTGAATGAATTTGTTCACAGTGGCTATCAAAACATTAAATTTTACCTTCAAACATATCAGAATTATTACTGGGCATAATGCTCAATCATGCAATATTTTAGATGAAATGGGAACGAGTGGAGAAGCTTCATAATTTTTGAATATGGAACTGGATTTGGTATGCAAACATTTCATGCTAAGCGTAATATTAGTGGCTTTCATAACTTTCAGGGATACGCATTATCTTTCTGAAATTAAATCAATTCAATTTCCTGTTAAGACCCCCCCCCCATAAGCGCATAGGACTGAAACAATTCTCTTCCACAAAGCATGATCCTGAGCATCGACCTTTAATTGTCACCAGGACTTCTTTATTCCCCTGGTCTCCTGATCAACTGCTCGCTTCCATGTGCGACCAATCCGACGTCTTCTTTGATGATTATAATCCAGAGCTTGTTTGATGATGTTTCGCTCTGGTTTCCTCAATGTGTTGCCGAGTCGCTGCCACTTCCGCCTTTGAATCTCAATGCCTATTTTAGTCGGTCCAGTCTCCAAAGTTCGCCGTTTGTGATCATTTCAGGCCACAAAATCCCTAAAATGCATCAGAGGCATTGGTTCACGAACGTTTCGAGTTTTTTAATAAGTGGAACGGTCACTTTCCACGTAGTACAACCATATAACAACACGGATTTGATGAATGCGTCAAATACTCGCAGCTTCGTGCAAAGAAAAATTTCTCTTAACCTCCAGAAATGGGAAAGGAGACGAGCTTTATTTATACGAGCCTCAATATCCTTTTCGGTTCCGCCGTTCATGCTGACAATGCATCCCAGATAACAAAAATCTTGCACCTCTTCTACATCCGGTCCGTTAAGAACAATCCATTTGCTTGTGTTCGAACCCATGTGGTGTTACGCAAATTTATTGGCGTTTGTATGGTAGATGTTAAGAGGAAAGGAAGGTTTTGAACGATTTCAAAACTGTTTATCAACATTCTTGTCACCATGCTGTGTTTAAATTGTAAAGTCGATAGGGAAATACTTTTCTTAAATTTTTAATTATGATAATTTTATATGGAAGGTGGTAGAAGGAGGATTTTTTCAACATTCATTTCAATTATTATAAAATAAATTCTGGTAAAAATTCTTGATACAGTGGTAGACATTCGTACGCGCGCATCTGAAAATGTATCGTATGTAAATTGTGCTCTCCACTGTAGAATATTATAGAAAAATGTTGTCTCCTTTTTTTGGAATTGCTATGGATGAGTAATACCCGATAGTAAAACTGAAAGAAAAAGCGTAAGATTTGAATGGAGCTCAGTATGAGCTGCGGCATTCGTATGAGGGCATCGAGGTTTAATTGAGCTTTGAACGTGAAATTTTAAGTTTTTTTTTGCAAATTTTGTTTTAAATGACAATTTTCATTAAAAGTTTGTGTGTAATATATTTTGCAATAGTATTTAGTATGAGCGTTGGTTTTGGCAGTAACGCCTTCTGGGACGGATAAGGCGGATCAGCTTGCTATCAATTCATTGAAAAAAGAAGACCACTCCAATAGGCAAATTGCTAGTAAAATTGATCGCTGTGAATGTGCAATCAGGAATTTCTTGAAAAAAGGCAATGCTATGGCGTTAAGACCCCAACAAAGGGTACTGTCTAACGTCATCAATAATTTAAGAATTTAGTATGTTAAATAATTTCATGTGATATGTTGAATTCATATCGCAAAATTCTTCACGTATCATGTGAAATTATTTCACGTCTATGACGCCACAAATGTTCTTCTTGCGGATATATGAGTACCTCAATTGTATCAAATGTCCAAAGACATGAAGAATTGTTCGCTAGAGGAATGTTTGTGGATAGACCAGGTATCAGCATTTCTCACGGCATGTGTCTGTTGCCGTGAGATATTGCTGACACTTCCTACACAAAACACCTACTGTTAGCTTTTTAGTTTTAAGTAAAATTGAGTCTTCATTAAACCACCAAACAGAAAAGATCAATTTGTTTTTCTTTCGCGATCTTTCTAAAGTGATAAATATCTTCTGTGTTGTGAAGCCGTTTGTTGAGTGTGTAATTTTGTTTTCACTGGTGGATCGATATTGAATCGATACACCATCTTTAGAAACCGGATAGATTTGGTATCTAGACAACCTCTAAACGCGGGGAAATAAAATAATTTCCTCGCAACTAAACAGGCACTACAAAAATATCCAACGACAAAACGGCTATCTGCATAACAAATTAAGGACACATTAGAGCTTAATGTAACATCTCGTCACATTGCGCGAGTTTTACGCACTTCGCCAGAAAAGCATGGAAGAAACTCAAAGGAAAGCCCCGATTAATTGCAGTTCACCGAGAGAAGAGACTGCAATTCGCAAGAAGTACATGTCTTGGACGTCCGAATGGGAAAAAAGTATTTTTTTGTGATAAAAAAAAATTCAATTCGGATGGCCCTAGCAGTCTGGGCGATTCAAATTGAATTTCGCTTCTGCCATAATTTGAAAAAACACGACGTAGTCAGATACAAGCGTAATTTTGGTGGTGGTAGCGTTATTGTATGGAGTGCATTCTCCTGTAAAAAAAAGCTTCCAATCTATTTCATAACTACTCGAATGAAATACCAGAAGTACACAGATCTCTTGGAAGACGTTTTGACCAGTCATTTGGATAGTTGCGACGAGGAAGATGTAGTTTTTCAGAAGGATAATGCATCCATTCATTTCTCGAGGCAAACCAAGAATTGGCTTTCACACAAAAAATATTGGCACACTTGACTGGCCCGCTTGTAGTCCTGACTGTAAGGGGTAGAAGGAGTGAGCTAATCAGAACATATCGACGTTAGTAGTATTTACGTTTTTATACTTTGGTCTAATTTTCTACTCGATACCTTTGACAGTTTCGCTGAAAAATCAATTTCTGAAAATTTCGAAATTTCGTGAAACTCTTCGTTTTTTGGACTTCAAAAAAAGCCTGCAACGATTTCCCGGGACTTTTGGTTCAACGGGTTGTAAATACCACCGCTACACCCACCAAAAATGGTTTGGTTCATGGAATGGGATATTGTGAACGGGCGATTAGAGATTCTTAGAATACTGATTGGTGCAGCCATTTGAAAGTATTCGTCAAGAACTGGCTGAATTCTCCTTAGATCCACTACAAATATATCATACATTCCGTTTCATATTTATAACTCATGTAGAAATTTTAGTTTATTTCCACTCGGAAAATTATTATGCTTTTGTATTTGATTGCTAAATGTAGAAAGCCTGGAGCTGAAACTATTTGTAGGTAAATTATTGCAAGGATTCGTTATTTTTGCAACAGTTCCAGCTATTATACGTTTTTTTGCTCGTAAAAACCCAGTTGAAGTTTCCAAAAAAAAATAAAGTGTTTATTTCATATGAATTTTAAATAAAAAATTGTATACAAAATCTTAATAATTAATAGGGCCTCCTTTGGATTTTATGACTTCGAAAATCCTTTTTTTCATCGATTGAATTAATTTATTTAACATTTCAGGGTCAAGTTTTTGCCATTCATCAAGGATTGCAGCTTCTAATTCCGCCAGTGATTCATACTAGCGATTTTCAGCATATACCCGTCTGACAAGAACTCTCCAAATGTTTTCAATGGGACTCAGATCGGAAGAACATGCCGGCCAGTTCATCACTCTAATGGAATATGTCTCCATCCAACCCATTGTTTCACGACTGGTATGAATTCTGACATTATCTTGTTGGAAAATCCAGTTTTTTTCGCCATGTTCTGCCAGAAATGGCAGTAAACTGTTTTTTCGAGTAGAAAGAAAAGATTTCCGGATTCTACACTGTTACGCATGCGTCAAATCCGTGTTGTTGTATGGTTGTACTACGTGGAAAGTGACCGTTCGACTTACCAAGAAACTACAGACTTTCGTAAACCAATGCCTCCGGCGCACTTTAGGAATATTCTGGCTAGAAGTAATCTCCAACGACGAACTTTGGAGTACAACTCGCCAGACTAAAATAGGTATTGAGATTCAACGGCGAAAGTGGCAGTGGATCGGTCATACTTTGAGGAAACCAGAGCGAAACATCGCAAAACAGGCTCTGGATTATAACCCTCAAGGAAGGCGTCGGGTTGGACAACCATGTAACACATGGAAGCGAGCAGTTGAGCAGGAGGCCAGAGGAATAAACAAGTCCTGGCAACAGCTTAAGACCGATGCTCAGGATCGCGCCTTGTGGAAGAGAGTTGTTTCTGTCCTATGCCCCTATAGGGGGTCTTAACAGGAATTTGGAACACTGTTACGCTTTATTATTCGTGACGTTTCGGTCTCTGCTGAAACCTTTATCAAACTGTCAATGTCAGCAGAGACCGAAACGTTACGAATAATAAAGCATAACAGTGTAGAATCCGCAAATCTTTTCTTTCAATTCGAAATGCACTGTGAAAACATTCACTAAACCATGTTTTCGAGTAGTTGGATGTAATCTCTACTGTTCATCCGCGATAAAATAAATTGTATATCCAATCGCCATGCTGCAGCAAATGCTCCCCACAACATCACAGAACCGCAACCGAAATTCCTCTTCGAGAAATGTAGAGGCTCCTTCCTCAGATCGCGCCAGTAAGAATTAAATCCGTCGGGTCCATCTAAGTTCCATTTCTTTTGATCAGAAAATATCACCTGAAAATTAAATCTTGAGCTTAAACAATGAAGAAGTACGAAAGCCACTATGTCTTACAGAAGACCAATCTGTAGCTATGTGGTTTTCTGAGAATTCCATCCGGGCTTTCTCATGGCGATCTAATAGTCGTGGAGCACTCTTCATTTTAACTCTATAAATGTTGGGATTACGTTGAATCGTTCGCCAAACCGTTGTTTTTGACACCTTTGTTCGGACAACAGCCGCCAATTTATTGCAACTTAGTGTCGAATTGCTTGCTGCCCATACAATTTTCCTCTCTCCCCGCGGAAACAGTTTTCTTTTTCTTCCCTTTCGCTTCGCTTTCCCATATAACTCCGGATCTTTTAAAAAGTTTCGAATTACACGGCGACTGCGAACAACTTTTCTCGAAATTTCACTTACATACACATACTCAAAAAAGTCTGCGTACTTCTCATTAGTAAATTCTGAATGATGTTGAAATCGTATGAATCAATAATGTGATCTTGATTTAATCATTTCGATAAAAAAGTCTAAACTGCAAGAAATGTATTGAAGCAGGTTTGATTAAAAAATTCTCAAAATTAACGAAGATATGGTAATTTCAATACTTGGAAGTCTGTGAGTGGCCCCAAAAAAGTCTGCGTACACATCACAAAATTTGGGAATTCCCCGAAATGTGCAGTGGCTATGCCTACATTTTACTTTATTATTCTAATAATAAAGTATTGTGATCGACACAAGAAAAAAAAAAACTTTGCTACCCTGAAATTTTTTTTTTTCGCGTTTCATGACTAAATTAGCCTAAGAATGCAAAAAAAAAATCCTTCTGTCTGTACGCCGTCCGCCGTACGCCGTCCGCTGTACGCCGTACGCCGTCTGCTGTGCGCCGTACGCCGTCCGCCGTACGCCGACGTGTACGCTCAGCGCACATTAACTCCCAAACCCTTCAAGATAGAAAGTTCATTTTTGGAGGGATTATAGGTAGTTGCGGATCTCAGGCGGATACCCATTTTGGGGGGTGTACGAGTTCAGGGGGAGGCAGGGGGAGCGCTTAAACCGAAAAATACGAATTCAAATATCTCAACCATGGCTACAGCTAGGAAACTAAAAATCAACATACATATAGAGGAGTTTGTAGGGCAACTTTTAAAAATAATTTAATTTTTTTATCTATTGGGGTGCGAAAAGGGGGGGCTAAGAACCAATTGTCGGCCGAATTTTTTTTTCAAATGATTATATCTTCGAAAGTACTTCCCATAAAAAATTGTTATTTTGAGACCATTAAGATGGCATACGGATGTGCTAGAATCAGTTTAGATAGAAGCTAATTATTGTAAGGGGAAGGGTCAGGGGGGCTGCAAAGAAAAACACTTAAAAATTAATATCTCGACTATCTCTTAAGCTATGTAATTGAAACTTAAAACGTGTAGTAAGCTTTATTAGCACAATATGAAAAAAATACAACATGTGGACATAATAGTAGTGGGGGGAAATGGGGGGCATTTCAAAAATGGCGCACTTTCCAAAACTACACATCACCAAAACTCAAAATTGAATACAGATATCAAATCAAAAATTTGTCAGATTGTAGAGCTATATAGTCTTTAATTTTGGTAAAAAATTTAAGCTGAGAGGTGTAAGGGGAGGGAGGTGGAAAGCAAAAATTTTGAGTGATTTTTTTATGGCTCTCGTAAAAGATACAAAGTTTAAATTTTGCACGTCGACATATCCATTTAATGTACACAGAAAAAAAATAATAATTTGTTCCAAAATTGTTATGCACCGAAGTGGAGGTCTAACGTGCACAAAGTGTTTCATGTGCAATGAAAAAAACACATAAACTGAAAATTTTTGAATGAAATTTTTAGGTAGAAACTTGAAAATTTGCGAAATGCATTTAAAAAAAATCTATAAGAGTTTGAAATATTAACTGGTTGAATATCTTTAAAACTTCTACCCCCTCCCATACAAAATTATTTTTTCGACCATTTTTAAGAAATCACCTAACTATTAAACGCTATCAATTTGAAATTTTGCACAAGAACTTACAAAAATAGTTGAAATAAAATTACGTTAAAAGTTTTGAGATCACACTTGCCTTTCTACCCCCTCCCACACAAAAGTATGATTTCGACCAATTTCATTAAATCAACTATTAACTAACAAATTAAAAGCTACAAACTTGAAATTTTGTACAAGCACCTTACAAGAGAAACGAAATAAAACTGCATCACAAATTTTACGATTCCTCTACCTCCTCTACCCCCTCCCATACAAATGTTTGGTTTCGTGAATTTAAAATACACCGAATCCAATGAAAATTCTATGCAACTTCGTCTATGAAACTGACATTCTATACAAAGAATATTGGATTTGGTTGAAGCAATCACTTAAAAGACTATTTACATCCACCCACCCTTACTATCACCCTCCCCCCTCCCTTCATGAAAAGTCAAACTTGTATAAATAAAGGAATGAAATATGGAGCGTTTCCGGGAAGTGTTAAATTGAGAACTGCCCTGCTCAAGAAGCTCCTTTCACTTAGTCTTCCCTAACCACTCTAACCTGCATATTGACTTTCTACGCATGCGCATTTTGTCCCAAAAATAATAAAGTTTCGCCCGACTTGTTGGCAGTTTATTTTCATTGATACGCGTGACGATACTTCATTGGAAAATTGCTTGAGAGTTTTGCGTGAATTAAAGACTATTCTTTAATATGGAAGTTAAAATTAAAGAAATCAGTATTAGTGAGCGTGAAGTGATACCAAAATTGCGTGAAAACGGGATAAGTTTTCGTGAAATCGCAAAATTAGTTAGAAGAACCCATTTCTCGGTATAAAGGGTTGTTGCTAATTACGAAGAAACCGGTTTGATTATTTCACGGCATCGATCAGGACGTCCTCCTAAACTTACAGCACGTGAACGTCGGAGTATTACTAATGCTGTGAAAAAAAATCTCCGATTAATGGCGTTCCAAATTGTGCAGGACCTAAAACAGAAATATAATAAGACAATATGCGATGAAACAGTGCGCATAATTCTCAGGAAAGGCGGTTACCATGGTCGAGTCGCACGTAAAAAGCCGTTCATATCGGAACGAAATCGTCCAAAGAGAATGGAATTCACTAAAACTTATGTAACTATGCAAAAAGAATTTTGGGAAAGCTTTTTTTTTCGGACGAAAGTAAGTTTTGTATATTTGGGATAAAAGGACGCAAATTAGTATGGAGAAAACGCTGAACAGAATTCAATAAAAAAATTTGATTCCCACTGTAAAGCATGGTGGCGGCGGTGTGATGGTTTGGGGGTGTATGGCAGGCAGTGGAGTGGGGCAACTAGTTTTCATAGAATCCACAATGGATAAATACGGGTATCTTAATATTTAAAAAAATAATGTTAAGCAAGGTGCTGAGGAATTGCGGCTGGGAAACGCATTTTACTTTCAGCACGATAATAACCCCAAACATACTGCTGAAATAAATAGGCTTTGGTTGGCCTACAACGTTACAAAACTCTTAGGTACACCTCCTCAATCACCAGATGTAAACCCAATTGAACATTTGTGGGATTCACTTGAAAGAAAAATTTGACAGCATGACATAACAGGCAAAGAGTCATTAAAAAATGTTATTTTGAACGAGTGGAACAAAATAACGGCCGAAGTAACATCAAAGCTTGTTCACTCCATGCAAAATAGGCTAAAGGAAGTCATTTATAGGAAAGGTTATGCTACTAGATATTAAGGTTCTTAATCTGATAAGCTAATATAGTGCATTTCAAATAAAATCAATAAATTTTTTCAGGTGTACGCAGACTTTTTTGGATGCATTTTGATGACTTCTTGGAAGAAACTTTTTTATTTTGATTATTCTAAACAGCGAATGAGTACTCAGTTATATATTTATCTACCATATAGTTTAATGAAAGTAATAAACAAAAGTTTTTAAGTTATAAATAAATGGCAAAGGTTTTTATATTGATATGTTTGCCACGACCAGCAAGTGTACGCAGACTTTTTTGAGTATGTGTATGTTCAAACCATCATCTTTGTACGCACCCTTTTCGACATCATTTAAAGACACACCGCGCTGCATTTTAAATAATAAAATTATTACGAAACTCTCTTGTAAAAAACAACTAAACTGATTCAGTGTGTCGATTTCTAACTGCACTAATCACCATGTGGGTTATAGATATGAAACGCACAAAAATGACGATTTCCAAGAACTGCAGCAAAAAGAACGGTAATGAGAAATGATTTACAGAAAAATCATTGCACAGAGTTTCTCAATCTTTCCTTGTATTTAATTTGGGGCAAAATTATTTTAAGGCGAAAATAATTTCAAATTTGTAGGTGGGTTATAAATATGAAACAGAGTGTAGAATGTATTAATGTCGAAAACCTTGGCAATTCCAACCCTAACATATTTTGAAGAGGATGGTGTTGTGAATTGCGGGTATTAAATTGATTTGCGAAAACTTGAACAGCTTCTAGTTGTGTAATTTTTATTACATTGATATCTGCCGTAATCAAAGGTCTCGGTAAAAAGTATAAAACTTTAGAAAATGTCAATAATTTTATACCTACGTAAGTAACATTTTATTGAGAATTTCTATATGTTATTTTTTAGCTAAAGAATGCGTAGGTGAGTATTTCATAATAATGACGTAATTAGTTAAATCTCTATATAAATTTGCAATCATAAATACGTGATATCTATCGTGCTGCCATTACAAATATGATTTATTAATTTCTAATGATAACAAATTGCAAAATCACTTCAAAACGAAAGAAAGTGAAACGAAAACGAAGGTAAGTATGCGATCTTACCGGGAATAGCTAACTAACTACGGAAACCGATTGACAAATCTTGGACGATATTTGAATCAAATACGAAACACTATTACACTTATTCGTGAGGGCTAATTGAACACTGGTCGTTTATGTTTTGTCTCACTAAACTCTTCAAATAAGTGACTTTCTGATAAGATAACGAGATATGATCGGAAATCAGTGCGTCGCGTCGGTACTAAAATGAATTCAGAATGAGAATTGTCTAGATATAACTTAATGATAGCGATAGTTGCATGCTCATGTGATCATAGGTCAGATTTTTAATGGTCTTATATAAAATTTGAGGGTTATTTATATGTATATGTTTCATCTATATCGGTCTTCTTTTTGTTTGATGTTTTTTTCCTAAAATTGACCCTTTTGAAGTATACATAAATGAGCACTTTTGAATAGTGTTACGCGTTCTTACGTTAGTTACAAATTTTTTTTATTTCATACACGGCGAAAGCTAAAATAAATGCGACGTAAATTGAAATTTAGAAAGTGAATGGAATCGATTCTTGAATTTCAAATTAAAAGGTGTATATATATGTACTTCTGCTTTCACGATGAGTTAAACGACAAAACGACGGTAGCTAATGTGAGAACGCATAACACCAGCGACACATAGCGACATTAATTGTTAATTAACTAATTAGTAATTAGATCGTCTTCATCGTTAGAAGAAGAATGACACATACATAGTACTTTCCTAATTAATAATCTCTAAAATTTTAAAAATGAAATTGAATAGCCAATGGGCAATCAAATTTTGCCAGGAAAGCCTCAAAAGAAGAAAAATAATTCTTAGTGGTGTATTGGAAACGTTGGCAAGGCCTGGCCATTGAATCACGCTTCAAAAACTTCACATATATAAGGGTGAGCTGTCAGAAAATGACTCTTCTACTTTCTAGCATGGAAAACTTATATGAAATGGTCAGCTCTAGTATCAATATAGCCCTGTATATGTGAAAAATGAGATAATTACCTGAGATCATTATGATCAATATTTTGGTCAGTAGGTGTTTCTTAGGCTATATTATAGCCAGTTAATGATAATTTAGGCCTAATGAATAGTATAGCTGTGCTATGTGCCACTGGTATAAAACTAGCCGAAAGTACAAATTTAAACTTCAAATGTTAAAAAATCGCAGAAAACACCAAATTAGAAAAAAACACGGAGCAAATAGTTCTATGGATTTCGCATTTATGCACAACAATGAAACTTGTGATCTTTAATTCTCCGAAACGTATTTGGTTTCATGGAGTTCGTTCACTCAATTTTCTTCCTTTTATGGAAAAAGAGAATCTTATATTATACCTGGTAATTTTTCTCGTCCTAAAAATTTCTTTTAATTTTAATCGCAAAGAAACATTTAAATCAAACGAGAAAAAATATTTTCGCTCCACCAGATAGAGTGAATGCGAGAAGCGTTGGAAATTTGTCGCCGATGTTTTACGACCCATCCTTTTCTGTTGAGCTTAACTCAAGTTATGATCTAGACACACAAATTCATCCACTCACAGAAGTTACACGAAACCTACTTTCTTCGTTCCCTTATAGAGAACTAAAAAATTTAAATTCTTATAAATTCATTTAATTTAAGTATCTTTCAGCCTTCTTATTATTTACTCCAATTCTTTTAAATCATAAATCATAATGGTTTGTCAAATGAAAACAAACAAATAAATCGCAATTAATACTTTCAATGTCAATAGCTATTATCAGTAAATTTGATTGCAATCAAAATAGATTAAAGATCTGAGGGTTATCATTATCAGCTTGAGTGCTTATAATTATAGTGAAAGCTTATTGAACTAATTACTTCAAAAATTAGTTCCATACTTTAAATTGGCTGCTAAATTTAACGCCAAGTCTGCAATACTCTGCGAAGTATTAAAAACATTTATCTCAATTATTTCTGAAAATTATAATTCAGAGCGATTACATTAAGATAAAACATAACAGAATTTAGACGTAAAATATGATACTCAGATGAAATGGGAAAGAGTTTAATGTACCGGGAAATATGTCATCTCAAATTCTTTCGAATAGTGAATAATGGTTTTTGAATGGGAGGTGGCAGAAGCAGAAGGGGGAAGTTTGTAGTTTTTGTATATGACACCAAACGTGGAATGCATAATGTTTCGTGCTGAATTTAAAGTTTGAAGTTTTCATTATTTTAAAAGAAATTGGACATAGTTTTCCTGAAATTGGAGCATTTGAATTGGAGGTGGCAGAGGATGTGGAGAGTTTTTGCTTATCAATATCTTTGTCACCATGCTTTGTCTCAATTTGAAAGTCGATAACTCTCATATGTTCGAAGGAGAAATGCTTTTCTTGAATTTATATTATAGATATTTGTATGGGCGGGGGTAGAAGGAGTGAAGCGAAGCTGATAATTTGTTTAGCATTTATTGAAATTATTAAGGAAGAAATTCCAGCAAAATTTTGAGTTTGTGCTTTTCCTAGTTTTAATGAAAATCGATGTATATATATCGGATAAATATTTTGTGATGTTAATGATATATATATGTACATCTCTATACTTAGACCCAAATTTCAAATCGATGGCTTAAACAGTTTCGAAGAAAAAACAATTTCTTAAAATTTCGAAATTTACGAAATTTACGTGGGAGGTAAATAAAACTCGTCAGGCCTTCGATATCCTTTCCCCTTTCTGGAGGTTAGGAGAGACCTCCCTTCGCGCGTGGAAAGTGACCGTTCGACTTACCAAGAAACCACAAACTTTCGTGAACCAATGCCTCCGACGCATTTTAAGAATATTCTGGCCAGAAGTGATCTCTAACGACGAACTTTGGAGTACAACTCGCCAGATTAAATTAGGTAATGAGATTCAAAGGCGTAAGTAGCAGTGGATCGATCATACTTTGAGGAAACCAGAAACCAAAAACATCGCCAAACAGGCTCTGCATTATAATCCTCAAGGAAGACGTCGGGTTGGTCGACCATGTAAGACATGGAAGCGAGCAGTTGAGCAGGAGGCCAGGAGAATAAACAAGTCCTGGCAACAGCTTAAGGTCGATGCTCAGGATCGCGCCTTGTAGAAGAGAGTTGTTTCTGTCCTATGCCCCTATAGGGGGTCTTAACAGGAATTTGATTGATTGATTGATATGGGAGGTGGTAGAATGAGTGGGGGATGTAGCCCGTTCACGAACTTGAAGTTTATTTTTTGTTAAAAATGACGTACAGCAAATTTCAGCACGACAACTCAAAGCGTTCGAGAGTTATGTTGTAGACAGACGGACAGACGGTCACTTGGAATCGATTTTCTTGAGCGACAAAAAATATTTCGGTACCCTTGGCGGCTTTCTGCAAGCATTATTTCTTAGCGTTACAAACGGTATGACAAACATAATATACTCTCAAATTTCATCTAGAGTATAAAAATTTAAATAAGTTTAAACGGACCCTTAACTCAGTGTTGAATTTCCGCACAGGTGGTTGCCACGGCCCGCATCGACTGGGAAAAAATCAATTTATTTATTTTTTCCGATTATGTAATATAAATATTACAAAAAATTAATTTTTGGCTATCCGGGTTCACTTGAAAAAGAGACTAGAGGAATACTTAAGTCTTGGAGATGTGGACGCGAACTCTTTCGGTCGTAGACTCATGTAGGAAGTTTCAACATTGAAATTAATATTCGGAAGCCAGAGCGAGCGGGGCCTCGAATGCATGATGAGCAATCAGAGAATGTGGTGTTCAGAGCATATTAGGTAGATCTTGGATCATCTCATGAAAATGTGGAACATTATATGGTGCATGTGACGTACCTCAGGGCTTGTGAAAAAATTTCAGGGTAGCAATTTTTTTCCTTATTCGAACACAATATTTAATTATTATTTTACTAGCGATCGCCCGCGACTTTGTCCGCGTAAGAATCGCAAAATAAGCAATTTCTGAGAATGTAGTTAGTAATACATTATCCGGGATATATAAACTGATTAGTTTAATGGCCCATTGAAGACAATGGTTTCTATTTTCTTGGAATCAGAACCATAAATTATTAAGAATGAAACCACGATATTCGCATTTGTATGGGACACGCTCGTGATCAAATCAATGCCGTGATCTAAGACCATATTCGTATTGAAGAGCACTAAGAACATGTGTGTTAATTAAAAAAAAGTCCAAATAAAATAACATTAAGCTTAAAACTATAACCGGACCACGATTCTGCGTAAAGCCCAATCATACGATACTACAGATGAAATTTTTGTGATGTTAAGAATTTTGTATGGGGAACTGTAGAAGGGGTGATAGTACTGAACTAATTTGTTTCACATCATGATAGAGTAGCTATAAAAATGTTTTGTACCAAATTTAAGCTTCAAAAATTGAATAGGTACTGAGAAACTTAGTGCATTGGATTTAGTGAAATTGTGCAATTTGTATGGGAGGTGGTAGAAGGAGGGGAGTGTTTTTTGGTGATTTTTCCAGAAACAAAACTGATATATTTGAAATTTTAGATCTGTGACTTTCACACTTTCCAAGAAAATTGAGTTTTTGTAAAGTCGTGGAATCGTGTCATATTGTACAGGAGGGGGTAGAAATAGTGGAGATAATCGGTTAATTTTTTTCCCGATATTAATAATAATGCTAATTAAGAATTTTGGTACAAAATTTTAGCTCGATGGAATTTATACGTACTGAAAATAAACTGCCAACAAGTCGGGCGAAACTTTATTATTCTTGGGACAAGTTGCGGATGAGTAGAAAGTCAATATGCAGGTTAGAGTGGTTAGGGAAGGCTAAGTGAAAGGGAGTTCTTGGGCAGGGCTGTTGTCAATTTAACAATATTTCATTCATTTCTGCAAGTTTGGGTTTTTATGAGGGGAGGAGGAGGGGTAAGGGTGGGTGGATGTTAATAGCTTTTTAATTAATTGCTTGAATCACGTCCAATACGAAGTTGCATAGAATTTTCATAAGATTCTGTGTATTTTACATTCACGAAACCGAACATTTGTATGGGAGGGGGTAGAGAAGGTAAGGGAATCGTAAAATTTGATATTTAGTTTTATTTCGCTTCTCTTGTAAGGTGCTTGTATAAAATTTCAACTTCGTAGCTTTTAGTTTGTCGGTTATTAGTTGATTTAATGAAATTGGTCGAAATCATAGTTTTGTACGAGAGGGGGTAGAAGGGCAAGCGCGATTTCAAAACTTTTAAAGCAACTTCATATGAATTATTTTTATAAGTTTTATGCAAAATTTTAAATTGATAGCTTTTAAGAGTAAGCTGATAACTGATTTCTTAAAAATGCTCGAAAAAATAATTCTGTATGGGAGGGGGTAGAGGAGGTAGGGAAATCGTAAAACTTGTGATGTAATTTTCTTTTTTTTTTCTATTGCAAGGTGCTCGTACAAAATTTCAAATTCGTAGCTTTTAATTTGTTGATTATTAGTTGATTTAATGAAATTGGTCGAAATCATACTTTTGTAAGAAAGGGGGTAGAAGGGCAAGCGCGATTTCGAAAATTTTAACGTAATTTAATTTCAACTATTTTTATAAGTTTTTCTGCAAAATTTCAAATTGATATCTTTTAATAGTTAGGTGGTAATTGATTTCTTAAAAATGGTCGAAAAAATAATTTTGTATAGGAGGGGGTAGAAGTTTTAAAGGTTTACGACCAGTTAATATTTCATATATTTAGGAATTTTTTTTAAATGTATATCGCAAATTTTCAAGTTTCTATCTTAAAATGTCACTCAAAAATTTTCAGTTTATGTGTTTTTTTTCAATGCACATGAAACACCTTGTGCACGTTAGACCGGGGGGGTCAGTTTATAACAATTATGAATCAAGTTATTATTTTTTTCTATGTACATCAAATAGACGTTTCCACATGAAAAATTTCAACTTTGTATCTTTCACCAGACCCCTAAAAAAATCACTCAAAATTTTCTATCTTATCTATTTTCTATCTGCTTATCACCTCCCTCCCCTTACACCCACTAACTTAAAAATTTTTACTAAAATTAACTATTATATAGTTCTACAATCTGACAAATTTTCGATTTGATATCTGTTCTCTCTTTAGAGATATATGGATTTGTAATTTTGAAAAGTGCGCCAGTTTTGAAATGCTCCCCATTTCCCCCCACTACTATTATTTCAACATGTTATATTTTTTTTGTATTTTCCTAGTATATTTTAATATACGTTTCAAGTTTGAATTACATACCACAAGAGATAGTTGAGATATTCATTTTTAAGTGTTTTTCTTTGCACCCCCCTGACCCTCCCCCTTACAATAATTAGCCACTCTCTAAGCTGATTCCAATGGAACTATATGCCACCTTAATGGTCCCAAAATATGAATTTCTTACAATAAGTAATTTCGAAGATATAGTCATTTGAAAAAACAATTCGGCCGACAATTTGTTTTTAGCCCCCCCTTTTCGGACGCCAATGGATAAAAAAATTAAATTATTTTTAAAGTTTGTCCCACAACCTTCTCTCTATCTGTACTGATTTTCAACTTTCTGTCTGCATTCGTGGTGGAGATATTAGCAAGTGTAGTTTTCGACTTTTTCCCTCCCCCCGCCTCGCCCTTCCACCTACCACCCCCCAAAATTTAGAAAATAGAGCTCACTTACTCAATCAACAATCCACCCAAAAACAAACATTCTACCTTTAGCGGTCTCGGAGATATGAGTCCATATGTACGGCGTACGACGGGACGGATTTTTTTTTTTGCATTTTTAGGCTAATTTAGTCATGAAACGCGAAAAAACAAAATTTCAGGATAGCAAATTTTTTTTTTCCTGTGTCGATCACAATACTTTATTATTAGAATAATAAAGTAAAATAAACTGCCAACAAGTCGGGCGAAACTTTATTATTCTTGGGACATGTTGCGGATGTGTGGAAAGTCAATATGCAGGTAAGAGTGGTTAGGGAAGACTAAGTGAAAGGGAGTTCTTGAGCAGGGCTGTTGTCTATTTAACAATATTTCATTCGTTTCTACAAGTTTGGGTTTTTATGGAGGGGAGGAGGAGGGGTAATAGTAAGGGTGGGTGGATGTTAATAGCTTTTTAATTAATTGCTTGAATCACGTCCAATATTCTCTGTGTAGAATGTGTCTCATAGACGAAGTTCATAAAATTCGGTGTATTTACATTCACGAAACCGAACATTTGTATGGGAGGGGGTAGAGTAGGTAGGGGAATCGTAAATTTTGATATGCAGTTTTATTTCGCTTCTCTTTTAAGGTGCTTTTATAAAATTTCAAGTTCATAGCTTTTAGTTTGTTGGTTATTAGTTGATTTATGAAATTGGTCGAAATCATAGTTTTGTATGGGAGGGGGTAGAAGGGCAAGCGCGATTTGAAAATTTTCAAAGCGATTTCATTTGAATTATTTTTATAAGTTTCAATGCAAAATTTGAATTTGATAACTTTTAAGAGTTAGCTGATAACTTATTTCATAAAAATGCTCGAAAAAATAATTTTGTATGGGAGGGGGTAGAGGAGGTAGGGGAATCGTAAGACTTGTGATGCAATTTTCTTTCTTTTTAGTTGTAAGGTGCTCGTACAAAATTTCAAGTTCGCAGCTTGCAAATTGTTTGTTATTAGTTGATTTAATGAAATTGGTCGAAATCATACTTTTGTATGGGAGGGGGTAGAAGGGTAAGCGCGATTTCAAAACTTTTAACGTATTTTCATTTCAATTATTTTTGTAAGTTCTTATGCAAAATTTCAAATTGATAGCTTTTAATAGTTAGGTGGTAATTGATTTCTTGAAAATGGTCGAAAAAATAATTTTGTATGGGAGGGGGTAGAAGTTTTAAAGATTTTCGACTAGTTAATAATTCATTCTTTGAGGAATTTTTTTTAAATGCATTTCGCAAATTTTCAAGTTTCTACCTTAAAATTTCATTCAAAAATTTTCAGCTTATGTGTTTTTTCATTTCACATGAAACACCTTGTGCACGTTAGACCAGGGGGGTCGGTGCATAACAATTGTAGAATTTATATTATTTTTTATGTATGTACAATAAATTGATATATTGACCTGCAAAATTTAAACTCTGTATCTTTTACCAGAGCCCTAAAAAAATTACTCAAAATTTTCAACATTTTTGCTTTCCACCTCCCTCCCCTTACACCCCCCCACTTAATTTTTTTACCAAAATTGAAAACTATATAGTTCTATGATCTGACAAATTTTTGATGTAATATCTGCCCTCAATTTTGAGATATAATGGTTTGAAATTTTGGAAAGTTCAATGCTCCCCATTTTCCCCCACTACTATTTAGTCCAAATATTATATTTTTTTCGTTTTTCTCTAGTATAGCTTAATATAAGTACCAAGTTTCAATTGCAGAGCTCAACAAATAGTCGAGATATTGATTTTTAAGTGTTTTTCTTTGCACCCCCCCTGACTCTCCCCCTTACAATAATTAGCCTCTACGTAAGCTGATTCCAGTGAATCTGTATGCCACCTTGATGGTCTAAAATTATAAATTTTTTATGCTAAGTAATTTCGAAGATATAATCATTTGAAAAAAAAATTCGGCCGACAATTGGTTTTTAGCCCCCCCTTTTTGCACCCCAATGGATAAAAAAATCAGATTAATTTTAAAAGTTGTCCCATAAACCCTTTTATATGTATATTGATTTTTAGCTTCCTAGCTGTAACCATGTTTGAGATATTTGAGTTCTTAGTTTTCGGTTTAAGTGCTCCCCCCGCCTCCCCCTGAACCCTTACACCCCCAAAAATGAGTGTCCTCCTGAGATCCGCAACTACCTACAATCCCTCCAAAAATGAGCTTTCTATCTCGAAGGGTTTGGGAGTTAATGTGCTCTGAGCGTACACACCGGCGTACGGCGTACGGCGGACGGCGTACGGCGGACGGCGGACGGCGTACGGCGGACGGCGGACGGCGTACGGCGGACGGCGTACAGACAGACGGATTTTTTTTTTTTGCATTTTTAGGCTAATTTAGTCACGAAACGCGAAAAAACAAAATTTCAGGGTAGCAAATTTTTTTTTTTTCCCAAGTCGATCACAATACTTTATTATTAAAATAATAAAGTAATTGGTGTATAGTATTTAATGAAAAAGTGTAGTTTGTATGGGAGGTGGGAGTAGGGAAAGAGTAGGGATTTAAATAATGTGTATACTTAAAGATTGAATTTGTAATAGAAATAATATATTCTAAATTTCAAATGAATAGCTTTTATAGTTTCCAAGAAAATTTGATTATTACATATTATTAAAAATGGATCACTTTGTATGGGATGGGGTAGAAGGCGTGAGGGGAGGGAAATAAAACCAAAAGCAGATTACATCTCGGAGCATAATAATAAACTGTGAAAGTTTCACTACAATCGGTTTAGCCGTTTTTGCGTGAAAGCCGGACAGACAGACGGACAGACAGAGAAGAATTTTAAAAACGCGAGTTTCTGCTTTTTTATTGCTAAAATAAACCAAAAAATTAATTTATGGCCATTTCTAAACAAATAACAGACAGACACTACAATTATATTTATATGTATAGATTTATATCTGGCAAATTGTTGTCTATGATTAACTTCAATGTTACGCATCGTCCTTTGCCAAACTATGAACGCGCTATCTACGAGTCTTATGACCGGTTTCAGACATGCTAAGAGATTTCAGTAACTACTTTTGACAATTGGATTTTCACATGAACGTTCCCTAAGTAAAAAATTAATTCTCTTGAGGTTAATTATCATATATTAGATTTTTTATAATATTTACTATTTATTACATTATCAATTTAATTTATTTATTTTCAATGTTTTCAACTGTTCATATTTCTTGTGGATATACATATATCATATTATAATCAATTTTTTGGTGAATAAATTATTATTTTGATTGTTTTTTCAGTAATAACTATGAAGATCATGCAACTGGCATCTCTCAAATTTAAGACTAATAAAATTCATACTTTTCAAGAAGTTAAAGTTAAAGTTTTGAAAATGTGTCACTTTGTATGGGAAGGGGTAGAAGGAGTGAAGTTAATCAGTCATTATATATATTTGAGGATATTTGAAGAAAAAAAAGTTAAGGTTTCCAACGGTCTTGGCACTTAAATACGGGGTTTTGTGTATACGCCCCATTACCTGATAATTTCCAAAAATTTAATGCAATCGGAAAACGAAACAAACTTGTTTAGATGCTTGTCAATGGCTTTGCCTTGTTTTTGTTAACGAGATACAATCACTTAAACAGCTATCCCTAATAATGTTAATCAGAGAACACACAATTCATTGGAATCGCTCACGACAAGATAAATGTTGACAGAATATATCTTATCAATACTTATTGCTATTTCTGGTTTATGGCTATGTTGCATGGAAGAAGATCTTTCTATAATAATTGCACCGTGTGGAAATTTTATAAAAAACATAATTTGTAGTATAAATAATTGTGCTTGCTGGTCTAGTAAAATAATTACCAGCTATTTTAACACCCCGAAAATAGAATTAAACAAATTTAAGCTATTGAATCACTCTATGCAACAAGAACATTGCAGTAGAGTCTGACAGAAATATCAAAATCGACACTACTCGAATTCACCTTTCGCTACCTAACGAGTTCAACATTCGTGGAGTAAGTTTAGTAGTTTCTTTTTACAAATGTCCATATTAAACTAAATAAACGGCTGAAGATGCACAGTAAGTCAATATGCAAGTTAGAGTGGTTAAGGAAGACTAAGTGGAACCCCTTTTCACAAGTGGAACCCCTTTTCACAAGTGAAACCCCCTTTCACAAGTGGACCCACTTTCGGGCAGAGCTGCTGCCAATTTAACACTTAATTGCGAATACGATCAATAGCTTCAGTATATGTAATCAATATTTCATTCATTTATGTAAGTTTGGGTTCTTATGAGGGAGGGGTGATATTACGAGTGGGTGAATGTCAATAATTTTTCAATTGATTGCTTCAATTACGCCCAATATTTTCTGCATAGAATGTCGGTTTCATAGACGAAGTTGCATAGAATTTTCATAAAAATCGGTGAATTTGGTGTATTTTACATTCACGGAACCAACCATTTGTATGGGGGGGTTATTTCATTTCTCTTGTAAGGTGCTCGTACAAAATTTCAAGTTCGTAGCTTTTAATTTGTTGGTTAGCAGTTGATTTATTGAAATTGGTCGAAATCATACTTTTGTTTGGGAGGGGGGTAAAAGGGCAGGCGCGATCTCAAAACAGACAGACGCAATTTTGTTTCAACTATTTTTAAAAGTTCTTATGCAAAATTTGAAATTGATAGATTTTAATAGCTCATTCGTTCTCTTAGAAATTATTTTTAAATGAATTTTGCAAACTTTTAAGTTTCTATCTTAAAATTTCATTCAAAAATTTTCAGCTTATGGGTTTTTTCATTGCACATGAAACACCTTGTGCACGTTAGACCAGGGCGGTCGGTGCATAACAATTGTAGAATTTTTATTATTTTTTCTGTATGTACAACAAATAGATCTATCCACATGGAAAATTTAAACTTTGTATCTTTTACCAGAGCCCTAAAAAAATCACACAAAATTTTCGACGTTTTTGCTTACCACCTCCTTCTCCTTACACCTCCAGACGTAAAATTTTTACCAAAATTAAAAACTATATAGTTCTACAATTTGACAAAATTTTAATTTGAGATCTGTACTCAGTTTTGAGATATAACGGTTTGAAATTTTGGAAAGTGCACCATTATTGAAATGCTCCCCATTTCAGTATGTTCAAATGTTATACTTTTCTCGTATTTATCTAGTACAGCTTAATATAAGTTCCAAGTTTCAATTACACAGCTTAATAAATAGCCCAGATATTGATTTTTAAGCGTTTTTCCTTGCACCCCCCTGACCCGCCCTCTTACAATAATTAGCCTCTATCTAACCTGATTCCAGTGGGTCTATATGCCACCATGATGGTCTAAAAATATAAATTTTTTATGGCAAGTAATTTCGAAGATATAATCATTTCAAAAAAATTCGGCCGACAATTGGTTTTCAGCCTGCCCTTTTTGCACCCCAATGGATAAAAAAATTAAACTATATTTAAAAGTTGTCCCACAAACCTCTGTATATGTATATCGATTTTTAGCTTCCTAGCTGCAACCATGGTTGAGATATTTGAATTCGTATTTTCCGGCTTAAGCGCTCCCCCAGCCTCCCCCTGAAGCCTTACACCCCCCAAAATGGGTGTCCGCCTGAGATTCGAAACTATCTACAATCCCCCCAAAAATGAACTTTCTATCTTGAAGGGTTTGGGAGTTAATGTGCGCTAAGCGTACGTCCTCGCAAGGGGGTAGTTGTAGGATGAGGTTTTACCAATTCCTGTAACTATCTCTGGAGACAAGCGACTCCACGGACCTGAGCTAACTATCCCCCTCTGGGATGAGGGCTGTAGAATTCACCCACAGCCAGTCCTGCTTGCCCTAAAAATGGCAAATGGACACTCACTGGATCATGGGCTTATCACCCGTGATCTTAAGACCTAAATGATACGAGAAACGGATACATCACCTCGGATACGGATTGATTCTACGGTAACCACTTTTGGCATTCGAAAACAGACTATGATTGGCTTCTGGAACGTTCGAACATTGAATGACGGGGGAAGAGCTGGGGTTACTCGGTCCTTGTACCGCCAATCGGTGATCGACCGTGAAATGGAGCACTATAACACCCAAATCATGGGCTTGAGCGAGGTCAGGTGGACAGGATCAGGAGAAGAACGAACCCCTAGCGGAAATACTATTCTGTACATTGGCCCTGAAAGTGAAGCCAGAAATGGCGTGGCGTTCGTCCTTACACCGAGAGCGAGAAACAGTCTCATTAGCTGGGAACCAATCTCGGATAGGATTATCGTCGTCAGGCTCAGGACCAGTGTCAGAAACGTCACAATTCTGCAGTGCTACGCACCAACTAATACCGCAGCATCTGGTGACGAAGAGGAGTTTTATAGCCAACTGAGTGCCACCTTCGAACGTGTTCCAAGAGGTGATATTATTATCATTTCAGGAGATATGAACGCCCAGGTTGGATCAGACAACACTGGACTAGAACACGTCATGGGGAGGCATGGTGACCCTTGCGTCGACGCGTCACGACCTTGGATTAAGAGACCCGAAAACGGCGAATTATTTGTGGAGCTTTGTAGTACTCGGCAAATGGTCATCGGAGGGACCCTTTTTCCGCACAAGAGTCATCATAAAACATCTTGGGTTTCCCCTGATGGTGTTACTCAGAACCAGATCGACCATTTGGCTATAAGTCGCCGATGGAGAAGATGTCTCCTCGATGTGCGAGCGAAACGTGGAGCTGACGTGGGAAGCGATCACCACTTGATGGTTGCCTGCTTGAGATTGTGTACAGCAGCTATCCGACGACCACAAATTCTTCAAATGAAGCGCAAGCTTAATGTGGATAAGCTTAGAGATCCCAACAAAAAACGCGAATACACCACTATTCTACGCGAAAAGTCATCCACATTGGGTGAATATGAAATGCGCACACTGGACGCCAATTGGGAGGCAACCAGAAACACTTTTCTAACCAGTGCTGAAGAATCTGTGGGATATGTGCAAAGCGGTGAGAAACCCTGGATGTCGCAAGGGTCAAGGGTCAAGGTTGGCAATCGGAAAAAAGCCAAACTGGCAATCATCTCTCAACCCGATGTCAACCACTGAACGCCCGACTTGAGGCAGAACTACCACGATGCTCATATACAGCTTAAGAGGGCTGTTAGACGCGACAAGAGAAAGGCCATTGAAGATCTGGCAAACAAGGCAGAATCTGCGGCTTACCTTGGGGATATGGGTTCACTTTTCAAAATCATGAAACAATTGACGAACAGGAATTTCACCGCCAACCACCTGGTGAGAGATGTCAACGGAACTCTCCATAATATGAGTGAACACCAGTTGCGGCGATGGAAAGAAGACTTCTCTGATATTTTAAACATCTTGTCAGATGAAGATATTCCGGAAACAGAACAACTACCAAACATCCAACCGCAACAATCCTCTATTAGGGACGATCCCCCAGATAAGGAAGAGATAGTTTCCGCCATTCGGTTAATGGCGGGAAGGAAAGCTCCAGGTATAGACGGACTACCAACCGAACTCCTCAAAGCGAACCCGGAAATCACAGCCGATATACTCCTCCCACTCTTCACTAAGGTGTGGAGTGAAGGGAGATATCCGACTGAATGGAAAGAGGGCGTCATTGTGAAAATTCCGAAGAAGGGCGACCTTCGGGATTGTGTCAATTAGCGTGGTATATGTCTACTTACTGCCGTATCAAAAATTATGGCTAAGGTAATTCTCAATAGGATTAGTGATATCGTCGAGAGCACTCTCGAAGTTTATCAGGCTGGATTCCGTAAAGGGTCGTCTTGTACCGACCACACAAATACCCTACGGATAATATTAGAGCAGTCAGCCGAAATGGGTTCGCCACTACATCTCATGTTTGTAGACTTCGAGAAGGCTTTCGACAGCGTTAAGCGAGATTACATACGGAATGCTTTGCGTAGGAGAGGTATTCCAGATAAGGTCATAGCTATGATTAAAGAATCCTACGAAGATGCAAGGTGTCGCGTCTTGCATAGAGGAGAGCTGTCCGAGAGCTTCCCTGTGCGAACGGGTGTCAGACAAGGCTGCATATTATCACCAGCCCTGTTTCTGGTGGTAATAAATGACACCTTGAAAGCTTCACTGGAAGGTGGGGAAGGTAAGGGTCTTCAATGGAGACTATTTAACATCTTGAGTCACCTTGATTATGCGGATGACGTGTGTTTGCTTGCACATAACCGTTCGGACTTAGAGTCAAATGTTCGCTCGTTGCATTCTAAATGCAAAGAGGCGGGACTGAAAATAAATGTGCGTAAAACCAAGTACATGCACATGGGTTCGAACGCAAGCACACCGATTGTTCTTAACGGACAGGATGTGGAAGAGGTGCAAGATTTTTGCTATCTTGGAAGCATTGTCAGCATGGACGGCGGAGCCGAAAAGGATGTTGAGGCTCGGCTAAATAAAGCTCGTCAGGCCTTCGGTATCCTTTCCCCTTTCTGGAGGTTAAGAGAGATCTCCCTTCGCATGAAGCTGCGAGTTTTTGACGCATGCGTCAAATCTGTGTTGTTATATGGTTGTACTACGTGGAACGTGACCGTTCGACTTACCAAGAAACTACAGACTTTCGTAAACCAATGCCTCCGGCGCATTTTAGTAATATTCTGGCCAGAAGTAATCTCCAACGACGAACTTTGGAGTACAACTCGCCAGACTAAAATAGGTATTGAGATTCAACGGCGAAAGTGGCAGTGGATCGGTCATACTTTGAGGAAACCAGAGCAAAACATCGCAAAACAGGCTCTGGATTATAACCCTCAAGGAAGACGTCGGGTTGGTCGACCATGGACCCACATGGAAGCGAGCAGTTGAGCAGGAGGCCAGAGGAATAAACAAGTCCTGGTAACAGCTTAAGGCCGATGCTCTGGATCGCGCCTTGTAGAAGAGAGTTGTTTCTGTCCTATGCCCCTATAGGGGGTCTTAACAGGAAAAAATAAAAAATAAAAAGCGTACACACCGGCGTACGGCGTACAGACAAACGGATTTTTTTTTGCATTTTTAGGCTATTTTAGTCATGAAACGCTAAAAAAACAAAATTCCAGGGTAGCAAAAATTTTTTTTTCCAAGTCGATTACAATATTTTATTGTTAAAATATTAAAGTAAAATTCCTGATTGTAACTTTTTAGTTGAGTATTCTAAATTGCACACTGGTATTCTTGAGAAAAGAACGAAAAAAAGGGTCGAAAGCTGTAATGAAAAAATAAAACGAAATGATTACGGAATTTATACCTTGTCGAAGAAAAATAGATTCATTTTGGGTTTTTTTTATATATATTTATTTATACGAGTATTTATCGATATATTTTTGTTTTGGTTTGCGCTGTTTGAACACCATTCAGACAAAATATAAAAATCATTTTACAAAATAACACAATTTGGATTTGATTCGATAGTTCCGAAGAGTCATCAGCGTCAAAGGATAAGTTCTATTCTCTTATAAGTAATGGCACATCATTAATTCAAGTTATAAATAAAGGGGCTCGCAATATGTTATGAGTAGCTTAAGAAACATTCCTTTTATTTTTAAGGCACCGAGATCAACTGAGAGGGTCACCCTTTAATCCTATGCACAGTTGAATCGGAATGGGCAGGAGTATAATGGACTTAGTGGAGTTTGGAGTTAGGAGTTTGTGCGGGAAGATACAAGAGTGTCGGTGGACGTTACTCTTGAAGCATTACGGGTTATACTCCTTAGGCAAAACACCAACTGATAACACGTTCCACAGCTTTGTAGTTCGAGAAATGAAGATTGCTTATATTTCACTGTACGGAAGGAAGATCGTTTGACTGTATACTTATATGCGCGTTCAGTTTGACGAGTATGACGCGGGAAAGTGAAAAGAGGGAAATTAGCTTGTGGAGTTTCATACTGCATTTACCGTGAAAGTATATAGAAGCCGTGACGGTTTCATCTCCAATCAACCGAAACGCATGTTTCTGGATCGAGCAACGCGGGATGTGTTTTGGGTGCTCCAGCCCAAATGTATGAATTGTACTCTAAGCGAGGTCAAATCAATGTTTTGTAATGTGAGCAAGATCGAAAGGCGTAAAATATTTTTTTTTACATTTTCGTAGAATACATTGAGGTTTGGAGGCATCAAGAGCAACTTTAAAGATGTGTTGGTTTCAATTAAGGTACTTATTAATCTTCATGCCTAGGAGAGTAAAATCTTTCGAAGAGTAAAGTTGTATGCCGCGAAAGTAAACATTGGAGGACAACGCCGGAACATCACGCTTGAGGGACATATGACAGGACTGTGTTTTTGTGGTGTTAAACTCTACTCTGTTTTTCATGCCCCATTCCAGTAGTAACTTGATGTCTGAGCTCAGCGAAACAAATAGCCACAGAATGTCTACGTGAGTTCGCAAGAGAGTTCAATTCGTAGACGTTATTAAGAGTACTATCTGAGCTAACTATCCCCCTCTGGGATGGGGGCTGTAGAATTCACCCACAGCCAGTCCTGCTTGCCCTAAAAATGGCAAATGGACACTCACTGGATCATGGGCTTATCACCCGTGATCTTAAGACCTAAATGATACGAGAAACGGATACATCGCCTCGGATACGGACTGATTCAACGGTAACGACTTTTGGCATTCGAAAACGGACTATGATTGGCTTCTGGAACGTTCGAACATTGAATGACGGGGGAAGAGCTGGGGTTACTCGGTCCTTGCACCGCCAGTCAGTGATCGACCATGTAATGAAGCAATATAACATCCAAATCTTGGGCTTGAGCGAGGTCAGGTGGACAGGATCAGGAGAAGAACGAACCCCTAGCGGAAACACTATTCTGTACATTGGCCCTGAAAGTGAAGCCAGAAATGGCGTGGCGTTCGTCCTTACGCCGAGAGCGAGAAACAGTCTCATTAGCTGGGAACCAATCTCGGATAGGATTATCGTCGTCAGGCTCAGGACCAGTGTCAGAAACGTCACAATTCTGCAGTGCTACGCACCAACTAATACCGCAACATCTGGTGACAAAGAGGAGTTTTATAGCCAACTGAGTGCCACCTTCGAACGTGTTCCAAGAGGTGATATTATTATCATCTCGGGAGATATGAACGCCCAGGTTGGATCAGACAACACTGGACTAGAACACGTCATGGGGAGGCATGGTGACCCTTGGGTCGACCCTTCACGACCTTGGATTAAGAGACCCGAAAACGGCGAATTATTTGTGGAGTTCTGTAGTACTCGGCAAATGGTCATCGGAGGGACCCTTTTTCCACACAAGAGTCATCATAAAACATCTTGGGTTTCCCCTGATGGTGTTACTCAGAACCAGATCGACCATTTGGCTATAAGTCGCCGATGGAGAAGATGTCTCCTCGATGTGCGAGCGAAACGTGGAGCTGACGTGGGGAGCGATCACCACTTGATGGTTGCCTGCTTGAGATTGTGTACAGCAGCTATCCGACGACCACAAATTCTTCAAACGAAGCGCAAGCTTAATGTGGATAAACTCAGAGATCCCAACAAAAAACTCGAATACACCACCATTCTACGCGAAAAGTCATCCACATTGGGTGAACATGAAATGCGCACACTGGACGCCAATTGGGAGGCAACCAGAAACACTTTTCTAACTAGTGCTGAAGAATCTGTGGGTTATGCGCAAAGCGGTGAGAAACCCTGGATGTCGCAAGACACATGGGACAAGGTTGGCAATCGGAAAAAAGCCAAATTGGCAATCATCTCTCAACCCGATGTCAACCAACGAACGCCCGACTTGAGGCAGAACTACCGCGATGCTCATATACAGCTTAAAAAGGCTGTTAGACGCGACAAGAGAAAGGCCATTGAAGATCTGGCAAACAAGGCAGAATCTGCGGCTTACCTTGGGGATATGGGTTCACTATTTAAAATCATGAAACAGTTGACGAACAGGAATTTCACCGCCAACCACCTGGTGAGAGATGTCAACGGAACTCTCCTTAATATGAGTGAACACCAGTTGCGACGATGGAAGGAATACTTCTCTGATATTTTAAACATCTTGTCAGATGAAGATATCCCGGAAACAGAACAACTTCCAAACTTCCAACCGCAACAATCCTCTATTAGGGACGATCCCCCAGATAAAGAAGAGATAGTTTCCGCCATTCGGTCAATGGCGGGAAGGAAAGCTCCAGGTATAGACGGACTACCAACCGAACTCCTCAAAGCGGACCCGGAAATAACAGCCGATATACTCCTCCCACTCTTCACTAAGGTGTGGAATGATGGAAGATATCCGACTGAATGGAAGGAGGGCGTCATTGTGAAAATTCCGAAGAAGGGCGACCTTCGGGATTGTGGCAATTGGCGTGGTATATGTCTACTTACTGCCGTATCAAAAATTATGGCTAAGGTAATTCTCAATAGGATTAGTGATGTCGTCGAGAGCACTCTCGAAGTTTATCAGGCTGGATTCCGTAAAGGGTCGTCCTGTACCGACCACACAAATACCCTACGGATAATATTAGAGCAGTCAGCTGAAATGGGTTCGCCACTACATCTCATGTTTGTGGACTTCGAGAAGGCTTTCGACAGCGTTAAGCGAGATTACATATGGAATGCTTTGCGTAGGAGAGGTATTCCAGATAAGGTCATAGCTATGATTAAAGAATCCTACGAAGATGCAAGGTGTCGCGTCTTGCATAGAGGAGAGCTGTCCGAGAGCTTTCCTGTACGAACGGGTGTCAGACAAGGCTGCATATTATCACCAGCCCTGTTTCTGGTGGTAATAAATGACATCTTGAAAGCTGCACTGGAAGGTGGGGAAGGTAAAGGTCTTCAATGGAGACTATTTAACATCTTAAGTCACCTTGATTATGCTGATGACGTGTGTTTGCTTGCACATACCCGTTCGGACTTAGAGTCAAATGTTCGCTCGTTGCATTCTAAATGCAAAGAGGCGGGACTGAAAATAAATGTGCGTAAAACCAAGTACATGCACATGGGTTCGAACGCAAACACACCGATTGTTCTTGATGGACAGGATGTGGAAGAGGTGCAAGATTTTTGCTATCTCGGAAGCATTGTCAGCATGGACGGCGGAGCCGAAAAGGATGTTGAGGCACGGCTAAATAAAGCTCGTCAGGCCTTCGGTATCCTTTCCCCTTTCTGGAGGTTAAGAGAGATCTCCCTTCGCACGAAGCTGCGAGTTTTTGACGCATGCGTCAAATCCGTGTTGTTATATGGTTGTACTACGTGGAAAGTGACCGTTCGACTTACCAAGAAACTACAGACTTTCGTAAACCAATGCCTCCGGCGCATTTTAGGAATATTCTGGCCAGAAGTAATCTCCAACGACGAACTTTGGAGTACAACTCGCCAGACTAAAATAGGTATTGAGATTCAACGGCGAAAGTGGCAGTGGATCGGTCATACTTTGAGGAAACCAGAGCAAAACATCGCAAAACAGGCTCTGGATTATAACCCTCAAGGAAGACGTCGGGTTGGTCGACCATGTAACACATGGAAGCGAGCAGTTGAGCAGGAGGCCAGAGGAATAAACAAGTCCTGGCAACAGCTTAAAGCCGATGCTCAGGATCGCGCCTTGTGGAAGAGAGTTGTTTCTGTCCTATGCCCCTATAGGGGGTCTTAACAGGAATTTGATTTGATCTGACGTTATATTCCTTATATTCATCAACGACCTTCTGTTGTCAACTCATAATCCAATCCACAGTTTTGCAGATAACTGTGGGTTGGATTGTGAGTTGGCAACAGAAGGTCGTTGATGAATATAAGAAATATAACATCAGAGGATATTAATCGTTGTGAATAAGAATCGAACTTCTTGTGTACGATTTAACAAGTAAGAGTTCAACAACTTCAAAAAACAATTTTCACACCATAACGCTGAATAGTAGCAGACCGTAACCCACAACATCAAAAGTGCTAGAAAAATCTATGTATACAGATCTATCTGTTTCCACTGACCTAATGTTATGTCATCAATCAATTTCCTGTTAAGACAACCTATAGGACAGAAACAGTTCTCTTTCGCAAGGCGCGATCCTGAGCATCGGCCTAAGCTTGTTGCCAGGACTTCCTTCTTATTCCTCTGGTCTCCTACTCAACTCCTCATTTCCATGCTACATGGTCGACCAACCAGACGTCTTTCTTAACGATTATAATCCAGAGCTTGTCTTGTGATGTTTTGCTCTGGTTTCCTCAATGTGTGACCGATCCACTGCCATTTCCGCCTTTAAATCTCAGTGCCTATTTTAGTCTGTCCAGTTGTAATCCAAAGTTCGTCTTTGGAGATCACATCAGGCCGAAATATCAACACGAATCTTATGTATGCGTCAAATGCTCGCAGCTTCGTGCGAAGAGAGATCTCTCTTAACCTCCAGAAAGGAGATAGGATGCAAAAATTTTCACAATAACGCTCCCCTTCCATCCAGCCGGATATTGATGATATTTTACCCGTCGTCGACAACAAAAGATTTAAAGAATAAAAATATTTCGCCTAAGACTTCTTTTTGCATATTTCCATAGATTTATTTCCTCAAAAATAAACGTTACTTAATGTTACTTATGCTAATCTGTCACGTATTACTAATTCCATGGTATATCATTTCGGTGGAGTTATGCATGTGTATGTATCTAGGTCAGTTTGGAGAAAATCATAGCAATTAAAGGTGGTCGATAAAAATATATTCAAAGCCTAAATAATCATCAGGAATTATTAGGAAAGAGAAAACTAAGTGCTGCTGAACACCTCAATGTTCCTACTCAGAACTATACATTATTATTAAGGTGCCTTTCATTTGTTACCAAGTGTATGTTAGTTGGAGTACTCTACTTAATATGCAAAGATAAATTAAGAAGATATTCTAGTCCGGTCTTTTACATCAATTCGATATTACTCAGGCTGACTATAACAACTAGGATTCGGTTCATTATTTTTGTTATTGATGGATATGCGGATCACATTTAGACAGGAAGAATTGTTAGTGAAATAATGATTTCTTGGAAATTTAATCAATAGCTTATTAAAGTTAATAGGAAGTTGAATATGAGTGTAGCCTAGTTGATGTGTTGGTCTCCAATGCGAAGTTTTGTGGGCTAAAATTCGACGTATAATTCCTGCACACTACCTATGGTGGGATATCTCTATGATTGCGGGTTGTGCGAAGGGCATGTTTGGAGCCTAAAGGTCAGAAAGCCGAGTCCCGATTTGGGATGAATAGTTGAGGCTAGGCTGTAGCCAAGTGGGTAGTGTGTTGGTTTTACAATGCGAAAGTCAGGAGTTCAAATCCCTGTTGGTCGACGTAATATTTAATACCAGCACACTGCTTGCTTGGGTATACCTTGGTTACCTCAATCTACGAAAATGAAAAATGCATAGATAGAGAGTTGTGCGAAGGATTAACATCTATTTCACAATAAATAATGAAAAAAAGGAACCTGAAAGTCAGGAGGCCAAGGCCCGATTTGGGCTGTAGCGCTATTGTAGTAGAATTGAAAATTTTCACGCATAAATCGTATCACTTATTCTTATTTTTATACAATCTTGAATAAATCTGAGAGTCTTGTAAGTGTGTAACATAGTTGTTGTACAAATGGTTTGCAGAATGTGCAATGCATTTCGAATTGAAAGGAAAGATTTCCGGATTTAAAACCGTTATGTTTTATTATTTGTGATGTTTTGGTCTCTGATGAGACCTTTATCAGACTGTTATAAGAACTAAGGCTCGGAGAGAAAAATGTAGTATTTAGAAGTTTATACTTTCGGTAGTCCTTGGGTCGGTTTTATTAATGAAAAGATCACCATAATAAGTACCTTTAAATTAAAAATTTTTTGTAGATCGCCACTGGTTCGGTGTCGGACTTATACCTCAGCTTTAACATTTCCTTAATCTGCTCCCAGTTGTCGATCTTCTGTATCGTAATATGTAATTGCATCTTTCGCTTCTCCTTGTATTTTTTTCGTAGAATATCGTCCTTGTGGCTTGCTTTTTTATTTCGTCGTCTGTTATGCTGTTGAGGTAATGCTCGATGCTGCTTAAAAAAGCGTTGATGGTTACCTCTCCTCTTTCGTTCAAGTTGTTCATAAATCTTATTTCTTTTAAGATTATCTCCCTCGAATATAATGAGTTTTGCACCTGCTGCGTTCTTAATTGTTGAAAGGCAAGTGGTGATTTGCTCCAATTGCTGGTTTTTTGTAATAGTTGGTGTATTCCTCGTAGTTCATCCTCCATTTCGTCGTTACAATTTCTTCCTTGGTTAAATAGGTCGCGTCGCTTTATTTGTCTTGACATCCACTACTTTCACTTCACTTTTATTTATTAAGTTTGGGTCAATAGGCAGCCTCACCTATCGTTTTGAAGCCCTTCTGGCTTCGTGTGGTACTCTCAAACATAATAAATTTATTATCACACGGTTATCTCGACTATTTCGAACAATATACCGCCTAATTTTGATTTCGGTATCTCTTCGCGATTTCACCGAATTTTAGGTTTTCGAGAAATTTCGCTCCGAAAACGCGTTTACCGACTGCACAACATTTGTAGCCTAAATAGGTGTCCGATGTTCCATGGTCTGTGATTCCCGCAGGTATCACTTTACATTAAATGTTGTATAATCAAATTGTTTAGATAATGGATACATAACTGGCGCGTCTATGGCGTAATCTGAAAGTTCAGTTTTCACACACTCTTCGCAGTAAATCAGGCTGTATTTCGGCAATAACGCATCGAATTTTGGCTTCCAAGTGCTTAATAGTTTCTGGTTTATCGGCGTAGACATGAAACTTTACTTATCCCCAGCGAAAAAATATGTAATGGCGTCAAATTGCACGAACGCGGTAGGCAATTAACAGGTCTATTTCGTGAAATTAATCGATCATCAAATGTTTCTTTCAGAAAATTAATTGTATCGCGCGCTGTGTGGCATGTGGCGCTGTCCTCTTGAAACCACATGTCTGCGACATTAATTAATTGAGGTGCGAAAAAGTTAGTAATCATGTCCGTACCGCTCACCGTTGACTGTAACGTTCTGACCATCATCATTTTTGAGGACATATGGACCAATGATTCCACCGGCCTATAAAGCGCACCAAACGGTGACTTTTTCTGGATGTAATGGTGTTCCGACAACGGCTCGTGGATTATCATTGCTCCAAATGCGGCATTTCTGCTTATTGACATAGCCATTTAGCCAAAAGTCTGCTAAATCACTGAACAAAATTTTCAAATAAAATTGTGAATCAAGAGCAATGCTTCGTTCGGCCCATTCGCCAAATGTACGGCGCGAACGATGATAATCGAGTGGCTTCAATTCCTGTACAAGTTGAATCTTCCAAGCACGTAAACCAAAATTTTTACGCAAAATTTTCCATAAAGTGGATGGACACAAGTTTAATTATTGAGCACGATGACGAAATGACACATTTGGATCACCATCAACGCTACGCTGCACACCATCAATCGCTTGTAGTGTGCGCACTGTATGGCATCTTACGGGAGGTATATTATCATTTAGAGTAAATGTTTTGTGAAAACGACCCATAGTTTCTCGAATTAATCGCTCTGATAAACGATTACGACACCATAAAATGCATGTAATGCCCGATGAGTTTCTTGAACTGAACTGGTGAAATAAATTTGAACAATTCGCTAACGTCGCACCGGCGTGAGTCTATTCATTTATTTATTTATTTACAGCTTTAACACAGATAGCTCCAATAATGTAAAGCCGCCATTTAGAAGTGGAGAAAAAAAAATAAAATAAAATAAAAATAATAAAAACAATAAAATTACAAATTACTAGAAGTTACGTTAATCAAGATAGGTCAAGAATGTGTTTAAGTGTGCGTAAAAATAAACTATATGGAACAGTTAAAGAACCAAGCTGCAGGAGATCATGCATCCTTTGAAATCTAGGAAATGGCGATTGATAATAAACATTATGAAGTGCTCGAGGGAGATTGGAAATATCACGATTCCTCGTAGCAGTAGAAACCCGGAATGATTGTTCGATAAGCAAAGGTGAAATAACGATACCGTTAGTGATTTTGTATAGTGTACACTGGTCGATTAAAATACGTCGCTGATAAAGGGATGGAAGATCAAGTTCGGCCAAACGATTAGCATAAGAAACTTGCTGTATATCAAAGCGAAAGAATAGAGATCGAGTGAAGTTACGCTGGGCAGACTCAATAAGGTCAATATCACACTGGTAATGGGAATTCCAAATGGGAGAACATTACTCTAGGATAGGACGAGCTAACATTTTAAACAGCAAAACAGCAACTGTTTTACTCGAAAAGGATTTAGTGGAGCGCAATATAAAACCAGAGAGCCGATAGGCTTTAGCAAAGATTTCAGCATAGTGATGCGTAAACTTTAGCTTACTGTACTTACTATACCAATGTCCTTATAAGTGCTAACCTCAGAAAGACGAGGCGCGTTTAATATGTAGGTGAAGTTAAGGGGGTTAATTTGGCAAGTGAACTTCATGAAAAGACATTTCTCAACGTTAAAAGAAATGTCATTGTTAAGATACCACTCAGATAGAGAATAAAGGTCGCTTTGAAGTGCCAGACAGTCAGAAAGAGATTCGATCACTCGGAATATTTTGAGGTCGTCAGCATATAAGACAGTCAGAAGATAAAAATGATGTTAAGTCACTTATGAAAACAAGAAATAAGAGTGGACCGAGAATAGAACCCTGAGGAACTCCGGAGTTTACCGAAAAAATGGGTGATAATTTGCCGAGAAAGGTCACTCTCATACTTCGGTCAGACAAATATGAAGAAATCCAACTGAGAAGCGAACCACAGATACCGTACTTCTTTAATTTAGATATGAGTATCTTAGGATTCACAGAGTCAAATGCTTTGGCAAAGTCAGTGTATATGGTGTGCACGGATCTATGGCTTTCAAAGGATTTCGCAACAATATTAGTAAGTTCGAGGAGATTTGAAGTCGTGGACTTGCCTTTAAGAAACCCATGTTGCTTTGAAGAAATAAGATGAGAAAGATGTTCTGAGATAGAGTTATGAACTAATCGTTCAAATATTTTTCCAAAGCAGTTCAGTGTTGAGATTGGCCGATAGTTTGTAACATTATTATTGTCACCTTTTTCAAAAATTGGGATCACAGTAGCTAGCTTCCAAGCACTGGGAAAGTAACCATTCCTGAGAGATTTGTTGAAAATCATCGCAAGCGGAGAAGATAATTCATCACAAAGTGATTTGGGAATACCATCCGGTCCACCATTGGTGTTTGGATCCAGTAGAGTAATGCAATTTGCAACATCGACCGAAGAAATAGAGATGAACCCCAAAAGTTCATGGCTCTCAACAAAGAAATCATAATTTAGATCCTTGTCGGTGGAAGAGAAAACAGAGCTGAAGTATTTATTTATTTATTTATTTAATTCATAAGGTTTACAGTCGAAGGACCAATTACAAACCTTTATAATAATAACATTAATTGTTTACAATAATTTAAAAGAAGAATTTAACTTGAAGTTATAATATGTGAATTTTTAAATATAACGCATTTCAGTAATTAATTCAATAATATCAATATGTTCTCAGCTTTATGAAAAATGTAAATAATAACTGCATATAATAAAATAAATGTAAATAGTAACCATAATAAACGTATAACATATGAATGAAAAATTAAAACAAAACCATACTATAAGCATTATAATTGTGACATAAATAGGAAAACCGGGCAACCAATTTGGAAGAAAATAACATTATTTATTCAAATTAATCAATAAGGTTTCAAAATAGGCAAGTTATGCGGGGAGAGAAGAAAAACTAGATAATATACTCAATAGTTGCACTTTTGGATTAGTGAGATTGAAATCAAGAACATCGTAGGAGCTGAAAAATTGATTGTGAGACATCTGAAGACGAATAATAGGCGATTTGTGAAATAAATTCGTATTGTGTTTTGGTATACGAAATGTCGTATTTGAAGCTAAGCGATTTCCCCTGTATCCAACATTAATGTTTAGTTTGCCTGTTAAATAGGTGCAATTAATTTTTTGGGAAGCAACTTTATTTAAAAACAGCTCATCTATTAATAGTCTCCTCTGATATAAGGTTAAAAGCTGTAAATTTTCAAGCCTTTGTGGGTAGTCGGAAAATTCTAATTTCATCTTAAAATGTAAAAGCCGTGTAAACCTTCTTTGGACACGTTCAATTTGTATATGATAAACTTGATAAATAGGATTCCAAATAGTGCTTGCATATTCCAGAACACTTTGTAACCACCTTATACAAGATGATTCATTTATAATTCTTTAATATGTATGCGGCAATTGTCTGCGACCACCTGTCTTTGACTAGCTCAGTCAGAGTTGGGTCGTGTCGTCGCAACCCATACAATTAAAGAAATGATTCTCCGGATTTGGAGATGGAGAGGGGGAACGAAGAAGAAACCAAGTCTTTTATGTCTTACAAAGTCATTATTTATATATATAAAAAAAATTAAAATTCGTGTAAATTTTTAATTTTTAATTAAAAAACGTTAAAACACTTATTTATTTATAAAAATAACGTTTCCCTTTTTCAATGAATGAATATTTATATGTATACATACATATATTTTAATATATTTTTTTATATTATTTGAATCAATAGACAATACTTATGAAGGAAGAGAGAAAACAAAAATAAAAACTCACCCGAAAAAAATCTTTACGTGATGTCACTGAGTGCGCACTCGTACTTTCACTGGAATAATAAAAAGTTAGTTTTATCCTTTTATTCCCTTTCTCCCCCCTTCTTACTTGATGTAAGTTAATTCCTAAAAAAAAATTAGATGTTTTTTTAAAATATACATATATGTATGTATATAAATTAACATAATAAATAAAAAAAAAAAAAAAAATAATAATAATAATTTAACAATTTTCACCACTCTTCTATATTTTTTAAAAAAAAACTCCCTTTCTTGACCTCAGCGTTAAGCCAAACAAATTGCTGAATACCTTTTCTTTTCTTGAAAGATCAAACCTCTTTCTTGTCCTCAGCGTACAGCCAAACAAGTCGCTGAATACCTTTTCTTTTCTTGAAAGATGAAAACTCTTTCTTGTTCTCAGCGTACAGCCAAACAAGTCGCTGAATACCTTTTCTTTTCTTGAAAGATGAAAACTCTTTCTTGTTCTCAGCGTACAGCCAAACAAGTCACTGAATACCTTTTCTTTTCTTGAAAGATGAAAACTCTTTCTTGTTCTCAGCGTACAGCCAAACAAGTCGCTGAATACCTTTTCTTTTCTTGAAAGATGAAAACTCTTTCTTGTTCTCAGCGTACAGCCAAACAAGTCGCTGAATACCTTTTCTTTTCTTGAAAGATGAAAACTCTTTCTCCTTGGATAAAGGCGGAGGATTTTCTGGAAAACAGTTGCTGGATACCATCAACACAAGTCAATGAGCGCGCAAAGAAACTTCAAGTGGAATCTTAGAAGGTGCCGCTTGATTGATTTCACATAAATTAATTTCTTTTTCTTCGATGAAATGTAACTCTCGCCTCCACTCAAATCGTAGAATTATCGTAGATTTTTTTTATAATTAAACCAGTATTCGATCCTTCTCGTTGATCTGACTCAAAAAAAAAACGAAAAACAAAACTGACTTCCCCAAAAATTATATTTTTTTCCTTTTTCTTCCCTACTCGATCAAAAAAAAAAAAAAATATTTTCCACCGCCCTAAAATAAATTTATAGAGTGATATTATAGAGTGATATTATAGAGTGATATTATAGAGTGATATTATAGAGTGATCGTTACAAAGCCCCCCACCAAGATTTCAAATACATCTACCAAAAGATGTATATGAAACCAAAAGAACAAAATTAAAACGATCGCTTACTAACCAAAAGCGCCCAATGTGGGGTTCACCACAAAAAGTTAGCCGGGCATTAAAATTTTAAATCTTTAGCATGATATTTCCCAAGAGTTTTTCCATTCATATCTGTAATTAAAAAGATGGAATTCCCTAATTGTTTCAATATCTTAGATTTGAGAAATTTCGGAGCTAATTTACTATTAAATTTTTTTTTTGTATCACTGATACAAAAATTTCTACGATAAACTATTTGTCCAGGAACTATTGAATCTAATTTTTTTGTTTTTTTATTATATTGTCTAGCAGATTTGTTAAATGCCTTATCTAATGATTTGCTAACTGAGTTATGAATAAGTTGCATTTTATCTGTCATCAGTAACTGATTAAGATCCTGAGAGTTTACATTTTGAAACTTCTTCAACAATGAGTAAGTACTGCCATGGGTTACCATTTCATTGCCATACATAACAAAATAAGGAGAACAACCAATTGATTCATGGGTCGATGTACGAAGAGCACATGCTATTTCTGAAATATGCTCGTCCCAATTATTGTGTTGTTCACCTATATAAGCTCTAATTGCTGTCAAAATTGAGCGATTTACTCGTTCAGAGGCATTTGCTTGAGGTGAGTAAATTGCTAATCGAGTATGAGTCACACCATAATTTTTTAGGAAATTCTTAAAAATATTAGACACGAATTGAGATCCATTATCAGAAATTAAATTTTCCGGAACTCCATACACCAGAAATATTTCATTCTCTAAATATTGAACTATAGACTTTGTTGAGGCTATTCGAAGTGGTTTCAACAATACAAACTTTGAAAACTGATCTAGTACTATAAGTAAATATTTATTTCTTCTTTTTGAAGAAGGGTATGGTCCAAGTAAATCAATATATATTCGTTGCCATTTACGTTCTACCTTAAACTGTGTAACCATAGGTGGTTTTAATAAAGAATTCGGACATTTAATTTCCTTACATACCGAGCAATTTTTAACATACTCAGTAACTTGAGTAGCTAAATTAGGCCAAAAATATTTTTGACGTATTCTTTCTATAGTTTTTTTTATTCCTCCATGTGAAGCCAGTGGTAGGTCATGAGCCGATTTAATTATGTCCTGAGTCAATGTATCTGGTATCCATAATTTCCATGAATTAATTATATCGTCAAGAACGTTTGAACTGGAATTAGTTTTCTTGAAAACCAAGTTATCAATTATACATAAATCGGAAATAGTTTCTCCTTTTTGTTGAATTAATGTTATTAATTCTTTATATTGATCGAATTGGAAATGTTCAGACTTAAGATCTAATTCCGGTTTTGCTTCTGAATACGTAAGCACTTCATTATACATTCTAGATAATGCATCTGGTACTACATTTAAAGATCCACTTCGATGTTCCATATTGAAATTGAATCCTTGTAATTTTAAAGACCAACGAGCTAGTCTACCACTCAAATCTTTCTGATTCATTAGCCACTTTAAACTGGCATGATCAGTTATTATTGTGAAGGGTAATCCTTCAACATACGGTCTAAATTTTTTTAAACAAATAACAGCAGATAAACACTCCAATTCAGTAACACTATAATTTTTTTGTGCAGAATTAAGTTTCTGAGAGACAAATGAAATAGGTAATTCTTCACCCTTTTCATTTAGTTGATAAAGAACTCCTCCAATTCCAGATTGGCTTGCATCACATTGAATTTTAAAAGGTTTCGAAAAATCAGGATTATGTAATATTGGTGATTTAATTAAAGCTTCCTTTAAAGAATCAAAAGCAACTTGTGCTTCCTCAGACCATTTAAATCCACCTTTTTTTTTCTTCAGACAATCTGATATTGGTGAAGCTAAAGACGCGAAATTTGGGACAAATCGTCTATACCAACCTGACATTCCCAAAAATCGTCTGACTTGTTTAATTGAATTTGGAGCAGGAAATTCAGCAATCGCTTTAATTTTTCCTGAATCTACGTTCAGTGTGCCATCACGTACTACATAACCTAAATATTTAACTTCTTTCATACAAAAATGACTTTTTTGTACGTTAATTGTCAAATTTGCCAAAGTTAAACACTGCAACTTCTTTTAATATCTTTAGATGATCTTCAAAATCTGGAGAAATAATTAAAAGATCATCCAGATATACAGAAACCCTTTCTCTCTTGTCTCCAGGTAATGGCTTCATAACTTTATCCATCAACCTACACATTCTTTGAGGGGCATTGCATAAGCCGAATGGCATAACCGTAAATTGATATAAAGGTCTACCAGGTACAGTAAAGGCGGTTTTTTCACGAGAAATTTTCTCAAGTGGTATTTGCCAAAATGCATCTTTTAAATCTAAAGCTGTAATAAATTTAGTATCTTGTAACCTACTAAGCAAACCATCAATATGAGGTAATGGGTAAGCATCCTTTTTTGTAACTTGATTTACTTTTCTGGAATCTATGCACAATCGATTTTTTCCTGGTTTTTGAATAAGAACCACTGGGGAACTCCAAGGACTAATGCTTTCTTCAATTACTCCTAACCTTAACATTCGATCTAACTCTTCAAACATAAGTTTTTGAATAGCCGGTGAAACAGGATAATGTCTTTGTTTAATAGGCGACGAATTTTCTACTTCTATAATATGTTCTTCTAGAGTAGTTTTTCCTAGCCCTTTACTTTCAAATGATGGAAATTGAAGAATAATTTCATGCAATCTTTGCTGATCTTTTATATCTAACACATGAACATTTAATTCAGACGTAATAGAAAGTTCAGGAATGTGTTGAATATCTAAAGATTTTCTTTCCAATGAAGCTATGACTGATGGAGCTAATTTGAATAATTTCCAAAAATCCACCCCTAAATAAAGTGATTGTTCTAAACCTGGTATTACAAACAGCTTGATACGCTTAGTTACACCTTTATATTCTATAGAAGCATAAAAACTACCATGTACACAACAACTAGTACCATCTGCAGTCTGAATTTCTGATATACCTGGCTTAATTTTTATATTCAATTCTTTTAAAAGTTCCAAAGACCCTGCACCTAAACAACTAATATTTGCTCCACTATCTAGAAGACCAACTAAATTTTTCCCACCAATATTAATTTGAACATATGGTCTATTATCTCCAACTTTAGAAAAGATTGTAGATACTATTAGACGTCTACGAGATATTCGTTTTTTTTTTTTAAAAGGACGAAGTTGGGTTAAAGATTTTTTGGGAGGAACTAATACTTCTGAATCTAATTGATTTTTAAATACTTTTTCTTTTAAGTTTGTCTGATCAGTATTAACATAGTTTACATCAATTAAATTTTCAGTTTGTGTTTCAACTGAAATTCCACCAGTATAAGAAATATTTAACGTTGTTTTTGATGTTCTTTTTGGTTTTTGCCAAAATGAGAAGTTTGAATATCTCTTTTTTTGAGCTTGAGACGTAATTAGGCCGATCTGTGTCTTCTGAGATCGACCTCTTTCCTCGTTTTTTGACAACGAACACTTAGAACAATTTACACAAGTTACGTCCTTCTCCCCACAATAGTAGCAGAATAAACGTCTACGTGACGAAGGGCAATCTCTGAATCCATGACCACGTGCATTGCAATTCCAACAATTTTCTGACAAATTTTGTTTGTACTTACTAGAAGTTGCATTCATCTCATACACTTGATTAACATTCATATTAAATTCATTGTCTTCCTGTATTTCGGATACTTGACGATTTCTAGTATATATATTTTGTGACTTTAAATAATTTTCAGCTTTACGTGATGACTCTCGAAATTTGTCTATCGTATTAAGATTCATTGCAAATATGAGTTGAGCAATTTGATGATTAATGTTTGATAGTAAAATTGAAATTACTTCTTCATCAGCCAAAGGTCGTAATCTCTGATTATTCAATGAAACTAATACAGATATAAATTCTTCTACTGATTCCTTAGAATCTTGTCGTCGTCTTTCCATAGCATGGAGTATTTCAGCGTCAGACGTCCACAACTTAAAACGTTGAATTACAGACTGTTTCAGTTCATTCCACGTTGAAAATGGTTTTGCTCTCAAATATTGCCAAAACCATGACTCCGCCGCACCTGATAAAGTTCTAAAGAAATTATTAATCCAATAATTTTCTGAATAATTTTCTAAATTTTTCAAATGTTCGATCCTGAACATGAACTCATCCACAGGAATACTTTTTGTAGTACCATCAAACTTTGTATGCCATTTACTTAAAGGGCTATGCGACCGTATTTGTGTTGTGCAATTATCATCTGAAGAAGATAACGTTCTACGTACATTATTTGTTTCATGTCTCCTTTCTCTTATAGTATTTGGTTTATCTTTAAGTTTCAACTCTAAATAATTTACTCGATTTTTAAATTTTAACAATTCTGCTTCTAAAGTTTGAATATAATTTACATTTTCCGAATCAAAATCTTTTTGTAAATCATATCTTCTTTTCAATAAGGGTGTATCACCCATCCCATTATTTTGTTGAGGAGAGAATGGATTTGTAGAGTGTAAACTCACTCTTTCCAATTCAGGATTCACCTGGTCTATCTCTTCATATGCTTCAGACATCCCGTTTGTAAATTGAGCAGCAAGTTTTGCTGCTCTGGATCGAGTCATAGGCAAACTATACTGCTCCTCTACATCTTCTGGCAAAACCGACGGCGGTGTTCGAAGCATAATAAGTTCTAATATTTTAGTTTTATTATTATTAAATTAGTAATAGTATTGTTAATATTTTTAAATTCAATATTGTATATTAATTGGTTGGTTTTGGTCTCTCTCTCCTCAACTCTCCAAAAAAAAAATTAATTTATTGAAAACATCACGATTCAAAATTCCATATGACAATTTTTGTCCATTGTCCTATTTGTTGGGCGCCATATAAATGTAACCACCTTATACAAGATGATTCATTTATAATTCTTTAATATGTATGCGGCAATTGTCTGCGACCACCTGTCTTTGACTAGCTCAGTCAGAGTTGGGTCGTGTCGTCGCAACCCATACAATTAAAGAAATGATTCTCCGGATTTGGAGATGGAGAGGGGGAACGAAGAAGAAACCAAGTCTTTTATGTCTTACAAAGTCATTATTTATATATATAAAAAAAATTAAAATTCGTGTAAATTTTTAATTTTTAATTAAAAAACGTTAAAACACTTATTTATTTATAAAAATAACGTTTCCCTTTTTCAATGAATGAATATTTATATGTATACATACATATATTTTAATATATTTTTTTATATTATTTGAATCAATAGACAATACTTATGAAGGAAGAGAGAAAACAAAAATAAAAACTCACCCGAAAAAAATCTTTACGTGATGTCACTGAGTGCGCACTCGTACTTTCACTGGAATAATAAAAAGTTAGTTTTATCCTTTTATTCCCTTTCTCCCCCCTTCTTACTTGATGTAAGTTAATTCCTAAAAAAAAATTAGATGTTTTTTTAAAATATACATATATGTATGTATATAAATTAACATAATAAATAAAAAAAAAAAAAAAAATAATAATAATAATTTAACAATTTTCACCACTCTTCTATATTTTTTAAAAAAAAACTCCCTTTCTTGACCTCAGCGTTAAGCCAAACAAATTGCTGAATACCTTTTCTTTTCTTGAAAGATCAAACCTCTTTCTTGTCCTCAGCGTACAGCCAAACAAGTCGCTGAATACCTTTTCTTTTCTTGAAAGATGAAAACTCTTTCTTGTTCTCAGCGTACAGCCAAACAAGTCGCTGAATACCTTTTCTTTTCTTGAAAGATGAAAACTCTTTCTTGTTCTCAGCGTACAGCCAAACAAGTCACTGAATACCTTTTCTTTTCTTGAAAGATGAAAACTCTTTCTTGTTCTCAGCGTACAGCCAAACAAGTCGCTGAATACCTTTTCTTTTCTTGAAAGATGAAAACTCTTTCTTGTTCTCAGCGTACAGCCAAACAAGTCGCTGAATACCTTTTCTTTTCTTGAAAGATGAAAACTCTTTCTCCTTGGATAAAGGCGGAGGATTTTCTGGAAAACAGTTGCTGGATACCATCAACACAAGTCAATGAGCGCGCAAAGAAACTTCAAGTGGAATCTTAGAAGGTGCCGCTTGATTGATTTCACATAAATTAATTTCTTTTTCTTCGATGAAATATAACTCTCGCCTCCACTCAAATCGTAGAATTATCGTAGATTTTTTTTATAATTAAACCAGTATTCGATCCTTCTCGTTGATCTGACTCAAAAAAAAAAACGAAAAACAAAACTGACTTCCCAAAAAATTATATTTTTTTCCTTTTTCTTCCCTACTCGATCAAAAAAAAAAAAAAATATTTTCCACCGCCCTAAAATTAATTTATAGAGTGATATTATAGAGTGATATTATAGAGTGATATTATAGAGTGATCGTTACAACTTCTTACATAAGCAACAAAAAGAGTTGTGAATGTCTGGGAATTTTTGAAATGTCTCCCACATCTAAACAAAAAGCCAATACCTCTGCCAGCCTTAGTGATTAAAAACGAGATATGAATATTAAATAGTAATTTTGTATCAAATATTACACCAAGGTCACGCTGTATCTGAACACGTGTAAGCTTCACATTATGTAATAAATAATCAAACAAGATTGTGTTATGTTTCCGAGAGAATGATAGAACTGTGCATTTACAAGGATTAAGTTCAATTTGATTATTATCACTCCAAACTTGAATCTTTTCAATATCCCTTTGCAGCTCGTACAATCTCTTACGTTGTTGATGGTTCTAAATAATTTCATATCGTCGGCAAACAGTAAAACAGAAGAGGAGAGGCCTTCAGTTATATCGTTAATGTAGATACTAAAAATCAAAGGACCCAAAATTGAACCTTGCGGAACGCCTGAAGTAGGAAATATATCACGTGAAATTGAGCCGCTTAATGCAACTTTCTGTATACGACCGGTTAGATATGAGTGGCACCATTGGACGAAATTAACATGAAACCCAAAAGAAATTAATTTGTTTAATATTACTCTATGCGATATTCTATCAAAGGCTTTGCGGAAGTCAGTGTAAACAGTGTCAACTTGTGTCGATTTATCCATAGCTGTCGCTACAAAATCTGTGAATACAGCCAGATTAGTAATAGTTGATCTACCGGGCAAGAACCCGTGTTGCTTATCATTAATATGCGGAGATATTAGAGAAATTATATTAATATATATTGCCTTCTCAAAGATAAGGGCAAGAGAATTAGAAATAGATATCGGTCTATAATTTGTGACATCAGCACCGCAATTGCTCTTTAAGATAGGTGTGATAAATGAAATTTTAAGGCTGTTAGGGAAAACCTTTTCTGACAAAGATTTATTGAATAAATAAGACAGAGGCTCGCATAAAACGTCCGCGCAGTTATGAAAAATTATATTTGGAATCCCATCAGGACCAGCATTCTTGTTTTTATCTAACGATTTAAGTATATTATATACACATTGCGGATCAATGTGTGGAACTTCAATTGTTATGCGAAAAGATCACAGATACCTTGAGGTTCCACAGCAGAGATGTTTCCATAACGCACAATAGAGAGAAGTGGGGACGTCTTTCTATTTTTCTTAATGTACGACCAGAAGGGTTTAGCCATATTACGAGCTAAACATGATTCAATGAAACTAAGGTAATGGTTCTAATCATTTTTAATGAAGTTCTTGGCAAGCAATCTGAACGAAGAATAGTTCTGGTAGTCAGAAATATGATTTGATCGCTTGTACATGCGGCGAAGAATTGTTTTCTTTCGAAGTAATTGAATTGTAGATTTTGAAAACCAGTCAGTAGACGAAAGATCATTCAATATAGCGTCCCAATCAACCAAGCCAATTTCCGTTTTTATGGCGCTGTAGTTAGCTTTCCTAAAATTTCTTTTCGAAGTCGTCGAGATAAATGGCGAAAAGACTTTGAGCGGAATAGTTACAGTAATGTTTAAAGGTGGATGATGGGTGTCAATGGGAACAAACCCATCGAAAGACGAAATTAACACATTAGAAGCATCCGTATTCGAAAATACAAGGTCAAGTAGTTTATCGTTGGAATTGGGAATATTATTGTGTTGTTGGAGGGAACAAAGTTCGATGAAAGACGAAACACAAACGCTAAGACGGGAAGTTTTAGGTATAGATACAGTATGATTGTTGGACCACGAGGTGGCAGTCATGTTAAAGTCACCACAGACGAAAAACGAAAAATTGGCACTAAGATTATTGATGAAATTTGAAAATAGGTCAACGAAATTTTCATAAACAGAGAGCTCGGTTTGACAAGGGATGTATACGCAGCGCAGATAGAGTGAATGTGACGAGGACAAACAGACTTTTACCACAATGTTTTCAATCGGGAATGTGTCGAGCCCAGGGCAGGAATAACAAGTAAACCGGGTATTGACACTAACCATAACTCCACTATGATTAAAGAATCCTACGAAGATGCAAGGTGTCGCGTCTTGCATAGAAGAGAGCTGTCCGAGAGCTTTCCTGTGCGAACGGGTGTCAGACAAGGCTGCATATTATCACCAGCCATGTTTCTGGTGGTAATAAATGACATCTTGAAAGCTGCACTGGAAGGTGGGGAAGGTAAAGGTCTTCAATGGAGACTATTTAACATCTTAAGTCACCTTGATTATGCTGATGACGTGTGTTTGCTTGCACATACCCGTTCGGACTTAGAGTCAAATGTTCGCTCGTTGCATTCTAAATGCAAAGAGGCGGGACTGAAAATAAATGTGCGTAAAACCAAGTACATGCACATGGGTTCGAACGCAAGCACACCGATTGTTCTTAATGGACAGGATGTGGAAGAGGTGCAAGATTTTTGCTATCTCGGAAGCATTGTCAGCATGGACGGCGGAGCCGAAAAGGATGTTGAGTCTCGGCTAAATAAAGCTCGTCAGGCCTTCGGTATCCTTTCCCCTTTCTGGAGGTTAAGAGAGATCTCCCTTCGCACGAAGCTGCGAGTTTTTGACGCATGCGTCAAATCTGTGTTGTTGTATGGTTGTACTACGTGGAAAGTGACCGTTCGACTTACCAAGAAACTACAGACTTTCGTAAACCAATGCCTCCGACGCATTTTAGGAATATTCTGGCCAGAAGTGATCTCCAACGACGAACTTTGGAGTACAACTCGCCAGACTAAAATAGGTATTGAGATTCAACGGCGAAAGTGGCAGTGGATCGGTCATACTTTGAGGAAACCAGAGCAAAACATCGCAAAACAGGCTCTGGATTATAACCCTCAAGGAAGACGTCGGGTTGGTCGACCATGTAACACATGGAAGCGAGCAGTTGAGCAGGAGGCCAGAGGAATAAACAAGTCCTGGCAACAGCTTGAAGCCGATGCGCAGGATCGCACCTTGTGGAAGAGAGTTGTTTCTGTCCTATGCCCCTATAGGGGGTCTTAACAGGAATTTGATTGATAACTCCACCACCATCCTCCTTATCAGATCTTGCCAAATCGCGATCACATCTAAAGAGAGTATAGTTATCAGGAACCAATTCCGAGTTACTAATGGAAGCATTTAACCAAGTTTCCGAAACACAAAATAGGTCGGGCGCATCTACATACACTGAAGACCAGAAATCCTGCAGCTTGGTTTTTAAACCACGCACATTTTTATAAGAAATATTGATGTTTGAAGAATTATTAGTTTTAAAATTTTACTAGCAGCTAAGAACTTGCCGATGCTAGAGGAGCCGGCGGAAAAATTGAGTTTCATTATGAATTGCCAAACCAAACAAACCCCAAAACAAACGGGAACTGTCAAATCGGCTTTCACAGAAAAAAGTACTGCCAATTTAAAATTTCCCGTCTCTAAAAAAAACAACACAAACTGCACAACATCCCAAAATCATGACCTAGTTCTTAAGATCAAGAGCGTGCCAACTACTTCACGAAATTAAGAAAACAAGAAGATACATAGATATTGCATACAAATCACTCTAAAATTTTAAAAATCTGGGAGGCAGCCGACCTCTCATCCGGTTGCTACGTCTTTATCTAAGCTTTTGTAGTTGTAAACTAAAACCAAAAAAAAAAAACAGAACTCAAATGTAAAATATCTCTAAATTTATCTACCTTTTCTACAACCTCTTACAAAAAAATTGTTCATAAAATTTATATACTCACATTAAATCAATTTTATCTCGATAAACAGATTACCCAAACTCTTTAAGAGAACAAATACTTTCATAGTCATAACTATATTACAATTGTTTATCATCATCACCATTATAACGAGTGCGTGCGATTCCATTTCAGAAATTCCTAATTGCAATTAACTATGAGAATGGAAAAGTTCAATAGCTTGGAACTCAATCCAAAAGACTCGAATTAATTTAATCTCATGCAATTGATTCGTGATCACAACACAATGTTTACGAAACGAACTTATACAATTGTCTAGAGAAATACATATAGGGAATGAATGTGCTTCATACTGGATCATGCTCTCATACTCAATGATTGGATACATCTGGCTAAGAAGACATTCGTTTTTAATTTTTATTTAAAAGGGCGAACATATTCAATTACTGCTATCACCGAAAATGTGTGTTAATTTGTTTACTAATCAAATATAATTGCATCTGTTAATAAAAAAATAAAATTAAAATAGATAAAGTCGTGAAAACGATCGGTACAATAGTAAGGATCCAAATCAAAAAATCAGTTACTAGTCGAAAAAATCGCAATAATAATTCTAATTTTAGAATCAAATTTAAAAAAAAAATCCATTAACCAAATTTATTTTTTATAACTATTTATTTAGATAAGAAAAAAATCACGCAATACTAATTTATATGTGAAAAGTATGATTTTCGCAATAAACTGCTAACAGTTGGGCTTTTATTGATAATTTATTTGTTTTGTAAATATGTTTTATAAATAACAAGGTGCGATCGAAACGATCATTATAAAAATATTATTGAAGATTAGAATAGAACTAAAGATCTATGCATACAAAATTGGTGTTAAAATGCCTACGTAAAGATCTAGATGAGAATTTAATAAACTAATAAAGACAGTCAATGACATGGTACATCGCGTGTGATCGTATGATTTTTTACAAGATCAACAAAATATTACTGAAAATATTCGAATCAGGCCCATCGGTCGCTATATGAAAAGTATTGAAATAAATGAATAAACGTGGGCAATCAAATCATTCAAATCAGTTTGAACCAAAATAATGGATGAGGTCTAAGAAAAATATTGTTTATTAGGTCGGCTAAGAATAACAATCTATGACAAAGCAATAGCGAAAAAATATTTTGCAAACTTTTCCATTTCTTTTATTGGATTCGACATTTAACAATTTTTTTTTTAATTTGTCTTAGTTTAAGTTTAAACGATTGTTTGAATGGAGTGTTGACTTAAACTAAATTTTTATCAATTTATTAGTTATTGCCAAGCCCTCTTACGAGGAAACTACGTCATTGTATTTTTTGGTGGGTATAAAATCAATTTTCAATCAATTATTTGATTCCAGATTTATTGATTCAAGGTTTCCAAATAAGGCATGTGTTTATACTATTTTGAAAAGTAATTTAAAATTTGCGAGTTTGAGTCTACCAATCAGTTTTATAAAACAATAGAGGCATAACAAAAATTTTTTTTTGCGTCACTAGACTGCAAAATATTGCTCGTTCTGTTCATTGCCTAAGACCAGTAGACCGAAAGAGAAGTTAATAATAATGGTGCATTGACGTCACTTGTTTCCACCTCTTGATTGTTGCGATTTTCGCAACGTTTGTAAGAAATAAGACTTTTAGAAATATTTGATTTCGCTCAAAAACTCGGATATGAGTGATCCATTATCCATCCTCTCCGATAGCACAATAACTTTTTAAACATTGGGACATTATTTTTTGCATATGTATGTCCTTTTATCCAAAAAAATGAAATCCATTTGATTACGTTTATTGTTTGGAAACTGAATCTTCATATGGTTCGCTGCATGGCGAATTACAATTAGAATACGGACTGCAGTAACAAAATTGAAATAAAACTGGGTATTTCAAAAATTCCTTAAAGTAGGCTTTAATATTGAAAAATTATTCACTGACAAGTTATTAATTTCTCTCAAAAAGATTGTCAAAAGTTAGTGCATTACAAAATAATCAATCCGTTTTCTCCTATTTCGAAATTAATATTGAATCGAAAATTTATCGAATCTAACTTCCAGTCATTTTGAGTAGTGAATAGTGAGTACTATTTGGAAATTCTTTAATTCTTAAATATGTTCTTATTTACTCGATTATTATCTTTATAGTTAAAGATCTAATCTCACTGATTATGCACTGATAATATTCTTTCTTTTCAAACATTGTTAAATTTTAAATACCCTATAAATATGTTACTAATTGGAAAAATGTCTGTAGTTATTCCTGGTGTTGCGTTGAGAACATTTCTTCTGAAAGTTTTTTTTCTGTGATTTTATATAGTAATAACTAAATTTTGCACGAACTTATAATTTTCTTTAAAATGGGAGAAATTAAGGTATTTTATTTTGTAGATGTTTCTACTCGAGTAAAGAAATCATATGAAAGCTGGGAGTACAATAATTTTGGTACGCAGCTTATAACGCTAAGAAAAAAATGGATTTGCTATATCTTATCGTCACTCAAAAACTTCGATAAATCGGAAGTTCATGTCGTTAATATTGTGCACGTTGTCTTATTATCAAAAAAATTAATAAAAAACATAACAGGGCTACGATACTCTAGATGAAATATAATTTTTTTTCATCAAAAGAAATTTTGGATGGGGAGTGTTAGAAGGAGTGATAGCATTGAACTAATTTTTTCCCCATCATGCTAAAGTAGCTATAAAAATGTTTTATACAAAAAAAATTATTCCAAAAATTGAATGGGGACTGAGAAAATTAGTGAGTTAGATTTTGTGAAAATGTGCAGTTTGTATGGGAGGTGGTAGAAAGAGTGGGGGATTTTAGTGATTTTTTCAGAAATAACTAGGAATATTATAAAATTGACATCCCTTAAATTTCAGACTAGTGCCATTTATACTTTTCAAGAAAATCGATTTTGTGTGAAGTTGTGAAACTGTGTCATATTGTATGGGAGGGGGTAGAAGCAGTGAAGCTAATCAAATATTTTTTTCTGATCTTAGTGATATTACTAATTAAGTATTTATTACAAAATGTGAGCTCTATAAATGTTATATGTTCTGAGAAAATCGTCTTAGAGCATTTCATGAAAAAGTGCAGTTTGTATGGGAGCGGGTGGAAGGAGAGGGAGGACGCAAATAATTTTTCTACTGTAGATTTATACCATTATGAAAGTAATATATCCCAAAACTCAGACTAATAGCTTTTATACTTTTCGAGTAAATTAATTTATTGTTAAATTGCGAATTTGCGTCATTTTGTATGGGAGGGGATAGAAGGGGTGAAGCTAATCGTCTAATTTTTTTTTGCCTTACTAATAATATAATATAATAAATATTTGTTGCACAATTTCAGCCCGCTAAATTTTATACGCACTGAGTAAATTGGCTTAGAGTAATTCATGACAAGTACAGTTTGTATGGGAGGTGGTAGAAGGAGGAGGAGGACATGCATAATTTTTATACGGTAGATTGATATTATTATAAAAGTAATATATTCCAAATTTCAGACCAATAGCTTTAATACTTTTCGAGCAAATCCTTTAATTGTCAAATTGCGCAATTGTGTCATTTTGTATGGGAGGGGGTAGAAGGGGTGGAGCGATTTGGCCCGTTCACGAACTTGACCTTACTTTTTTGTCAAAAACGACGTGTACAAAATTTGAATAATCTAGCTCAACGCGTTCTCAAGCTAGAGAGCGAACAGACGGACGGACGGACGGACAGACGGACAGACGGACAGACGGACAGACGGACGGACGGACAGACGGACAGACGGACATCCGGTTTTGAGATTTTTGAGTTATAACATTAACTTCTGTATCATTCATTTTTTTCTCCAAGCCTTATTTCTTAGCGTTACAAACCTTAGAGCAAACTTATAATACTCTCAGATTTCATCTAGAGTATAAACATAAAAGAATTATGATTGGGCGTAAAGCCCAATCATATGATACTCTAGATGAAATGAGAAAGAGTTCAATGTACCGGAAAATATGTCAATCCAATTCTTTTAAATATTTAATAGTGGCTTTTGTATGGGAGGTGGTAGAAGCAGAGGAGGAAGGTTTGTAATTTTTGGATATGACACCTAATGTGGTATGCAAAATATTTCGTGCTGAATTTAAGGTTTGGAGCTTTCATTATTTTCAATTGGACATAGTTTTCCTAAAATTGAGGCATTTGTATGGGAGGTGGCAGAGGAAGTGGAGCGTTTGAGATGATTTTGAAAATGCTTAACATCACGCTTATCACCATGCTTTGATTAAATTTCAAATTCGATAGTTCTAATATACTTCAAGGAGAAATGCTTTTCTTGCATTTATAATACAGATATTTGTATGGGAGGGGGTAGAAGGAGTGAAGAGGAGCTGATAATTTTTTTTAGCATTTATTGCAATTATTAAAAAACAAATTCTGGCAAAATTTTAAGTTTATACTTTTTCTAGTTTTAATGGAAATCGATATAATGCACTTAACAAAAATTATACATTTGTATGGGAGGGGATAGAAGGAGTGTACGGATCAAAACACATTTTTTTCTCGTTATTGATATTTCTATTTTTATACTGTATGCAAAATATCAAGTTGATAGTTTCAACAGTTTCGAAGAAAAATAATTATACTCTAGATGAAATCTGAGAGTATTATAAGTTTGCTCTAAGGTTTGTAACGCTAAGAAATAAGGCTTGGAGAAAAAAATGAATGATACAGAAGTTAATGTTATCACTCAAAAATCTCAAAACCGGATGTCCGTCTGTCCGTCTGTCTGTCTGTCCGTCTGTCCGTCTGTCCGTCTGTCCGTCCGTCCGTCCGTCTGTTCGCTCTCTAGCTTGAGAACGCGTTGAGCTAGATTGTTCAAATTTTGTACACGTCGTTTTTGACAAAAAAGTAAGGTCAAGTTCGTGAACGGGCCAAATCGCTCCACCCCTTCTACCCCCTCCCATACAAAATGACACAATTGCGCAATTTGACAATTAAAGGATTCGCTCAAAAAGTATAAAAGCTATTGGCCTGAAATTTGGAATATATTACTTTTATGATAATATCAATCTACCGTATAAAAATTATGCGTGTCCTCCCCGTCCTTCTACCACCTCCCATACAAACTGTACTTGTCATGAATTACTCTAAGCCAATTTACTCAGTGCGTATAAAATTTAGCGGGCTGAAATTGTGCACCAAATATTTATTTAAAATTGTTAGTAAGGCTAAAAAAAATTAGACGATTAGCTTCACACCTTCTACCCCCTCCCATACAAAATGACGCAAATTCGCAATTTAACAATAAATTAATTTACTCGAAAAGTATAGAAGATATTAGTCTGAATTTTGGGGTATATTACTTTTATAATGATTCAAATCTACAGTAGAAAAATTATATGCGTCATCCCTCTCCTTCCACCCCCTCCCACCCCCTCCCATACAAACTACACTTTTTCATAAAATGCTCTAAGACGATTTTCTCACAACATATAACATTTATAGAGCTCAAAGTTTGTAATAAATACTTAATTAGTATTATCACTAACATCAGACAAAAATATTTGATTTGCTTCACTGCTTCTACCCCCTCCCATACAATATGACACAGTTTCACAACTTCACAAAAAATCGATTTTCTTGAAAATTATGAATGGCACTAGTCTGAAATTTAAGGGATGCCAATTTTATAACATTCCTAGTTATTTCTGAAAAAATCACTAAAATCCCCCACTCTTTCTACCACCTCCCATACAAACTGCACATTTTCACAAAATCTAACTCACTAATTTTCTCAGTCCCCAGTCAATTTTTGGAGTAAGCATTTTGTATAAAACATTTTTATAGCTACTTTAGCATGATGGGGAAAAAATTAGTTCAATGCTATCACCCCTTCTAACAATCCAAAATTTCTTGGGATGATAAAAAATTCTATTTCATCTAGAGTATCGTAAGATTGGGCTTTATGCGCAATCGTAGCCCTGTTATGTTTTAATTTAAAATTCAAAATTTCGTGAAATTTGTATGGGAGGTGGTAGAAGGAGTGAGGTGAAGTTAATAATTTTTTCTATGCTGATTGGAATTATAATAAAATTAATTCTGGCAAAAATTCGTTTTTATAACTTTGCTAGTTTCAGTGAAAATCGAAAAACTGCATTTTTCAAAATTATGCATTTGTATGGGAGGGCGTAGAAGGAGTGACGGGATCGGATTAATATTCAGTCATATTAATGAAATCTATATTATAATACTTTAACGCAAATTTCAAATCGATAGCTTAAATAGCTTCAAAGTAAAATCAATTTTTGAAAATATCGGAATTTCGTGAAATTTGTATGGGAGGGGGTAGAAGGAGTGGGGGATGTGGCCCTTTCACGAACTTAAAGTTACTTTTTTGCTAAAAATGACACACAAAAAATTTCAGCGCGATAGCTCAAAGCTTTCGAGAGTTATGCTGTAGACAGACGCACAGACGGACAGACAGCAACTCGGAATCGAAGTTTTTGAGCGACAACAAATATTTCTGTACCCTTGGCGGCTCTGTGCGAGCATTATTTCTTAGCGTTACAAACGGTAAGGTAAACACAATATACTCTCAGATTTCATCTAGAGTATAATAAAGCAAGTAAATGGGCCAAATCACTACCAATTGTATGTACCGCCTCCACGTAAAATGGTACAATTTCAATATTAAGCCGATTTTTTTTATCTAAAGCATGAAAGCCATTGAACTGAATTCTGCTTCTGCTTCTCCCTCTCCTCACAGTTTTAAGTGCGATCTAATGTTGTGTCTATCTTCTTGTATCTTCATTTTTAATGAGCTTTCTCACCTCCCCAATCGTGAAGAAATCCATTCCATACCAACAGCATAATTTCTTGAAGCGCGATAAGTCTATTTTACCAGTACGTATCAAGTTAATCTGTTTCTAGTTTCATTACACTCATTGCTACAATATGGAATAATTGCTTGGGGTAGTAGTAGTCCAAGCTTCCTTGCACCACTTAACATCGTCCAAAAACTTTTACTACAGATATTATTGAAAAAAAGCTAACTATTTCCTTCTGAAAAATTATGTCTAGTCTTACAAGTAATTTCAATTGATCTAATATTCAAACTAATATCAAGTGTTCAAATATACAAAGAAATAAAGAATCGTATCCGTTCGGTTAACTCAAACTTTACTAGGGCAAGTACTCATGAAGATATGTATATTACTACCAAAACGGAAAACGAATGTTGGGTTAAATCATTATTCATACATTGCAGCCTTGCCATCATTAATAAAAAGAAGCAGCAATATTGAAATCTTCAAGGCAAACATTAAAATGTATTACTATAAAGGTGTTAGTTAATTGATATTGTTTCTTCTTTTATTTATCATTGAAATTTTATTTATCACTAGCGATCGCCCGCGACTTTGTCCGCATAAGAATCGCAATAATAATTGTGCGTAAAGCCCAATTAAATGATAATACCGATGAAATCGAAATTTTTATAATCTTAAGAATTTTTGTGTGGAGAGTGATAGAAGGGATGACAGCACTAAATTAATTTATTTCACATCATGCTAGAGTAGCTATAAAAATATTTTGCACCAAATTTAAGCTTGAAAAACTGAATAGGTACCTTAAGAAACTTAGTGCATTGGATTTAGTGAAATTGTGCAATTCGTATGGGAGGTGGTAGAAGGAGTGGGGGTTTTTGGTAATTTTTCTAGAAACAACTATAATCACCATGCAATTGATATCTTTTAAATTTTAAATCAGTTAGATTTATAATTTTCAAGGAAATCTAGTTTTTGCAAAGTCGTGGAATTGTTTCACATTGTAAGGGATGGGGCAGAAGGAGTGGAGCTAATCGGTTAATTTTTCCCGATAATAATATTAACGCTAATTAAGGATTTAATACAAAATTTTAGCCCGATCAAAGTTATACGTATTGAGAAAATTGGTTTAGAGTATTTCATGAAAAAGTGCAGTTTGTATGGGAGGTGGTACAAGGAGTGGGGGTTTTTTGGTAATTTATCTAGAAACAACTATAATCACCATGCAATTTATATCTTTTAAATTTTAGATCAGTTAGATTCACACTTTTCAAGAAAATCGAGTTTTTGCAAAGTCGTGGAATTGTGCCACATTGTGTGGGAGGGGGTAGAAGAAGTGGAGCCAATCGGTTATTTTTCCCCGATAATAATAACAATGCTAATTAAAGATTTAATACAAAATTTTAGCCCGATCAAAGTTATACGTATTGAGAAAATTGGTTTAGAGTATTTCATGAAAAAGTGCAGTTTGTATGGGAGGTGGTACAAGGAGTGGGGGGTTTTTGGTAATTTATCTAGAAACAACTATAATCACCATGCAATTGATATCTTTTAAATTTTAGATCAGTTAGATTCACACTTTTCAAGAAAATCGAGTTTTTGCAAAGTCGTGGAATTGTGCTACATTGTGTGGGAGGGGGTAGAAGGAGTGAAGCCAATCGGTTATTTTTTCCCGATAATAATAACAATGCTAATTAAAGATTTAATACAAAATTTTAGCTCGATCAAAGTTACATGTACTGAGAAAATTGGTTTAGAATATTTCATGAAAAAGTGCAGTTTGTACAGGAGGTGGTGGAAGGAGTGGAGGGTTCTTAGTTATTTTTTAACAACTACAATTATCATTCGACTGATATATTTTAAATTTCAGAACATAACATTCACACTTTTCAAGAAAATCGAATTTTCGCAAAGTCGTGGATTTGTGTCAGATTGGGAGGGGGTAGAAAGAGTAAAGCTAATTGGTTAGTTTTTTCCTGATATTAATAACAATGCTAATTAAGGATTTTGATTGAGAAAATTGCAGTACAGTATTTCATGAAAAAGTTTAGTTTGTATGGGAGGTGGTGGAAGGAGTAAGGGGATTCAAATTATTTATATACTTAAAGATCGCATTTATAATAGAAATGATATATTTTTAATTTCAAATTAATAACTTTTATATGTAGTTTCCATGAAAATTTGATTATTATAAATTTTTGAAAATGAGTCACTTTGTATGGGAGGGGGTAGAAGGCGTAAGGGGAGTAAAATAAAACCTAAGGAAGATTACTTCCCGAGGTAGACCTAATAATCTGTGAAAGTTTCATTACAATCGGTTCAGGCGTTTTTACGTGAAAGCCGGATAGACAGACAGACAGAGAAAATTTTTAAAAACATCTGTTTCTGTTTAGTTATTGTACAAACAAAGCAAAAAACTAAGTTATAGCAAATAACAGACAGACAATACAATTATATTTATATGTATAGATTGAATTTTTAAAATTTATTATGTGTAATGTTGGCTCGATAAATTTGTTGAATTGTAATTACTATGTGCTCTTGTGTATTATATTTTTGAATTTAAGTACATACCAAATCATATTAAATGACCATGAAATTTATATTGTGAATTGTAAATCAAAATTATAGTACATTACATATTAAGAGAATAAACTGTATCATAGTTAACGACTAGAAGCTAGGGTATAGCCTAGTAGGTAGTGTGTTGGTCTTGTAATGCGAAGGTCGTGAGTTCAAATCCCGTTCGGGGCAATATATAATTCCGGCACATTGCCTGCTTGGATATATCTTGGTCACCTCAATCTAAGAAAATGAAAAATTCGTAGAAAGAGGGTTGTGCGAAGGGCTAACAACCCTTTCACAATAAGTAATAAAAAATGTTAAGGAACCTGAATATCAGGAGGCCAAGGTCCGATTTGGGCTGTAGCGCCATTGTAGAATAGAATAGTTAACGACTCCTCACCCCTACCACAAGATTAATTCTTAAAAGTAGTGCACGAATTTAGTCAATAATGTTATAATGATAAACTAATAAAATTTATAAAAAAAAATACTTTGGGTTGTAAATCTAATTGATATGCTGCATATTTGTTACCGTCCCTTCTACCACCCCTCATACAAAAATTCCATACTATTTCAAAACTTTGTTCTAAATAATTGAAATTTAATGATCAAAATCCAATCACCCTTTCTCCACCTCCCATATAAAAGCCCAAATTTCACTATAATTAAACCATTTTCTCAGTAGATTTCAATGCTTTTCTGAAATAATGTCGAATATTTTTTAAATATAGAATTTTAATACAGAAGTAATTTATAAAAATATCACTCCCATACACCTCACATACAATTTTTACAAAATACCTTAGTGTGATTATGCTTATTTCTATAAACGAAATAAAAATTTTGTTTACAAATAATTCAAAATTGAAATTTCCTTGACCTCATTGCTTCAAGTTCAAATTAGATTTTTGAAAAATTGCCATACTTGATTTTATAATTGAGTTTCTAGTTGACTGAAGACGACTTAGGCCAATTAAAATTGCTTGAAGAAGAGACAAGGTAGGAGATCTATCGATCGAAATGCTAAAGACAAAATCTCATGTCAGGAAAATTGTGATTTAGAGAAGATAACTCAAGCTTAGCACACGGGTATGTTTGTGTGGTTGTTACGCTTCATTACACTGTCAATCAAAAATAGGAACATAAGAAAAAAACGAAAAAGCAGATTACTACTGTCTATAAATCGATTATTATTAATACTGGAACTGACATACTGTCGAATGTGTCACAGGTCTATACTCGCTATTGTTTGCCACTACGTATACAATCCTACCTTAATAATGCATACGTTTGCGGCCCTGATATATCGAGCAATACCGTGGAGCTATGATTCAATTTAATAGACTAACCTCGCTGTCGGTGTATGTATATTGCGTGTGTGCTAGGTTTTATCCTTCCATAGTCTCTATAATTCGAGTGTGTCAACTTTAGTTAGTGATAGCGAGTCCAGTTTAAAAGGTGGGAAGATTCTGTTTCATAGAACCGATCGTTGTTAGTTCAGTACTAAGCTCTCACCTGTGTGAATAAAAACGTGTTTTAAGGACAGAACAGATAAAATAAATTCAAACGAATTTTTATTCAGAGTAAGTACTCTGCTTTTTTTATTAAAAACGTAATCTTAAAACATTTGGGCTGGAATTTTAAATGACTTAGAGTATTTTTAGTTTTTTATGCCATCAAGGAAGTTCCCCAAACTCTTCAGTCTTAATCTTTTACAAAAATTTAGTTCTTATTAATTTGCGTTATCAATCATTCCTGCTTCCTACTAATTCATCGCTATTGGACATAACTCCGCAGGGAATAAAAAGAGTTTTGGAATTTAGGGTAAACTTTTTCTTGATGTGTAATTGCCATACAACTTCCTATGGTTGGTTGTAATTAGCTGAGTGCCTATGAAACTGTATCAGGTGATTAATTAAATAATTTAATTGGTTCGTATTTCTCACCTGATATAGCAATAAGCCCAAAACTTTTAACACCATAAAAAAATTGCGTGGTAAATTATAATCAAGCGTTACATACGCTAGAATTTAGATATTTTTGTGGCTCTAATTTTGTAGTACGACTTGGATGAATAGAATTTAAATATTTTATCTCATAGAATTTATTTTAAACTCGTAAATAATTTTATAACTTTGACAGAGACGCGAATAAAGCTTGCACTATAATACTTTGGAACTTATTTATCTTCTACTTCTACAATGGCACTACAACCCAAATCGGAAATTGGCCTCCTGACCTTCAGGCTCCTTAACATTTTCATTACTTATTGTCGAAGTATTTTTAGCCCTTCGCACAACTCTCTATCTTCGATTTTTTTCATTTTCGTGGATCGAGGTAACCAAGCTATACCCAAGCAGGCAGTGTGCTGGAATTACACGTTGACCGGGATTTGAACTCACGCCCTTCGCATTGTAGACCAACACGCTAAGCTACACCCTAGCTGTAAGCAAATTAAATCTTCTTATTGCGAGATTCGTTTCTAGCTGGCTACGTACGAAACAATGTTAAAGATTCCAATTTAAGAAATTTACCAAAAATATCCTCTCCTTGTAACGAAGCAGTTTTTCGTTTTTTTTTAAGGTTCGTTAGAGACTGCTTCTACTTCATTTGCATGTATGAGGTAGAAAATTAAATTCTTTTAAATTTGTATTATGCTAAGTGGGCATTTTTAGCTAGGCTGCATAGCATTTTTTTCATCACTTTATGCTTAATTGACGCTGCTGGATACAAAATTATGTCATGAATACTTTTTTTGCGGTAGATGCGATGAGTGCGATAGCATCTGGTCGATGTTAATTCTTGTGTAATATCTATAGCTAATTTTCTTCGGCAATTATCATTTTACAACATCATATTAATTCTATAATTGCCAAGAGACTAAGAAATTGAGAATTTTTAGTACATTGGTATTATGTTCCTAAGATTTACCGTCTGGCGCTATTTTCTATACTTTCTAAGCCTAACTTCTTTTATATTTTTAAATAAAGGTATTGTAATTGTGGAAATGTTCGACCTCCATTTTTTAACAGATCTCCACGTCCTCAGACACTACAGTTTGTCGAACTTTATAAGGAATTTTCTCTATATAGTAAGTTCCTAAAAAATGGTAATAACCCATTTACGACAAATAGGTCGATATTTTTGCAAAATCCAGACATTTTTTTAAAATACTTATTCCGAGGAGTTACTCCAAAACATGAACTCTCGGTGATTTTAGTTATAAGGATTCTGTAAGTAAAATTTAGTAAGAATTTTTAATGTGATACTATTCTACATTTTGAAACCTAAAAGTTGATGGGTAAATAGTTTAATTTGAACCAGTAGAAACTGCGATATTGTTCATTTTTGTCCCAGTTTTTTATTTAGTTCTAATTTTGAGTTTTCAAAACACGCTAATTTTAAGTTAACGACACTATATTTTTACTAATATACGTAGCCACTAAATACAGTAACCTATGTGGTAAATTAACGTGAATATCTCCTACGACGTATTAACTCCATGTTTACCTTTAATACGGATTGCTTTTCTGACGATCATTGGTGGTTCTACCTTAAACCTAGTTGCAATTCAGCATTCATACTGGTGGATGCGAGATCTATCTAACATCTCTCTCAGTCTGTGGGTTGGTGCGCCCAGTTGTATGACGCAACTGCACGCCAAGAAACGTTGAACAAGTTCCACGAATTTCTGCCTGCGTTGTGGATATAACCATCAACCAATACGAGTACCCGAAAGGGATCTCATGCATGACTGTGCCGGTTTGATCACCTCATGTATCCGCCTATCTCTCCACCTGAGTGACCATTTGATATTCGATTCATTAACTCCAATTTCTGCATCTCATTTTGATCCCTTTGGGTCACTACTTTACCAGCCTGCAGGTACCATACGTGGTATTTTGATCTCTTTGGTCATTACTCTCTTTCGCATTTCTACCATGTTCTACCATGTTCTACCAATGTCATAGCTACTTTATCATAGGGGTCAACTGTGATGTATTTCGCTTACCTTGGTCACTACTTTCTTCCGCATTTACCATAAGTTCTAATTTAGTCTTCCCGTATACCTCCAGTTTCACTTCATGCAGATCACTACTTTCAGACAGACACACACGCCCCCCTCTCTCCACCCTCCCCATAGGTAAGTGGCAGGATTATTTCGTTCAATTCACTTCGCTACTCATTTCCGCAAACCAATTACTCAACCACCAAAACCTAAAATTTTTCTGCTCCCTTCGGTTTACTACTTTCACCATTAGATATCTAATTCTACATTGGCACTATAGCCCAAATCGGGCTTTGGCATCCTAATCTTCTGGTTCCTTACCATTTTTCATTATATATTGACCTTAGACCTTCGCACAACCCATTGTTGCAGATTGAGGTGACCAAGGTATACCGAAGCAGGTAGTATGCTGGATTTATGCGTCGACCGGTACTTGAACTCACGACCTTCGCATTTTAGACCAACACGTTATCCACTAGGCTACACCCTAGCTTCATCATTAGACTACTTTACCGATATTCAAACATCAGCGATTTAGCAATTCATCGTTTCGTTATTTCATCAGTTCAGTCCAGTAATTTTTGCTCTGTGGATCCATATGACTATAGGCAGAGCCTCGTATACCACCGATACTACTTAGTTTTGGGTCTTCGACACCTCCCCCGTAGTACCAGGTTTCAAACCTTTGGTCCGGTCTTTGTGAGATGCCTCCCACTTCAGTCAAAGTTCGTACATAAATTTTATACTGATTGAACACCTCGGGTCCGTGGAGTTGCCACGCTCCAAAAGCAAACGAATGAAATCGGCGAACCTTTCTAGACCAGAACCTACTCTCGCGTGGAAAGCCATTAAATACGAATATTGATAATCGTATTCGCGAATATCAGTCAATAAACTGCCAACAAGTCGGGCGAAACTTTATTATTCTTGGGACAAGTTGCAAATGCGTGGAAAGTCAATATGCAGGTTAGAGTGGTTAATGAAGACTAAATGAAAGGGTGTTCTTGGGCAGGGCTGTCATCAATTTAACACTTTGCGGAAACGTTCAAAAGCTCCAGTACATATAATCAATATTTCGTTCGTTTATTTATGCAAGTTTGAGTTTTTATGAGGGGAGGGGTGAGGGGTGGATGAAAATAGTTTTTTAATTGATTTCTTGAATTACTTCCAATATTCTCTGTATGGAATGTCAGTTTCATAGACGAAGTTGCATAGAATTTTCATAGGATTCGGTGTATTTTACATTCACGAAACCAAACATTTGTATGGGAGGGGGTAGAGGAGGTAGGGGAATCGTAAAATTTTTGACGCAATTTTATTTCCTTTCTCTTGTAAGGTGCTCGTACAAAATTTCAAGTTCGTAGCTTTTAATTTGTTGGTTATTAGTTGATTTAATGAAATTGGTCGAAATCATACTTTTGTATGGGAAGGGGTAGAAGGGCAAGCGCGATTACAAAAATTTTAACGTAATTTCATTTCAACTATTTTTATTAGTTTCTATATAAAATTTCAATTGATAGCTTTTCATAGTTAGGCGATAAATGATTTCTTAAGAATGGTCGAAAAAATAATTTTGTATGGGAGGGGGTAGAAATTCTGAAAATATTCTTATACTTTTAGAGATTTTTTTTAAATGCATTTTGCAAATTTTCAAGTTTCTATCTTAAAATTTCATTCAAAAAATTTTTCATTGCACATGAAACACCTTGTGCACGTTAGACCCCCACTTCGGTGCATAACAATTCTGGAACAAATTACTATTTTTTTTTTTGTACATCAAAGTGATGTGTCGACGTGCAAAATTTAAACTTTGTATCTTTTACCAGAGCCATAAAAAAATTACTCAAAATTTCCAATATTTTTGCTTACTCTCCCTCCCCTCACATCCCCAACTTAAATTTTTTACCAAAATTAAAGATTATATAGCTCTACATTTGACAAATTTTTGATTTGATATCTGTACTGAATTTTGAGATATCATCATCATCGATGGCGCGACAGCCCAAACCGGGCCCTGGCCTCCTGAAGTCGTCGCCTCCAATCGTCTCGATCCAAAGACCGCGTCCTCCAGCTGCTAATTTTTAAAATGGCTTTGCTGTCTTCATCAACCGAGTCTTCCCATCGCTTGCGTGGTTTGCCTACTGGCCGGTTACCACTCGCTTTGCCTTTAAGAGCGCGTTTGGTTCTGCCTTCCATTCGCTCTACATGGCCAGCCCACTGCAGTTTACGTAGCTTGATGAACGTTGAAGCTTCTGGGTCGTCGTAGAGTTGATACAACTCAGGGTTGTATCTTATTCGCCATTCCGTTCCTTCCTTCACAGGTCCCAAAATTCTTCGGAGGACCTTTCTTTCGAATGCGTTAACTGCTTTTTCGGAAGTTCGCGTTAATGTCCACGTCTCGCTGCCATAACAGAGCACAGGTCGTATAATAGTTTTATAAATCCGCAGCTAATTGTTCCTGTGCACTTTCTTGGATTTCATTATTGGAAGTACCGAATAACACGCCTTATTTGCAAGTATTATCCGTCGTTTGATTTCGTCTGTTTCATTACCGTCCTCTGCTAGATTAGCCCCAAGATATATGAAGTTGTCCACACTCTTCAAATTATATTCCGCAATTGTTATGTTTTTGAGATATAATGATTTGTAATTTTGGAAAGTGCGCCATTTTTGAAATACCCCTCATTTCCCCCCACTACTATTATGTCCACATGTTATATTTTTCTAATATTTCGCTAGTAAGGCTTTGTATATGTTTCAAGTTTCAATTACATAGCGTAAGAGACAGTCGAGATATTCATTCTTAAGTGTTTTTCTTTGAACCCCTCCTGACCCTCCCCCCTACAATAATTAGCCTCTTTCTAAGTTGATTCTAGAGAATCTATATGCTACCTCGAAGATATAATCATTTAAAAAAAAAAATTCGGCCGACAATTTGTTTTTAGCCCCCCCCCCCTTTTCAGACTCCAATGGATAAAAAATTAAATTATATTTAAAGTTTGTCCCACAATCCCCTTCATACCTCTGCTGATTTTCAGCTTCCTATCTGCATTCGTGATGGAGATATTAGCAGGTGAAGTTTTTGACTATTTCCCTCCCCCGACTCCCCCTTCCACCTGACACTCCCCAAAATTTAGATAATGGAGCTCACTTACCCAATCAACAATCCACCCAAAAACGAACATTTTACCTTTAAAGGTCTCGGGGATATGAATCTATATGTACGGCGTGCGGCGGACGGATTTTTATACTCTAGATGAAATCTGAGAGTATTATAAGTTTGCCACAAAGTTTGTAACGCCAAGAAATAAGGCTTGGAGAAAAAAATGAATGATACAGAAGTTAATATAATCACTCAAAAATCTCAAAACCGGATGTCCGTCCGTCCGTCTGTCCGTCCGTGTCCTCTCTAGCTTGAGAACGCTTTGATTTAGAAAGTTCAAATTTTGTACACGTCATTTTTAACAAAATAGTAAGGACAAGTTCGTGAACGGGCCAAATCGCTCCAACCCATTCTACCCCCTCCCATACAAAATGACACAATTACGCATTTTGTTAATAAACGGCTTTTCTCGAAAAGCATAAATGCAATTGATCCGAAATTCGGAATCTAATACTATTTTGAGGATTTTATTCTGCTGTATAAGAATAATTTGTGTCTTCCCCCTCCTTCCAACACCTCCCATACAAACTGCACTTTTTCATGAAATGCTCTAAGCCAATTTACTTAGTGCGTATACAATTTATCGAATTGAAATTTAGCACTAAATATTTATTTAGGATTATTAGTAAGACCAAACAAAAATTAGACGATTGTCTTTACCCCTGAAATTGTGCACTAAATATTTATTTAGAATTAGCAAACGCCTGCGACTTCGTTCGCATAAAAATAGCAATAATAAGTAATTTTTGAGAATGTAGTTAGTAATACATTATGTGGGATATATAATCTGCTTACCTTAATGGCTCTTTGAACACAATGTTTTGTATTTTGTTGGAATCAGAACCATAAATTATTAAGAATATACCATGATACTCGCATTTGAATGGGAGAGGCTCGTGATCAAATCAATCCCGTGATTTGAGATCATATATGTACGTATTGAAGAGCATTAAGGACATGTGAATAATTATAGCTTGTGTTAATTAAAAAAAAGCCCAAATAAAATAACATTAAGCTTGAAAACGTAACAGGACTACGATTGGGCGTAGAGTCCATTCATACGATACCATAGATGAAATCGAAATTTTTGTGATATTATGAAATTTTGTATGGGAAGTGGCTGCACTGAACTAATTTGTTTCACATCATGCTAGCTACGCTGTTTTGTACCAAATTTAAGCTTTAAAAATTGAGTAGGTACTGAGAAACTTAGTGCATTGAATTTAATGAAATTGTGCAATTTGTATGGGAGGTGGTAGAAGGAAAGGGGGGTTTTTGGTGATATTTCGAGAAACAACTATAATCATCATGCAATTGATATATTTTATATTTCAGGTCTGTATCATTCACGCTTTTCAAGAAAATCGAATTTTTGTAAAGACGTGGAATTGTGTCACATTGTATGGGAGTAGAAGGAGTGAAGCTACTCGGTTAATTTTTAAGGATTGAGTACAAAATTTTAGCTCGATGAAAGTTATTTGTATTGGGAAAATTAGTTTAGAATATTTCATGAAAAAGTGCAGCTTGTATGGGAGGTGGTGGAAGGAGTAGGGGGTTTTAAGAGAATTTTTGAGAAACAACTATAATCATTATGCAATTGATATATTTTAAATTTTAGATCTGCATCATTCACGCTTTTCAAGGAAATCGAATTTTTATAAAGTCGTGGAATTGTGTCATATTGCATGGGAGGAGGTAGAAGGAGTGAAGCTACTCGGTAAATCTTTCCCCGATATTAATAATAATGCAAATTAAGGTTAAGTACAACATTTAAGCTCGATGAAAGTTACACGTACTGAGAAAATTGGTGAATAGCATTTCATGAAAAAGTGCAGTTTGTATGGGAGGTGGTGGAAGGAGTAAGTGGTTTTGAGTGAATTTTTGAGAAACAACTATAATTATTATGCAATTGATATATTTTGAATTTCAAATCTGCATTATTCACGCTTTTCAAGGAAATCGAATTTTTATAAAGTCGTGGAATTGTGTCATATTGTATGGGAGGGGGTAGAAGGAGTGAAGCTACTTGGTAAATTTTTCCCCGATATTAATAATAATGCAAATTAAGGATAAAGTACAACATTTAAGTTCGATGAAAGTTACACGTACTGAGAAAATTGGTGAATAGTCTTTCATGAAAAAGTGAAGTTTGTATAGGAGGTGGTGGAACGAGTAAGGGGATTCAAATAATTTGTATACCATAGATCACATTTCTGATAAAAATAGTATGTTCTAAATTTCAAATGATTTGCTCTAATGGTTTTGAAGAAAATTTGATTATTATATATTTTTGAAAATTTTTTTTTTTTTGGGAGGGGGTAGAAGGCGTGGGGCTATTGAAATAAGACCACACGCAGATTACATCTCGGTGCACATCTAATAAACTGTGAAATTTTCATTACTCCACCCTCCTTCTACCACCTCCCATACAAACTGCACAATTTCACTAAATTCAATACACTAATTTTCTCAGTACCTATTAAATTTTTGAATCCGAAATTTTGTATAAAACATTCTGATAGCAACTCTAGCGTGATATGAAAAAATTAGTTCAATGTCGTCACCCCCTCTACCAGTTTCCCTACAAAATTTCTTAAAATAAAAAAAATTCTTTCATCTAGAATATCGCAGTCCTGTTATGTTTTGATTTAATATTACCTCATCTTCAACTAAAACGCTTTTTCGATATACACGGCTCCTTAACGATTCCCAGAATGTGTTCCACTTACGTTGAATATCGTATAAACAGAATAAGAAGTTATGAGCTTGAACTCGAACATTTTTCGTTTGGTTTCCGGGTTCAAATTTTCTAAAATTTTTTGCTATCATTGAATCGGTTCCATTCAAAGTACTAAACTCCATGTTGGAAATTGCTTATTAAATATGAATACAATACATAATCGATAGATCGTGCCCATTAGCAATTTATAACTACGTACTGCTGAAAAATCATGCAAACAATAGGTATATTAATGTCGTATGGTGAGGTGTGTCCAATAAAGACTAGCATTAGGAATTAATAGTTGAGACTCTTCTCTTCTCCAAATTTTGTAGATAAAAACATAACATTCCTTTACTGGAACTTAACAGATTTAAAAATTCCGAAGTACTAGATCTCATGTAAATTTTAATACAAATCCTTCCACAGTTATATAATAATTATTGTATTGACATTTCATCAATAAAATGGTAGGGTATCCCTTTAATTTCATTTCCCCTAATTAAATACCCAACTGATACCATTATTCTAAATAGAAGAATCGATTACCAGAACGTTCCAATCAAACTTTCCGTCACATGCAGCAGGGGTTGCTGATGACTCTAGCAAACATGCATAAGGAGCGAGATACCCCTGCTATGTCCTGAACCCGCAGTGAAAACGATTGGCAATTACTTCTGCACCGCCACCTAAAACTAGGAATATTCTACAAAAAAAGGATTGCGTGGCAGAACGATTTGTGTAAGTCCTCATTCCGTAACTTGCACAGCACAGCAGTTTGATCTAAAAATTAGTAAACATTGGTAGCGAGGAAAACGAATTATATTTTTGTGCATTAATTACCGAAATGTGGAAGCGAAAACAACTCCTCCCGATAAACGAGTGAATGAACCTCGTTAAGTGATTTGCAGCATATTTCGAGCAATGTTGGCTGGTAACGAAACTCGTGCGTCCTAAGCACGCAATGGAGAAAGTGCGGGTGGTTAAAGTTAACCCAGTTTCCACGAGTCGGTATTTGCTCCTTTAAGTAGGCCGTGGAACGTGGGCACTGTCTTCATTAGCCCTTGCCTCGGTCTCGGGTCGGCATTGGCAGTGAGTGGTCTGGTCAAAGGTTAGTGTTCGCTTGAACGCGCAATACTGACGAAAGAGTTCCGACCAAGGACTAAGGTCCTTCTTAGTAACCGATTTTTCTTTTATTTTCCTTCCTAGTTATTTCGGTATTTAACTAGCGCGCATACAATTGATTTTCAAAAGCGACGAAACAATTTTTTTTTGTACCAAATCGATACGAAACGAACAATTATGCTCGACAGAAGGAAAAGATTTCAGACAGTTGCTCTTAGCATTGAAGCGAGTTTAGTATTGGGAATTCCTTGTCGAATTGAAGTTTTATTTCAATTTAAAAAAAAATTAGTTAAGTGATAAATAAGGAAATAAATTTAATAATGTCTTCAATCTTACCGTCCACAATTCCGTCCAATCTGTCTAAGAATCGAATTATTCGTCGGGTAGATTCATTTTGTGATTTTGGTTAATACTTTTTATTCTAATGCAGTTGTGATTTCAATTCGCAGATGTCCAACCGACCGGCTAGTGACATTTTAACGAAGGAATCGGACCTTGTGAATAAAAGCAAGCGTGCATTAGTTGACGGTAAGCCGAAAGATTGCATCGATAAATTGCGTTTGATGTGCTTGAGTCGCGGTGCAACCGGTATTTTGGGATTGGGCAGGTAGGGCCGCTGTAGTTCTATTGTCGAATTGCCGGTTAATATTTTTTTTTTTTTTTGAATTTACAAACTTTCAGAGCCTTTCGACGAATGGACGATGACGGAAATAAAGCACTGAACCAGGAGGAATTCATTAAAGGATTACGTGATACCGGTCTGGAGTGCAGCGATGAAGAAGGACAGGAGATATTTCAAAAGTATTGTATTTTTCTATTTGTTCAAATATTCATTTAGTGAGTCAAATTCTATTTTAGATTCGACCTGGATGGAAGCGGTAGTATCAATATGACCGAGTTCTTAGTGGCATTACGGGTGAGAATTTGACTGCATAGTTGTGACTCATTCAACAAACAATACCACAAATAGTTAGTTCAGTTTGGCTTTAAGCCCAAAGCGTGAGCAATATCTTTGACGGGTTAGATAATAAAGGTTTTTTGCGCGAAATATCCCAAATACTCAGCAAAAGAAGCAAAGACATGAAAAATTGCAAAATATACATATTGCCTCCTGTTTTAGTATTTCGTTTTTTACAATTTTTGACGTTCTACTAAACCAAATCAAAAACTAACTTCTTAGAAAATTTCTTTTCGAGTAATGGTTTGGTGATTTTTTTCACGTCACGTTTAATAAAGCACAACAGTGTGAAATCCGAATTCAAAATGCATTGAGAAAATGGTATCAAACTAATAACGGTCTCACCAAAGACCGAAACGTCATGTCTAATCAACCACAATTTTAAAAAATTTTAATCTAAAAAACAGAAAACGGTCACAATCAAATCTTCATTGGTATCCATAGCTATCATCATCAATGGCACGACAGACCGAAAAGGGCCCTGACCACTTGAAGTCGGCGCCTCCAATCGTCTCGATCCAAAAACCGTGTCCTCCAGCTGCCGATTCTTCCCATCACTTGCGTGGTTTGCCCACTGGCCTGTTACCACTCGCTTTGCCTTTAAGAGCACGTTTGGGGATTCTTCTTTCTTCCATTCGCTCTACATGGCCAGCCCTCTGCAGTTTACGTAACTCGATGAACGTTGAAGCTCCCGGCTCGTCGTGGAGTTGTATGGATGTATATTATTCGCCATTCCGTTCCTTCCTTTACAGGTCCCGAAATTTTTCTTCGCGTTAATGTCCACGTCTCGCTGCCATAACAGAGCACAGGTGCTATATAAAAGTTTTATATATTCGCAGCTTATTGTTCCTGTGCACTTTCTTGGACTCCATTATTGGAAGTACCGAATAATACGTCTTATTTGCTAGTATTATCCGTCGTTTCATTTCGTCTGTTGCATTGCCGTCCTTTGCTAAATTAGCCCCAAGATATGTGAAGTTATCCACACTCAAAATTATATTCCGCACTTGTTATGTTTTGTCTGATTGTCGTTCTCCTTCTTGTTTGCGTCATTACTTTTGTTTTGATTTCATTAATGCGCAACCCGACTTCTTTTGCGGCGGAGTCAAGATTGACAAATGCCTCCTTAGCACTAGGAAAGGATCTTGCTAGAATGTTAATGTCGTCAGCGTAAGCTACTAGTTGGGTGGACTTGAATAGGTGGTGTCGACTGGGATTTTTCGGACGACTTACTCTAGTGCCAAGTTGAAAAGCATGGGGACTAAACCATCTCCATGCTTTAAACCACATTCAGTTCGGAAGCTGGTTGTAGAATCGGTTTGTATTCTCACTTGGGATTCAGTGTTCGTCATTGTGAGTCTTGTTAGTCGGACTAGTTGTGGGGGAATTCCAAAGTTAAGTATGATTTTGGTACAGTATGCTCCTGTCGATACTGTCGTATGCTTGTTTAAAATCTACGAAGATTTGGTGCACGTCTGTGTTATATTCCCAGCATTTCTCAATCACCTTTTTCACTGAGAATAGCTGATCTGTTGTAGATCGTTCGGTTGTCAATCCACCTTGGTATTCGCCAATTATTTCTTTAGTATACAGCTTAAGACGACGTTCAATTATTTTTGTCATTATTTTATATGACGTACACAACAATGATATTCCTCTGTAATTCTCACAGCAGAGTTTGTCTCCTTTCTTGTAAATTGAACATATTATGCTTTTTCGCCAATCGTCGGATATGTTTTCCTCTGTCCAAATTTTGCATATCATGCTGTGTAGTATGTTCGCGACACAGTTTCAGAAGGTCAACTGGTATTTCGTCAATTTCCGGCGCTTTGTATAGTTTTTGGTCACATATAGCTGATTGATTTCGTCCAGCGTGGTTAGTGTCGCTGATGATTCATTTTTGTCAGTTGAAACCTCAATTGAAATGTCTGTTCTGATGGAGAGGGATTGAGAAGGTGTTCAAAGTAGCAAGCCTATTTCCTTTTGATTTCTTGTGTGTCGCTGATGATGTTGCTCTCTGCGTCTTTGCTCAGACTGGTTTTTGGATTATATCCCTGTTTTAGGTCTTTTACTATTGCGTTTGCGTCCCGCGATTTATTTTGTTTCATATCGTCGTCCATTTTTTGTATTTTATTATTATGGTACTTCCTTTGTTTTCGCCTGCAGGTCTTATTTGCATATCGCCTAAGCCCGTCATATCTATCCTTTTTGGATCGTGTTGGTCGTTCGGTAAAAATTAATTTTTTATAGCATATGTATGCTGTATTTTAAAAATCCTAATCTAAAATTTAAGTTGTTTTAGTTTGCCAAGCTTAATGACCAACATCTAGTTTTGCAGTTGTAATGACTTTTTTTTTTTTTATTAAATCGTCAGCGATTAAACTTTCGGTAGACTTACAGCTCCAGTTTTCTGAGTGCAGATTAAAGTCTTAACTGAAGCTGAGGCTGGAAATAAACCCTTAACGCGTGCTGACGTAGGTCATCGTCAGTAAAAGGCAATGAACTTTAATCAATATCCATTAAAATTTCATAATTTTCAAATCTAAATTCATTCGTGCTAAATTTCTTTTGAAACAAGTATTAGATTAAAACTAAAGAACAAGACACGAGTTCGAGGCCGATTAAGTATTTTAATTTAGCATAATTTCTCAGAATTTTGAAAAACATAATTTTCCACAGCTACTGAAAGCGTGGTCAAATAGCAATAATCTTTTCAATTAAAGCTCTTCTACTCCTGTCTTCTTCTTATTATTATTCAGTGTTTTTTGCTAAATATTTCATTTTTAATGCATAAATTTGTACGATCGACTAGTCTTACGTATTCTTAAGCTGCGTTTTCATCAAAGGCGCAGAGCCGTGTATGCCTGAGCCGAGCGAAAGCTCTCAATGTAAACATGCTCACCCAGTCCTAACGAGAACTGTGCGCAAACGAACTAGAGTTACTGTATAGGAACGGACCCTCTCTTATTAAAGTTTGGACACCAGATTCCAGTACAAAGTGGGAAATTTTTGAATTGAAGATCTTAGGTCAACTATTTTCACATATTTTCTGCGATTGATTCTCTTTTTCGGTGAAACTTTAGGCCAAGTATACATTTAAAGTCCTAAGAAGAAAAAATTACGTTTCAAGCAGTTTTTAGTAAAAAAGTAATCTCGTATCGTCTTTTCAGTACGAGCTGTCGGCTCGGCTCTGCGCATTTGGTTAAACGCTTTATGTTAAACACCGAGTTTCTGTAGTTTGAATTATTGCGGAAACAGAAGTGTCCACATTTTAATTTGAAAATAAGGTAATGAATCCAGTCTCTCTAAATTTAAAAAATTACGGCGCAGTTAACTCAGCATTCTTAGTAAATTAAATTACAAGGCTTTGGTAACTACCTTAGCGAAAGTGCACGTTTAAACTTTAAAAGTGTAAAATTCAGCAGAATAACCACGGAAGAAAACAGGTATAGAAGAGCATTAACAGTTGTAGTTGCAAGCTTGATGGCTGAAAACTGAACTTGTGGTAGAGTTGTTTATACTCTAGATGAAATCTGAGAGTATTATAAGTTTGCTCTAAAGTTTGTAACGCCAAGAAATAAGGCTCGGAGAAAAAAATGATGAATACAGAAATTAATATTATCACTCAAAAATCTCAAAACCGGATGTCCGTCCGTCCGTCCGTCCGTCCGTCCGTCTGTGCGCGCTCTAGCTTGAGAACGCGTTGAGCTAGATAGTTCAAATTTTGTATACGTCGTTTTTGACAAAAAAGTAAGGTCAAGTTCGTGAACGGGCCAAATCGCTCCACTCCTTCTACCCCCTCCCATACAAAATGACACAATTGCGCAATTTGACAATAAACGGATTTGCACGAAAAGTATAAAAGCTATTGGCCTGAAATTTGGAATATGTTACTTTTATGATAATATCAATCTACCGTACGAAAATTATGCGTATCCTCCCCCTCCTTCTACCACCTCCCATACAAACTGTACTTGTCATGAATTACTCTAAGCCAATTTACTCATTGCGTATACAATTTAGAGAGCTGAAATTGTGCACCAAATATTTATTTGAAATTGTTAGTAAGCCCAAAAAAATTTAGACTATTAGCTTCACCCCTTCTACCCCCTCCCATACAAAATGACACAATTTCGTAATTTGACAATAAACGGATTTACTCGAAAAGTATAAAAGCTATTAGTCTGAATTTTCGGATATGTTATTTTCATAGTAATTTTAATCTACAGTAGAAAAATTATTTGCTTCCTCCCTCTCCTTCCACCCCCTCCCATACAAACTACACTTTTTCATGAAATGCTCTAAGACGATTTTCTCAGAACATATAACATTTATAGAGCTCACATTTTGTAATAAATACTTAATTAGTATTAGCACTAAGATCAGAAAAAAATATTTGATTAGCTTCACTGCTTCTACCCCCTCCCATACAATATGACACAGTTTCACAACTTCACAAAAAATCGATTTTCTTGAAAAGTATAAATGGCACTAGTCTGAAATTTCAGGGATGTCAATTTTACAATATTCCTAGTTATTTCTGAAAAAAAATCACTCTAATCGCCCCACTCTTTCTACCACCTCCCATACAAACTGCACATTTTCACTAAATCTAACTCACTAATTTTTTCAGTTCCCACTCAATTTTTGGAGTAAGCATTTTGTACAAAACATTTTTATAGCTACTTTAGCATGATGGGGAAAAATTAGTTCAATGCTGTCATCCCTTCTAATACTTCCCATGCGAAATTTCTTGGGATCACAAAAAATTCTATTTCATCTAGAGTATCGTAAGATTGCGCTTTACGCGCAATCGTAGCCCTGTTATGTTTTTAATAAACATTTGAATTTTCATCTGCTAATTGTATTAGTATCACAAGAAGATTAACGTCTTTTTCCATAATATAACTTCGTGTCTCATTTTATTAATAAACTAGCAAACGCCCGCGACTTCGTCCGCATAAAAATCGCAATAATAAGTAATTTTTGAGAATGTAGTTAGTAGTACATTATATGGGATATTTAATCCGCTTACTTTAATGGCTCTTTGAACACAATATTTTGTATTTTGTTGGAATCAGAACCATAAATTATTAAGAATGATACCATGATACTCGCATTTGAATGGGAGAGGCTCGTGATTAAATCAATCCCGTGATATGAGATCATATACATACGTATTGAAGAGCATTAAGGACATGTCAATAATTATATCTTGTGCTAATTAAAAAAAAGCCCAAATAAAATAACATTTAGCTTGAAAACCTAACAGGACTACGATTGTGCGTAGATCCCAATCATACGATACCATAGATGAAATTGAAATTTTTGCGGTGTTAAGAAATTTTGTATGGGGAGTGGTAGAAAGGGTGACAGCAATTAACTAATTTGTTTCACATCATGCTAGAGTAGCTATAAAAATGTTTTGTACCAAATTTAAGCTTCCAAAATTGAATAGGTACTGAGAAACTTAGTGCATTGAATTTAATGAAATTGTGCAATTTGTATAGGAGGTGGTAGAAGGAGTGGGGGGTTTTTGGTGTTTTTTTGAGAATCAACTACAATTATTATGCAATTGATATATGTATTTTAAATATCAGATCTGTATCATTCACACTTTTCAAGAAAATCGAATTGTTATATAGTCGTGGAATGTGTCTCATTGTATGGGAGGGGGTAGAAGAAGTGAAGCTACTCGGTTAATTTTTTTCGCGATATTAAAAATAATGCTAATTAAGGATTAAGTACAAAATTTTAGCTCGATGAAATTTAAATGTACTGAGAAAATTGGTTTAGAGTATTTCATGAAAAAGTGGGGTTTATATGGGAGGGGGTGGAAGGAGAAGGGGGTTTTTGGTGATTTTTTGAGAAACAACTATAATCATCATGAAATTGATATATTTTAAATTTCAGATCAGTAACATTCACACTTTTCAAGAAAATCGAATTCTTGTAAAGTCGTGGAACGGTGTCACATTGTATGGGAGGGAGTATTAATAATAATGTTAATTAAGAATTTCATACAACATTTTAGCTCCATGGAAGTTACACGTACTGAGAAAATTGGTGTAAAGTGGCTTATGAAAAAGTGTAGTTTGTATGGGAGGTGGTGGAAGGAGTGATGGAACTCAAATAATTTGCTTACCAAAAGACTGCATTTATAATAGAAATAATATATTTCAAATTTCAAATTTATAGCTTTTAAAGTTTCCAAGAAAATTTAATTAATATATATTTTTGAAAATGAGTCAATTTGTATGGGAGGGGGTAGAAGGCGTGAGGGGAGTGAAATAAAACCAAAAGCAGATTACATTCCGATGGACACCTAACAAACTGTGCAAGTTTCATTACAATCGGTTCAGCCGTTTGTGCGTGAAAAGCGACCGGACAGACAGACAAAAATTTCAAAAATGTGTTTTTATGCTTAGTTATTGCTAAAATAAAAAACTAACTTATAGCTATTTATAAGCAAATAACAGACAGGCACTACAATTATATTAATATGTATAGATTGCTTATCGTTTTCTTAGAATAAAATTGCTGATACGGTACTGGACAGAGTACCTTGAATTTCAAATAAGGAAAAGTGTATAATTTGAGCAAAAATTCTTAAAAATCCAACTGCAAGTACTAGACTTTTTTTAATCTAGAAGTATCATCCTATAAGTTGTAGCTACATCGCAATTTTCAAAGAAAATGATTTGCAGCATAAAGAACAATATTTGTTTGAACCACATAATAGTCCTGTTTTATTTCATAATATGCGGAACTAAAACCATTCTAAACATGTTGTTTGTCCTGTAAACTGTTCAATATCAAATACTGAGAGTGGAATTTTTAGAAATCACATAGAGGAGCTCTATATCACCTAAACCGTCCTAAAATATTGAAGTGCGCAAGTTGTCGCAAAAATTCAAACTACAAGCTCACTTTAATTTAAAATATCCATAAACTTTATTTATCGCCTATTATTAACTCTCTCAAATACTAGAAAGTTCTTTCGTTCACCAACTATTGCTTTTCTAAAGGGTTTTCCAATAAGGACTTGACAACTTTTTTTCTGTAGTAAATTTTTATAATTTGCAGACGTTGTTCCTTCGTGTACTTTACCATGATAAAAATGTTAAGTTTACTGAATAAATTGACAGTGACAGTTCGATGATTAGTGAAAGGGTGCGTTCACAAATTGAATTCAAAGTTGTCAAGTCCTTATTGAAAAACCCGATATTTCCGATTGCGACTTTCCACGCGATTACCCGAGCTTGATTCTTTCGTTACCAAATTTAGAGTCTTTCGCCCGCTGCAACAGCTCGCCTTTTTATATCGCTCATTTTGTCAACATTTCGTCAGCCTTTCGTTTCCTCTGCATTCGTTTGTATTAAGCATTACGTATGTATTTCGCCTGTCTGTCTTTCGTCTATTGATATGTGTAGTGGTGTAGGCGATCAACTGTAACTATGCATTAGCTCATAATATTTCCGTCGGCGCTAGTGCGAATTTTCGTAGCTTCGATTTCCTTTTGTAAACCAACCCATTCAGCACTCGCATTTCTCATCACGGCGAACGAATGTATAATATGTAACAATATGAACAAATGAACATTTTCTTTCTACACCATATATCCTGATTTGATAAAATATTTTAGACTTCAAACTGTCCTAATTTTTTGCTATATGTGTATTGTAGATAATTCTGTCTTCATGCGTAAAGCACAAACACATTTTTAGGGGATTTTCGATATTGAAAGATTTGGGATGCAGACGCAGACCAACTCAAATAGGTGCATTTTTAAGTTGTATTGCCAGATATTAAAATTATTCAGAAGTGGAACTATTATACTTTTCCATTGTTTATCCACTGTATTTCGAATATTTCAAAAGCCAATTGGATCTAAGTAAATCGCACTTTAATATGTTCTGCTATAATTTAGGGGGTCACCCTATAATGCTATGCAAAGTTATGTCGATGTAGGTATTTGAAAATTTGAAAGGTTATTAAAAACAAGCTAATTTAAATGGAGAGAGACTAAAGTGACAGTCAACATTGCTTTTGAAGCACTGGAGGCTGTACTTGTTGGGAAACACTTTGGCTGGTAAAGTGTTCCAAAGTTTGACGATCGGGAAATGAATGACCGCCTATATTTCAATGTTCGAGAAGGCAAGGGTTTGACTGTGTACTCGTGTGCCGGTTCAACTTGACGAGTATTTCGGGGAAAAATATAGAGTGAAGGGATGAGTGCTCTTAGCTCCGCATTGCATTTACCATGGAAGTAGCGATAGTAAATGCTGAGACATTTCTACGATGATCGAATCGATAGAAGACGTGATGGTTTCGTTTCCAATCCAAATTTTGAATACGATCGAGCAACACGAGGTGTGTTTTGTGTGGCCCGAGCCCAAACATGTGATTTGTACTCTAAACGTGGACTGAAGTATGTCTTATATATGGTTGGTCGGGGTGAATTATTATTGCAATTTCGGATAAAAATTTTAACGCGTGGAAATGTGAAATTATTCGAAGCGCAAAGTTGTACGCTGCCAAAGGTCACATTGTAAGATAGCACTGAAACATCACGTTTGAGTGATAGATGACAGGCCTGGGTTTTGGAGACGTTGAACTCTACTCTATTTTTCCTGCCCCTATTCCAGGATTAAGTTGAGATGTGAGTTCAGCGAAAAGAATACCTCCATGCGATTGGAAGCAATGAAGTGCTTGTTTGATTCCGCTGCAGAGTTAAATAGATAGGTGTTATCCGTAAAACTAGGGATTGTATTGAGAGTGAGCTACAGAAGGTCGTTTTTGAAAACTAAGAAAAGAGCTGGAGATAAAACAGAACCTTGACGGACGCCGGAATCTATTAGAAAGGAAGAAGTAGTAACGCCATCTAGTACTTCTTGTGTAGTGAGTTCATTCCATTGAACAAGGGTAGCATTAAGACCTATAGCTCTACACTTAACTATGAGACATTCATGCCAAATTCTGTCAAAATCTGTTGCAATGTCAAGCGCAAGAACTTGAACTTCGCAGTGTTTATGTATGCATGAAGCTCTAACATTCAGTCTCGTAAGCCAAAAGATCTCCCATCGACCTTCCAGAACGGAATGGATTAGCTGGTTATGTGAAGCTAGCGCGCTCTCACTGTACCTTAGCGAATCCCCTGTGGCCAGACTATTCATGAAAACTTATAAATTGCAAACTCTTTTATGTAGTAGAGGGTTTTGAATTCGTCAGTTTTATAGCTTAAAATTTTTGTCGTGTTTATAAAAAAATCAATTTTTAATTATCAAAAAAAAAAAAATATCATTTTAGCCACCAATGTCGCAATCACGGCTCAACATTATCGATAAGGCATTCGAGAAGCTTGATAGAACTGGCGATGGTGTCATAACCGTCGACGACTTGAAAAGTGTTTATTGTGTTAAAAATCATTCGGGCTATTCGAGCGGAGATTTAACTGAAGATCAAATTTTAACTATATTTTTAGCGAATTTTGAAGAAGGTGGAACTGTTGACGGAAGTGTGAGTATAGATGTATATATTAGCTGCAATAAACCATAAACAAATTCTAATCTATTACCCTTTAGGTCACTAAAGAAGAATTCATCAATTATTATTCGGGTGTTAGTGCCTCGATCGATAATGATGCATATTTCGATCTAATGATGCGACAATCGTATAAATTGTAAATTTATTGACAGCAAAACTGGATTTTCTGAACCTTGAACAGATTTTCTTTTATTGTTAATTTGTTATTTTCACTCGGTGTGACCTTTCTATTTCCTTAAATTAATAAATATGAAGGATTAGAGTTAAAAAAATAACAATAATAATTTCTATCTCAGCTCATCGCACGAATTCTTTTTTTTAAATGTTAACCGTTTATATATGAAAATATTATATATGAAAAAAAAAACAATGTAATTTAACTCTTTTCATTGCAAACTTATTATTGATAAAAAAAATATAAATAACACATAATTATGTATTAATCGCGTTTCAAACTATAAGTGCGTACAAATATCGAATAAATCATTAATATTTGGATTTTCTAAAGCGATTGATTTGCAGAAATCTGGGAAGGTAACGTGTAATGTGTGTTTCGACTCAATCGTTCAAACGAGTTGTCTGTGGTATCACGAAAAGCACTATATGTCACTAAAGTCCCTCCTGCATACTACGCCTCCGTTCTTCTCTGTTCAGTCCTTTGGTTTGAAAATCTTATCAGTGGTTTGCTGTCTGCATCAATAGAATTCTGCCAGCGCTTTCGTGATTTTCTCATTAGTCTTTGTCCACTCACTTATTTTTAAACGAATTGTGTTGTACTTGAAATCCCGGCGAACCCCTAGCTCGCAATAATTGGTGTCAGAAGTGGGATTTCAAGGATAAATTCGGGTTAAAAATCGCGAGTGAAATTAAAATTCTCGAACGGATAATTTTGTGAGAGCGAAAAAGTGAAACTAAAATTCTCGAACGGACAGTGAGAATTTTATGAAATCGAATATTCTCGAGTGCTTTAGTGAGGCTGAGGGTAAGGATGCAGATAGTTTTGAGTTCCAAACCGAAGAATCTCGTGAAGAGGAGTGTTCTGGTACATCGGATGCTCTGACACAGTTAATGCAACAAATGATGAACAAATTAGATCAACAATCAGCTGTGACAACGGACTTGAATCGGAAATTAGACCAACAAAGTCAGCTGTCAGCTGACCTTAATGAAAAATTAGATCAGATCTCAAAGGACCTCAACCAAAAATTGGAGCTGCAAAATAATAAAATAGACACCAAGGCAATAGAAGAAAACGTAGAGAAGAAACTTCGAATCTGCGAAGAACAAATTACGGAAAGGATATCCGGGATTGTAGAAGAAGTCCAACGCCTAAAAAGGGACTTCGATAACGTGAAAGCGACTGAAGTCATCAAGACAGAATACGTTACGCACAAGAGTCTCAAAGCTCCAATCTTCGATGGACAAACACCGTGGGCTATTTATAAGACACAATTTGAGGCCGCCGCAAGAAACAATCATTGGAATGATCTGGAACGAGGAACGGCTCTTATATTGGCGCTAAGAGGTCCACCAGCAGAGTTCTTCAAACGATTCCGCAGGAGCAACAACAAGATTGTTCATTGTTAGTCCAGACATTGAATCTTCATTACGGCAGTGACCACATGCGAGAGATCTATAAAGCACAGCTGTACAACCGAACCCGAAAGAATGGTGAAACACTTCAAGAGCTGGCACGCGATATTGAACGACTCACACTATTATCGCTTCCCAATGCGCAAACAGAGCAACGCAGCTGTTTTCGCATTTAACAATGCTGTACAGGACAGAGAGCTGCAACAGGCGTTAAAATTGGCAGGTAAGAAAACGATTGGCGAAGCCTTAGTATATAGGCTGACGTTCGAAGCTGCCAAGCAAAGCTCGCGGAGCAACTATCGAGTCCGGGAAATAGCAGAAGAGTGTGTGTGTCAGAAAGCAGAGCACACCAAGCGGAGCGAAGGATCTGGTGCCCCCCGATGCTGGAATTGTGGACAGGCAGGACTCTTGAGACTCGACTGTCGTAAACCCAGAAAAACGACCAACCATTGTTCCGGCTGCGCGGCTAAACAACGCGAAGTTAGAGATCGTGAAGGTAGATCTTGGTTAAGAACTAGTCGTCAGAGTTCAAATCTTACACACTTACTTACTTACGATGGCGCTACAGCCCAAATCGGACTTTGGCCTCCTGAATGCTTTGCCTCCATCCATCTCGGTTCAGTGACCGCGTCCTCCAGTTTGAAAATCTTAGCAGTGATTTGCTGTCTGCGTCAATCGAATCCTCTCAGCGCTTTCGTGGTTTTCCGACCGGTCTTTGTCCGTTGACTTTCCCTTTTAGTGTGCGTTTGGGGATTCTTCCGTCATCCATCCGCTCCACATGACCAGCCCATTGTAACTTTTTAAATTTTATGAGGGTTGACACTTCTGGATTGTCGAAGATGGCATACAATTCTCTATTGTATCGTATTCTCCAGATCGAGTCTTCCCTCACAGGTCCGAGGATTCTTCTGAGGACCTTTCTTTCAAAGGCGTTAAGTAGTTTTTCGGACGCCTGAGTTAATGTCCACGTTTCGCTGCCATAGCATAGCACAGGTCTTATGATTGTTTTGTATAGCTTAAGTTTTGTTTTCCTGTGCACGTTCTTGTTTTTGATTATTGGAAGTACCGAATAATAAGTCTTGTTTGCCATCATTATCCTTCTTTTAATTTCGATGGGTTCGCTTCCATCCTTCGATAGATTCGCCCCTAGATATATGAAGTTGTCTACGTTTTCTAGGTTATAGTCTCCTACTGTAATATTTTGTCTGATTGGCGTCTTTTTCCTAGTTTGCGTCATAATTTTTGTTTTGTTTTCATTACTACGTAGTCCAACTTCCCTTGCTACCGAGTCAAGGTTTACAAATACTTCCTTAGCACTCTCCAGAGATCTTGCAAGGATATCTATGTCGTCGGCATATGCTACGAGTTGTGTGGATTTGAAGCATAGTGTTCCCTTGGTGTCAACGGGAAGTTTCCGAACAACATATTCGAGTGTAAAGTTGAAAAGCATTGGTGCGAGGCCGTCACCTTGTTTAAGGCCGTTGTCTGTTTTAAAACTGGAAGTCAGATCATTTTCTACTCTGACTTGTGACAAAGACTCAGTCATTGTCATTCTTGTCAGTCGGACCAGTTTCGGTGGGACTCCAAACTCCAGCATGATTTTATACAGTACGCGCCTGTCGATACTGTCGTATGCTTGATTGAAGTCAACAAATATCTGGTGCACATCAATATTATATTCCCAGCACTTTTCCAGCACCTGTTTAACTGAGAATATCTGGTCCGTGGTTGAGCGTCCAGCTCTAAATCCGCCTTGGTATTCACCAATTACTTTGTCAGCATAGGGCTTAATTCTCTTTTCTAGAATTTTCGTCAAAATCTTATAAGACGTACACAACAGAGATATTCCTCGGTAGTTTTCGCAGCAGAGTTTGTCACCTTTTTTATAAATTGGACATATGATGCTCTTGCGCCAATCTTCAGGAAGTATTTCCTGCGTCCATATGTCCGCGACTAATCTATGTAGGAGATGCGCTATGCGGTGTCGCCGGCTTTCAGAAGTTCAGCTGGGATTTGATCAGTGCCCGGCGCTTTGTTGTTTGGGTGGTTCCTTAGGGCTGTTTTTACTTCTTCGAGTGTGGGAGGACTCAAAGCGGATCCTTCATCAGCTGTTACATCAGTTATACCTGCTATTGTATCTGCTGCTGCTGTTCGTGTAGGTGATGGGCTCGGGTTAAGAAGGTGTTCAAAATATTGTGCCCATCTTAGTTTTATATCTTCCGCGTTACTTATAATGTTCCCTTCTGCATCCTTGCAGAGGGTCGTTTTCGGTTTGTAACCTTCTTTCATCCTTTTGACAAGGGAATACGCGGCTCTTGTGTTGTGTAATTTAAATTGTTCGTCCATGTTTTTAATTTCGTCATTATTATACTTCCGTTTTTTTTGTCTGCATATTTTGTTTGCAAATCGTCTAAGATCCTTGTACTTGTCCTGTTTGGCTCGTGTCGGCCGTTCCGTTAATATTTTGTAAGCTTCATTTTTTTGTTCTAAGGCATCTTGGCATTCGTTGTCGAACCAATCATTTCTTTTGCGCCGGGGTTGTTGTCCTATCACCTCCTCCTAAATCTTACACACGGTTTTGATAAAAGACGCCGGAGTCGATCGAAAACCCCGAGTCGGCAAGACCGATTGCGACAAGAACAATATATCCGGAAAGTTCATGGAAGCAAAGAATAAGGATCGCGAACGAACGGGTGGAAGTCGTGACGGTCAAGTACTTCATGCGAATGAACGTGACAAGGCCGAACATGAGAGGGGACGTGTTCGAGTAGATCGCGAAAGGAAGAATGCGGAACGTGAAAAAAAAGAGCAAGAACGGAAATTGCATGAAAAGGAAAGTAAACGTGCTGCCAAGGAGGAGAAGAAGCGCAAAAAGGACAAAGAGAAAGAACGCGAACGTGAGAAGGAAAAAGAAGCCGGAGAAACCATTCAGAGAATAACGACCGAATCAAAGGATGGATGGAATCAGCAAGAACTGGAAGATGCCCAACGTAAAGATCCAGATATTTCACCGATCATGGCATGGAAGGACGAAATGAAACGGCCTGAGTGGAAAGACATCTCACAATTCAGCGAAACCCTGAAGTGTTATTGGGCACAATGGAACTCCCTTCACCTAGACGGCGGATTATTAAAACGGAAATGGGAAAACGCAGACGGAAAATCGTATCACGTGCAAACCCGCATTCTAAAGTCGAGGAGGTTTTGAAGGAATATCATGGAGGTACCTCCGGTTGGCATTTGGGTGTAAATAGAACCTTTGCAAAGATACGAGAAAGGTTCTATTGGATCCATCTCTGAGATGATGTCGAAAATTGGTGCCGTAAATGTACTACGTGTGCGTCGAGTCAGGGCCCACATCGCAGATCAAAGGGAGAAATGCAACAATACAACGTGGGAGCTCCATTCGAGAGAATTGCTGTGGATATTGCTGGACCATTTCCGGAATCAGAGAATGGTAATCGCTACATTCTAGTGGTCATTTCAATTCCAAACCAAGAAGCAGTAACCGTCGCAGAACAAATTGTTACCAACTGGGTGAGTAGATTTGGAGATCCACGTGAACTACACTCCGATCAAGGGCGCAATTTTGAATCTCAAATATTCAAACACGTGTGCCAAATGCTGGGAATAAACAAAACCAGGACAACTCCATTACATCCACAGTCCGATGGAATGGACGTTTCAATAGGACATTGAACTCAAACTTATCCAAACTCGTCAGCGAGAGGCAACAGGACTGGGATCAGCACAGAACATCGGTACATTCAACAACAGGAGAAACTACCTCCCGAGTCATTTTCGGAAGAAATATTCGAGTCCCTGCGGAACTAATGTTTGGAGTGCCACCAGACCAACCAACCAATGCCAAAGATTACGTCTCGGATCTTCGATGTCGACTAAATACAATTTATAACCTGGTCAGAGATAAAATTGATTTGGCGACCGCCCGCATGAAGACGAGGTATGATCAAAGGGTGAATTCATTAGGATTCCAAGAGGGCGATTTGGTTTGGTTATACAATCCCAAACGACAGAAGGGCAGATCACCGAAACTACAGCGCAACTGGGAAGGCCCTTACCAGATCATCAACCGGTTAAATGATTTCGTCTATCGGATTCAACTACATCAAAAACCTCGTACTAAAATGAAAGTGGTACATCTCGACCGACTAACAAAGTACCATGGTGCCATTGAGGAAGTGAACGACTGTGTTCGGAACGAACAGGGACTAAGGAGAGGGTAATGTTACAGATCCGGAACCACGCAATTCGATCTCTCTCGAATCTACAAGAATTATGTAGAACAGTATCCCTCAATATGTAAAAAGCCATAGTAAAAGATCTAGAACTTTCCAGTATAGTTGAGACATACACCCGACGACATACACGACGGAAGCTTCGAGAATTGGGGGAAAAATGTATAAAAGCACGAAGCTTTCAGACGGTAGTCAGATTATTCAGCGACATTTATGGAAGACGCGAACCGGTGCAGGAAAGCGATAAAACAGTACGCGGCGGTAGTGCCATATAATGCGAATTAAGTTAAAGTGCGAAGAAATAAATTATCAGTTATTTTTAAACGAATTGTGTTTTTCTTGAAATCCCGGGGAACCCCTAGCTCGCAACAATATGGTAGCTACACACTGGGTATCGCCTTATGACGCCGATCAGATGCATACCCTATATATACACACCCAACCAGCAATATTATTGCATGTTGTGACACGAAATCTGGCCATTTTACTCATCTGAACTTTCGCAATACAACAAACAAAAACATTGCTCGAAAAGTTGAATGCATACGAGTCTTAATCATGTGGGAAAAAATATCATATGCTCGGTAAGACAGAAATAACCTGCCTTAACCGAATATGATCCCAACAACAAAAAAAATTTCAATGTCGAGCTGCATATCAAAAATAAAAATAAAAAATGATATGTTCTAGCTCGACATAAAGAAATTACAATAACAAATTCAAGCCCATGCGACCAAGCATACCGATATGTATGTATGTCGACATGTACGGCTAGCCATGCAAGCGCATACGAATAATATGTATATCAGTTTGTAGATATACATATATCTATGCGGCCCGGCACATGAATTACGATTATGACTCAATGAAATCCAGCGGGCAAATTAAAATACGATAAAAAATTACTACGCGAAGAAAGGTTCGATGATAAAAAAATGCTGATTTGGTGTAACTGCATTATATGGTATTTTCTTTCGGGCGATGAGAAAGAAAGAAAATATTGTAAACAAAATACAATTAATTGGAACACTTGAGGTCATATGACCGAAAGTGTTGAAAATTTAAAATAATTTATCGACGACGATGCAGTTATCGGTAAATAGGAAGATTGAAAAAACTAGTACATAGAATCAAAATTATTGTATAAATAGCGAGCTCGACTTAGGCTCGAGGTCTGTCTTTTTTACAGCAGCCTACCGAGAGCTGGAACGTAAAAGACTAAGCCTATCGAGTGCTTAAAAACAGTTACCTTTAAAACAATCCGATAATAAGGAAAATAAAGTTTTTTTTAAAACCCATTCCACAGGAGTTTTATATCAATGGAGGTAATAACACTAATTAAAAATTCTTTTTCAGGGTCTCTAAAATTCTAGCCCGTCCCCGGCCCCACAAGGCCTTGAGTGTACGGTGTTGGCTCCGCTGGAGCTGACAGGCTGGGACAATCCCCCCAACGTTTTAGTCGTCGGCGTCGTAAGACTTGTTCCTGGTTTCAGGGCTCGTCTATCGCGGCGTCGTGCATTATATGGCCAAAGCCCAAGTCGCCACTTTCGGTCATTATGAATTTACATTAGGTAAATTCATAATGCACCTTTAAATTCTCGTTAGGACAAAAAAGTTGACTACGAATCTACATCGGGTAGGTTCGTAGTCCATCTTTTTACGTCTCGTTCACTTTTTTGTCGACCACCTTTTATGGATTTGCATTGGGTAAATCCGTAAGAACTCGACTATTTACAGCCCAATATTTGGAAAACTATGGATTTGCGACGGGCATTGGCTCTATTAGAGGTGGTTGCATGTGTGTATTAGAAGTATCTACAGGTTCCAGGAAATGTGGAATGAACTTTGAACTAAATGGAATCAAATATCTCGAATTGATTTTCAATTTTCGCGTGTTGTTAAGCTCGTGTTAATTTTGATATAATCAATCTCGTTCTAGAGTTGATACTATAAAATGTGCTGTTCGTAAAAATTATGTGTTTTCAATTAAATTGCAACTCGTTTGCGATAGGATACTCGATACACACTAACACTACAAGAAGGCAACATAAGAACGTGAAAAACAGGCAAACTTGTAGTTTGGTTGAGTTTGACGGTTTTCAAATGTATGGACACATAGCGTTCGTTATGATCGTGTTTACTTCATAAAAGAAAAATAATTAAGAAAATTCAAATTTCGGAAAAAATTTCCCGCGCAATCGCTGCACATGCATTGTCCAAACTCTATTAGGAGAGAATGTTAGTGTATATCGTGTATATCTAGTTTGAAAAAGGCGGGAAAACGAAGCGTTATACAAGAAAAATCTTAAGAAACCACAGTTGGAGTGTTTTTTCGATTATTCTAACAATTAAAATTTGAAATCGTTATAATTATCAAATGTCGCATCCTATCCAATCTTCAAACTATATTCCAGCAAGTCTCCAAGCCACTTGGTCTCAATTCTAGACGCACCCTCACTACCAACTCGATTTTCGATCCCACTGTTTCCTTCGTTGACAGTTCTTTGTTTTGTTCACAAAAGATCGTGTGACGGAAAAGCGATATAGTTTTCCGGCAGTTTGAGAAAAATAATTGAAATTCCGTCAGCGAAAGAAGGTGCAGTGTAAATATTTGCCAGTTTGGGAGCAAGATTTTCAACTTCGGGCCGGGCAAAGTGCACTGATAAAGCCCCGCCGCGACCGCAATTATTCGTTACTTTTCGTTCTCGTTTTTTCATGACCAACTGAGACAAATTGAATTACGATATTCAATTAAATTAGCCGCTGGCAGGTTCAGTTCAGTTTGAATGCCCGAAGCAGTCTCAAGTGGCTCCGACATCATCGTAATATTGAACGAGTTTTCGAGCGTTGTTTTCGTGGAATTTCGGGCCGAAAGTGAAGTGTGATTTGCAGCGAAGAAACAGAATAATTACGAAATGGCTAGCCGGTTGGTTTTAATTGGACTGCAGGTTCTACTGTGCACAGGTATGATTTTTACTTTTAATCCTTTCGAACAGTTGAAACTCACTTCCCGCTTTTCATCTGCCAGCGCCCAGCCACCTGTTCTTTCCAACGTACTTTCGAAGCGTAACTGCTTACATAAAATTGTGGCCTTCAATTAGCCATCACTTACGATAACTACACACCTGAGATAGCAAAGATATAATTTTTACACTCGCAAATCGGGAGGGCAATGTCCAGAAAATGAGCAAAAATCTGTCACGTTTTATTACTTCGAGTTGTCATTGCGCCTGCACTTTATTTTCCAATTGTCCGATCAAGTAGCTTGGCTTTTCAATCATTCACCAATCGATCATAATTATGCTTTGATAGCGTTCAAGGGTCAAGTTGTTCCCCGGCAAAGATCAACTGCAATTAAAAAAAATAAAAAAAAATTCTGGTATGACTCGCCCGTTTGTGTAGCGACTCAGAACGCATGAATCTCGTACGACTCGTTTTCATTTTATTCTCTATATGTTTCACCTTGGTCGGTTTTACTTGATTTCATTTTTTATTTTCCGCTAGACCGAAAACAGCTCAGGTTTTCTTTGCTCCGACAGTGATTCTGAAGAAGGCAGCATATAATCTCGGCTCTGTGCCGGAACCTTTGTGAAAACAAAACGAATACAAATGATTCACGTGTTTACTGCGAGCTTTAAGTACTGTCTTCGTACCGTAAGCAATAATTCTGCTCTATGCATATCAGGCATGAGTAATTAAAAACAAAGGCTTTGATGCGAGCCAGTTTCAATTAGGAGAATGTCGATTGCGCGACGACGTTCCCTGGGGTCGTCACTCGTTTGCTATTCTGTTTTGTTTTTTTTTGCATAAAACTCCATGTGCACGTTTATCTATCATTGTACGGTAGGTATTAGCGTTTAGGAAGAGTTGATTACAATTCACGGGCGAATTTAATCATAGTCCACATATCTGAGCGATATTTGGTCATTTGGTTGCGATAGTACGAGTAACTATCGTTTTTTTCTCGATAACACTTAAAAACTGAACTGTCGTCAAGACTTGGTAAAATTTCATCTCTTAAATTTTATGGGGCGTCTTTAAATCACAAAATCGGCTTGACCGACCTCCTTTCGAATGGGGTAATTTAGTTCGTAGACACAATTCTGGTAAAATATTTGTAATAGCTTACGGAAAATTGGGTGTGCAGCTCTTGTAATATTGACTAATATTGACCCGGTGATGTCATTCACACATAATTAAATTTGCTGAAATGACTTTTAGGAGAGCAATGCGGAAAGGCGGTTTTATTCTAACGGCATTTGGTCGAGTCGTTTTCGGAGTATAGTAAAAATTTCGGTACTAATCAAATTTGGTTATATGTATGTAGTCGTTTTGGTTATAGTAGAGTTTGTTATGGTTTTAGTTGATTACGAGGGGAGGTCAAAAATTTCGCGGAATGAAGGGAATGGACAAGGGAGGGGGAATATTTTCACCTGGAGGTACTCTAACACTGAATACAGGTATAAATACAAAGTTTCTGTCAAATCGAATCACTAACATTAGACAGTAGTCCCTCGTTAAAACAAACTCGACGGGGGAAAGAAATACTCAGTTCTTGTTAAATAAATACGTGGTATCCGAATTCGTTTAACACGAACTGGGTTCGTGTTATCCGAACCCGAGTATTACACACATACTGCATCCATCTCCACGCAGTAAACACAGTTTATATCCATTCTGTCCAAAAAATTTCAATGAAAAAATAGATCATGTACAGAAAAAATATATTTTTTTGATAACACTTATATAATGTACATAGGATACGATGACATACGAATTTATATATCTACCTGTGTTTCAGAAAGTTGGTAATTGTGGTTTGTTGGTAAGTTTTTGGAAATTGTCGAATGCACTCTCTTCTTATCTTGTCCAAATTGTCTTCAAAACTTACATCTAGGTATTCGGTAGAAGTTTTCGCAAGCCTTTGTAAAATCCCCAATGCCGTTATGACTTCACTTCGATTGGGCTTCTTTATTTCCTCGACCACTTGTTCTTCCTCTTCTTCTTGGTCTTCTCTTTCCTGTTCTTCTTCGTCGGATAAACTACACACTAAGTTTTCGTCCAGTGAAAGGAACTCCGAAAAATACGACTTTTAGATTAAGCAGCTCCAAGTCGTAGATGTTATGAGCGCTGCAGTTATCCATTGTTAGCAGGACGTGTCGATTTTTGAAATTTCATTAGCCATAAACGAAATAAGGTCGAATCAACCCAAGTATTTTTTTGGTTGGCGTATTCAAATGGCAAATTCTGACGATTTATTTTGTTCGTACATCTTGGGTTTTGGTATTTTCCAATAATCCATAATTTCAGCTTTTCGGAGCCTGTAGCATTGCAACACATGACTACAGTTAATCGTTCTTTGTTTTTTCCGCTACCGTGGCACTTGTTTCCCTTAAAATCGAGAGTACGATCTGGCAGCAAGTTGTAGTACGCCCCTGTCTCATCGAATTTAAAAATATCTTTGCCGTCGCAGTTTTTCTTTACTTCTTCAAATTCTTTTAGCCATTCGCTTACAGTTTTTTCACTGACCTTGTTCAGTTCTCCGCTCACCGCAAGAGACCCAATTTTAAATTTTTTTGGAATCTCCAGAGCCACCCATCGCTACATTTAAAATTTTCGAACCCGAGTGAATCACTTATTTCTTTAGCGTTTTCTTTAACTAGTGTCCCTGAAATCGGCACATTATTGTCTATCACTTTTGTAAACCACTTCAAAAGTTCTTTTCCACGTCCTCGTTCGTAGCTTTATGGAGCCGCTTTGATGAGCCGGATGATCCGGAAGCAATAGCAGCGTCTATTTTTTCTTTGTTTTTGATGATTGTCGATAAAGTTGATTTTGGGATGCTGTATTTTTCCGCTAGTTTCGTTTTCGATATCAAACCACATTCCACTTCTTCCAGAATTTTTCTCTTTATCGAAAGATCAATAGATCTTTGGACACTTTTCTTAGCACTAATTTTCCCTTCATAAACTCAAGAACGACGCGATAGAAATAGAGCGAATCTTCAAAGTAAACAGTAACGATAAAGGGCAGATCGCAAGTCTAAGCATAAACAAAACTTCCCGGTAAACAAAGACTCCTTGGCTTTTTTTTTTCGTTTCCATCGTCAATCATAAAATTCGTGTTAACCGACATTTTCGTATTGGCGTTACAAAATTGAGTTCGCAGTTCGTGTTACCCGAATAATTCGTGCTAGCCGGTGATTTTTGGTTTGAAACCATTGGGTTTAATGGGGGAAAAGAAATGGTTCGCGTAAACCGAATGTTCGTGTTATCCGGGTTCGTATTAACGAGGGAGTACTATAGTTATCGCCAAATCAACAAGTCAATCGGAAAGAAAGCGCTAACTATGGATAAAATTGAGTTTCGTGCTGTCATCAAGTTCCTTACCAAGCAAGGAAAAACGCCACAAATCATTTTGGAAGAAATGTCATCTGAAAGAAAAGATTTCCGGATTCTACACTGTTACGCTTTATTATTCGGGACGTTTCGGTCTCTGCTGAGACCTTTATCAAACTTGACCGAAACGTCACGAATAATAAAGCGTAACAGTGTAGAATCCGGAAATCTTTTCTTTCAATTCGAAATGCACTGTGAAAACATTCACCAAACCAAATGTCATCTGTTTACGGGGACTTTTGTCCTGGAAAAACAATGATTTATAATATAAGTGGCATAGTTTATTCAGGCAAGGTAGAGAGTCACTTGAAGATGAAGAAGAAGAAAATCGTCAAAAAGTATTAAAACTTGTGCTCGAAGATGCTTGTTTAAAGAAGAAACGAATCGCAAAAATTATGGGAGTATCAGATACAACCATTTTGAATATCGTCCACGATCATTTCGGCATGTCTAAGGTCAGCGCAAGATGGGTACCGAGAATGCTCTCAGCGGTTCAGAAAAAGCAGCGCGTTGAGGTTTCACGCGAGTTTTGGATTTCTGTGGCGAGAACAGGGATGAAATGCTGACCCAGATTGCTACTGGAGACGAAACTTGGATTCATCATTATGAGCCTGAACTAAAGCAGGAGTCAATGCAGTGGCTGGTAAAGGCGCTTGACACCCAAGAAGTTCAAGGTCTCACAATCCGCCGAAAAATCATGTCCACTATTTTTTGGGATTCAGAGAGGGTTTTGATGATCGGCTATAAAGAAAAAGGACAGCATATCACAGGGGGATACTAAACCAACCTGCTACAAAAAATTTAAGAGTGCCATCAAAGAAAATAGAAGAGGAAAGTGGTCTCGAGTTATGCTGCTTTTGCACGACAACATACCTGTTCTCAAGATCCACGTTGCAATGGCTGCCCTACAGAAATGCGGCTACAGAATATTGAACCACCTTCCTTATAGTCCATATCTGACCCCTTCCGATTACCATTGGTTCCCAAAATTGCAGAAAGAACTTCAGGGAAGAAAATTTACCAACGATGAAGTGGTGAAATCGGCAATTCCAGGCCTTACTAAAACATTTTTTTTAGAAGGAATTAATAAACTTTGTGGGAGATATGATAAATGTATTAGGCTTAAAAGAGAATATATTGAAAAGGAAAAATAATATAATTTTACCCCCCTTCCCTGTCACTCTGCGAAATTTTTGACCTCTCCTCGTAGTTTTGAACTGACTCTGTGGTTTTGAACCAACTGTTCCTTGAAAAGATTTTTGCGTACGGATTTTGTTCTTACCAAATTTTAAAGCAGATATCCAAACTGCTGGTAACTTGTATCCGGTGCCTGAGTCGAAGTTCGGTTAATGTTTGGAAATTTCTATGGCTTCTCGGACTATGTATGCATTGAAAATAATGATTTGTCTTGGCCAGAATTTATATGGAAGTAAAACTTCAAAACGGCACGTATTTCTTCGGAAGAGACCTTTATTTTTAAACTTGAATAACTTTTAAGTAGTGGATTGAAATTGCGCACTTTCTTGACAAAAAATGTTCTCTGAAATTTCACCTTTCTAACATTTATTTTCTTTAAATTTTGTTTGGTATTACCAGAGATAATCGACTTCAAAGACATCTGTCGGCAAAATATGAAAAGAGTTTTTACTTCACCCGATATTAATCATAACTGTTGTCCGGGATGAGTAGCCTGATGGTGTGTCCTTAATCGGGATGTAGGTGAAAAGTGATTCCACATTTAGACTGCCTGGAATATCCGGTGGTTCCAAGGTGATTTTCTGAATTATCTCTATTAGGTGAGCGGAATTTTAAATTGAGTACGATGTGTTACCCCACTAGTAAGCGTAACTCAGTGGCGAGGCTCTTGGCAAGTTTTTGGGTGACGTTGGGTCGAAGCGTGGCATTCTTTTTTTGGGTTTTCGGAAGTCCGTATATTTTTGAGAGGATCAGTTCGCCATATTTTTCCGCTATTATTGGATTTTTCTTAATGAAAAGAGTTAATTTTCAGAGGAGGACAGCGGTTAGATATCTTTGTATTTCGTATCTTCCCCTCGTATTGTTTCTTATCCATAGCTACAGTTGCCTTTCCTTTACCCGCACTCCTAATCGGCTCTATTTGCTGGATGATTTCTTCGGTTGGAATACTTGTCGGGTAAGCACGAAGTTGCATTACTTGTTTAAGATATTATCTTGTTCACTGGTAAACGACATTGATGAGAGACTGACTACTACGTTGTTGCTTCTCGTCTATATTGATTGCGCTGCTTTTATTGTTGTAATGACTTAAATTTCCGTTTCTACGAGGTGTGTTCAAAAAGTAAAGTGAATTTATATTTGTATGAAAAAATATTTATTTCATCAATATTTATATTGTCCCCTTCAAAGAAATCCAATGCACTTGTGCCAACGCTTTTTCCAGTTCTCAAAGCACTTCTCATAAGCACTTTTTGGTATAGCCTGGAGCTCCTCCAGCGATGCAGTTTTTATTTCATCAATCATTGCAAATCTCCGTCCTTTCATATGTGTTTTCAGTTTTGGGAACAGGAAAAAGTCGCAGGGGGCCAAATTCGGTGAATATGTTGGCTGAGGCATGATTGACTCGTTTGTTTTTGGCCAAAAAATCTCTCAGAAGCAACGATGAATGAGCAGGTGCATTATCGTGATGCAAAAGCCATGAATTATTTTTCCACAATTCCGGGCGTTTTTTACGTATTGCTTCTCGCAAACGGCGCATAACTTCAAGGTAATACTCCTTATTGATCGTACGACCTTGAGGTAAAAACTGATGCACTACGCCACGGTAGTCGAAAAAAGCAGTGAGTAAAACTTTGACATTTGATCGGACTTGGCGTGCTTTTTTCGGTCTTGGCTCTCCTGGCTGATTCCATTGGGACGATTGGGCTTTGGTTTCGACGTCATAACCATATACCCATGATTCGTCACCAGTTATGACCCTTTTGAGCAAATCAGGATCATCACTGACGTCATTCAAGAGCTCCTGAGCGATGCTCATGCGACGGTTCTTCTGATCAAAATTCAGAAATTTCGGAACAAACTTCGCTGACAGACGTCTCATGCCCAAAACATCCGAAAAAATTGCATGACACGAGCCGACTGATATGTCAACATCCTCAGCAACTTCTTTTATGGTAATTATAATTCAAAAACAATTTTCTTCACAGCTTCGACGATATCTTCTGTTGTTGACGTGCTGGGGCGTCCAGAGCGAGGTTCGTCGTTGGCATCTTCTCGGCCATCTTGGAAGAGTTTATACCACTAGTAAACATTTTTTTTATTTAGAGCAGACTCACCGTATACCACTGTCAACATTTCAAGTGTTTTGGAGCATTTGATTCCATTTTTCACATAAAATTTGATGCAAATTCTTGCTCCATTTTTTATAATAATAGAAAATCGCCGAGCACAACAAAACACGTCTAACCTTTTGATCTCTCAAAAACAAACGAAGTATGCTATGTACTGGAAATTGTGAACATATGTTCGCGACATGTGTACCAACACAACAAAAAATCGATAATCGAATATTCGTTGCCCGCGAAATTTGAAAAGTCACCTTACTTTTTGAACACACCTCGTATATCGTTTTCGTTTTGATAAACCCTGCTTCTCTGCGTTCTAAAATGAAAGAATTGAAATTTAATTATAATTAAAGGTATCCTTCTTTAGAAGGCTATCGACGAGGAGGTGAAAGGATTCTTTATAGAGGCAGTCCTGCTCAGCTGTTTTGAGTTTAAGGTCGTTCCTAACGAGCTGCTGACTTGCTTTCTTTAAAATAGTCTTGCTACAATGGTTGTCCCATTTGCTCACGAGCTTGAGACTTTTAGGGACTGTTTTCTTGGCGTATCGTCTATTTAGTGAAGGATGGTGTCGATTTTGTTTTTGGTAGTGTGCCGTGCTAATTGAAGGGTTTGTTCTTCGTCGATCTCTTTGGTGAATGTTTTCACAGTTCAACTGTTCTCTGCGAAAAACTTAATTCAATCCTTAGAGTTGCTGACCCAATTTATTCTTGATTTTGCTGATGCTTATATTTATGTCTAAAGTTTTCTTAATCTTAACTGGCGAAAAATGATACGATAAATATCGCATCACGCCAAAAATGTTTGTAACATGGTTTATGTTTGTGCTTTCGATTCAACTGACTCCATAAGCTGCAAAAATCTTAATGCAATCGTTAGAAATTCTAAACCAAAGCTTGGTAAGCTACTCAATGCTTGGGGCTATACACATTGAACACGAACGTATAAATACATTAGACTTCATTAGATTATCAATCAATAATTTCCTATTTAGACCCTCTATAGGCCTAGGACAGAAACAGTTCTCTTTTACAAGACGTGTTTCTAAACATCGACGTTAAGCCAATCATAGTTAATTTTTGAATGCCAAAACACCGTCCGTTTTCGAGACATTACATCCGTTTCTCGTATCAGTGTTTAAACAGGACGGGTGATTATGCTGCTTTTAGTGCAAGCAGGACTGGATATAGGATTTAGTTTGTTTGTAGCCTACAGAGTAGCGTGTTGGTCTACAATGCGAAGATCGTGAATTCAAATCGCGGTCGATGTATAATTCCAGCACACTGCCTGCGTGGGTATATCTGGGTTACCTAAATCTTCGGAAATGAAAATTCGTAGATAGAGGATTGTGCGAAGGGCTAACAAGGAAGTAATATATTGTTGTCTGGCAAAAATTAAGTTTTCTTTTTAATATTCGTTCCTTCGTGTTCTATGTGTACAGTATCTTACGATACCAGATTATGTCCATACCAGATTATGTCAAGTAAGAAAAACCACAAAGCGTTAGAAGAATAGTTTACAGTTTTCTTATAATTACAGAAAAATCTCGATTATCTGAACATATTTTAAGCCAACCTAATTCACATTTAGCTAGGGTGTAGCCTAGTGGGTAGTGTGTTGTTCTACAGTTCGAAATTCGTGAGTTCAAATCCCGTTTGACGCATAATTCCAGCGCATTGCCCGTTTGGGTATACCTGGTCTACCTCAATCTGCGAAAATGAAAAAATCATGGTTAGAGGGCTGTGCGAAAACAGACGTGTAGGTCGTTCGTCTGTTTTCGCACAGTCACACGAGGAATTTTAGCAGAGGCTGGTGAAGTGGAGACCGATCTATTATACTTTGCAGCGCTGCTAGCGGCTGGTAACAAGTGTAATGTGACCGCCACTTTAGAGAGGCTGCAGTTTGTGCTAGCCACTTACGACTTTTGTAAATAAAATACGCCCAATTTTAAGATTCAATATAAACTTGTTATAGGAATGGCCTTCATTACTGGCTGTAATTTTTTTCCTTTTTATGTATCAATGTCTTCGAATCACTTTCTCCGCAATGGAAATTTGAGCTTAGGAGTCAGCGAGAAGTCTGGCGATGCCAAATAGGGCGAATAAGATGGCTGGCTCATTGCTATGTACGTGTTACAAAATCTTGACTAAAATTAAAATATTAAAATATTAACGAAGACTCAGTGAAAACGCTAACAACATTATCGGAGAATATCAAGGTGGCTTCAGATCTGGACGATCGACAACGGACCAGCTATTCTCAGTAAAACAGGTGCTAGCAAAATGCTGGGAATATGATATTAATGTGCACCAACTGTTCGTCGATTTTTGCCAAGCATACGATAGTGTCGACCGTAATGCTCTGTACAGAATAACGATTGAACTAGGTGTCCCATGGAAACTAGTTCGGTTAATAAAAGCCACGATGGAAAACAATGAGTGCCAAGTAAAAATCCAAAACGAGTTGACTCACAGCTTTCCAATGGAGTCAGGTCTTAAACAAGGAGATGGTCTCGCCCCCACGCTCTTTAACTAGGTGCTCGAGTATGTCGTCAGGAAAGCAGCTTCAGTAACCTCAGTGGACACCAGAGGTACGCTACTCGTAAAATCCGCACAGTTGGTGGCGTATGCAGACGACGTGGATATTCTGGCCTGATCAATACTTGGCGTTAAGGAGGTATTCCAGGAGTTGGAGTCGGCAGCGGGTGAAGTAGGGCTCAGAGTCAATGAAGCGAAAACTAAATACATGACCCAGACACGAAGGACTGTCCCAGAGAGGCAGAACATTACAATAGGCGAATACAACTTCGGGCAGGTGGATGAATTCGTATACCTGGGAGCCCTTCTCACAAAGGACGGCAATGAGCGACATGAAATTCAAAGAAGAATCACGGCAGCTAACAAAGCATTTTATGCGGTCCTCCCCATAATGAAATCAAGGAAGGTCCATCGAAACAATAAACTACGCATCTACAAGATATTAATTCGTCCTGTGCTGCTATATGGATGCGAAACGTGGACCTTGACACGGTTTTCGGAGAAGTTAATCGACACTTTTGAGCGAAAAATTCTTCGGAAGGTATACGGATCAGTTAAGGAGATGATTGGCGAATTCGATACAACCATGAGCTGTATCAACTATTTGACGACCCACCAGCATCTATAGTGATCAAACTGCGCAAGCTGCAATGGGCTGGCCACGTGGAACGAATCCCAAAACGAGTGCTCAAGGGTAAAGCTCAAGGTAACCGACCGCAGGGGAAGCCACGAAAGCGATGGGAGGACTCAGTCGACGCAGACTGCAGATCGCTTCTCAATTTTTCAAACTGGAGGACGCAGTCGTTGGACCGAGACAACTGGAGGAGGTGCATCCGGGAGGCCAAGGCTTGATATGGGCTGTAGCGCATTGCATCATCAGTTGAGACGAATTTGTGAAGCGTAAGTTTATTGGCTTACTGCTGATTGGTTTTCATGTTAAAACCATGAACCCACGACTGATCGACAGTAATGATTTGTTTCATGAAGTCTCTGTCCCTGCGGAAATGCTAGATCGAGTCGAAAGAGGATTCCTCCCGGTTTTGCTTTTGGCTGGTTTGTTTTGCAGAATCGTATCACAGGATCGGATCGATATGTTCACCTCTTCTTCTAGCTCTCTTACAGTCAATTGAAGATTGTGTAACGAATTTTTTGATTCGATCGTTGTTGACAATCGAATCTGGACCTGCAGTGAAATGTTTGCGCCACTAGTTTGTATTTTTTTAATGACATAGCGTCCTCGCTGAAGGCCATCTGCAGCAAATGAAACGTTTACGAGTTTTCCCAATTTTTTGGCAAACTTTTATGCAAATACCTACGTTGCTTTCGTTTTTTGTCCATCGTAAAAATCACCGGAGTACCAAAAAGTAGTGTCACTCTTGTAAACATAACAAATGCATGCATTGACGAATGCTAGTTTGGTGAAATGTAGCCTGTGAGACCCTAGTTTCGTGGTAACACTTAAGGTGTGTTCACACTGGGAGAACAGGGGAGTAAATTATGTTTCGCTTGGATATTTTCTCTAAAAAAAAATTTGCAGTCAATGAAGTCCAGGAATAAGCAATCGATGGCCAGACAGACAGACATGACTGCTTACTCAAACCTGAAATGAAAAATTTACAAATATTTACCACAACAATGTTGTGCACGTTAAAAATAATCGTGGAAACATGGTATGCTCTCGAAGGTTGTAGGGTATAAATATTATCGTTGCAAGCTATCTAATCTAGCAAAGTCGAGATTGCTAACGCGACTGACTGTTGTGTGTAATATAATATTTTGTCCAATTTGCTGATGCTTATTTTCGTCCAATAAATGTTCTCATGCTTAACTGTGATAGTCGAAAAATATCACACGACGCCAAAAATGGTTATAACATGATTTATGTATGAAATATATACACTGTTTCAAAATGCTGAACCATATAAGATAAGCATCAGCGGTACGACATTTATTTCTTAGCACTGAAACTTAATACACCAAATTGGGATTTTTTTGAACTAGAACCTGGTTATTCATTTGAAAAGCTGATTCGAGACTTATTTTTCGCCACTGGCATGCCCAGAAAAATGATAAGGTGTAATAGTTAGAGATGCTATTGAAATGGAATCATTTTAGACGAAATATGGAGCGCACCTTATGATGCTTAGGTGTGCCCCGTTTCAACTTATTAAAGCATTCTTCACATGTCCACTCAGATCTCCAATGTAGGAAGTGATTATCTCTGGTATAGTTTCAAAAAAGCTGCCTCATGGTTTTGTGAAGCTCTCATTTTCATTATATACATAAGTGTGATTATGTAGCGTTATTAGCTATACTACAAAATGAGAAAAAAAAACACATTTTCAGTTTCCCTTAAAAAGCTGCCGTGCTCATCATATTTGAGCAATAACAGTGTATCTCCTTGATTTCTTTCATACGATAATTTTAATTTCTTCCATACTACTCCGCTAGTCGATTGTTCCTTCGATTTCCTCTAAAAGGAGTTTGACCAATGCAACTAAATTGACAGCTTAGTTTCAGTTTTGAAGCACAGGAAGAAAACAGGAATTCAAAGAACCGCATACTTTGCACTGTGGGCGCGAATCAGAACACCATGTGTGAATCAGGCTTAAGTTGGAAATAATTGCTCATTAGCTGTAATATTTTAATGTGGCACAAAGCAACTTTGACAATTTTCATTGAATGCGTTCCAAACGTAATAGATTTAGGTAAATGTATCCGTACGTAGCCGTTAATTTATAAAATAAATATCCCTGAATTAGTTTCAATTCAAATTTATGAGTGTACAAAGCTTTCTACATATCAAGCTAGGCAGAACTGACGTAGTGGCCATCTTGAATGACTCCAATGGGTGTGACGTCATGGATTTTTCCATTTCAAAAGACCACCTGTATTATTTTTGTACAATCTTGTCATAAAAACACGTTTTACCGAAAACAACACAAAAGCATAATTAAATCGAATTCAGCACAGAAATATTACGAGGGTGCATACTTTTTCATAATAACTCAAATTCTACAGTTTTCTGTGTGAAAAATAACCGGAGAACTCTGCACCATATGAGTGACAGATTTTCTTCGGTGTAAGAAACCGAGATTTAACTTTGATCGCACTTTTTTCAATTAAAAATCTTTTGCACTGATATCAACGTGTAATAGTTACATGCCGAGCACTATTAATAAACTACCTTAGAAAGCTGAACTATCTGTAATACTGCATTTACGAATAAACGCGATTCTTATGAAGCCCGCCGTGTCTGCTCCATACAAAAGCGAGCGAATTTGTATGGAACTGTCATATTTGTTATGACTCCAACGTGTTGTTGTTGGATTGACTTACATGGCTTTCTACTTTAGAGGGCTTTGGAGCGTACCAACTTGACAGAAAAAAAATATATAACGGGTCTGCCAAAGCTTCCTACAGCTCAAGCTGGGCACAACTGACGTAACGGTCATATTGTTTGACTCTAATGGGTATGACTTGGATTATTCCATTTCATAAGACCACCTGTATCATTATACTCTAGATGAAATCTGAGAGTATATTGTGTTTGCCTTACCGTTTGTAACGCTAAGAAATAATACTCGCACAGAGCCGCCAAGGGTACAGAAATATTTATTGTCGCTCAAAAACTTCGAATCCGAGTTGCTGTCTGTCCGTCTGTACGTCTGTCTACAGCATAACTCTCGAACGCTTTGAGCTATCATGCTGAAATTTGTTGTGTGTCATTTTTAGCAAAAAAGTAACTTTAAGTTCGTGAACAAGCCACATCCCCCCACTCCTTCTACCCCCTCCCATACAAATTTCACGAAATTCCGAAATTTTCAGAAATTGATTTTTCTTTGAAACCATTTAAGCTATCAACCTGAAATTTGGGTTAAAGTATTATGATATAGATGTTATTAATATGACTGAATATTGATCCGATCCCTTTATTCCTTCTACCCCCTCCCATACAAATGGACAATTTTGAAAAATACATATTTTCGATTTTCATTGAAACTAGTAAAGCTGAAAAGACGAAATTTTCTCAGAATTCATTTTACTATAATTGCAATTTATTTTAAAAATAATTATCAACTGCACCTTACTCCTTCTACCCCCTCCCATACAAATTTCACGAAATTTTTAAATTTAAATTAAATTATTTTTCTTCGAAACTGTTAAAGCTATCATCTTCATATTTTGTATAAAGTATACAAATAGAAATATTATTAATACGAAAAAAATTTGTTTTGATCCGTACACTCCTTCTACCCCCTCCCATACAAATGCATAATTTTTGTTAAATGCATTTTATCGATTTTCATTCAAACTAGAAAAAGTACAAACTTCAAATTTTGCCAGAATTTGTTTCTTAATAATTGAAATATGTTTTAAAAAAAATTATCAGCTCCGCTTCACTCCTTCTACCACCTCCCATACAAATATCTATATTATAAAGTCAAGAAAAGCATTTCTCCTTCAAGTATATTAGAGCTATCGATTTTGAAATCGAATCAAAGCATGGTGATAAGGGTGATGAAGTTTGAAAATCATCTAAAACGTTCCACTTCCTCTGCCACCTCCCATACAAATGCCCCAATTTCAGGAAGACTATGACCAATTTCTTTAAAAATAATGAAAACTAAAAACTTTAAATTCAGCAAAAAACATTATGCATGCCATGTTCGGTGTCATATATGAAAAACACAAACCTCCCCCTCTACTTCTACCACCTCCTATGCAAAAGTCCCTATTCACTATTCGAAAGAATTTGAGATGACATATTTTCCGGTATATTCAAGTCATTTCCATCTCATCTAGAGTATCATATGATTGGGCTTTAAGCCCAATTATAATTCTGTTCTGTTTTTTACATGATCTTATCGTAAAAATACGTTTTATCGAAAACAACGCAAAAGCATTATTAAATCAAATTAAGCACGAAAATATTACGCCAATGCATGATTGTGTGTGAAAATCAACCGGGTAACTCTGCACAATATGAATGACAGATTCTCTTCGATGCGAGAAACCGAGATTTAACTTTGATTGCGCTTTTTTCATTCAAAGATCTATTGCACCGATATCAACGTGTAATAATGACACACCGAGCACTATAAATAACGTATTTTACAAACACTTAACTATTTTTAGATAACACTGTATTTAAAAATAAACGCGGTTCTTACGATGCCCGCTGAGTCTGCTCCATACAAAATCGAGCGAATTCTTATGAAACTATCGTTTTTGTTATGACTCTAACGAACTTCGGATTGAGTTACTTGGCTTTCACTTTAGAGGTCTTTGCAAATTCCCATTACTTTCTAACCAAAGTGTGGGATCACTCTTCCGAAAAATACGGATATTTTTCGGCTTAGCTCCAATAAAATTTTATCTGCAGTGAAGTTGTATCGAATGGAAAAAAGATATGGAACGCAACATCTGTGACCTTAAGGAGCACTCTATGGGGCCACAGATCATTCACAAAAGTTCATTGGTGATTTGGAGCTCGAATAGGTAAATATCATGATATCTCATTCTTATTTGTATGAGAATGCTTTGAGTCAGTTAAAGATGCGTGAGTGGGTCCTTTAAATCGTCTATGGCCCTATGCTGACCAATTTGAGGTTTTATCCCTATTTAACTGACTTAGCGGCATTGCTTTGTTCCTTTTGCGATAGCTTTAAAAAAAAAAAAATGATTTTAATTTTTCGCATTTTTTCAAAATATTTTCACAACTATTTCATTAGTGTCAGCTAAAAACTTAATTCTATGAATCAAACTACACAAAGCTCAGATTTTTTTTTAAATAAAAATTTAAGAAACATACACGGTAATAAGAATGATTGATGGTAGGACGTTAATATGAAATTCTATTTAATGATGAGGTTAAGTGAAACCAATTAGTACAACGTCTGATTTACGATTTGCTGAGTGATTTGAATACATACTGAAGTGCGCAAGGGGTCGCCTGATTTGAAATAAAAATAAAACAAATCGCTTTTGCCTTAAAAATAATCACAAAACTTTATTTTTCGTTTTAGTCGATCATTTTAACACTTTTCTTGCTCACTTTATTGCCTAAAGTCTATTACGCTGCTGAAGTGAAATGAAATTTTCACTCCACTCTACAGAAACGTCCACCATTTCACTCATAATTAAAAAAAAACCACACAAATGGCTCTTGTCTCACATTTTCGCTGTGCTTTTAATACTACAGTCATTTAAAAGGCCATGAAACAAATTTTGTGTGTTTGTTAAATGCCATGATTACGAAAAACAAAGCTCACATTTTCACGAGGAGCAGCGTACCGCACAGCGAAAATGGAAATGAAATTGTTCACGTAGCTTCCCACGAACTAAATTTTTTTTCTACAAAAAGTTGATTTCCCTTGAACAGCGTCCTAGGCTTAACTCTTCGCCCTAATCGCGCTATGTTGCTTTTCCAAATTCGACTCCCAGTCATCCACTCCGACTCTTTCGCTTTCCAAAACTTGACTCGAATGATAATCTCCACCGTCGATTCCATGTCATATTCGCTTACCAATCTCCACCATCGATCACACGACGTACTCGCGTATTGAAGTCTGCTTGTCGATCACAGGACTAAGTCCCGTCTGTCGATCACAGGACTTATTCGCTTACTAAACTCCGCTTGACGGTCACAGAAGTTACGCGCTTATTGTCGTTTACTGAACTCCACCTGTCGTTCACAGGACTTACTCGCTTATTAGACTGCGCCTGTCGATCACAGGACTTACTCGCTTACTGTCGCGTATTAAACTCCGCCTGTCGATCACAGGATCTGCTCGCTTACTCACCCCGACCGCACGACCCACTCGGCGATCGCACTCGCATGCCGATTCTCCTACTCAAATATCAACTCACAACTAACCGCTTTCACGAATGCTCACCTTTTTTATACCCAGTAAAAAGCGACAAGTTCGCTAACAGTCGACGCGTATTTGTTGTTGTTTTCATTCGAGAAAAAGAGTGCTGGTGTTCTTTCATTACTGTAGAATTGTTGTTGAAGACCTCGAAAATTTGATGAGCGACATAGTGTTGGAATGTACATGATCGGAATTTACGCCCGCATGTGTTTGTTGTTGCTTTCATTCGAGGAAAAGAGTGCAAGTGTTCTTTCATTACTGCTGAATTGTTATTGGTTGAAGACCTCGAGCATTTGATGAGCGACATAGTGTGGAATGTACATGATCGGAATTCGTGTCCGCCTATACATATTTGTTATTGTTTTCATTCGAGGAAAAGAATGCAGGTGTTCTTTCATTACTGCAGCATTATTGCTGGTTGAGAATAAATGCAAATATACGGCGAGCGACTAGGGCTGAAATGTAACAATACTTATATAAAAAAAACTGTTTTGAGTACTACGTACAATGAAACAAATCGTAAAAGAGGAAAAGAAATAAAACTACCGATTGGAGGTGCAAACTGAATGTGTTTCCGACGAGGAAGATAAGAAATGAATAATAAGTAAGACTTATGTTCTAATGCGTAAAACTTATTATTCGCGGATGAGAAACTATTCAAAATGCAATCAATATTGAGCTAATCATTTCATCCATTACCTTCGAGATGGGGAAAAATCCAAGCAAACTGAAACTTTAATTAGCTTAATCATCGTGTAACTAAGAAAATAAAGTATTAAACATAATGTGCAATAAAAAAATTATTAAAACATCTAAACGCTCACCGGCAACCTTTATCAAATTATAAAACTCAGCGTTAATGTTTTTATTTGAGACAATGGACATCCCATTTAGAGTAAGTTCAGGTTTTGTGGTATATGCAGATAATGTGTTATGGCGCAGTATTTTGTATGTTAATAATTTTCTGGCAAAAGCTTGCCAATCAGAACTCGTGGTCAGAACATGTATTGAAATGTGCGCGACCATTGTCGTTTTAGTCCAGTCATTCAAATTTTTTTTTTTTTTTGTGTGCATGACGCTTATTTCTTGAGTTCAGTGTTTGTGTTGTTTTGAAATTTTTAACTAATATTGTGTTCTGACTCAAAATTTTGAAAAAAATACTTTTCAAAGCGGATTTCTGTGCGGTTAGTATGCCTGTTAATGCTCTAAATTTTATACCCTTGATGAAATCTTAGAGTAACGCTAAGAAATAAGATTTAAAGTTAGTATTATCAATCAAAAATCTCAAAACCGGATTCCGTCCGTCTGTCCGTCCGTCCTTCCGTCTGCCCGTTCCTGCACTCTCTAGCTTAAGAACACGTTGAGCTAGAAAGTTGAAATTTTGTACATGTCGTTTTTAACGTGAAAGTAAGGTCAAGTTCGTGAACGGGTCAAATCGCTCTACCCCTATACTTAATTGGCATTATTATTGAGATCGAAAGAAATTAACTGATTAGTTGCACTCTTTCCACCGCTACCATACGATTTGACACAATTTCAAAAAATTGGTTTCCTTGAAAAGGAATAAATGTCGCTGGTCTGAAATTTAAGAGATGTCATTTGGTTTTTCTGAAAAAAATCGCTAAGAAGCCTCTACTCCCTCTACCACCTCTACCACCTCTCATACAAACTGCACGATTTGACTAAATACGTACTAAATATTCCTCAGTACCTATTCAATTTTTAGAGCTGACATTTTGTATAAAAAAATTTTATAGCTACTCTACGAAAAAAAATTTGCTGACACCCCTTCTACCATTCCTCATACAAAATATTTTAAAATGATATCGTAAAATTGCGCTTTACGCGCAATCATAGCCCTGTTGTTTTTTTTAATATTTTTGATTTTCAAAAGTTGCGATTCGGCGAATATGGTATACCTCGAAGGGATCTTTGGAACGAATTAAAAATTAATTAAGTCCTCGTTCACCAATTGGCACATCTTTTGATCGAGCCAAAGGCTTTACAAAGAAAATGTGAAACTATTTTTTGATATTTGCGAAGAACGATATACGAAATACAAATTTCCTCCATCTCTGAAATGCAATGTCGACGAAACCGAACTATCCATTGCAAAATAAACACTCAAAAGTATTAACATCTACGGGAAAACGACAAATTGGAGCTATCACTTCTGATGAACGGGGTTCACTAATAACCTTAATCAATTGCATGAGTGCAAGCGTATACCATATTTCACATCCAGTTTTAGATTATATTGAACTATTGCCAATGAAATTAGCAACAAATACTGGCAATCGGGTAGATTTTCAGTTTTTACTTTGGCTATAAAAATGAAAAATGAAGTGAAATGGGTATTCCACAATACCCGAACTTACTTTACTGTTACTACAAATAAGGGGAGCCGTTGCGATTTTTTTTTATCTTACTGCGATTTTTTGAAACCTTTAGGTTGCATATCATTCTAGATCTAAGGTAACGATTATTATTTTTCGAATTTTTTTTTGTAAACGCCATTTGCAAATAAAAGTTTGGACCAGGTAAGTGGTCTGCACTGATAGTGAAAAACGCATTATTAAACATAATAGGGCTACGATACTCTAGATGAAATAGAATTTTTTGTGATCCCAAGAAATTTTGTATGGGGAGTGTTAGAGGGGTGGTAGCATTGAACTAATTTTTTCCCCATCATGCTAAAGTAGCTAAAAATGTTGTATACAAAATGCTTACTCCAAAAATTGAATAGGAGTTGAGGAAATTAATGTGTTAGACTTACTGAAAATGTGCAGTTTGTATAGGAGGTGGTAGAAAAAGTAGGGGATTTTAGTGACTTTTTTCAGAAATAAGTAAGAATATCATAAAATTGACATCTCTTAAATTTTAGACTAGTAACATTCATACTTTTCAAGAAAATAGATTTTTTGTGAAGTTGTGAAACTGTGTCATATTGTATGGGAGGGGGTAGAAGCAGTGAAGCTAATCAAGTATTTTTTTCTGATCTTAGTTATAATGCTAAATAAGTATTTATTACAAAATGTGAGCTCGATAAATGTTATTTGTTTTGAGAAAATCGGCTTAGAGCATTTCATGAAAAAGTGTAGTTTGTATGGGAGGGGGTGGAAGGAGAGGGAGGACGCAAATAATTTTTCTACTATATGTTTAGATCATTATGAAAGTAATATATCCCAAAATTCAGACTGATAGCTTTTATACTTTTCGAGTAAATCTATTTATTGTCGAATTATGAAATTGCATCGTTTGGTATGGGAGAGGGTAGAAGGTGTGAAGCTAATCATGTAATTTTTTTGGTCTGACTAATAATTCTAAATAAATATTTAGTGCACAATTTCAGCTCGCTAAACTTTATACGCACTGAGTCAATTGGCTTAGAGTAATTCATGACAAGTACAGTTTGTATGGGAGGTGGTAGAAGGAGGAGGAGAACAAGCATAATTTTTATACGGTAGATTGATATTATCATAAAAGTAACATATTCCAAATTTCAGGCCAATAGCTTTCATACTTTTCGAGCAAATCCGTTTATTGTCAAATTGCGCAATTGTGTCATTTTGTATAGGACGGGGGAAGAAGGGGTGGAGCGATTTGGGCCGTTCACGAACTTGACCTTACTTTTTTTTCAAAAACGACGTGTACGAAATTTGAGCTTTCTAGCTCAACGCGTTGTCAAGCTAGAGAGCGAACGGGCGGACGGACATCCGGTTTTGAGATTTTTAAGTGATTATATGAACTTCTGTATCATTCATTTTTTTCTCCGAGCCTTATTTCCTGCCGTTACAAATTTTAGAGCAAACTTATAATACTCTCAGATTTCATCTAGAGTCTAAACATTTAGGTGCATCACCAAAATAGTTATCAATATTTTTATTTCTAAACTATTATCAACGTACAGACTTTTGCTCCGAATGATTGTACTATATTAGCTCAAATTATTTTTGCTTATTCAGCAGTGGTGGTTCATTGATCGTTTCTGAAATGATTCCTGATGAAATCTGTTAAATTAAAAAAAAACCTGGCGACTTTAAGCGATAAATATGCTTGAGTATTATCGTTCACATAAAAAGCTTGGTCAGTGAAAATTTATATAGTTGAATGGAAATGCACAAAAGTGGCAGATTTTTTTTTTCGTTTATTACGGACAGCATTAACATCATGATTCAATTAAATGATAGCGATTTTTTTGTTGAAGCTGACTGATAACAATGTTGTTTTTTGTACGGAACTGAATACCGATAGGTTATCATTGTTGTTTTACACTTATAATGTTCCGAGAGATGTTTATGAATTTTTCAGAGCTATAAAAATTATGTCACATATTTTTGGACGAAAAATTCTCTAGAGTTTTCTATTGTAGTCAAAAATTCTGTATTATGGGCGAAGTTCTTCGTGAAGCAACTGACTAGGGTAGTCTTCCGAAATTTCTTCTAGTTTCTATGTTCTATTCCCAGACCAAAATAAATGTGCCTTGAACAAATTCGTTTGTGTTGAAAACGGACGACACTTCTTGATTTATGTTTTTCGACAACGCAACTTGATTGATCTGCCAACATAGCTCAAACAGAGAACATAGCTCAACAATTTCTTTAATTCTGTCAAAAAGGACAAAATGGAAGAGAAAAGTAAGTGAAGCGATTTCGTAATTGACTGATTGTTCAACTAAAGCTAAAATCAAAATCGAGTGAAATCTTTTCTATTAAAAATCCGCCTAAGACGGTCAAAAGCTCGGTTTGATAAAGGAGGAGGGAAGAAGACATCCTGAATGGCCAGAAACATCAATGCGCCTCAGGAAGTAGGCTGAGAATGGATATAGTTGGACTCGTGGCATAGCTGGGAGAACTCCAACATATCCTATTCAGCTAAAATTGTCCAGGCGTGTATGTGCGGTTAAGCACACAGACCTTGCCCTCCAGGTTGGGGGTTAACAACCTGTCTCCACAAAATAAACACTTGTTACGGAACCTGAAGCTTCGCCTCGGATTGGACAGATTCAACGGAAACGACCCGGCAAACGTTCTTTCAGAACCTGGAATGTACGATCCTTGTTCAAACCTGGAGTACTAAAATCACTCTCGAAACAAGTTGATAAATTCAACATTAATGTTGTCGCATTTCAGGAAACTACCGTTCGGACTTAGAGTCAAATGTTCGCTCGTTGCATTCTAAAAGCAAAGAGGCGGGTCTGAAAATAAATGTGCGTAAAACCAAGTACATGCACATTGGTTCGAAAACAAGCACACCGATTGTTCTTAATGGACAAGATGTGAAAGAGGTGCAAGATTTTTGTTATCTTGGAAGCATTGTCAGCATGGACGGCGCTCGGCAGTCCTTCGGTATCTTTTCCTCTTTCTGGAGTTTAAGTGAGATCTCCCTTGGCACGAAGTTACGAGTTGTTGACGCATGCGCCAAATCTGTGTTATATACTTGTACTACGTGGAAAGTGACAGTTTGACTTGTGGAAGAGAGTTGTTTCTGTCCTATGCCCCTATAGGGCGCCTTAACAGGAATTTGATTGATTGACTTCAGGAAACTAAATAGCTTGGCAGAGAATTAACGGACATGAGGTCGCACACAATATTTAAAAGTGGAAAACTATCGGGAAGCCGTGAGTTTGGATTAGCTTTTGTCGTCAGCAAAACATTTAAACAGCATATCGCCGACTTCAAACCTATCAAATTGTATGCACTTCACATAAAGACAACTTTTTTTACCATATGGCTCATTATTGTTCATGCCCCAATGGATGAAAAGGACGAGGCAACTAAGGATGAGTTTTATAGTCGCCTTGAAATAATTTTAAAATCATTTTAGGTGATTTCAAGCGAAGGTTCTGAAGGAGGAGACACATAGAGGAACAACTGGAGGACACAGCCTCCACGACATTAATAATGGCAACGGCCAACATCTAGTTGACTCGTAGTAAAGTCATCATGCTTCCCGGATCGGAGCATCCACAGAAGAGCTTGGGCACCATCTCATGGTAGGACGTATAATCAGGTAGACCACGTTCCCATATACAAAAGGGTGGCCTCCAGCATCCTAGATGTAAGACTTTCAGAGGTGTTACTTGCAACTCTGACCACTATTTGGTCAAGGCCACATTCTGATGCCGAATAGCAATCAGCGGACCTGAAAAACACCAACCAACAATTAAATTCGACATCGAGGAGCTGAAGGACGAGTCCATCGCAGTCGCATACACATTACTTTTAGAGAGACATTTTGGTCAAATACATATAAATAGAGCAGTTATGGCTCTCCATCAAAAATAGCACTAAGTCCGTCGCAGAGGAGGCTATAGGCCACCGAATCCGGCGAAAGAAGAATGATTGGTTCCAAAATACAATAGACAAAAAAAGGCACTTTGCGAACAATTTACTGAGCGACCAACGAGTGCCAAGAAAGACATATTTAACGAGCTTAGAAGATATGCGAACAAAACATGAAGAAAAAGAAAAGGAAGTATCTCAATGATAACTATGCAAAATGGATGAAAATTTTAAATCCAAAAACATGAGAAGGGCTTCTAGTTAAAAAGCAGAAACGAGGACTTCAACCGAAAACAAGCCATTGTAAGAACACATCGGAAGGCATAATTAGCGGTGCGGAAGAAATTAAAACGAGATGGGGGCAAAATTTCCAACAGTTGCTTAACCCGAATTCATCATCTGTTAATGACCATCTGACTAAGGCACTTGCTGTGACGACAAAAAAATATTGAGCCTCCTGAGAGAAGAAATGAAAGATGCCCTTAAAAACTTAAAAATCAACAAGGCGTTGGGCATAGACGATATACCAGCGGAATTCCTGAAGAGCGATGGTGACTGCATTGCCAGGAAAATTCACGTTATGGTATCGCAAATCTGGACACATGAAATCTGATGATTGGCGTAAAAGCATTATATGTCCGATCTACAAAAAGGACGACAAACTGCAAGTCTTACAAAATCTTGACAAAGATCATAGAGTCCCGAATTAAACCATATCTTTTTCTACAATGGCACTGCAGCCCGAATCGGGCCTCAGCCTCCTAACCTTCAGGTTCCTGAACATGTTTTCATTATTTAGGTCTAACCCTAGACGTTCGCACAACCCAGTATCTTTGAATTTTTATTTTATTTTCGTAGATTGAGGTGACCAAAGTATACCCAAGCGGGCAGTACGCTGGAATTATGCGTCGACCGGGATTTTAACTCACCACCTTAGCATTGTAGACCAACACGCTACCTACTAGGCTACACCCTATCTTAATTAAACCCTATGCCGAAAATATAATTGGAGAATGACAAATATTCACAGTGAAACAGGAATAGTTTTGGGAATATAATCGATACCTGTGCGAGCATACAATAGTATCAATAGAACTATACTGTACAACATAATGCTGGAATTAAGAGTACCAGCGAAACTCGTCCGACTGTCAAGGGTTACAATGATGAACTCAACATATCAAGTGAAGATCCAGAATGGCTTGACAACAAGCTTTCAAAATCTCTCTGGGCTGAAGCAAGGAGATGGCTTTGCCCTACACTTTTTAATCTGCTTTTGAAATATGCCGAAAGAAAACTCCCAGTTGACACCTTGGTCGTCATTTGACGGACCCGCGCATTACCTTGTAATAATTGTTTAGCAGCTTCGAACGTCAGAGCGTATACCAAAGCCTCCCGTGGTGTCTTCTGCCAGTCAATCTTAATGCCTATTGTAGCTCTCTACCTATCATCCATAAATGCGTCCACTATCCGGTTTTCCAAATCCAAGCTGGGGAAGGATAATAACGCCAGCCTTTTAACATCCTGTGCAAGATGTTGTATCGCCGGATTTCTGCATACGATTGTGGAGTTACGTCTTATAGATATCATGCATGAAATCTCCACCGCATCGAAGGTCCAAGGTCTGCACCAGAAACTGAAAGCCTGTTTGCTATTCGGCTGTGGTGGCCTGCAAACTTTTAGCCACAGATCCCCGTAACGTCAATATCAAGGCCATTGGTCACTCCTGATCTGTCCAACTATTGCTAATGGCCGCACTGAAAATATTAAAATTTGCGATTTAACGAAAAAAAGACTTGAAACGTAATTCTCGGGAGTTTATATTTACATATACTGGGCCTACAACTCCTGCAAAAAACATAATAGATCGTTGAAAATAAGGCAAAAATAAAAAAATACCGCTCTGTACCTGGTATCAAAAGTCTAATTGGATAGAGTCGGTTCCTGAGTAAAAAGATGTACAGAGTAGATTATGAGCCTATAACTTCTCGAAATAAACACACAAATATGCGTACAATGTACATGCGTACAATATACTTGCGTACAATCTATGTACGTGTAAAATATGTCTCAGTTATCAGCTGTTTAAATGTGTGGGAGGTATGACCTTATGAAAACCAATCAAAATCGTTCATTTGGGACGTAGGAATTTTTTATGCAAAAAATTTATGAGTCTATGGGCAAGATAGAAAGACTGTCTACTCTGTACATCCTTTTACTCTGATAGTAGCTCTAAGTCATGGCATAAGGATTTGAGGGATCTCCAGAGAGCTCGCTAAGTCTTCAAAATGAAAAATAAATTAAATCGATATATTTAAAATCTTTATTTGTGATCGAACGCCCTTACATAGCTAATTAATTTCTTTAGAGAATTTAGGCGCTCAAATTTTTTCAATCGTCAAAAAAAAATAATGTTGAAAATGAATTAATTATTATTAGTAGAAAAATAATCTGTGAAATATCTCATTAAACTCACAAAGTTTTCAGAATTGAAAAGCGGAATATTTTTTTGATTTTTAACATTTTCATCTGAAACTTAATATGGTTTCAGATGGAAATGTTAAATCTACTAATTCGCTGCATAATAGAATTTATTTTGTTTACCAGCTTAAATTACGTTGTATAATTGAAATTATTTTCTAACAATTGATTCGTCATAATAGAAAATCAATCGTTGAGGTTTAGAAAGTCAAGGCCATTTTCTTTCAACGGAATAGATGAAATGTATTCTGTGGTTAGCGTTTTTCAAGAATTTTTAATTGAAAGAGAAAAAAACCATCACATTCTTTGTAAAGATTAAATTACCAAACTATTTATAAATAAAATGTGATAATACTACGAAGTACAGCTCAAAATCAATGATAACGAAATGTAAATCATAATTCTGTTTAGAAATATTTCCTCTATTGATAGAGTTTTAAATTGTGTTTATTTTATAGATAAGAAGTTCGAAATTAATTTAGTTGAAATGAAAATAACAGTTTTCAAGAATTATTGTAAATTTTAGAAAAATGTAAAAGTCGGTCTGCATTCGACGTAGCAGTTAAACCTCGACTGCGACTTTGGCTGTATTTGCTACACATTCAATCTGGTAAATTTTGTGCGCCAAATTTAGTGGTAACCATCCGGGTCAGTTTGATGAAGACCTCATCATCATCATCATCACAACCCAGGTCGGGCCTTGGCCTCCTGTTTTCTCGATCCAATGACCGCGTCTTCCATGTTGAAAATTTTCAGAAGCAATTTGCTGTCTTCGTGGATTGAATCCTCCCAGCGTTTTCTTCGTTTTCCAACTGGCCTTTTTCCGTCCGCTTTTCCTTTTTGTACACGTTTGGGTATTCTTCTGTCATCCATTCGCTGTATGTGACCAGCCCACTGTAGCTTTCGAAGTTTGATGAGAGTAGAGACTTCTGGGTCCGCATTCGCCTTGTTCTCTTGCCGGTCCGAGGCATTAACCATTTTTTCTGATGCCTGTATTAACGGCCACATTTCGCTGTCATAGCAGAGTGCAGGTCTTATTATGGTTTTATTAGATTCGCAGCTTTGTTTATCTATGCACGTCTTTACATTTTATTATTAGAAGTACCGAGTAGTATATCTTGTTTGCTACCATTCTAATTTCATTGCCGTCTTTGGAGAGATTGGCTCCTAGATATGTGGAATTGCCCACGTTTTCTATGTTATAGTCTGCTATCGTTAGATTTTTTCTGATTGGTGTTTCTTCGTGATTTCAGCTTAACTTTCGTTCTGTTTTAGTTTATGCGTAGTTCTACTTCTCGTGTTGCCGTGTCAAGATTAACGAACACTTCCTTGGCGCGCGATGAAGGCCTCATCAAAAACTTAAGCCGCACAGTTAATAAATCTGAACACTGTGATATACGGATATCTTTTTTTCAAAGGGACTCTAGGCATCGGACATTTTTTTTTTCATGTTTTGAAAGTACTATCTGTGTCGCGCTGTATACAGGGACTTTCTTCTTCTTTACTTTTTTTGAAGAATTGGCAACTAGCTGTAGTCAATATTTAATGTGATATTTTACTTGTAAAGGACAAGAAGTGCTTTTTAAAAAAATGGGTCGTCGCACGACAATTGACTGGCGAGATTTAGTGATAAGTAATTTCAAGAACGGGCTATCCCAGCGCAAAATTGCTCAATTTGTTAATTTGAGTCCCACCACAGTGCAGAGTATCATTGAACGCTTCGTTCATAAAATCATATTCAAGATAAGGGCAGCACCACGCAGAACAAAATTTTCAACTCGTCTGACGAACGATTTATTGTACGTCAAATCAAGGCGAACCTAAAGTTAACGGCTCCAAAACTTGTCGCGTAGATACAGCATGGACTAGGTAAGTCATGCAGTGCAGAAACTGTCCGCCGCGTGCTCCGAGGCCACAACTTCAATGGTCGAGTAGCTAGAAAAAAGCCATTCATAAGCAGAAAAAACCAGCTGAGTCGCCTTGCCTTTGCTACAGAGCACGCAAACAAAAATTCGGACTTCTGCAACAGCGTCATATTCTCAGACGAGTCTAAATTTAATATCTTTGGCTCTGATGGCATGGCAAAAAGAAAATTTAAAAGCTACAGTGAAGCATGGCGGTGGAAGCGTAATGGTTGGGCCTGTGTGTCGGCAGCCGGGTTTGGAAATTTGGAGACATTTTCCGTTTCTATCAAGACAACGACTCTAAGCATAAATCTGGTATTGTGTAATCTTGGCAGATTTGGAACTGCCCGATTTGGAACTGCCCGCATGTTATGTTCCCGCCGGCACAGAGTCCAGATATGAATGTAATAGAAAATTTATGGGCAATTTTGGAAAATAATATTCGGAAACATAGTATTTCCAACAAGGAACAATTGAAAAAAAAACTATTTTGGAGGAGTGGACGAAAATTACCCAGAAACTACCCAAAAACTTGTGGATTCTATGCCAAAGAGACTTAAAAATGTAATAAATGCAAAGGCTACCATACCAAATACTGAATTTTTTATAAAATTTAACTTTTTTCTGTAAATTAAGGCCTAAGTTTAAGTGCATGAAATAAGCTGTGACATAGAATTAAGCAGTATTATCATAATTTTTGCTAATTAAGTATTACAAACAACAATTGTGTTATTTTTGAGGTTCCTAACTTACACAATAAATATTTGTTTGAAACATCTTGTCAATATTTAACATATTTCCTATAACAGCGCAACAAATTTCGAATTTGTAGCTGAACGAAATAAGCTGTGAGCCACTGTATGTGGAAAGTGACCGTTCGACTTACCAAGACTCTGCAAACTTTCGTGAACCAATGCCTCCGACGTATTTTAGGAATATTTCGGCCAGAAGTAATCTCCAACGACGAACTTTGGAGTACAACTGCACAGACTAAAATAGGAATTGAGATTCAAAGGCGGAAGTGGCAATGGATCGGTCATACTTTGAGGAAACCAGAGCGAAACATCGCCAAACAGGATCTGGATTATAATCTTCAAGGAAGACGTCGGGTTGGTCGACCAGTTGAGCAGGAGGCCAGAGGAATAAACACGTTCTGGCAACAGATTAAGGCCGATGCTGAGGATCGCGCCTTGTGGAAAAGAGTTGTTTCTGCCCTATGCAGGGGGTCTTAACAGGAATTTGATGATTGATGAATTTTCTCAGTACCTAATCAATTTTTGAAGCTTAAAATTTGCATAATACATTTTGATAGCAGCTCTAGCATGATGTGAAAAAATTGGTTCGATGCCGTCAACCCCTTCTATGACTCACTCCCCATACAAATTTCTTAACATCAAAAAGTACTTTGGGGGAAAAGTGTACGTAAAGTTAACATGTTTTGTATGGACAAATGCAAGTTATCCTATCCCAAGAAAGTGACACACTATATCTGAGAGTCTGGCAGAAATGTCACAATCGACACCTACGAATTCAGCTTCCCCAATTCACCATTCCTGGAGTGGTGAGTTTAGTGGTTTTCTTTTGCAAATTTCATGCACCCTAAGACAAATTGTTCCTTAAAAATTTTTGTTTATGACTTTTTAGTTAAATATTCAAAATTGCGCACAGATATTGATGTTAAGAACGTACCAAAAAAAAGTCGTCAATTTTTTTAATTTCGCTCCAAATATCGGGCTTCACACATGCCAAACTATAGTAAAGCGCCTCTAGTGTCCCATGGAGTAACTATAAGTGTGCCAGTTCAATAATTCCGAATCAATTCTTGAAATCAGAAGTTCAGCGAAAAACTACGGATCGTACGAAGAAAAAGATAACCTGCAGAGTCGAAAAAATATTTTTTAAGGGTGTTATCATGAAAACAAAATGCGTCCGAGGGTGTGCCGCTATTTTGTGAGAATCCATACGTTCCGCAGAAACATTTTTTTTATCTTGTATAGAGTAAAAAAATATTGATTAAAATCATACAGCCAAAGCAGCAATTGAAATTAACTTCGAAGCCGAAGGATTTTATAGCTTACATATGAATGCATTCGATGCTTGCGTTAATATAAATATCTTCGCTATTTTTGCAGTATTTTTTTTTTTTTCAAAGAAATGTAAATTCTATCTCCGAAACACAAGCGAATTTTTAATATTTCAATAAAAAGTTCGGGTTTAGGTGGGATGGGACTATGCAACAAACTCGACTCACTGCAGCGATGCTTTCTGCCAACGATGGACTAAAAATTTATTTAATAGTTTCCAGCACAAATCACACAACAGTACAGTTTCCCAAGATTTTTTTATGGTTTCCCTTACGGTCTTTTGTTTGCTTTTCAAGATTGATATAACATTCGTGAATTACTCATAATGAATCTGCTTATCACTTAATAATCCCACTAATGTATCATATTTCTCTGAATCTGTTTTTAATATATTCTTTCAAAGAAAATAACTCAATTTGTCCAATTTGGAATTTGTTCACAATAATTAATTTCTATCTGCTTTGATTACAAATTGGACTTTGAATCTTGCACTCAGTGCTTTACGCTATGTATGACGCATATCATAAAATATGTCTTTGAAACTGTGGAGCTCGATTTGTTATTACTAGTGCATCTTATCTAAATTATGGTCATTTTTTTTCTTATTCCAGTTATTGTTTACACAAATGACATCGATTTGAATGATTTAAAGTCACAGCTGCCCGGAGGAATTGCCATTCCGAATGAATTTCAAAATTTCACACTAGATGATATAAAAACTATAATTAAGGATAAATGTGATAAAGCATCAGGAGGTGAATCGTATAATGCTCTAGAGGTAAAAATTTTATAATTTCTATGCAATAAAAATAAATCGATCGTGATTTTTCTTTTCGTAGCAAGAAGTGCCAAATCTTACAACCTGTATTACAGATATTCTTAATACAACAGCAATTCAAAAAGAAATTGATGAAGCACGACCAAAAGGTGAACTTGATGCTGTATTTAATAAGTAAGTTAATTAAATCGTACCGAAAAAAAAAACAGGAATAAATTGGATATCGAACCTTATTAATTCTAGATACTGCAGAAAACGACCCGAATTACTTCAGTGTATCGATAATTTAAAAAAGAAAATCGAACCATGTCTAGACACAGAAGAAATCACCTATGCCAATATGACGATGAGAATATTTACCAGCTTATTGAATTTTGTTTGCCATAAAGATGGCGATCAAATTGCACGTAAGAAATTTTGTTGAATGATTTTAATTTGATTTCAAAAATAAATACGGATGTTATGGCCTTGCAGTTTTCATTGCCGAAAAGGGACCGGAATGTATGAAAGAGAGTCAAGAAGAAATCAGTAACTGTGCAAATGGAACTTTTTCGAAATATGTGCCAAAAGACGGCTATAATGACATCAAACAATTACCACGATTCGTTATCGGACCTGATCAATGCCGGTTAGTATATTTTAATTAATTTATTGAAAATTCAAATTGCAATCGATCGTTTTTTTTTACTATAGCGACATGAATGATTTCCAAGCATGCGTTGTAAAAACTCTAGAAAAATGCGAAGAAATTACGCCAGCCAATATTGTTGAGTCAATGTTTCGTTTTATACGAAACGAAACAACTTGCGTCGATCCGAAATCGGTAAGCTTAATCTTCAACATATAATTGGAAAAAAAAAAATAATTTCTCTTCTTTTTTATGTCTTCATTTTTCAGAGTTTATTGAGATCAAGTTCCTCTCATATTACTACAACAATATTTGGCATGCTGGTGATAACAATGATTACCATATTTACATTTTAAAAGAATACAGCTGGAATGTTTCGTACCAAACAAATAGCCTTAGCGATGATCTTTATCAATCTTGCGTATTTTCCACGATTACACGCACCCACGACTCTTATAGTGCGCGTTCTTTGTTTTAATTCTGATTGTAAATATTTGTTTGTTTCTGTTATGCATTTTTTTCTCTTCGCATATCAAATTATTCTTCTTATTTTCCAAAAAAAAAAAATGGTTTTTAAAGGTTTAATTTTGTATAATATATAAGAGAAAATCTTATTTAGGAATAATAATTTCTTAATATATAAGAAAAAATCATATTTAATTATAAGAATTATTTAAGAATATGGAGCAATGCTTAAGTTTTGATTTAGGAGCAAAACTAAAAAAAAGGACATGATTTATGGATGTACCTTTATTTTTATTATTAAAAATATTTAAAAATAAAAGATACGCGGATTAATTGGAAACTGGTTGTTTTTCTTTGAATATATTGCTTTTTTTGACTTCACTTTATTATTCTAATAATAAAGTATTGTGAGCGACTTGGGGGGAAAAAATTGGTACCTTGCATTTTTTTCACTTTTCACGAATTAGTCTAAGAAGGCAAGGAAAAAATCAGTTTGCCTGTACCAAAGTTTAAATATACATACACAGTTAACCGACTGAAGAGAACTTCTCGAATTAATCACACTAAATGCGTACAATCTACACGCGCACATGCAAGCAATCTGTAAAATATGTCTCAGCCATCAGCTCTTTAAACTTTTGGAAGGTATAAACATGGAGCGAGCCAATCAAAAACATTCATTTGAGAGGTAGGAATTTTTTATACAAAAAATTTTTGAGTCTATAGGCAAGGTAGAAAGCTTGTGGACTCTTGTAAATATTTTGATTCTGGTCTGTACGACGTACGTGCGCTCAGTGCACAATAACTTCCAAACCCTTGAAGGTAGCAAGTTAATTTTTGGGTCGATTGTAGATGGGTGCTGATCGCAGGCGGGACTCCAAAGGGGAGCGCTAGAACTAAAAACTAAGAATTCGAATATCTCAACCATTGTTCTATCTAGAAAGCTAAACATTTACACACGTATAGAGAGGTTTGTAGGAAAAAAAAACTTTACAAATAAGATCGCAATTATGATGAAAATGGTGCGTTCCAAGTGTCACATTGTTTGCTCTCATAGTTTCCAAGAAAATTTGATTTTTGTTAATTTTTGAAATTGAGTCATTTTGTATGGAAGAGAGTAGAAGGGATGAAACGATTTGGCCCGTTCACGAATTTGGCCTTACTTTTTCGTCGAAAACGACGTGTACAAAATTTAAACATTCTAACTCAACGCGTGCTCGACCGAACATCTCTCGTAGAAAGGAATGATACGTCGTTCAGTTTCGGAGTATATAGGAAACCAACTCACACCAATAGATATCTCCACGCTCATTCAGATCACCACCCAAGTCAGAAAACAGGCGTACTGAAGACTCTAATACACAGAGCCCGATGTATAACTGAGGGAAATCCGGGCAGTCTACGAAAGGAAAAGGAATAGTTGAATCGGGCATTCACAGCAAATGGATACAAACCGAGCAAAACTAACAAGGCGTAGAAACCGAAGCATCCAAGGACAAAAGAACGGTAAGACACTGAAGAAGGAAATACAAACAAACGATGGGCAAAACTACCTAACATCCAAGGCATGACGAATAACATAGGATAAATCCTTCGAAAATCCAACATCAAGACAACATTCCCTACCCCGACTACTATCCGAGGAAAAGGACAAAAAACCATTGGAGACTGCAGGAGTGTACAAAGTACCTTGCGACTCATGCGATGAAGTGTACATAGGAGAAACGGGATGCACAGTCCAAACAAGGATCACCGAGCGTCAATGATATACACGGAACAACCAAATACAGTCATTAGCAATCGCGGAACATGCAACGACAGAGGACCATACAATGCGTTTCGACAATGTGCAAATTCTGGCCAGAACAAATCAATATTATCAACGAATAGTACCAGAAACAAAATTAATCTAAGATGTGCCTTAGGCCGCTCTAGTTCTTATACGCCTAGAAATGTTTCTTTCTGTACTTCATATTGATGATCAATTATCGCATCAACAGCATTCTCTTCGCATTCTGACTGAGGATCTTCGTCCATTTTGCCACCACTTCTTCTCGTTCGGTCTTTTTTCAGTTTCCTTGTCACAGCTTATTATATATTGCAAACAGTCAATATAATTCGGGGCTGTTTCATATTGGCGGAGTGAACATCGAAACTCGAACACTTCCAGCACCATGAAACCGTTTAGCTAGCCATACGTGTAGCTTGCGTACTTGTGATAGAATAAGAAACCATTGATCTCGGGGTTGCTGTCTTTGAACTGTAGAAATTTGAACAAAGTTTCGCTTAATTTCCAAATAAAATATTCAATAACTATTCCATTACCTTTCGAGGCACGAATCCAGGGTCAGCTTATCGCCTATATCGTAGTACGGCAACGGAACAAAATCATACTCATCGAAATTAAAGTTTATCTTGTACTACTGCTGCTAGTAGTACAGTTAGTTGGTTATTTGTGTTTCGTACATGCATTTTTAAAAATTTAATTCCAACACTATCCAGGAAAAATTTGAATTTGCACTTGTAGCTAGAGATGGGATGCTATTTTACGTACCTGCGATTTTTTCACTGCTATTTTAAGAGAGTAATCGCATATTGCGATTGAAAATTTAGAAGAGCAGAGCAAATGCATGCTGCTTACGGTCTACCGCCAATAAAATTACCGCAATGATCATCGCTACAAATTCCAGAGTTTTCGCACTTGCACATTAATCGCGCAATTCACACATCCCACCTCATATCTGGTTTTGACAAAAATAAAATCAACGTTCAGTCACCATCGTGTACATTTTTAGGTAGTTGGTTTGAGTGGTAAATGTGGCATGTGGTACCATCTACCATTCACGATCATTTTCAAATTTTTCTTGGGCCCTATTGACGAATCCACGACGTTTAATATGTTTCGCGTTGGATAGCTTGTTCCAAGGCCTCTAAGTCATCTAACCACATTTGTCCAATCGACGTTTCCTGCAGTTTTTTCAACTCATTACAAACACGTGCGGTTTCGTTAGTGTCACCGACGCAAGACGCGATCTCGGCCTCTGTTTGTATTTTCGTTATTTGATGCCTCTTCCTATCGCGGTAGCCCTGGAGTCGCCGCGCTACGATATCTTCCAGCATTTTCTCCACAGTTTCGTATTTGCACGGCATATTTTCGTTATCCAGTACCGTTGGCAATTTGGTGCGCAGTTTCAGTTGGGTAAGAACTTGATTTCTCGGAAGCTTCTGCAGTTTGCCTGGAGGAAATTTTACATATATTGCAACGTCTTTTTCGCTGGAAAGCCGCTTCTCATAAGACGATATGACATTTTTCTTCTTAGCTTCGTCCAGGACTTCTTTTGTGTATTCCGATTTGATTTTGCCAATAGGCAAAACAGAAATGTGCACTTCGTCCTTTCCGGTTACCTGGAAAATTCCCTCAGCTGCGATGCCGCCACGCTGTGGGAAACGAACTACACCACCAAGTCGGCCGACGCCAATTGGGAGGCAACCAGAAACATTTTTCTAACTAGTGCTGAAGAATCTGTGGGATATGCGCAAAGCGGTGAGAAACCCTGGATGTCGCAAGACACATGGGACAAGGTTGGCAATCGGAAAAAAGCCAAATTGGCAATCATCTCTCAACCCGATGTCAACCAACGAACGCCCGACTTGAGGCAGAACTACCGCGATGCTCATATACAGCTTAAGAGGGCTGTTAGACGCGACAAGAGAAAGGCCATTGAAGATTTGGCAAACAAGGCAGAATCTGCGGCTTACCTTGGGGATATGGGTCCACTATTTAAAATCATGAAACAGTTGACGAACAGGAATTTCACCGCCAACCACCTGGTGAGAGATGTCAACGGAACTCTCCTAAATATGAGCGAACACCAGATGCGGCGATGAAAGGATTACTTGTCTGATATTTTAAACATCTTGTCAGAGGAAGATATTTCAGAAACAGAACAACTAGCAAACATCCAACCGCAACTATCCTCTATTAGTGACGATTCCGCAGATAAGGAAGAGATAGTTTCCGCCATTTGGTCAATGGCGGGATGGAAAGCCCCAGGTATAGACGGACTACCAACCAAACTCCTCAAAGCGGACCCGGAAATAACTGCCGATATACTCCTCCCACTCTTTACTAAAGTGTGGAATGACGGAAGATATCCGACTGAATGGAAGAAGGGCGTCATTGTGAAAATTCCAAGGAAGGGCGACCTTCTGGATTGTGGCAATTGGCGTGGTATATGTCTACTTACTGTTGTATCGAAAATCGTGGCTAAGGTAATTCTCAATAGGATTAGTGATGTCGTTGAGAGCACTCTCGAAATTTATCAGGTCAGATTCCGTAAAGGGTCTTCTTGTACCGATCACACAAATTCCCTACGGATAATATGAGTCGACTGCCGCTGACCCGCCAATAGCTCGCGAGTGTTCCTTATTAAATGCAGTGGATTATAGCTTGGTGTATACATCGACCATCCCACTGAGACAGAGCGACACCCATTTATGGGGAGGAGGGGGATAACCGGGATGAGAAGTTTTGGCCCAATAATGCATCCGTTGTCATCCCTCTCTAAGTCAAGGGAGTGGTTGTCAAGCGGATGAAACAGGTAATCGGCTACAGCCGATCTACCAACGCGCACATATCTCGCCGATGCGTTACCGACCTCGCCTGGCCCGTCAATGAGATTTAGGTTGTTGCATCACATTTTCCATTCCATTTGGCCCCTCTGCGCCATTTTCATAATGGTGCGCTCCATTGCTTGTCTACTCCCGTGGATACCATGCACACGCTCGCAGAGCTCACGCACAGTTGGTGTTTCGATATCTGTTAACTGTAGGACTTGCCACATCACTCTCCTATGGATTTTTGAGGGACCATCCACAACGGAAGGCGTATGTCGTCTCATTTCGACTAACCAAAATGGCGTCAGCTCCTGCTTAATGAAATCTGCATAAGTTGTTGTATACGTTTTCTCAGGGTACGATGGCAGGATGGTACCAAATCGTTTGGTGTCTTCGACGTATGCCATAATTGCATTTCTTCTACCCGCCGCAGATCCTCTTGAAAATGCCATCTCCATGCATTCATAGTCTGGTTGTCCGTTATACGTGAACTCCACGCGATATTTGTCTATACTTCCGATCGGCTGGCATTGCACAGGCTAGAGATGACTCTTGTTCGATACTCATGATAATTTGGCGATGCAGCCCTCCACCGAGCCAACTCCACATCGCAGTAAAAAATCAATTTCTCACATCCCTTTGTCGCTATTGCGTGTGGAGTTCTCATGAATCCTAGAAATGATTCCAATTTGAAAATACCAGGCCAGTTAATTCGGAACAAATTGGCGATGAGCTCTCTTATATGGGGCCCCATCTCTGTCACTGTCCACCCAAACCAAAACCTTCCCGTACCTCCTCCGTTGATATTGTTGGTTTGGGGACAGGTTCTGATTTTCAACCAAACCAAGGACGATCTCTATGTTCTCAACTATCTTGTGCTTCTTGTTTCGAGAGTCGGCACGCACTAAATTTGGCGGATTTCCCTCCAGGGCAAGAATTTCAAATCTTTTGCGACCTAGTGTTTCGTCTATAGCCGTTGAAGCAAAAAACATTCCAGATTTTCCCCCCGTCAATATTAGGGTGCATAGAGGGGAACTCTCCGTTCCCGCATCGTCCACGTCCCTAAAATGCGGTATTGATCTTAGCTGCACATCTTCCGCCTCGTTGCTGTTGTTGTTGTCTGTTGCCTCCCCTGCAACAGACTCGGTGATTTCCGTCGAACTTGTGTCATTTGCTTGTAAAGTTCGGGCTACGTCATCAAAGTAAAGGTGTTCTACTTGCGGAACCCAACCAGTAATTTCTATTGCGCCCATTATTGTATTGTCCACCGCTGGCTGCGTTTCCAATTCCGGTGACTCGTTGTTTGGCTGCGTTACCTCTGTGGATCCCATATCATTTGGTTCGAAACATCGAGGTAGAGGTGTTCGTCTCGCGGAACCCCATCTGTTTCCTCGATGACGTCCATCCCAGTGTTGTCCATTTCTGGCTGCGTTTGGAATTCCGGCCCCTTTTTTTTGATTGCCTTCTCCTTTCGTCTATCAACCAGCGGGTAACCTTGGGAAGGAAAAAAGAGGAATTTAAACCTTTACCGTTTTGGCGCAATATTGAAAACCTGGTCGGTGGTCAGTCCTTCTTTCCGCGCAACTTTGTGTTTCACCGCAAACGAGGGATATTGTTCGGTGTTAAAAGCCTTTCTCAAAGCTGCCACTGGCTTCGGAGGTACGGGCGGTTTGGCCCGGCTTGGACCCCGCGGCGGTTCGCACAGTTTTGGAAGAAGCTTTCCCCGCTGATGGGCAAAATGGTTTTTGTTTTTTTTTCTTCTTGCCTGCGGTTGCAGAGCCAATTCGATACCTACAAAAAGTAGAATAAAGTTTCCCATCTCTGACCATAACATATGTTTCAGTTCATTGCAACACCTGGTCGGGGGTGCAATACCTGGTTGGGGGTATGTAAAATTGTTTTTATTTTCATTTTATTCTGTAGTTGCAATACATTTACCATGAAGGTGAATGCAATAGCAATTCTGTTTCAAAGGTTTACGTGAAAGGCACACCAAAGAAAGATGACTTGGGATAGGGGCTGACTTTTTCATGCTGTGTGTTTTTACTTATTTCTGTATTTCTTCTGAAAATCTTATGGTCGCACATCTTGCCCTATTTGTTTTACATTCTTATTTCCTGTCTACACGCAAAACTTTATTGGGAATTTATGGTTCAACTCAAAAAATATCAGAATCGCAGGATATTGTGAAAAATAAAATATGGCGATAGCACCACGAGATCGTAGCTCAGAACAAAACTCGCCAAACAAACCGCCGCTTACCCATCGCATGTACACAAACCAAATAAAAAAAAACACCCGGTCATAGAAAACCGAACCAAAAGGGTTTTTCTATTGTTTTTTTTTCACACGATATTACTCACAAAAACAATTTTATTATGAACAACGTAAAGCTCTTATTAGATCCCAAAACACATCGATCAGATCAGGCTAAACAAATCGCAGTCCTTTACCCAGCCCCAGCGTTAAGCTCACCAATCGCGGAACGAAAGAGCTTTCATATGAAAGTTGTTCATATGAAAGCTCTCTCGTTGCACGATTGCCGCGTGGGACATCTGATATATTCTATTGTTTTTCTTCGTATTTGTTATATCGCTCGCGCTCAGCGATATCTGCAAACTGTTCACTGCTCAGCTCAGTGATATAAAAGACTATCAATCACATAAGCTATCCCAAACCTAGTTGATAGTCTTTGGTGATATCTACACCATCTACACACTGCTCGTCCTCTCAGTGATATTGCTTTACACTGAGGAAGTGTAGTAATGAATGAATAGGTGAAGTGCGACTGCGAATTGTTTAGCGATATTTTGATCTGATCGGTGGGTTTTATGAGCTGATCGGTGGGTTTTATGATGTGATCGGTGGGTTTTATGATCTGATCGATGGGTTTTGGGATCTGATAGGTGAGGTGGGACGTGCAAAATGGTCAATGGTGCTCTGAGTTTCGATCTCGTCGGTGGTGGGACGTGTGAGTTGCGGATATTGCAAGTGCCGCCGATTTATGTTGCAGTCTACTGTGGCGATAAGAGCTTTACATTTTTCATTGATGAAATTGCTTGTCTGAGTAATACCGTGTGATAAAAAAGAAAACAATAGACCCCTTTGGTTTGGTTTTTTATGACCGGGTGTTTTTTTTTATTTAGCTTGTGTCCATGCGACGCGATTGCTATTTTTGCCATCCTGACTCGATTGCGCTCGATCGTTTTTTCGTACTTTGAATAGTAAAAGAAAACCTTTTCATTCCGAGGGGGAAATGTTCACTATGCGCACTGATCTGGTGGTACTGGGCATGAGATTGGGTCTGTCTGATTGTTAGATGCAAGAGAATTGCTTGTCTGTTTTTTTTATTGAGTTGTGTTATTTTAACCAACATGTAAATAAATAGTATGAATTTTTTGGATTTGATTTCATTTCAGTTTTCTGTACTCTTCCGTTTAATTCATTTCGTTTTTGTTTCAATTTGAATCATTGCTAAATTAAGTAGCAGCCCGTTTCGAATATATCACTGCAATAGTAGTTTTTGCCATACTAGCGAACTGGCATGGAGAATAGAGGTGAAAAATCACTGCTTTTGGAAGAGCTGCTCTTTTTCACAGATATTGAAAAGAGCAGATTTTGCCGTCCCTACTTCTCAGCCCGTCAAATACAAACCTAATCGTAATCTTACCTACAAAATAAAATACAACGAAAATGTTAATAGCTAAATGCATTTATATTTTTCAATTTGACACTAAAATTGCATTTACACATTGACACTAATGACAAAGTTTTAATCTAAAATTTTAATACTATTGAATATTTGATTTTTATTATTGATTTAATTAAGGAACCGCAATCAAATTGCATTAATTTATTTTATTTATGATTTTATTCATGAAAATGTTTGTTAATAAAAAAGATTTCAGTACAACCGAAGTGAACAGCAACGAAAATAATTTCATCGAACTTTTAATCTCTTTACTTTTGTTTTGTTTAAATCAGATTTGATGAAAAAAAAATCCATCGTGCTTTTATTTTTAAATTGTTTTTTTTTTTTTTTTATTATTATTTTCCTTATGAATAATAAAGAAATAATATGAAAACAATCACAGTTTTATAAAAAAAAAAAAGACATTTAACTTAAAAGAGAAAGAGAAATAGATTAGAAAAATAGACGAACGTAAAAATAAATTACGTAAATCGCGATAAAAAAAAATGTACACTTATTATGAATTTGTTTTCATTACGTTTGTTTTTATTTTAAGAATTATATTTTTTTATGAAACAGTCTTTTACTAAATGTTTTTTTTTTTATCTTTTGTCTATCGTGAAATCAAAAAATCTAATTATGAGAGAATAATTTGAATTCGATAGTAGTTCACGACGACAATAATTAAGAGCCTATTTATATTTAATTAATACAATTAAAACTTATTAATGCTAGGAGGAAGGGACAATTACAACAAATAAATTATTTTATTATTATTATTATTTTTTTTTTGCTAAATTTAATAAATGTACGATGGATAAATTTAGCGTGAGCGGGATTTTATAACTCAAATATAAATGGGGAGATATTTTAGTAATTTGATGTTAGTAATTCTAGTGGATAGTTATTAGTGCGGGGCTTAATTCTTTCTACTTAAAGTTGTTTGTTTTTAGCCTAGATTTCTACAAATTACAATTAAATATTGTTTTTTTTTTCGGAAATTTGAACAAATTTTCTTACAATCTAGGTTTTTAGCTGTAAAATACTGACTTAAATGTTAGATTTCATTATCGAAAAGAGTTCTGTTATTACGATTTAATGAAGAAGTTTTTCTTTTAGATCGGTAGCCTCGGGTTTCTATTGTTGCCATTGTCCGGTTTGTGGTGGATACGGCGGGTAGTTATAGTACGAATTGTACGGATCGGGAGTGTGTGGTGGAGCGGCAGACGGAGGTTGATGATAGTTGGGATAGGGATGAAATTGACCGGGCTGGTGTTGAGTGGGTGGTGGCGGCGGAGGAACCGAATTTCCGTAATTTGGAGTTGAATTTGTTGCGGGCATGTTACCATACATTTGGGGATCGTAGTATGAACCATACGGATAATTACTTTGTGGTGGGGGTTGATGCTGGGCTGGAGGATAGGCGTAATTATTTGTCGGAGCCGAGCCGTAAATATCGGGGTAGGGTTGTTGGTAGGGAGCCGGTTCCGGACGTGAGTAATTGTAGTTCGGATCGTTGGATACTGCTGGAGGAGGAGCGTATAGATTTGTGCTGGCGGCTGGTTGGTTGTAGTTGGGATATTGAGGATCGAGGATGGCTGAAGATGTCGTTTGCGGTGGTGTTGCTGAAGTTGGTGCTGCAGGCTGTATTGTTGCTGCTGGTATTACTGCGGGTGGTGGTGGTGCAGCTGATGCTGGCGGCTGCTTAGCGGACAACTTCTTATCCTTTGGCGTTACAGTTTCGGATGCGGGACGCGAATTTTTCGTTGGCTCAAGATTCTCTGGTTTTTTATCGGATGATCTTCCGAGCGAGTATTCTGAATTTTCTTGACGCTGCTGAGTATTGTGACCTGGAGAGGATTGAGGTGTTCAATTAATTTGGCAGGAAGAAGTTGAATATTGTTTGAAAAGCTAATTGTTATTGAATTTATACTGAACGGCAAAAGTTCATGGATGATTTAAATTCAATGGCAACAACCATGTGTGGTACAGTTTCAGACCTGCTAGACTAAAATTTTGTGGATAAAGTCGATAAATTACCTGTCTCTCCATTTTACTTCAAGTTGACGATTTTTTTTTATGCATGGTACTAACTGATGACCAGGCAATAATGGTCAGAAATATTTTAAAAATAATTGGCATAACTGTAGTATTTATTGTAAAAAAAAGGGGAACAGTTGTCGGGATAAGGGTGTTGTTACTTTACGATGGTAATCAATTAATGAACAATTTATTTGAGAACTGGAGAACTTTAAAAAATCAATTTACCTGTAAAAGATGGTGGTACTGAACGAGAACTATGTTGTCCAATGTCTTGAGAAGATGCAGTTAAATTAGATTGAGCGTAGCTTGAAGTGCTCTGCGTGGTCGTCGGGGTCGCCGTACTATTAATATGCGGAACACAAATTGACGGATACGGAGCTGGTATGTTTCGTATCGCTGGCATTTTTGGTCGTGGCGAGCTTTTAACGTCAGCAACTGGAGGTGCTGGCGATGGTGCTGCTTGCTGAACGGGAGGAGTTTCTTCGATCGGTTTCGGTTGTGTTGTTGAACCATTTCTTTGATCGGGATACTGACGATTGTACGGCTTTACATTTTGCAATTGTCTTAGACTATCGCTGCCGCTGCCCTTTAAATTGCCTGAAGTTTGCGGTGGTGTATTTTTATTCGATTGTTTTCCGAAATTTTGCGAAAGAGTTCGAGGATTTTGCATTTTTGGTTTACGCTCGACCAAATTCGGTTTATAGACGACCTTTTCACGTAACGGGGGCTCGAGATCGTCATCGATGGTGATTGTGGGCGGTGCATGAGCTCCGGGCTGTTGTACAACAGCATTTTTAAGTGCTTGTTGAGCCTTGTGTTGCTGTTCCCAAAGTTTATTTTCATGAATGTGCGGTTTGACATTTGCCAATAGGGAATGCTGCGAGCCGTGGGTTTGGGCCTGTTTCAGGGCATTCGTAAAGGAATAATTACTGCGCGGATAGTGCGCTTTACTCGTCGAGTTAAAGAGATTCGATTTGCTTGAACCGCTGAAAGAATTACCGCTACGATTGCTCTCCGGCAACATAGCCTCGGCATTTTGATTGCCTTTAGCATGTGGATAGACATTTGTGTTGTGCTGTCCGCTCGATGATCCTTTGCCTTCGATTAAACTCTGAACGTTGAAATGTTTCGAATTCGGCGTACTATGCTGCGGATAGTTGCGGTTCGGAGCCATGTTGTTAGATTGAGACTTAAAGGAGGACCCATGCAATCCCGATTCATTCAATTTACTACTACGGTTTGTTGCCTCGAACGGATAGCCATGTTTGCCTGTCGGAAAATTGAGATTGGTTTTTCCCAAATCATCTTTTTTCGAATTGCCATTACCTAGCAAGAAGTTGCTGGCGGAATGATGGATAGGCGATGATTGATCCCCTTTGGTGGCTTTCAGAAGTAAATCTTCGGGGCTTGTTAGATTTGACGAGCCGGCTTCGCCATCATCGGACTTGTCCTTGTTGTGTTGGCCCATTTTGAATGACGTACGGATCGCGATAATTTTTCCAGTCTCCAGTTGCATGTAGATACCTTTCGGTGATTTTAGGACCATGACTTTTTGACCAGCCTTGAGCACAATATTGGCTTTATCGCCCGAACTCGTTGGTATGACTACGTCTGAAATTTGAACGGAAAGTGGTTAGAAAATGTGGGATTAGGTGAATCTTGGCGCGATTATATACCCCTACCTAATGGCAACGTCATTTCTTGAGCAGTCATGCCTTGACGTTGCCATACTTCTGCTGGTATCCACCGCGTTGGTCGTACTCCACCTGGTCGTGTAATCTGTGATTTTTCGCCTGATTCTGCCTGCATAGGTCGAACCTTAAAACGAAACGTAACAATTTGAGAAAAGCCTTTAAAGTTGGTTTTAGGTAACTTACCGATGCTACAGGCCTGTGAACGATGGCTCCATCCGGTGTTCTCATAACACGATATTGCGTTCCCATCGAATGATAAACATATGCTGGTTTGGCAGTTGCTCGTTTCTCCATTTCATAGCCGCGCTGTGCCAAACGTTTCTCCGCTTGCGACAGTTTCTTCTCTTTCCGATCGACAAGTAAACTTTCGTGGTGGAACGGCTCTTTCGATAGCAAACTGTAGTGCAATTCGATAATCTTTTGCATAACAATATCCAAGTATTTATCTTTGCAATCACTGAAATCTTTTACTTCGCCGTCTTCTTCGTTGTCGTAGCATAAATTTGTTACTTCCTTCATAGAAAGATGCGCATCGGGATTGCACTCGTCCACAACACGATCTGACATTCCCTGTTTATTCACCTGCCGATCGTAGATTTTCTTTTCGAGACAATTATCCATTACGATCCGATAGACAAAGCAGGGCTTCTTTTGTCCGTATCTGATTGGTAAGGAGAGAATTTAGGAATCATGAACATTCTGGATTAGCACTAGCTTACCTATAGACACGACAAACAGCTTGAGTATCATGACACGGGTTCCAACTGGCGTCGAGTACAATAACACGATTGGCTCCCACTAAATTAATGCCCAGGGATCCGGCACGAGTCGAAACCAAGAACAAATGAATATGAGGATTCGAATTGAATTCGTTGATTAATTTTTCCCGTTCCATTGCCGTTGTGGAGCCATCGAGTCCTGTTTAAATTACGAAAAAAAGAAGAAAAAGTCTTATCCACTTGTATGTCAGATTCCAAAATAAGTTACTTACGAAAGTACGTGGTATTTTTGGCCCAATGATAATCGAATCCGGGAACATTGCTTTTCTGCAAAAATCTTTCGATAAGATTAAGAGTCAACAGACTCTGACTGAAGACTAAAATACGATCGCCCAGTTTCAAACTCTCTTCGAGCAAACGAAAGAAAATCACCATTTTCGGTGAGTTATCGAGCAAATCGGGAACGTATCCTTTCATAAGTTCCACAGCCCAATCGTACGGTATGCCATCGTCTTTTGCATTGGACCGAATCGTTTCCTTTTCGAGCGGTAATATTGCTAGCTCCTCGGCAGCTTCTTCTTTGATTTCGGGTTCGGGCTCTTTCACTTCTTCGACTTCCTCGATAATTGTCGGTTCGACTGTTTTAATTTCTTTCGTGTCGAGATCGACAATTTCGGATGATTTCTCTTCGGCGGATGGAGGTTTAGTTTTCTCGAACGATTCCGTGGCTTTCGGGACGAGACTAGCGTAGCTCGGCTCAACCTGACCGTACGGATCCAGAGGAATCGGGTTCGGAGTGTTGCCATAACCGTAGTAATTACCTTGCCAATAGTTGTCGGGATTTGGCATGTAGGGTTGCTCGTAAGGATGGTTGGGATATTGTGGAGGCTGCGGTGGATACATGCTGCCGTATTGCTGTCCGTAATAGCCATCGCATTCGTACGGATTATACTGATTGTAGTTGTTTGGGTAGTGATGATTTTGCATGGGTGGTGGTTGCTGCGGAATCTCCGGGTCTGGTGGGGCTTGGGTTGGAGGTTGTGTAAGAGGAGGTGGATCAAGTTGTGGTTCTGGAGTAGTTGGCGTAGCTTCTGGTTCCAACTTGGGTGTCATTTCTTCGGTTGGTGATTCCGTATTTTCGTTTGCAATTTTTCCTTGATTCGGTTGAACTTCGATCGCTGGAATCGTTTTTCCGTCCTTGTTCACTTCTTTGGCTTTCTTCGGCGGTCCTTTTTTCCGGCCCCGATTGTTCGCTGCAGCTGCAGTATTGGCAGTGGTTGCAGTAGCGTTTGCTTCCGCCTCAACTTCTTCTAGCTCAAGATCTAAGTCTGCTTCGCGTTTCTTTAGGAAATTGTATAGAACGTCGGGATGATTCCAAATCTTACAGCAAACTGCAAATGCTTTCAGGGGATTGGGAACGGCTTTTGTTCGCACGACTTCGTTCATAAAAACATCGTAGAGTTTTCGTTGAAACTCGGTCATTCGCACGAGAATAACGTACTCTTCCTTCTGCGGCAATGAATTCTGTAGCACAACGTGGGATCGGCGTTGCACGAAACCAACCAAAAGTGAGTGCAGGACGTGTGCCCGATATCGCATAAGTTTAATATCCTGAGGCGTGGAATCGATACATTGGCCGTTTTGAATCGGCCGTTCGAACATGTTAGCGAATTCAGTTTTCGTGCCGAGATAGTTGGGTCGGACAAAGTCTACCATGCACCAATATTCCAGCAAGTTGTTTTGTAGCGGATAGCCGGTCAGCACTATTCGACGCTTCGATCGGATTTGCTTCAGTGCAACTGAAATACTTGCATGAGAATTTTTGATTCGATGGCCTTCGTCGCAAATTACCAAATCAGGACCGGGCCGAACCAGTGCAGAATGGATTTCTTCCATTAAACGTTTGTGCGCTTCGGTTTCCGGCTTTTCCTTCTCTCCCTTTTTTCCCTTCTTCTTCTTGTTGGCCAATTTCAAACTGAGCAATCGATAGAGCTCGTAGCCAATGAGTAGGACGCCTCCTACTCGTGACCACTCCAAAATCACTTTCGATCGCGCACTGAGCGTCTTATGCTGATCGTTTAGAACGAAGATCTTGAAATTCCGCGGCCGCACATCACCGTGAGTGCCGAGCGGAGTTTTTTCTGGATCTTCTGGCAGCCACATATTGAATTCGGACATCCAGTTCTGTAAAGTGTTGATGGGCATGATACAGAGGACTGACTTGGAGCTGGTGTGCCTTAAAAAAATATCACAGAAACAGACAATTTGCAGGGTTTTGCCAAGGCCCATTGAATGCGCTAGGATACAGCCAAAGCCGGTCGAGTTATCGAAACGCTCAACCGATTCGATGATGTTATCGAAAAGAAAGCGCACGCCACCGATTTGGTGGGGCTTGATGATCCGTGCTATTTGTGGCGCGAGGAAAATATCGTCTTCGCTTTCGGGATGACCTATGTTGATAACGACACGACCTTGGTCGTCGGGTATATTGTAGGCGTCCTTAACATGTAAACCACTATTGTGAGGGTCATCTTCCGGCTCTTCTTCGATTTCTTCATCGTCATCCGAGAGGACGATGCAGTCGTCTTCTGATGAGCTGTCGACAATGGTCACGACCTCTTTTTTCTCTTCTTCACTGCCGGAATCCTCATCGATGCTTTTCGCGCGTCGCACTGGTGCTATACTTACGGATGGTGTGAGATTCCCGCTTGAAATTTTATCGACATCGACGAAGTTCGAACCTTTGAACGTTACTTCCGACGCAACCCCCTTCACAATGTACATGTCGGTGGATGAACCGGATTGCGAGGTCGAAGATCGATCGGCATTCGTGGAGCTTTTCATAAGCGACGTTTGTCCTTGCAGAAGCGACAGGACCCGGTTCTGGGTACGATTGTTCTGCCGGTCGGCTGCCATTTGTCGCTGCAGTTCTCGTATGATCTTTTGCTGTACTTGTACTCGGGCCAAACGCTCCGATTCCTGTCGCTGAGCGGCCAATGTGGTCGCGTCCAGTTGATTTTCGTCCATTACTTCGCGGATATTCTTACGCAGATTGGTTATTCGTTTGCTGTCCTCGGTCTCGAACTTGTCCGAGACCGACGAAGCGGCTTTCTTTTTAATTTCGACCGAGACTTCGCTTTCGCCTTCTTTCCGTTTCGCCGTCGAAGCAGGATCATTTTTGGACACCGGCTTTACGCTAATCTCGCCCATTTCGCGAAGTTTTTCTTGAATGTCGATTGTATCGGACGTTGGTAGCTCGGGAGTTATAAAATTGGGCTGAGACTGCGGTGGTGAAGGATCGTCGTCTTCCTCGTAATCGGTCTCTTCTTTATGGTCGTCCATTTTCTCAGTTTCGGGTTCGTATAACTGAGGTGCGTAGAACTCGGGCTGGGTTTCGGAGCTTTGCGAGCTACTACTCGATTGACCGGAGCCATCGTTTAATGCGGTTTCCACAGCAGGCTCACAGACCTCCCTTAGCGAGTTCAAGACGTGGTCGACCTGTTAGAAAAATAATTTTATCACACCCTTACAGTTTTCAGTGGTTCTCCAAGCGAGAACATTTTCGTTCTGAAGGTACAACTTTCATAGCAACTACATACCTGCATTGTATTCTCATCGGCCAGGAACATTTTCTTGAACTCTTCGGGTCGTTCATCTTCGGATTTGCGCTTGATAGCAGCACGTTCTTCGTCAAGCCCGTTCTCGACTTGAATTTCGACTGTAGGTTGTGCTTCGACATCCGGCGTTACACCAGCGACTTCTTCGACATTCTCTAACTTGGGTTGCACCTCTTCCTCCCGGGGTGGCTCAATCGGGGGCTCGGTGACGGGAAAATTCTGGTCCATGGTCGCGATGACTTTCTTTCTTTTTCACGAATTTTCAACTCACAGCGTAACAAACAACACAGTCCACTTCTGAAACTTTTCCATTTCAATAGAACTAAACGGCGAATCTCGAGGACACGAAGTCAGGCACCTATTACCCGGAGATCAACGTCCACCCATTTTCGCGGCAGGGCTGGCTCTGCAACCGGAAGATTTTTGTCAACAAAAATCCAAAACCGCTTTTTCCGATACACTTGCAAACGGTTCCGGTCACATTTGTTTCGGCGCTACTCTCATTCACAGACCCGATTTCATTCAAAAAACGGCCGTACGGACAAATTTTATTCCGAATTTTCAGCTTTGTTCAATGGCCCGAAGTTTTGTTCAGAGTTCTTCGGTCCTGTCAAAGTTTCTTCTTCTTTCCGCAAGCTTTAATTTAGCCTTTTTATCTTATTTTTATTCCCCGCGCGAGGAGCGATTCTGATCGTTCGTGATATTCAATTACGGTCCAGCGAGGACTTTTTATTGGCAAACAAAAAACTCGAAAAAAATCTCCTCGGCACTTCTTACTTTTGCCATTTACAGGCGAATAATACACGAAAGGGCCGGCGAAGGCAATAGGTGAAGATAGCAGTTGGGCAGTTGACGTGTAGTTGGCGCTTCGAGCAGATGTCAGCTGTCAAACATGGTGTCCGTTAGTTAGATGAGAGAAAGTTGTTCACAGAAATTGGCGGTTATCAGTTAAAGCCTAATACGCGATTAAAATGAAATGAAATTTTCACTCGTCTCCGCAAAAGTAAGTTAAATTGTGGGTGGAAAAATTATTTGACAGATTTATTGTTTTTGCGGAGAGAATTGAAATTCAGTTATTTTCTGCCAGAGGAACGTAAATAATTACTCTAAAAAAATTTAAACGAATTTTTACGCAATTGACGATGCGATTATCGCTTCATGTCATTATTTTTAACAATGATGGCCAAAAGTACAAATAAGGCTCGACCGTCTATTAGAGTTAACTCGTATTTACAAGGACGGAAAACAAAGGGCTCAGATCTGCAGATTGCAAATAAGACATTTGAAAATCGTATTATGTTTTTAGTATTTCCAGTTCATCGACTTACCGGCGAACAATAAATGTTTCCGCGAAAATTTCCATATGCGGACATCGGACTTCGATACGCTTTTAAATGTACTGAAACCTAAATTGCTTCCTTTGCGTCAAACCAGGCCAGACGCGATATCTCCGGAACAAAAATTGGCAATCACATTGAAGTAAGTTCCATAGAATAAGCATATATACTGTTGTGGGGGAATTTTAAATTCGATAGATCAATATCTTATATCAATATTTTCATATCAATTTTATTTTATTTTATTTTATTTTATTTGTTTTCTTATTTTCCTACAATTCAATTTATACAAATTACTAAATTTAAATTATTAATTACAAAATTTTTCACTTACCCTTTGGTTTGCTAATTGACACATCCGCACCTCGCCAGTTCAAGTTGGAAAAGAGCAGTAATTTCTTCCGGTCACGTTGAGCTCCACAAACTTGACCACAGTGAAGTTTGTAGAGATCAAGCAAGCCGGAAGTCATTAGGTGCGTTCGGTAACATTCTCCCTCCCGGTATGTTGATCGTTTTCGATCGACTTACCAATTTGTTTGGGATTAGGGATGACATCTAAGACCGCCAATTTAACAGCCGGTCTAGTCAGAATATTGGTAGACGTTTGAACTATTGCCCGACGAACTTGACCTGATCTACCAGTAATTGCTTCAAGTACTATACCTTTCCGCCAGACATTGCGTGGCTGAGTATCGTCGACTATTAAGACCAGATCTCCAACTTTTATTGGTTATACTGGCATGAACCACTTAGTTCGTCTAGTGATATCTGGGAGGTACTCACGGACCCATCGTTTCCAAAAACTATCCGCCAACCGCTGCGCTATTTTCCAGCTTTTTCTAAGTACAACTGGACTATCACTAAAGCAGCCTAATGGCTTTTGTCCACTGGAGTGGCCTAGTAAGAAGTGGTTAGGAGTTAGTGCTTCTTGATCACACGATTCAAGGGGTATATATGTAAGAGGTCTACTGTTCACGATCATTTCAACTTCCATTAACAAGCTTCTAAGAAGTTCGTCACCAGGATTTTGTGTAGTCATTATTTGGCTTAGGGTTTTTTTGACTGAACGTATTAATCTTTCCCAGCTTCCACCCATATGGGGTGCTGCTGGTGGATTAAAGTTCCATTTTATTGGTGAGCCGATGAATAACTCTTCTTGCAGTTTGTTTTTACAAACTTTGGAAAATTCATTGCGAAGCTCTTCATCTGTACCACGAAAGTTGGTACCATTGTCTGAATATATTTCCCGTGGTGTACCACGCCTGGCCGCAAAATTTCTGATGGCAAGGATGCATGAATCAGTAGACAGACTATGAGCAATTTCTATATGTATGGCACGAACTGTTAAGCAAGTGAAGAGTACACCCCATCGTTTCTCTATTCGCCTTCCTACGGTAACCTTCATAGGTCCAAAGTAGTCGATGCCTACGAAAGTAAATGGAGATGTGAATGAAGCTAACCGTGCATTTGGAAGCCCAGCCATCTCTGGAGGTTTTGGTGAAGCTCGTTGATTCTTACATATTTGACATAGTTTGACCGCCTGCTTCAGAAGCACTCTAAGTGTAGGTATATCGTACCTCTGGCGAATTTCGTTGACTACCGTCTCATGATTATGGTGATGGTATTTTTGATGATAAAAATCAACTAATAGTTTTGTAATAGCGTGCTGTTTAGGTAGCAATATCGGTCGCTTTGAATCGTGCCCTATATCTTGTGCGGCATCTATTCGACCTTTCGTTCTCAAAACGTCGGCACCATCTATGTAGGGTGAACGATTGTATATTGGGCTAGATTTGTTGATTGGTATTAGTTGGTTTAAGTCAAGAGTTCGGTTTCGTTTTAGCGTTAAAACTTCGTTCGGATAGCCCTCGTGTTGCGCAATTTGATATAACTTATTTTCAGCCAGACTGTACTCTCTAAAAGTAATAGGTCCGGTGACGCGCTGCTCCTTAGATTTAACATTATGTATAAATCTATAAACATAAGCCAAAGTACGAACTAATCTGAGCCACTTCGAGAATCGTTCTATATCGATAGGATTAACCGTTTGCTGTAAGATGTGAAAACATTGTAAATTTAACTCATCCGGAATATCATTTGCAGTCTTAGTTATGTTTTCGGGCCAAGTGTCTTCAGAGTCGCGTAGGAAATCTGGGCCCATGAACCAGCGATTATTGGACGAGATTTTCAGGCTGCTATTAGACCATCTTGTTGCATCATCAGCTACATTAGCTTTTGTTGGTACCCAGCGCCAGTCGTTTACATTGGTCGACTCGAGTATCTCACCAATGCGAAAGGCAACGAACTGCTTATACTTTCGAGGGTCTGACTGTAACCAACACAAGACGGTTCGTGAGTCAGTCCACATAAATCGCTTATTCACCTTAAATGAGTGTCCTTCGATTATGCAATTGGCAAGTCTTGTACCAAGCACTGCCGCTTGAAGCTCTAGCCGTGGAATTGAAATTGGTCGTTGCGGGGAAACCTTTGTTTTCGCAGCTATTAAAGATAAATCAACTTTCTTTTCATTCACTATCCTAAAATATGCTACTGCTGCATAAGCAGATTCACTGGCATCAACAAAGACGTGAAGCTCAATTGATTTGTGTTCTGTTGAAGGTAAGGGGCTGTAGCATCGAGAAATGTGAAGTTGCGATATGTCGTTAAATGTCTGTTTCCATTCCAGCCATTTTTTGTAAAGTTCATCGGGGAGCTGATCGTCCCACTCTAAGGCAGAACGCCAAATATTCTTTAGAAGGATTTTCCCACAGATTACAAATGTTGACAATAATCCTAGTGGATCAAATATTGACATGAGTATTCTTAAAACTTCTCTCTTTGTAGGACGCCGTTTGCCTGATAAAACCTCTTTACTTATTTTGTTTAGAGTAAGCGGAAAGCAGAAAGTATCTGAAGAGGTGGACCATAACATACCTAACACTTTCTCAGTATTTTGGTTTGTGTTGATATTTATGGTTTTTGAAATTTCTGATTCAGTTTCACCTAGAGCACTTAAAACTTTAAAGGAATTAGATACCCAATTTCTAATTTCGAACCCTCCTTGCCGATGAATAAATCGAATGTCTTTTGCGAGGTTAATTGCTTCCACTTCTGTATCAACGCTGATGAGCAAGTCGTCAACGTAATGGTTGTCGACAATGGCTTTCGCTGCGTTTGGAAATTGTTCGGAGTATTGCCGAGCATTTAAGTTTTTGACATATTGCGCCGAACTTGGAGAGCACGCAGCTCCAAATGTCATAACTCGCATAATATATATATCTGGCGACCCTTGGTTTTCATCACTTCTCCATAAGAAGCGCTGGGCGTGTTGATCTTCTTCCCGGACTATGATTTGGTGGAAAATTTCTTTAATATCACCGGTTACAGCAATAGGTCGTTCGCGGAATTTGAATATAACATGCAACAGAGGTGTTAACTCATCAGGACCTTTTAGTAGAGTGGAATTCAAGGAAATGCCGTTCACTTGTGCTGCGGCGTCCCATACTATTCGTATTTTGCCTGGTTTATTCGGGTTTGTCACTGTAAATATCGGTAAGTACCATGTACGAGGGTAGTGAATTTTTAATTCGTTTGAATTTAATTGACGAATATAACCTTTATCTACATAATTGCGGATAGTTTTCCGGATATAATCACCTAGAATGGGATTCCGTAACATTTGTCTTTCCAGGCAAATGAAGCGCTGAAATGCCATAGAATAACTATCCGGTAATACAGTGTTATTATATCGCCACAGTAGTCCAGTTTCAAACCGGTTATGCTTTCTTAGGGTAGTTAATTCCATTATATCTCTGGCCCGTTTATTGTCCTTAGAATCAGGAAGAGATTCAGGAATTTTTATTCCTATACTTTCAATACTGAAAAACTCCTTAACTAGCTGATGCAGACCTCCCATAGAATGGCATTCACAAATGTGAAGACTATGGTGATCGTGGCTACCTTGGTTGTACAGACATGTTCGATGACATTGCCCATGAATTACCCATCCCAGGCGTGTCTTGGTGGCCACTGGCTCTTCATCATTTCCTTCCCTTATTTCGAGTGGTAAGCCAAGTTTCCAGTTATCGATTCCTATCAATATTCTAGGAATGGCTCGATCGTAAGCTTGAAGTGGAACGTCCGTTAAATGAGGATATTTTCCAATCAGTTTTTTAGACGATATTGATTGGACAGGTAAACTTAATTTTTCCACAGTGCGGACACTTGACATTTTATATGTTGTTGCATTCGAATATGCTCCAGAAATCTTTACGTTGAGTCTTCGTGAATTTTGCTCGAAACGAACAGTGTCAGCCGTCCACTTGAGGCAAAGACTTTCCATCGTCCCGCTTAAGCCCAATTTATCTGCTATGTCGTTTTCTATCAGAGTGAGAGACGATCCTTCATCCAAAAATGCGTAGGTGTCTAAAGAAGTACCATCTCCATAAAGGGTTACTGGTAATACTCGAAAAAGAGTTGGCTGCCGTAGCTGTTGGTGAGTGTTGCAGCTTAGATGCGCTGCAGAAGACTCAGCTGTCGGGGTAGCGATTGGAATAATATCTTTGGACGAGTTGTGCAGTAACGGATGATGCCTAAACTGACAACCATTTTGACCACAAATTCGATCAACTTTGCAATTAAATGCATTATGTCTTTTCAAGCATTTTCGACATAGCTTATGATCTTCAATCACACACCATTTTTTAGAAAGTTGCAAATCTTTGAATTTACTGCAATCACTGATGCTATGATTTTTACCAACGCATATTATGCAGTCCTTCTTGTTCGAATTTTCCCAAGTTTTATTAGCCGTAAATGCAGGCTTACTAAAGAATTTAGTTTCAGAGTTGAGGTGGTTTCGCGACGCAGTGGCTTTATTCATTGGCTTAGCAATGTCCTCAACATGCGTATGTAGATAACCGCGATCTTTGTTTGATCGCCTTTCTGGTCGTACATCATGATACGAATCGGGTTGTGGGAGTGTCACGTCATTTGCTGCTTGGGCTATTTGGAACAACCAATTTCCTAATGTCGCTAGAGTTACAACTGGTATGGCTTGTTTGTACATAGCCCATGACAGTTTAATGTTTGCAGGTAATTTATCTACGAGTTCCTGCATCAGTGAGGGGTTGCAAAGATGAGGTACAAGACCAGATGCTTCAATAGTGGCGCACAGATTTTGAACGGACAGGGCAAATTTAATCAACGTTTCCAATCGTTCAGCTTTCGGGGCAGGTTGGTTTCTAATGCTCTGTATAAGAGAGTGTATGATAACCTCTGCTCGTCCGTACAGGAGCCGCAGGGTTTCAATTATAAATGGAACAGATTGGGGAAGTAGCAAGCGACTTCGAACAGCTTCAAGAGCCTTACCTCTCAAACATCTTTGAAGGCGAAATAAATTCTCTTCATTTGAGAAGCCACACGCATGAGTGGAACCTTCATAATTGCTAATGAACATTGGCCACTCCTGAGGGCTGCCGTTGAATATTGGCAGGTCTTTGGGCATCACTTGCCTTGCTGCCAGCTGGCTTGAGTTCAGAGTTAGTGCTCCAGAATTCCCAGTCGAAGTGATAAATGTGTCTCTGACACTTTCGTTAATAGGGGAGGCGCGAACACCGTTATCCGGAACGCAAAACGAATTACACGGAGTACGAAATCCATCTTGAAAAGCACTAGATAAGTCTTGGAAAGAACCACTTGTATTGCACCAATTGTTGTATGGCGTACTAAATACACCTTGCGGAACATTAAATGCGTTTTGGGAAGCACAATATTGCGAAGCACTTGATCTATTACGACCAGCTAGAACCGAAAAGGAGTCACAAGGAACACTGGTTACATTGTACGTACTAAATTCGTTATACGAATCACTGTTTAAATGGCTAGGAACATGAGATGAAGCAATACTGGTAGATGTTTTAAACTGAACACTAGATTTTTTATTGAAATTGACATTATTTATACCGGAGTACGCGTAAATTCCGTTTTGAACTGATGCGTAGGTGTTATGCGGAATAATCGCAGACGTACCGATTGAATTTTTATTATTAAGCGCATCGGAGCGTTTTTCTAAACTATCTGGTTCAAAGGGTAAATGATTACAATTTATTTTATCATATTTACCTAGCTGCTGTACGTTTACCGGTTGTAGAATTGATGGCGTTGGATTTACACACGCTGTTGTTGGGTGCGTTGCGCTCGACAGGTAATACCGTTTCAGGTGCTGCTCAGTGGAATGTTGTGGCTGCGATGATTGACAGTTGTTTGTTGCAGAACACATCTGATGAGAAGAATCTGTTGTATACTGATTTTCCGGCAGTCCTTTACTGTGGTCGGCAATCCACTCTGATGTTGTCGCTGCACTGTCATGTTGCTGACTGAACGGTAACTGGATCTCCGCATCTTCAGTTATCAGAGTTGATAACAGCTGATATTTTCGGTCAAGAAATTGTTTAGCCGATTCTTTCTCTTCCTCTAACTTTTGAAGCTGTAAAAGTGTTTTTGCACGTGCAGCTTCCGAAACGTTGGACGATTGTTCAGAGTTACGAGATGACCGTTTAGATTGATGCGATGACCTCGTAGATTTTTGATCATCGTGTTGTGGCGATGGATTTTCATGCCTGCATTTTGGGCATATGAAATCTTTATCGCCGATCGAGTCGGTTACGTTAACGCATGTGAAGTGATACCACTTATCACATACGTCGCACTGCACCATATCCTCGGTGTCCCTTTCGGAGCAGGATTGGCAACTCGATCTCAAGTATTTTTTCCCAACTGGCGGAGTCCGGCTAGTCATTTTCAAAGTAAATTTGAATCGTAGTTGTACGAATGACTAGCGTTTTGAAGCGATGTAACGCAAATTTGAAGCGATGTTGTGGGGGAATTTTAAATTCGATAGATAAATATCTTATATCAATATTTTCATATCAATTTTATTTTATTTTATTTGTTTTCTTATTTTCCTACAATTCAATTTATACAAATTACTAAATTTGAATTATTAATTACAAAATTTTTCACTTACCCTTTGGTTTGCTAATTGACACGTCCGCACCTCGCCAGTTCAAGTTGGAAAAGAGCAGTAATTTCTTCCGGTCACGTTGAGCTCCACAAACTTGACCACAGTGAAGTTTGTAGAGATCAAGCAAGCCGGAAGTCATTAGGTGCGTTCGGTAACATATACTATTCTTCTTGGATTTCCAATTATCTTATGCTTTTTATAAACGAAGATATCTTGCGAGTGGGAGTTTACAGAGGCATATGGCAGACATGTACAAAATAAGTAAGCAGCATTCTGGAAATATTTTGGATGACGTATGCTCTACTATTTGCTTTGAATTTGCAGCAGTAACGCCAAAGGAGGAAGAATTTAAAGAAATTGCGAATGAGTTTTGTGTTGAACTGTCAAATGTCAAGCTAAGCGGTTTTTCGTTCGCTCCGCTTTTATTTTAAAGTTAAGTAATCTTAAACCTACGAAAGTCATCAAAATAGTAGTTTTTCAATTGTTTACAAGTATATAAGAACTGTAACCATAAAATTTCAACGCTAGAGGTTTCATCGTGAAGGAAAACGTACAAAAAAATTTCGACACCAGCCTACGAAACAAGGAACAACAAGTCCATTGTCAGATCTATCATAAATGGCGAACTGTCAAATGTTAAGCTAAGCAGTTTTTCGTTCGCTCCGCTTTTAATTAAAAGTTAAGTAAATCTTAAGCCTACGAAAGTCATCAAAATAAGGTTCATCGTGAAGGAAAACGTACGGAAAAATGTCGACACCAGCCTACGAAACAAGGAACAACAAATCCAAGGTAATTCTTCCCGCTGGCCAACTACCGCCAAATTCTTCAACTTCGGCATCAAAGTTGGAAAAAACAATAGATTCCTTCAGTAAGCAGCTTGAAATGATGCAAAATTCCATCGAAGGACTTAAAAATGAATTTCGATCATTCGAGGACAGGATTTGGGCCAAAATAGGAGACAAATTCACGACACTACACAAAGAGGTTAATGAAATGACAAAAACTGTTTCTGCATTTGATGAAAGGATTGAAAAAATTGAGCGTAATTTAATTGCGACCGAAGTTCTTATGACCGGACTTCCCGAGGTGCGGAATGAGGACGTCAACACAATATTCAACCACTTTTGTTCATCCATAAACTGCGTTGTACCTTACAACCAAATACTGCAGTTCCAAGCAAGAAAAAAAAAGAAGGCACGAGATCAAACCACTATGCTGATCAAATTCAACAACACGCTTGATAAAAATAAATTTCTTAGATGCACATTTGCGAAACTAAAGACGGCAAAGAAGTTCACTTTAAGAGACGTTGGCTTAAACAACGATTCGCCCGTCTTTATTTCTGAAAATTTAACACCGAAAAACTATAAGCTGAGACGTCTTGCCGATAGATTGAAGCAACAACAAAAACTACATTCCGTACTTATCAGGAATGGTCAAGTACTTATAAAATTGGGACCCGATGACAAGGAAATACTTGTTACTTGCGAAGATGAACTGTTAAGAGCGGCAGCTGATCCTATAGAAATTTTGCCCTAGTTATTTAAAAATACATTTTACTTAATCACATTATCTTAATCACTTAATCAACTTAATCACATTATTTTAGATACTATCCCGCTTGTTATTTTTACAACTTTTTAAACATTTACTATAATTTACATATGATATAAATAATGAATTTAGAGGATTTTAAAAGCAATAATACAGTTATAGTGGAGAATTTGGATGATTTGAAGTTAGATGGAAGTAACATTAACGTTTTACACATTAACATTCGAAGCATAAACAGAAACTTTGATGAATTGTTATGCATGCTAGCCAGCGTGAACATAAAAATACATGTTCTTATACTCGGGGAAACTTGGCTGAGGGAGAGTAATGATCTGTACAATATTGAGGGGTATAATAGTTTATTTTACAATGCATTGAATAATAAAAACGATGGTATAGCAATTTATATTGACAATACGCTTCTAGTAACAAATATAGTGGGGAATATCTTGCATGGTATAAGTAGTTGTAGTTTTGATTTATCGATAGACAAAAATAAAACTCTAAGTGTTACTGCTTTATACTGCTTACCATCAATAAATAAACATAATTTCATTGATGTTCTTGATGAATACTTACAAAGCGTGAAATCGGTACGAAATCACGCTTTGATTGGTGACTTCAATATAGACATTCTTTCGGATAGACCTACACGAACATCTCATGATTTTCATACTACTTTAAGCTCTTTTGGTTATTTATCGACAATAAATGAATATACACGAGTAACTGATACGTCAAATACTTGCATTGACCATGTACACCTAAAATCATCTGAGATAAACACATTTATTGCATACGTTTTGAAAAATGATTTAACTGATCACTATCCGGTGGGTTTATCGATACCTGTAAGGAATGAGAGAATTAAAGAAGACACTAACTATACTCACTCAATTGTTAATCAGGGGGAACTAGTAAGAGCTGCTTCAATTATAGACTGGAACGATATTCTTATGACCAGTGAACCAAACATAGCCTTGAGTAGTTTCATGATTAAACTAGATGAATGTATACGGTCTTGCCAAAAGCCCAAATCTCTCAATCTCAGAAAGAACAAAAAAATTAAACCCTGGATTACAGCTGGACTCTTAGTGTGTTTACGAAAACGTACAAAACTATATAAACAAATCGTTGCAAGTCCTGGCGATGTAACTTTAGTCAGCACATATAAAAAGTATAGAAACTTCCTAACAACACTTATTAGAAGAGCAAGGGATGATTACTACAAATTAAGAATAAAAGAAGCTCATAATGTATCCAAGCTGTGGGGAGTTATTAAAAATTGTTTAGGTAAGCAACAAAATCGTAGAGTAAAAGTAGACTCAATTGCAACTGACAATGAGACTATTTATTTTAAGGATGATGCTGAAGCCATATGCGAAAAATTTAATGAATTTTATGTCTCAACTGGCAAAAGGCTTGCACAGAACATAGAAAATACCTGTCAATGCACTACCAAAATATTTAATCAAATACGAGTACCTCGTGTAACTGAGACCCTGTTTTTTGTTCCAGTAACAGAAAATGAAGTTAAAGACACCATTCAGCAACTCAAGGGTACAAATGCTACAGGTCCTGATAATATATCGACTAGCTCTGTCAAACTCATAAAGCAATATATTAGTAAGCCATTAGCTCATGTTTTCAACCTATGTCTGACAAATGGATGTTTTCCCGATAATCTGAAAGAATCTCTAGTAATTCCTATTTATAAAACTGGAGCAAAAAACATTATGTCTAATTACAGGCCCATATCTCTCTTACCAGTAATCTCAAAAATACTGGAAAAATGTATCAAAGCAAGATTGATAAATTTCGTTGAGAAGCATAATATCTTAGCAAAAAATCAATATGGTTTTCGCACTAACCTGAGTACAAATGATGCAATCTATAAACTAACGAAAACAATATATAAAAATCTTGAAGATGGTCGGAAAACTATTGCAGTATTTTTAGATCTACAGAAAGCTTTCGATACCGTGCATCATTCTACCCTCTTATATAAATTAGAATTAATGGGACTTCGAGGAAAGCCCTTAGATCTCATGCGTAGCTATTTGTCTAACCGAAAGCAAAGGGTTAAAATAGAAGGGAGAGTCAGTTCTGCGAAAATCACTGATTACGGTGTTCCTCAGGGTAGTGTTCTGGGCCCACTTTTATTTATATTGTACATTAATGATATGTTTAACATCACCGATTCTGTGGATGACCTGATCGCTTTTGCAGACGATACTGTATTGTGTGTGAGTGACTTCACATGGAAGGAAACCTATCAAAAAGCATCGGCTGCAGTTACTAAACTAAAAAGATGGCTTGATGCAAATAGGTTGACAGTAAATATTGATAAATCAAAATATATGCATTTTAGTGCAAACAAAAAGGGAATTCCATCAACTAACTTGAAGCTCACAGTTCACTCCTGTAATTGCGAATCGCACAACACCTGTTCCTGCAGTTCACAATTTGAAGTGGCCACATCTATAAAATATCTAGGAATAATTATAGACAATAATCTGACATGGAGAAAACAGGCAAATTCTGTCTCTCAAAAACTTCGAAATATTCTTCCTAGTATCCGTCAGTTAAGGAATATTATGGAGATTGTGACACTAAAATCAATATACCATGCTCTATTTGAAAGTGTTCTTCAATATGGTATTTTGGGATGGGGTGGTGCGTGTAAAACTAATTTATACCCTATCAGTATTGTTCAAAAAGCAGCTATTAAACAAATTCTTAGGAAGCCAAATAGATATTCGTCGCACCAAGCATTCTTAGAACTAAAAGTTTTAGATCTGAATAGGCTATATAAAAAGGTAGTTCTTCTCCACGCACATAGAACACAAGCTTTTCAAATCTGCGATCATGGTCCGACCTACAAGACAAGATTTCGTGAAAATTTAAAGAAACTAACTGCAAAGTGTAAGCTGACAAAGACACAGCAACATGCATCATATTTACTAATAAAGTACTTTAATGAACTTCCACTTGACATCAAATCTAGTATAAATAGTTCCACCTTTAAAGTAAAATTAAAAAATTGGCTTCTCTCTTGGAATTCTAATATTATATAATAATATAATATAAATTTGCGCTCACAAATTAAAGACATAAAATGGTAAATTAACAAGTGTATTAGTATTCTTAGTTGTTTAATTTGCATAACAAACATATTTTATTTTTCTTTTTATATTTTTCATACTATTCATTTTAACTTTTTAGTTTATTTATTACTTTTTTTTTTTTCTCTTTGAATTATTTTCTCACTTATTATTTTTTTTCTTTTTTTTGATCACTCTACTTTAATACTTAAACAAAACGCTTAACACAAGCATGCTTATAAAGCGTTAATAAATTTGTACGAAATAATGTATTTGGTATTATATGAAAAAAATTATTATTATTATATTATTAAAAAAAATGGAATTTTCCCAATTGCCTTGGTGCGATTGATGGAAAACACATTGGAACAAAATGTCCTCGAAACGCAGGAAGCTCGTTTTCAATTATAAGGTAGGAACAATATTAATAATAATTTATAGAGATTTAGATTTTTGCGCCGAAATGAACGATGTATATTGAGTAAAATGTTTTTTTTTTTCTATTTTAGGGATATCCCAGTATTGTTCTAATGACATCGCGGATGCAAACTATAAGTACACATACTGTGATGTTAGCTCATATGGAAGCGAAGGCGATGCTAATGTTTTTGGGAATAGGAAATTTGGAAAAAGTATAATACAAGACACTGAATATTTTTCCAATCCACCGCTTCAGTACGAAAAGAAAATGTCAAATTACACTTATGTCACTTTTTCACTCGATTTTTAACACTACGATCATTTAAATACGCGTGGAAAATATTTGGGGGGTTTCCAGAGCTTTCTGTGTTACAATAGCAATTTTTCACGTAGGCCTTCGCGAACTGTGATTATTCATATAAAAATTTCATTCCACTTGAACAGCGTACTAGCCTTAAGAGATAAAAGAGATAGAAGTCCACAAGGTTTTTAATAAAACTACGCTCATGAGAAAAATTGTGACACCATTGAGCTTTAAATATAAAATAGATGATATTGAGATGTTCGTATTTATAGCACCTAAAGATAAAATGGAAATTTGAGCAATAACGACCGGCCAATAACAAAAAAATATTCAATTTATTCGACTAATCGTGTAAAAACAATGCACACAGTTCTACTTCAAAAATTTGCTTTTCCTTCAGGATCAATTCACCTCTCACAATTCATTCACTAATTTAAAACTGATGAACCTGTTGACGTTACTTGTTCGTCAAAAACTCTAGCGATGCCGAAGAACGTAGCAATAAGGAATACTTGCCGGACCCGCCTTTCGAAGGCGACTATGGTGGTGGCACGCCAAATCTATCATTATCGCATCATCCATCATTATTGCAAGCAAAACTTCTTTAAGATTGGAATACTCTGTCACAAAACAGGCTAAGAAAAACAAACGAGTCCGCAATCGAAGATCGGGAAGCAATCTTGAGAAAGAAAAATTCAAGCGAAAGAAATAAAGCATCTTATGACCATAATGTTGAAGGTAAAGGATTTTTCAATTCTCTTCTCTTCTATCTAAAAGCTTATCGCCGAAACAAAAATAGATTTTCCGAATATTTGCTTCCGTTTCCTTAGAAGCAGGGAGCTGTACCCAAAGTATCACTCCTATAGAGGTATATCAGTGGCTCAGTTCTGTAACTTTCAACATGAAATATTTCTCAAGAAATCGTCATGTGAATAAGAACTCATCCTGTTATGTGTCTGTCTTACCGGCTCATGGGCAGACTCCGATGCTCCAAGGCAGCTGTCGGAATTTGAGAAAGATATCAGAAATAATGACATCTCACGCAATTGATGATGACGGAGAAACTGAAGGAGGGGCTGGCATAACTATAGTAAGTAGCTAAAATTTTGTTTACACTCAAATAAAATAAAATATTTTTGTCATAAACTCAGACTACTGTGACAAGTGTTTATATGGAAAGAAATAATCAACCGCCTCTAAAAAGAAATCGGACACAGACAACTTTCCCGAGCACATACAACTCTACTTTAAAGGAGGCGAAACGCATACAATCTCACTTCGTAGCAAAATTAGATTCTACTGTGTAAATCAACAATAATATTGCGAATGGTATCAAATGTTACAAAATTTGGCGAATAGTATCAATCATTGGATAGATTCCGGTCAAACCCATCAAAAGTAGATTTGAAAAATAGCATTTTTGTCTTTAATTTCAAATGAACTGCCTTTTATTTTGATGTGATAACCTATATTTAATACAGTGGTAGACATTCGTATGCGCGCATCTGAAAATGTATCATATATTGTGTTTTCCAATGTAAAATATTTCTAAGAAAAACTTTTTCTCACTACTTTTGGAATTGCTATGGACGAATAATACACACAAAACTGATGAAACTAACGGTACTACTTTGAAAAAAAAAGCGAAAAATGTGAATGGAGCTCAGTTTGAGCTGTGACATTCGTATGAGCGCATCGAGGAATTATTGAGTTTTGAAAGCGAAATTTATAGTTTTTTTGCAAATTTTGTTTTAAATAGCATTAAAGAATTTTCATTGAAGGTTTGCGCAGAATATATTTTGCAATATTATTTGGTATGAGCGTTGTTTTTGCAGCAATGCCTTCTGGGAAGCGCTTAAATGAGGCGGTGCAGGTTGCCATCAATTTATTGAAAGAAAAAGACTTTTCCAATAGGCAAATTGCTACTAAACTTGGTCGAACTGAATGTGCAATCAGGAATTTCTTAAAAAAAAGGCAATGGCTATGGCGCTAAGCCTCCAACAAAAGGCAATACAAAATTATCCTTGCGTGACAAAGGCGAAATTCTAAATTAAGGACAAATTAGAGCTTAATGTAACACCTCGTCACATTGCGCGTGTCTTAAGGACTTCGCCAAATATAGCATGGACGAAACTTAAAGGAAACCCCGATTAACTGCCGTTCACCGAGAGAAGAGACTACAATTTGCCAAAAAGTACATGTCTTCGACATCCGAATGGGAAAAAGTAATTTTTTCTGATGAAAAAAAATTCAATTTGGATGGCCCAGACTGCTACAGTTGCTACTAGTATAATTTGAAAAAACATAACGTGGTCAGATCGAAGCGTAATTTCGGCGGTGGAAGCGTTATGGTTTGGGGTGCTCCTGCAAAGAAAATCTTCCAAGCTGTTTCATAACTACTAGAATGAACTCCCAGATGTATATAGATCTCTTGGAAGACGTTTTAATCTGTCATCGGGATAGTTGCGACGCGGAAGATGTACTTTTTCAGCAGGATAATGCATCCATTCATGCTTCGCGGCAAACCAAGGATTGGCTTCGGACAAAAATATTCGCACACTTGACTGGCCCGCTTGTAGGCCTGACTGTAATCAATTGAGAACCTTTGGAGGAATTCTCGCTAGCAAAGTGTATGCAAATGGACGTCAGTTTGGTAGCGTAAATGCGTTAAAAGCAGCCATTTGCACTTGCTGGTCCGAAATTAGCCTCGATTGTCTAAATAATCTAAAAAATTCAATGCCTAGCCGAATTTTTAGTGTCATTCAAAATAAAGGAGGCCATGCAAAGTATTAAAAAAAGGGCCAAAAATGTGAACTTATTTATTTTTTTACTTAAAAGTGACAAGTGCGTTCATACGAATGTCTAACCATTAATTAGAATTTTGTTTTTTTTTTAATCCACAAGAGAAAAAAAAGTTGCCAAAAATGAATTCAAATCATTTCTTACCAAAGAAAACATAACATATCTCTTTTAAAAGTATTAATTTTTTTTTCAAGAAATATAAATAGTGCGCTCATACGAATGTCTACCACTGTATTGTTTTTCAAGTTTTTGAATAAAATGATCTGATTTTTAATTTTTAAACGACAACTAATATTAAGTATGTATGTAGAATTGTATTTGGACAACCCGACTTCGTGGAGCTTCCGTTACGACTACCATCTTCTTTTTCGATCTCTTTTTACGAAAACCGAGCAACAGCGTGGACGGTGGATCGGAGACCTCTCAAAGTAAAACGCAAGAAATTGAAATCAAGAGTTGTCACTTATTTGAATTAAATACTTTTATCATTTTGTTACTAATCGATTTTCTTTTATTCACATCAACATCAAAATACCACAAATTGGGGGCTCAACTGCTTGCATATTCTAAATTTGCCGCACCCTTGGAATTCAAAGAAGAAATGGCGGCTCGCCATCGTAGAAGCCAGTTTTCGCAGCGATCAGCTAAACAGATGAAATGGAGACGCAAAATAGCGCAGCAAAAATGACATTCGGCGATGTGGAATCCCTAATGGAATATTTCACCGGAGTAGACAACAGAAGTGATTTGAGATGGTTTCAAGAATGTGAAAAATAGGCGGAACTTTTTGCGTCAAAAACTGTTATTCGCTAAACGGCTTTTGAAAGGCCCAGCGAAACTATTTGTGGGCTGTGAAGTGAAACCGTTAGACTATGCGGACTTAAAAAGTGCTTTGCTTCGCGAGTTCAAGTCAAAAGTGACAAGTGCAACCGTACACAAACAGCTGCGCGAACGAAAACAGTCGAGATCGGAAATAATACAGGAGTACCTATATAAAATGGTCGACATTGCGCAGCAGATGCAAGTCGACGATATTTCCGTAATAAAGTACGTCATCGAAGGTATTCCTGACAGCAATACAAACAAAGTGCTGCTATTTGAAGCAAACAATATGAGTGAATTTAAAACAAAATTAGAAGTGTACGAGAAAATTAAAAGTTCAAATAAAAAACCGGAAAACAGTTATGTGTCACGCGAGAACATTTCGTATAACAAACCGGTAATAAAAAAGCGATATTCCTATAATTGCGGTGGTTCTGATCATGAATTTCATGAATGCCCGAATAAGGCTAACGGTCCAAAATGTTTTCGATGTCATCAGTTTGGACATAAGAGCAGAGAGTGTAATAAAAATCCGGTGCCTAAAAGCAATAATAATAACAATTATAATATCATAATTAATGAAAAAACTTATTGTGAAGTTTTAATAGAAAACATTCGTACGACTGCTCTCGGGCAGTGGCAGTGACGTGATCCTCATTAGTGCGCGACAGTTTAAAACTTTGTAAAAGGTGTAAAACTCTTAAGAAATTACATATCCATATCAGGACTGGGAAGTTGCATTAAAACAGAAGGAAGCTTCAAAGTTGATGTGCAGGTAAATAAAATAAATTTTGAGGACATTATAATTCATGTTGTAGCGGACAACATTATGCTGCCAGATATGGTCATTGGAATGAATATACTGAGCAAGGCCCAGATTAATATCGATAATGGAAAAATAGATACACGACCTCAAACTGAAGTAGCAAATGTGGAAAAGGTTGACTTGAATACGGATGAGATTGTCAATACAATCACTTCTTTTCAAATAGAGAATGATCAGTACCCCGAAACTAACAACATAGTCAATAAAAACGTAGCAAAAAACATTAAAGTTGCATTTAGCGACTATAAACCAGAAATTGTTACTCAATCTCCAGTAGATATGAGAATAACATTGTTGGATGAAACCCCAATTTATCAACCGCCAAGACGGCTGCCACTGAAAGAAAAACTTTTCGTCGAACAACAAGTAGCTGAGTGGATCAAAAGTGGAGTTATTCGTGAAAGTTTCTCAGACTACGGTAGTCCCATCGTTGTAGTCAAGAAAAAGGATGGACATTTCAGGCTTTGTGTTGATTATAGGCAGTTGAATCGAAAAGTATACAGAGACCGATTTCCTCTTCCGCTAATAGAGGAACAGATAGACCAGTTACAGGACGCCATATATTTCAGTACATTTGATTTGAAAAATGGATTTTTTTACGTTCCAGTAGAGAAATCCAGTAGAAAATACACAGCTTTCGTTACTCCTGATGGGCACTTCAAATTTAACCGAATGCCGTTTGGTTTCTGCAATTCGCCTTCAAATTTCATGAGATACATTCGCGCAATTTTTAGGCAGTTGATTCAAAGTCGAATTGCTTTAATTTATATGGACGATATAATTATCCCGTCTCGAACCGAAGAGAAAGGATATGAGAAAATTAAATATGTGTTGGATGTTGCAAAGCAAAATGGTTTAGAAATAAAATAGCAGAAATGCAAAGTGCTTCAAAGAAATATACTACTACGTAGTGTCATTTGGCCAAGTCAAGCCGTTACCATCTAAAACCAAAGCTGTTTTGAAATTTCCTGAACGCTAATTACAAAGTTTTTTAGGTTTGGTTGGCTATTTTTGCAAATTTATCAAAGATTTTTCCATCTGAGTGATCTACTAAGAGGAAGTCAACAGTTTATGTTCAACGAAGGAGAACGATCTGCTTTTGAGAAATTGAAAACAATGCTAACAACTGCCCAGTTTTAAATATCTTTAAATAAGGAGCGACTACAGAGCTACATGCCGATGCGTGCGCTATCGGTTACGGAGCGATGTTGCTGCAAATCGATTCGATGGATAATTCGCTGCATCCAGTCAGTTTTATGAGTAGGAAGACAACTGAAGCAGAAAGTCGTTATATAACCTACGAGTTGGAGGTACTGGCTATAGTTGAAGCCATAAAAAAATATCGCGTATATCTTTTAGGTCATCCCTTTAAAATAGTCACCGATTGCAAAGCATTTGAACTCACAGTTAAAAAGAAGGATCTTGTCACTAGAGTCGCTCGGTGGATATTACTGTTAGAGGAATTCGAATTTGTCGTGGAGCATCGAGGAAATCATCGCATGAAACATGCAGACGCGTTAAGTCGTAACCCAATCTCTATGGTCATATCAAATGAGGAATCGTGTATTAAGCATCTTAAAACTGCCCAGGAAAGCGATCAGTATTTGAAGACTATCAAAGAAGCAGTAAACTGAGGAGGAATTCAAGACTACGTGATTAACAACGGGTTGTCATGTAAGGAAATCGACGGTAATATGTTGTTTGTTGTTCCTGAATTAATGGAGAATGATATTTTACGTAAAATACACGATCAAGGAGATTTCGGTTACAAAAAAATGCTAGAAATAGTAAGAAAAGAATTTTTTATTAGACATGTTAAGATAAAAATTGAAAAATGTATAAAAAATTGTATAAGTGCATCTTATCAACGCGTTGACAAGGGAAACAGGAAAGATTCCTGCATCCAATTCGCAAAGGCGAAGTGCCACTGGATGCTTACCACATTGACCATTTGGGACCCTTAGCTGCTACCTCAAAAGGATACAAATACATCTTTAGCATTGTTGACGGTTTCACTAAGTTTCTTTGGCTTTTTCCTGTAAAATCGTTATCATCAGCAGAAGTTTTACAAAAACTACAGATAATTACCGGAACTTTCGGTAACCCCCGGAGAATAGTAGTGGATCGCGGAGGAGCATTTACAGCAGACGTTTTCAAAAAATTCTGCGAAAATTAGAATTACTGACATTACCACTGGTGTACCTCGTGGAAACGGGCAAATTGAGCGTACACATCGCATAGTAATTGCGGTTCTCACAAAATTATCATTAAATGATCCGGAAAAATGGTATCAGTACAATGCTATCTAAACAGTACGCACCAGAGATCTATTTGCATGTCACCTTTTAAATTAATAACTGGAGTTAATATGAGGCTTAAGGAAGGCTTTCATTTGCGAGAGATGATTGAATCTGAAGTTATCCACATCTTTGAGGAATCGAGAGACGACTTAAGGCAAACGGCGAAGGAGCAAATTTTGAAACGACGAAAATCTGCTTACCAATTCCGAGTAGGAGAATTAGTGGCTTTAGAAAGGACACAATTTGGGACCGGCTTAAAAATACATCCAAAATATTTTGGGCCATATGAAATAATTAAAGTTAAAGGACACGATAGATATAATGTTAAGAAAATAGGAGAACATGAAGGACCACAATTCACGTCTTCGTCTGCCGATAAAATGAAGTTATGGGCTTTTGTCGATAGTTTTGATGAACCATTGGAGGCCAATGATCTCCAGGATGGCCGATTGTAGGATTGTATTTGGACAACCCTGACTTCATAGAGCTTCCGTCACGACTACCATCTTCTTTTTCGATCTCTTTTTACGACAACCGAGCAACAGCGTGGACGTGGATCGGAGACCTCTCAAAGTAAAACGCAAGAAATTGAAATCAAGAGCTATTATTTATTTGAATTAAATACTTTTTTTCATTTTGTACTAATCGATTTGCTTTTATTCACATCAAAATACCACATGTATACTACATTTATTTATAAGGTTTTCAAGGAAAATGTAAAGTAAATTTATTCATGTAATTATATACATTTTTACACATAATTAAAAAAAATAGTTTATAAGAAATGTATTACTTTTTTATTTCTTATGTAAGTAGTTGAATAGTTTTATTTTATTTTTTTATTTTTTATTTTTTAAGACTATTTATGGTGCAATCGTTATCATAATAATTAATATTTTGAATAAATAAATAACACTTAGTAATATTAAAACCTCAGCCACTCCTTGCGATTTATACCTGAATCATATTATAAAAGCGCCGAATTCTTTAATAGTTTTTAAGAAAATAATAAAACCGAAAGGTTTTGCAGGTGTACAAGGCTATTTATTTGGCGATTATATAATAAGCAATTTATTAACAAAAAAATTATGTAGCAGAAAAGAGTACAATGCGATTTATTTGATACTAATGAAAACTAAATGAACTTGATAAATTTGCGATATTGACAACGAGAAGTGATAATCGACTAAACGAGAGTAACTTGAATGACAATTGAATTTTGCAAAAAATGACCTAATTGGATTTTATTAATTTTACTTTTAAAATTTGACAGATGAGTGAGTGCGTAACCCCCGGAATACATATAAAAGCCATGCGATAGGCAATTGTGTATGTGTGACAGCCGTCCGGCGGTCGGTTGCTTAACCGTCAATTCCGTATGAAAATTGTCGACAGTGCAGAGAAGTTGAACTTTGTGGCGGTAAATATCGCAGTTTTTTACCAATTTAAAAGGTGATTATTATTGTAAACAATGCCTAAATTAGTGGCGAAGTGTATTAACCAGATTTTAAAACAGATCTTTCTATCCAGAAGTGTTTGAGGCTAAAATTGGAGTTTTTTACCGCGTTATTTACCGTCACTTAATGGCTGTAAATAGTGCAATTTTTCATCATTTCATCAGGTAAATATCATTATTAACAATTGATTAAACATCCGTGCAGTGTTTTAATAAGTTTTTAAACAGATATCTCTTTCGGAAAGCGTTTCGAACTAAGATTGTCATCGTGTGGTTGCAGGGAAATCGGTTGTTCTTTTGCACAGCCTGTTGCAGGATTTAGTATCGGCGGAAAGACGGAAACGAAAACGGGTAATTTTTTTAATGGCACTAAAGCATTGGTTTCTTTCGATTTTTCGACAAAATCGACACCGTCCGGCAAACAGGCCAAACGAAATTTTGGCCCAAGATTCTTGGCCAAATTATCCCCACTTTGGGAATATCGATTTTGGCCAATACTGGACCCTAGTGCGTGGATCTAGCATTACGAAAACACGTTCACAAAATTGCACTACACTAGGAATTTAACTTTATTTTGAATTTTTTGTAGTGAATAAACTACAACATTCCTAACCTATAAAACTTAACACCAAAAAACTTGTTTTGCAAAAAATAACTGCGGGGAATTTCGGCCGACACTGCTTACAATTAATGCAAACGTACGATCTTTCTATATTTAAGGAAGAAACAAAAACAAATCGGTGAAAACACGACTAAAATCCCGATCGAAAACACCAAACTTAAAGAAAATCATCCCGCACGCGAATGAAATGACAGTCGACCGCGGTCGGCTAATAGCTTCATATGTGTAAGTACCATCTTCTATCGCATGGCTTTTACTAGTATTCCGGGGGTTACGGTGAGTGGCTCTTCTTAATTAAGAAAGTTTTATATGTATAGACGAGCTAATTTAATAATTAGCAAAATATGAATTAGGTCCGCTATATGTCGCTGGTATTAGCTTCTTGAAAAGATTATGATATTCACCAAATCTCTGCTTTTTATTCTCTAGATGAAATTTGAGAGTATATTATAATTGCGCCTTATCGTTTGTAACGCTAAGAAATAATGCTCCCATAGACTTGCTAAGGGTACAGAAATATTTGCTGTCGCTCAAAAACCTCGATTCCGAGTGAAAGTTTGTCCGTCTGTCTACAACATAGCTCTCGAATGCTTTAGCTTATGTCATTTTTAGTAAAAAAAGTAGTTTTAAGTTCGCGAACGGGCCACATCCCCATACACTCCCACCCATTAAAATTTCATAAAATTTCGAAATTTAAGGAAATTATTTTTTCTCGGAAACAATATCATCTATCGACTTGAAATTTATGTCATAGTGTTGTAAATATTATCAATGTCAAAAAATATTAATCCGATCTCCTTACTCCTTCTACCCCCTCTCAATTTTCAAAAATGCATTTATTTGGTTTTCATTGTAACTAGCGAAGCTAAAAACACGAATTTTTGCCACAATGAATTTTATTACAACTGGAACCAATTTTTGAAAAACAAAATATCAACTTCACCTCACTCCTTCTACCCCCTCCCATACAAATTTCACGAAATTTCAATTTAATTATTTTTTTTTTTCCAAAACTGTCAAAGCTATCAACTTTAAATTTTGGAAAAAGTAAACTATTGTAAATATCATTGATGTCGAAAAATGTGGTTTCGAATACTCCTTCTACCCCGTCCCATAGAAATGCAAAATTTTTGTAAATGCATTTAATCGGTTTTCATTGAAACTAGAAAAAGTATAAACTTAAAAGTTTGCCAGAATTTGTCCCTTAGACTACACTTGGTAATATCTCCACTAGGAATGCAGATAGAAAGCTGAAAATTAGCACAGATATAGAGAGGATTGTGGGACAAACTTTAAATATTAATTAATTTTTTTATCCCTTGGCGTCCGAAAAGGGGGGGGGGGCTGTAAAATAAACAGTCGGCCGATTTTTTTTTTTAATGATTATATCTTCTGAATCACTTACCACAAAAGATTCAAATTTTGAATCCATTAAGACGGCATACAGATCCATCAACTTAGAAGGAGGCTAATTATTGGAAGGGAAAGGGTCAGGGGAGGGGGTGCAAAGAAAAACACTTTAAAATAAATATCTCAATTATCTCTTAAGCTATGTGATTGAAACTTAAAACGTATATTAAGCTATACTAGCGAAATACAAGAAAAATACAAAATTTGGTTATAGCAGTAGTGGGGGAAATGGGAGCGTTTCAAAAATGGTGCACTTTCCAAAATTTCATACCGTTATATCTCAAAACTTTGTACAGATATCAAATCAAAACATAACAGGGCTACGATTGCGCGTAAAGTGCAATCTTACGATAGCGCGTAAAGCGCAATCTTACGATACTCTAGATGAAATAGAATTTTTTGTGATCCCAAGAAATTTTGTATGGGAAGTGTTAGAAGGGATGATAGCATTGAACTAATTTTTTCCCCATCATGCTAAAGTAGCTACAAAAATGTTTTACACAAAATGCTTACTCCAAATGGGAGGGGGTAGAAGGGGTGAAGCTAGCCGTGTAATTTTTTTTCGTCTTACTAACAATTTTAAATAAATATTTGGTGCACAATTTCAGCCCGCAAAAATGTATACGCACTGAGTAAATTGGCTTAGAGTAATTCATGACAAGTACAGTTTGTATGGGGGGTGATAGAAGAAGGAAGAGCACACGCATAATTTTTATACAATAGATTGATATTATCATAAAAGTGATATATTCAAAATTTCAGAGCAATAGCTTTAGTACTTTTTGAGCAAATCCGTTTATTGTCAAATTGCGCAATTGTGTCATTTTGTATGGGAGGGGGTAGAAGGGGTGGAGCGATTTGGCCCGTTCACGAACTTGACCTTACTTTTTTGTTAAAAACGACGTGTACAAAATTTGAGCTTTCTAGCTCAACGCGTTCTCAAGCTAGAGAGCGAACGGACGGACGGACGGACAGACGGACGGCTGGACGGACGGACATCCGGTTTTGAGATTTTTGAATGATAATATTATCTTCTGTATCATTCATTTTTTTCTCCGAGCCTTATTTCTTGGCGTTACAAACTTTAGAGCAAACTCATAATACTCTCAGATTTCATCTAGAATATAAAAATCGTCAGAATATAGAGCTACACAGTCTTTAATTTTGATAAAAAATTTAAGTTAGTGGGGGAAGGAGTTAAGCTAGGAGATGGTAAGCAAAAACGTCGAAAAAATTTGAGTAATGCATAGAAAAAAGAAAATATTTTGTTCCACAATTGTTATAAACCGACCCCCCGGTCTAATATGCACAAGGTGTCTCATGTGCATTGAGAAAAACACAAAAGCTAAGAAATTTTGTATAAAATTTTAAGGTAGAAACTTGAAAAATTGCAAAACGCATTTAAAAAAAAAAACCCAAAAGTATGAAATATTAACTGGTCGAATATACAAAATTATTTGTTCGACCATTTCTAAGAAATCAATTATCATCAACTATTAAAAGCTATCAATTTGAAATTTTGTATCAGATCTTTTAAAAACAGTTGAAACGAAATCGCGTCAAAAAATTTGCGATCCCGCTTTCCCTTCTACCCCCTCTCATACAAAAGTATGATTTCCACCAATTTCAATAAATCAAATAATAAAAAACAAATTGAAAGCTACGAACTTGAAATTTTGTACAAGAGAAACGAAATAAAATTCCATCACAAATTTTACGATTCCCTTACCACCTCTACCTCCTCCCATACAAATGTTTGTTTTCGTGAATTTAAAATACACAAGCAATCAATTAAAAAATTACTATCAGCCCTCAACCCTCCCCTCGTAAAACCCCAAACATAAAAAAACGACTCCTAATCATGCATACATTGAGCGTCAAAATAAAGTATACACTTCATTCCTATATGCATTCTGCTTAAATTTTGACCACCATGCTGAACTTCATCAAGTATTTGGTGTCTATTTAAGTTCTCATTGAGGTCTCTTTTATGTATGTAGCTAATCGACACTTGCAGTAAGTTTACAACAATGATCGCGGTAAGTCAATTCTTGAATTTCTTAGCATGAACAATCTAAATGTTCGTAATGTTGGTAACAGTCCCACCTTCATAATTAGAGCAAGAAGCGAGGTTATCGACCTAACTCTTGCGACTAACTCTAAATCACTAACGGTCCACAACTGGGAAGTTTCGAAAGAACCATCCTTGTCAGACCACATGTGGATAAGATTTGAAATAGTGGGATCAACAAAAAATAGCCGGTTGTACAGGAATCCAGCAAGAACTGATTGGGTTAAATATCAGGAGCTAATAAACCAAAGACTACCGGCAATAGTTCCTTACCCAATAAAAACAACAGATTCCTTAGATAAAAGAGTGGGTATGTTAACAAATATACTAACAAACTCATACAAGAGTTCCTGCCCTCAGAAGTCTGCCAAAGATAGTAAGAACACTGTCTGGTGGAATAACGATCTCGATATCCTGAAAAAACGAGCAAGGAAACTCTTTAATAAAGCTAACTCCAGCAAACTTGACACAGACTGGGACAAATACAAAGCACTGTATAAAAAACACCTAAGAGCCGTCAAACGAAATTCATGGAAGAGGTTCTGTGAAGAAATCGTTAACGTCAACGAAACTGCTAGGATAAAGAGGACCCTATCCAAAGACCCATACATGCCTGAATTACTGGATAAAGGCAATGGTTCTTTTAACTTTTAATGCAAACGCATTTCCCTGGTTGCTTTGAGCCCCCACCACAAAGTTCATGTGCCGATCGCATTCTAGCTAACTCAGAACTAGTAGATACAGTCGTGACACCAGGAAACATAGGAATGGCGTTCAGTTTCTTCAAACCTTACAAGTCACCAGGGCTGGACGAAGTTTATCCCGCAATGATCCAGAACGCGGATAACACAATAATTCAGTACCTGGTAGACATATATAAAGCATGCATCAGTCTTTGTTACATACCGAAGTTATGGCAAGAGGTTAAGGTAATTTTCATACCTAAACCAGGTAGAGCCTCCCACAACATCCCGAAGGCTTTTCGACCCATCAGCCTGACTTCGTTCCTTCTTAAAGACCTAGAAAGACTGGTGGACAGCTACCTGCGGGCAAATCGGAACCTCTCGGTTAGATGCCCCCACCAACACGCCTATCTGAAAGGTAGATCCACTGACACCGCCTTGCATGTGACGGTATCCGCCGTAGAGAAAGCTTTCCATCAAAAAGAGGTTGCACTCGGTGCCTTCCTAGACGTGGAAGGCGCGTTCAACCACGTCAACATTGATGCCATACTTGAAGCCTTGCGCAGCCATAGTGTGGAACAAAGCTTCTTCGTTCACGGAAAATCGTAACACGAATGGGTGAAGAGACAAGGAAAGGCTCTATTCACAAAGGAACGCCACAGGGCGGTATAATATCACCTCTCCTGTGGGTCTTAACAGTGAATGAACCCCTTTCCATCTTAAATCAGAACGGCTACCCCACAATAGCATATGCAGACGATCTTGTCATAATGCTAACTGGTAAGTTTGAGCAAGTTCTAGGAGACCTCATGCAATCCGCTTTACAACTTTTAGATAGCTGGGCACTAGATAAAGGACTTACTATTAACCCACAAAAAACAGATCTGGTGCTCTTCTCCAGAAGAAGACCATGTGTTTTCAATCCACCAACATTCGAGGAATCAATATGGTCCTCTCGAATCAAGTTAAGTATTTAGGTCTGATTCTTGATAGCAAATTATCCTGGAAGGCCAATATTCAGGAACGAGCAAAAAAGGCTACGGTAGCCTTCTTCGCTTGCAAGAAGACATTCGGTTTGAGATGGGGCCTCAAACCGCACCTCATCCACTGGATGTATACCAGTATTGTTAGACCAAATATTTGCTATGGTGCGCTGGTGTGGTGGCCGGCGGTGATACTAAAAACCAACCTGGCACCCTTACAGCTGATTCAACGGATGGCATGTCTGTGCATAACAGGTGCCCTTAGAACCACACCAACTGCAGCTCTGGAGGTGATTCTCTCACTACCCCCACTTGATCTTTTTATAAAAGAAGCAGCGTGCCTGGCAGCCATTAGATTAAAAACCACTAAATCGTGGTCAGCGCCACAAATTGGTCATGGACAAATTCTAAACGTCATTAGAAACGCAAACTCCCTTTTAGACCGCGAGTATGATTGCATGAACCAACCGCAGGTTGAGAAACGGAAGTTTCACATTAAGTTTCCTGAACGAAACGAATGGGCAACAAATACGATACTCAGCACCTGTATAGGTTCTCATCTCGACACGGACGGATCTAAAACTAGCCAGGGGACAGGTGCAGGGATTTATTCCCACGACCTCGACATCCAAACTTCATTTCATCTTCCAGAACACGCGATAGTGTTCCAAGCAGAAGTATTAGCCATTAACGAGTGTGCAAAAATTATTCTTGATAAGCAGAACAGTCTCGGAAATTGTTACATTTTCTCGGACAGCAGGGCTGCTCTTCAGGCACTCCAATCCTACAGGACTACATCCAAACTAGTGTCCATGTGTAGACACAATTTAAATCGCCTAGCGGCCATAGCGGAAGTTTTTCTAATTTGGATACCGGGTCATAGTGACCTGCTAGGTAACGAGGCGGCAGATACGCTTGCACGGCAAGGATCTGTTAACATCAATTCTACTAGGAAGTTAGTAGATGTAGCACCAACAGTGCTGAAGACTAGCTTCAAACAGACTATTTTGGATTCTTTCTTGGCGGGGTGGCGGCAGCTAGAAAGCTGTAAAACGGCCAAATCCTTTTGGGAAGAACCGAACAAAAATATTACAGCTCAGCTGTTACAACGTAGTCGCTATAGTATCCGTCGGCCTGACCACAGGCCATTGCTTGCTAAGGCTGCACGCATTTAGGATGCGAATCGCGAGCGACAGCTTGTGCAGAGGTTGCGAGGAAGACGAAGAATCTATCGAACATTATCTTTGTCACTGTCCGCAAATCTCCAACATTCGTCTCCTTTGTTTAGGCTCTAGATTCTTCTCAGAACTAGACGACCTCAGAAGCGTCCAACATTCGAGCCTGTTAAGGTTCGCAAACCGAACCAAGTGGTTAGAGCAAGAGGAGTGACTTCCAACTTATAACTATAGGGGGAGTACAATGGGCCCAACTAGATGGCCTCAGTGCTTGTGGTTCCGTGCAACCACCCTCCTACAACCTAAACCTAAACCTAAACCTAAGTTTACAACAACAAAAAATATGTAGGAAAAAAAATAGTCCCTTTTTCTAGCGTCAAAATAAAGTGTACACATATGACAAGAGGACTAGCGCTAGAAGATTTCAAAGAAAAAAATTCCCGTTATGTTTCATATTTTGTAGCCGTGGTGATCTATCATCTGATTAGTTATTCCCTGCGTGTCTTTTGTGCTGATTACAGTGTAAGACCAAAGCGGCTCAGTGAAATGGAAACACGCCAGTTTGTAAGAACCGTTAGACAGGATCCGAAAACTAGCGCCGTGAAAGGTAGCGGAAGACCTATCAAGGTCATCAGGACGCAATGTTAGCGCCAGCACAATCAGACGGGCATTGCATAATAATGGTCTATTTGGAAGGGTTCCGAGAAAGCAGCCATTAATATCCAACCCTAACCAACAGCGGCGCCTTAATTTTGCAAAAAGATCGGAAATCATCATAATTCATTTTGGAAAAACGTTTTATTTAGTAATGAAAGTAATTTCAAAGTTTTTGGGAAGAAAGCGCCTACTAGGATATAGAGAGGAAAAAATCAGGAGTTCGAAAATAAAAACACTATATCGACAGTGAAACACAGTGGTGTTTCGGTGATCGTGTGGGAGTGATGGCGGCAAGTGGAGTTGGCAGATTGGTATTCATTGATAATACAATGATTAAAATAGGAAACCTAAACATATTGAAAGATAATTTGGGTCCTAAAAAAAAAATTGGGGTTGGATCGTATGTGGATATTTCAACAAGACAACGATCCCAAATATACGGCCAAAATAGTTAAGGAATATTTGCTTTATGATGCACCTAAACAATTGGATAACCCCCCACACTCACCGGACCTTAATACCATTGAACATTTATGGGAACATCTGAACCGATAAATACGAAAAAGAAACATAACTAGCATAGACACCCTAAAAAATGCTTTACTGGACGAATGGAAAAATATTTCACCGGAAGTGGCATCAAAATTAGTGGAATCAGTGCCAAGACGACTAGAGGCTGTTTTGAAGGCAAAAGAAAAGCAAACTAAATACGGAAGGCTGGATTTTGAGTATTATTTTTAATTTTTATTACAACTGTACACTTTATTTTGACGCTATGAATATGAAGAATTTTTTGTTTTTGTAGCATTATTTTCGTTTTAGTGAAATGATCTCTTAACTTACTTTGTTGGCTATTGAAGTACGCCTTAATGATTTTAGAAAGACTGCAATATTTCATGAAAGCACATTGTAAAATTCAGAAATAAATGCCGCAAATGTTTAATATATGCTGTACACTTTATTTTTACGCTCATAGTACATGTCTGTCATTACCTCATTCGCTCATTTGCCACAGTCGTACTTCAATAAGACAAAATGTATCCATGTGAACGCATCATGTGGTGACAGTGCTACAATTTCACATTCACACATGTATGTATGCCACTATTGCGATACATCGATACATCTCTCATCAGCTCTACTGGCTATACGCACATTCATTCGCACGGCTCTCTCAAAAGTGTAGTAGTACAAATAATGTCTTGCAGCAAAGCTTTCTACATATCTTCTACATATCTACTATAGAAGGCATTGCTTGCAGCCATGACTGTAATTCAAATGGGACAAAAACCGTGAGGTGGAGTGGTGCTCTCTCAAGTAGTGAGTGGCACGAATAATGTCCTGGTACGGCAGCAGCCATACAAATGCATGGCTGTAATTCAAATGGGACAAAAACTATGAAGTGGGGCAAAAATGTTTTTTGTAGTGATAAGAAATTTTGACTTGCATGTTTGGTGGTAGGTTATTAATAAACTTCAACCACTTGATATAAATATTTTAAAAATTATTCATAATTTTTATAATTATTTATTTTAATAATTATTTTAACAACAATTAGTTATATGCAATTATTTATTTAAAGAAATAATATTTAATGCGCTTATCCAACAAAAACTTTTTACAACTAGCTTTTATAAAATTCGTTTTTCAACTGACTTGTTTTTTTACAATTTTTATCATAAAAAACTAATATGATTATTTTTATATTTTGTGCGATCTATTCATTTATCAAAAGTAAAGTAGCGCTATTAAAGTAAGTTTCTACGATTTACTTAATTTATAAAAAGTAAAGTAGTGATAGTAAAGTAGGCACTACATACCCCCTTCCTAGAGAAGATCTTTGATCTTTTCGATATTATATACATTTAAGAATAAACAAAAAAGGAAAGGAATATCTGTGGTACGCATTTTTGTATTTAATTGACAAAGGAAACTTTCTTTTTAACTCTTGACGAGTTTGTTGCTTCGGAAGAACTAATGAAGCAAGGCTTAAGACGATCAATTGATACTGAAGTCGGTTTGTCTTTAATCTTAATGACGAAAAACTTGTTGTTTCTCTGAATGACTTCAAAAGGGCCTTCATATGGAGTTTGAAGAGAGGTGCGAACCTTGTCTGTTCTCAGAAAAACATGGGTACATGTTTTGAGATCTTCAAAAACAAAAGGAGTTTCCAAACTATGTCTTGATGGAGGGCGAGGGCTTGATTTGTTGATCCGATCACGAAGAATTTCAACAAAATCACTTCCAGACATTGTATTCGATTTGTTCTTGTGTTGAACAAAATCGTAAGGAAGTCTAATATTCTGACCGTAAAGTAATTCGGCGGGGGTCGCGTTGGCATCATCTCGAATTACTGTTCGTAAACCGAGAAGTGTAAAAGGAAGTGCATCTGACCAACTTTCGTTTGTTTTGCATTTCAAAGTTTCTTTAAAAACTCTGTGCCATCTTTCTAACATGCCGTTTGCTTTAGGATTGTATGCAGTAGTTCTGCAGCGTTTAAATCCTATCATTTTTCCTAATTCGTGAAATAATCGAGATTCGAATTGAGGACCTTGATCCGTAATAATAGAAACTGGCGTTCCGTAACGTGGAATATATTCTTTGAATAAAGTAGATGCAACAGTTTCTGCGCGAATATCTGTAAGGGGATAAGCTTCGGGCCATCTGGTGAAACGATCCAAAACTGTAAGGCAGTACCTGAAACCGTTCGAAGTTGGCAAAGGACCAACCAGATCAATATGAATTGTTTCAAATTTGCTTGAAACTGGTTTGAAATCTCCTAAAGGACTTGTGACGTGTCGAGAGATTTTTGCTTTTTGACATGCAAAACATTCCTTAGTCCATTTACGACAATCTTTATTGATTGAGGGCCAAATGAATCTTTGTCGCATAAGTTTAACGGTAGCCTTAATTCCTGGATGCGATAAATCGTGAACAGTACGAAAAACGCGAGTTCGTAAATTTAAAGGAATGTAAGGTCTAAGTTTATGCAAGGAATTGTCACACCAAAGAGGATTGATGGTACCTTCAATAATAACCGGAATGATTTTTAAACTGGGTAAATTTTTAGCTTTATTTAATTCAGAATCAATTAGTTGAGTATCAGCAATTTCGCAGTAGTCAATAGTTGTCGGAAGGTTTAACGTTTCAATTCTCGATAAAGCATCAGCGACAACATTGTTTTGACCAGAAACATGACGAATATCTGATGTAAATTGACTGATGAAATCCAAATGTCTGAGCTGACGTGGCGAAGCTTTTTCAGGATTTTGTTTAAGAGCGAAAATTAACGGCTTATGATCCGTAAACAAAATAAAATCTCTGCCTTCCAGCATAAATTTAAAATGTTTAATGGCAATATAAGCCGCTAGAAGCTCTCGATCATATGCACTATAATTCTTTTGAGGTGAAGAAAGTTTCTTCGAGAAAAAGGCTAGTGGTTGCCAGTCATTTCCATATCGTTGTTGAAGAACGGCTCCTAAAGCTGTATCTGAAGCGTCCACTGCTAATGAAAGAGATGAAGAAGTGGAGGGGAAAGCTAAAGTTGTAGCTTGAGCGAGTTGCTTTTTGCAACGCTCAAACGCTTCAATTGATGTAACCGACCAAACCAATTCTGTTTTATCATTCTTTTTCTTGCTACCAATAGTGAAGCTGTCAAGAATTGACTGTGCTTCGGCAGCGTGAGGAATAAATCGGCGATAAAAATTAATCATTCCTAAAAATCGTCGCATATCTTTTACTGTAGATGGACGTGTATAAGCTAATATAGCTTCGACTCGTGAAGCGATTGGTTTGATTCCATTTTTGTCAATCGAATGACCGAGGAAATCGACCGAAGATTTAAAGAACGAGCATTTAGTTTGGTTAATTACCAAATTATGAGAGTTAAGTCGTTCAAACAATTTCTCTAAATGATTGAAATGATCACTTTCTGATTTAGAAGCTACCAAAATGTCATCGATATAGACAAAACAAAAATCAAAATCATTTAAAATTGAGAAAATGAATCTTTGAAAAGTTTGTGCTGCATTGCGAAGACCAAAAGTCATCCGCACAAACTCGTAAAGTCCGAAAGGTGTCGTAATGGCTGTTTTCGGAATATCATCCTCATTAATGGGAATTTGATGATAAGCTCTTTCTAAGTCAACAGTTGAAAAAAATGTACATCCTTCCAACTGTTGACAGAAGTCCTGAATATGAGGAATAGGATAAGTGTCAGGAGTAGTGATAGCGTTTAAAGATCTATAATCACCACAAGGCCTCCAACTACCATCCTTCTTCTTCACCATGTGAAGCGGTGATGCCCATGGACTGTCGGAGGGTCTACAGATACCACGTTCAATCATTAGATTGAATTCGGCCTTAGCTGCTCTAAGCTTTACCGGATCTAGACGACGAGGTCTGGCAAAGATTGGACGACCTTTAGTAACGATAAAGTGTCGCACTGTGCTCGACTCTATGAAACTATAATTTAAGGTGCGTCGTAATCCTTCGAATTTAGATAATAACAACTCAACTTTTGGATTTAAAGGTGTAGTTGACAAAACAGCGAGATTTGAAGATGGTCCATTAACCAAGGAACCAGTTACTGAACTAATTTGTGATAGAGGATCGATAATACATTTACGTCGGATATCCACGATTAAACCGAAATGTTTAAGAAAATCTGCACCAAGAATGGGTTTATCAACATCGGCTATAATAAATTTCCAATTAAATACTCTTCTTAATTGGAGAGAGATATCTAAAAATTTAAATCCGAAAGTTTTGATATTAGAAGAATTGGCGGCTGTGAGTACGATAGATTTATCACAAACCCTGTTTTCCTTTGGATTAACCGGAAGAACAGAGATGTCAGCTCCAGTATCAATTAAAAAACTAAACTTGGATAAATTGTCTAAAATGAATAGGCGACTTGATGATGATGGTTTGTTGTCGAACATCGCCACTTCAGACAACTTTTTCAGTTTTTTGGATTGTTGAACGAACAAGGTTTGCGACATTTAGTTGCATTAGTTCCAAATTTTTTATGATAGTAACAGAAATTCGAATTTGGTATTGAATTATCGCGATAGTTACTAAAAGAACGTGAATTACTTCTAGAACGTGATCGATTCCTTCTATAAAATTGGTTTTGTTTCAGAGTCAATAATTCAATCTGTTTCGTTAACAGGGACATCTGATGAATGATTGAACTTTCAAAACTAAATCGATCAGTTCTAATTTCATTAACTTTTAGTTGCGAGATATTTGAAACATCCCAATTGAAATTAGGATTAGTTTCAATAACTCGATCTGCAAGAATGCTTAATTCGTCGAGTGAAACATTCGCTACTGCTAAAATCGATTGTGCATTAGGTGGTAATTTTTGAAGCCAAAGCTTCTTTAAAAGAGGTTCTCCAACAGAAGACCCAGCTAACGCCTTCATCTTACTTAAAAGATGAGATGGTTTATCGTCTCCAAGATCAAGACCGTTAATTAATTTCTGAAGTTTGTGATCTTCCGATTCACCAAATCTAGAAATAACAGCCAATTTCAAATCCGAATAAGGTGTGGTAGAGGATAAATTCTCAATAATGTCCAACACCTTATCGCATTCTTCCTGAGTCAACATACTCAATGCATAGCTAAATTTCGTTGCTTCTGACGAAATATTAACTGACCGGAATTGTACCTCGAGAGCTTGAAACCAAGCAGTCGGATTTCGTCTCCACAAACAGACCTTTTGAATTGCGACGGTCGCAATATTATTTGAATCGCCTAACCCCAAAAAAGGATTAGCTATCAACGATTCATCCCGAGATGAAGGAGGTAAAGTTTCATACGACATGACGCAACTTAATATCAAAATCAATAAATCGCCACAAAATTTACAAAGTGAAGGTGAAATATATATATGAAGTAAAATATAAATATTAGATTAAAATTTACTTGATTTATGTATTTTCTTATTCTGAGCAATTACGTATTCTGAATTTTGCTGCAGTTGTTATTGTTGCGCTTTGACTGTTGATGTAGCTGCTGCTGCTGCTGTTGCTGATGTTGCTACTCTTGCTGTTGACGTTGTTGCTGCTGTTGCTGTTGCTGTCGCTTCTGCTGCTGCTGTTGCTATTGTTGCTACTCTTGCTGTTGATGTTGTTGTTGCTGTTGTTGTTGTTGTAAATTACGTTTAAATGCTTCTAATTAAGCTTGAAGTTGATTGTTTGTTTCTTGTAAGATCTGCAAAAATCAGCGACGTCTTCATGCGGATTCCGTTTAAAAATCCGTAAAATTCAGCAACGTCTCGAATCGTGCGCTGTTTGATCTTGATTGAATTGAATCGAAATCATTTGAAAATTTTGAAAATTGAGGCGTGATGCCTGTTGCTTCTGTTGTTGATAGTCACCAAATTGTTGATGAATTGTTTCTTCAAAGGGCGTGTGCCTTCGTCGGGGTCACCATTTTTTTGGTGGTAGGTTATTAATAAACTTCAACCACTTGATATAAATATTTTAAAAATTATTCATAATTTTTATAATTATTTATTTTAATAATTATTTTAACAACAATTAGTTATATGCAATTATTTATTTAAAGAAATAATATTTAATGCGCTTATCCAACAAAAACTTTTTACAACTAGCTTTTATAAAATTCGTTTTTCAACTGACTTGTTTTTTTACAATTTTTATCATAAAAAACTAATATGATTATTTTTATATTTTGTGCGATCTATTCATTTATCAAAAGTAAAGTAGCGCTATTAAAGTAAGTTTCTACGATTTACTTAATTTATAAAAAGTAAAGTAGTGATAGTAAAGTAGGCACTACACATGAATGGGACATTTATACATTTATACCGCCTCTTAAATGAGTAACGCAACACTAGTCGGTTAGAATTGGGAGGAGAAGGAGTAAAGATCGAGAAAAAAGTCACGATAATCAGTCGGAGATAGAAAAGCGACAATTGCTGAACGGGAAAAGTGTTTGTGTTAATGGGAAGCGAAAAATAAAGTTTGCGGTTATGTTAATTTAATGTGAACTTGTTTATTTTTACTTGAAATCCAGTGATCCCTTGTACATTTTAGTATCAAAGGATGCACTATGCAAGAAGTTATGATCTACTGTTTCATTACAAGGAATTGTGTAGAGGAGAGAGTTGCGCAAGTGATTAAGCGAAAGAGGATTTTGACACATTTAGTAGTTAGGCCTAGAATGAGAGGCAAAGGCTTAAACTTTACGAAACAAGAATTCAATGACATTTTTCGTTTTGGAACAGAAAAACTTTTCAAAAGTTATGAAGAAAAAGAAGAAGTTGCTATTCATTATGATGACAAAGCAGTTGCAGAGCTGTTGGACAGATCCAATCGTTAAATAGAAGAGAAATAAGGTTGGTCGAACGAATATCTGTCTTCATACAAAGCTGCAAACGTGTGGGGCACAGGCGCAAATGTACGCGATTTTTCGCTGGAGGCATGGCTTTCGAGATAAATAAATTTTGGATTGTTTGAAACTCTGATAAGCCGTATTTTAATTCGGATCTAAAAACATCCTGAGTAAAAGTTATAAAATCGTATTGTCTTTATTCATTTGTTTGTATTTGCAGATTTTCTGACGGTTTTTTTATCAATTTTGGATTTTTCGATTCTATAGCATATGGTAAATGAGATCCCTAAAGCGTCATATGGGGCTTATCTCATTTTAGATCGATAATAGTTTCTTATATTTGCTTCTCCAAATTTCGGTAGCACAACAAATCAAAGAAGACAGCAGCCCGATAAACCAAATGATCCATAACAATTTGAAATTGTTCAAAGACAACGGTATAGAACGACTCCCAATATCGCGATACCTTTTCATAATTCCAGCTTCGACACTTTCGTCAAATGCTTCTTTCGTCCACTTCGACAGGAGACCCGTCTGGAAACACTTAAAAATAACCGAATTGATAGCTTCTTGGTACGGCGAATTCAACGGCATCAAAAACGACATTTTTGACGATGCCAAACAGTAAGACGATATTTGAAATAATGGCCGTTTCAAGAAGATTTGTTGCTGTAGAAGATAGCTGGCCTTGTCGTCAGGAACGGTATAAGCAAAGCTTGTGTTCAAGGAGTTCCGATGTTCATTGAAATAGTCCGTTTTGACAGGCTTCAACAATTTTTTGAAATCATTCGATTTGATTCCTTCCTTGTAGTATTTGTATTCAAAATCGATAGATAAAATTGTTAACTTCGCGCGAATTATTTTTTCCATTGTATCGATTGGTGGGTCATAGATCCTTGTTGTGTAAAAGCTGGTCAATTGGGTTTGACAAAGATTCGCGATGATAAGTCCCAACAATCCGGCGCTTGTGTAAATTGCTCGGTATTGCCAGAACGACCTGTACGCCTTAATAAAAGTATTTTGGGCCATACAAGAACCAATAATACTCGAAAAGGCTCGTCCATATTGCAATTTGCCATCTAACACCAAATCAGCGATTAGGCTTATTATCATCATGTAAGCGATCAATCCAAGAATGATGGTCCAAACGGTCGCACTGAACGTCAGGAAAATATAAAAATAAGGTGGAACTTCTCCGGGCGCCGGAAGCATAACAGCTACACAAAAGTTCACTACGGGATAGCTGGTCGCAATCAACGGAAGTGATATGTAGGGATGCATCGATATATCCAGCTTGTCTTCGGTTAGAAGGCTGTGTAATATCGCACCATCCAGATGTATCGTATTCGGGATATCGTATTCTTGCAGGCTTGCATTATGTTTTCTTATGAACGCCATGAAAATTTTACTTGCATATCCTCCGTACACAACTCGTCCTTGCCGATTTCGATACTTGAAAACTCGTGGTTGATCCAACTTAACTGGTGTTCGAATTGGATAGCCATGCATATCCTTCAGTTTATCTTCGAAAATAGTTCTTGCATTTGATAAATTCTGTAAGTGTAATTTAGGAAATGGACTATAACTGAATATTTCTGAATTGATCAACGCTATAACATTTAAAATTTTCATGGCCCAAAACCACTCAAAAAAGGACATCAACTCGTTTTGGATATCTTGCACAGTATAACTTATCGAAACTATCACTCTTCCAAATCGCATATCGGTCAAACGGTTTGTTACTGTTTTTGATGTTATTTCTTTCTTTTCTCCAATAAACAGGACAAACAGGTTTTCTTTATTTGGAAGCTCCTTGAGTGTCTTTAATGATTTGTTTGTGAAAAAAATCGTTGGTTTTTTGAATTGCTTGAAATTAAAATCTGCACTTTTCGCGTTTGGTAAAATAAGAACCAGAGTATGAAATGAATGTTTTTTCTGAATATTTTTGATTAAATTTTCGAGATGAATTGTATCCGTTTTGATCGGTTGCAATAACCAAATCACACACACTATGACACTTGTCCGCATCATTTTTCAAATCTTATGGAATTTTTCGATTCGGTTCGAGTGGCCTAATTCACCTATTTGAGAAAAATGGTATCAAAACACGGACGATTATTAAATAGAAACGTATCATCATTAGGAACTATCCAAATTCAATCAAAATTCGACATTACCTCGATAATTTTGCTTACTATGATAACTTCTAGGCTAGATAATGTAGCGAATTCTTCCTCGATGATAGAACAAGAGTCCACAGGCTGCGCTGATAATATTTGCCTTTTAAAATCTAAAAGTTAAAAAAAAACATTTGATCAGATTACATTTGGTGGTTAACAAATTATTTTTGCATTGGTATGATCAAACGTAATACTAATAACCAACAGCTAGGGTATAGCCTAGTAGGTAGTGTGTTGATCTTGTAATGCGAAGGTCATGAGTTCAAATCCCGGTCGGCGCAATATATAATTCCGGCACATTGCCTGCTTGGATATACCTTGGTCACCTCAATCTAAGAAAATGAAAAATTCGTAGAAAGAGGGTTGTGCGAAGGGCTAACAACCCTTCCACAATCTATACATATAAATATAATTGTAGTGTCTGTCTGTCTTTCCGGCTTTCACGCAAAAACGGCTGCACCGATTGCAATGAAACTTTCACAGATTATTAGCTCTACCTCTGGGAGTAATCTGCTTTAGGTTTTATTTTTCTCCCCTCACGCCTTCTACCCCCTCCCATACAAAGTGACTCATTTTCAAAAACTTATAATAATCAAATTTTCATGGAAACTATGAAAGCTATTAATTTGAAATTTAAAATATATTATTTCTATTATAAATACAATCTTCAAGTATATAAATAGTTTGAATCCCCCAACTCCTTCCACCACCTCCAATACAAACTAAACTTTTTCATTAAATACTATACTCCAATTTTCTCAGTACATATAACTTTGATCGAGCTAAGATTTTGTATTAAATCCTTAATTAGCAGGGATCTTCAGAGAGAACCCAACAAAAGAGGATGTAAAAAGCGTAGGTAGCCACTTTGGACTGGTACATGGCCGGCCAAACCAGCAAAATCGTAGCCATCCTACATCGGCTGAGATTTGTTAAGAACAGGCTATGCCAAAAAGCCATTGATGTCGTAGGTATTTCGGCTACCTGTAGCAACCAACCTGCGTAACCTACTCACACATTCAAACAGTAAAATTTCGTCCCTAGCGTGGTATCTATCGTATATGATTAGCCAGCGTATCCTGCGGGGGCTATTTTAGTACGTAAGATGTGAGGCACAAAAACAATAGATGTATTAATAGGCTGGCGATTTGGTTGGTATTCGCACCTTAGGGAAATACCATATCTTTTACGGTTTTTAAAGTGCTTAGTGGGTACGACTTCTCGCTGGGTTCATTCGTTATATAGTATGTATTGTGTATTGTGTCAAACGTCAAGTGCTGCTTATGACGAAAACATAGAAAGTTTATCCATTGGTTTGGTGAATGTTTTCACAGTGCATTTTGAATTAAAAGAAAAGATTTCCGGATTCTACACTGTTACGCTTTATTATTCGTGACGTTTCGGTCTCTGCTGAGACCTTTATCAAACTGATCGACAATTACAAAAGACAATTTATTATATAGGGGGTTAATTGAGTTTGGGAAGGATAATTAAGGTTAATTAATTAGTATCAGGTAGTTAAATTAGTTAAGGATTTTTGGGTACGAATTTTGTTCTTACCAAATTTTAACGCAGGTAGCCAAACTGCTGATAACTTGTATCCGGTGTCTCGGTTGAAGTTCTGTGGATGTTTCGAAATTTCTATGGCTTCTCGTACTATTCGTTGATAATATTTATTTGTCCTGGCCAGAATTTGCACATTGTCGAAATCAATTGTATGGTCCTCTGTAGTTGCATGTTCCGCGATCGCTGATGACTGTATCTGGTTTTTCCGTGTGCATCGTTGGTGCTCCTTGATCCTTGTTTGGACTGTGCGTCCCGTTTCTCCTATATATACTTTATCGCAAGAGCCGCATGGTACTTTGTATACTCCTTCAGTCTCCAATGGTTTTTTGTCCTTCTGGTTTCCTAAAATTCCTCGGATAGTAGTCGGGGTAGTGAAATCGAACATCAAGACAACATTCAACATCAGCTATTTATCTATTTATTTTATTTTACGACTAGCAAACGCCCGCGACTTCGTCCGCGTAGAAATTGCAATAATAAGCAATTTTCGAGAGTGAAGTTAGTAATTTGTGGGATATATAATCTGATTACTTTAATGGCTCTTTGAACACAATGTTTTGTATTTTGTTGGAATCAGAACCATAAATTATTATGAATGAAACCATGATACTCGCATTTCAATAGGGCAGGCTCGTGATCAAATCAATCCCGTGATCTGAGATCATATACGAGGGCGGATTGGTAATGACGTGTGAAAATAAAGAAGGAAGGGGTAGGTAAGGAATTTGGTATTTTTTTTACCTGCTTCATCCTTAAAAAGATTACCAGCAAAGGCGTAGCCTGATACCTTTTTTAGTTTTTGTGAAACTGCTGTTTAAGCAAGTCAACTTTTAATAAATTTCAAAAATGGATAAAAACGAGTTTCGTGTGTTGATTAAACATAACTTTTTAAAAGGGAGAACAGCTAAAGTAACCAAAGAAAAATTAGATAAACATTATGGGAACTCTGCACCATCGATTGTAATGATTTACAAGTGGTTTTCAGAATTCATGCGTGGTCGTACAAGCACAGAGACCATACAAAGTCCAGATCGTCCAATTGAGGTCACCATGCCAGAGATGATCGACCAAATCCATGATCTCGTGCTAGAAGATTATCGAGTGAAAGTGCGTGAGATAGCTAAGGCAGTAAGCATTTCATATGAACGTGTTTGGAGTATTTTGAAAAATCATTTGGACATGTGGAAGCTATTCGCAAGATGGGTGCCGCGTTTGCTCACAATCGACCAAAAACGCAATCGTGTGACAACTTCACAGCACAATTTGCAACTCTTTCAACGTGATCCAAATGAATTTCTTCGTCGATTCATAGCTGTTGATGAAACATGGATCCACCACTACACTTCAGAAGCCAAACAACAGTCAAAATAATGGATGGAAGCCGGTTCAAACGCACCGAAGAAGGCAAAAACCGTTCATTTGGCTGGAAAGGTTATGGCGACAGTTTTTTGGGATTCCAAAGGAGTAATTTTCACCGACTACTACTCAGTTATTGGATTGACTGAATGCTGCAATCAAGAAAAAACGGCCGCATTTAGCGAAGAAAAAAGTGCTGTTTCATCACGGCAATGCTCCAGCTCACACGTCTGCTGTTGCACTGGCAAAATTGTTGGAATTACGCTACGAATTGCTTCCTCACCCACCGTATTCTCCAGGTTTGGTCCCGTGTGACTTTTTTTTGTTTCCAGACTTGAAAAAATGGCTTGCTGGAAAGAGATTCACCACGAATAGTGACGTCATCAATGAAACCAACGCATATTTTAAAGAGTTAGTGAAATCTTATTATTTGGAAGGGATCCCAAAATTGGAAAAACGCTGGACTAAGTGTATCGAGCTAAAAGGAGACTGTTGAAAAATAAAATAAATTTTTACCGAAGAAATTTTGTTTTCTTCATTTTTACACGTCATTATCAATCCGCCCTCGTATCTATTGAAGAGCATTAAGGATATGTGAATAGTTGTATCTTGTGTTAATTTCAAAAAAAGCCTAAATAAAATAACATTAAGCTTAAAAATATAACAGGACTACGATTTTGCGTAAAGCTCAATCATACGATACTATATATGAAATCGAAATTTTTGTGATGTTAAGAAATTTTGTATGGGGAGTGGTAGAAGGGGTGACAGCACTAAACTAACTTATTCCACATCATGCTAGAGTAGCTAAAAAAATATTTTTTACCAAATTTAAGCTTCAAAAATTGAGTAGGTACAGAGAAACTTAGTGCATTGAATTTAATGAAATTGTGCAATTTGTATGGGAGGTGGTAGAAGGAGTGGGGGGTTTTTTGATAATTTTTCGAGAAACAACTATATAATTATAATGCAATTGATATATTTTGAATTTCAAATCGGTTTCATTCCCACTTTTCAAGAAAATCGAATTTTTATAAATTCGTGGAATTGTGTCACATTGTATGGGAGGGGTAGAAGGAGTGAAGCTACACGGTTAATTTTTTCCCGATATTAATAATAATGCTAATTGAGGATTTAGTATAACATCTTAGCTCGATGAGAGTTACACGTACTGAGAAAATTGGTTTGGAGTATTTCATGAAAGCGCAGTTTGTATAGGAGGTGGTAGAAGGAGTGAGGGTTACTAAGTGCTTTTTTAGTAATAACGACACACTATATGCAATTGACATCTCTTAAATTTTAGATCGAAAACTTTCACACTTTTTCAGAAAATTGATTTTTTGTAACGTCGTGAAATTGTGTCATGGGAGGGGGTAAAAGGAGTGAAGGTAATCTGTTATTTTTCCTGATCTTAATAATAATACTAATTAGGGATTTAATACATAATTTGAGATCGATAAGTGTTATACGTACTGAGAAAATCGGTTTGAAGTATTTTATGGAAAAGTTTAGTTTGTATGGGAGGTGGTAGAAGAAGTGGGGGGACTCGAATATTTTTTTTACCATAGATTACATTTACGATAAAAGTAAAATGTTCCAAATTTCCCATTATTAGCTTTTATAGTTCCAAGAAAATTTGTTTATTGTAAATTTTTTTGAAATAGAGTCATTTTGTATGGGTGGAACTTGACCTTGAGTAATGCTTGCACATACACTACCCCTTCTACCCCCTCCCATACAAAATGACACAATGGCGCAATTTGACAATAAACAGATTTGCTCGAAAATTATAAAAGCTATTGACCTGAAATTTGGAAGATATTACTTTTATGATAAAATCAATCTACGGTATAAAAATTATGCGTGTCCTCCCCCTCCTTCTACCACCTCCCATACAAACTGTACTTGTCATGAATTACTCTAAGCCAATTTACTCAGTGCGTATAAAATTTAGCGAGCTGAAATTGTGCACTAAATATTTATTTAAAATTGTTAGTAAGGCCAAAAAAATTAGACGATTAGCTTCACCCCTTCTACCCCCTCCCATACAAAATGACACAATTTCACAATAAATCGATTTTCTTGAAAAGTGTGAATGATACTAGTCTGAAATTTAAGGGATGTCCATTTTATAATATTCGTAGTTATTTCCTAAAAAATCACTAAAATCCTTCCACTCTCTACCATCTCCCATACAAACTGCATGTTTTCACTAAATCTAACTCACTAATTTTCTCAGTTTCCATTCAATTTTTGGCGTAAGCATTTTGAATAAAACATTTTTATTGCTACTTTAGCATGATGGGGAAAAAATTAGCTCAATGCTAGCATCCTTTCTAACACTCCCCATACTAAATTTCTTGGGATCACAATAAATTCTATTTCTTCTAGAGCATCGTAAGATTGCACTTTACATCGTAGCCCTGTTATGTTTAGACATAATCCTTAAAAATGAATCAAGGCAAAAACGAAGCGAAAGGGAAGGTAATTTCCTTAGAAACTAAGACTACGATTTTAATACGAATAGCAGAAGGTGAAGGATCCACAGCTCTTGGTAAAGAGTTTGGATTAGGTGAATCCACTAGAAGAGGCATACGAAAACGTGCAGGTGAAAGAACTAAATCTAGTAATAGTGCCAAACGAGCATCGTATTCAAGAAACATTTTGATAGAGAAAACGGAAAAGGTGCTCATATTGTGGATTCAAGAATTAACTCAAAAAAGCATCCCCATTGAAAAATGTTCGCATGTGTGTTTTCTAAATCAGATTCCATGAAGTTTGGCGAGATTTCAAGTAGCTGTAAAGCCTCGTAACTTGATTTCCTTTATAAAAGCAATTCCTAGTTATTTCGTAAATTTATTAAGTTTTTTTCTATGTGAGACTTTTTTTATGCGGTCCCTGTCCACCGCATAAAACAAAAATTTTTTAATTGTATTGCAAAAACTATTTTTTATTGCTACTTGTGAAGTTTTGTGCGATATTTTTTTATGCGTTTTTTTTCATGCGGTCCCTATCCACCGCATAAAAACAGGTTTGAGTGTACATCACATTTTATACTTCTACAATGGCACTACAGTTCAAATCGGGCCTTGCCTCTGGACCTTCAAATTCCTTAATAATTTTACAGAATGACCTGTGTTATAGGCAATTTCGGCCTTTATGTGCAATGCACAAACACAGTCATGGAGGGAAGGAATGGGATTCGGAAGGTTGGGGAAGGGGAGTGAGAACGACTGGAGCGAGTGGAGAAGCTGGTATATTGCTCAGTTGTACTGGCTGCTTACTGACAAATATTTGCAGATGTTATGGGGGACTGAATGATAGAAAGCGAACAGAAACCATCTACTGAGTATCTAGGCCTTCTTGAAGTGGAACTGTTTCACTTTTACGCCGTTTCCCCATTTTGTTGCGAATAATTTTTTATCACCACTACCAACTGAAAAATTTGCGCTTAAAAAAATCCCCTCTGGAGTGGGAATCGAACCCACGACCTATTGACTGAGAAGCAAGCACGCTGCCCACTACGCCGCGGAAGCCTTATGACCTAGATATACCCACGTAGGCAGTGTGCTACAATTATACGTCGACCGGGATTTGCACTCACGACCTTCGAATTTGAGACCACCACGCTAACCACTAGGCTGTACCCAGGGTGACATTTTATACTAGGGTAAGGTGTTTATCCCTGTGGGTTGGGCATCCTATCAGGCGCGCCCTCAGGGTGAGGATGGAGGACGCCGCGGTGTGCCGCAAGACCCTCGTCCGCGGTTAGCATGGCAATAGCAAGGAATTAAGTTTGACAGTTATACTCTCTTCAACAAGCTCATCGGACACACGTAGGCAACCGCCACGTTGTGAGCCTAAATGAATGTACATGTTGAGGAGGATATGGCAGCAAATACCTTTCCTGTAAAAACCATGCCACGAACCAGCCCTCAGTCCTCACTCCCCGGCAAAAGAAGGTGCTAAGATCACCGGGTCCGAACGCGGTTCGAGAGCTACTAGAACGGTGCAACCAGGTTCTAGTGGTGCTGTGCTACTGGCAAACACCCAGCGCACTGAGTCTTCGATGTCAAAGCTCAGTGATCTCGCTTTTATAATGGCATTAGAGAATGCAGACTCAGAACCGAGTAAGCCGATGGAGATGAGTATAGATGTTGATCACGCTTCGACGTCGACAATATCCTGCACAATTGTCTTGGCTGACCTTGCTACTGAGACGATCCAAATCCCTCAAGGCGGAATTAGCAACCGAGCTCGTCGCCGTGCTAAAACCACCCTAAAAAGAAAAACTGCAAAAGCGAAGTTTGACAATGCGGTAGAGGCTAAAGTGGCTGCAATTCTGAGTAGACCGTCTTTCGGGACGGACGACTCACGAGCTGGAGAAGCTTCACGCCCAGCCGGCGTGCCGGCGGAAGTGATCAGGGTCGAGGCGAAAGGTCTTAGGACCCCAGCAACGTCTCTGATTAATAAAGCTAGTACTTCCGAAGCGAATGTGGACAGAGTAGTAAAGCCTCCTGCGAAAGAGTCCTTACAAGCTCCGACCACTCCGCTGAAAGGAGTATCAAACATTGCAACGGATAGCACTGTGTATCCGAAACTGTCGGCAACAAAAAGGAGAAATATGCTCAGAAGGGCAGCTCAACGAAGCAAGACTCATAGCTTGACTCCGGGTCCCCAATCAGCTGCGACTCCCATTTTGCAGCCGTCAGTGGAAAATGTCGAAGTGGTTCGAATAGTTTCATTCCCGCTGGCTTCGAGACGATCGGTTCATGGCACCGCCTCTGGCAAAGCCAAAGAACCCTTGTCCGCGGGCACAGTCGCCGGTAAAAAGCTTGAACCACTGAAGCAGAAACATAAGCGTATCCAATCGGACGATAGTAATACGCCTGCAGAAAAAAAGAAGCAGCCGAGATCGGCTACCTATAGCGACGTCGCTAGGAGTTCCCTCCAGGCAGCAGTCATTAATAGCTAGGCATTATACCAGAGTCGGTGAGGCCTCAAATCTACTCTTAATTGAGGAACATTCTGAGGGAGCACCTCTTAGGTAATCCACCAGCTAAACCAAGCTTTTTGAAGTATGACTTCGAGCCAGGTTATCTTAGGATAACTTGTGCGGACCAAAACACTCTGGTCTTCCTTCAGGAGGCGGTTCCCAAGATGAACGAGCTCTTGAAGGACATCAAGCTACAGTTGGTAGAAGGTGCCGAGGCTCCTAGACTGACAAAAGTGTCTGTATGGATCCCGGGTATCATTGAAGACCCTGAAATCCTATTGCAGGATATTAAGCTGCAGAACAATCTTTCTACGGAGTTCCATACCTCCATAGAGAACAAAAAGACAAGGGCCAACTTCTTGTTCTCGGAATCGACCAAAGCTCCATGGAAAGGTTGTCTGTAGCGAAAGGTTTCGCGGATTGTGGACTCAATAAGGTCCACTTCAAACTACCGAAACCAAACGCGGCCAACCTCAGAAGCCGGCAAACTGAGAGTGGTTCATTGTAGTGAGAGTGGTTCATTGTAGTGCATTGGCATGAGTCCATTCTATATGTATGTTCCAGTTGAGTTTGCTATCCAGTATGACACCGAGATATTTTACTTCATCTGAGAAGGGTATTATTGTTCCATTTATTGAAGGGGGTATGATATACATTTTCCTTCTATTTGTAAATGGTACTAACTCAGTCTTACTTGGGTTGATGTTCAAGTTCTTAGACTGACACCAGTTCATTATTCACTTCTAAGGCTGATTGTATTCTTTTCGATATAATTAAATCATGTTTGCCTCTAATTATAATGACAAGGTCATCGATTTGTGAAGGGCTGACTCTGTTGATTTGCCCTTTTGGTAGGCATGCTGATTAGTATTAAGACGAACCTTGTTAGGCCCTGTTCTTATGTGTATGTCCACTAACTTCTCCATCGTTTTGACGAAGAAGGAGGTAAGACTTATAGGACGATATGACTTAGGCTGATCAATGGGACGATTCCCTGCTTTCGGTACAAATACTACCCTCGCTTTCCTCCAAATTTTTGGGATGTATTCCCAAATAAAGATGGCTTTAAAGATCCTTATCATGATCTCTAACCCCTTCTGCAGTAATGCGGGGAATATTTTATCTACTCCGGCTAATTTGTAAGGCTTAAAGGTGTTGATCGCCCATCTGATCTTTTCCGTAGTGAAGATTTTACCAACAATGCTTTTGCTGTGCGGAGTTTGACGATATGTCATTTCCTCCGCCTCTAAATCCTCATTGTTGTTTATTATTTTGCAGCCTGGGAAATGTGTTGCCAATAACACCTCAAGGGTTTCCATACCCATCCGGTCTCTCCAAAAGTCCGATATATCGGGGTGTCTTTTGATAACACTTTTTGTAGTCTTGAGGCCGTTGGGAGATCATCTATCTCTCCACAGAATCTTCTCCAGTACTCTTTTTTCAACTTTTTTAGAAGATTGTTATATTCGATTAGGGACTCTCTGTATTCGTCCCAGTTCCCAAAGGTTTTTGCTCTGTTGAACAATTTCCTAGTTTGCTTGCGTGTTGCTGCTAGTTCCTCGATCCACCAAGGTGTTTGTTTGGCCCTTTTTTTGTAGAACAGGACAACTTTGTTTGTAAGCATTAATTATATTGTTTACGAGTTTGTTCGTGATTTTATCAATGCAGTCTGGGCTGCTTATTGATTCTTCTTCGGTACCTAGTTCAAATTCTAGGACTGACTGGTACAGATTCCTGTTGGTGCGTTTAGGGTTTCTGTATTGTCCGATATATTCAAATGAAGTCTTAATATCAAAACAGATATGCCTATGATCTGATAATGAGGCTTCCTTTAATACGTGCCAATTTTCGCACTTGTCAGCCAGGCAGGCTAACGGTATCGTTACTTCACTTTTGCTTATCGAACTATCAGTCCGGGTTCCTACTGCTACGAGGAATGGCAATATTTTCTCCCCCCCCCCCTTCCCGAGCACTTCATAATGTTTATTTTCAATCGTCCTTTCCTAAGGATCAAAGGATACATGATCTCCCTCGGCTCTGCTCTATATAGTTTATTTTTACGCACACCTAAACACATACTTAACCTATCTTAATTAACGTATCTTCTTGTAACTTGTAGCTTGTAATTTTATTGTTTTTATTTTTTTACTTTTTTTTCAATTTTATCTTGCTCATTGTTATTATTTTCTTTCAATCATTCGCTAATATCGTAATTGTTATTTGTATGTGCATAAAATTTTCGCACTACTTTTGTTAATGGCGGCTTTACATTATTGGAGCTATCTGTGCTAATTAATGTGTAATTAAATAAATAAATAAAAAAAACTCTACGAATGATGAATTCGTAAGTTGGAGGAGGGTGAATTCACAGATTTCATCCGGATTCTACTACAGTGTGAATTTTTAGTCTCGCATGAAAAACTCTACTTTCGACTTCCTTTCTTGCATCAAAAGTAATGCTAAGTTCGTTAGTGTTCAGAACCCATACATATAAATTAGAAATTAGGCTATTATATGCCAAAACCCAGCAAACAATAGCGAAGCGATATCATAATAATAATAATTTATTCCATCAAAGAATTGATTACTACGTATATTGTACATACAGTTGGAATCAAACATAATTAACCTCAAGAAAGCTGATGTTTTACTTGTGGGACACTCATGTGAAAATCCAATTGCGAGGAGAAGCTATAGAAATCTCTTAACACGTATGAAACTGGTTCGTAAGACCCGTAGTTCGTGCGATGCTCTAGAATTCTACAAAGCTCATAATTTCGCAAAGGATGACATGGAACGTTGACATTAATCATAGACAGCAATTTGTCAGAGTCAATTATACCTGAAATAACTTTAAAACCAAAAACAACTTTCGCCTTTTCTCAAGGGAGTCCATAGACAGCAGATTTAAACGGTCAACATATGGCGATAACCTAAGTGAATCGGACCAGGGAAGTCCCTGAAGAAAAAACCTTAAGAACCGGCGCTGAACTGCTTCGATCCTATCTATGTGAATGGAATAAAATGGTTACGAGATAGGACTAGCATATTCTAGAATAGATCGGACGAATGCACAATATAACATTTTCGTTGTAAAGAAATCATTAAATTCTTTCGATTGTCTCCAAACAAAACCGAGGATTGCGTTAGCTTTACCAGCAATGTGATTCACGTGATCATCAAAGGTAAAATTACAGTTGAATAGTACGCCCAAATCACGTACTTTGTCAGAACGAAATAAAGAGCATCCATCTACAACAGTCAAAATTCAGTGATATTCTCTTAGAATACGAAACTGTAGTGCACTTATTAATGTTGAGATGTAATTTGTTAAGTAAGCACCAGTCATGAAAACGCGAAATATCACTTTGCAATAATAGACAATCATTGCTACTGGAAATAGTCTTAAAGATTTTCGCATCATCGGCATATAGGAGGATGTTCGAGTTAGAGATAAAAGTGTTGTAATCACTTTTACAACACTCACGCTTATTCAACGGGAAACGAAAACACTAATTTCCTTGTTACTTTAATTTTATTTAAGATTACTTAAAGACCAGGTAAGGAAAGACTATATTCCTTGTATTTTAACTTTAGTTAAGATTACTTTAGGACCAGGACCGAACCCCGTCTATTCGCTGGTTTTCTCAGACTGCAGCTCGGGGTCAGTCCTCCTCCGTATTACACCTTCGATACTTACCATTTTCTTACCCAATCGCCGTCATTTCGACACAGTCCGTCGGCACTATTTTCTTCGTCGAGTCAATAAATTCGATAATTTGTTGATCCGACAAAAGAAAATCCACTTAAGCGATGACCAATTTTGGTCATCATAATTTTTACCCTCAAGCTAGGGTTCATCGGTTCTAGATTGTGAAACATCATAGGAATGATGTTTCGCAATTTATTAGGTGAAAGAAACGTGTGTCATATTCGATCATATGCACACGGAAAGGTTCATGGGAAATATGACCCCATACATTTTCTTGTGCGGTCGTTGTTTTTTATATTAGGCGGCGATTGCACTTCAAGAAAATTCGTATAAACAACAGAGCGCGATCCCATTGAGGCAGGCCGGCACGGTTGTTAACGTTGAGTATGGAGAGTCATAGCTCGTAGTGGAAATTCAAGACTTAGAGAAATTGACATTGAAAATGTCGAAGCGGGATAAGGGAAATATGATATAATATATGTGTGGATATGTGGATTGTTGAGCATTTAGTTCGTAGAGTAATAAACTCAATTGGGTGTGATTGAATTTATTACAAACGAACTCACGTCATTAATAAAGAGAAGGAAAAGAAGTGGACCCAGATGGCTACCTTGCGGAACGCCTGAAGTATTAAATATTTCAGAAGATAAGGCTCCACGAAAGTGTACTTTCTGAATGCGATCACTAAGATACGACTTAATCCAAAGGACGAAAATATCAGGAAAGCCAAGCCGGCGGAGCTTTTGCACACGAATATTATGGTCAATTTTATCAAAGGCCTTACTAAAATCAGTGTATATGCAATCGACCTGCTGCCCGTTTTCGATAGCAGAAAGACAGTGGTTCGAGAATTCCATAAGATTAGTTACAGTGGATCTGCCTTTGACAATGCCATGCTGGAATGATCCAATAATCGACTTGGAATGAAAATACAGTACATCGCACACAATGGATTCAAATAGCTTAGCAACACATGGAAGATTCGCTATGGGCCTATAATTACTTACGTTATCTCTTTTACCAGACTTAAGCAAGGGCATTAGTTGAGTATTTCCATGACATAGGGAAAACTCCACTACGAAGCGATGAATTAAAAAGGTACTCAAAGATAGGTAAAAGGGATAAACTACACTATTTATTCACAGAAGAAGGAACACCATCTGGTCCACTGGAGAAATTAATAGTAAGTTTATCAATGTATTTCAATATAGTGGAATCGTCAATAAAAAGATCTTTTGGGACCAAGGACGAAGAAGGGAACTTTGACATATATTCAAAGTTACCAACGGATGTTAGCGGCGTACTGCAATTGAAGGCGGTACGGAAATGGTTAGAAAATAAGTTGCTAATTGTAGTAGGATCAGCACTGACTACATCATTAAAAAACATACTGGAAGGATAACCATCAGAGTTTTTCTTAGAGTTGACAAAATTCCAGAATTGTTTCGGCTTATCTTTAAAAGAATCTTTAATAGCAAAAAGGTATTGGTTATATGCAGCTCGAGACTGACTTATAAAACAATTACATAAGTTTATGTAAATTATGTAGTCCGCATCACTCTTTGAGAGCGAGTAAGTTTTCCAAGCTTTTGTTTTTCAATTTTTCAAATTAATTAAATCATTGTCAAACCAGGGAAACCTCCTGGTAGGTTTCGAACAAACTACAGGAACACAACGCAGAAAGCAGCCATTTAAAATAGTGTTAAAATTAGAAGTGGCTTTGTCAACATCAGATTCATTCAACACAGGCGACCAATCGCAATTGGATATGTCAAGATTTGAAGTTTCAAAATCAGCTTTGGTGAAATTAAAATAATTACTAACAATACAATTCGAGTTCGTAAAATCTGTTCGATAGTTGAATGTTGCGTGAAGCGCAGGATGAATTGGCAAGTCAGACAGCAAAGGGCTGTGACATCTATCAACCGTCGTAAGGCTGGCATCAGATGAGAAAATCATATCCAAAAATCTACCATGATCGTTCGAAATCGGACACACTTGGAAAAGTCCAGTAGCAAACATATTGTCCACAAATTGTATTTCATGTCGGGCACAGGAGAAATACGAAAGCGACATACAAACCTCATTATCGTTAGAGCGTAGCCACTGTATTTGTGGTAAATTAAAGTCGCCCAGAATTAAAATATCGTCTGATGGATGTAGAAGACCAAGCACGGTTTCAAACGCATTATATACCGCATCGTAAACTGATGAAGGTGAAGGCGATGTGATGTATACAGTCACGACGTATAACTTGCGGTTTCCGAGTGTTACAGCTACACACAAGAATTCTAAATTCTCGGTTCCTGGAACTTTGATGATCGTAGAAGCGAACCGGCGACGAACGGCGCAGAGAACTCCACCCCCAACTGGTGGATCAAGTAAGTTTGGGTGGCGGTCACGACGAAAAACTTCAAAGTCGGAATCGAAAAGCTCAGAATCTTTGAGCTGACAGGACAACCATGTCTCGCAAATACACACGATGTCAAGGGAATAAACAGCAGCAGCGAGATATAGATCCTGAGTCTTCGTACGCATCCCGCTTACGTTGCTGTAAGATATCGAGATAGAGCTTGCCCGTTTTTTGACGATGAATTTTGAGATGGTATGCGCGAAAGATGATTTCGGGGCAGAAGTTCACGGACGATGGCAGATTTCGACCATAGTTTCGAAGACACAACATGAGCAAAGCAAGCATCCGGCAGAACAACCTTGAATGAAGAAACCTTCGTACCAACATCGCGGGATATAGGAGTAATCTTTCTTAGTTTTCGTGCTCTTTCTGCGTTGATTGTATACTGCTTGCGGCTGTGATTCGAAAGCACCAGAAAGTGGTAGAGGTCTTATGTTGGAATCAGTCTGGCAGCCAATAGAGCAGGATGAGTTATTCGAATCGGTTTGACAGTCAATGTTGGATCTGGCAACTGGCACATGCTGTTTGTTAATTTTTAAAATAGATGATAGTAGTTTCACGCTATCATTTAACATAACTAATTTGTGTAATGTTTGTACGTTACCCAAAATAGGTCCAATCTAACTGCACTCAGTGAAGCTAGAGCAACAATCGGTAATGCTGTTGGATAATGATGTCAATTTGCTATCCGAGTTTTACATTTTTTTTTGACATTTTTGAAACGTCATGTTGCATGAGAGAGCAACAAGACTCAACCTTATCAATCAGGGTACCATGTTCACGGATGTCGTCAAAGCAGTTATTCAGGACGGTTAACGTATCACTGATTCCACCGACTTTATTAGTCAAGAACATGGAAATATTGTTCAACGATACAAGAACTGTGCTCATTGAATCTAATCGTGTAGTGATGACGTTAAGAAGTTTAAGCACGTGACACGGCTTAATACTACTGCAATCAAAACATATAAGGCCGGATGCAGATTGGAAACTCGAGGCAGAGTCCGTGCATAAAAGATGGAACATATTCCATCACATTCAATGATCTTGCCACAGTTATCATTGATAACTTATAACTTAACTCTTCCAGGGGAAGAGAATATTTACCGCAGATCATTATATGTAAAATATAAAAATAAATTGCAAATAAGTAATAATTAAATAAATAAATTAAAACACAATAAAACAAAATCGGCACCGCGCCGGCGGAGGACCAGGTCGACCCTTCGGAGTCCTGCGTGAAGTGAAACCGGTATGAAGTAGTTATTAATTTACCGAACTGAAAATGCAATTTTAGTGTTCAAACAATTTCGATGAGTACTGTATTATGAATTGCTATTTAGGTTATAGTATCATACAGGAAATATCGCCTATCGCCACAATATCATATTCTTATCGAACGCGATAAAGCCTACTAGAAAAAAGGTTGACACTAATTCTTATGGCATTGACTGGTCGTATTCTTGTCGAAGAGACTTATCGCATTCTTATCCTTTCGACAGGTTGCATTCTTATTGCATCTACTACAGATTGCATTCTTATTGCATAGCCTGTCGATTTGTCGAAGAACTATCATGAAGTCATTGAAAATGCGTAGATAATTCAAATTTTATCGTTGAAGGCGATGGTAAAAGGGCAATAATTGCTGCTCTTCCAAATTCATGTCCTTTTGTCGTCATCGCGATTCGAAAAACTTTTCGCGAAATTATCACCAAGTCAATAAAATAGCAAGGACTCTCGCAATTTTATCGTTAGAGGCGATAATTTACTATTGCCATTTGTATCGCCACTGCGATTTACAATGAACAATAGCGCTATTGTTTGTTGGGAAGAAACTCCTATAATCACACATGCATGTAAGCATTCATATCATGTGGTAGGACTATAATCACATTTTTTATACCCCGCGTTCATCTATCTGAAAAAGAAAAAGAATAAAAAGATGAAGAAGAAACTTGAAGCTCAGTTTTAGTTCGTTCAACTGGAAACTATTATTATTCACACATTATAAATGATAAAATCGTGAAAAATTATAGAACTTTTTTTTTTTATTTTAAAAACCTTTTTTTTCATTTTAGAGAATAAGTTTTATTTCGCTTTCCAATTCAAATATAAACTTTACAGGTAATACAATTATTTTGAAATTTCCAAACGTTTCCTAAACTTAAAATTCATTTTATATTTGCTTTTACAAATTTCGACTGTATAGCAAATCAACGAGAGAAATAATCCTCCTATCCAAATGATCCATCCCAGACGGAAACTTTCCAAGGACAGCGGCTTAAAATGGTTCTCAATAATTCGACGTCTTTCAATAATTCCAGCTTCGACACTTTCGTCAAATGTTTCTTTCGCCCACTTCGAAAACAGTCCCGATTGGAAACACCTCAAAATGATCGAATCGAGAGCTTCTTGAAATGGCGAATTCGGCGGCATCAAAAAATGCAACGACGATGGTATTAGACAGTACGAAGATATCCGAAATAGTGGTCGCCGGAAGAATAGTTGTTGCTGCAGAAGATAGCTAGCCTTATCATCCGACACTGTGTAAGCAAAACTTGTATTCAAGGTATTCCGATGAAAATTTAAATAATCCGTATTGACAGGCTTGAATAGTTTTTGGAAGTCTTTCGACAGAAAAATTTCCTTGAAGAATTGGTATTCGAATTCAATTGCCAGAATGGGCAATTTCGCTCGGATCATTTGTTCTTCTGTATCGATTGGAGGGCCGTATATCCTTGTTGTAAAGAAACTCGTCAGCTGGGTTTGATAAATGTTTGTGATGAAGAAGCCAAAAATCGCAGCACTGGTGTAAATGGCACGATATTGCCAGATGGCTGTGAATGTCTTGATAATGGTATTCTGAGCCATACTAGCACCAATGAAACTGGTAAAGGCTCGTCCGAATTCGAATTTTCCACCTAACATCAACTGAATGAATAAGCCAGTTAGTGTCAAGTAAATTATCGATACTAGAACGATGATCCACACGGTTGTGCTGAACGTCAATATGATGTAAAAATAGGGAGCAACTTCTCCGGATGCCGGTAGCATAATTGACATACAAACGGTTACAATGGGATAACTAAAAGTAACCATGGGCAGTGGTGCATAGGGATGCATTGATATATCCACCTTGGATTCATTTAGAAGCTTATATAAAGTTTGTATATTCAGATGTGTCGTATTTGGTATGTCGTATTCTTGCAAGCTTGCGTTATGTTTGCTTATGAATGCCATAAATATTTTACTTGCAAATCCTCCGTATATAACTTGTCCTTTTCGATTTCGATACTTAAAAACTCGCGGTTGATCCAACTTTACTGGTGTTCGAATTGGGTAGCCATGCATATTCTTCAATTTATCTTCGAAAATAGTCCTTGCATTCGATAAATTCTGTAAGTGTAATTTAGGAAATGGACTATAACTGAATATTTGTGAATCGAAAATCGCTATAATATTTAGAATTTTCATAGCCCAAAACCACTCGAAAAGGGACATCATCTCGTTCTGGATGTCTTGAACAGCATAACTTATCGAAACTATCACTCTTTCATATCGCATATCGCTTAAACGGTTTGTTACTGTTTTCGTTGCAATTTCGTCCTTACGTTCAAGTATCAGAACGAATAGATTTTTTTTGTGAGGCTGGCTCTTGTGCGTCACTAATGTTTTGTTTGTGAAAAAAATCGTTGGCTTTTTGAATTTCTCGAAGTTAAAATCTGTACCTTTCGCATTTGGCAATATAAAAATCAAGTTTTGAAATGAATGTTTTTCCTGCAGTTTTTCGACTAAATTTTCGAGGTGCAATGTATCCGTTTTAATCGGTTGGATTAACCAAAGAACAATCACTATAACACCTGTCCGAAACATTTTTTTTTCCAAAACTAGCCGTTTTAGTTGAATGAACCGACTTTTATAGACGATTTATTTGTTTTATTGTGCTGACTATCTACGAAATGGTATGATATTGAAGAAGATTGTTAATGCATGAAAGCGTATGATTAGGGACTATCAAAGTTTAAGTGCTTTCTTGGAAACATAATTTTGATTCACGAAATGGCTGGTGTGTATCAAAAATAATTGGTGATGTTTCTTGAAAACTTAATCTTGTGTACCTATATTGATTGACCGTTGGGATATGCCCATGAAATAGGATCGAACTTTTTTAGGTTTTATCCGATAGTAGTCATTCCTTTTAATATCATGGTTTAGGCAGTGATATCGGGGAAATGATTCATTACTACAATAAAAAAGAAAATCAAAGTTGTTGAACAATTCCTATAAAAGTTAGCACTCAAGTAAAACTACAAGACTAGAAGTAAATATGATGTACACGAGTGTCATAGTGAGTGTTATTTGGTTACTTCAACCGATAAAAATGGCTACAATTCAACTCGAAAGTTTAGTCGAAAGGATTCACGAAATACAAGAAATTCACAGTTTAGTGTTCCTTCTACCAAACTCTAAACTTCCAGATTTCAGTTTTGAAAATTCGAAAAAACCAACGATATTTTTCACAAAGAAATCGGTAGAAACGTTCCATCAGTTTCCTAATAAAGAAAATCTCTTTGTTCTGTTTCTAGGAGATAAGAACGAATTAGCATCGAAAACAGTAACAAATCAGCTAAACGATATGCGATACGGAAAAGTGATAGTTTTGATTAGTTACAAAATTGAAAATATTCGAACCGAGATGAAGTCCTTATTCCAGTGGTTTTGGACCAAGAAAATTCTTAATGTTATAGCGTTGTTTGATTCACAAATTTTCAGTTATAGTCCATTCCCAAAATTACACTTACGGAATTTATCAAATTCAGAAATTTTTTTCGAAAATAAACTAAAAGATATGCGTGGCTATCCGATTCGAACGCCAGTCAAGTTGGATCAACCACGTGTTTTCAAGTATCGAAATCGAAAAGGAAAAATTGTTTACGGAGGATATGCAAGTAAAATGTTCATGGCATTCATAAAAAAGCATAATGCTAGCCTGCAAGAATACGACATTCCAAATACGACACATCTAGTGGGACCGACATTAATCAATCTTATAGTGGAAGGAAAAGTCGACATTTCCATGCATCCTTACGGAGCACTTCCCATGATTACACCAAGCTATACTATCTCGAGTGCTTGTATGATGATTATGCTGCCGGCACCCGGAGAGGTTTCTCCTTACATGTACATCGTTTTGATCTTCACTGTTACAGTTTGGACCATCATTCTTGGATCGGTAGTTTACATGGCGCTTTCTGGTTTTTTGATTGAGTTGTTATTGGGTGGAAAATTGCAATACGGTCGAGCCTTTGCGAATGTAATTGGTGCGAGTATGGCTCAAAATACCATTATTAAGGCGTACACAGTTTTTTGGCAATATCGGTCGATCTATACAAGTGCCGCGATTTTCGGCTTCTTCGTAACGAATATTTGTCAAACTCAGTTGACCAGCTTTTTCACAACAAGAGTATACGAACCACGGATCGATACAATGGAACAAATGATTCGCGCAAAATTGACCATTTTGGCGATCGATTTTGAATACACATACTTCAGGGAGATGATTCTGACGAAGGAATCTCAGAAATTATTCAGACCTGTCAATACGGACTTTTTCAATAGACATCGGAACTCTTTGAATACAAGCTTTGCTTACACCGTGCCGGATGATAAGGCCAAGTATCTTCTACAGCAACAAATATTCTTTCGGTGACCACTATTTCACATATCCTCCTACACTCTAATATGTTCGTCAATGCACTTTTTGATGCCGTTGAATTCGCCCTACCAACAAGCTATCAATTCGGTTATTTTGGAGTGTTTCCAGTCGGGACTGTTTTCGAAGTGGACAAAAGAAACATTTGATGAAAGTGTGGAGGCTGGGATTATGAAAAGACTTCGGATTACTGAGAGCTATTTAAAACCGCTGTCCTTAGAAAATTTTAGACTGGGATGGATAATTTGGGTGGGAGGATTGTTCTGTTCTTTAATTTGTTTTATTATCGAAATTTTGAGAAGCCAATGTAAAAGAGATATTTCGTTTACCAAGCGTCTTGGATTTTTGAAATAATGCAATCATATTTATAGAGAAGCTTTTTAAAACGATAGTTAATGAAAGTTCAATAAATTTGTGTAATGAATAATATGCTGTTTTTTTCAGTTAATGTGAAATTTTTGATTAATTCCAAAATCTATTATAAATACAGTGATAAAACTGCATTGCTGATTAATGTCAGTAAATAAACGAGTATTTTCATTTTACAGGGTTCCTTCGACAATGCGAAGTGCTATAATTTAGTTGAAGCCTAATCTATACATATAAATATAATTGTAGTGTCTGTCTTTTATTTGTTTAGAAATGGCTATAAGTTAGTTTTTTGCTTTATTTTAGCAATAACTAAGCAGAAACTCACGTTTTAAAAATTCTTCTCCGTCTGTCTCTCTCTCTCTCTCTCTGTCTATCTGTCCAGCTTTCACGCAAAAACGGCTGAACCGATTGTAATGAAACTTTCATAGTTTATTAGGTATGCTCCGAGATGTAATCTGATTTTGGCTTTATTTCCCTCCCTCACGTCTTCTACTCCCTCCCATTTTTAATAATATGTAATAATAAAGTTTTCTTGAAAACTGTAAGAGTTATTAATTTGAAATTTAAAATATATTATTTTATTTATTTATTTATTCATTTAGAATTCATCAACAAACGATTACTTACAAATTATACTACCATATATATTACATACAAAGATTACAGTGAAAACATCATATTGTTATTTTAACAAAGCTGATTTTATCTGAGCATTATTAAGATTAAAATCAATGTTGCTATAATTAACGTTAAAAGCCCGTAAAATGGAAGTTATCGGTTCGTGCTGGCCGTAATTAGTGCGATGGAATGGAATGTCGAGAAGTACGTAGTCTCTGAAGGATCGATGAGGTATTTTGAAGGAGAGAGCTCCTAAAAATGGCGGAGAGTCAATCTCACCTGAAATTAATTTTACTGCGACTGCAGCACTAAGAATTAATCGTCTATGTTCGAGTGACTCCAACGAAAGAAGTTGAAGTCGTTCTTGATAAGGAAGAAGACATATCGGATCTGACCAGGGAAGACCTTTCAGAGCAAATCTTAAAAATCTTCGCTGTACAGACTCTATCCTATTGATATGAATATCATAGTCAAATTTTTTTTCAATCAAATTCCTGTTAAGACCCCCTATAGGGGCATAGGACAGAAACAACTCTCTTCCACAAGGCGCGATCCTGCGCATCGGCTTTAAGCTGTTGCCAGGACTTGTTTATTCCTCTGGCCTCCTGCTCAACTGCTCGAATATCATAGTATGGAGTCCAAACAGGGCAGGCATATTCAAGAATTGTACGAACAAAAGCAAAATAAAGTGTCTTTGTAATGTAAGGGTCGTTAAAGTCCTTACACCAACGTTTTACAAAGACCCAAATGAAGTTAGCCTTGATAACTATACAATCGACATGGTCGTCGAAGGTAAATTTATCATTGAATAGTACACCTAAATCGCGTACTTAGCTTAATTTTTGTAAAGCAATTCCCTCTAAACATAAATAAATAAATTCGAATGGATTATTTTTCCTGGAGAAAGATGTCATGGTGCACTTTCCAACATTCAAAGGCATACAGTTTAAGGTACACCAGTCAAAAAATAACTTTAAGTCATTTTGCAAAAGTAGATAATCATTCGTACAGGTTATAGTACGAAATATTTTTGCATCGTCAGCATACAAGAGATTATTTGAGTTGGAGATGAACGAACTCACGTCATTAATAAATAAAGTAAACAGAAGTGGACCAAGATAGCTACCCTGAGGTACACCAGAAGTGTTAGGAATAATCGATGAGCATCTCGAAATTGTACTCGTTGGATTCGATTAGAAAGATAGGAATTGATCCACGTAGTAAAAATAGCAGGAAATTCGAGTAAGCAAAGCTTGTATATTAGTAAGTTGTGATTAATTTTATCAAAGGCCGAACTAAAATTTAAAATATGTCAGTTTTATTTCTCGAAAAATCCCCAGGAAATACTCCCCTCCTTCTAGCACCTTCCATACAAATTGCACAATTTCAATAAATCCAATGAACTAAGTTAAATACCTATTCCATTCTTGAAGCTAAAATTTGGTACAAAACATTTTTATAGCTACTCTACCATGATGTGAAACAAATTAGCTCAGTACTATCACCTCCTTTACCACTCACTCCCCATACAAAATTCTTAAAAAAAAAATTTCGATTTCATCTGTAATATCTTACGATTGGCTTTACGTCGAGTCGTAGTCCTTTTATGGTTTTAACCTTAATGTTATTTTATTTGGGCTTTTTTTCTTTGATTAACACAAGCTACAACTATTCACATGTCCTTAAAGCTCTTCAATATGAATATGGTCTCAGATTACGGGATTGATTTGATCACGAGCCTGTCCCATACAAATGTGATTTTTAGTTTTCAAGATAGAGCCTTTTGAGTGAGTGAGGGTACAGTTATTGAAAATTGACCATCTATGTAGATCAATTTTCTTCTCAAAATATATCCAGAAACAACTCCTTACAAGGTGCTACACACGGAGTACCAACACCCTGTATATCCCGCATAATGTATTACTAACTACATTTCCTTATTTTGCGATTCTCACGCGGACAAAGTCGCGGGCAATCACTAGTAGTAATAATAATATCGCTTAAATATGGGTAGGTATGGGAACTTTCCCGCAAGGGGGTAGCTGTAGTATGAGGTTTTACCAATTCCTGCAACTATCTTTGGAGTTAGCGACTCCACGGACCTGAGCTAACTATCCCCCTCTGGGATGGGGGCTGTAGAATTCACCCACAGCCAGTCCTGCTTGCCCTAAAAACGGCAAATGGACACTCACTGGATCATGGGCTTATCACCCGTGATCTTAAGACCTAAATGATACGAGAAACGGATACATCGCCTCGGATACGGACTGATTCAACGGTAACGACTTTTGGCATTCGAAAACGGACTATGATTGGCTTCTGGAACGTTCGAACATTGAATGACGGGGGAAGAGCTGGGGTTACTCGGTCCTTGCACCGCCAGTCAGTGATCGACCGTGAAATGAAGCAATATAAACAAGTCCTGGCAACAGCTTAAAGCCGATGCTCAGGATCGCGCCTTGTGGAAGAGAGTTGTTTCTGTCCTATGCCCCTATAGGGGGTCTTAACAGGAATTTGATTGATTGATGGGAACTTATTCCAGTTTTATTGAATCAATTCAGTTCTGAATAATATGCTATAATTGCGAGTACATAATGATTGCTTTCAATGAAATTTGATTAGAAACGCTGGAAAGACGATGAAAATAATTGGATTAAATAATATATATCACGAATCGCGATCAATAAAATTTATTATAATTTATTTTCTTCTTGGGAGAGAAAAATACAATATTTTTATTTATTATTTTTTATTTAGGGCTGTGAGTAGCGTGTTTGTCTACAATGCGAAGGTCGTGAACATAATCCCGATCGATATATAAGTGCAGCACATTAGCTGATTGGGTACATCTGGGCCACCTAATGCGAAAATGAAAATTCATAGATAGAAGGCAGCGAAGAAGGCTAACAAGCCTCAAGTAGTAAAAAATACGAGGGGTGTACGATAAGTACCCGTGTTAGGCAAGAAAACGCATTAAAAAAATTTTTTTTTATTTATTTTTCAATATAATCTCCTTTCAGCTCAATACATTTAGTCCAGCGATATTCTTACTTTCAAATTCCTGCTAAGACCCCCTATAGGGGCATAGGACAGAAACAACTCTCTTCCACAAGACGCGATCCTAAGCATCGGCCTTTAGCTGTTGCCAGGACTTGGCCTCCTGCTCAACTGCTCGCTTCCATATGTTACATGGTCGACCAACCCGACGTCTTCCTAGAGGATTATAATCCAGAGCCTGTTTGGCGATGTTTCGCTCTGGTTTCCTCAAAGTATGACCGATCCACTCCCACTTCCGCCTTTGAATCTCAATACCTATTTCAGTCTGGCCAGTTGTACTCCAAAGTTCGTCGTTGGAGATTACTTCTGGCCAGAATATTCCTTAAATGCGCCGGAGGCATTGGTTCACGAAAGTCTGTAGTTTCGTGGTAAGTCGAACGGTCACTTTCCACGTAGTACAACCAGACAACAACACGGATTTGACGCATGCGCCAAAAACTCGCAGCTTCGTGCGAAGGGAGATTTCTCTTAACCTCAAGAAAGGGGAAAGGATCCCGAAGGCCTGACGGGCTTTATTTAGCCGAGCCTCAACATCCTTTTCGGCTCCGCCGTCCATGCTGACAATGCATCCGAGATAGCAGAAATCTTGCACCTCTTCCACATCCTGTCCGTTAAGAACAAGCGGTGTGCTTGCCTTCGAACCCATGTGCATGTACTTGGTTTTACGCACATTTATTTTCAATCCCGCCTCTTTGCATTTAGAATGCAACGAGCTAACATTGAACTCTAAGTCCGAACGGTTATGTGCAAGCAAACACACGTCATCCGCATAATCAAGGTAACTTAAGATGTTAAATAGTCTCCATTGAAGACCTTTACCTTTCCTACCTTTCAGTGCAGCTTTCAAGACGTCATTTATTACCACCAGAAACAGGGCTGGTGATAATATGCAGCCTTGTCTGACACCCGTTCGCACAGGGAAGCTCTCGGAAAGCTCTCCTCTATGCAAGACGCGACATCTTGCATCTTCGTAGGATTCTTTAATCATAGCTATGACCTTATCTGGAATACATCTCCTACGTAAAGCATTCCATATTTAATCTCGCTTAACGCTGTCGAAAACCTTCTCGAAGTCCACAAACATGAGATGTAGTGGCGAACCCATTTCGGCTAACTGCTCTAATATTATCCGTAGGGTATTTGTGTGGTCGGTACAAGACGACCCTTTACGAAATCCAACCTGATAAACTTCGAGAGTGCTCTCGACGACATCACTAATTCTATTGAGAATTACCTCCTATTGAGAATTAATTTCGATACGGCAGTAAGTAGACATATACCACGCCAATTGCCACAATCCTGAAGGTCACCCTTCTTCGGAATTTTCACAATGACGCCCTTCTTCCATTCAGTCGGATATCTTCCTTCATTCCACACCTCAGTAAAGAGTGGGAGGAGTATATCGCCTGTTATTTCCGGGTTCGCTTTGAGGAGTTCGGTAGGTAGTCCATCTATACCTGGAGCTTTCCTTCCCGCCATTGACCGAAAGAAACTATCTCTTTCTTATCTGGGGGATCGTCCCTAATAGAGGATTGTTGCGGTGGGATGTTTGGTAGTTTTTCTGTTTCCTGAATATCATCCTCTGACAAGATGTTTAAAATACCAGAGAAGTATTCCTTCCATCGCCGGAACTGGTGTTCACTTGTAGTGCCTACTTTACTATCACTACTTTACTTTTTATAAATTAAGTAAATCGTAGAAACTTACTTTAATAGCGCTACTTTACTTTTGATAAATGAATAGATCGCACAAAATATAAAAATAATCATATTAGTTTTTGATGACAAAAATTGTAAAAAAAACAAGTCAGTTGAAAAATAAATGATTTACTAGATAGTCATTTTTTGAAAAACGTTGTCGTAAAATTAAATATCTGTTTGAAAACATTTATTAAATAAAAAAGAACATAAATAATAAAAAAATAGTTGTTGTTAAAATTTAAAAAATATTTAAATAAATATCTAACAATTGTTAAATAATAAATACTAAAAGTGAATGTTAATTTAATCTTAAAATAAATAAATGTTGTTAATAAAAATTATTTTAAATGAATAATTTATTAGGGGAATTTGTGTTATCTAAAAGTAAACCCCTAAATTGGTGACCCCGATAGAAACAACATCACCAATAATAAATTGGTGACCCCGATAGAAACAACATCACCAATAATAAATTGGTGACCCCGATAGAAACAACATCACCAATAATAAATTGGTGACCCCGATGGAAGCAACATTACCAATAATAACAAATTGGTGACCCTGACAGCAGCAGCTATAACATCAAGAATAAATTGGTGTCTCGATCCCAACAACAGCAGCAGCTATAACATCAAGAATTAATTGGTGACTCTAACATCAACAACAACAACAGCAAACAGTGAATGCATCGAGTTCACAGCAACAGTAACAGCAACAGCAACTGAAATAGCAACAGCAGCAACTGAAATAACAACAGCAACAGAATAGCAACAGCAACGGCAACAGCAACTGAAATAGCAACAGCAACAATAGCAACAGCAGCAGCAGAAGCGACAGCAACAGCAACAGCAGCAACAACGTCAACAGCAAGAGTAGCAACAACAGCAACAGCAGCAGCAGCAGCTACATCAACAGTCAAAGCGCAACAATAACAACTGCAGCAAAATTCAGAATACGTAATTGCTCAGAATAAGAAAATACATAAATCAAGTAAATTTTAATCTAATATTTATATTTTACTTCATATATATATTTCACTTTCACTTTGTAAATTTTGTGGCGATTTATTGATTTTGATATTAAGTTGCGTTATGTCGTATGAAACTTTACCTCCTTCATCTCGGGATGAATCGTTGATAGCTAATCCTTTTTTGGGGTTAGGCGATTCAAATAATATTGCGACCGTCGCAATTCAAAAGGTCTGTTTGTGGAGACGAAATCCGACTGCTTGGTTTCAAGCTCTCGAGGTACAATTCCGGTCAGTTAACATTTCGTCAGAAGCAACGAAATTTAGCTATGCATTGAGTATGTTGACTCAGGAAGAATGCGATAAGGTGTTGGACATTATTGAGAATTTATCCTCTACCACACCTTATTCGGATTTGAAATTGGCTGTTATTTCTAGATTTGGTGAATCGGAAGATCACAAACTTCAGAAATTAATTAACGGTCTTGATCTTGGAGACGATAAACCATCTCATCTTTTAAGTAAGATGAAGGCGTTAGCTGGGTCTTCTGTTGGAGAACCTCTTTTAAAGAAGCTTTGGCTTCAAAAATTACCACCTAATGCACAATCGATTTTAGCAGTAGCGAATGTTTCACTCGACGAATTAAGCATTCTTGCAGATCGAGTTATTGAAACTAATCCTAATTTCAATTGGGACGTTTCAAATATCTCGCAACTAAAAGTTAATGAAATTAGAACTGATCGATTTAGTTTTGAAAGTTCAATCATTCATCAGATGTCCCTGTTAACGAAACAGATTGAATTATTGACTCTGAAACAAAACCAATTTTATAGAAGGAATCGATCACGTTCTAGAAGTAATTCACGTTCTTTTAGTAACTATCGCGATAATTCAATACCAAATTCGAATTTCTGTTACTATCATAAAAAATTTGGAACTAATGCAACTAAATGTCGCAAACCTTGTTCGTTCAACAATCCAAAAAACTGAAAAAGTTGTCTGAAGTGGCGATGTTCGACAACAAACCATCATCATCAAGTCGCCTATTCATTTTAGACAATTTATCCAAGTTTAGTTTTTTAATTGATACTGGAGCTGACATCTCTGTTCTTCCGGTTAATCCAAAGGAAAACAGGGTTTGTGATAAATCTATCGTACTCACAGCCGCCAATTCTTCTAATATCAAAACTTTCGGATTTAAATTTTTAGATATCTCTCTCCAATTAAGAAGAGTATTTAATTGGAAATTTATTATAGCCGATGTTGATAAACCCATTCTTGGTGCAGATTTTCTTAAACATTTCGGTTTAATCGTGGATATCCGACGTAAATGTATTATCGATCCACTATCACAAATTAGTTCAGTAACTGGTTCCTTGGTTAATGGACCATCTTCAAATCTCGCTGTTTTGTCAACTACACCTTTAAATCCAAAAGTTGAGTTGTTATTATCTAAATTCGAAGGATTACGACGCACCTTAAATTATAGTTTCATAGAGTCGAGCACAGTGCGACACTTTATCGTTACTAAAGGTCGTCCAATCTTTGCCAGACCTCGTCGTCTAGATCCGGTAAAGCTTAGAGCAGCTAAGGCCGAATTCAATCTAATGATTGAACGTGGTATCTGTAGACCCTCCGACAGTCCATGGGCATCACCGCTTCACATGGTGAAGAAGAAGGATGGTAGTTGGAGGCCTTGTGGTGATTATAGATCTTTAAACGCTCTCACTACTCCTGACACTTATCCTATTCCTCATATTCAGGACTTCTGTCAACAGTTGGAAGGATGTACATTTTTTTCAACTGTTGACTTAGAAAGAGCTTATCATCAAATTCCCATTAATGAGGATGATATTCCGAAAACAGCCATTACGACACCTTTCGGACTTTACGAGTTTGTGCGGATGACTTTTGGTCTTCGCAATGCAGCACAAACTTTTCAAAGATTCATTTTCTCAATTTTAAATGATTTTGATTTTTGTTTTGTCTATATCGATGAGATTTTGGTAGCTTCTAAATCAGAAAGTGATCATTTCAATCATTTAGAGAAATTGTTTGAACGACTTAACTCTCATAATTTGGTAATTAACCAAACTAAATGCTCGTTCTTTAAATCTTCGGTCGATTTCCTCGGTCATTCGATTGACAAAAATGGAATCAAACCAATCGCTTCACGAGTCGAAGCTATATTAGCTTATACACGTCCATCTACAGTAAAAGATATGCGACGATTTTTAGGAATGATTAATTTTTATCGCCGATTTATTCCTCACGCTGCCGAAGCACAATCAATTCTTGACAGCTTCACTATTGGTAGCAAGAAAAAGAATGATAAAACAGAATTGGTTTGGTCGGTTACATCAATTGAAGCGTTTGAGCGTTGCAAAAAGCAACTCGCTCAAGCTACAACTTTAGCTTTCCCCTCCACTTCTTCATCTCTTTCATTAGCAGTGGACGCTTCAGATACAGCTTTAGGAGCCGTTCTTCAACAACGATATGGAAATGACTGGCAACCACTAGCCTTTTTCTCGAAGAAACTTTCTTCACCTCAAAAGAATTATAGTGCATATGATCGAGAGCTTCTAGCGGCTTATATTGCCATTAAACATTTTAAATTTATGCTGGAAGGCAGAGATTTTATTTTGTTTACGGATCATAAGCCGTTAATTTTCGCTCTTAAACAAAATCCTGAAAAAGCTTCGCCACGTCAGCTCAGACATTTGGATTTCATCAGTCAATTTACATCAGATATTCGTCATGTTTCTGGTCAAAACAATGTTGTCGCTGATGCTTTATCGAGAATTGAAACATTAAACCTTCCGACAACTATTGACTACTGCGAAATTGCTGATACTCAACTAATTGATTCTGAATTAAATAAAGCTAAAAATTTACCCAGTTTAAAAATCATTCCGGTTATTATTGAAGGTACCATCAATCCTCTTTGGTGTGACAATTCCTTGCATAAACTTAGACCTTACATTCCTTTAAATTTACGAACTCGCGTTTTTCGTACTGTTCACGATTTATCGCATCCAGGAATTAAGGCTACCGTTAAACTTATGCGACAAAGATTCATTTGGCCCTCAATCAATAAAGATTGTCGTAATTGGACTAAGGAATGTTTTGCATGTCAAAAAGCAAAAATCTCTCGACACGTCACAAGTCCTTTAGGAGATTTCAAACCAGTTTCAAGCAAATTTGAAACAATTCATATTGATCTGGTTGGTCCTTTGCCAACTTCGAACGGTTTCAGGTACTGCCTTACAGTTTTGGATCGTTTCACCAGATGGCCCGAAGCTTATCCCCTTACAGATATTCGCGCAGAAACTGTTGCATCTACTTTATTCAAAGAATATATTCCACGTTACGGAACGCCAGTTTCTATTATTACGGATCAAGGTCCTCAATTCGAATCTCGATTATTTCACGAATTAGGAAAAATGATAGGATTTAAACGCTGCAGAACTACTGCATACAATCCTAAAGCAAACGGCATGTTAGAAAGATGGCACAGAGTTTTTAAAGAAACTTTGAAATGCAAAACAAACGAAAGTTGGTCAGATGCACTTCCTTTTACACTTCTCGGTTTACGAACAGTAATTCGAGATGATGCCAACGCGACCCCCGCCGAATTACTTTACGGTCAGAATATTAGACTTCCTTACGATTTTGTTCAACACAAGAACAAATCGAATACAATGTCTGGAAGTGATTTTGTTGAAATTCTTCGTGATCGGATCAACAAATCAAGCCCTCGCCCTCCATCAAGACATAGTTTGGAAACTCCTTTTGTTTTTGAAGATCTCAAAACATGTACCCATGTTTTTCTGAGAACAGACAAGGTTCGCACCTCTCTTCAAACTCCATATGAAGGCCCTTTTGAAGTCATTCAGAGAAACAACAAGTTTTTCGTCATTAAGATTAAAGACAAACCGACTTCAGTATCAATTGATCGTCTTAAGCCTTGCTTCATTAGTTCTTCCGAAGCAACAAACTCGTCAAGAGTTAAAAAGAAAGTTTCCTTTGTCAATTAAATACAAAAATGCGTACCACAGATATTCCTTTCCTTTTTTGTTTATTCTTAAATGTATATAATGTCGAAAAGATCAAAGATCTTCTCTAGGAAGGGGGTATGTAGTGCCTACTTTACTATCACTACTTTACTTTTTATAAATTAAGTAAATCGTAGAAACTTACTTTAATAGCGCTACTTTACTTTTGATAAATGAATAGATCGCACAAAATATAAAAATAATCATATTAGTTTTTGATGACAAAAATTGTAAAAAAACAAGTCAGTTGAAAAATAAATGATTTACTAGATAGTCATTTTTTGAAAAACGTTGTCGTAAAATTAAATATCTGTTTGAAAACATTTATTAAATAAAAAAGAACATAAATAATAAAAAAATAGTTGTTGTTAAAATTTAAAAAATATTTAAATAAATATCTAACAATTGTTAAATAATAAATACTAAAAGTGAATGTTAATTTAATCTTAAAATAAATAAATGTTGTTAATAAAAATTATTTTAAATGAATAATTTATTAGGGGAATTTGTGTTATCTAAAAGTAAACCCCTAAACACTCATATTAAGAGAGTTCCGTTGACATCTCTCACCAGATGGTTGGCGGTGAAATTCCTGTTCGTCAATTGTTTCATGATTTTGAATTGTGAACCCATATCCCCAAGGTAAGCCGCAGATTCTGCCTTGTTTGCCAGATCTTCAATGGCCTTTCTCTTGTCGCGTCTAACAGCCTTTTTAAGCTGTATATGAGCATCTGCCTCAGGTCGGGCGTTCGTTGGTTAACATCGGGTTGAGAGATGATTGCCAATTTGACTTTTTTCCGATCGCCAACTTTGTCCCATTTGTCTTGCGAAATCTAGGGTTTCTCACCGCTTTGCACATATCCCGAGGATTCTTCAGCACTAGTAAGAAAAGTGTTTCTGGTTGCCTCCCAATTGGCGTCCAGTGTGCGCATTTCATATTCACACAATGTGGATGACTTTTCGCGTAGAATAGTGGTGTATTCGCGTTTTTTGTTGGGGTCTCTGAGCTTATCCACATTAAGCTTACGCTTCATTTGAAGAATTTGTGGTCGTCGGATAGCTGCTGTACACAATCTCAAGCAGGCAACCATCAAGTGGTGATCGCTCCCCACGTCAGGTCGACGTTTCACTCGCACATCGAGGAGATATCTTCTCCATCGGCATCTTACAGCCAAATGGTCGATCTGGTTCTGAGTAATACCATCAGGGGAAACCCAAGATGTTTTATGATGACTCTTGTGTGGAAAAAGGGTCCCTCCGATGACCATTTGCCGAGTACTACAAAACTCCACAAACAATTCGCCGTTTTCGGGTCTCTTAATCCAAGGTCGTGATGCGTCGACCCAAGGGTCACCATGCCTCCCCATGACGTGTTCTAGTCCAATGTTGTCTGATCCAACCTGGGCGTTCATATCTCCCGAGATGATAATAATATCACCTCTTGGAACACGTTCGAAGGTGGCACTCAGTTGGCTATGAAACTCCTCTTTGTCACCAGATGTTGCGGTATTAGTTGGTGCGTAGCACTGCAGAATTGTGATGTTTCTGACACTGGTCTTGAGCCTGACGACGATAATCCTATCCGAAATTGATTGACAGCTAATGAGACTGTTTCTCACTCTCGGTGTAAGGGCGAACGCCATGCCATTTTCGGCTTCACTTTCAGGGCCAATGTACAGAATAGTGTTTCCACAAGAGGTTCGTTCTTCTCCTGATCCTGTCCACCTGACCTCGCTCAAGCCCAAGATTTGGATGTTATAGTGCTCCATTTCGCGGTCGATCACTGATTGGCGGTGCAAGGACCGAGTAACTCCAGCTCTTCTCCCGTCATTCAATGTTCGAACGTTCCAGAAGCCAATCATAATCCGTTTTCGAATGCCAAAAGTCGTTACCGTAGAATCAGTCCGTATCCGAGGCGATGTATCCGTTTTTCGTATCATTTAGGTCTTAAGATCATGGGTGATAAGCCCATGATCCAGTGAGTGTTCATTTGCCATTTTTAGGGCAAGCAGGACTGGCTGTGGATGAACTCTACAGCCCCCATCCCACAGGGAGATAGCTAGCTCAGGTCCGTGGAGTCACTAGTCTCCAAAGATAGTTGCAGGAATTTGTAAAACCTCATCCTACAACTACCCCCTTGCGGGGTAGCCATCCAAAAAATATGATTTGTCAAACTCCGTAAAATAGGTCTCTGTTGCGTCGATAGCCTTCTCATTCGAGCCGAATTTCTTTCCTGCCAACGATTTCTTCAAGTTTGGAAAGAGGAAAAAGTCACAGGGGGCAAAATCAGGGGAATATGGTAGGTGAGGCAGCAATTCCTAGCGCAATTCGACCAGTTTTGCTGTGGCGATTGCGGACGAGTGAGCAAGTGCGTTGTCATGGTGAAAAATGACTTTTTTTTTTCGCCAAGTGAGGCTGTTTTTTTATCAATTCAGCATTGAATCGATCCAATAAATCAGCATAGTACTGCCCCGTGATTGTCTTTCCTTTTTCCAAATAGTCGGTGAAGATGATGCCTTGCGAATCCCACAAACGGTGATCATGACTTTTCCGGCCGATGGATCCGTTTTCGCCTTCTTTGGAGCAGTTTCGCCGGGTGAAATCCACTGTTTTGACTGTTCTTTCGTTTCTGGCATGTAGTGATGTATCCATGTTTCGTCAACAGTTACGAAACACCGTAGAAATTCTTTCGGATTGCGCTTAAAAATGTCCAAACAGTGCTCCGAAGTTGTCATGCGATTCCGTTGTTGCTTCACTGTAAGCAAACGCGGCACCCATCTCGCCGATAGCTTTCTCATGCGCAATTTTTCGTGTAGGATATTTTGTATGCGTTCAATTGAGTTGTGTACAATGTCAGCAATCTCTCTGATCTTCATCCGACGACCTGCTAACACAATATCATGGATTTTATTAACCATATCCTCCGTAGCCACCTCAATCGGACGGCCTGGGCGCTCTTCATCAAAAACGGATGTTCGACCACGTTTGAATTCATTAAACCAATATCTGATGGTAGTCATCGAAGGTACATGGTCCTTATAAACGGCATGCATGTACTTGCACAATGGCGCTACAGCCCAAATCGGACCTTGGCCTCCTGATATTCAGTTTCCTTAACATTTTTCATTACTTACTGTGGAAGGGTTGTTAGCCCTTCGCACAACCCTCTTTCTACGAATTTTTCATTTTCTTGGATTAAGGTGACCAAGGTATACCCAAGCAGGCAATGTGCCGGAATTATATGTTGCGCCGGCCGGGATTTGAACTCATGCATTACAAGACCAACACACTACCTACTAGGCTACACCCTAACGGCATGCAACTTCACTTTGATTTCCTCACACGTCTTCCCATCCAAAAAATGAAATCGAATCACTGATCGATATTGCTCTTTCTCCATGATTGCAAATAAACACGAACTTGATGACTTTCAACAGCTGTCAAAACAAAACTGCTCGATAAATCTGTCTGAAATTTTCACAGTCGTCATTGTAAAGATGCCGCTACATGATGGCACATTTTGCGTCAGTGTTCCCGTCAGTCGGTAAGCACGGGTACTTATCATACAGCCGTCGTAAATAAATATTAAGGAATCTGAAGGTCAGGATGACAAGACCCGAGTGGGTTGATGTTAGCGTATCATAATCCTAATCTCAAAACTACGTACAGTGGTGGACAAAAGCAGATACATAAATTAAAATTCTTGGTAAATTTGATGTAAGTTTTTTTCCATTCAACATAAGTTAGTAATTTTTTTTGCATCGCATACTTTAAACTCTCTCTTTCAATTATTAAGAAGCAAACAAAAACAATTCATACGACAAATACAACACTTCCACTAATTTCTTTTCAAGCCCCATTTATCCATTTTTGTCCATAATAAGCTCCGTTGATCACAACATGATTCACCGTTGCAATTGTTTTTCGCATTCCAATTTCGTGGTCTTTTCTGTGTTTCTCTTCTATTTGTTAGTCTTATTGAAGCAATCAAGCAACAATTACTCCTTGAACAAAGTTAAATTTAAATCAAAGTTAAAATGAGAAAAATTTCAACTCAAGTCCAAAAGCCAAAATGAATATTCTTGTCGAAAAACAGCGGTAAAATTAAACATAACAGGGCTACGATTGCGCACAAAGCGCAATCTTACGATACTCTAGATGAAATAGAATTTTTTTTGATCCCAAGAAATTTTGGATGGGGAGTGTTAGAAGGGGTGATAGCATTGAACTAATTTTTCCCCATCATGCTAAAGTAGCTATAAAAATGTTTTATACAAAATGATTACTCCAAAAATTTAATGGGGACTGAGGAAATTAGTGAGTTAGATTTAGTGAAAATGTGCAGTTTGTATGGGAGGTGGTAGAAAGAGTGGGGGGATTTTAGTGATTTTTTCAGAAATAACGAGGAATATTATAAAATTGACAACCCTTAAATTTCAGATTAGTACCATTCATACTTTTCAAGAAAATCGATTTTTTGTGAAGTTGTGAAACTGTGTCATATTGTATGGGAGGGGGTAGAAGCAGTGAAGCTAATCAAATATTTTTTTCTGATCTTAGTGATATTACTAATTAAGTATTTATTACAAAATGTGAGCTCTATAAATGTTATAAGTTCTGAGAAAATCGTCTTAGAGCATTTCATGAAAAAGTGCAGTTTGTATGGGAGGGGGTGGAGGGAGAGGGAGGACGCAAATAATTTTTCTACTGTAGATTTATACTATTATGAAAATAATATATCCCAAAACTCAGACTAATAGCTTTTATACTTTTCGAGTAAATTAATTTATTGTTAAATTGCGAATTTGCGTCATTTTGTATGGGAGGGGGTAGAAGGGGTGAAGCTAATCGTTTAATTTTTTTTCGCCTTACTAACAATTTTAAATAAATATTTGGTGCACAATTTCAGCCCGCTAAATTTTATATGCACTGAGTAAATTGGCTTAGAGTAATTCATGACAAGTACAGTTTGTATGGGAGGTGGTAGAAGGAGGGGGAGGACATGCATAATTTTTATACGGTAGATTGATATTATTATAAAAATAACATATTCCAAATTCCAGGTCAATAGCTTGTATACTTTTCGAGCAAATCCTTTAATTGTCAAATTGCGCAATTGTGTTATTTTGTATGGGAGGGGGTAGAAGGGGTGGAGCGATTTGGCCCGTTCACGAACTTGACCTTACTTTTTTGTCAAAAACGACGTGTACAAAATTTGAACAATCTAGCTCAACGCGTTCTCAAGCTAGAGAGCGAACAGACGGACGGACGGACGGACGGACGGACAGACGGACAGACGGACGGACGGACGGACGGACAGACGGACAGACGGACAGACGGACAGACGGACATCCGGTTTTGAGATTTTTGAGTGATAATATTAACTTCTGTATCATTCATTTTTTTCTCCGAGCCTTATTTCTTGGCGTTTCAAACCTTAGAGCAAACTTATAATACTCTCAGATTCCATCTAGAGTATAAAAATAAGTCACCGAACAGTAAGTTTAGTGGGAAAACGACGAAATTTTAGCGCACCTAGCAATCCTGGTGGCTGGCCAAGGTTGTTGTCTGATAGCGATGCTCGTATGGTGGAACGATTGATGGCGACAAGGAAAGCGAGAATACCTAAAATTTCTGCAGAGGCACTACACAAGCCGTTAGTGATCGTAGAGACTTGCATAGAATTGAATTGGTGTCTGCAATTAAAAAAAAAAAAAAACAAACAGCACTATCCGCCAAGAATACAAAGGCAAGGCTTAAATTTTGCAAGGATCATCGGAAGTGGACTACTGAAGACTGTAAAAGAGTTATTTGGTCAGATGAGACCAAAATTAATCGATTCCGACTTCTTTTTCCTTATTTCATTTGTCGCTAACGCCACTGCCCAAACCAGAGTAGCGTATAGGATGACCGAGCTGACTACTCTGGAAAGTAGAATCCTTCTGGATATCCAGGTCCACCGATGTTTGGCAGCATTCGGGAAAGGGCTGCCTGCATTTGTGACGCCTTTTTGCTCGCGAAGTCCACGTGAACTTTAAATTTTAATCCATTATCGAGCATAACCCTAGATATTTAATTGCTTCCTTGGATCTGATGGTTTGACTGCCGACCTGAATGTTCACGTATTAGAGAAGCCTCCGTTTTGTAGTCAGCTAGTTCTAAACTAGCGGATTCTAGTCAGTTTGTAATTTTCGATACTGCTTCGTTTGTTGCTGACTCTATTTCGTGGATGTGTTTAGCCACGGCTACAACGGCGATGTCGTCAGCAAACCAGATTAATTTTACTCCTTGCGGCAACGATAGTCGAAGAACTCCATCGTACATAATATTCCACAGGAGAGGGCCTGGTACACATCCTTGTGGGACTCCCGCGGTGACGTTGTAGTACCTTACCCCCCATCAGTTTGGTACCTCAACTTCCTGTTGGTGAAGCAGTTTGAAATTATTGTCAACAAGTGGTATGATGCATCCGTCCTGGCTAACGATCTCCATATAAGTGACCAATCTGCCGAGTTAAAGGCATTCTTAATGTTTAGTATCACTACTGCATAATATTTCTTTGTCCCCCATCCCCATCTTTCTCCTTGTATCACCTCAGCTGCAGTATCGACTACCAATTTCATGGCGTCAACAATTGAACGCAATTTCCTAAATCCGAACTGGTTGTCTGACAGTGCTCCTTTCTCCTCTGCTAGTACGAGCAGTCTGTTCTATAATATATAATTCGCTCTTTCCCAACGTGTCAAGTAAACATGTTGGGCGATATGACGATGGTTCTCCAGGAGGCTTGTTTCATTTTGGTAAAAGTACCAAATGTTAGAGCTTTCATGGTTCAGGAAAGACTCCTTCCTCGAAACAGTTTGGCATAGTTACTAGAAAGATGTCGGGCTTCTTTTGAACAGTAACTCTTATTGCCATAATTGGGATGCCATCGGGTCCAGGTGCCTTGTTGTTTCCCATCTTCTCACATGCATCAAATAGTTCCTCCGACGTAATTGCAGGGATAGACTCTATGCTGATCTCTCTGGATATGCTACACATAATAGTTGGCTTTTGGAGAAACAGGTGCTCTACTATTGATCTTAACATTATCGGGCAAGTTATTTGTGGGGATCTATGACCCTTCAGCCTTGTCATCACCATCCTGTATGCTATATCCGCTTCGGCACAGAGATTTTTGAAACAAATTGCCTTACTCTGTTTAATCGCCTTGTTTAGGTCTCGCCTTGCCACATTGAAAGCTGCTAGTAGTGCAGTTGATTGTTTGTGTTTCGTATATGTTAGGTTAGGTTAGTGTGGTGGCCTTAGCCCACATAGGCCCCTTAGGATCCATAGTAATACTACATGAATTTGGGGAAAACCTAATGTGTATCATCCCCGCTGGAGATAACAGATTTCGCATACCGCGCTCAAGATCTGTTTGATGTCGGGGAAGAACGATGCGCCGAAAGTTTTAAACCTTGTAGCAAGAGCCGGGCAATTAACCAACACGTGTTCCACCGTCTCTCTCTCCTAGCTATTAGCAATTCCTACAGAGATCATGCGCTACCAAACTAGCTCTGTAAGCATGTGTTCCAATAAAGCAATGGCCGGTAACCATACCAATGATAATAAGAGTTTAGTCTTCTCGTGTCACCTACTTTCTACCTGACGTCGGCTAGATTTCTCTTCTTCACGGTCTATAGAGTATGTTACGGTTTCGGCTGACTTCAGGATTGTCAGAATTTCCGCTTGAAAAATGCTACAGTTATTCCGCAACCTGAAGAATGAGCCCGTTTGAACGTCAGTTGAGTACACTGCTACACCCACTCCTCCTTCCGTTTTAGATTCGTCAGTGAAAAGATTTATTGTTCGTATAGGGTGAGGATGTAGTCCTAAGAGCCCCAGTGATTTCCAGACATGCCTGTCTTTGCATTTTTTCCAATCTTTGCCGGTGTATTACTTTATTCAGTGCTGGTAACTACATATGTCAGTATGCCGTGCAGCAAAATCGGTCTTACTATAGCCGTTTAAATCCAGTGCGTTTGATTTGGGTTCAAACCACACTTTCTACCGAACATTCGAACAGAGTCAGTTTCGTGCTTCCTATTTTCGGTAGCCAAAACTCCTGTTTTTTTTCCTAGTAAAGAGCATGAGTTTCGATTTACGTTAAGCCCGGTGCTTTTAGCCCAGTCGCGTAGTTTTTTGAGAGCTTTGTCCGTGAGTTCGAATATTGTACATGCGTACTTACCTGATACTAGTATCACTTCGTCGTCAGCATAAGCTACAGCATTGATCCCCGAGCTTCTCAGATCCTTGAATATATGTCATTCAGAGTCAGTACCCACAAAAGTGGAGATAAAACCTATCTTTGCGGCGTTCCTCTACTGGTGCGTTTGCACGGTTTTGCTTCACCCCATTCCGACGGTATCGATCTGTTTCTAAGCAATGGTTCGATCCATGCGATGATCGTTTTATTTACCTGAGCAACGCAGAGAGCCTCCACAATAGTTTCAGTTGTTGCATTGTTGAAAGCTCCCTCTATTTCTTGAAAAGTGCCTAGAGTGTACTTCTTACATTGTAGGGATCTTTCGATGCATATTACCACCTCATGAATGGCTGAATCTACCGATTTTTTTTGTTATGTAAGCGTGCTGCGCTTGTGAGAGATGTCCTCAGTCTACGGTATCTTTGATGTTTCGTCTTGCACCCTTTTCAGCGTTTTCAGAAAAATGGACGTAAGGCTTATAGGTCTATTATACCTTACGCGCATTAGGTATGAATACCACTTGCGTTTCCCTCAAAATTAGGAGCACGTCTTAGACATCTCTTGAATATCGCTATAAGCCACGGAATCATTAGCTCTTACACATTTTGTATCATAGCTGGAATTATTTCATCTGGTCCCGGAGGCTTGTAAGAGTCCAACGAACTTATTATGCACCTTAATCGTTTTATTGTGAGAAGTCCTGGAACACTGTCCAGTCGCGTGTTGTTTGGTTCTGAGAAGGGGATGTTAGGGACCCGGCAGCTTTGGAAGTGAGTGCTTAAAAGCGCCTCAAGCGATTCCTTTCTGTCCTCTTTCCAGCTTCAATCCGTGTTCCTGTGTTCCTGAGTAAGGCTGACGCAGCAGGGTTCCTGGAGATAAGTTTTCTAAGTCCAGAGGCTCCTGAGGTTTGCTCTATCTGGCTCCAGAATTTTCTTCAGCTTTCCTCAGATTCCTTTAAGGAATTCCTATAATCATCCCATGCTTCTGTTCGCGGTGCTACACTGCGAATGAGCATTTCCACGTGTTTCGCCCAGCTCCCTGTTCTACCGTAGTGGTTGAGACTTTTTAGGCGGATTTCTCAAAGGATATGCCTTTCCAATGGCATGTTTCAGAGTGTTAGTTAGCAAGGTTGTTGTGTGATCCAGCTTACGTGTATTCCAGGGCTTTCTATTTTCTAGTTTGCTTTTGACTATATCCGTGATTTCTGTACGCTATTACACTTTTATTTGAAGTAAACTCTTTATCGAATCCTATATGTTTGTGGTCGGAGAGTGATGGTTTGTCAAAAACTTTCCAATTTGATGAAGATTTCCAGCTATCGTTATATCGTAATTGTAATTCATTACTTGACTTGATTTTGTAGTTCACTAGTGCACAAATCAATGTACATATGATTAAAGTAATTTTTTCTAGATAAGCAGTATAAGAACAAATTCTTTGTAATTGCTGGAAATGTATATTCCATGGAATAGCTGCACTAATTCTTTTCATTTAATGCTGCCAGGAGGCGTATGCTTACCGCATATGCCATCACCATGTTAAAGTAATTTCGAAATTTACATAGTAGTAAGCTAAGTTGGAATTAGTAGTGCTGACTAAAGAATACGGGAAACATGGCGTGTGTAATCGGGTACATCCGCAACTGGGATGTTATGGGGAACTGAATAATAGAAAGTTCAAGGGGCATAGGACAGAAACAACTCTCTTCCATAAGGTGCGATCCTGAGCATTGGGCTGTAGCTGTTACCAGGACTTGTTTATTCCTCTGGCCTCCTTCTCAACTGCTCGCTTCCATGTGTTACATGGTCGTCCAACCCGACGTCTTCCTTGAGGATTATAATCCAGAGCCTGTTTTGGGATGTTTCGCTCTGGTTTCCTCAAAGTATGACCTATCCACTGCCACTTCCGCCTTTGAATCTCAATACCTATTTTAGTCAGTACAGCTGTACGCCAAAGTTCGTTGTTAGAGATCACTTCTGGCCAGAATATTTCTAAAATGCGTCGGAGGCATTAGTTCACGAAAGTTTGTAGTTTCGTGGTAAGTCGAACGGTCAGTTTCCATGTAGTACAACCATATAACAACACGAATTTGACACATGCGTCAAAAACTCGCAGCTTCGTGTGAAGGGGAATCTCTCTTAACCTTCGGAAAGGGGAAAAAATACCGAAGGCCTGATGGGCTTTATTTAGATGAGCATCAATATCCTTCCGAGATAACAAAAATCTTGCACCTCTTCCATATCTTGTCCGTTAAGAACAATCGGTGTGCTTGCGTTCGAACCCATATGCATGTACTTGGTTTTACGCACATTTATTTTCAGTCCCGCCTCTTTGCATTTAGAATGCAACGAGCGAACATTTGACTCTAAGTCCGACCGATTATGTGCAAGCAAATATAGTCTCCATTGAAGGCCTTTACCTTCCCCATCTTCCAGTGCTGCTTTCAAGATTTCATTTATTACCACCAAAAACAGGGCTGGTGATAAAATGCAGCCTTGTCTGACACCCGTTTGCACATGATAGCTTTCGTACAGCTCTCCTCTATGCAAGACGCGACACCTTGCATCTTCGTAGGATTATTTAATCATAGCTATGAACTTACTGGAATACCTCTCCTACGCAAAGCATTCCATATGTAATCTAGCTCAACGCCATCACTAATCCTATAGAGAAATACCTTGGCCATGATTTTCGATAATGCAGTAAGCAGGCATATACCACGTCAATCGCCACAATCCCGAAGGTCGCCCTTTTTCGGAATTTTCTCAATGACGCCCTCCGTCCATTCAGACGGATATCTTCCTTCATTCCACACCTCAGTAAAGAGTGGGAGGAGTATATCAGCTGTTATTTCCGAGTCCGCTTTGAGGAGTTCAGTTGGTAGTCCGTCTATATCTGGAGCTTTCCTTCCCGTCATTGACCGAATGGCAGAAACTATATCTTCCTTATCCCATATCCCCAAGGTAAGGCGCAGATTCTGTTTTGCTGGCCAGATCTTCAATGGCCTTTCTCTTATCATGTCTAACAGCCTATTTAAGCAGTATATGAGCATCGCAGCAGTTCTGTCTCAAATCGGATGTTCATTGGTTGACATCGGGTTGAGAGATGATTAACAATTTGTTTTTTTCCGATCACCAACCTTGTCCCATGTTTCTTGCGACATCCAGGGTTTCTCACCGCTTTGAACATATCCCACAGATTCTTCAGCACTAGTTAGAAACGTGTTTCTGGCTGCCTTCCAATTGGCGTCCAGTGTTCGCATTTCATATTCGCTCAATGTTCGCGAAGAATGTTAGTGTACTTGCGCTTTTTGTTGGGGTTTCTGAAGAATTTGTGGTCGTCGGATAGCTGCAAGAAGCCATCAAGTGGTGATCGCTCCCCACGTTACCTCCACGGTTCGCTCGCACATCTATCGGGGTCTTATAGCCAAATGGTCGATCTGGTTCTGAGTAACACCTTTATGGTGCGAAAAAAGGGTCCCTCCGATGATAGTTTGCCGAGTACTATCAAACACTCAAATAATTCGCCGTTTTCGGGTCTCTTAATCCAAGGTCGTGACGCGTCGACCCAAGGGTCACCATGCTTCCCCATGACGTGTTCTAGTCCAGTGTTGTCAGAGCCAACCTGGGCGTTCATATCTCCTGAAATAATAATAATATCACCTCTAGAAGCACGGTCGAAGGTGGCACTCAGTGGGCTGTAAAACTCCTCTTTGTCGCCAGGTGTTGCGGTATTCGTTGGTGCGTACATAAGTAATAAAACAAAAATGTTAAATAATTTAAGTTCCCCTAAATTTTTGAAAATATGAACAGTTAATAAAATCTTGGATATATTACAGTTTTGCTCGTCAAATGTGCATACGTAACATACGTAACATACGTATGTTATAGGCATTATTATACTCTAGATGGAATCTGAGAATTTTATAATTTTGCCCTAAAGTTTTTAATACCAAGAAATAATGCTTGCACAGAAGCGCCAAGGATACAAAAATATTTGTTGACGCTCAAAAATATCGAAACCGGATGTCCGTCCGTTCGATCCCTAGCTCGAGAACACTTTAAGCTTGAAAGTTCAAATTTTGTAAATGCCGTTTTTGGCAAAGAAGTGAAGTCAAGTTCGTGAACGGGCCACATCGCTCCATCCCTTCTACCCGCTCTCATACACAACGAATTTCGGAATTTGACAATAAACGCATTTTCTCGAAAAGTATGAAAGCTATTGATGATGATCTATGGTATAAAAATTATTCGAATTCCTCCACTCCTTCCACCACCTCCCATACAAACTGGTCTTTTTCAATGAAATACTCTAAACCTATTTACTCTTAACGCATACAATTTATCAAGCTGAAATTATGCAGTAACTATTTTCTTAGAATTGGTTGTATGATCGGAAAAAATTGACGATCAGCTTCTCTCCTTCTACTCCCTCCCATACAAAACGGCCCAATTTTACTACTTGGCAAAAAATCGAATTTCTTGAAAAGTATGAATGTTACTGATCTGAAATATAAGATTTAGTCATTTCTGAAAAAGTCTTTAAGAAATCCCAACTCCTTCTACCACCTCCCATACAGACTGCACAATTTCACTAAATCCAATACACGAATTTTACCAGTATCTATTTAATCTTTGAAGCTTAAATTTTCAATAACACATTTTAATAGCAACTCTAGCATAATGTGAAGAAATTAGTTCGATGTCGTTACCCCTTCTACCACTCCTCATACAAAATTTCTTAATATCAATAAAAACAATTCGCGGTCCAGCTATGTTTTTTTTTCGTGTTGATACACTAATTTATTTACTATTTATATTAATTTGCTTTGTTCTTCATACAAATAAACATGTGCTAGTTTCACAAAAAAAAAATGATAATTTCTGAATTATTTAAAACCAGAATATAACTATTGACAAATATGTTTATTTTCCAAAAAAACAACATTTCTTATTAAAAGTAATTAAACATAGTATTAAAATTAACTTGAAATGCCCAATAATCAATAATTCCGATACCTTACTCTACGAGCTACGGAATTAATTAACTTAAAAAAAAAATTCAAATTAAATGAAATTTTCGTCGATGGAAAAATTTCAAAAAGAAATGAAATTAACCCCGCACATGTTCCAATTCCTAAAATTGACCAAGCAATCGTTAAATGATCGAAACTTATGGATACGGGCGTAATCTTATGCCGAATAAAACGAACTGATCTTTCACGTATTACGTCCTCTTTCCATTTCGACAAGAGTCCCGATTCCAAAATTTGCAAAATAAAATTATCGAGAATTTCGCCAAACGCCGAATCAGCAGGGTACAGTAAACCTAAATTTCGTACTGTAATGCAGGTCGACGTTATTTTAAACGAATCCTGGAATGTTGCGTTCATTCTATGTATGAAGTAATAAAAGAAATCCGGCGTAATCGTATAAGCGTATGTCCTATTCAGTATGTTTCTGTGTTCGTTATAGAGTTTCGATGGTACAGGATAGAATAGTTCTTTAAAGTCATTCGAATCTATGTGTTTCGTGTAGATCGGATAATTAAACTCGGGAATCATTATCCGAACTTTAGCTGCGATCATTTCACTTATTGTGTCGATCTCCGATTCGAATATTTTCGTAGTTAGGAAACTCGTCAAAACCGAGAGATAGCTATAAGTCAGGACGATCGCTAGAAGTACGGCTTGCATGTAGATGATTTTGTAGTATCCGAATTGCAATAGTTGGCGATTACCGTATGAAGTGGTCGTTATTATTTGAATTGTTTGGAGAACAGCTCGGACGAAATCCGTCTTCTCAATTAAAATATATTCAGCGAAAAAGTCAATCACAGCAATGTAAAATGCCATAGCTAATAACATATACCAAACAAATAGATCGAATGGCAAAATAAGATACCAATACTTATCAATTTCATTTCCACTGAATAGCGCTATACAAACCGGCATGTAATCAATCGGATAACTACTTCCGATCAGCGTGCTATTGATCGAGAAAGGATGAATTAAAATGTCCACTTCGTGCTCTTTAAAAAGATCCAGGAAAACTTTTCCATCAGTACCAATCCCATTTTTCATTCTGATCTCGACCAGCTTGGCATTGTGTTTTGCTAGGAATGCCATAAACAACTTTGATGCATATCCTTCGAGAGAAGTTCTTCCATCGTGATTAACATACTTATAGACACGTGGTTTATCTAAACTTATTGGCGTTCGAATCGGATAACCATGTAAATCGATTAATTTATTTTCAAAAAAATCCTTCCGATCGGTTTTATTTTGCAGTTGAATTTTCGGAAATGGTTTAAAGCTGAAAAGTTGACTAGAAGTGCGATAACGAAAAGATACCAAGACATTAAGAATCTTTTCGTGCCAAAAACATTGAAATAATTGCGATAATTCGATTTTATAATCATACACTCGATACGTTAAAAATACCATCACTTTTGCGCCATGTCGCATAATATCAGAATATTTCGAAATTGTTTTATTCAAAATGCCAAAATTTCCACTATTAATCACAAAAAGTCGGTTTTTATTTAGAAATTTGAGTGCAGGTTTCTGTTCGATGTTGTTAGTTAGAGAAATTATGGGTGTTTCTGGAACTACGATTTTTGTTAAATTTTCATATTTATCGCTTTTGTCAAAAGAACTTTCCGAAATGAAAATAATTGTTAAAAATTTAAACTTTTCATTCAAGTCCTTTATTATGCCGACCTGTTTAGAATTCACTATTCTCATAATGATGAGAGAATACACGAAACTTTTGTATAATATCATATCTTGTGGTTGCTCCGAAATATCCTGTTGAACTGTGAGAATTTTTCGATACTGTAAGTTAATACTTCGAAAATATACTCGACGAGTACATGAACTGTAATTGAAAATAATTATGATAGCAATTGATCACAGGTTTTGTTCTATTAGGCTGGAAATTTGATTATTGAATAATAAAGTTCTAGTTCACATGCGTAGGAAATAAAAATGTCAATTCAATTTATATAATAATATAAATTGCTGAATTTGAAAAAGAATTCATTATTTAGTGTATACAAATCCTACAAAAAATATAATATGTGTTATTTATTTATTTATTTATCATAACAAGATAGCTTACATAATAACAAATTGCTTAATTTAATTTAATATAACCTAATATAGTTAAATTTACCTTAATTAATTAAACACAATCTATACATATAAATATAATTGTAGTGTCTGTCTGTTATTTGCTTATAAATGGCTATAAGTTAGTTTTTTGAGCTACTTTAGCACTAACTAAGCATAAAAACACATTTTTGAAATTTTTGTCTGTCTGTCTGTCTGTCTGTCTGTCTGTCTGTCTGTCTGTCTGTCTGTCTGTCTGTACGACCGCTTTTCACGCACAAACGGCTGAACCGATTGTAATGAAACTTGCACAGTTTGTTAGGTGTCCATCGGAATGAAATCTGCTTTTGGTTTCATTTCACTCCCCTCACTCCTTCTACCCCCTCCCATACAAAGTGACTAATTTTCAAAATATATATTAATCAAATTTTCTTGGAAACTATAAAAGCTATGAGTTTGAAATTTGGAATATATTATTTCTATTATAAATGCAGTCTTTTGGTATACAAATTGTCTGAGTTTCCTCACTCCTTTCACCACCTCCCATACAAACTACACTTTTTCATGAATTACTTTACACCAAATTTCTCAGTACGTGTAACTTCCATAGAGCCAAACTGTTGTATTAAATTCTTAATTAACATTATTATTAATATCGGGGAAAAATTAACCGATTAGCTTCACTCCTTCTACCCCCTCCCATACAATGTGACACAGTTTCACGACTTCACAAGAATTTGATTTTCTTGAAAAATCTGAATGTTACTGATCTGAAATTTAAAATATAGCAATGGCATGATTTTTATAGTTGTTTTACAAAAAATCACCAAAAACCTCCTTCTCCTTCCACCACCTCCCATATAAACCGCACTTTTTCATGAAATACTCTAAGTGAATTTTTTCAGTACATTTAAATTTCATCGAGGTAAAAATTTGAACTTAATCCTTAATTAGCATTATTATTAATATTGGGACAAAAATTAACCGAATAGCTTTACTCCTTCTAGCCCCTCCCATACAATGAGACACATTCCACGACTATATAACAATTCGATTTTCTTGAAAAGTGTGAATGTTACAGATCTGAAATTTAAAGTATATCAATTGCATGGTAGTTATAGTTGTTTCTCGAAAAACCACCAAAAACCCCCCACTCCTTCTACCACCTCCCATACAAATTGCACAATTTGATTAAATTCAATGCACTAAGTTTCTCAGTACCTACTCAATTTTTGAAGCTTAAATTTGGTACAAAACATTTTTATAGCTATTCTAGCATGATGTGAAACAAATTAGTTCACTGCTGTCACCCCTTCTACCACTCCCCATACAAAATTTCTTAACACAGCAAAAATTTCGATTTCATCTATACATAGTATCGTATGATTGGGCTTTACGCACAATCGTAGTCCTGTTATGTTTTTAAGCTTAATGTTATTTTATTTGTTTTTTTTTTTGTTTTAATAACACCAGCTACAATTATTCACATATCCTTAACGCTCTTCAACACATATATGATCTCGAATCACGGGTTTGATTTGATCACGAGCCTGTCCCATAAAAATGAAAGTATCATGCTTTCATTCTTAATAATTCATGGTTCTGATTCCAACAATATACAAACCATTTTCTTCAAAGAGCCATTAAGGTAAGCAGATTATATATCCCACATAATGTATTACTAACTACACTCTCAAAAATTGCTTATTATTGCTATTTTTACGCGGACGAAGTCGCGGGCGTTTTCTAGTTTAATATAAGTATGATAGGCACTGGTGGAAGGGTCAAACGGGGTGTGTGGATAAAACGGAGCGTAGTCTCAGTTTAAATGTCAGCTTACGTATTGGAGGTGTATAGTGTATAGTGTGTTAAATACTCTACAGCATCTGTTAATAGGTTCATTTTGTCCGTAATCTGTATGATGTGGATATTCCTTAAGTGGTTTCGAATATCTTGTCAGCCTGACATTGTAATTGAGTCTGAGTTTATTTGAGATTTGGTCAACCTTAATATTGCCATTCAAAACATCTAAGGTAAAACAGGATGCGAGCATAGTTCTTCTAGAACCAAGAGGTAAAAGATTTTATAATTGGAGCCTAACTGTGTAGGGTGGAAGGTTTTCAAAGTCTCTAGGATCATACAAGTTCCTGAGAGCAAAAAGAAGGAATTGCTTCTGGATTGACTCTATTCTGTTACTGTATAACTGGAAGAACGGGTCCCAAATGGGACATATATATTCCAGAATGGGGCGGACTAGAGAACAGAATAAAGATTTGGTGACCCATACATTCTTAAACTCTTTGGCTCTTCTCTTAATGAACCCAAGAAGTTTATTGGCTTTTGAAATTATTCGATTATAGTGAGATTTGAAGCACAAGTTATTGTCCAGTAGTAGGCCGAGGTCCTCAATTTGATCAACACGGTGTAGTTGAATTTCACTTAGGATATAGTCATGGTGATATGAGGATGATTTACGTGACAAGCTTATCACGTGGCATTTACTGACATTAAGGTCTAATTTGTTCTGACTGCACCAATGATCTAGCGTAATAAGCTTGGATTGCAGGAATTCGGCATCTGCGGGTTATGGCATGATATATTTTTAGATCATCAGCGTACAACAGATGTGAAACATTTTCCAATACTTCTGATAGATCTGAGATGAAAACATTAAATAACAGAAGTCCCAAGTGACTCCTTTGGGGTACCCCAGAGGACACTAATAATTTCTTGGAAATAAAACCTTGAAACTTAACAAATTAAGTTCTATCATAAAGATAGGATTTAAGCTAGTCAGGTAAGGATCCTGTCACATCAATTTTTTTTATTTTTAACTTTAAAATCAGGACATTGTGGTCAACTCGGCCGAACGCTTTGCTAAAGTCGGTGTATATTGTGTCGATTTGATGCCCATTTTCAAGTGCACATAGCGTATCAGATAAAGAATCATGGTCGAACGACCTTTTCTAAGGCCGTGCTGCTCGTCATTAAAAATAGAGTTGATCAGATTAGTCAATTTATCGCAGATAATTTTTTCGAATAATTTCGGTATAGCTGATAGAATTGCTATACCTCTATAGTTTTCAATTTTTCGTTTGTCTCCATTCTTGTGGATGGGCGTGAGATGCGACGATTGCCAAGCAGAGGGGAAAATTCCCAATGACAGTGACTTGTTGAAGAGAAAATGTAAAGGTGTTAAAAGCTGATGGGCACACTTTGATAAAAATAGGGGAGGAGTAAGACCAGGACCTGCACTTTTTTTGATAATGTTGCGAGCTAGGGGTTCGCCGGGATTTCAAGTAAAAACACAATTCGTTCAAAAATAAGTGATAATTTATTTATTCGTACTCTAATTTAATTTCCCGATCACTTCGCACTTTATGACAACACCGCCGCGTGTTTTACTATCGCTTTCCTGCACCGGTTCGCGCCTTCCATAAATGTCGCTGAATGACTCGCTCCCGTGTGACAGCTTCGTGCTTTTATACAATTTTCCCCAATTCTCGAACCTTCCGTGGTATATGTCGTCGGGTGTGTGTCTCAACTATACTGGAAAGTTCTAGATCTTTAATTATGGCTTTTTACATATTGAGGGATACTGTTCTAAATCATTCGAGAGAGATCGAAGTTGCGGGGTTGCCAGATCTGCATATAACATTACCCTCTCCTTAGTCCCTGTTCGTCCCGAACTGAGTCGTTCACTTCCTCAATGGCACCATGGTACTTTGTTCGTCGGTCGAGATGTACCACTTTCATTTTAGTACGAGGTTTTTGATGTAGTTCAATCCGATAGACGACATCATTTAACCGGTTGATGATCTGGTAAGGGCCTTCCCAATTGCGCTGTAGTTTCGGCGAACTGCCCTTCTGTCGTTTGGGATTGTATAACCAAACCAAATCGCCCTCTTGGAATCCTGATGAATTCGCCCGTTGATCATACCTCGTCTTCATGCGGTCTGTCGCCAAATCAATTTTATCTCTGACCAGGTTATAAATTGTATTGAGTCGACATCGAAGATCCAAGACGTAATCTTTGGCATTGGTTGGTTGGTCTGGTGGCACTCCAAACATTAGTTCCGCAGGAACTCGAATATTTCTTCCGAAAATGACTCGGGAGGTAGTTTCTCCGGTTGTTGAATGTACCGATGCTCTGTAGGCCATTAAAAATAGAGGGATGTGCTGATCCCAGTCCTGTTGCCTCTCGCTGACGAGTTTGGATAGGTTTGAGATCAATGTCCTAGTACAACGTTCCACCATTCCATCGGACTGTGGATGTAATGGAGTTGTTCTGGTTTTATTTATTCCCAACACTTGGCACACGTGTTTGAATATTTGAGATTCAAAATTGCGCCCTTGATCGGAGTGTAGTTCACGTGGAGCTCCAAATCTGCTCACCCAGTTTGTAACAATTTGTTCTGCGACGGTTACTGCTTCTTGGTTTGGAATTGCGTAAGCTTCAGGCTACTTGCTGAAATAATCAATGACCACTAGAATGTAGCGATTATCATTTTCTGATTCCGGAAATGGTCCAGCAATATTCACATATTCTCTCGAATGGGACTCCCACGTTGTTTTGTTGGATTTTTCCCTTTGACCTGCGTTGTGGGCCCTGACTCGATGCACACGTAGTACATTTACGGCACCAATTTTCGACATCATCTCGGAGGTGGATCCCATAGAACCTTTCTCGTATCTTTGCCAAGGTTCTATTTACACCCAAATGCCCACCGGAGGTACCTCCATGATATTCCTTCAAAACCTCCTCGACTTTAGAATGCGGGACGATGGTTTGCATGTGATACGATGTTCCGTCAGCGTTTTCCCATTTTCGTTTTAACAATTCGCCGTCTAGGTGAAGGGAGTTCCATTGTGCCCAATAACACTTTAAGGTTTCGCTGAATTGTGAGATGTCTTTCCATTCAGGCTGTTTCATTTCGTCCTTCCATGCCATGATCGGTGAAATATCTGGATCTTTACGTTGGGCGTCTCCCAGTTCTTGCTGATTCTATCCTTCCTTTGGTTCGGTCGTTATCCTCTGAATGGTTTCTCCGGCTTCTTTTCCTTCTACACGGTGACAATGCTTGCAGTACGGTGAACAAGGGCGATGTGAAAGCGCATCGGCATTACCGTGGATTCTTCCTCTTCGGTGAACAATTTCAAAATCGTAGGATTTGAGTCTTTCTATCCATCTGGCTACTTGGCCTTCGGGGTTCTTAAACTGAAGTAGCCATTTAAGCGATGCGTGATCTGTTTGAAGAAGGAACTTTTGACCATAGAGATATTTGTGAAAATGTTTTGTTGCTTCTACAATGGCTAATAGCTCTCGGCGAGTTACGCAATAGTTCCTTTCTGATTTTGAGAGTACTCGGCTGTAGTATGATAGCACTCTCTCCTGCCCGTCGATCTCTTGTGAAAGTACTGCTCCGATACCGACATTGCTGGCGTCAGTGTCTATGATGAAGCCGTGACCTGGTTTTGGATACGCCAGAACTGGGGAGTCCCAGAGTTGGTCTTTTATTCTCTCAAATGTTTCCTGGCACTGTCGACTCCATGTAAATGGCTTTCCTTTTTCTGTTAACTGATGCAGACATTTCACCGTATTGGCAAAGTCTTTTACGAATCGACGGTGATATGTCGGAGTAGGGCAATTTTTCACCGGCGGTATCTTTTCCGGATCCGTTTTTACGCCATCAGCTGAATCGGACTCAGCTTTAATTTTGCCGCTCGCAGTCGCTGGAAGACTTCCTGTAGATTTTTCAGATGTTCCTTGAATGTTTTGCCGATAACGATCACATCATCCAGGTAAACGAGACAAGTTTTCCAACTCAGGCCACGCAAAACGAATTCCATTAGTCTTTCAAACGTAGCTGGAGCATTGCACAGGCCAAATGGCATTACGATGAACTGCCACAGTCCACTGCCGACAGAGAATGCTGTTTTCTCACTATCTTTTTCATCTAACTCCACTTGCCAGTAACCACTTTTCAGATCCAACGTTGAGAACCATTTAGCATCAGTCAGGGTGTCCATGATATCGTTGATTCTAGGTAATGGATAGCTATCCTTTTTCGTAACATCATTCAGTTGCCTGTAGTCCACACAAAAACGGGTACTGCCATCCTTTTTCTTTACCAGCACCACTGGCGATATCCACGGGCTCTTTGATTCTTCGATGATTCCCTGATGCTCCATAGTTTTGACTATTGAATTGACTTCTCTTTGTTTCGCTAATGGTACTCTTCTTGGGGATTGACGTATCGGTGTAGCACTTCCGATATCTATGCGATGTTTCACTAAGTTTGTTCTGCCATAGTCGTCATCACCGGTGGAAAAGACGTCGCTGAATCCTTCGATTAGATCTACTGCTTGCTTGTGTTGTTCTCCTCTAAGGTTGCTTGACTGAAGAAGTGTTGAAGTTACATTGTCCTTCCTTCTTGGCTTATTTTTAGAGTGTACGTCATGTGGTTCTGCTTTGTCGATACTCGTCACCGCCGATATTGGTTCACAGCTGCCAATTATATCTCCTTTCTTTACGCTGGTAATGCTGTCCGAAACGTTGAGGACTCTTCTCATTATTTCCATCGGGATTTCAATATTCCGCCACTTCATTATTCGTTGTCCTAAGTCCAGCTGGATACCGTGTGGTTTCAGAAAATCCATTCCAAGGATACACTCATCGGTAATGTCAGCTACCACGAATACATGCAAGAAGGTCAAATCCCCAAGCTGAATGTCACGAGCTATTTCTCCATGGACCGTTCTAGTTTCTCCTGTAGCAGTGCGAAGTGCATACTTCTTGGTTTTGTGAAGCCAAGTACGGTCTACGAGGTCAGATCTTAGCACTGACCGTGTTGCGCCTGTGTCGACTGTTATGATGCAGTTTAATTTGCCGACTCGACCATTCATGCATAAGTCGTTTTCACAACGATGTAGTCGAGAAACTGCGATGATGGTTTCGGGGGTGTCGATTTTACCAGCCAACTTCTGCCCCATGAAGTTGGCCTTTACTCGTTTCCCGGACTGTCATTAGGCGAAGCGTGCTCTCGTGACGGTTCGCCCCTTCCTCCCCTTTGTTTAGCAGCGCAGCCAGAACAATAGTTGGTCGCTTTTCTGGGTTTACGGCAGTCGCGTCTTAAGTGTCCTGCCTGTCCACAATTCCAGCATCGGGGGGCACCAGATCCTTCGCTCGGCTTGGTGTACTCTGCTCTGTGACACGCACACTCTTCTACTATTTCTCGGACTCGATAGTTACTCCGCGAGCTTTGCTTGGCAGCTTCGAACGTCAGCCCATATACTAAGGCTTCGCCAGTCGTTTTCTTAACTGCCAATTTTAACGCCTGTTGCAGCTCTCTGTCCTGTACAGCATTGTTAAATGCGAAAACAGCTGTATCGTTGCGTTGCTCTGTTTGCGCATTGGGAAGCGATAATAGTGTGAGTCGTTCAATATCGCGTGCCAGCTATTGAAGTGTTTCACCATTCTTTTGGGTTCGGTTGTACAGTTGTGTTTTGTAGATCTCTCGCATGTGGTCACTGCCGTAATGAATATCCAATGTCTGGACTAACGTTGGAAAATCTTGTTGTTGCTCCTGCGGAATCGTTTGAAGAACCTCTGCTGGTGGACCTCTTAGCGCCAATATAAGAGCCGTTCCTCGTTCCAGATCTTTGCAATGATTGTTTCTTGCGGCAGCCTCAAATTAGGTCTTATAAATAGCCCACGGTTTTTGTCCATCGAAGATTGGAGCTTTGAGACCCTTGTGCGTAACGTGTTCTGCCTTGATGACTCCAGTCGCTTTCACGTTATCGAAGTCCCGTTTTAGGCGTTCGACTTCTTCTACAATCCTAGACGTATTTTCCGTAATTTATTCTTCGAAGATTCGAAGTTTCTTCTCTACGTTTTCTTCTATTGCCTTACCCATGGTGTCTATTTTATTATTTTGCAGCTCCAATTTTTGGTTGAGGTTCTTTGAGGTCTGATCTAATTTATGATTAATGTCCGCTGATTGTTGCTCTAATTTCTGATTAATATCCGTTGTTACAGCTGATTGTTGTTTAATGTCCACTGATTGTTGATCTAATTTGTTCATCATTTGTTGCATTAGCTGTGTCAGAGCATCCAATGTACCAGAACACTCCTCTTCACGAGCTTCTTTTAATTGGAACTCAAAACTATCTGCATCCTTACCCTCAGCTTCAAGTATCTCGATCATACGGCTGACAAGTTCAGCCTTGTTCCCTGTCGTAGATAACTCGCGTCTACTGAGCTCTTCCTTCAGCTCCGTTAATTTTAAGTCCTTTAGATTACGCGGCATTTTCAGTTTTTCCGCGATTCGAATTCACTTAAATTTACTTCACTAATTAAAGTCACTGCTCACTAAGGCACTCGCGAATATTCGATTTCACAAAATTTTCACTGTCCGTTCGAGAATTTTAGTTTCACTTTTTCGTTCTCACAAAATTCTCTCTATCCGTTCGAGAATTTTTCACTCGCGATTTTTAACCCGAATTTATCCTTGAAAACCCACTTCTGACACCAATTGTTGCGAGCTAGGGGTTTGCCGGAATTTCAAGTAAAAACACAATTCGTTCAAAAATAAGTGATAATTTATTCATTCGCACTCTAATTTAATTTCCCGATCACTTCGCATTTTATGACAACACCGCCACGTGTTTTACTATCGCACTTTATGACAACATCGTCGCGTGTTTTACTATCTCTTTCCTGCACCGGTTCGCGCCTTCCATAAATGTCGCTGAATGACTCGCTCCCGTGTGACAGCTTCGTGCTTTTATACAATTTTCCCCAATTCTCGAACCTTCCGTGGTGTATGTCGTCGGGCGTGTGTCTCAACTATACTGGAAAGTTCTAAATCTTTAATTATGGCTTTTTACATATTGAGGGATACTTTTCTACATCATTCGAGAGAGATCGAATTTGCGGGGTTGCCAGATCTGTATATAACAATATCAATATTTTGGAGGGCATAGAGCACCTCCTCAATCTATCTATATAAATATAATTGTAGTATCTGTCTGTTATTTGTTTATAAAGGGTTTTCCAATAAGGACTTGACAACTTTTTTTCAAAATAAAATGCAAACCATTTGAGATATTTCAAAAACTTTATTATCGGGTTGAAGTACAATCAAAACATTTATGAATGGAACTCGACTTCGTTCATATGGCCACCGCGGGCACGTTTGCAGCGGTCGATTCGTTGGACCCAATTTTCGATGACTCAGCCACACATTTCGGCCGAAACGGCTGCTATTTCGTGTTCAATGTTGGCTCTGAGCTCTTCCAACGTCGTCGGCTTGTTGGCATAGACCAACGACTTGACGTGGATCCAAAGAAAAAAGTCCAGAGGCGTTAAATCGCACGAACGAGGCGGCCAATCGACTGGTCCATTTCTTGAGATAACACGCTCATCAAACTTCAATAAATCGATTGTAACGTGTGCTGTGTGGCTTGTGGCACCGTCCTGTTGAAACCACATGTTGTCCAAGTCCATATCTTCCAATTCGGGCCAAAAATAATCGGTAATCATGGCGCGATAACGATTACCATTCACAGTAACGTGACGATCATTATCGTCGACGAAAAAATATGGCCCTATGACGCCGCCGGCTTGCAAACCGCACCAAACAGTTATTTTTTGTGGATGAAGTGGTCTTTCATGAAGCACATGTGGATTTTCACCAGACCAATAACGCATATTTTGCTTATTGACGAACCCACTGAGCCAAAAATGAGCTTCGTCACTGAAGATGATTTTGCGATGAAATTGATCATCTTGGCGCATCTTTTCCAGAGCCCAATCGGAGAACGTACGTCGCTTCAAATGGTCCATCGGCTTCAATTCTTGAGTCAGCTTGATCTTGTATGGGTGTAAACCAAGATCCTTACGCAAAATTCGCCATAACGTGGTCTGGGCGATGCCCAACTCTTGAGAACGCCGTGGAATTGACTGATTTGGATCATTTGCTACGGACGTTTCAACGGCAGCGATATTTTCGACACTTCGACCAACCCGTTGTCTCACTGGCACGGCAACATCACACAACGAATATGTAGACTCAAATTTTTGCACTAAACTTGTTACTGCCTGTCTACTAGGGCGAGAATTACGACCGAAAATCGGAGTTAACGCTCTTAAAGTAGCGGTCACCGACTCCGAATTTCTGTAGTAAATTTTTATAATTTGCAGACGTTGTTCCTTCGTGTACTTTACCATGATAAAAATGTTAATTTTACTGAATAAATTGACAGTGACAGTTCGATGATTAGTGAAAGGGTGCGTTCACAAATTGAATTCAAAGTTGTCAAGTCCCTATTGGAAAACCCGATAAATGGCTATACATAAGTTTTTTGCTTCATTTTAGCAATAACTAAGCAGAATTTAACGTTTTTAAAAAATTTTCACTGTCTGTCTGTCTTTCCGGCTTTCACGCAGAAACGGCTGAACCGATTGCAATGAGACTTTCACAGATTATTAGCTCTACTTCGGGGAGTAATCTGCTTTAGGTTTTATTTTTCTCCCCTCACGCCTTCTACCCCCTCCCATACAAAGTAACTCATTTTCAAAAACTTATAATAATCAAATTTTCATGGAAACTATGAAAGCTATTAATATGAAATTAAAATATATTATTTCTATTATAAATGCAATCTTCAAGTATATAAATAGTTTGAATCCCCCAACTCCTTCCACCACCTCCCACACAAACTAAACTTTTTCATGAAATACTATACTCTAATTTTCTCAGTACATATAACTTTGATCGAGCTAAGATTTTGTATTAAATCCTTAATTAGCATTGTTATTAATGCCAAGAAAAAACTAACCAATTAGGTTTACTCCTTCTACCCCCTCCCATACAATGTGGCACAATTCCACGACTTTGCAAAAACTCGATTTTCTTGAAAACTGTTAATCTAACTGATCTAAAATTTAAAACACATCAATTGCATGGTGATTATAGTTGTTTCTAGAAAAATTACCAGAAACCCTCCACTCTTTCTACCACCTCCCATACAAACTGCACTTTTTCATGAAATACTCTAAACCAATTTTCTCAGTATGTATAACTTTGATCGAGCTAAAATTTTCTGATGAATCCTTTATTATTATTATTATTATTATCGGGAAAAATTAACCGATTGGCTCCACTCCTACTACCCCCTCCCTTACAATATGACACAATTTCACGACTTTGCAAAAACTCGATTTTCTTGAAAAGTGTGAATCTAACTGATAGTTGTATCTAGGAAAATTACCAAAAACCCCCCACTCCTTCTACCACCTGCCATACAAATTGCACAATTTCACTAAATCCAATACACTAAGTTTCTCAAGTTACCTATTCAGTTTTTCAAGCTTAAATTTGGTGAAAAATATTTTTATAGTTACTCTAGCATGGTGTGAAAAAAATTAATTTAGTACTGTCATCCCTTCTATCACTCCCCACACGAAAATTCTAAAGATTACAAAAAGTTCGATTTCATCGGTAGTATCATATAATTGGGCTTTACGCACAATCGAAGTCCTGTTATGTTTTTAAGCTTAATGTCATTTTATTTGGGCTTTTTTCAATTAACACAAGCTACAACTATTCACATGTCCTTAACACGTATACATATGATATCGAATCACGGGTTTGATTTGATCACTAGCCTCTGCCATTCAAATGCGAGTATCATGCTATCATTCTTAATAATTTATGGTTCTGACTTCAACAAAATACAAAACATTGTGTTCGAAGAGCCATTTAAGTAAGCGGATTATATATCCCATATAATGTATTACTAACTACATTCTCAAAAATTGCTTATTAATGCGATCTTTATGCGGACGAAGTCGCGGGCGTTTACTAGTTATAAATAAATGTCAAAATTTCGAGAACCCTTTGATTCCCTCTTCGATTCCAGACTAGATTTGTTTAGTTTTTTTAACTTAGTTAAGGTAGTTGAAAAGGTAGTTTGTAAGGTAAACTCGAAGAAGGTTTTTTATTCCATTTTTCTTCAAACTTTATATTATAATTGAATTATGTTTTTATTTGCTTCATGCTTCTCACAATAACACGTGCTGTATAGATTTAAGTTTGATCACCGATCACCTTACATTTGTTGTACTTTGAATTATTAAACTATTTTATTCTATTCTATTCTAAATTCAAACTTAACGAAAAATAAACTGCCAACAAGTCGAGCTCTCCGCCATAGACGGTCCCAAGCCCATTTTGAGAAAGGAGGAGGGAACATGGAGTTAACCTGAATGGCCAGTAACATCAGTGTGTCTCAGGAAGTAGGCAAAAATTATGACATTGTTGGACTCGCAGCATAGTAGTGAGAACTCCAGCATGTCATATTTAGCTCAAAAGTCCCACTCTTTTTCTACTAGGATGTAATAAATAAGTAGGACCGGTCCGGTGGGGGTCGGACGAGGCGCCGACAACGCATCACCGGAAAAAGAACACTGTCCAGAAACCTGACAGGAGGCCAAGGCCCGATGGGCTGTCGCGCCATTGATGATGATGAACAAGTCGAGCGCAACTTTATTATTCTTGGGACAAGTTGACGATGCGTGGAAAGTCAATATACAGGTTAGAGTGGATAGGAAATACCAAGTGAAATGTGCTTCTAGGGCAGAGCTGTTGTCAATTTAACACTTAATTGCGAATACGATCAATAACTGCAGTATATTTCTTTCGTTTAGTTATGCAAGTTTGGGTTTTTATGAGAGGAGGAGTGAAATTAAGGGAGGGTGGATGTTAATAATTATACTCTAAATGAAATCTGAGAGTATTATAAGTTTGCTCTAAAGTGTGTAACGCTAAGAAATAAGGCTCGGAGAAAAAAATGAATGATACAGAAGTTAATATTATCACTCAAAAATCTCAAAACCATATGTCCGTTCGGTCGTCCGTCTGCCTGTGCACTCTCTAGCTTGAAAACGCGTTGAGCTAGATAGTTCAAATTTTGTACACGTCATGTTTGGCAAAAAATTACAAACTGCGCAATTTCACTAAATCTAATGCACTAATTTTGTCAGTACCTATTAAATTTTTAAATCCTAAATTCTGAATTAAACATTTCGATAGCAACTTTAGAATGATGAGAAAAAATAGTAGAAAGGCAGACGTGATCTCAAAACTTGTAACGTAAATTCATTTCTAGCTATTTTTAAAAGTTTTTGTGCAAAATTTCAAATTGATAGCTTTTAATAGTTAGGCCGAAATTGCCTATAACACAGGTCATTCTGTAAAAAAAAAAAGCCAAATAAATGATGTTTGCAGTTATTTTTAAGAAAGTTATTTATAACTCCACCCTCCTTCTACCACCTCCTGCACAATTTCACTAAATTCAATTCACTAAGTTTCTCAGTACCTATTAAAATTTTGAATAAAACATTTTGATAGCAACCTTATAGTGATGTGAAAAAATTAGTTCAATGTTGTCACCCCCTCTACCACTTCCCCTACAAAATTTCTTAAAATAACAAAATTTCTCCTTCTTCTAGAGTATCGCACGATTGAGCTTTACGCCCAATCGTAGTCCTGTTATGTTTTTTCTCTATGTACATATATCAAATAGATGCGTCCACATGCAATATTTAAACTTTGTATCTTTCACCAGAGGCCTAAAAAATACTCAAAATTTTCGACATTGATGCTTACCACCTCCCTCCCCTTACACCCCCAACTTAAAATTTTTACCAAAATTAAATACAATGTTTAGCTAGGATATAGCCTAGTAGGTAATGTGTTGGTCTTGTAATGCGAAGGTCGTGAGTTCAAATCCCGGTCGGTGCACTATATAATTCCAGCACATTGCCTGCTTGGATATACCTTGGTCACCTCAATCTACGAAAATAAAAAATTCGTAGAAAGAGGGTTGTGCGAAGGGCTAACAACCCTTCCACAATAAGTAATGAAAAATTTTAAGGAACCTGAATGTCAGAAGGCCAAGAACCGATTTGGGCTGTAGCGCCATTGTAGAAGTAGAAGAAGAAGAAATACAATGTAGATCTACAATCTGACAAAATTTAAATTCGATATCTTTACTCAGTTTTTTAAAATTTTTGGAAGTGAAGCATTTTTTGAAATGCTCCCCTTTCTCCCCTCTACTGTTATGTCCAAATGTTGTATTTTTTCGTATTTTGCTAGAACGAGTATAGCATAATATATGTTATAAGTTTCAATTACATAGTTTAAAAGATAGTTGAGGTATTTACTTTTAAGTGTTTTCCTTTGAATCTCCACTGACCCTCCCGCTTACAATAATTAGTTGATTGTGGTAGATCTGTACGCCACATTAATGGTCCAAAAATATGAATTTTTTGTGGTAAGCAATTTCAAAGATATAATCATTTCATTCAAAAAAAAACTTCAACTAGCTTTACGCCCAATCATATGATACTCTAGATAAAGTAGGAAAGAGTTTATTGGACCGGAAAATATGTCATCTCAAATTCTTTCGAATAGTGAATAGTGACTTTTGTATGGGAGGTGGTAAAAGCAGAGGAGAGAGGTTTGTAATATAATACCAAAAGTAGTATGCGAAATGTTTCATGCTGAATTTAAAGTTTGTAGCTTTCGTAATTTTTTTGTCTGAATTTATGGTATTTGTATGGGAGGTGGCAGAGTGAAGAAGGTTTTGGATGATTTTGAATCTGATTGTCAACATCCTAATCAAAATAAAAGTCGATAGCTCTCATATGTTCGAAAGAGAAATACTTTTATTGAATTTCCAAAACAAAAATTTATATGTGAGGAGGTCGAAGGAGTGAAGCAAAGTTCATGTCTTTTTTTAGCATTCATTGCAATTATTAAGGGACGAATTCTGGCAAAATTTTAAGTTTGTACTTTTTCTAGTTTCAATTAAAATCGATTAAATGTATTCATCAAAATTGTGCATTTGTATGGGAGGGAGTAGAAGGAGTATTCGGATCAAAACCAAATTTTTCGACATCAATAATATTTGTAATAGTTTACTTTTCTCAAAATTTTGTAATAAAATTAATAATGGCAAAATTGGTTCTTTTAGCTATGCTAGTTGCAATTAAAACTGAAAAAATGCATTTTTGAAAATTGTGCATTTGTATGGGAAGGATAGAAGGAGTAAGGTAATCAGATCAATACTTTTTTACGTTAATAATATTTACATCATTATACTATGATCTAATTTTCAAGTCAGTAGCTGTAATGGTTTTGGACACAATTTCTTTATATTTCAAAATTTCATGAAATTTGTATGGGGTAGAAGAAGAGGGGGATGAGGCTCGTTCATAAGAGTTACTTTTTTCCTAAAAATTACATATGGCAAATTTCAGCACGATTGTTCAAAGTTTTCGAGAGTTATGTTGTGGACAAACAGACAGACGGACAGACAGACAGACAGACGGACAGACAGACGAACAGACGGACTAACACTCAGAATCGAGGTTTTTGAGTGACAAAATATATTTGTATACCCTTGGCGACTCTTTGCGAGCATGATTTCTCAGACAAACGGTAAGGCAAACACAATATACTCCCAGATTTCATTTAGAGTATAATAGTCGGTCTACAATTTGTTTTCAGCTCCCCCCGCTTTTCGGACTCCAATGGATAAAAAAATTAAATTATTTTTAAAGTTTTTCCTATAAACCCCTCTATATATATCTTGATTTTCAACTACCTAGCTAGAACCATAATTGAGATATTCGAACTCCTAGTTTTCGGTTTTAGCATCCCCCTCGTCTCCTCCTTAACCCTTACATCCCCCAAAATGGGTGTTTAATAATATATAAAAAATTGTCCAATTAATAAATTAAAAAGCCTCTCGTCAAACTATAGAGAAAATAATTATCAAGATTAAAAAAAATAAACTGCCAACAAGTCGGGCGAAACTTTATTATTCTTGGGACAAGTTGCGGATGAGTGGAAAGTCAATATGCAGGTTAGAGTGGTTAGGGAAGGCTAAGTGAAGGGGAGTTCTTGGGCAGGGCTGTTGTCAATTTAACAATATTTCATTCGTTTCTGCAACAATACAATAATAATTAGCCTCCCTCTAAGCTGATTCCGATGGAACTATGTGCCGCCGTAATGGTCCCAAAATATAAATTTGTTACGACAAGTAATTTCGAAGATATAATCATTTGAAAAAACAATTCGGCCGATTTCTTTTTAGCCCCCCCTCTTCGGATGCCAATGGATAAAAAAATTAAATTATTTTTAGAGTTTGCCCCACAACCCTCTCTATGACTCTACTGATTTTCAACTTCCTATCTGCATTCGTGGTGGAGATATTAGCAAGTGTAGTTTTTGACTTTTTCCCTCCCCCGCCTCCCTCTTCCACATAACCCCTTCCAAAATTTAGAAAATAGAGCTCACTTACCCAATCAACAATCCACCCTAAAACAAACATTCTACCTTTAACGGTTTCGGAGATATGAGTCCATATTTACGGCGTACGGCGGAACGGATTTTTTTTTTGCATTTTTAGGCTAATTTAGTCATGAAACGCGAAAAAAAAAATTTCAGGGTAGCAAATTATTTTTTTTTTTGTGTCGATCACAAAATGTTAAGAAATATTGAAAATTGAGTTATCGTGCTGACGCAGTCTAAAAACCCAGTGTCGCGAAAATCGGGTTTATGGTTTCTGATAGGTACAATGTGAACTCTCATTCTAACTTCGTACTATTAGATTGTTGCAGATGAAATGGCGACTTTCGCGATAAAGTGAAGCTAATTGCGATTTTCATGTCTCAAACTGCTGCCAGCTGGCTCTGGTAGTAATGAGCATTGAAGTATAAATACTCCTACATTTGGTCATGAAATCATTTCAGTTTTGGATTTCATTGAGATCGGAGAGAAAAAAAAATAAGAAAAACATGGAATCGAATCAAAAACGGTTACTTTTTCTTTACGAGGACATCAACAGGACACTTGGAGCTGACACAGTAAGCAAACGAACCACACGGCGATGGTTCAAAAAATTCCGATCAGGAGATATGACCCTTCACAGTGAGCCAGGACCATCGATAGACAACGACGAGATGAATTTACTAGTGGAGTCTGACTCACACCAAACTGTAAGGGACATTGCAGAGAAACCTAGCACTTGCAACAGCTTGGAAAAGTCAAAACGCTTGATAAGTGGGTTTCACATGTGCTTACTGACATCATGTATCAAGAATAATAGTCAAAAAATTAAACGAGTTGCAGTATGAGACTCTTCCTTATCCACCATATTCACCAGAACTCTTGCAAACCGATTACCACTTTTTGAAACAATTGGATCATTTTTTGGCGGAGAAACAACTTAACAATGAAGCAGCCATCAAAAATGCCTTCGAGGAATTTCTTTAGTCTAGAAAGTCGGACATCTACGAAACTGGCATAAATGCATTTGTATCTTGTTGGGAGAAGTGTATTGCATCTGCTGATACCTATTTTGATTAATAAAATTAGTTTTAATAAGAGTTAAAGTTGTTTGAAATTTCACTAGCAAAGTCGCCAAGTCATCTGCGACAACCTAATATATTCCTTCTTCCTCTTATATCTTCGAGTTTCTTTATATTTTTCTACAAAAGAAACCCAGGGCTTACGACCAAAACAAATACTCAACGCAGCTGCTGGGAGGGGCGCGGAAGTTAGCCAGATAGCTGTCCCAATCCTGTCGATCATATTTATTGCTATAGCTTTGTAACGGAATGAAATATTCTTACAATTTGTATACTCTAGATGAAATCTGATAGTATTATAAGTTTGCCACAAAGTTTGTAACGCCAAAAAATAAGGCTCGGAGAAAATAATGAATGATACAGAAGTTAATATAATCACTCAAAAATCTCAAAACCGGATGTCCGTCCGTCCGTCTGTCTGTCTGTCTGTCCGTCCGTGTCCTCTCTAGCTTGAGAACGCGTTGAGCTAGAAAGTTCAAATTTTGTATACGTCGTTTTTAACAAAAGAGTAAGGTCAAGTTCGTGAACGAGCCAAATCGCTCCACCCCTTCTACCCCGTCCCATACAAAATTACACAATTTCGCAATCTGACAATAAACGGATTTGCTCGAAAATGATTCCAATCTGCTCTATAAAAATAATTTGTGCTTTCCCCCTCCTTCCACCACCTCCCATACAAACTGCACTTTTTCATGAAATGCTCTAAACCAATTTACTCAGTGCGTATAATAGTTATCGAGCTAAAATTGTGCACGAAATATTTATTTAAAATTATTAGTAAGACCAAAAAAAATGAGACGATTAGCTGTACCTTTTCTACCCCCTCCCATACAAAATGAAACAATTTCGTAATTTCATAATAAACGGATTTGCTCGAAAAATATAAATGCTATTGATCTGAAATTTGGAATATATTACTTTTATGGTGATATAAATCTACTGTAGAAAAGGTTTTTGAGTCCTCTCCTTCCTTCCACCACCTCCCACACAAACTGCACTTTTTCATGAAATGCCAATTTACTTAGTGCGTATAAAATTGATCGAGCTGAGATTGTGCACTAAATATTTATTTAGAATTATTAGTAAAAAAATTAGACGATTAGCTTTACCCCTTCTACACCCTCCCATACAAAATGCCACAATTTCACTACTTTATAAAAAGTCGATTTTCCTGAAAGGTATAAATGCTACTGATCTGCAATTTAAAACATGTCAAAAGCATGCTGTTTATAGTTATTTCTGAAAAGTCATTAAAAACTCGCCCCTCCTTCTATCACCTCCCATACAAACTGCACTACTTCATTACATCCAATACACTAATTTTCTCAGTACCTATTAAAAATCCTAAATTTTGTATAAAATGTTTATACAACAACGACCTTAGCGTCATGTGAAAAAATTAGTTCAATGTCGTCACCTCCTCTACCACTTCCCCTACAAAATTTCTTAAGGTACAAAAATTTCTCTTTCATCTAGAGTATCGTACTCCTATTATGTTTATACTCTAGATGGAATCTGAGAGTATTATAAGTTTGCTCTAAGGTTTGTAACGCCAAGAAATAAGGCTCGGAGAAAAAAATGAATGATACAGAAGTTAATGTTATCACTCAAAAATCTCAAAACCGGATGTCCGTCTGTCCGTCCGTCCGTCCGTCCGTCCGTCCGTCTGTTCGCTCTCTAGCTTGAGAACGCGTTGACCTAGATTGTTCAAATTTTGTACACGTCGTTTTTGACAAAAAAGTAAGGTCAAGTTCGTGAACGGGCCAAATCGCTCCACCCCTTCTACCCCCTCCCATACAACATGACACAATTGCGCAATTTGACAATGAATAGATTTGCACGACAAGTATATAAGCTATTAGCCTGAAATTAGGAATATATTATTTTTATGATAATATAAATCTACCGTATAAAAATTATGCGTGTCCTCCCCCTCCTTCTACCACCTCCCATACAAACTGTACTTGTCATGAATTATTCTAAGCCAATTTACTCAGTGCGTATAAAATTTAGCTGGCTGAAATTGTGCACCAAATATTTATTTAAAATTGTTAGTAAGGCCAAAAAAAAATTAGACGATTAGCTTCACCCCTTCTACCCCCTCCCATACAAAATGACACAATTTCGCAATTTGGCAATAAATGGATTCACTCGAAAAGTATGAAAGCTATTAGGCTGAATTGTGGGATATATCACTTTCATAATGATCTAAATTTACAGTAGAAAAATTATTGGCATCCTCTCTCTCCTTCCACCCCCTCCCATACAAACTGCACTTTTTCATGAAATGCTCTTAGACGATTTTCTCAGAACATATAACATTTATCGAGCTCATATTTTGTAATAAATTCTTAATTAGCATTATCACTAAGATCAAAAAAAAATTTGATTAGCTTCACTGCTTCTACCCCCTCCCATACAATATGACACAGTTTCACAAGTTCACAAAAAATCGATTTTCTTGAAAAGTATGAATGTTACTTATCTCAAATTTAAGAGATGTCAATTTTATGGTATTTTTAGTTATTTCTGAAAAATTCACTAAAATCCCCCCACCATTTCTACCACCTCCCATACAAACTGCACATTTTCACAAAATTTAACACACTAATTTTCTCAGTTCCCATTCAATTTTTGGAGTAAGCATTTTGAATAAAACATTTTTATAGCGAGTTTAGCATGATGGGGGAAAAATTAGTTCAATGCTATCATCCCTTCTAACGCTCCACATACAAAATTTCTTGGGGTCACAAAAAATTCTATTTCATCTAGAGTATCGTAAGATTGCGCATTACGCAATCGTAGCCCTGTTATGTTTTTTATCAATTTTTAAAATAGTAAAAAACAAAAATCTGTAAAAAACAAAAATCGATTTTGAAAAATTTCGGGGGCATGCGAGCCCTGAAGTCTTGCGTTTTAAAAAAATAAATAGCTGCTACTCACCAAAGTTATGTAGCTCCAATTTAGTACCAAATATTTTGATAACAACTGTATTGAGATGTTGAAAAACTAGTTCGATTCCCTCTCATTCCCGGCTCCTACTAAAAAATTACAATTTGACCACACGTTGTAATCCAATTATAAACTAAAACGGGGTCTAATTAGGTTACTAATTAGTACGCTTAGTTAGAGCCCGTTTTATAATAAGGAAATCGATATGGACAAGCAATCACTTGTTCCACCTTCCGTGCAAAATAAATTTCGAAAAGAAAAAACCCTATTTTATCTGGAGTATCTATAATTGGTGCTTACCCGCAATCTTTGTTCAGCCATGTTTTTTCATGAAAATATATTCAACACAATTCACTTAAATTCCTGTCAATATTGAACTAAAACTAAGTGTTCCTTAACCATATTTCGAGAAAAAAATCACAAATTTCTCTTCAACAACCGGCAATTAATCGAATTGAACTGCATGAAAAAATAGTTGGGAAAAGCTTTTTTAGCCGCCCTCTAACAACAAAATTGTCGCCCTCATAAAATGTAATTCCATTTAGAACTGATTAACATTTAATAACTATGTGTTTCTCCCTGATTCGACTTATTCATTTCGTTTTACATTTATTAATTGATTAAAACCCTATCAGCCATTACTATCGAACATTAAAACGTATTAGTTATCATCATAAAATTCAGTTTTCAGTATGTTGCTGTTAACATTTTATTTGATTTTTGTTTCGCAGTCGATGGGAATTGTCTTTAATAGTTCATCGCCTATAATTCAGTTAATTCAAGAATCGAAAGTATTGATTACATTTGGATCAGACAATGCCAACATAAGACATGACATTAACGAATTCGTTCGAACGCTGATTTTAAAAAAATTGAACATTCCAATTTTAAGTATATCCTTGTCGAAGTATCAAGTTTTGGACTACGTGAACAAACAATTGTTTGCAGTCGTGTTTCTTTATCGCAATAATACGGAAGTATTAGCTGTAGTAAGAAGTTCATTGAAATTGTTGCAAGATTCAAAAATTATTTTTATCGTGGATTCGAAACGATTCGAAAACGAGACTTACTTAAAGTCGCTATTTGAATGGTGCTCCGAACAAGGAATGTTAAACACTGTTGCTGTGAGAAATCAACGAGATGTAATCTCAACCAACAATATAATAACTTACTCGTCAATTTCCAATCGAACCTTAACAAATTTGACGAATGTGAAAAGTGTCGGTGAATTTTTTCCGGACAGAACTAGAAACATGGAAGGATATCCGGTGCGAACGGTAATCAAATACGATCATCCGCGAACTTTTAAGTATAGAACACGTGAAGGAGAGCAAAAGATTGGAGGATATCTAGCGAAAATATTGCTCGGATTCGTCGAAAAACATAATGCAAGTTTGGTTGTAATTGATCCTAATATCAATGTTTTCGACAAGCGCTTCGTCTTGAATTTGCTCGAGACTAGGCAGGTAGATATTACTCCACATTTTGTTGGTAGATACGATCGGGAAATAGTAACTAATACGATACCAATTTCACAACTACGAATTTTGATAATTGTTCCACGACGAAACAAAGTTCCGCAGTACATGTATCTCGTTCTGCCGTTTGATGAAGCTGTTTGGTACATCCTAATCCTTGCAGTTTTATATGGAGCTTTGGCAGAATATGTCTTGGAATTTCTCACGAATAACGTCTTAGATTTTGGTAAATCTTTAGGCAATTCCATTCTCGGTCTGACATACCAAAGTATCATTAAGTGGCATATAAATTCCTGGAGATTTACCCTAATCCACGGTCAACTGCTGTTTTTAGGATTCATCTTCACGAATATGTACTCAGCGTATTTGGTAAGTTATCTGACAGTGTCGCTATACAAAACCCTGATCGATACTTACGATCAAATTGAAGCGTCTGGCTTGAAAATTATGGCAGAAAATACTTCTTTTTCAATGCTATTGGCAAGCAAATGGATTCCGAGTGAAAGACGGCATTTATTTATCGAAACCAATGTTGATGAGCTTCTGAAAAATTATAATAAATTCAATAATTCGTTTGCCTATTCGGTGAGTGCCGATCGTGTTGAACTTATGGAAATGCGACAAAGTAACTTTAAAACCAGCTTATTTCATGTTACTAAAATTGACATTAACGATTTGTTGGCATCACTTCCGCTACTCTCGGATTTACCATTTTTGAAAGTTTTAAATGACTTTATTTTGCATAGTTTTGAATCGGGATTGATCATGAAATGGAAGAGAGATACTTTGATTGAAAGCGAATTGGCTGGAATTTTGAAGAATAGATATTTCGATACAAATGAGAATTGGTTTTGACAATTGAGCATATGACCTTATCGTGGTATCTTATTGTTTGTGGTCTTATAATTTGTACAGTAAGTTTCTTTCTGGAATGTTTTTATTATCGTGTAAATGTAATTTTTAAGTCTTTTGAAAAATGTAAATTATAATAATGTCAAATAAAATTAAGTAAAAGAACTTACGACATGTCTATTTTATAAAAAAAAACCTTTTTTTTAAAGGCACCAATTATAAATTAGGGGTCACCCTTTAATGCATTGCGCAGTTATATTGGTATAGGAAGAGGATGAAATTTGGTAGTGTTATGGGAATTTTGGGGGAGAGAGACGGAAGTGGCGATGGACATTATTTTTGAAGCGCTGAAGGCTATACTTGCTTGGAAATATGCTAGCAGGCAATGCGTTCTAAAGTCTGGACGTTCTGGGAGTCGTAGCTTAGCACTCGAGCGCTTCGGATCTGTTTCGTTGTTTGTAAACCAGTTTCTACAATACCGTTACGGCTTTATTCGCGCACAATATTCGATCAAGTTTTATAAAATTGTATCCAGTGAAGTGATTAAATCGTTTGATAATTGGGACCTATCCAATTCTTATACGTTTCGCAGTGATTCTTGGATATTAAGCTACAGACCATACCCCAGTCTGTATTGTACTTAAACATTGAAAAAAACATAAATAGCAGTTCGGGGATCGGCAATGCGGGGCCACCCCAAAACTTATTAAATAATTACGAGAGTCAAATATCTAAAGACAATGACCTAAAAATTTTATTGAAACGACGGGAAAATCGCGAGCCATCCGAATCATACACGTGCTAAAGGAAAACGCGCGCCAACAGTACGGTTCAGACAAGCAAAGAGTTTCCGTTACTCACTAAGCTTGTCGCAGCAAATGTAAAGGAGTCCGTTACAATAGCGGATCCGCCTGAACGCCGTTTCTTACAAGACGTCAACATCGATGAAGACAGCAGTGATGCAGCTCAGGGCAGCACCGAATCGCCGACTACTTCAACTTTGAATATGGAGATCGCCAACAATGACAATGTCGCCGCATCGTTGGATAAAATTAATATTGAGGCCTCTGGCTTCAAACTAGCTAAAGGTAAGCTTATTGCCAAAAAACGTGCTAATACGCTTTCGACTCGCGCTCCTTTTGTCAACAGATTCAGTAAACTCGCTGGACCTGCCCCAGAGACTTCCGCGAATGTTACATCTTTTGCTGCCTCAACAGTTAACCTGGCTCAAAATGACAACTCTCCTCTCCTTCCCGCCTCACCAACTCGTAAGTGGTGTCCCCCAATATTTGCTAACTTAATAAGCGCTAAACTCTTAGCAGCACATGTAAGGACGATTTCATCCGATGTCCGCTTCCGAATCACTAGGCTTGCCTTTGATAGACAAAAACTATTAGTAGATGATGTGGCTGTGCACAAAAAAATAATTGAGGACCTACGCACCAGTGCAGCCGATGCATTTTCGTTTACGCCTAAGTCTATGCGTAAACCAATTATCATTCTTAGAGGGGTGAGCTCTGAATACTCACCAGAGGAGATCCTCGAAGATGTGAAATCAAACTTACCCAATATTTCTGGACTTTCAATTACACTCTTGACGACAGCTTGGTCGCGACGAGAGAAAGTAAAGCTCGACCTTTTTAAAATTACTCTCGAGTCTGAAAACGACATAAAAAATCTTATTTCAATGAAATATATTCTTCATCAGGAGGTAACCTGGGAAAAACCTCACCGAAACGGGGTTATACAATGTTTCCGCTGCCAACGTTTTGGTCATGTGGCAGAAAATTGCGCCTATAGCAGTCGCTGTGTGAAATGTGGTGCTGACCACTCTTTAAATGAAATCTGCACCCGAAATGCTGTAGAGGAAAACACAACCACGCAACCACTCTGTGTGAACTGCGGAAAAGAAGGCCATCCAGCAAACTTTTCTGGTTGCGAAGTTTTCGCAAGACACAAGGAAAAATTCTTAAACGCAAGAAATAAAGCTAATAATAATTTACCTAGTACTTCTGCTCTTCAACCAGTTCTGAAGAAGTTGCGGCAACGAGAGTCACACCAAATATCTCGTTTGCCTCTAAGGTCAGGGGTGACTATTCAGCTACAGCCGGTCGAACGGATCCAGGAAGAGGAAATATTCTTCGAGATTTCTATGACGAATCTAAAAGGCTTTTTGGAACACCACTAACAAATCTTTTCGAAAAAATTAAAACTTTCTGGCAAGAATATCTCACTATTCAAGACCAATCTCAAAAAATGTCCGCATACTTACAATTCGTCATGTCTATTGTGCCAAGCGATGGGTAAGCTAAGTGTTCTTAATATTAACATCAACTCCTTAGTCTCACACGACAAAAGGGCTTACATTGACGATATCTGTAGCCACTTTAAGCCAGAAGTAGTATTAATAACCGAAACAAGACTAAAGGATAAGCACAAGATTCTACAGGACCAATACATCACGTTTAGAAACGACGTAGGTAGGGGTACTGCCATAATGTTAAAAAACGGAATCCAGTATTCGGTCATACCATTCGACTGCAACCTACTTTCGTGCACACTCGTTGCAGTCTCTTTCAAAAATAGAACAGGACAGAGTTTTACTATTCTCTTTGCCGCCATCTACATTCCCCATGGGCTGGGCTCTCGGATGAATGCAGAACTGGATCGATTACTATCAATCGCCCAAAACTATGATTCATGTATCATTGGTGGAGACTTCAATGCCCGTCATAATTCTTGGGGCGATTGCAAAGTAAACACTAACGGCCTTCATATGAACAACTGGTTTTATTCTGGTCCACATTGGACTTTGTGAACGCGGATAGCCCAACTTTTCCGAGATCCGCATCCTTCTTGGACAACTATCTTGTATCGTCATCACTCACAGCTGCCTCATTTGACCGAAAGTGTGCCACGTTCGCATCTCCATCAGATCATTTTGGTCTGCTTCTACAATTCGTAGGAATATAGTACTCGCCAATACGCGTTCCGATCAATAAATTTCGTTCATTTGCCTCGGTTAACTGGATGATCTTCGGACGCGACCTTCGATTAGCTCTTGACTTTGAGATTCCAACACGCTCACGAACGAAGAAATTGAAAACTTTATTAAATTTATTGTAACCGGTATTATCAGCACGATGAACAAACATGCACCTGAGCGTAAGCACGGTTATGATAAATATGGATCACTGTCTATAAATATACTTCGCTTGATTCGAACTAGAAAAAAAATGTTAGCGAGGTTGAAACGTATTTTCCACACAAATCTAAACAGAGTAAATCCCCAATATACCCTTGCAGTCCCAGGTCCGTTGCATCACAAAGTTGATACAAGAATCTATGACTCTGGAACTAAATGCTAGCTTCCAAAACAGGCTACGTGCGATACATCCTTCATCAAATATGTTCAAGGAAATAGATGCCATTTCTGGTCGAAAAAAAAATAATTTTGATCTTGGGAAGTCATTACTATCATATAAAGGGGCTGTACTGCACAATACGGAAGAAAAACTTGACGCCTGTGCTGACTTTTACTCCCACCTTTATCGGGACCGCACTCCGAAGCACCCCTCAGATTTCCAGCAGAATGTATATTCTACTGCCCAGGAATTTTGTAGAAATATTGATGGCTCACATCTCACTATATTCAACCACACAAGTAAGGCAACGTCTGGATTTGGTATAGAAATGGCCAGTTTTTTCACAACTTTCGAAGAAGTGGAGAACCTCATCGCAAATTGCAACAATAAGAAATCTGCAGATCCTGATGGCATTTCCAACTGCGTGCTAAGAAAATGTGCATCGGTAATATCGAATCATTTAGCCATAATATTCAACAACTGCCTAAATAACGGGTACTTTCCAATTTCCTGGAAGATGGGAAAACTGGTCCCAATTCCGAAGACGAGCACCACCAGCAATGTTGAGTCGCTACGCCCGATATCGCTTCTATCGAACATCGGGAAAATTTTAGAAAAAATCATTCTGCGCAGTCTCCTGGAACATTGCGGTAACGCCATTCCAGAGCGCCAATTTGGGTTCCAACGAAAGCACTCTGCTGAGCATGCAGTTACCGTTTTATCTGAGAACATTTTGAAGGGTCTTTCAAAAAAGAACAGCACAGTAGCTTGCTCTCTGGACATAGAGAAGGCCTTCGACTCGGTATGGGTCGAGGGTCTTATTTTTAAGATCCTCTCAATCAATTGCCCCAACATACTTAGTAGAATAATATGCAGCTTTCTCACTAACAGAGTGTCACGCATTTGCATTAATGGCTGCCTCTCTAACCCCATAATAATAAAGTCAGGTGTACCCCAAGGATCTGTCCTTGGTCCTACTCTTTTCAACCTTTTCCTATCCGACTTTCCCATCAGTCTGTCTGACCCCATCCGCGGAGAGTCCCAAACGTTGCTCTATGCAGACGATGCCATCGTATATACTACGAACGCCAGTCCATCTGCAGCAATGCTACTAATTAAAAAGCATGTATGCACGATCAATCGGTACCTCCTTGACTGGCGTTTGAACATTAATGCAGATAAATGTAAACTAATATGCTTTCGAAATGCAAGCGGAAGAGGTCGTCGACGAACAGTTGCGGAAAGCAAGAAAATATCTCTAACACTTAATGGTAAATGTATTCCTCTAACCACTTCCCTCAAGTACCTTGGAATACTTCTCCACCACAGATTTAAGTTCAACCCACACATCAGATTTGCTGTAAACAAAGCTAAGCTAGCGACGCTCTCTTTGAATTCTTTATTCAGTTCTAGGAGCTTACGAAAGGATACGAAAATACTGATGTACAAAACGTTAATACGACCAATTATTACCTATGGATTTCCTATTTGGATGCAAATTTCATCCACCCCTGCGGAGGAACTGCAGATATACGAAAGAAAAATTATACGACGCTGCTTAATGAAATTTCGTAGGCCAAATCGAAAACATTATCGAAATAGTGTTCTCTATGAAGAAGGCGATATCAATCCAATACTTCAATATATGGTCCAATTGGCCAAAATAAAAGTTGATCGCTATGCAGTGCATCCTAACAGTTTAGTAAGAGCTGTCCTAGCCTCCTCAGATCCTCAGCCGAACGAGTACCATTGGTCCCCATCGAAGCTTTTGAACGATGGAAGCTCGGAATGGCTACAGCCATCATCCTCTGATCCCTCTCGCCCTAATCTATACTGCGGTGTAACTCCTGGATACCTCAGAGGATAAGATCATTTTTACATTTGAATTTGCTACGTTCGCGGTTAAGTCTCACGGGCCACTCCGGAACTCGTTACATGTACTCGGTACACTCTCTCGGGAATTTTTGGTAATATTCTTGCTCTTGAACATTCTAAATAAGACATTTATACTATTTTACCATTATTATTGTTTTATTTCTTTTTTTATTCTTATTGTTTTGTTATTATTACCTTTTTATTTATTTATTTATTTTTATTTTTTTCATTATTATTATTATTTTTCATTACAATCATTTCTTCATTACTATTATTTTTCTTTTCTTTCGCTCACTATTTTTATTGTTAAATATATCTCCCTTTTATATACTCTTATTATTACTATTATCAATTTATATTTAGTGTTACTTATTTTCCGGCGATGCTATAACGCTACATGAGTCAGTAGCAAACCAAAACTTTATTTTCTGCTAGATTCTTAAGAAAAACAAAAAAGTTTTAAAAGTTACATGTTCAGTAAGGATAGGCATTAATAAAATAGTCATTCTCTCTAATATAAGTCTACGATGTAAGATTAATGTAAACTCTAATAGAAAATCTCAATAAATGAAATCATCTCTCTGGACGTTCAGGAGATGAATGACTGTCTACAGTTCCCTGTACGAGTAGGAATAGGGTTGACGGTAAGCTCTTTCGCGCGTTTAGCTTGTATTTCGGGGAAAGGTGAGAACTGGAGGAATGAGTGATCTAAGTTTCGCACTATATTTAGCATGAAAGTAGCGACAGTAAATGCTGAGTACTGCAAAACTGCTACCATGCTCAAGGGAATCAACAAAAATCGTAATGATGTCATCTCCAATAAGTCGGAACGCGTGTTTTTGGATTCTGTCAAGCAGCACAAGGTGTGTTTTGGGTGCCCCAGCCTATAAATGCGAATTGTACTCTAAACGAGGTCGAATGTAAGCCTTGTTGTGAGCTAAGTCGTGTGGCATAAAGTATTTTTTGCATTTGCGGAGAATATCTAGGCGTTTGTAGGAGGACAACATCAAAGATATGTTTGCTCCAATCAAAATGGTTATTTAACTTTACGCCTAATACGATAAATGCTAAATTATACGACGACGCTGGAACATCACGTTTAAGGGAAAGATGACAGGCTTGTGTTTTAGCAGCGTTGAACTCCACTCTATTTTTCCTGCCCCATTCCAGAATCAAGTCGAGGTCGGAGCCCACCGAACTGAAAAACTGCGTTTGGAAGCAATAGATTGCTTGTGAGAATCCGCAGCAGAGTTAAATTTGTTATCTAAAGTACTGTCATCTGCAAAACTATGGATTGGATTGAGAGTATAAGACAAAAGGTCGTTAATGAATAAAGAAGGGGATAGGATAGAATCCTGAGGGACACCAGAATTAGTTGGGAAAGAGAAAGAAGTAACGCCATCTAATACGGTTCGTATAGTGCGTTCGGACAGGAAACTCTCAATCCATTGAATGAGGGTAGCATCGAGACCAATGGCCGTTAGCTTAACAAGGAGGCATTCATGCCGTCGACCTTCCAGAACGGAAACCATATTAGCGATTGTGGATAAGCTGTTTATCCTCGAGATAGTGAATAATTTTGCAATGGACAGTAGTTTCCATCACTTTCGAGTGCACTAAAGTGATGGCTATAGCTACGCCATAGGCGGCCCCAAGCCCAGTTGAGAAAGAAAGAGGGAGCGTAGAGTTAACCTGAATGGCCAGTAACATGAGTGCGTCTCAGGAAGTAGGCAAAAAGTATGACATAGTTGGACTCGCAGCATAGTTGTGAGAACTCCAGCATGTCGTATTTAGCTGAAAACTCCCACCCTCCCTCCTCCAGGTCAAGGGTTGGGCGACGCGCATCACCGGGACAAAAATACTGCCCAGAAACCTGAAGAACAACTGTTGCACACCAATAATATAGGTGCACTAGCGCGTGTCACCTTTTATGGCAGTTCTGTTTTTATTGACTTTTCCTCTCCTTCGTCTCTCCTTTTGAATTAAAACACATTGATTTAAAATCTATTAATTTTATTATCATTAGTTTAAGCAAAGACTGTCAATAGTATACTATTGATAGTCTTTGGTTTAAGTAACATATAGTAGCACAAGTTATAAATTTTACTTCACAATATATTATATAACTAGCAATCGCCCGCGACTTTGTCGGCGTAAGAATCGTAAAATAAGCAATTTTTGATAATTTAGTTAGTAATACATTATCCGGGATATATAAACTGATTAGTTTAATGGCCCTATGAAGAAAATGGTTTCTATTTTGTTGGAATCGCATCCATAAATTATTAAGAATGAAATCAAGATACTCGCATTTGTATGGGACAGGCTCTTGATCAAATCAATCCCGTGATCTAAGACCATATTCGTATTGAAGAGCACTAAGGATATGTGAATAGTTATAGCTTGTGTTAATTAAAGAAAAGGCCCAAATAAAATAACATTAAGCTTAAAACCATAACAGGACTACGACACTGCGTAAAGCCCAAACGTACGATACTACATATGAAATTTTTGTGATATTAAGAATTTTAAATGGGGAGTGGTAGAAGGGGTGATAGTACTGAACTAATTTGTTTCACATCATGCCAGAGTAGCTATAAAAATGTTTTGTACCAAATTTAAGCTTCAAAATTTGAATAGGTACTGAGAAACTTAGTGCATTGGATTTAGTGAAATTGTGCAATTTGTATGGGAGGTGGTAGAAGGAGGGGAGTATTTTTTGGTGATTTTTCGAGAAAAAAAAACTGAAACATTTTTAATTTTGTTCAGTAACGTTCACTTTTTTGAAAAGTTGTGAAACTGTGTGACTTTGAATGGGAGGGGGTAGCAGGAGTGAAGCTAATCGGATCATTTTCTCGATATTAATAATAAAGTTAATTAAGGATTCTTTTCAAAATTTTAGCTTGATTGAAGCTATACGTATTGAGAAAATTATTTTAGAGTATTTCATGAAAAAGTTCAGGCTGTATGGGAGGTGGTAGAAGAAATAAGGGGTTTTTAGTGATTTTTCGAAAAACAACTACAATCATTATGCAATTGGTATATTTAAAATTTTAGATCTGTGACTTTCACACTTTCCAAGAAAATCGATTTTTTGTAAAGACGTGGTATCGTGCCACATTATATGGGAGGTGGTAGAAATAGTGAAGATAATCGGTTAGTTTTTTCCCGATATTAATAATAATGCTAATTAAGGATTTGGTACAAAGTTTTAGCTCGATGGAATTTATACGTACTGAGAAAATTGTATTGTATATAATGAAAAAGTGTAGTTTGTATGGGAGGTGGGCGAAGGATTGTATTTGTAATAGAAATAATAAATTTCAAATTGATAGCTTTTATAGTTTCCAAGAAAATTTGATTATTACATGTTATTAAAAATCAGTCACCTTGTATGGGTGTGAGGGGAGGGAAATAAAACCAAAAGCAGATTACATCTCGGAGCATACCTAATAAATTTTAAAAGTTTCATTACAATCGGTTCAGCCGTTTTTGCATGAAAGCCGAACAGACAGACAGACAGACAGACAGACAGACAGACGGACAGACAGACAGACAGAGAAGAATTTTAAAAATGTGAGTTTCTGCGTAGTTATTGCTAAAATAAAGCAAAAAACTAACTTATAGCCATTTCTAAACAAATAACAGACAGACACTACAATTATATTTATATAGATTAGTTTCACAATTTATTAATATGCACGACACGGGAGATGATTCGGGGTTATTATCGCGGAAGATTCGGGAACGACTTTAGTACTGACGCGGTGTAGATTCAGGGTAAGACTTTTGGATATTCGTTTATTTACGACTTTAGTAAAGATGCGGCGTAGATTTAGGATAAGAATTGGATATTTACGACGCGGCGTAACGGAGCTGTCCGTTCTGAAGTCGGTACGAAAGTGTCGCGATCGAGTCATCACGTAAAATCATGAACATAAACAATTAAGTTAAAGAAATATGATCTGCAAGATAAACATATTTCTTTTAACGTACTTCAACTGATCGTGGGATTTATTGTGCATGGTAAGCACTAAAAACTAACTCTAAGAGATTTAGAGTTACGTCAGACGAAATACCCGAAAATTACGCAAATTTCTTGCATGTGCACATCGAGTTGGGTCTTGTGGGAAAGGAAATGTATAAGCACTCTTAAAGGTCTGGTAATTTATGTAGCTACAATGTAGCAAATAGAATTGAGAATAAGATTTAGAATGGGATTTAGGATATTGATAAGATTGAGACGTACTTAGACTTGAAGATAATGATATGATTGATAATGAGTTGATACGATATGATAGAGAATTGGATGATTGACTGGGACATGGTAAGTACTATTTATTTATTTATTTAAACGCTTTGAAAAAAAGATAACATTTTCATTTATACAAAAGCAGAAATATTAGAGCAGTGATGATAAAATTTCATACATCAAAGATTATAGTTCTTACTCTATTTTTAAATAAAACAAAAGAAGTAGTTAAAGATCCAAGTTGAAGTTGATCGTGCTTCCTTTGCATTCTCAACATCGGGGAGTGCTAGTAAATATCGAGTGAAGCTCGAGGAAGATAGAAAATATCTGAATTCCTGGTTGAGACTGTGCAAGTAGTTGTAAAGTTTGTAGAGGAAGCAATCATCAAGAAAAGTCCGTCGTAGATGCAAAGGCTGGAGTTGAAGTGCTATAAGTCTGTTTTTGTAGCTGATATGAGGCTTTTTTAGTCTGTAGAAAAGGGTGCGAGTAAATTTACGCTGAACGGATTCAACGGCCGCAACATGGTAAGCATGGTGAGGGTTCCACACGATGGAGCAGTATTCTAAGATACTACGGACGAGAGTGGAAAATAGCAGGGCAGCTGCTCATGGACGGTTAAACTGGACTGTCATACGGATGACGAACCCAGCAAGTCTGTATGTCTTCTTTGTAATCTCTGAATAATGATTGACGAATTTAAGCTTGCGATCGAAAGTCACTTCTAGATAAGGATCTAGAAATAAAGGTATTGTAGATACTGCTACAAGGGTGGATCCGTTAATAGAGTAAGTGAGGACAGGAGAGGTAGTCTTATACGAAAAATCCATAGCAAAACACTTCTCAATGTTCAGACAAATATCATTGTTAGAACACCAACTGGACAAAGTAGACAAGTCAGTCTGGAGATCCAAGCAGTCAGAATAACAAGAAATTTCACGGAACATTTTGAGGTCGTCCGCGTATAAGAGACTATTTGATGATAGGAATTGTAGCAGATCGGTAATGAAGAGCGTAAATAGCAGTGGTCCAAGAATGGATCCCTGTGCAACACCAGAGTTAGAGAGAAACTCAGCAGAAGAATGTCCTTTGAACGTTATTCGTAGACGACGATCCGTGAGGTAAGAATCAAACCAATTCAGGAGAGAGCCAGTGACACCGTACCTTTCAAGTTTTGCAATAAGAATTTTTCTATTAACGGTATCAAAGGCTTTCGAAAAATCAGTGTATATGGCATGAACAGTGTTATGATGATCTAAGGATTGTGCTACGAAGTCAGTGAATTCACATAAATTCGTGGTTGTTGACCTTCCTTCAACGAATCCATGCTGGACGGGTGATATTAAATGTTTAAGTTTCTCCCAGACCGCATTGTGGACTAATCTTTCAAAAAGTTTACCGAAGCAGTTTAAGGTAGAAATTGGGCGATCATTGGCGACAAGTAGAAGGAGGTGACTTTATAATGCAACCTCGGAAAGGGTAGACTCAATAGCGACGATCCCGCAAACGAAAAATGGACTATTGTTTTGAATCGTGGAATATTCGATCTTTTTTAGGACATAAGTTCTGAAAGAGTTCCTCGAAGAAGTGCTAAAACACAACATCAACATAACTGCCATCCAAGAAACGAAATGGCTCGGTAACGAAATCATAGATCACACACAATCTATACAAGTGGAAAATTTTGGGAAGCAGAGAGCTTGGAGTCGGTTTTGTCGTTGACAAAAAATTTAAACAGCAGGTCACGAGCTTCAAACCAGTAAGTAAAAGATTGTGTACAATTCGAATAAAGTCTAAATTTTTCAACACTTGGTTGATCAACGTCCACGCACCAACAGAAGACAAGGACGATATAACTAAAGACGAATTTTATGCCACCTTAGAGACAACCTATGATTCACTGCCCTCGAATGACCTAAAAATTATCTTAGAGGATTTTAATGCAAAATTCGGAAAGGAGGAGGCTCATAAGGGAACAACAGGAGGGCACAGTCTCCATGACATAACCAACGACAATGGCCAACGTCTTATTGATTTTGCAAGCAGCAACAAAGTTCTACGTGCTGCCCACATCGCGATATTCACAAACGAACGTGGGCATCACCAGATGGTCACACCTTCAACCAAATAGACCACGTTCTAATTGAGAAAAGTGCTGCTTCCGCATATTTGATGTACGAACCCTCCGCGGTGCGAATTGTGACTCTGATCACTATCTTGTCAGAGCTAAGTATAGATGCCGAATAGCTTGTAGTGGATATTCGAAAACAAGTAGAGCTCGCAAATTCAATGTCAACAAGCTTAAAGACGAAACGGTGGCGCAGGCTTACATATCAGAATGTAATGAGCACCTGACACCAATATATGAAAACCTCCGGAATATGACAGTGGAGAATGGGCGGATGCAATCAAACCCTTCGCAGAAGAGGTATTAGGATATCAAGCACGGCGAAAAAATAATGATTGGTTCGACCAAGAATATCGCGATGCAATAGATAGAAAGAACGAGGCCTACAAAATTTGTACTGAACGACCGACACGAGCCACAAAAGATATGTATGACGAGATTAAGCGATATGCGAAAAAGACTTCCAGGCGAAAACAAAGGAAGTACATAATGACAAGTTACAAAAAATGGACGACGATATGAGACAAAATAAGACGCGGGACGCATACACAATATTAAAAGACCTAAAAAAGGGATATAAGCCAAAAACCAGGCTTTGTAAAGACGCAGAGGGCAACATCATCAGTGACATACAAGAAATCAAAAGGAGATGGGCTTCCTACTTTGAACATCTTCTCAATCCCACCCCATCAGCACTGATCACGACAGACAACATTTCAATTGAGGCTTCAACTGGTGAAGAAGAACCATCATCAACACTACCCACGCTTGCTGAAGTCAAAGCAGCCCTCTGTGACCAAGAACTATACAAAGCGCCGGGAATCGTCGACATACCATTTGAACTTCTGAAAAACGGTGGAAACAGTGTCGCTGAAATACTGCACAACATGATATGCAAAATTTGAACAGAGGAAATCATACCCGACGGTTGGCGAAAAAGCATTATATGTCGAGAAAGGAGACTCTGCTGTAAGAATTACAGAGGAATATCTTTATTGTGTATGTTCTATAAAATAATGACAAATATAATTAAAGCTCCATACTAATGAAATAATTGGAGAATACCAAGGTGGATACAAAACCGGACGATTTACAACAAACCAGATATTCTCGGTGAAACAGGTGCTTGAGAAATGCTGGGAATATAACACAGACGTGCACCAAATTTTCGTAGATTTTAAACAAGCATACGACAATATCGACAGGAGCGTACCGTACCAAATCATGCTTGACTTTGGAATTCCACCTAAACTAGTCCGACTAACAAGACTCACAATGACGAACACTGAATCCCAAGAGAGAATAAAAACTGATTTCACAACCAGTTTTTGAACGGAATGTGGTTTAAAGCAGGGAGATGGTCTAGCTTCCATGATTTCAACTTGGCACTAGAGTATGGCGTCCGAAAAATCCCAGTCCCACTAACTATTCAAGTCCACCCAACTAGTAGCATACACTGACGACATTAATATCCTAGCAAGATCCTTCCCTAGATCTAAGGAGGTATTTCCCAATCTTGAGTCCGCCGCAAAACAAAAGTAATGACGCAAACAAGAATGAGAACGGCTATCAGACAAAGAATATAATTTGGAGATTGCGGACAACTTCATATATCTTGGGGCTAATCTAGCAAAGGACGGCAATAAAACAGACGAAATCAAATAACGGATAATACTAGCAAATAAGACGTATTATCCGGTACTTCCCATAATGAAATGCAAGAAAGTGCACAGGAACAATAAGCTGCGGATATATAAAACTAATATAAAACCTGTGCTCTGTTATGGTAGCGAGACGTGGACATTAACGCGAATTTCCGAAAAAGCGGTTAACGCATTCGAAAGAAAAGTCCTCCGAAGAATTTTGGGACCTGTGAAGGAAGGAACGGAATGGCGAATAAAATACAACCATGAGTTGTATCATCTCTACGCCGAGCCAGAAGCTTCAACGTTCATCAAGCAACTACAGTGGGCTGGCCATGTAGAGCAAATGGAATACAGAAGAGTCCCCAAACGTGCTTTGAAAGGTAAAGCAAGTGGTAACCGGCCAGTAGGCAAACCACGCAAGCGATGGAAAGACTCGGCTGATGAAGACACTAAAGCCGTTTTAAAAACATAACAGAATCATATAATACTCTAGATGAAATGGGAATTACTTTAATATACCGGAAAATATTTCATCTCAAATTCTTTCGAAAAGTGAATAGAGACTTTGCATGGGAGGTGGTAGAAGTAGAGTGGGAGGTTTGTATTTTTCGTATATGACACCGATCATGGCATGAAAAATGTTTTTTGCTGAAGTTAAAGTTTTTATTTTCATAATTTTTAGAGAAATTGGACATAGTTTTCCTGAAAATGGGGCATTTGTATGGGAGGTGGCAGAGGAAGTGGAGTGTTTAAGATGATTTTGAAATTGCTTATCATCATCCTTATCACCATGCTTTGATTCAATTTCAAAGTCGACAGCTCTCATATATTCAAAGGAGAAATGCTTTTCATGAATTTCTAATACAGATATTTATATGGGAGGGGGTAGAAGGAGTCAAGCCGAGCTGATAATTTTTTCTAACATTTATTGCAATTATTAAAAAACAAATTGTAGCAAAATTTGAAGTTTGTAATTTTTCTAGTTTTAATGGAAATCGATAAAATGCATTTAACAAAAATTATGCATTTGTATGGGAGGGAGTAGAAGGAGTGTACGGATCAAAACAAATTTTTTTCACGTTATTCACATTTCTATTTTTATACTTTGTACAAAATATCAAGATGATAGCTTTAACAAATAAGAAAAATAATTTAATTTAAATTTAAAAATTTCGTGAAATTTGTATGGGAGGGGTTAAAAGGAGTGAGGTGAAGTTGATAATTATTTTTGAACCTAATTGCAATTATAGTAAAATTAATTCTGGCAAAATATCGTCTTTTCAGCTTTACTGGTTTCAATGAAAATCGAAAATATGTATTTCTTAAAATTGTCCATTTGTATGGGAGGGGGAAGAAGGAGTGAGGGAATCGGATCAGTATTCTATCATATTAATGACATCTATATCGTAATACTTCGACCCAAATTTCAAGTCGATAGCTTAAATAGTTTCAAAGAAAAAAAAATTTTTTAATATTTCGAAATTTCATGAAATTTTATGGGAGGGGGTAGAAGGAGTGGGGGGATGTAGCCAATTCACGAACTTAAAGTTACTTTTTTGCTGAAAATGACACACAAAAATTTGTAGCACTATAGCTCCAAGCTTTCGAGAGTTATGCTGTAGATAGACGCTCAGACAAACAGACGGACAGACGGTCACTCGGAATCGAGATTTTTGAGCGAAGCTGTCGAGCCATTGATGGATGACGGAAGTGATGGCTATCGGGCGATAGTTAGAGGGGTTGGCTTTGCCTCCTTTCTTGGGAATTGGCTGAACATTCGCGACTTTCCACAATCGTGGAAATCACCCAGAAGAGTAAAATAGATAAAAGGATAATCTAAGTAAAATCTCAATCCGTATTTTTTTATAGCACTAATTTTAATGTTACATATTGAGAACATAATTCTTATTCATGCATTGTGTAAAAATAAATTAAATTTTCGATCAAGAGGGTAAAGGTCGACATAAGCCAACCTAATGCCAGTCCTTTGTAGCATAGTCTGAAATTTTCGAAGCTGAGTGGCGCAAAATCAAGAGGTGGCATTTTCAATTCAACCTTAATTCCACCTGCTTTCATCTCAAACTTGAAATCATTACTCCATTTCGTAGATAAGCCGCTCGGAATGCAATGCTCTATGAAATCGTTAATACTTTCCAAGAACGGTGAGTTCCTTCGTATCGGTAGTCCCGCAGCAGTATGTATATTATCACAGATATTTGTCGAGTGGAAAATTTTCCTTTGAAATTTTTTTTGTTCGGCCGATAACATTGAGTAGAGATCCGACGATATTAAATATCCGTACGAACTGTTCCAGTTTAGTAAATGCCCTAAGTAAAAATCATAGTCCACGCCAATGTACATGTCCTTGTATTCCGTCGGAATGAAACCTTCATTCAAACTGAATTCGAGTGTTCCTTTTGGTATTAACAATTTCACTCCGGATCTTTGAATTTCACTGAAGCTACTTAGATCCGATTCGTAAACCGTTTTCGTCAGAAAACTGGATAATAGAGCCAGGAATAAATTAGTCACGATAAATCCGAACAGGATCACTTGTATGTGAATTGATCGAAATTGCCAGTAATTCAGGTCTACTGCATCTACCGATTGAAACAAGAGTCCCTGCAGGACAATGCAAAATGCTCTTCCGAAATCCTTTGATTTTCTTACGACTACTCCAAAAATGAATTCAACAATGGTAATATAAACCAAGACGAGGATTAAGCTGATCCAAGCGTATTGACGAAACGGCAACCATACATAACGAGATGGTGTAACTTTTTTACTTTTCGGTACTATTACACAATAACGAAACTGTGCCACATGTCTGGTGTAGACGATATTCTTCGAGCTTATACCCACAATTTGTGGCGTTAAATCGAGCTTTTCTTCGAGCAGAAGACTCTCAATTTGATATTTTCCTAAATTTGGATTCGAACTTTTCACTTCCACCCAGCTACCATTATGTTTCTCGATAAATGTTAAAAGCCATTTGACCAGATATCCACCGAAATGGGTTTCACCGTCCCGATTAATATACTTAAATACACGTGGATAGTCCGGAATGAGAGAAATTCGAAAAACGAATCCTTTAAAATCTCGATCCTTTTCTGGAAATAGGTCGGCGAATCTTGAAAAGTTTGGCAATTCTATTACTTCAATTTCAGGAAAAGGATTGTAACTGAATATTTGAGTTCTTTTCGTTGCATTGTTCTGGATTAAGGCCAAGACGTTGATCATGCCATTCTTCCAACACCACAAAAACAGTTTACGAATGATTTTATCTACCATGTTAATATTAGAAAGAATGAAAATCGTTTTCGATTCATGCACATCGAGAATTGATTTCTGAAATACTTCAAGGAAACCGAAGTCGGTTGCGTCCAGATATACCAGCATTAAAATTGGTTCTTGGAATTTCATTACATCTAAGGTTCCTCGCGATACAACTAGTCCCGATAAATTTCCAGTCCGGTAAGCATCCTGAAGAAGTAAATTGGCTTCGTCCTGAATATCGCGATATTCCGATGCGAATAGAATAAATGTTTGAAAATGATTGTAAACTTCGCGGATTGGTTTCAAGTCCAACAGTTGCGTGGCTTTGGTGTTAAATAGCAAAATGGCGAAAAAAGAGGTTGAAAACATTTCGGTTTACGAATCGCAATCTTTAGAGAATGTCCTTACTGCGAGTATTATTTGAAACTGATAGATTAAACTTAGTATCAAGCTCGTACTGTAATCAAAAACATTTTTATTTAATTGCAACAGTTACAGAACTAAGGCAAGCAATGAAAATGCTATTAAATTTTCTTGCTAGCAATTTTAAATCATTATAAGATGGGTGATAGTCATTCACTTCGCTTTTATGGGCGCCTCTAATCCATTTGAATTGAATAATTAATGGGATCGAAATGACTCAATGCGAGGGTAGATTTATTTCGGTTTAAATTTTCATCATAAATTGGAAAAAAAGTCAGATTTATGGAACGATTGTTATATCGACGTTGTTTTGATGAAACCTCATATGTGCATTTTTTTCACAATAGAATATCGTATCAAGTGACTCTACGTTATCAACCCGTTCCTTAATGAAACCTCCTATGTATAAAGTTTAACTATAAATAAACAAAAAGTACCCCATATTTTGCCAAATTACTTCACCCAATAGATGTATAATATTCAGTGTCTTTTAAATTCAATAATATTAATTATTATTATTATAACATGTATTATATATATGTAGTATAAGAAACACGTAATGAAATTTAAATATATAATAAAAGGAATATGCTAATTGATAGTATATTTATTTTATTATATATTTCAATTTCATTACATGTTTTTTTTTTTTTTTGAGTAATGATTTTATTATTATTTCAGGTTTAATTAGTATTTGTATAGTGTCGTTTTATGTTTGTAATTTTTTCTTTATTACTGTATTTATACTTGTTGTATGGCGTGTCCTTTATTCGACGAAGGCCTCTCCCATCGTCTTCCACTTATCTCTATCGTGTACCGATTTCACCCACGTCCTGCGGGCTAGAGATACGGGATACATACTAACACTACTCTCCTAATAGAGTTTGGACAATGATTTTGGACCAACAACGTGAGTTTAGAAGTACAAGAAGGCAACGAAAGAATGTGAAAAACCGTCAAACTTGTAGTTTGCCTGTTTTTAAATGTATGGACTCGAGCACAAATGCGTTAAATTACGAGTTTTTGTACAGATTCACTCATTACCATCGAAGAAAATAGGACTTTCGTAAATAACAAGCCTTTATGATTGTGTTTAAATCACAAAAGAAAAAGAATTGAGAAAATTCAAATTTCGGACAAAATTTCCCGCGCAATCGCTGTACATGCATTGTCCAAACTTTTTTTTTTTTTAACGCGGGGAAAAGCATCGAAAGCCTTAAAGTGCGGGACTTGAACCCGCTAAAAACCCCTTGCCTAACCCACTACCTACCGGGATAACCGTTAAGTATTTCGTCACGAGGAGGGAGGAGCATAAAGTTCAAACGTCAATTCACTGTCAAAGTGTCTTATGTCACCCTGTAAATGTCACTGCCTATCTTATTCAACTACCAACTGTTCTAGCTGTTATAGGCACTTCTATCTCAGATGATTACCTACGTAGTCTTTCGAGTCTCCTCAGCTCGGTGAGAACTTTCACGCACATCTGAGTCGCCGCATTCCAGGTTTCGCTGCTGTTCAGCATATGTGGAACTATGTTATCGGGGTTAATATTTTCTCCAACGATGTCCTCGACTCTCCTTCTGTCCATTTCGTACACTGGTCAGTGAAAGAATACATGCTCTGCGTTTTCTATTGCATCTGTACAACTTGGACATGACGCAGAGGAATCATGGCCATATTTGTGCAAATTGCTTCTATAACAGCCATGCCCTGACAGAATTTGGGTCATGTAGTAATCTACTTCATCATGCTTCCGTCCGACCCACTTATCTACCTCTCTTTTGAGTCTATACGTCCAGCGGCCTTTGTTTACCGTGTTCCATTGCAGTTGCCAGGCATTGGTACTTATCCGTTGCTCTTATTTTTTCTCTTCCACTGTTAAGCATCGATTTATCGTATTCTTTTTGTGATATAATCGTTGTGCTTCAGCAGCTAGTATGTCTGGCGGTAGTAAACCAGCTATGACATTCGCGGCGTCATATGAAATTGTGCGAAATCCACTGCATACTCTTAACGCACTTACTCTATAGGGTTTTTTTTTAAAAATTCGCGTAAGATTTGTATCGTAGTGCTTCGCTCCATATCGGTGCAGCATACATTATGATACTTCGCGCCACTCTTGGTTGGGATACGGTTTCAAGTCCATCTATATTTATTTAATTTACAAGCAGAAAACAAAGAGACCATACAACTCTTTGTTTTCTGCTTGTAATACGAACTACTTCTGTTTTTTGTGCAGCTAGTTCTAGATTAAATGCTCTAAGCCAGTTCTTAATGTCAGAAATCACGTTGGTGCTTACGTTGTTGATGCTCTGTAAGTCTTTTGCTACCACAGTGATTGCTATATCATCCGCGTAGCCAATTATATGTACACCTCTTGATACTGGAAGTCGTAAGATGCCATCATATTGTATATTCCATAACACGGATCCTAGTACTGAGCCCTGTGGGACTCCACATGTTATGCTATACTTCTTCACTCCTTCTTCGGTGTCAAATAGTAATACTCTATCTGCGAGATAGCTCCTGACCATTCGTAGGAGGTATGGTTGAGTTTCCAATTTTAATAGAGCATTAATTATGTGAGGCCACGTCACCGAATTGAATGCATTTTTGACGTCTAGTGTTATTATAGCGCAGTATTCTTTAGAACCATTCTTCCATCTACTTCCTTCAATGGTCTTTTCAGCAATGTCTATCACTTTTTTTATTGCGTCGACTGTAGAGCGCCCTTTGCGGAGTCCATATTGATTTTCTGAAATGTTTTCATTCTCTTGTAGATGTTGTTCTAATATGTTAAGAATTAACCGTTCCAGGATTTTCCCCAGTGAGTCAAGCATGCACAGCGGCCTGTACGAACTCGGCTCTCCGAGTGGTTTGTTTGGTTTCGGGAGTAGAACTAAACGTTGGCGTTTCCATATTTTGGGAAAAATACCATCCTTTAGGCATTTCGTGTACATTTCTGCGTAGACGTCTGCATTGAGCTTTATAGCTAGTTTAAGCGCTCTATTTGGAATGCCATCTAATCCGGGTGATTTATTGTTCTCAAGCCGCTTAGCTGCTTGGAGTACCTCCTCCGCAGTCACCACCATCATCATCATTAATGGCGCGACAGCCCAAATCGGGCCTTGGCCTCCTGAAGTCGTCGGCTCCAATCGTTTCGATCCAAAGACCGCGTCCTCCAGCTGCTAATTTTTAAGATGGCTTTGCTATCTTCATTCACCGCGTCTTCCCATCGCTTGCGTGGCTTGCCTACTGGCCGGTTACCACTCGCTTTGCCTTTTAGAGCACGTTTGGGGATTCTTCTATCTTCCATTCGCTCTACATGGCCAACCCATTGCAGTTTACGTAGCTTAATGAACGTTGAAGCTTCTGGCTCGTCGTAGAGTTGCTACAACTCATGGTTGTATTTTATTCGCCATTCCGTTCCTTCCTTCACAGGTCCCAAAATTCTTCGGAGGACCTTTCTTTCAAATGCGTTAACTGCTTTTTCGGAAGTTCGTGTTAATGTCCATGTCTCGCTGCCATAACAGAGCACAGGTCGTACAATAGTTTTATATTTCCGCAGCTTATTGTTCCTATGCACTTTCTTGGATTTCATTATTGGAAGTACCAAATAATACGTCTTATTTGCTAATAATATCCGTCGTTTGATTTCGTCTGTTTCATTACCGTGCTTTGTTAGATTAGCCCCAAGATATATGAAATTGTCCACATTCTCCAAATTATATTCCGCAATTGTTATGTGTCTGATAGGCGGTCTTCTTCTTGTTTGCGTCATTACTTTTGTTTTGTTTTCGTTAATGCGCAACCCGACTTCTTTTGCGGCGGAGTCAAGATTGACAAATACCTCCTTAGCACTAGGGAAGGATCTTGCTATGATGTTAATGTCGTCAGCGTATGCTACTAGTTGGGTGGACTTGAATAGTAGTGTCACGTTGGTGTCGACTTGGATTTTTCGGACAACATGCAGTCACCACCGCTGGTTCGTTATTCACTTCAGTGGGACTTTCTATTATTGCCGGAGCATTACTATCGGAGCGTTTCGGGAATAGCGATTCGACCACTTTCTCCATAAGTATAGGACACGTTGGTGCTTGTCCCCTTGGTCCCTTCAGTTTCGACATCACTACCCTATATGCTCCATCCCATAAGTTACCGTTCATATTGTTACAAAGCTCTCTGAAACATTCTTGTTTACTTTGCCTAATTGCCTTTTTAAGGTCCGACCCGTCTTCTTTGTATGTATCGTTTAGAGTACTACTATTCACGGTTGTTCTTTTCCGCTGCAGCTGTCGTCTTGCTTTGTGGCATCTAGTGTGTAGCCAAGCAATGTTATCGTTCCACCAGTAGTTTGGTTTCCGTACGTTGTGTTCTTTTCTTCTCACTATTGCCGCATCACAGGCTTTACTCAGTTCTTTTACTACACTTTGAGGATGATTTTCTATACCTTGTTGCAGGTCATGTTCGGCATTCAGTACCATCATGAAAATTTCTTCATCTAGTGTATTATCTTTCCATCCTTTTGTCTGAGCTTTCGCATGCTGGCGCTTTTGACGATTTCTTTTACCAGAATCAATTGTCACTATTATCGCCTGTTGGTCGCTATGCGTGTATGCATCACTTAACTTCCATTCTGTGTGCTGGATTAATGTTCTGCTTGCAAATGTAATATCTATTACGGAGCCTCTTCCGGTTTTTTCGAATGTGTTTTTGCGCCTACTATTTAAAACGATGACGTCAAGCGACGCAAAGGCTTTGAGTAGTATATTTCCTCTCTCATTCGTTCGTTTGCTTCCCCATTACGTACCCCATGCGTTGAAGTCACCAGCAATGATATTTAGGCTTGTTGATTTAGCATCGATCGTGAGTCCATCGAGAATCCTTTCATATTCATCGTTGCCAACACTCGGTGGTATATAGCAGCTATATATATTTATTCCGCCAATCTTTGCTCTTACGTAGTACTGGTTATCAGTGTGTGGCTTATCTTGGAAAGTTTTGTCTCCACAGGCCCAGATTGCTACCTTTTGTGTTCTGTCTGAGATCCATCCTAAATTTCCTAAGTTTCGATATTGTTCACTAATGATCGCTACGTCAAATTTCTCTTCGAATATTCTCTGCTTTAAAAGATCCTGAGCCGCTTCACAAGTGATTAAGATTAATCTGAACTATTTTCATGTTTTTTTATTTTTGCGTGCTTCTAGATATGCGGGATATGTTCGACTGCTTGTAGGATGGTTAGAGTCGGCACTTCCGTTGCTCTTGCATAGCATGCAGGAGAGTACAACGAGTAGGACAGCTCAGCTAAAAATGCGACCCGGCTCCGAAAATTTGCCGAAAACACACTCGTGTTTCATCGCCGATACGTGTGCTTCCTCTCTCTCACGCTAACAGTGAACATTTAATGTGATCTGTCCATTTCATTCTCGCAAAGATTTTTTTTTTATTAGACAAGAGCAAGCGAAAAATATCGAAAACATTGAGCGGAAAGAGAATCGTCGACCACCCGCCGACCATCACCCGCGCCCCCGCCGTCCAAGTTGAATACGACGCGAGCAAAAGCTGTAAGAACGCCATGTACGAGAATGAGAGGTAAGAAGTGTCGCAGACTCGGCGCACATGTTTCACCAAAACTAAAAACCGGAATTTGAGGTGAAAAAAACCTGAATTTGAGGCGAAGCACGTGACAAACATGTTAACCCGGGCAAGTATACGAGTGGTCCTACTCTGTAAATGTACTCTGGCATGCAGTATGGTAGGCTATTGCAATCTGTCCAAACTTTATCAGGAGAGAAGTGTTATCGAGTATTTCTACTATCGGCAAGTCGCACTATATTGTCACCTCATCGTACTTTCGGTCTTTATCTTGGTTTGTTTTCAACTCATGGATACCATACTTACTTACTTACTTACGATGGTGCTACAGCCCAAATCGGACTTTGGCCTCCTGAATACTTTGCCTCCATCCATCTTGGTTCAGTGAACGCGTCCTCCAGTTTGAAAATCTTAGCAGAGATTTCCTGTCTGCATCAATTGAATCCTCCCAGCGCTTCCGGTCTTTGTCCATTAACTTACCCTTTTAGTGTTCGTTTGGGAATTCTTCCGTCATCCATCCGCTCTACATGACCAGCCCATTGTAGTTTCTTAAATTTTATGACAGTTGACACTTCTGGATTATCGAAGATGGCATACAATTCTTTATTGTATCGTATTATCCAGATCGAGTCTTCCCTCAAAGGTCCGAGGATTCTTCTGAAGACCTTTCTTTCAAAGGCGTTAAGTAGTTTTTCGAACGCCTGAGTTAAAGTCCACGTTTCGCTGCCATAGCATAGCACAGATCTTATGATCGTTTTATATAGCTGAATACCATTCGATCACTAAATTTGTCCATCTATTGTTCGTGCCAAGGTGCAAGATGTGACCCGCCCACTTCCACTTCAAATGGCTTGCTCTTCTCTTGCAGCTTGTAATCCTGCTCGTTTTCTAATGATGGAATTTTTTTGTCTGTGCGATCGATTGATACTCACAAGGAAACATTCCCAAGTGTCCCACGCCAATTTGGACAATTTTCATATATGTTGAAGAGTTCGAAAATCTAGGGGACACGTATTTTTTTTAACGGCAGGGATGAGCATTGAAATGGTGAAACACCCCCAAAGTTTGGTGAATAGAGGCATGTTGCGGCGCCGGTCAAAACCTATTTGGAAACACTTAATTGGGAAGTCCTACTCCACCCGCTGTATTCACCAGACATTGCCCCTTCCGATTATTACTTGTTCCGGTCGATGGCACATGGCCTGTCTAAACAGCGCTTTACATCATACGAAGATACTAAAAATTGGGTTGATTCGTGGATAGCCACAAAAGATGGAAGAGTTCTTCCGACGTGGTATGTAAATGCTGACAGAAAGATGGGAAAAAAGGAGTGGCTAGTGATGGACAATACTTTCACAATACATTCATAAATTTTGATAAAAAACGGCGGAAACTTATTTGTACTAATAGTATATAGATTTGAGCCGTTATGCGAAATTTCAGTTTTGAATTAAATTCGTTGCGGAGAATCAGTGATTTTTTTCAATAACATTATTTTACTTGAAACATAAAAAGAAGACGAAGATAACCGAAGACGACCCTGTGCAAAGATGCAGAAGGGAACATTCTAAGTAATGCGGAAGATATAAAATTAAGATGGGCGCAATACTTTGAACACCTTCTTAAGCCGAGCCTCTCACGAACAGCAGCAGCAGACACAATTGCAGGTATAACTGATGTAACAGCTGATGAAGGATCCGCTTTGAGTCCTCCCACACTCGAAGAAGTAAAAACAGCCCTGAGGAACCACCCAAACAACAAAGCGCCGGACACTGATCAAATTCCCGCTGAGCTCCTGAAAACCGGCGACACCTCCATAGCGCATCTCCTACATAAATTAGTCACGGACATATGGACGCAGGAAACACTTCCTGAAGATTGGCGCAAGAGCATCATATGTCCAATTTATAAAAAAGGTGACAAACTCTGCTGCGGAAACTACCGAGGAATATTTCTGTTGTGTACGTCCTATAAAATCTTGACGAAAATTCTGGAAAAGAGAATTAAAGCCTATACTGACAAAGTAATTGGTGAATACCAAGGCGGATTTAGAGCTGGACGATCGACCACGGACCAGATATTCTCAGTTAAACAGGTGTTGGAAAAGTGCTGGGAATATAATATTGATGTGTACCAGATAGGTATTTGTTGACTTCAAACAAGCATACGTCTCGACAGGCGCGTACTGTATAAAATCATGTTAGAGTTTGGAGTCCCATCGAAACTGGTTCGGCTTACAAGAATGACAATGACCGAGTCTTTGTCACGAGTCAGAGGAGGAAACGATCTGACTTCAAGTTTTAAAACAGACACCGGCCTTAAGCAAGGTGACGGCCTCGCACCAATGTTGTTCAATTTGATACTCGAATATGTTGTTCGGAAACCGTTGACACCAAGGGAACACTATGCTTCAACTCCACACAACTCGTAGAATATGCCGACGATATAGATATCCAAGATCTCTGGAGAGTGCTAAGGAGGTATTTGTAAACCTTGACTCGGTAGCAAAGGAAGTTGGAAGAATGAAAACAAAACAAATAAACTGCCAACAAGTCGGGCGAAACTTTATTATTCTTGGGACATGTTGCGGTGGAGTGGAAAGTCAATATGCAGGTTAGAGTGGTTAGGGAAGACTAAGTGAAAGGGAGTTCTTGGGCAGGGCTGTTGTCTATTTAACAATATTTCATTCGTTTCTGCAAGTTTAGGTTTTTATTAAGGGAGGAGGAGCGGTAATAGTAAGAGTGGGTGGATGTTAATAGCTTTTTAATTAATTGCTTGCATCACGTCCAATACTCTCTGTATAGAATGTGTTTCATAGACGAAGTTGCATAGAATTTTCATAAAATTTAGTGTATTTTACATTCACGAAACCGAACATTTGTATGGGAGGGGGTAGAGAAGGTAGGGGAATCGTAAAATTTGATATGTAGTTTTATTTTGCTTCTCTTGTAAGGGGCTTGTATAAAATTTCAAATTCGTAACTTTTAGTTTGTTGGTTATTAGTTGATTTAATGAAATTGGTCGAAATCATAGTTTTGTATGGCAAGGGGTAGAAGGGCAAGCGCAATTTCAAAACTTTTAAAACAACTTCATTTGAATTATTTTTATAAGTTTTTCTGCAAAATTTGAAGTTGATAGCTTTTAAGAGTTAGCTGACAACTTATTTCTTAAAAATGCTCGAAAATATAATTTTGTATGGGAGGGGGTAGAGGAGGGAGGGGAATCGTAAGACTTGTGATGCAATTTTCTTTCTTTTCTATTGTAAGATGCTCGTACAAAATTTCAAGTTCGTAGCTTTTAATTTGTTGATTATTAGTTGATTTAATGAAATTGGTCGAAATCATACTTTTCTATGGGAGGGGGTAGAAGGGCAAGCGCGATTTCAAAACTTTTAACGTAATTTCATTTCGATTATTTTTGTAAGTTTGTATGTAGAATTGCAAATTGATAGCTTTTAATAGTTAGGTGATAATTGATTTCTTAGAAATGGTCGAAAAAAAAATTTTGTATTGGAGGGGGTAGAAGCTTTAAAGGTTTTCGACCAGTTAATATTTCGTATATTTAGGGATTTTTTTTAAATACATTTTGCAAATTTTCAAGTTTCTACCTTAAAATTTCACTCAAAAATTTTCAGTTTATGTGTTTTTTTCAATGCACATGAAACACCTTGTGCACGTTAGACCGGGGGGATCGGTTTATAACAATTATGGATCAAGTTATTATTATTTTTTTATGTACATCAAATAGACGTATCCACATGCAAAATTTAAACTTTGTATCTTTCACCAGAGCCTCAAAAAAATCACTCAAAATTTTTGACATTTTTGCTTATCACCTCCCTCCCCTTACACCTCCCAACTTAAAATTTTTATCAAAATTAACTATTATGTAGTTCTACAATCTGACAAATTTTTGATTTGATATCTGTATTATTTTTTGAGATATAAGGATTCGTAATTTTGAAAAGTGCGCCATTTTTGAAATGCTCCCCATTTCCCCCCACTACTATTATTTCAAGATCTTATATTTTTTTTTGTATTTTTCCAGTATAGCTTAATATAAGTTTCAAGTTTCAATTACATAGCTTAAGAGATAGTTGAGATATTCAGTTTTAAGTGTTTTTCTTTGCACCCCTCCTGACCCTTCCCCTTACAATAATTAACCACTCTCTAAGCTGATTCCAATGGAACTATATGCTACCTTGACGGTCCCAAAATATGAATTTTTTACAATAAGTAATTTCGAAGATATAATCATTTGAAAAAAAAATTCGGCCGACAATTTGTTTTTAGCCCCCCCTTTTCGGACGCCAATGGATAAAAAAATTAAATTATTTTTAAAAGTTGTCCCACAAACTTCTCTATATGTGTGTTGAGTTTTAGCTTCCTAGCTGTTACCTTGGTTGAGATATTTGAATTCGTATTTTTCGGCCTAAGCGCTCCCCCCGCCTCCCCCTGAACCCGTACACCCCCGAAAATGGGTATCTGCCTGAGATCCGCCACTATCTACAATCCCCCCAAAAATGAACTTTCTATCTTGAAGGGTTTGGGAGTTAATGTGCGCTGAGCGTACACACCGGCGTACGGCGTACGGCGGACGGCGTACGGCGGACGGCGGACGGCGTACGGCGTACAGACAGACGGATTTTTTTTTTTTGCTTTTTTAGGCTAATTTAGTTATGAAACGCGAAAAAAAAAAATTTCAGGGTAGCAAATTTTTTTTTTTTTCCAAGTCGATCACAATACTTTATTATTAAAATAATAAAGTAAAATTATGACGCAATCTAGGAAAAAGACGCCAATCAGACAAAATATTACAGTAGGAGATTATAACCTAGAAAACGTATACAACTTCATATACCTAGGGGCGAACCTATCAAAGGATGGAAGTGAATCCATCGAAATCAAAAGAAGGATAATGATGGCAAACAAGACGTATTATTCGGTACTTCCAATAATCAAAAACAAGAACGTGCACAGGAAAACAAAACTTAAGCTATAGAAAACGATCATAAGACCTGTGCTATGCTATGGCAGCGAAACGTGGACTTTAACTCAGGCGCCGAAAAACTAATTAATGTCTTTAAAAGAAAGGTCCTCAGAAGAATCCTCGGACCGATCCCGGAGGAAAGACTCGATTTGGAGAATACGATACAATAGGGAATTGTATGCCATCTTCGACAATCCAGAAGGGTCAACCCTCATAAAATTTAAGAAGTTACAATGGGCTGGTCATGTGGAGCGTATGGATGACGGAAGAATTCCCAAACGCACACTAAAAGGGAAAGTCAACGGACAAAGACCGGTCGGAAAACCACGAAAGCGCTGGGAGGATTCGATTGACGCAGACAGGAAATCACTGCCAAGATTTTATTACTGGAGGACGCGGTCACTGATCCGAGATGGATGGAGGCAAAGTCCGATTTGGGCTGTAGCGCCATCGTAAATAAGTATATACTTACTTATTTACGATGGCGCTACAGCTACAGGAATGCAAGCGTATGTTAAAAAGACAAATTTGGTTGAGAGGTTGTATTGACCGTTTACATCTTTCAAATTGTGACCCCTTAAATTGTGATAGCAATAACTGATACCAAATGCTCATATTTATAGTCATACTTATTTTTATTATTATTATTCATATTAATTAAAATTTACAATCTAAATTACTAATTTCAATGATTACTTGCTAATTTATTAGTGACCTTCTGATATAAATTGTAATTTATATCAACGTTTTCTCAAGTACAATTTATTATTATTATTAATATTTAATTTTAATGGTATCCGTATAAAATGATAAATCTATAAAAACGCATATATTGTTCATTATCATCCGTATCATTCCTGTTTTCTTTTGTCTCGTCTTTACTTTTACAAATTTGTTTTTTGTTTTATTTTGATTTTATAAAATTACAAATTGATTATTATTATTCATAATTATTAATAATTTTTATTTGTATCTTAGTTAATTATTACATTTATTGTTCATTCCTGTACTTATAAGTTTAAAGTATCTGTAGATAAATTTTATTTATATGTATACGTATATATTTATATTATATAAAAAAAACATTGACATTTGTTTATGATGCAACAATAAGCACATTGATTTTCTGTTTGTTTATCTAAATTTACTCATCTAAAATTTATTATTATTAATTTGATTTGATTTTTAATTTTTCTTTTTTTTTACATTTTGTATTGTGTAGATTTTTGTGGTTTTATTACTAATATTATATTAATATTATTATTTTATTTTTGTATTATTCGGTTCATTTTCTTTCGACTGCTTTTCAAAATAATACTCAAGTTTTGTTTTCAGTGTGTAAATTATTCATGTTGGTTTGTTTTTATTGTTTCTAGATTTTTAGAAAAATATACTTGGATTTTTTTTTTATCTAATTTAGCAAGTTTATCTGAGTTTTATGAATTTAATTTTATTGTTGTTTTAATGTAATTTATTTACTTTTAAATAAAATAATTATTCGGACTTAATTTCATAAGATTCTAATATTCGATTTATTTTGTTGTTGATTTTAATTTCATAGTAGTTTGCTTAAAAGTTAATGTAAAAAAATTAAATTTTATTTTTCTGTAATCTTTTACACGTTATAATGAATTTTTTTATTTTTAGGAAAATCTATCAAAACTAATAACCAATTCCTCTAGTATTTAATGTTCTGATTGGTTTCGGTCTAATGGGATATTTTTACAAAGATATATGTTGTTTTTTGTCTTTGTTTTATGAACGAGGCGATAATATAATTACAAGAATTCAGAATTGCAATATTTTATGATTCATAAGCTCCAGTTAAACAATTATTTGAGTTTAAATACTGAATAATATGTGTGTTTATTTATATTTACGGCTCTTCGATAGCTGTCTTCTTTTTTAGTGTTGCTAAATAGTACACTTCTAATATTTAAATTTGTACTTTCGACGAATCTTACATTAGATACTGAGTTTTTGTAGTTTGAATCATCGAGAAAGCAGAAGTACCCATTAATTTGAAAATTAGGAATTGTACCTGGTCGCTCCTTAATTTTCAAATTACGGCGTCGTTAACTAAGCTTTCGCCGTGAACTAAATTATAAAACTTTGGTAATTAATGCAAGAACGCTTAAGACTAGCCGAAAGTGCACGTTTAAACTTCAAAAAAGTAAAATTTAGCAAAAGAAGAAGAGGACTGGTTTCGAAGAACCTTATTGTGTGTAGCTGGGATTTTTTTTTCTTGAATTACAGTTCTAGTTCACATTAAAAATTGTTCGTGTAATCAATTGTAATTTCTAAACTACATTTCGATTGAATTAAGCGAAGTAATGCAAGTGTATATTTATAATAAGTGTCTTTTTTAGAAGGCGTTTTTGATTTAATTTTTTTTTATGTGATTTTATTACATATTACTAAATTTGCAAAAATCGACAAAATTCAATTCAAATATTTAATATTTTTATTTTTACGACAATTATGAAGACATATATATTCAGTTAAATGTTTTTTTCCCATACCCAAAATGTAATTATGAAAGTCCAGTAATTTTTTTTTTTTGCCAATTTATTGGATTGAAAAACAACAATAATCGAGGGTATGATTCTAATCTAAAATTTTATTCAAATTTACAGTCGGCATCGTCTTGGCCACATTATAAGTTTATTGGCACTGATGTAACAGTGCGAATTATTTTAGAGCCCAAGACCACTTCATCCTTAACCAATTTCAGAAAGAAAACCAATTCCAATATATAATTGGCTTAGTAGTGGTACAAAATAGATGTATCTATAAGAAATAGTCAATTGCTGTGTTAATAGAGGTATTTTTTTCAAACAAGACACGTCGAAGTTAAGATAAAAGAAATTTTTCATTAAATGGCAGTTGATGTTCCAATTTCGTACTGAGCATGCGTACCCATTTTTATATTGTGCGCAATAGTTTAGTTTTTCGGTTTGAGATAATACTCAAAAATCTCCCAATTCGTTACGAACTTAATATTTAACAATTAAAAAAAAACACTACACTAACCTGGTACATCATCAATGAGAAATTCGTATAGCGTCGTCGATTTTGACATTTCCGTCGAAAAGAATTGATTTCTAAATTACTTTTGAGTTTACGCAATTATAGTAAGGCTAACCGTTTGCGCATTCCAATATATAGAAGAAGCATTCGACAATACTCCCCATGATACTATAATAGCGGCAGCAAGGAGAAAGAGTTGGGAATCGGTCACGATAAAATGGATGCATGCCATGCTAAAGATCCGAATGATAGCCACGGATCTAGGTGATAGCACACTGACTGCCTATATGGCTGTCCTCAGGGAGGGGTACTATCCCCAATTCTTTGGTCAATTATAGTCGACGAGCTCCTGGACCGTCTACGAGGCTACGAGGTAATATGATATGCTGATAAACTCGTCATTATCAAAGGCAAATATGACCTAATACTTTCGGAAAGGATACAATCTGCCTTAGAGGTGATAATAAACTGATGTCAGTCTAAAAACTTGAACATAAGCCCAAGTAAGACTGAGATAGTTCCATTTACAAATAGAAGGAAAACCCACTTAACACCACCTTCCATAAACGGAACACCAATACCCTTTTCGGATTAGGTCAAATATCTAGGTGTGATACTTGATAACAAATTCAACTTTAACAAAACATATAGAATGGACTCATGCCAAAGCAATAAAGGCGTTCCGGCCCTGCAAAAGCTTATTTGGTAGGAAATGGGGACTACAGCCCAAGATGATCTATTTATTTCTTTTTTAATTTATTTGTTCATTTTCTCATATAAGATCATAAGGGGGGATGCAAAATATAATACAACATAATTACTACTAGTGCTACAGAACAATATCCTCCCAATAGTCACCTATGGATCAATAGTATGGTGGACTAAAATATTACAACAAAAAGCTTACGCTACAAAAAATCCAAAGGTTAGCTTGTCTGGGTATCTATGACAATGCAAATGTTCCTAAACATCCCTCCGGTACATCTTCAAATGTAAAAGGAGACAATCAAAGGGGGTTACGCGTACAGAGGGAAAACAAATATACGGTTATCCAATAAGAGGTGTTATTTTGAATAGCCCGCTATTTCGGTAGATGTCACTTTTGAAGCTGTCATTTTTTGACATTTGACAAGTAGAAACTACTTCTTGTTCTTCTTCAATGGCGCTACAGCCAAAATCGGGCCTTGGCCTCCTGAACTTCAGGTTCCTTAACATTTTCATTATTTATTGCGGACGAGTTGTTAGCTCTTCGCACAACCCTCTATCTACGAATTTTTCATTTTCGTAGATTGAGGTAACCAAGGTATATTCAAGCAGGTAGCGTGCTTGGAATTATGCGTCGACCGGGATTTGAACTCACGACCTTCGCATTGTAAACCAAACACGCTACCCACTAGACTACACTCTAGTAGTAGAAACTACGCCATTAATAAAAATGGAACGATACACGCTTCAACAATGCATTGAAATTATTAAAATTCACTATTCTTGACTGATGAGGCCCATTTCCACCTCGGTGGCTACGTCAACAAGCAAAACTGTCGCATCTGGGGCTCGAAAAATCCAAGAGTTATTGTTGAAAAGCCTCTCCATCCTCAACGTGTAACTGTTTGGTGCGGTTTATGGTCCGGCGGGGTCATTGGACCTTTTTTTCGAAAATGAGGCTGGAGCAACAGTTACGGTGAATGGATTGCGCTATCGAGAGATGATTAATGATTTTTTATGGCCGAAATTGGATGATATTGATCTGGACAACGTTTACTTTTAACAAGACGGCGCTACGTGCCACACAAGCACCGAAACCATTGATCTTTTACGGGAAAAGTTTCAAAATAACACCTCTTATTGGATAACCCTATACAAATCGGGGGATTTTAGAAGTCACCTCAAAGTCCTAAAGAAACCGAAAATAAATCGGACTCTATGACGATAAATTTCAACTTTGAAACACCTTTCAAAGTTATAATTAAAGAACACAAAGATTGAAAATCCACGCTACCTGAAATGGAAGTGGAATCAACCATCTCGTATAAAGATGGCTCGCGCAGGGGGGACTGAAGCCGGAGTTAAAGTTCCTAACTTCTCGATCTCAAAACCAATCGGCAAATAAGCCACAATTTTCCAGGCTGAACTAATTGCAATGGAGCTATACATCCGAGGGCTCATCGCATTAAAACTATTTATATGTTATCGGATAGTCAAGCAGTTATCAAAGCCCTAGCACAACAAACACGGATCAAGGCTAGTTTGAGACTGCCTTCAAAACCTAATCATCCTGGGAAAAATGAAACACAGTTAGGGGGGTAAGGATAATGAAGAAGCAAACCACCTTGCAATAAACTGCCTTCAAAACCTCATCATCCTGAAAAAGGAATAAAGTAACATTAATATGGGTCGCAGGACATATGGAGATTGAGGGAAATGAAGAGGCAGACCACCGTGCAAAAAACGATCCAGAAACAAATTTTATTGTACCAGAGCTATTCTACGGAAAATCAAAAGGTCACAAATAGACTTCCAGGCTCATCAATTTCAAAAAAATTAATCCTAACACACAAAAAAAAAAAAAAATTCAGCAAGAGATTGATATTAGTACTCGAATCAGCCTAATGGCGGGCCACAGTGGAGTAAACCATCACCTTAAAAATATGGGTCTAGCTGAAACCGACTTCTACCGACTCTGTCTCAAAGATTCAGAAACAATAGAACATATCCTATGTTACTGCGAAGCAGTAGCAAGAAAAGACACAACCTTCTAGGAAAAGGTTTCCTTACAACCGATGAACTAGACAATATGGCTCCCTTAAACATACTTAAATTAGCCAAGGGTATCAAGTTGTGGTAGGGGAAAGGGGAAATAAACGCACAATAGGTCGAGAAAGTCGAATTGTTTCAAATTAAAAAAAAAAAACAATTATGTTACTCAAATCGAGCGTCAAATTAAAGTTTCGAGCTGTTTTGTTATAATAATTCGCTTCGAGATGACATTGAGTTAAATGAACACGTTTCGAGCTTAAGTTAAGCCATGCACCTTAATATCGAGCTATTTTGCAGATGGAAACAGTTTTTGCTTATGAACGATGTGTTTTCAGTCTAAAAAAATTCTTAGCTAGTAGCTAGTATATTTACACAAACATTTAGTTTCTTTAATAGGTCGCTGCAAAAGCTTATCAAACTTTTAAAGTAATTTCAATGCCGGTTTAGTCCTAGCTAGAGTCACTCCATGCAAGAAGAAGACACTGTATCAGAGTTACAGTATATCCGTGCAGTAGACCTACTACCTGAGTTGCCTGTGTTAACACGTTTTTCATGAGAGACCTCCGAACTTCGACGTCCTTAACTCCGAAAAAGAGTGAGACAGTCCACGACACTTCTTATCTCTCATTCTCGAACATTGCGTTCTTAGAGCTTTCACTCGCGTTATATTTCAATTGGGATGACCAGTGCGCGGGGCATGGTCAGCGGTTCTCTTCCACTAAAATTTCATCATATTTTCAGTATGGCCCAATTGAATTATTTTTTATCTTATTTACATGAATAAATTATTTATTGTAATATTTTGATAAAGGTAAGACGTCTTACGATTTTTATGTGAAAATGACCCGCGAGAAATGCATTATTTGCAGAAAAGGAAGAGACGAAATATTGCTGCCAGTTATATTAAAGTTATCACAATATTTAAATATACTCGTATATCTACAAAAATTCAACTATATACCGACATTTATAATAAAATTTCACTGTAAGCTTGAGAGAGAGAAAACACATGTCTGTTTTCGAAACCAAGACCGATGTTTTGCAGAGTCCTTACACTAGGTATACTGCGATCAGAATCTGGCAGATATGTCACAATCAGCACCTGCGAATTCACATTCCCTAATTCCCTGTTCATAGAGTGGTGAGTTTAGAGGTTTTCTTTTGTAAATTTCATCTACCTTCAAAATTTTCGTTTGTGGCTTTTTAGTTACTACTACTACAATGGCGCTACAGCCCAAATCGGGCCTTGGCCACCTGACATCCAGGTTACTTAACATTATTATTATGTATTGCGGAAGGGTTGTTAGCCCTCCGCACAACCCTCTATCTACGATTTTTTCATTTTCGTAGATTGAGGTAACCAAGCAGGTAGTGTGCTGGAATTATACGTCGACAGGGATTTGAACTCACGACCTTCGTATTGTAGACCAGCACAATACCCACTAGGCTACACCCTAGCTTTTTAGTTAAGTATCATAAACCGCGCAGAGTTCTTGATGTTAACAACGTACCGACACTTTTTTAAATTTCGCTCCAAATATAGGGCTTCACCTCTGCCAAACTATGGTGAAGCGCCTCTAGTGTCCTGGCTAGAATTACTGCATATCACAGTTTAAACAAACATACCCAGTTCACAAACTTGAAAGAACTTCTCGAAATAAACACACCAATATGCGTACAATCTACACGCCCACATGCGTATAATCGACGTCTGAAATGTGCCTTAGTCATAATATATTTAAATTTTTGGAAGGTATAATCTTCCACCAATCAAAATCTTTCATTTGAGAAGTAGAAGTTTATTATACGAAAAATTTCTCTGTCTGTGGGCAAGATAGGAAGCCCTGTCTACTCTGCCTTCTTTGTACTCAGCTGTATACGCGTGGCCTTTTCGGCTCTCGCGAAATTGGCCTCGGGACCGTTAATGGGCGATATTTAAAAATTCGACGAGATAGAAGTACGCGCTTTTACTAAAAATGACTTCGGTTTGAAAATTTTCCGTTCTGTGCTGGAACCTGATGTCCAACTCTCTAATTGGAGAGGATCAAAGCTCTGTACAGTTCAAGGCGGGTGTGTTCATTGGTTGGAGCCATAACAAAAATGATAGCTTAATACAAATTTTCTCGCTTTCGTATGGAGCAGGTATGGCGGGCGTCGTAATGCCCGGACTTATTTTTAAATACAGTGTGATAGTGAAGTGTTTGCAAAATATTTACTTGGCATTTTAATTAAAAAAAAGCGCAAAGTTATATCTCGGATCGGAGAGATCCGCCCTTTATATTTTGCGGAGTTGTCCAGTAAATTTTCACACGGAAAACTGTAAAATTTTTTTTATTACGAAAAAGTACGCACTCGTGTAATGTTTCTGTGCGAAATTTGATTTAATTGGGTTTTTGTGTTGTTTTCGGTAAATCGCATTTTTACGACAAAAACATCCAACAATGGTATAGGTGGTCTTATGAAATGGTGAAATCCATGACGGCATGCCAACTCGAGTCAAACAAGACGGCCGCTACGCCAGTTGTGCCCGACTTATAGTGTGTAAAATATTGCGAGTGTTCGTTCCTATACAATAGCTCTAATCTTGGCTATCTATAATTTCAGAAATCTGTTGAATGCATTCTTTAATTTCAAATTACCTTATCTTAAAAAAAAAAGAAGTTAATTGGTAGTCTTGGTCCCTTGATCGCGTTTTGCTCGAAACTAAATTTTTTATGCAGTCGGCGTACGCGAACAATTAAAAAATTATTGAGCCGATCGAATAAGATTTAATTTCTATTTATTTGCAATTGAATTCCCTTTTTCCTAGCAAAAAAGAGAATCATAATTTTTGAATGAATGTTATTTTTAAAAATCGAAAAACAATTCATTTTATCAAAAGTAGTTGATTTTTTAAACAAATATTGGTTACTTTTTAGTGACAAACGAAGGAATGAAGTGTATTTGGGTTCCTTTTATTTTTCTTTTCGATTTCAGCACCTGTAATGGAATGGGGCGAAATTGCTGCGACACCCAAACGTTAGCAGAATTAATGTTAATTGAATGTTAAATAACTATTCATTATTTTAATAGGTTTTTGCTTCTCTTGAAAAGTTATACATATTTTTCAATTTATCCTTTTCTCAGGAACTTCGGATGATATCAAGTTTTTTTTTAATAATGATACAATTGGCTGGCACTTCACTGGCGGGTTTTTCTAAATTCCCTTCAGATTTTAAAACATTTTAGTCTGACCTACATAAGAACAAAATATCTGCTAATAAGTCGGACGCAACTTTATTATTCTTGGAGCAAGTTGAGGAGGCGTGCGAAGCCAATTTACAGGATAGGGTAGATCAGGGAAGACTAAGTAAACGGGCAGGACTGTCGCCAATTATTAAACACTTAACTGCGATTACGATCAATAGCTATAGTGCAGGGGTGGGAGGGGGAGAAGGTGTTAATAAGTTTTTATTTAATTGCTTGAATCATGTTCAAAATTATCTATATAGAATGTTAGTTTTGTAAACGGAGTTGCATAGAATTCCTATGAAATTCGGTGTATTTTATATTCACAAAAGGGGGTAGAGGAGGCGTGGGAATCGCAAACTTTGTGATGCAACTTTACTTTTTTTAAGGCATCGAATTTAATTAAGGAGGTCACCCTTTAATGCATTACACAATTAACTCGGATAAAATTTGGGTGTATTATGGAAAATAGGGTGGAGAGACGGAAATGATGGTGAAGATTATTCTTGATGGACTGGAGGTTATACCTACTTGGGAAAACGATAGCCGGCAATGTATTCCAAAGTCTGGACGTTAGGGAGATGAATGACTGTCTATATTTCACTGTACGAGTAAGAAAACGGTTGACGGCATACTCGCGCGCGCGTTTAGCTTGACGAGTATTTCGGGGAAAGGTGAGTGATCTAAGTTCCGCACTACATTTACCATGAAAGTAGCGATAGTAAATGCTGAGTACTCCGACGTTTCTGCGAAACTCGAGGTAGTCAATAGAAACCGTAACAGATTCATCTCCAATTAGTCGGAGCGCATGTTTTTGTATCGAGCAGGGCAAGGTGCGTTTTGGGATCTTCAGCCCATAAATACAAATTGTACTCTAAACGAGGTCGAATGTAGGCCTTGTAGATGGTAACTATGTCGGGAGGCGTAAAATATTTTTTGCATTTGCGAAGAATACCTTGGCTTTTGGAGGTATCAAGGGCAACATCAAAAACGTGTTTGCTCCAATCAAGGTGGTTATTTAAATAAGCTTGAATAAGCTCATCTGAAGAGCAAAGTGGTACGCCGTTAAATACTAAATTCGACGACGCCGCTGGAACATCAGGTTCAAGAGAAAGATGACAGGTCTGTGTTTTGGCGGCGTTGGATTCTACTCCATTTTTCCTGCTCCATTCCAGGATTATGTCGAGGTCGGTGCTCAGCGAACCGAATAAATCTGCGTTTGGAAGCAACAAATTGCTTGTGAGATTCCGCAGTGGAGTCGAATTCAAAGGTGTTATTTAAAGTACTGTCATCTGTAAAACTGGATTAGATTCAGAGTAGAAAACAAAGGGTTAATAATAATTACCAAGAACAGAGTGGGCAATAAGACAGAACCCTGAAGGACACCGGAGTTGATTGAAAAAAAACTATCAATCCGTTGAATAAGGGAAGCATCGAGGCTAATGGCCTTGAGATTTAAAATAAGACATTCGTGCCATACTCTGTCAAAAGCTTTCTGCAATGCCAAGTGCAAGAATTTGACCTTCGCCGTATTTGTGCAAGCAGTAGTTCCAACGCTCCGTCAGATAGACCAATAGATCTCCCGTCGACCTTCCAGAATGGAAACCGTATTGACGATCATGGATAAGCTGTTTTTCCTCGAGATAATGAATATTGATAGCATATGTCTTGGAGATCCATTTGAGCAATTTAAGGCAAGAAGAAGTTGTTTATCATCTCACGGTAACGAACGCCGTTCACGGTGACTGCATTGCCGTCCGCATTCTCGAAGAAGAACGGTCCAATCACTCCCCCAGCCCAAAATGCGCACCCAACAGTGACTCGCGATGGATACATGGGACGATCAATTATCACTCCTGGATTCTCAGTTCCTCAAATGCGACAATTCTACTTGTTGACATAGCCATCAAGTTTGAAATGCGCCTCATCGAAAAAACAACGACAATTTCTAACCGTCTCCGCAAAACTCTCACCATTTCGGTAGTGGATCCGCGCGTCCGTGTAATTCTCCATCAGTAAAGCCCAATGTGCACACAATACAACTGTCAAACAAGAATGCTGCACGACCGACACAAAAAAGTGGAGCTAAATTCAAAATAGGCGGTCTTAATAGGACACCCTTTACATCAAACAAATGTATGCACATACCAAATTTAATTTTTTTATCTTTTAACAGAACAGAAAATTAGTGAAATTTTTCAACATTTTGCCTCGCCACCTCCCTTCCCTTACACCCCCCCAACTTAACAAATTTAACAAAATTATAGGACACAATTTCAACTTAATATCTGTGTTGGATTTTGAGAAATAGCAGTTTGAAATTTTGAAAAGTATACCAATTTTGTGATGCTCTCCATCTCCCGCCACTATAATGCCTAAATTTGATATTTTTCTTATATTCCACTAGTATAGCTATAAGACACAATTTCGTTTCATTTGCATAGCATACGAGATAATCGAGATATTAATTTTTAAGTGTTTTTCTTTGCACGCCTCTTTGACAATCCCCCTTAGAATTATTGACCTCCCTGTAAGGTGATTATGGTGGATCTGTATGCCACCTGATTTGTCCTAAAATATTAATTTCTTTTGGTAAGTAATTCCGAAGATATAATCATTTGAAAAAAACAAAAATTTCGGTCAAAAATTTGTATTTAGGCCCCCCTTTCGGACCACAGTGGATAAGCAAAATTATTTTTATAATTTGTCCCACAAACCCCTCTACAGGTGTGTCGAATTTGAGCTTTCCAGCTAGAACCATGGTTGAGATATTCGAGTTAGTACTTTTAAGTTCTAGCACTACCTCCAACGTCCCCTTAACCCCAACATCTCCTACAATTAGTGTCCGCCTAAGATCAGCGCCCATCTATAATTAACCCAAAAATGAACTTTCTGTCTTTAAGGGTTTTATGTGTGGTTTTTTTTTTGTTGCTTTTTTAGAATAATTTAGTCATGCAACGTGAAAAAAAACAGGAATTCAGGGTAGCAAATTTTTTTTTCAAGTTGATCACAATTCTTATAATAAAGTAAAATCAACATTTCAACATTCCGAGAAACACGTAATAAATTTTTTTTAAATCCTGCAGTGAATGTTCTTGCTATAAAATAAGCCAAATAAAGCATGCAAAGTTTGAACAAGGTCGGCTGAGTAGTTTTGCAGAAAGAGGTTTTTTTTTTACAGAATGAGCTGTGTTATAGGCAATTTCGGCCTTTATGTGCAATGCACAAACACAGTTATGGAGGGAAGGAATGGAATTGGGAAGATAGGGGTACCTGTATTTTCAAAGTAAATTGACAAGGTCTACTACCCCCCTAAAATTTTTTTTTAGATCCGATACCACAAGAGCTGTCGAAGGAAATTTTTTTTCTTTTCTCGTTCATGATGACGCACTTTGTGCGACTCGCGGCGGAAACAGTTTTGGTGATTCCACATAGCGAGAACGATTCGCGACGAGAAAGTTCCTTTTTTTTTTTAAGCATCGAACTCTAGGGGTTACCTTTTATTGTTTCTCAGATACCATAAGTTCTTATACGGGAGCCATATCGCAGTGTCAGGAGAAAAGAGCTTTGAGAATAAGAGAGCTGACGATTTATTAAAGTTCGGAGGATCAAAATAGCAATATTTTATTTTCAGCAATTACACTGTCGGCCAAAAGTTTGAAACCATTTCGAATTTTTTTTATTACCTATTAAAACTCAAAAAATATTTCAAAATAAATTGCCAACTGCACATGTACATCTTCTATATCCTTACGGAATATCCAAACAGCAAATTCTTTTGTTTAATTATCAAGAAAAGGTACAATAAACGCATCGTTTCCAAATATCAACGAATGCCGAGCATGAGCAAGCCAGGTAGAGTGATTGTTATTTCCTTATGACTCCCAGGTAATCATTTATTTAACAGTTGTTTTACTTTTACCAACATTTATGGTTGTGATATCATCCAAAAACCAGGGATTTTATATTAGGATACACTATTTTATCGAAGTTATTCACACACTGTCTTGTTTAGTCTGATTTTGTGGTTACTACTATCGAGATGTCTTAAAAATGAGGAAAAACAGGGAATCAGCACCGAAAAACGATCTGCCATCATTGTACTACTTATTGCAGGAAAAATCTGAACGTGTGATTGGTGCCCAGTTGAGATTATTGAAGATATGTGTTCATCGCTGAATCGTTCGATACAAGGAAACCGGCAGTAATCAGGATCGTCCACGCTCAGCAACCACTTCTAGCGTGGATCATTTCATTGCTGTTACCAGCTAGTAGAATAGAAATCCGACCCAAACCTGAATCACTTATTACTGTAAAAAGACGATTGAGAGACGCTAATTTGTTTGACCACGTTGCCGTCTGAAAACCCCTATTAAAGACGCAGAACAAGAAACGAATGCAGTGGCCCCTTACCCATCGATATTGGACGGAAGAAGATTTCAAAAATGTTCTTTGGTGAGTGACAAATCCAAGTTCGAAATATTTGAAACAAAAAGGAGAATTTTTATTCCACGTAGTGACGGAGAAAAGGTGCTACCAAATTGTGTGGTGCCATCTGTGAAGCACGACGAGTATGGACTGGATCCAAAGAATTATCAAAAAAGAACATTTTGTATTGTTGATTTTCGAAACAAATGCAATTCCCATCGGGCTGAGAATCATTAGCGATGCGTTCATTTTCCAACAAGATAGCGACCTAAACAAAGTTCAAAATTATGCAGAGGCTTTTTAGAACAAAAATAACCGAATAGTAGTAAGGGTCACAGAGCGTAATCGTGATCTGGTACATGACGCAGCATAAACTCTGTGAAAAGCCCACTACAAATAACATCAACTACTCTGCTACTGAATCCTATCTCCACCTCCTCACGGTAGCCACTGAGTGTTTTGTTCAAAACGCGCCTCTAATCGGCACTGCCCCTCCGGTTGGGGGTTGGGCGAAACGCTGACGTCTCCCCGGAAAAAAAACTCACGTGTCCAAGAACCCGGATTATAGCCTCGGATTGGACTAATCAAACGGCATCGAGTATGGCAATGGAAAATGGACTATTCTTTTGGATCTTGGAATGTGTGTTCAATACATCGAACGGGTGTACTACGGGAACTTTTTCAGGATGTCTCGTAACAACATCAGCATCATCGCTCTCCAAGAAACGAAATGGCTCGGAAGCGGAAGTCAACGATTGCAGATCTCGCACGATTTTTACCAGCGGGAAAAAGCAAGGAAGCAGAGAATTCGGTGTCGTCTTTGTGGCAGATAATGCGTTCAAACAACTCGCAATGAAATTTATACCGATCAACGAACGAATCTGCTTAATCCGGTTCAAGTTGAAGTTCTTCAGCGTTTGGTTTATCAACTGCCACGCTCCTACAGAGGAGAAAGATGATAACATTAAAGACGAATTCTATGCCCGACTTGACAGCATTTTAGACGGGCTGCCCTCCAATGACATCAAAAATCCTAATAGGAGACTTCAACGGTAAAATTGGCATAGCCTCCATAATGAAACGTACGAAAATTGCCAAAGATTTAGTAACTTCGCCTGCAGTAAGAACCTAGTCATAAGCTCCACCTGCTTCCCGACCGCAAACTACCCTCTGTAAGGACGAAGAAGGCTACATCATAAGCGACGCTACCGAAATCAATGCACGATGGGTTCAGTACTTCCGAACATTGTTAAATAGAACGACATCACAGACTGAACCGTTTATAATTCCGGAAAATCAACTAACAGTCCTACATAATTTAAGATCGTATAAGGCGCCCGGAATTGACGGAATCCCTGCAAAGCTCTTGACAGAAGGTGGAACAGAGCTTACCAGTATTTAAATTAATTGTTAAAATCTGGACAACTCATAAATTACCCGACGGCTGGCGGAAAAGCATTATATGTCCGGTATATAAAAAGGGTGACCATTTACGTTGCGAAAATTACAGAGGAATTTTTTTGTTGTGTACATGTTACAAAATTTTAATGAAAATTATCGAACAAAGACTCAGTGAATACGCTAACAACATCATCGGAGAATGTCAAGGTGGCTTCAGATCGGGATGATCGACAACGGATCAGTTCTTCTCAGTAAAACAGGTGCTAGCAAAATGCTAGGAATATCATATTAATGTGCACCAACTTTTCGTCGATTTTTGTCAACCATACGATAGTGTCGACCGTAATGCTCTGTACAGAATAACGATTGAACTAGGTATCCCACCGAAACTAGTTCGGTTAGTAAAAGCCACGATAGAAAACAATGAGAGCCAATAGAGTCAGGTCTCAAACAAGGAGATGGTCTCGCCCCCATGCTCTTTAACTTGGTGCTCGAGTATGTCGGCAGGAAGGCAAATTCAGTAACCTCAGGACACCAGAGGTACGCTACTCGTACAGTTGGTGGCGTACGCAGACGACGTGGATATTCTGACCCGATCAATACTTTGCGTTACGGAGGCATTCCAGGATTTGGAATCGGCAGCTGGTGAAGTAGGCTCTGGGTCAATGAAACGAAAACTAAATACATGCCCCAGACACGAAGGACTGAGAGAGAACATTACTATGGGCGAACACAACTTCGAGCAGGTGGATGAATTCGTATACCTGGGAGTCCTTCTCACAAAATACAGCAATGAGCGACATGAAATTCAAAGAAGAATCACGACAGCTAAAAAAGCATTTTATGCGTTCCTCCCTATAGTGAAATCAAGGAAGGTACATCGAAACAATAAACTACGCATCTACAAGATATTAATTCGTCGTGTGCTGCTATATGGATGCGAAACGTAGATCTTGACGCGGATGTCGGAGAATTTAATCGACACATTTGAGCGAAAAAATCTTCGGAAGGTGTACGGAGCAGTTAAGGAAGAAAATGATTGGCGAATTCGATACAACCATGAGCTGTATCAACTATATGACAACATCTATCGTGATCAAACTGCGCAAGCTACAATGGGCTGGCCACGTGGAGCGAATGCACGAGGAACGAATCCCAAAACGAGTACTCAAGGGCATAGCTCAAGGCAACCGACCGCAGGGGAAGCCACGAAAGTGATGGTAGGACTCAGTCAACGCAGATTGCAGATCGCTTCTCGATTTTTCAAACTGGAGGACGCGGTCGTTGGACCGAGACAACTGAAGGAGGTGCATCCGGGAGGCCAAGGCTCGATATGGGCTGTAGCCCATTGTAACATCATTTTTAGAACAAACAGAAGCGGAAGATGTATTAAAAAACATAATGTGGCGTCCTAAGAGCCCCGATATCAATCCGATCGAACTTCTATGGGAAGAACTCGATAGAAACGTTCGTGATCGGTGCCCCTCGTCACATGAAGACATGTGGAAGGCTTTAAATCAAAGCTGGAACAAAATATCACAAGACACAATCGATAAATTGATTGCTCGTAAGCCGAGGCTGGTAGAAACAGTTATAAAATGCAATGGAGGATTTTTCGATGAAAAATCAGCTTAAGCAGTTTTTACCTTTAAAATGTACGTTCAGTGATTGATAATTTGTCTATACTTAGATTAATTTTATTTCTTAGGTTGTATATTTCGTGATGATTAAATTCCTTTTTGAAAATACCAACAAGTTTTTGAGTTTTATTTAATTTCCTCGTTTTCCTTAGTATGGTGTCAAACTTTTGACCGGCAGTGTACTTGTTTAAAACGCATAAATATTTTTTTTTAATAGATGTTACTTTATGGAGTTACAATACAAACACTGATCACACATACACAGCAGATTTTTGATCTCACCAAACCACTAGAAAGAATTCTACAACAGTGTAACTTATTTGAATTAGCTACATTGCATCACGTTTAAAAAAACCTCACGTCTTCAATAAGTTCAATCATTTTCATAAAATTTGTTCCCATGACCAGGCGAAAATAAATAAATGTTTTCAATTCAATATTTTGCTTTCAAATAATTTATAATACAATAAAAAAGAATATTTTACTACATCGGACATAAAAATGGTAGTTCTCCAATATGAACATATTTGTTTTGTGTTTTTTTTTTTTTACAATTTGTCACCAAAGCTTTAAGCAACTTTGATGATGGTATAAAAAATGACTTTAAGTCATTCGAAACATTTTCCAGTAGTGTTTCGTTTCAAAAGAAAATTTAAAAAAAAATTAAATTTTGATATTTTTTAAGGTAGGTATATTTTTTTAACATAATTTGTTTTAATATGAGATTTTATAGAAAAATTCTGGAAGAATTATGAGAGATATACATATAAAAAAAAATTTCACGCGTTTATTATTTATAAATATATATAAATGTGTTTTTTTTTTTGTTTAATTATGATTTCTGATTGAAATCTTTTGCATTGAATAAAACTTTCTGTTTGCTTGAAAGGACGAATAAGCTTTGCGTATAATTAAAAATACATATAAACGGCAGTTAGCGTTTTTTCTTTCTTCTTAACAATGAATATTGTCGTTTATTTTTATTTATTTATGAAATATTTTCTTCTAAGGATCAAGCTTAATAATTTACTTGTAGCACAAAATACAAATCTTTGTTTTCTTTTCTCAATATGATTTTTATTTTTAGGTTTTAATTACAACAAAATTGCAACATTATCGAGATTCTGTTTGATGACAGATTATCTTTTTTTAGAATTATTCGAATTCCTGTTTTTAAATTTGATTTTTATCCAATGCATGTTTATTTGGCAGTGCAAGCGAAATTACTTTTATTTTATTTTTTTTTCGATTTCAATCAAATATTATGTTCAATGATGTTTAACACCAATATGTAAAATAGTCACTTTTTTATGGTTTTCTGCTTGATTTTGTTTTTAATAAATCTTTGAACTTATCTACTAAAAATATAATTACAAACTAATAATAAATGTATGACGACTTACATTAATATCATTTTTTTTTTGTTTTTTAGTGAAAAAATATAATGGAAATAAAAATGGAAACTATTTAGAATAATTGAAAATATTAATTACTTTGTAAATTTTCATTTCTGGTCAGAAATGAATTTCGAAAAAAAAACATAAATAATCAGTCGATAAAAAGTAAGTTTTGTTGATTTTTTCCATTCCTCAATTTTTTTTTGTGACAATTATTACATTTTTAATTAGTAGGTAGGAGTTCTTTTCTTTTTTTTTTGTTAATTTATGGCGAAACGTATGGTGGAGGTTTTCTATAGGATGGAGTTACGGGCGATTTGCCACGTTGTTCTCGTCCACCCATCATAACTGCTGGTGGAGGTACATATTCGTCGACGTCATTATCGCCTAGGAGATGAAAATAAAATGAAATATTAACAATTCTCAGTTAATAATTCGTACAATCAATATTCGTACTGTTGTATGATGGCGGCAATAATGGTGGCTTTTCGTCTTTAAGTATTATCGGTGATTTATTACCGATTTCGGGCTTCTCGTCTAATTCGTCCTGGAATATGACGGGAATACCTTTCGAACGGAACGATCGTCGTTCTTCTTCGTCACCTGAAATTATTGTATTTACTGACACGATCAAGATTATCAATTAAGTTTGTTGCCGTTTCCCTTATATTTGAATTTAAATTGTTATTTAAGAAAGGATCTTTGATGTTAAGAAACAATACATATAAAATATGGTTAACGTTAGTTGGAGAAATAATAATAAAAATGCATGCCATGTTAATAGGGGTAATAGGGGTGCAATGTGAAATAATCAATTCATGCCGAGTTTTTCGTAATTTTTGATCTAGTTGAAAATTGAATTTCTAGTCCGCTCTGAGGTCCGTTGAAAAATGGTGTTGCAATCATTAACTAGCCATCCTGGGTGTAGTGCGTTGGTCTACAATTCGAAGATCGTGAGTTCAAAGACCGGTCGACCTATAACTCTAGCATACTGTGGGTATATCTGGCTTACTTCAATCTGCGAAAATCCAAATTCGTAGATGGAGGGTTGTGCAAAAGGCTAACAACCCTTTCACAATAACAAATAAAATGTTAAGGAACCTGAAGGCCAGGAGGCTAATGCTCGATTTGGGCTGTAGTGCCATTGAAGACGAAGGAAACTCATAGACTAACCATTAATTTAAATAACATGACAGTGGTGCTGTTTACTCTAAGAAGATCGTTTGGGCTGTTTAAGTCACCCACGCTTTCAGGCACAACCATTCCTTTCTTCATTGATGTTAAATACTTTCAAGAAGCTACAATGGGCTGGTCTACACAAGATGATATGCAAAATTAGGACAGAGGAAAAAATGGCTGATGATTGGCGTAAAAGCATCATATATCCAATTCACAAGAAAGGAAACAAACTCTACCATGAGGATTATAGAGTCATTGTTGTTTACGTGCTACAAAATACGATAAAAATAATTGGACGTCGTCTTATATACCTAGTCTAGCCATAAATATTGTTACAAGGTTTGGCAACCCTGCAGAAAGGAACCGTTATATTGCATTTCTTAAAAATTGAGCTAATCGCTATAGTACGCTTGTGCTTGATGCATTTGTCATCATTTGAGTTTAATTTTTAGTGTAGTGAACATGGATTGGGGTGACAAAGAAAATAGAATTTCTGTGATTGCACTTCATAAAGTAGGAATGCAACCAAGTGATATTTTTAAGACTCTGCATACCCTTGGTATAAGCCGAATGTTTGTATATCGGGCTATTGAAAGATTTAATGATACGTCTGGAGTAAGTGACCGTGAAAGAAGTGACCGTCCGCGAACTACTCGAACACCTCAAGCGGTTAAAGCTGTGCGCGAGAGAATTCGCCGTAATCTTCTTCGGAAACAAGAAATTTTATCGCGTGAGATGAAAATACCCCAAAGAACAATTTCACGTATCATCAAAAGTGACTTGCGGTTGGGTGCTTATCGTAGATCTACCGGGCATTTACTAACAGATTCGTTAAAAAAAAATAGAGTGGAAAAATCAAAACGATTACTTTGCCGGTACGCAAACCAAGAACACCGTAAAATTTTGTTTACGGACGAAAAATTTTTTACTGTCGAAGAAACATTTAATAAACAAAACGATAGGGTTTATGCTCGCAGTGCCAGAGAAGCTTCTCAAGTTGCCCAAAAGGTTCAAAGAGGTCATCATCCAGCCTCAGTAATGGTTTGGTGGGGTGTTAGCTACAACGGGGAGACAAAGTTGCATTTTTGTGAGAAGGGCGTCAAAACGTCTGCCAAAATTTATCAAGAAAGTGTCCTTGAAAGTGTAGTGAAACCTCTCAGCACGTCATTATTCAAAAATCAGCCTTGGAGTTTCCAGCAAGATTCTGCACCAGGTCATAAGGCGAAGTCAACTCAAAAATGGCTTGAAGAAAATGTTCCAGATTTTATTAAAGCTGAAGATTGGCCTTCCTCTAGCCCAGACCTGAATCCGCTGGATTAAGAATTATGCTCTGTCTTAGAGCAAATGACGTGCTCTAAAAGACATCCTAATATCGAATCCTTAAAGAAGTCTCTTACACATGCAGTCGCCAACTTTCCGATTGAAGTCGTGCGTGCTTCCATAGATAAGTGGCCAGCTCGATTAAAGGCTTGTGTAAAGGCAAAAGGCAATCACTTCGAATAACTTGTTGCAATTTCCGTTGTTGACAATGCATTTAATAAATAAACAATGATTTCTTAACATATAACACCTCTTTTATTGAACAGTGCTTCAAAAAGTTTGTAACAGTATTTATGGCTAGACTAGGTATATATATATATATATAATAAACTATACTAACGAAATAATTCACGAATACCAAGGTGCATTTAGAGACGGGACAATCGCTTGAGAAATTCTGGGAATATAACACAGACGTGCACCAAATCTTCGAAGATTTTATATACGACAGTATCGACAGGAGGGTACTACTGTACTAAATCATACTTGATTTTTGATTTCCTCAAAACTAGTCCGACTCACGAGACTCACAATGACGAACACATATTCCTAAGAGACAATACAAACCGATTCTATAACCAGCTCTCGAATGGAATGTGGTTTAAAGCAGAGAAATGGTCTAGCACCCACGTTTAACTTGGTGCTAGAGTATGTCGTCCGAAAAGTCCCATTCGACACCAATGGCACACTACTACTCAAGTCCACTCAACTAGTACCTTACGCTGACGACAGAAGCATCCTCGCAAGATCATTCCCCTGTCTTAACAAAGTATTTGTGAATCTTGACTCCACCAGAAAAAAAGTCGGATTGCGCATTAACGAGAGCATAGCAAAAGTAATGACGCAAACAAGAAGGAGAACGCCAATCAGACAAAATATAACAATTGCAGAGAATAATTGGGAGAGTGTAAACTACTTCATATATCTTGGGGCTAATATAGCTAAGGCAACGAAATGGACGGGGATCAATCGACGGATCATAATAGCAAATAAAACATATATTCGGTACTTCCAGTTGTATCAACTTTTCATCAAGCTACGTAAACTGCAGTGGGCTGGCCATGCAGAGCGAATTAGAGATAGATGAGTCTCCTAACGTGCTCTTAAAGGCAAAGCGAGTGTAACAGGCCAGTATGAAAACGACGCAAGTGATGGAAAGACTCGGCTATTAAATATAGCAAGGTCATTGTAAGAATTAGCAGCGGAGGACGCGGTCTTTGATTGAAACGATTGGAGGCGACGACTTCAGGAGGCCAGAGCCCGATTGGGCTGTTGCACCATTGATGATGAACTTTTCATAAGACTCATCTCTCATCTACAATGGCACTACAGCCCAAATCGGCCCCTGGCCTCCTGACATTCAGGTTCCTTAACATTTATTCATTACTTATTGTGGAAGGGCTGTTAGCCCTTCGCACAACCCTCTTTCTACAAATTTTTAATTTTCTTAGATTGAGGTGACCAAAGTATATCCAAGCAGGCAACGTGCTGGAATTATTTATTGTGTCGACCGGGATTTGAACTCACGACCGTCGCATTACAAGACCAACACGCTACCTACTAGGCTACACCCTAGACTATGACATGGAATCAACACGGCCCTGTGAACAAGTAACAGATTGACAGACGAAACCTAGGGGATAAGATCAAGCATCAATCTATGGATGTAAAAAAGCCCATACTCACCTCTCAGCGAGGGGTATGGTAGGATAAAATTACACAAACTACAGCTAAAGCTAAGTTGGAGATACTAAAAAGGTTGGCTTGGGTATCTGTAAGCGAAGCAATGCGAATAACTCCTACTGTAGAGACAATATCAAATTTGCCGCCGTTTCAGCTCCTTATAAAAATGGAAGCCAGAAAAGCAGTCAGTAGGGCACGAATGGGTACTCACCTAAATTCGCGCCCCAGAGGCCTTGCTAAAGTCAGTACAGAAATAATGGAACATCCAACTCTAAACTTGGTGACCGATCAATTGATAACAACTTTTGATTTCGTGAAACCTTTCTAAATACAAATACCGACAAGGACAGAATACACTGAACCATGTAGGTACGCAATATATAAACGTGAAGATGGGAGATACTTAGACAAGGATCTACGTTTGCTCTAATAGTCAAGCCACAGTTCAGCATAGTATCATCGAAATATATTGTTGCATGTCAGCCCTAGCCATTTATCGATTGTTCGCAATCTTCAGCTGTGCAGAATAATATTCTGCGCACACATCAAATGGATGAGGTATTACCAATTTCTATCTTTGGAGACTAGCGACTCCACAGACCCGAGCTAACCATCCCCCTGTGGGATGGGGGCAGTATAATTTACCCACAGCCAGTCCTGCTTGCCCTACAAATGGCAAATGGACACTCACTGGATCATGGGCTTATTAGCCGTGGTCTTAAATCCTACCTGATACGAGAAACGGATACATCGCCTTGAATACGGACGGATTCTATGGTAACGGACTATGATTGGCTTCTGGAACGTACGAACATTGTTTAACGGGGGAAGGGCAGGGGTCACTCGGTCCTTGCACCGCCAATCAGTGATCGACCGTGAAATGGAGAACTATAACATCCAAATCTTGGGCTTGAGCGAGGTCAGGTGGACAGGATCAGGAGAAGAACCGGGGTTCATTCTTCTCCTGAAGAAGTGGAAACACCATTCTGTACGTTTGTCCTAAGAGTGAAGCCAAAAATGGCGTAGCGGTCGTCCTTACAGCGAGAGCGAGAAACAGTCTCATCAGCCGGGAACCAATCTCGGATAGGCTTATCGTCGTCAGGCTCAGGATCAGTGTCAGAAACGTCACAATTCTACAGTGCTATGCACCAACTAATACCACAACAACTGGTGACAAAGAGGAGTTTTATAGCCAACTGAGTGCCACCTGCGAACGTGTTCCATTGATATTATTATCATCTCAGGAGATATGTATGAACGCCCAGGTTGGCTCTGACAACACTGGACTAAAACACGTCATGGGGAAGCATGGTGACCCTTGGATCGACCTTGGATTAAGAGACTCGAAAACGGCGAATTATTTGTGGAGTTTTGTAGTACTCCGCGAATGGTCAACGGAGGCATTTTTTTTCCACACAACAGTCACCTTAAAACATCTTGGGTTTCCCCTGATGGTGTTACTTAGAACCAGATCGACCATTTGGCTATAAGTCGCCGATGAAGAAGATGTCTCCTCGATGTGCGAGCGAGGGGGGTAGTTGTAGGAAACACTATTCTGTACGTTTGTCCTAAGAGTGAAGCCAAAAATGGCGTAGCGGTCGTCCTTACAGCGAGAGCGAGAAACAGTCTCATCAGCCGGGAACCAATCTCGGATAGGCTTATCGTCGTCAGGCTCAGAACCAGTGTCAGAAACGTCACAATTCTACAGTGCTATGCACCAACTAATACCACAACAACTGGTGACAAAGAGGAGTTTTATAGCCAACTGAGTGCTACCTGCGAACGTGTTTCATTGATATTATTATCATCTCAGGAGATATGTATGAACGCCCAGGTTGGCTCTGACAACACTGGACTAAAACACGTCATGGGGAAGCATGGTGACCCTTGGATCGACCTTGGATTAAGAGACTCGAAAACGGCGAGTTTTGTAGTACTCGGCGAATGGTCAGTGGAGGGACCCTTTTTCCACACAAGAGTCACCTTAAAACATCTTGGGTTTCCCCTGATGGTGTTACTTAGAACCAGATCGACCATTTGGCTGCAAGTCGCCGATGAAGAAGATGTCTCCTCGATGTGCGAGCGAAGCGTGGACCTGACGTGGGGAGTAATCACCACTTGATGGTTGCCTACTTGAGATTGTGCACAGCAGCTATCCGATGACCACAAATTCTTCACATGAAGCGCAAGCTTAATGTGGATAAACTCAGAGCCCCAGCAAAAAGCCCGAGTACACAACCATTCTACGCGAAAAGTTATCCACATTAGGCGAATATGAAATGCGAACACTCGACGCCAATTGGTAGGTAACCAGAAACACGTTTCTAACTAGTGCTGAAGAATCTGTGGGAATGTGCAAAGCGGTGAGAAACCCTAGATGTCGCAAGACACATGGGACATGGTTGGCGATCGGAAAAAAGCCAAATTGGCAATCATTTCTCAACCAGATGTCAACCAACGAACATCCGACTTGAGACAGAACTACCGCGATGCTCATATACAGCTGAAAAAGGCTGTTAGACGCGACAAGAGAAAGACCATTGAAGATCTGGCCAACAAGGCAGAATCTGCGGCCTACCGTGGGGATATGGGTTCACTATTTAAAATCATGAAACAGTCGACAAACAGGAATATCACCGCCAACCACCTGGTGACAGATGTCAACTCTCCTTAATATGAGTGAACATCAGTTGCGGCGATGGAAGGAGTACTTCTCTGATATTTTAAGCATCTTGTCAGAGGAAGACATGTTTGTGGACTTCGAGAAGGGTTTCGACAGCGTTAAGTGAGATTACAATGGAATGCTTTGCGCAGGCGAGGAATTCCAGATAAGGTCATGGCTATGATTAAAGAATTCTACGAAGATGCAAGGTGTCGAAGTACACGCACATGGGTTCGAACGCAAGTCCTGGCAACAGCTTAAAACTGATGCTCAGGATCGCGCCCTGTGGAAGAGAGTTTCTGTCCTATGCCCCTATAGGGGGTCTTAATAGGAATTTGAATTGATATCATTGAAAATCTGCAATCATCAATTGCTTATGACCTCAAACTGCTCCTGCTTACTCAGAAACAGCATAGAAGACCGACTTACGGACGAAAAGAACTATATAAGGCGAGACGAAAGAGTCAGCCTGAATTGGGAAGCGAAAGAGTCAAAATCGATCACGATAAGTGGAAAGCGAAATAATCGGAGATATAAAGCGACAATTGGTGAACGGAAAAAGTGTTTGTTATAGTTAAGAAAGCGATTAATAAAAGTTTGCGGTTATTTTAATTTAACGAAAACTAGTTTCATTTTTACTTGAAATTCAGCGACCCCTTGCGCACTTCAGTATGATCAGCAGACATTTATGTTGCTGGAATCGTTTCAATGAACTTTTTATTTAAGGGGACTAGGCAATGGTTATTTGCTGAATAAGGCGCTATGGTTAAAAAAAAGCCAGGCAAATAAAAATGTATAACTTAAGCCAATGTAAATTATATATTTAAGGTACAAAAAATGGTCCTGTGGAGAATATGGAGACTCACAAAATGCTGGCACAGTCTCAGACACATTTTCGGCTTTTTTCTATTTTGCAAGTGATTTTTCTCTCCGTGAGATCCGTAGATTTCTCCTAAATCTGAAATCAGAGCGATTGAAGCAGAATTATTGAATCGGTAGACGACAAACGGCGACTTCTTTCGCAGGTGAAAATCGAGACTTTGCAATTTTTTCCAGAAATTTTGATGGATTAGGTTATGTCGGAGGTTCAGCAAAAAATGACACATGTTTCACGTATACTAAATTTTTTTCCCCAAGTTCCCTGATATCTCCATTCGTACAGAATCATGTAAAAGCCAAGTGAAGAAAAAAACGCGTTCAAAGTACTTTAGTTTTTCTAAGGGTAGCCTATACAACATAACAGTACAGAAAATGAAAAAATGGTTCTCCAATTCAAAAGAAAACGGTAAATCGCTGTGTAATTCTGTAAGTAATCATCGCCACTCGCCTATCTGCGTAGAGCTGACCGAAATCCAGTCCATGCGGTACTCTGCTTTTTCGCCTGTCGACAGTTCTGCGAATTTTAACATGAACCAAACAGATTTTTGTTCAGGAAGGAAAGTGCTTTCAGGAAATGCAATAAAAAAGAGAATGAGTTTCCCCATTGCTTAGCCACCTTAATTGTGTCCAGAATAAAAAAAAAGTTTTAACTAAACTAGAGCAACGAGTGGATATTGCAAAACAAAAATCGATATGAACTCGGGAAAAAAATGTAAATAAAAAAGAAGAAGCTCCAGGTACGAAGCGAGTTGATGATCGCTCAACACCACGACCTACAGCGATACAGAAGTGATCAAAGAGGAACAAGCACTTAACCGGAAATACACTATTATCGAAATAAAAACGCCAAAAGGAAAACATGGAGGTTTTATTAATTTCTTTCACAGCGACGGAATAAGAGCCGAAATCACTAATCCTATTTCTAAGCCTGGTGCTCAAAGTAACTATTTTCCTATCGTCGGAAAAATACGGTCTCAGTTAGAGATGGGCAACTTATAAGTGGGTCAATCAAAACGTGCCAGTTAATGAGGCGACTGATGCGACTCACTTCAAAAGAGTTGGATCGCATCAATTGTGTCGGTAACAATTTACACACCACACAACACGATGATGCGCGGTAAGTATGCGAAATGTGTTGTCGCGCTGCGACATAGTGCCTTTGTGTGCGAGTGGTGTGAGTGAGTCGCCAAAATCCATTTTATGCGGATGATGTAATAATGCGATGCGCTACTTTTTAACGGTGCAATGATCGTTCTTTCTCTCACAATTTTGAAGAGTCGTATGGGAACAGGGCTTTTATGAGTGGCAGCGCATACAAACATAGTTGATGGTTTTTTTGCTGAACGATTGTTTTGGATTGTTTGTTGATATTCTAAGTGCTGAAAAGGTACAGCTAGCTAGAGTTGTTCTATGAAGAAGAAAGAGCAGGGCATCACAGAAAGTTTGGTAAGTGGGCGCTTTTCGTATGCGTGTGGCTGAAATCTTGTGCCTCCTTTGAAGCACTCACTTAATTGAGTCGATCTAAGACTCAATTAGGTGAGTAAGTTGACTCAAAGGAAAGAGTCAGATTTCCCATCGCTAATCGCAGTGCGTCTAGGACTAGAAAGGCATTGTCAACTCTTCAAAAATCTAAAATTACATTATACAACAGCCAGAGAGTTGATCATATCGCAATTACACCCCTATAGAAAAAATAAAAATAAAATGTCAGCTTACCTAATTCCATTTTGCCTGTAAGGCGTCGTCTATGCAAAACACAAGCAATTATCGAAGCCAACAGAAGCATAACTAAAATAATAACAGCTGGCACGATAAATGTGAAGAGATAATCGTCGGTAAATGAAGACGTCTTTTTTTCTTCAGTTTTCGTTGGAACAATATGATCTTGCGGTATGTTGTCAATTGAAACTGAAAATTTAAACAAGAATCTTTCTGATAATGATGTTCTGAAAGAAATGCAATTAACGATAAAATCTTACCATGACAAAGTGTAGGAACGATATCAACTTTCAGTAAATTGAATTCACTGCCAAGAGTTTTACGAACTCGCTCTCGAACGACCGATTCTGAATGCAACCAGATGTTACGTACTGCTTCGACGTCTTCGTCACTGGCACATCGAGACTTGTGTGCAGTTGTATTATAGAATGAGATCAGTACATTTCCGGTACTATTTAAATGATGTATCGCTTTAAGTTGAATATTCGATGTCGTTTGATCGCCGAAAACTTGTGCAATACGCTCCAACAGTCGACGTTGCATCAGCGAATTGTTCAGTGTTTCGTAAGGCAATCCCAAGGTGAGTTTTGACAGAATGCTATATTCACGTTTTGACGGATGACTAACAACTACCACTAATGCATCGCTTGCAGTCAGACCTTCATGATCTTCTGCAACCTATGAGTAAATTTGAATTAAAATTTCTGATTCATTTCCAATCTACAAATTCCGCTTTACCAAAAGATATTCTTCGGATCCGAAATCACCGAATTTCGGAATTCCATAGAATTCTTGGTTCTTCGAATCGAATTGAAGCCAGTGACGTGAATCGAGCGGTCGCCTATCCATTGTTAGAAGCGATAGCTTTAGATCGGTGTGATCTTCAGGGTCGTAGAAAGTGTCCTGTGCAAAAAAAAAAAAAAAAAATCAGAGACGGAATTATTAAATTCAATAAAATTTCACTCACATAAGGAACTTTGAATACCAACAAATGATTGATCGTGGCATTGACACGATCGACTTGATTTCGAGGCACTGGTGGGAAATTCTTTGTCATATGCGGTGTAGGTTTCGGTTTTACAATTGGTAATTTTTGGCATGGCCCGATCGGTTGACCGGTCACCGATTTCACTGAAATTTCCGGTAAAAGCGAATCGCTAAGCTTACGCGGATCTAATCGCTGAACCAGTTCATCTAATTTCTCTTCGGGACATTTATCACGCGATAACGTTTCGTTACTGTAAATCAATGTTGCCGTATGCGGATCCAATTGATTTTGACGAATTTCACGTACGACAACATTCGACATGGAAACATCATCCAATGTTTCGACGATCCCACGAATTAATCGAATTTGCCAATCGATATTGGCTCGAAATTTAGTATTGAGTTTTACTTGAATAGTGATCTCGTGATTGACGCTACGATGTCCTTTATGCTGTTGTACGGTTATGTCCAAGGTTTCGTTAACCGAAGCATTTTTGCTATCGTATGCAACTAATTTATATTGCCAACGCGATACGGAATCTTCTAGTGGCCTGGTTAGAGAGAAATGAATTTTGAAATTATTTCTGTTCATTGTGAATATCGATAGGAAACTTACAATCCATAGATTTCTTTGGTATCGGGAACGAATTGAATCCATGAATTCGATTTTAGTTCGTTACCATTCTTATCGAACAATTCCAATTGCAGATTCGTTCCATCTTCATTATCGTAGAATGTTTCGGCAGGAACTATAAAGCTAAACGGCTTACCAGCGGTTACAGGCTGCTTTGGCAGACGATTTTTAATGAGTGGTGGCGAATTCGTTGGTACTGGTTCAATATATTCGGTTACTGGAGCTGAAGTGATTGTAGTTGTTGCTGTTGTTGAGGTGGTGGTAGTAGTAGTTGGTGTCGTGGTGGGAGCTTGCGTTGTTGTTATTTTCTGAAATTAAAAATTTTCATTACAATAAATATTGAAAAAAGGCAGAACTGAAAATAAATGTGCGAAAAAAATAATGCATGGAAATAAATTTCCAGTTTGGAATATAAAAACTCATGATGTTGATTTTTAGAGTAGCTTAGGTGGGATATGAAAAGTGAAGATTATTCATATTTAATCTTGAGGGTAACACAGGTGATAGTTTTATCAGTTGCTATTCTTGAGACTTTTTTTATACTTTATTTTTTAACGCACGGGGGTTGATATTGAAGTGCGCAAGAGGTTGCAGGATTTCAAGAAAAAAAAATCAAACTACAAGATTCTCCAGTTTGGCTCTATTTCGATGTTTTGGATGTTTGAGTATTGAACAAATGGGCAGTTGTTAGTTAATAATAATTCAACCCGGAGTGGTACGCAATCTGATTTAATTGCGCCGTCACGAAGGACTAATCTTGAATTGAATCACTACTCTCACGCAGGTATAGTTTTATATAATAAATTGCTGATTATAGTGCGGAATAGCAGTAACCTTAATCAGTTCAAAACAAAAATAAATTAAAGATATAAGGGAGAAATGAAAGAATTAATTTGTGTGTGGTGAAAAGGATATTGCGGTTCGTATAAATAAAGCTAGTCAGGCCTTCGGTATCCTTTCCCCTCTCTGAAGGTTAATAGAGATTTCCCTTACGCATGCGTCAAATCCGTGTTGTTATATGGTTGCACTACGTGGAAAGGGACCGTTCGACTTGCCAAGAAACTACAAACTTTCGTGAACCAATGCCTCCGACGCATTCTAGGAATATTCTTGCCACTTTGGAGTACAACTGAACAGAATAAAATAGGCATTGAGATTCAAAGGCGAAAGTGGCAATGGATCGGTATCTCTTTGAGGAAACCAAAGCGGAACATCGCCAAACAGGCTCTGGGTTATAGCCCTCAAGGAAGGCGTCAGGTTCGTCGACCATGTAGCACATGAAAGCGAGCAGTTGAGCAGGAGGCCAATGGAATAAACAAGTCCTGGTAACAGTTTAAGGCCGATGCTCAGGATTACGTCTTGTGGAAGAGCGTTGTTTCTGTCCTATGCCCCTATTGATTGATTGTTCGTATTGTGTAAAAATTATTAGCCTCACCCCTACCAAAGGGTCTAGGGAGAGTAAGCAAAATCATTTAAAAATCAATGTAATCTATTTGATCATAGTTAACTTTACGATCGATTATATTAACGTTCGGGGTCTCCACTCTGCCTATCTGTCGCTGTATATCCATACCCTGCAAGATCGGATATTCTAGCACTTGGCGAATGTAAGGTGTTACCGGTAAGTGAACAGTTTTATTCTGTTCCCGGATATCACCTTGTCCCAGCATTTTTTCGCCAGCGGGGTGTCGCACTCTACATCCGCGATGATGTGTCTTTTCAATTAGTTTCCCTTTTAGGAAATTGCTCTAATCCAGAGTTTAATTACATCTGGATAAAATTACTGATACAAAGACATATCATGTACTTTTGTTCTGTGTATAGAAGCCCAGCAATGACAGCAGCAGCACTTAATCAGAACTGGATTGGTTATCTAAATCTATCCAGTCTATATACACTGCAAACCTTGACGCTGAAATCAGTATCGCGGACGATTTCAATGTTCATAGCAATGCCTGGCTTAAACATTCCTCCACTACGGACCAGAGGGACGTGATACTGAGCTTTTTGCCTCTTTAAACGGATTAACACAACTGGTGGATGAGCCAACTCACTTTACCAGACATCGCTGAGCATTCTCCTAACCTTCTTGACCTTTTTCTCACCAACCAACCTGAGAAATATTCTGTCTCTGTCATATCTCTATCGCCAATTGGAAATACTGATCATTTCTTGATTCGTGCTCAATTCCCAGATGCAGCAACTACATCGATGACAATCAAGGCACCTCGAAGAACCATTTGGCATTTCAAAAAAACCAATTGGGGGGCGCTAAATAACTTGTTCAATGTCTTTAATTGAAAGTTGTGCTTCGATTCCAATGACTGCGATGAAGCCTGTAGAAGTGTCTCCGAGATTTTCCTGAAGGGTATAAAGCTCTACATACCTTCCAGTCAAAAGAGAGTCAGACCGTCGAAGGATTCTTGGTTCAATAAAGAATGTTTCGATGCCATTCACACCAAAAAACAAGCTTTTCAAACATTTAGAGGCAATAAGACACATGCCAACAGAGAAATTTTCAATGCGTCAAGAAATGCTTGCAAATCCATACTCAATCAATAAATTTGAGCATGACCTAGAAATTCGACGAAAGATCCTCCAGTGCCCTAAAGAAGACTCGAGGTCGTACTGGTCATTTGTCAAAACGGTCAACAACAATTCAATTTCTTCTTCTATACCACCTCTAGTTGTTGGCGACCGTTCCGTGGTAGATCCTAGCGAAAAAGCCAACTTACTAGCAAGTTTCGCAAAAAACTCTTGCATTCCACCATCAAACCAATCGCCTCCCGCTGCAAATCCTTCTGGTTGCTCAATGCCTGCACTGCATTTTCGCACGAGACTTATTTCTCGGACCCTTATAGGGTTCAATATCCACAAATCTGCTAGTTCGGACAGTATTTTCCGCATTACCCTTAAAAAGTGCATCTTCTATAGCTAAATCTCTTCGCAATCTTTTTTATCTTTCTTACTGTTCTGGGTGCTTTCCACGTATGTGGAAAGTTGCGAATGTGCCGCCCATTTCCAAGAAAGGAAGCAAAGCGAACCAAAGCCAACTACCGCCCAATAGCCATTACTTCAGTGTTAATCGTAAAATCGTCAAATATCTGGAGGATAAACAGCTCATCCATGATCGTCAGTATGGGTTCCGTTCTGGACGGTCGGCGGGGATCCTTTAGTCTAATTGACAGAGCGTTGGAACTCAAGCTTACATAAGCGCCTATTATTTTGAAGCGTATATTTATTATAATATCGGTTTCACACAATTAGCTATTTCAATTCTATATATTCACTACTTGCACATGAACAATTCACTTTACACATATAAACGCTCGCTATTAAAATATATTTTTACGACTGATTACGTGCAATTTAGTAGCCAAATAAAACAAACAATTATAGCTCGCACACAATTGTCAAGAAATAAAACCGGTCCAAATGGCTAATGATATTCTAGACGTTCTAGAAACGTATGAACCATTTGATGAAAAAATTTTTAATAATCCAGATGAATTTAATTCCCAAAAAGATAAAGGGTGCAACAGTGTTAGTGTGTTCCACACAAATATACGAAGCATAAGAAAAAACTTCAACGACCTAGCCATCAACCTGATGCAGTTTGATCCATTCGATATTATTGTGCTAACGGAATGTTGGAATCCTAAAGACCTGCAAGGCATGGAATTGCCAGACTACGAGGGCTTCCTTACATGCAATGAAATCAATCAAAATAGTGGTGTGGTGATATATATAAATAAGAAACTTGAAATTAAAACGACTGAAGAAGTATTATTTAGTGGTGCCACATGCCTTGCAGCTGAAATTCAAATAAACCGCAGTACTATTTTAAAAGTTGTAGGCATTTATAGATCTCCTATTTTCTGTTCAGATTTATTTATTATTGAATTAGAAAATCTCATGAGTGGTTTCACTGGGGATAACGTCATAATAATGGGAGACATAAATATTGATATAGGCAGATTAAATAGTGGAAATAACCAAGAATATATCAACACACTCAACCAAAAGGGATTTATCTCTCTAATTAATAAGAATACTAGGCAAAATAGCTGCATTGATCATATCTTCCTCAGATGTAAACATAGATTATTTAAAAAAATCCAATCAGCAGTATTAATGACCTCAATTACAGATCACTTCAGTACCAGTTTACTATTGTACCCAACTGAAAAATGTTCTAATGCTTTCCCACAACCTGAAATTCAACAAAAAATAGACATTAACTCACTATTAACGAAAATAAAACTAATCAATTGGGACCCCTTATATGAGTTAGAGGAAACGAATGAATGTGCTAACACTTTCCATGAAATTTTGACTCAAACAATAAACAGTTGTAAGCAAAATCTCATCAAAAAAACTTCACGTCATGTTAAACTTAAACCCTGGATTACACAAGGTCTAATTAATTCAATCAGAAAAAGAGATAAATTGTGCAGGGCTTCCAAGAATTCACCTCTTAATAAAAAATTAAAAATTTACTTTCATAAATATAGAAACAAATTAAATGAGTTAATATATAAAACTAGGGCTAAATATTATGAAAGTCAACTACTACAAGCCGGTAATAACAGTAAAATTATTTGGAACACAATTAATTCTGCTGTAGGTAAAGAGAAACAAAAAAAACCGATTAGTAGTATTGTTGATAATGGAGTAGAAATAAATACTTTAGAAAACCCAAAACTGGTAGCAGACATATTCAACGATTACTTTACTAATATCGGAAAAAATATGGCTTTGAAGTTGAATGTCGTTCCTAAAAATAACTCTAGGTCTACTCAATGTCAGAACAATTATTGTCAAATCGAAAACATATCTGAGAAAGAGGTTATCGAACTAATTGCTACTTTACACGCTGGCTCTTGTCCAGGTTTTGACCAAATAACTGTTGAATGCTTGAAATGTATTAGTCAAGACATCGCCAAACCTCTAGCGCACATAATAAACATAAGCTTTATGACTGGAAAGTTTCCTGAAATATACAAAAAAAGCATTATTACTCCTGTTTACAAAGGAGGAAATGCTAAATTTTTAAATAATTACAGACCGATTTCCGTCATATCAAACATTGGAAAAGTGTTAGAAAAAGCTGCTAAAAGAAGAATTATGGAAGATATAGAGCAAAACAACCTTCTTAATGATAACCAATTCGGTTTTAGAAAAGGTCGCAGCACACACGATGCCATTTCTTCTTTAAGTAATAAAATAACAACCGCACTCGATAATGGAAACAAAGCTTGTGCCATATTTCTTGATTTGGCTAAGGCATTTGACTCCATCCCGCATGAGAAAATTATAGAGAAGGTGAATAAAATGAAACTAAAAGCAAGATGGGGAAATTGGTTTGCGAGCTATCTGGAGAGAAGAGAACAGAGAGCTAAAATTGTAAATTCAGTAAGTGATACTTTGTATTCTGAATACGGAGTACCTCAAGGTACGGTACTAGGACCAATACTATTCCTTATTTATGTCAATGACCTGTATGAGGAACAAGTAAAGGGAGAAATGATCTCTTATGCTGATGATACAGTACTTTTCATTGAAGACAATACATGGGAAGGCATTAACCTAAAGGCTAACTATAGTATGTTGATAATAAAGGATTGGTTAAATAATAACATACTTACTCTCAATGCCTCTAAATCCAATTTCGTTGCATTTGCATTAAGACAAAATGAACCTGTCTCATTTGATATACGGCTTCATTCTTCGGAGTGCACTTCAAATTGTCAATGTCCTAAATTATCAAGAGTCTCTAATGTGAAATACTTAGGTGTCATTATAGACCAAAACATGAAATGGGATATTCAAGTAGAAAGTGTAACCAAACGTTTAAAAAAGCTTATTCCGGTATGTCTAGATATAAGGTCCTTTCTAACGAAAAAGGCAGTAAGAACTTTTTACTTTGGTGTAATATACGCAATCTTACAATATGGGTTAATTGCATGGGGATCTGTTACCGCCACTATAGCAAAGCCACTAAAAATAGCCCAAAAACTACTGATAAAAATATTATTAAAAAAACCAAAAAGATTCCCATCAAATCTACTCTTCCCTATTATAAATGTTATCAGTTTGGATGACATGTATAAATTGATTTCTACCATTCAGATTTATAAAGATGTTCAAAATAATCTTATAAAACTAAACATAAACAATACAAGAAGAGGGATGCAAAATGAGTTGGTATTACCATTTCGAAAAACCACTATTGGGCAAAGGCACTACTCCTATGTAGGAATTAAATTCTTCAATACTTTACCGAATGAAATTAAAGTTAGTAATAGCCTTAACCAATTTAAAAGTAAAGTGAAAGAGTTTATGTACACAAGTGATAGTCATTATCCATAGTCATTATCAATAGTTAATTTCTTTAAAAGCTTATCTCCTCTAAAATTTAAATAAAGATTTGGATGTGTAAGGAATATGCAATATATATGTATGTATATGTGTGTATGTAATAGATTTGAAATGCAAATGAATTGTAAACTGTGATTAATTTAAGTATAGATTTTAATCATAAAAAATATATAATGTATATGCTAGATTTAAAATGCTAAGAAATAATTATGTTTGGATTAAAAAGAAATTAAATACAATTATAAATAATAAGTAAACTAAAATAGATTGGAATAGAACATTAAGAAGACTGGAAATATTTTGTAAACAAAAATTTAGATAATTAAGCAGAAGAACTCCTCACCCCTAACACAAGGGCAACCTTAATTGGGGGAGTAGTGCGAAGATAAAATTATGTATTATTGTATCACTTTAAATTTAATAAACAGCATTATATAAAAAAAAAAAAAAATAAATAAATAAATATGGCGAAGGTCAAGTTCTTGCTCTTGACATTGCAAAAGTTTTTGACAGAGTTTGGCACGAATGCCTCTTAGTTAAGCTTAGGGCCATCGGTCTTAATGATACCCTTGTTCAATGGATTAAGAGTTATCTCTCTGAACGCACTATACGAGTAGTATAAGATGGCGTTACTTCTTCCTCCTACCCAATTGATTCCGGCGTCCCTCAAAGTTCTGTTTTATCGCCAACTCTTTTTTTTATAAACGACCTTCTGTCGTCCACAATCCAATCCATAGTTTTGCAGATGACACTACTTTAGACAGCACTTATGAATTTAACTCTGCTGCGAAATCACACAATCATTCTATTGCTTCCAATCGCAGGGAGTTATTCAGTTCGCTGAACTTGGATCTCAACTTAATCCTGGAATGGGGCAGGAAAAATAGAGCAGAGTTCAACACATCCAAAACACAGGCCTGTCATCTATCCCTCAAACGGGATGTTTCAGTGTTGTCTCACAATGTAACCTTTGATGGTGCACGGCTTACCACTTCGGAGAATTTCACACTGTCAAAATTAATAACCACCTGAATTGGGCTCAGCATATTTTTGATATTGCCCTTGACGCCTCTAAACGTCTAGGTGTTCTCCGAAAATGCAAAAAATATTTCACTCCCATCGACATAGCAACCATCTGTAAGGCTTACATTAAACCACGTTTAGAGTATAACGCACATGTTTGGTCTTGGGCACCCAAAACACACCTCGCGTTGCTCGATCGTATTCAAAATCATGCGTTGCGACTGATTGGAGACGAAACCATCACGTCTTCTATCGATTCTCTCGAGCATCGCAGAAATGTCGGAACTATCAATACTTTAATGATAAATGCAGTACGCAACTAAGCGCACTCATTCCTCCACTGCATACTTTTCCCCGGAATACTCGCCAAGCTGAATGCGCACACGAGTACATGGTCAAGCCTTTGCCTTCTCGTACAGTGAAATATAGGCAGTCATTCATTTCACGAATATCAAGACTGTGGGACGATTAGCCAACTAGTTTGTTTCGCAATGAGTACAACCTGCGGTCCACCGTCAGTTTCGTCTCTCTCCACCTTAATACCTCCACTTCTTATACCAAAATAACATTAAAGGGTGACCCCCTACGAGTATAACTTAGGAGGTCACCCTTTAAAGCAATGCACAGTTATGTCGTAAAAAAAAAAAATTAAATAAAATAAAAATATTTGCAATAAAAATAAAAAATAAACAAAAAAAACCGAAAAAAAAATAAACAAAAAAAAACCGAAAAAAAAACAAAAATTAACAAATTAAAAAAAATTCACAAGTTTTATCTATCACTTTTTATTAACTCTTACAAGCACTTTCTTTATTCACCAATTGTCGCTTTCCTATCTCCGACTCTATCGTTTTCCAATCTTAATTCCTCCATCGCGACCTTACCACGCGACGACCCGATCTTGATTCTTTCGTTTCCAAAATTAGACTCCGCTTCTCAATGCCAATGCTCGAATTTTCATATGGTTCTTGTCGGCCACTTTTCGTCCGCCATTCGCCTGCCATTCGTTCGCCACTCGATTGCCAGTCGTTTCCCACTCGTTCGCCAGTCGTTCGCCACTCGATCGCCAGTCGTTTCCCACTCGTTCGTCACTTGTTCGCCAGTCGTTTGCCACTTGTTCACCACTCGACCGCCAGTTGTTTGCCACTCGACCGCCATTCTGACGTACTACTAGGGCCGACATGCAACAATATTTATATATGCGGAACTGGCAATACGAGTATTTCTAGAAGCCATCTGACATATCCATCGTAAAGAAGTTTAACATTTTAAACGGCGTATTCAGAACGTTTTGTTATAAGGACGCTATTTTTGTTTGTTACAGTGACTTCAAAATTTGAGATCAATTCAAAAATGTAATTAACTTCTTATTGATGCCCCATTCCAGAATTAAGTTGAAGGATTCAGCGAACCGAATAGCCCCTGCAGTTTGAAATAACAGAATGCTTGTAAGTTACCACAGCGACGTCAATATCATAGGTGTTATCTAAAGCACTGTCATCTGTGAAACTATAAAATTGGATTGAGAGCAGACAACAGAAGTTCCCATGTGAATGTTTTACGCGAGCACACCTGTTGCAAGGGCTCAATTTCACGGTTGTTACAACACGGATTGTTTTTGTGACGAAAATCATTAACGCCCCTGGTGGTACCAGTCGCTTCAGAATCATCGTCTCACTGTTTTGCGTCTGATCTCGCTCCCTTTAGATCTTAGCTACTTCGCCGTTAGGCTCCCGTATTTCGCTCACTTTGGACAAGTTTGCTACTTTACCAGGATGGCATTGATATTTCGCACTGCCATTCGCTACTTTTTTCACCCTCACATACTGGCTGGTACAGTCATACCGTCTTTGCTTGCATATGTTTTTGTTCATTACTTGTACTCACATTTATGTTTAACGGATGAGGCAGTGTGTACGCAGGCACCCACTTCGTTCTAGCGTTCTGCGTTGCTTGATACCGATCGAATAGCTCGAGTCTGTGGAGTTGCCAAGCTCCAAACGCAAACTACTGCAATCGGCGAACTTTTTTAGACGGTAGAAGGTCGTTGATAAATACTAAGAAAAGAGTAGGCAATAAGAAAGAACCTTGACGGACACCAGAAACGATTGGGAAGAAAGAAATAACGCCATTCAATATTACTACGTGTAGTACGTTTAGGCAGGAAACTCTATATCTATTGAATGGTCGAGGATAGCTTCAAGGGTCGCGTAATAAGGAGATGCGATATGATAGTTTATTCATTTTGAAATCGGCAAAACGATTCGAAAGTTTATTCCGCAAATTTTTTTAACGCATTGCCGGCTGAATACTCATCTCTCATAACTCTTGACATTTATATTAGAAATCAAAAACAAAATTATTACCGGTGTCGTTAGTTCAACCGTCATTGTAGTTTCAGCTGCTGGAATAATTGTACGCGCTTCTTCTTCATTTCCAATTATCTCGGTTGTAGCAGTTCGAACAGTCGACGATGTCATCGGATTATCACTGTCGTTTTCATTCTAAATAAAAAAAAGATTATTTAAGAAAATTACAAAACTAAAAAAAAAAAAAAAATGATACAATAAATCTATCATACAATAAATTAATTTTTTTTTTAAAATATTTAGCAAAAAATTACTCTACAAAAATGTTAAAAAAAAAAGTTATTTACAAAATTACTATGATTTTTTTTTCTCTCTCTCCCTTAGCAACACCAACAAGAATTTATATATTATACTATCGTATATAAACAAAAATACCATTTAGATTAAAATAAAAAAATTAAGGAAAAAAAAAGATAAAATATATTTATAACTTATCACCTTTTCATTTACAACAGAAATAAGTGTAGTAGTAGTAGGAGTATCAGTTACTTCGCTAAAAGTAGACCTAGTTTGTGCTGTAGTTTCGAGATTGATTGAAGAAGTCGTAGTTGAAGGAGTGTTAGTGATAATTTCTTCTGTATACGGTGGTAGTATGGTAGTTTCTTCGCTACTTGTCTGCTAATAATACATATAATGTGAAGAAAGGATTTTTTTGGTTTTTTTCTTATTCTCAATCATGAATTTCTAATCCAAGAGAAATTAACTTAATTATATTGTGTTAAGAGAAAAATTCTTTCAAGCAAAAAAAAATCAAGGACTAGATTTTATTGTGTTCGCTTAATTTTCAATTAATTTTTTTTGCAATGCATTAAGTTAGTTGTTAAGTTTTACTGCATTCAAAATAAGAAAGTAAGTACAGGATCGTTATTTTAAAGCTATGCAAAAATATTGAATAATTTTTTTTAAAATTAGAAATAAAGGATTCTAGATTGATAAAAAATCAACTATAGATACTTGGAATGTTTTAATTTTTTGATTAGAATTAGAGCAGGATTTCATGGGAAATAATTTAATTCATGTTGTTTAGTTCGTAGATATAATTGGTGGGGGTACTTCAGTTTATAATTAGCTAGCGTCATCATGCAGATATTGTTATTTAATTTATTATAAAATTGTTGTGTTTTAAATGGAAGCAGTTGCTTTACTAAGAAAAATTATCGAATCTAAAGCTTAGGAGTACAAAATGAAAAATGTTTGTATTGAAAATTGTAGTTTTATAGAAGAATAAATAATAGATGGAAATAAGAAGACTTAAAACTGTAAATCGTAACATTTAAAGACAGAAATTTAACTCGATTTTCTATACTGGAACAAAATAAAAACGTTGAGTGTTTGAAATTAAGTTCTTGGTTCGAATATGTTTCGCATGAAAAGCTCCAATGTTGTTGATACCACATTAGTGAACAAATTGGCTGGTCCAAGTATTACTTTATTCTCGGTAGATTTGTAAACAATCATGGAATGATGGTGTGCTATTTGAAGCCAGTGAGATTTCATTGAGGCTCATGGGAAGTGATGTTGCAATTTTAGACACACCTATAAACAAAAAAGTTCCACGCATTTCACACGACAAATTTATTTCGAAATCTTTCACCACTGTTGATTCATCAATACTACGCTCGCGTGTGATTAGCTTGCAATTCATAATTCACATTTAAAATGAATCATAGAGCCGAAAGACATAAAAAAAAGTTGGCGTCGTGAAATCTGTTGATCATAGATTTGCCGGCGCCACGTTTTTTTCTTCCGTGATAAAAAAAAATACCAAGCTACCATACTAAACGTGTGACTAAATTTATTTCTGAATTTATGACATAACGAAGAGAAGAAAAAAGTTAATGCGACAACAGAAGCGTGGGTGATTTATGATTGAAATAATATTTCGTAAAGATGTCTTCATGATGATTCTAAGATCGTTCGTTAGGCCATGGAAACTGTAGCCTCTAACAGGTCGTACATCTTTTCAGCTGGACGAATCCAGTTCATTTGAGTCTTGGCATCCAATGGTTCGGAATTGAAAATTCTGCACGATCATGTGTAAAGGGTTACTTAAAGGGTCACTAACATCCTCGGCGTACGTACATTTTGAGGGTCTAACTGAGACACATATAACTATTGGTTAAGATCAAGTTCCGATGTCGAATAGCAAACCAAGGACCCGGAAAAAACATAAGTGGAGGATGAAAAAGTAGTTGCGAAGTACGTATCAGAGGTGGTAGGACTGAAATCCCGACACAAAAGAAATGATTGGCTCGACAACAAACGTCAAAAGGCATTAGACCGAAAAAAAAGGAATGTTTACAAAATATTAACGGAACGGCTGACACGAGTCAAAAAGGACGAGTCTAATGGTCTTAGACGCAAACAAAAAAGGGAAGTACAATAATAATGACTATGGACGAACATTTTAAATTACACAATACAAGAGCCGTATATTCCCTAGTTAAAAGGATGAAAGAAGGATACAAACCCAGCACGAAACTCTGCAGAGATGCAGAAGGTAAATTTTGAGTAATGCAGAGGACATAAAATTAAGATGAGCGCAATACTTTGAACATCTCCTCAACCCCATTATCCGCACGAACAGCAGATACAACTGATGTAACAGATGATAAAGGAAGCTCTTTGACTCCTCCTCCATATTCGAAGAAGGTAAAACGACCCTTGCGAATCATTCAAAAAATAAAGCGCGCGGGCATTGATCAAATTCCGAGGGATATCTTTGTTGTGTGTGTCTTATGAAATCTTGAAAAAAATTGTAGAAAAGAGAATCAAGCCGTATACTGACGAAGTAATTGGTAATACCAAAGACTATCAATAATATAACATATGAGCGGGAATCATCATCCATCAATCTCAATGTATCTCAATCTGTAAAATTTCTTCCAGAGACTTGGGATATCTTACATTATTCATAGTCGTTGGTAATACTAAAGCGAATTTGGAGCTGGACCCTCGACCACGGATCAGATACGTTGCTGGAAATAAAACATTGATACCCACCAGATGTTTGTTGAAGTCTACACATATATGGTGCAAATATACTACAGTATCGACAGATACATACTTTATAAAATTATGTTGGAGTCCCATCGACACTGGTTCGTCTTACAAGAGTGACAATGATCAATTCTGAATCAGAATCAAATTCACCTGACTTCGAGCTGTAGGACTGACACCGCCCTTAAACAAGGTGACGACCTGGCACCAATGTTTTTCCATTTTTACATTCGAATCGGAAACTTCTTGCTGACATCAAGGGAATACTATGCTTCAAATTTACATAAGTTGCAGGCGACATAAAAATCTTTGCAAGTTATCTGCAGACTGTTATAGAAATATTTCTAAACTTTGACTCGGTAGCAAGAAAAGTTGGACTATTTATTAACGACAACAAAGCTTAAGTTATGACTATGACGGAAACTAGAGGAAAGAATATTATGGTAAAAGACTATAACCTAAAAAACGTAGACAGCCTTTTACATCTAAGTGCAAACTTATCGAAAGATGGAAGCGAACCAATCAAAATTATAAGACGAATAAAGATAGCGAACAAGATGTAGTATTCGGTGCTTGCCGTAAAAGTGCACAGGAAAATAAAACTTAAAATACATAAAACGATTACAGGACCTGTGCCATGTCATGACAGCTAAACGTGGAGATTATAGTCTGAAAAATTACGTAACACCTTTGAAAGAAAGATTCTCAGAATTCTCGAACCAGTGAAGGAAGCCTCGATCTGGCGAATACGAACCAATATAGAATTTGAAACTATATGCGACAATCCAGAAGTGTCAACCATTATAAAATTGAAGGTCTCCGTGGCGTCAATAGGTCGAGGGTTCGCTTCCCACTCCAGGCAGTATGAATTTTTAAAAATAAAATGGGTAGACGATGTAAAAGTGAAATAGTTCCACTTCTAGAAGATCTATATATACTCAGTAATGGTTGCGGCTCGCTTTCTATCATTCAGTTCACCATAGAATCTGGAAATATTTGTCAGCAGCAGCCAGTATAACAGCAAAATATACCAGCTTTACCACTTGTTTGGTCGCACTTACTCTCCTTTTCCTACCTTCCCTATCCCATTCCTTCCCTCCATGACTGTGTTTGTGCATTGCACATAAAGGCCGAAATTGCCTATAACACAAGTCATTATGTAAGAAAAAGCTACAATGGGCTGGTTATGTAGAGAGGATGGATTACGGGAAAATTCCCAAATGCACATTACCGGTAAAAAATTAATGGGCAAAGATCAGTTCAAAAACACGGTAATGCTGGGAGGATTCTATTGACGCATAATCACTGCTAAAATTTCGAGTAAGTGGTCACTGAATTGAGCAGGATGAAGGCGTAGTATTCAGGAGGCCGAGGCCAAGGACCGACTCGGGCTGTAGCGCCATCGTAATTAAGTAAATATATGTATTTATAACTTCTCTTTTCGAGTTTCGAATTCAGGGATTTTTACAATAATGGAAACGATACGACATTCTAATATTGAGGAATCGACTGACTCTAATAACAATATAAGCTTTTCTAAAAATAATTTCTTAATCATTCTAAACTAACTCAACAATTCGTTTTTTGTCCCAGTTATTTTTATTTTTAACTCGAGTCCACATGTTAACTAAATTAACTTACATGTTAAAGAGTAGAAATTGAAACATAAGATTTAGCAAAAAAGAAAAACACAAACAACAATTATTATTAGTTTCACAAAACAACAGCACATTGGTTACAGCAAGAAATATATATGCTATGAAAAACAAAGAAAATTATTATAGACAAAAATATAATGTGATGAATATGCAACATTAATTTACAATAATTTATGCATTTTAGTTTAGTTTTCTTTAATATTTACAGAAGAATGAAATGCAACCTTTCCAATATTACCTTTGTCGGCAAAGTAGTACTAACTACACTTTGAGTGAATGTTTTTGTTTGATTCGTTGCAAAAATAGTTTGCGATATTGTTGAAGCTTGAGTTGTAGTTATTGTTGATGATGTTACTGGTGGTACAGTCTCTTTAATTGTTGTCGCTATTAAAACGGGCGTTGTCGATACAATTACAATTGGTATATCTGTGGTTGCTGCGGTTGTTGTTGTCGTCGTTGTTTCGACAACATCTTCAACAATATAGTCGTCAACATTGGTTTCGGCATTATCTTCCGTTTTTTCTTTATCATCGTCGACAACACTGGCCGGTTCATTTGTTGCAATTTTATTAATATGTTGTTTTTCATTTTTGATTGTTTCCATTTGATTGTTATTGTTTTCAATTGTTTTCGTAATATCCGACTCTAGTTTAGAAACGCTTTTAATAATATCTTCATCCACATAATTCAGAGTACCTTTTGCGGTACGGCTAACATCACCACCACCATGATCGCTATTACTATTGTTGTTGTTGTTCGTTTCCGGTACCGGTTTCAATTCGTTTTTCTTATGTTTGATATTGGTTTCGATCGCATTCGAATCAATCGGTAGACTTGTTGAGTCTGTTAGTTTCTTATCGCTATCTAGATAGTTTGGCTAAGCAATGAAATAGAAAGCAATGAAATCGTTTTTTTATGTACATTATCCTAAAAGTTAGTAAGATGTTGATATGAGTGTATGATATAGGAAAGGAACAAGATAATTGACTAATAATAATTTCATATTAATATTGTGCATGATTCAGTTATGATTGGTGCTTTTTTGTTCATATTGAAGCATACAGAATTTTGATGATTTATTTTTCTTTGATTTTTTAGAACTAAAATATTTTGCACCCAAGTTAAAGGCCAATTTGTTTTTTTCATAGGATGGCATGGAACAGCCAATACTTACCTTGGATAGTCCATGATGATGGCGGTGTGCGTGCGTAGTTTCGACGGGGGTATCTGTGATAGTTTGATCGCTGAAAGAGAAAAGATTTGTATAGAAATTGGTTAAAGTGGATATATCTGAGCTATTTTAAATCTTGAATTTATATGTGAGGTAACCGAAAGCGTCTTGTTATATAGGGCAGTGGCGTGGCGCGACTTTATAGCTATAGCTCGGGGAAGCAATTATATTCTGGCCAGACGTCATTTCAAACGACGAACTTTGGAATACAGAAATTTTTATTATTTGTTGGCATTTTCGGATTTCATTGCTTACTAACCGTCGATAAATAAAGATCATAAATTTTCGGATTGAAATTTTACTGGTTTTATTTTAAGTTTTTTAATATAACTAATTGCTAATCGTGCAAACAATTTCTCCAATCATAGTGATATACACAAAGCTAGAGCTAAATATAATATCTCCATTCAAAAATCTTATCTTGATATGCTAAAAAAAAATGTCGAGAGCTTTTTTGGAAATTGGTTTATAGTTTTTTTTTTAACTGCTCATCGTCATAACTACTGAATCGTCAATTGTCAAGCAAAACTCCTCCCCGCAGTCATTAAACTCACAAAAGCCTTCCTCATTTTGAATGAAGCCGTTATAACAATCGCATTTTTCTGGACCTACACATTTTCCATTCGTACAGTTCGTAAAAATCAGTTCGCAAATTCGAGTTTCAGAATTTCACTTGTAACCATCGTTACAAATACAAGTTTCTGGAGCGGTGCACTCTCCGTTCGTGCAGTTTGTACAAATCGGTTTGCAGATTTTTGGCATTCTCTTTTTTTTTTAAACCGTCTTTGCAGATGCAACTATCCGAAGCGATATAAAAACTGTTTTCATGAATCGGTTTGCAAATTTTCGTTTTTGAATTTTTCGTGAATCCAATTTACAAATGCAAGTATCTGGAGCGATGCACTTTCTGTTCAAGCAGTTCTTACGAATCGATTCGCATATTTGGGTTGCTAATTTTTTCTTGTAACCCGCAGAGCACTTTTCGTTCTTGCAATTCGAAGAAATTGGTTCATCGATTTGGTTTATCGAATTTAGTTTCATGCTGACGTTACAATTACAAGTATCCAGAGCGGTGCACTTTTCGTTCATACAGTTTATACAAAATCACTTTGCAGATTTCAGTTGTTAAATTCTGCTGGAAGTTGACGTTAGAAATAGATGAAATTGAAGTGTTGCTTTTGACGTTTGAAGAGTTGGAATAAAACGGTTCGAATAGTTGTGTAGTTGAGTTTTTCTCGAATTCACCATCAAAAAGGCAAGTATCTCGATTGGAGCACTTTCTGTAAATTGCATCGTTAACTTTTATCTCATCATTTTGCTTGTCCGTGTTAACATAAAAAATCGGAGTGCGACAACTCCTGGTGTTTGTGATTATTTCTATGACATCATTAAAAAGCCTCAACTCCGCCATAGCCGGTCCCAAGCCCAATTGAGAAAGGAGGAGGGAGCATAGAGACCAATAACACCAGTGTGCCTCAGGAAGTAGGAAAAAAGTATGACATAGTTAGACTTGCAGCATAGCATGTCATATTTAGCTGAAAACTCCCACCCTTATTTTCTCATAGGGTGTAGTAAATAAGTAGGACCGGTCCTCCAGATTGGGCGACGCGCCGACAACGCATCACTGGAAAAAAAAATGCTGTTCAGAAACCTGAAGAACAGCCTCGAAAAGGATGGACTCAACGGCAACGACCCCGCAAACGAAAAATGGATTACTCTTTTGGATCTTGGAATGTTCGATCCTCATTTAGGACAGAAGCTCTGAAAGAGTTCCTCGAAGAAGTGGCAAAACACAACATCAACATAACTGCGATCCGAGAAACGAAAAGGCTCGGTAACGAAATCATGGACATGAGATCACACACAATCTATCCAAGTAGAAAATTGTCGGGAAGCAGAGAGTTTGGAGTTGCTTTTGTCGTTGACAAAAAATTGAAACAGCAGCTCACGATTTCAAACCAGTAAGTGAAACATTGTGTGCAATCCGAATAAAGACTAAATTAGAGAAGAATAGCTTATCGTGGATATTCGAAAACAAGTAGAGCTCGCGAATTCAATGTCGACAAGCTTAAAGACGAAACGGTGGCGCAGGCTTACATGTCAGCATGCAATAAACCCCTGACACTAATATATGAAAGCATCCAAAATATGCCAGTGGAGAATGTGTGGATGAAAATACGAGGCGGCATCAAATTCTCCGCAGGATATCAAGCATGGCGAAAAAATAATATGATTGTCGCGATGCAATAGATAGAAAGAACGAGGCTTACAAAATTTTTACTGCACTGCCAACACGAGCTAAAAAGGATAGATATGACGAGCTTAGGCGATATGCGAAAAAGATTTGCAGACGAAAACAAAGGAAGTACCATAATGACAAGATACAAAAAATGGACGACTATATGAGACAAAATAAAATGCGGGACGCATACGCTATAGTAAAAGACATAAAAAGGGATATAAGCCAAAAATCAGTCACTGCAAAGACGCAGAGGGCAAGCTCATCAGCGACACACAAGAAATCAAAAGGAGATGGGCTTTCTATTTTGAACATATTCTCAATTCCACCCCATTCACGACAGACAACATTCTAATTGAGGCCTCAACTGATGCAGAAAAACCATCATCGATACTACCCACGCTTGTGGAAATCAAAGCAGCGCTATGTGACCAAAAACTAAACAAAGCGCCAGGAATCGACGAAATACTGAAATACTGCAAAACATGATATGCAAAATTTGGGCAGAGGAAATCATACCCAACGACAGTATCGACAGAAGCGCACTGTACCAAATCATGCTTGGAGTTCCCCCAAAACTAGTCCGACTAACAAGACTCACAATGACGAACACTGAATCCCAAGTGAGAATACAAACCGCTTCCACAACCAGCTTTCGAACGGAATGTGGTTGGCACTAGAGTATGTCGTACGAAAAATCCCAGTCGACACCAACGGGCCACTACTATTCAAGTCTACTCAACTAGTAGCATACGCTGACGACATTAACATCCTAGCAAGATCCTTCCCTAGTACTAAGGAGGTATTTCTCAATCTTGACTCCGCCGCAAAAGAAGTCGGGTTGCGCATTAACGAAAGTAAAACAAAAGTAATGACGCAAACAAAACATAACAATTGCGGAATATAATTTGGAGAGTGTGGACAACTTCATATATCTTGGGACTAATCTAGCGAAGGACGGCAATAAATCAGACGAAATCAAACGATGAATAATACACTCCATTTCATATTTATAACCCACCTACCAATTTTAAATTATTTTCGCCTTAAAGTAATTTTTCCCAAATTAAATATAAGGAAAGATTGAGAAACTCTGTGCAATGATTTTTCTGTAAATCATTTCTCATTACCATTCTTTTTGCTGCAGTTCTTGGAAATTCGTTATTTTTGTGCGTTTCATATTTATAACCCACATAGTGATTAGTGCAGTTAGAAATCGACACACTGAATCAGTTTAGTTGTTGTTTACAAAAGGGTTTCGTAATAATCTTATTATTTAAAATTCCGCGCGGTGTGTCTTTAAATGAAGGGTGAAATTTTAGCGTACAAAGATGATGGTTTGAACATAAGTGAAATTTCGTGAAAAGTTGCTCGCAGTCGCCGTGTAATTCGAAACTTTTTAAAAGATGCGCAGTTATATGGGAAAACGAAGCGAAAGGGAAGAAAAAGAAAACAGTCTCCGCGGTGACAGAGGAAAATTGTACGGGCAGCAAGCAATTCGACATTAAGTTGCAATAAATTGGCAGCTCTTGTCCCAACAAAGGTGTCAGAGACAACGGTTTGGAGAACGATTCAACGTAATACTAACATTTCTAGAGGTAAAATGAAGAGTGCTCCACGACTATTAGATCGCCAGAAGAAAGCTCGGATGGAATTCACAGAAAACCACATGGCTACAGATTGGTCTTCTGTAAGACATACTGGCTTTCGTACTTCTTCATTGTTTAAGGTCAAGATTTCATTTTCAGGTGATATTTTCTGATGAAAAGAAATGGAACTGAGATGGACCCGACGGATTTAATTCTTACTGGAGCGATCTGAGAAAGGAACCTCTCTCTATTTCTGGTGGCGTTTCTGTGATGTTGTAGCGAGCATTTTCTGCAGCAAGGCGTTTGGATATACAATTTATTTCATCGCGGATGAACAGTAGAGATTACATCCAAGTACTCGAAAACAGTTTACTGCCATTTCTGGTAGAACATGGCGAGAAAAATTGGATTTTCCAACAAGATACTGCCAGAATTCATACCAATCGTGAAACAATGGGTTGGATCGAGACAAATTCCATTAGGATGATGAACTGGTTGGCATGTTCATCCGATCTAAATCCCATTGAAAACATTTGGGGAGTTCTTGTCAGAACGTATAATAGCTGGAACTGTTGCAAAAATAACGGATCCTTGCAATAATTTACCTACAAATAATTTCAGCTCCAGGCTTTCTACATTTAGCAATCAAATACAAAAGCATAATAATTTTCCGAGTGGAAATAACCTAAAATTTATACGTGGGTTATAAATATAAAACGGAGTGTACTAGCAAATAAGACGTATTATTCGATACTTCCAATAATGAAATCCAAGAAAGTGTACACGAACAATAAGCTGCGGATATATAAAACTAATATAAGACCTGTGCTGTTATGGTAGCGAGACGTGGACATTAACACGAACTTCCGAAAAACCAGTTAAGGCATTCGAAAGAAAGGTCATCCGAAGAATTTTGGGACTTGTGAAGGAAGGAACGGAATGGCGAATAAGATACAACCATGAGTTGTATCAACTCTACGACGAACCGGAAGCTTCAACGTTCATCAAGCTACGTAAACTGCGGTGGGCTGGCTATGTAGAGCGGATGGAAGACAGAAGAATTCCCAAACGTGTTCCTAGAGGCAAGGCGAGTGATAACCGGCCAGTAAGCAAACCCCGCAGCGATGGGAAGACTCGGTTGTTGAAGACAGCAAAGCCCTTTTAAAAATTAGCAGCTGGAGGACGCGGTCTTTGGATCGAGACAATTGGAGGCGACGACTTCAGGATGCCAGGGCCCGATTTGGGCTGACGCGCCATTGATGATTAAAATGCCTCTGACGACATGAATTCCTGTAACATTTTTTTTTATAAAAAAAAATTGCCTTTAAATGTCAAATTCTGTTATATTAGAGATATTTTCAATATTAAAATTATTTAAAAATTTATTTTTGTGATGCTACAGAATTCGTTACCAAAATTTGCTGATTACTTTTTTAATGATAGCCAGCATCTCAGGCAACCAAGCGCGAACTAAAGTGTGCTGGGTTTTAAGCAAAAATAAAACTAGTTTGTTTTTAAATTTAAATAGCTATGAACTTTATGTATCGCTTTTTATAATTTTGTTGAAAGCTGAGCGACCGAAAATAATTGGACGATTAGCTTCACTCCTTCTACCCCCGCCCATTACACAAATTTTCTCAGTACCTGTTAAATTTTTGAAGCCTAAATTTTGTAAAAAATATTTTGATAGCAACTCTAGCATGATGTGAAAAAATTAGTTCAATGCCGTTTCCGCTTCTACCACTCCCCACACAAAAAATATTTAAAATAAAAAAAATTCTCTTTCATCTAAGGTATCGCATGATTGGACTTTACGCCCAATCGTAGTCCTATTATGTTTCATAAATCACTTTACACTTTTTGTTCACACTATGTCGCTTTTATTCCTAACACCATTCGTTCTGTCGGTCCCACGACTTTATCGTCTTCTAAATTCCCGAGCCATTTGCTTTTCCATTTCCGACTGACACTTCATCACAATCGCTCGCCCTTTTTATGTCGTTTTTGTTGGCCGCTGTCCGCCCTCCATGCCGCTTCTATGAATCATTTTCTTGTCGGCCACTGACGGCCTGCCATGCCGTTTCTGATTATGCGCGAGCAGTTCGAGTCTACTAGTTATTATAAGTGCGTGTAATTGTTGTTGCTTTCGCTCGTAGAAAAGAACTGTGATCTTTAGTGCAGTAGTTGTCGAGAGTAGTGGTTGAAGATCTCGAACATTTCATGAGCAGCATAGTGTTGGTATATTACAATAGCATAGGCACCTGTACAATCTTTATTAATGCCTTAAGGATCTACCAATAATCCTAACAGTCGCCTGTGGGATGGAGGCAGTAGAAGACACCCTAAAAATGGCAAATGAACACTCACTGGATCACGGGCTTATCTCCCGTAATCTAAAAATCCAAATGACACGAGAAACGGAAGCAGCGCCTTAGATACGGATGGAACGTTCGAACATTGAATGACGCTGGAAGAGCTGGGGTCACTCGGTCCATACACCGTCAATCATGATTGACAGTGATAGACCGTGAAATCGAGGACTATAATATCCAAATCTTGGGCCTAAGCAAGGTCAGGTGAACAGGATCAGGAGAAAAACATACCCCGAGTGGAAACAATATTCTGTACGTGGGTTGTGAAGCCAAAAATTGCTTGCCGGTCGTCCTTAAATCGAGATCACCAATCTCGGATGGGATTGTCGTCGTCAGACCTAGAATCAAGGTCAGAAAGATCACAATTTTGGAATGCTACGCACAACTAATGCCGCAACACCTGGTGCCACGACCTATGATTGAGAGACCCAAAAACGGCGAAACGGTGAAATTTTGTAGTACTCGGTTAATGGTCATCGGAAGGACTCTTTTTACACACAAGATTCACCATAAAGCATCTTGGGTGTCTCTGGTGTTACTCAGAACCAAATTGACCATTTGTCGCGAAGGTGAAAATGTCTCCTCGATGTGCGAGCAAAGCGTGGAGCTTAAGATTGGGCACAGCAGATGCCCGACGGCCATAAATTCTTCAAATGAAGCGCAAGCTTAATGTAAATAAACTGGGAAATCCAAAAAAAAGCCCGCGTATAACACAATTCTACGCGAAAAGTCATCCACATTGGGCGGATATGAAATGCGTATACTAAGTGGGAGGCAGACAAAACCATATTTCTAACATGTGCTGAAGAATCGGTGTGATATGTGCTAAGGGCTGAGAAACTTTGGATGTCGGAAACACATAAGACAAGGTTGGCAATAGGAAAAAAGTCAAATTGGCCATCACCTCTCAATCCGATGTTGACCAAAGAACTCCCGACTTGAGACGGAACTACCGCGATACTCATATGCAGATTAACAACGCCACAAGAGAAAGGCCATTAAAGATCTGGTCAATAAGGCGGAATTGGCGACTTGCATATGGGTTCGGTATTTAAAATTATGCAACAGTTTGACGAGCTAGGGTGTAGCCTAGTAGGTAGCGTGTTGGTCTTGTAATGCGAAGGTCGTGAGTTCAAATCCCGGTCGACGCAATATATAATTTCAGCACATTGCCTGCTTGGATATACCTTGTATACCTCAATGCACGAAAATGAAAAAATTGTAGAAAGAGGGTTGTGCGAAAAAGCTAACAACTCTTCCACAATAAGCAATGAAAATGTTAAGGAACCTGAATATCAGGAGGCCAAGGTCCGATTTGGGCTGTAGCGCCATTGTAGAAGTAGAACAGTTTGACGAAAAGGAGTTTCACCGCTAATAACCTGGTGAGGGATGTGTGGCTTGCCTTGGAGTTATGGGTTCGCTACTTAAAATTATGCAACAGTTTGACGAAAAGGAGTTTCACCGCCAATATTGGTAAAGGATGTCAACATATGAATGAAGACCAGTTGCGGCGATGAAAAGAATTCTTTTCTGAAACATCCAACCGTAACAATTCTCTATTAGGGACGATCCTCCAGATAAGGAAGAAATACTTTCCGCGATTCGGTCAATGGCGGAAGAGAAATCCCCAGGTATAGACGGACTATCTACCGATCTCCTCAAAGCGGACCCGCAAATAACCGCCGAAATACTCCTCCCACTAGGGAAGATATCCTGAGTGCAAGGAGGGCGTCATTATTAAAATTCCGAAGAAGGGCGACCGTCGGGATTGTCGCAATTGGCGTGGTATACCATATTGTTATGAATCTGGCAACCACGCAATTCGATCTCTCTTTTCGAATGGTCGAGAAAGACGTAGAACATTATTCCCTACTGTGTAAAACGCCATCTAGAACGTTCAAGCAAAACCCGGAACATTCTAGTATAGACACACACCCAGAATTGCCTAGAATAGTCCCAAGCATTCTAGTTAAGACACACGCCTAAAATCGCCTGACGGATGTTTACTATAAAAAGAATGCAACAGTCAGTCTTTGAACGAAGTTCATGGAAGACACCAACCGGTGTGAGTAAGCGAAAGAATAAGATCGACGGCATTGCCAAATCGGCGAATATAGTGCGAATTAAGTGAAGTGATCGGGAAATTATATAAAAGTGCAATAAATAAATTATCCTTATATTTTAAAACGAATTGAGTTTTCTTTGAAATCTGGCGAACCCCTAGCTCGCAACAATATGTCTACTTACTGCAGTATCGAAAAGCATGGCTAAGGTATTTCTCATTAGGATTAGTGATATTGTAGAGAACACTTTTTAAGCTTATCAGGCTGGATTCAATAAAGGGTCGTCTTGTATGGACCTTGATATTGAAGCAGCCCGCCGAAATGGGTTCGCCATCTCCACATCTCATGTTTGTTAACTTCGAGAAGACTTTCGACAGCGAGGTAACATATGGTATGCTGTGCGTAGGAGAAGTATTTCAAAAAAGATCATATCTATGATTAAAGAATCCCACGAAGATGCAAGATGACGCGTCTTGTATAGAGGAGAACTGTCCCAGAGCTTTCCTGTACGAACGAGTGTCAGACAAGGCTGTATATTATCACCACCCCGGTTTCTGGTGGTAATAAATGGCATTTTTAAAGCTGCAATGGAAGGTGGGATAGATAAATGTCTTCAGCGGGAACTGTTTAAAATCTTAAGTCACTTTGACTATGCTGATGATGTGTGTTTGTTTCCACATAACCGTTTGAATTTAGTGTCTAATGTTCGCTTGTTGCGTTCTAAATGCAAAAAGGCAGGACAGAAAATAAATGTGCGAAAAACTAAGTACATGCACATGGGTTCGAACAAAAGCACACGGATTGTTCTAAACGGACAAGATGTGGAAGAGATGCAAGATTTTTATTAGCTCGAAAGTATTGTCAGCATGGACGGCGGAGCCGAAAAGGATATTGAAGCTCGTCAGGCCTTCGGTATACTTTCCCCTTTCTGAAAGTTAAGAAAGATCTCGGTTCGCACAAAGCTGCGAGTGTTTGATGTATGCGTCAAATCCGTGTTGTTATATGATTGTACTACATAGAAAGTGACCGTTAGGCTTACCAAGAAACTGCAAAATTTCGTGAACCAATGACTCCGACGCATTTTAGGAATATTCCAGCCAGATGTGATCTCCAACGACAAACTTTAGATTGCAACTGGACAGACTAATAAAAGCATTGCGAAGCAAAGGCGGAAGTGGCAGTAGATCGTTCAAAGTTTAAGGGAACCAGAGCGAAACAAGATCTGGATTATAGTCCTCAAAGAAGACGTTGAATTGGTCGGCCATGTAGCACATGTTAGCGAGCAGTTGCGCAGGTGGCCAGAGGAATAAACAAGTCCTAACGACTACAAAAGCCTCAGGATCAAGCCTCATGGAATAGAACTGTTTCTGTCCTATACTCCTACAAGGGCTTTTAATAGGAAAATGGTTGATCCTGACAGAGTATAGAAGAACTAAACACCCACCATAGACTAGGTGGTGTGCAAGAAATTGAGAACCTGCAGCTCATTAAATAGGAATGTCCACTTCTCGCAGCTTTCTTCAATGTAGGAGAAAACCAGCACAGATTTCCTATACAGTGCTTGATGATACACTACATGACGCTTTCGAAAAAACTTCAAGGATGTAAATCCGATTGAGAGAACTCCACTATAGAAAATACTCACTCATAATCATCATTATAACTATAATCTTCATCAATTTGGCCAGAACCTTCTTCCTCTTCTCGTTTGAATCTTTGAACTCTGCAAAAAATAAAAGTAACAATCGTATGAATTTCAAACAACAAAATTTTTCAAGATTCTTACCTATTGGTTATTTTCTTCTGCCAAATGACCCACCAACCGAATTCGAGACCAGTAATATCATCGATTGAACCATCTTGCATTTGTTGAGTGATTTGTATTGAAATCGGTTCACCAATTTTAAAATATGACTGTCCACAACCAATCTACACGATATTATTTCTCAGAATTTTCTATTAAATTAATATTATTAAGTTTCTTACCATAAATTCAATTTTTCCCAAACTCTTCTCACTATCGCACTTATTGATTCCATGCTTAATTGATCTTTTCGACATTTCATAGATGTCTCTACGCGACACCGATTCTATTTTAATGAATTCCTAGAAATAAGAAATGTTTATGGTTAGTCCGATGGTTTTTTTCATCATCATTAAAAAAAAACCGAGCGCATACTTTAGGAACCGCAAAAAATTTCGATAGTTTATTAAGTGCTCGTGTCTTCTTATTATCGACTATGTCATCCCAATCGTTCGATTTAAGTATCAACGATAGCATTAATTTACTTTCAGCGTAAGGACATTCCGACAATTCCTGAAAAAAAAAAAATCAATCGCATTATTGCATTATCGGCCTAATGATAGTTCAGAATGAATACCTTGAAATAAGTGCTTTTCGGTAGGGCTGTAGGATTCTCGATTTCCTCCTGTGGTTCTGTGAGCATTACCTATCGGAAAATAAAATAGAAAATGATAAGTATTTGATATTTAATATTATTATATTTATATTTATTATTATTATACCTGTAAATCATCGTTTGATCCATTCTCGAATTGAAAATCCTTTTCTGCGTTGCCAAGCCATAGGCAAAATGTGAATATTGAAAGGCATCTAAAGCTTAATCGAGCCATTTTATTTACTTAAATTAATGCGAGTTTGATTGTGTTTTTTTTCGATATGATATGAACTAAAGTCGAGTTATTTACAACATGATGATGTCTGAAAATAGAAAAAAAAATTGAATTGTTATTTTCTCGGTGAGTTCTTGTAAAATCTTGGTAAGAAATGTCATATATTTGTCGATAAGAAAAAAGTCATAAGCAAAATTATTGTAAATCAGTTTCAGATTAATATGAACTTTACAACGAACTTATAACTGGAAGTTGGATTTTGTTTATTTTAAGATAAGAGAATTGAAGGAAATATGTTTTTTTTTTGCAGTGAAATTGATAGGAGATTCTCATTTCATTTTACAAAATCAAAAAAAGTTTAGAATCGCACATTTCGCAAAAAACGTTTTAAAGGTTTTGCTCGTTTCTGTATCGGGAGCTAATGACTCATTTACTTTCATATCGATATTATTTCTCGGAGCCAAATTCTTGGATGTATGCGAATACTGATCGCATTGATTTTTCAAGATCGCTGATTTGAATCGAAAGTGCCAGAATACCTATTAAATACGGTTCAGTATTAATTTTGTTTAAAACTCCTGCTAAAAAACATTCATCCGAATAAAACCTCACAATTTTGCCTTTCAATTTCTATGTAATCAAAATTTGTAAGAAAAAATTTTGATTATACAAAAGAAAAAAAAAAAACTTCTTATTGAAAGTATTTGCAATAATGAGAAAAGCCTCTGAATTTCAATATGAAATTATTCAAAATCGACCGGAAAATTGATTACAGTAAGAAGATTTTTTTTTTTTTGCTAACAAAACTCTCATTCAACATTCGACCTCGTTATTTTGTTGAATAAATTCAAATGGCGCACACAGTTTGTTGCACTTATTCATGAAATTCGTATCGATTTTAACTTAATTCCCCAAAGAACACCACTCGCATGACGGATAAGCCCTTGTGCAATTATAGACGGATAGCAACTATATCGTAATACCCGGATGGCTGCAACTTAGTATGCATGCCTCGGGTACATATCCATCATGAGGTTCTATTTAGATTCATCTGTGGAAGGGATCTATAATGTAAATAAATGAATCTATGAGCGGACCTCTATCTAGTAGATAGAAAGATCTAAAAATATTGTTTTGTTTTTTATTTTTAAACATTTTACGTACTTGTGCATTCTTACAGGGTATAACTCATCGCTGAAATGCTGCTCTGTTGCATTTCTGGTAGCACGCTCTTGAAAAAAAAAATAACCTCGCTATATATAACTCTATCGAAGTAGATGGAGGTACATGTTCATAGCGCAATGATGCAAAGAGGGCTTTACTTATGGATGACAATTTGTCTTATTAAAGATGGTTTTCGAGACGTTAAGATAAACCGCGAAGAATTGGATGAGTCAGTCAGTTTGTCTGCGGCGGTCTGACTAATCCGATTTAGAGTTTGGATATGCAGAAATGTTTGGCGCAGTCAATCATCATCTTTTAGATGGGTAAAACCATGAAGATTACAATATTGCTATGCGCTCGCTAATCATGAACAAAGCAAATTTGATTTAAAATGGAAACTTATAGAAGAAAAAGGTTCTTTAGCAATATATGTACATGTACATAACACACTTGTGTTTGTAATGGAAATATTGAGAAATTATTAGCATTTGACGAAAAAAGGGCGATTTCAATGTTCACAATACCGCCTGGCTTAAATATTTCTACTGCGCTGACCATAAGGGACAAGATACTGAGGCCTTTGCCTCGATAAACGGTTTAACACAGCTAGTAAATGAGCCTACTCGTTTACCAGAAATTGCAGGGCATTCTCCAATTTTCTTGATTAGTTTCTCAACAGTCAACCTCAGAAATTTTCTCTGTAATATCCCCATCGCCCATTGGAAATACGGATCTTCTTGATTCGTGCTTCTAATGACTGTGACTAATCCTGTAGACTTGTCACCTAGACTGTCCTGAAAGGTATGAAACTCTATATACTTTCCAGTCAAAAGAGAGTCAGGTCGTCGAAGGACTCTTGGTTTACAAATGAATGTCTTGCGACAATTCAAGCAAAGAAACAGTCTTTTCAAAATTTCAGAAATCTTCAAACTCCAGGTAACAGGAAGTTTTATAATGCGGAAGATTCTTCAAAGTCCAAAAGGCTCAAGATCTTTCTGGTCATTTTTCGAAATGGTCAACAACAATTTCATTTCTTCATCAACACTACTACTCGTAGATGGTGACCGTACCGTAATTGATCCAGTGGAGAAACTCCACACTAGCACCTTCAAACCAAACCCTTCCTATCGCAACGCCATCTGGTTTTTCGCTGCCTCCGCTATATTTTCGCACACGTCTCATGTTCAGAATCCTGCAAAAGCTCAATGTTCACAAGTCCACTGGCCCTGATGGCATTCCTCCAAATACTCAAAAGACGTGCTCCTCTTCTCTGGCTAAATCTCTTCGCAATCCTTTTCATCTATCTTACTCATCTTAGTGCTTTCCACGATTGTGGAAAGTTGTGAATGTTCAGCCAGTTCCCAAGAAAGGAAGTAAAGCGAACCCTGCTAACTACTGCCCGATAGCCATTACTTCATTGCTATCGAAAGTGATGGAAACTGCTGACAGAGTTTGACACGAATATCTCCTTGTTAAACTAACGGCCATTCGCCTTAATGCTACCCGCATTCAATGGATTGGGAATTTTCTATCCAAACGCACTATACGAATTGTATTAAATGGCGTTATTTCTTCCTCTTTTCCAATTAATTCTGGTTTCTCTCAGGGTTCTGTCTTATCACCTACTCCGTTTTTAGTATTCACGAATGGCCTTTTGTCTTCTATTCTCAATCCTAACACCTTTGAACTTAACTCTGCTACGAAATCTCACAAGCAATCTGTTGCTTCCAAACGCAGGGATTTATGCGGTTCGCTGAACTACGACCTCAACTTAATCCTAGAATGGGGTGGGAAAAACACGAGCCTGTCATATTGATTGAAGCAAACATATATTTGATTTTGCCCTTGATACCACCAAACATCTGGGTATTCTTCGCAAATGCCAAAATATTTTACGCCTCATGACTTAGCTACCATCTACAAGGCTTATATTCGACCTCGTTTAGAATAAAATTCGGATTTTTTGAGCTGGACCACCCAAAACACATCTTGTACTGCTCGATCGAATCCAGAAACATGCGTTTCGATTAATTGGAGATGAAACCTTTACGAGTTCTATTGACTATACAGGGTGTTTGGTACTCCGTGTGCCACCTTGTAAGGGGTTATTCCTAGATATATTTTGAGAAAAAAATTGTTCTACGGAAAATTTTCAATATCCGCGGAGATACAGGGTGATCAAGAAAAGTGTTTCGGACCTGCACCCTCACTCACTCAAAACGCTATATCTTAAAAACTAATAATCACAATTCAAAGTGTTATAGCTTGTTTTTTAGGGAATCAAATTACCTTTCATTTGGTGTAATAGTCCGCATTGTAACTGTACCCAATCCTGAGGTATTTGCCTCAGAACACAAATTTTTGACACTTTGACCCTTAAAATTCTGGGGTCAATGTAGTTTTTCTCAAAAAAACGCATTATAAAAATGTCATTTTAATGTTGTTTTTTTATGTGCCATATTATTGCCTACAAAAGATGTATACACTTGCATTGCATAAGTTTCATAGTTTAGGAAAAACTATCATTCCAATAATTTAGCACTTTATCAAAAAAACAAGAATATGTTGATCAACACTCTGCGCTTGAACTAAAAGAACTTCAGAATGGTTTTATGGTTTATTTCAAATTTCCTTAATTAGAATAACTGTTCAAAATAGCCACCTTCATTTTGAATGCACGCTAAATCTCGTTTTGCCAGTGTTCTCTTTGTGTTCATATTCCCCAACTGCTGCCTTACTTCTGTTGCTGCCGCATCGATTCTAGTGTTTAGATCCTGCAACGTTACTACTTCCATTGCGTAGACAAGGTCCTTCACCCGTCCCCATACAAAGAAATCCATAATAGTTAAATCAGGAGATCTTGCAGGCCAGTGTATCGGTCCATTTCTACCGATCCAGCGATTACTATTATTGGAATTAAGCCAATCTGTGATTTGTCGGCCGTAATGAGCTGGAGCACCATCGTGTTGGTAAAACATGGAAGCCAATCGTTGCAGTGGCATATCATCCAATAACTCCTGTAGATCATTTGTCAAAAAATGCAAGTAATTGGAACTATTTAAGGTAGGCGGAAGCCTAATAGGACCAATAAAATCGTTGCCAATCACACCTGCCCATAAATTGACACTGAATCTGTGCTGAAATGATGCCTCTCTTCTTGTATGTGGATTGTTCTCAGCCCAGGTGTGTAAGTTGTGCAAGTTTGTGATACCGTCCCTGGTGAATTGGGACTTATCCGTCCAAAGAATGTTGTTCATAAAATGTTCGTCACTTAGTTGTCGTTCAAGGAGCCAATTGCAAAACTCCACCCTTTTGGGCAAATTAATGGGTAACAGCTCCTGCACTGGTGTGTGGTGGTAGGGATGCAACCGCTCTGCTTTTAGGACACTCCAAACTTTCCACGTAGAGACGTTTAACTGCAATGCCAAGCGTCGGATACTGATTGATGGATCATTTTGAACTGCATGTAGTATTCCTTCATCAGTTGGAGCAGCGATTATCGGCGCACGATTTGCATTTACTCTGCTTGTCCTAACGCTGCCTGTTTCCCGAATCCTTCTGTAAATGTCTAGGAATACTCTACTGTAAGGTAACCGACGATTAGGAAATCTCTGATGATAGAAAGATCGCGCCACTCGTGTATTTCCCTGACACTCCCCATAAATGAAAATGATGTCTGCATATTCTTCATTCGTGTACTCAGGCATTTCGAAATTATTTTCTAAATTTTAGTGACACCTTGTATTTTTAACAATGTAACTAAAACTGGTAAAAATATGAAGTAAAATTTGCTTTTATACGCTTTTCATTTTGATAGGTACCCTATTAAAACATAATAGGACTACGATTGCGCGTAAAGCGCAATCTTACGTTACTCTAGATGAAATAGATTTTTTTCTGATCCCAAGAAATTTTGTATGGGGAGTGTTAGAAGGGGTGATAGCATTGAACTAATTTTTTCCCCATCATGCTAAAGTAGCTACAAAAATGTTTCATACAAAATGCTTACTCCAAAAATTGAATAGGAGCTGAGAAAATTAGTGTGTTAGATTTAGTTGAAATGTGCAGTTTGTATGGGAGGTGGTAGAAAGAGTGGGGGGATTTTATTGATTTTTTCATAAATAACTAAGAATATTATAAAATTGACATCTCTTAAATTTAAGACTAGTACAATTCATACTTTTGAAGAAAATAGATTTTTTGTGAACTTGTGAAACTGTGTCACATTGTATGGGAGGGGGTAGAAGCAGTAAAGCTAATCAAATAATTTTCTCTGATCTTAGTGATAATGCTAAATAAGTATTTATTACAAAATGTGAGCTCGATAAATGTTATATGTTCTGAGAAAATCGGATTAGAGCATTTCATGAAAAAGTGTAGTTTGTATGGGAGGGGTTGGAAGGAGAAGGAGGACGCAAATAATTTTTATACTGTATATTGAAATCATTATGAAAGTAATATATCCCGAAATTCAGACTAATAGCTTTTATACTTTTCGAGCAAATCCATTTATAGCCGAATTGGGAAATTGTGTCATTTTGTATGGGAGGGGGTAGAATGGGTGGAGCTAATCGTCTAATTTTTTTTACCCTTACTAACAATTTTAAATAAATATTAAGTGCAGAATTTCAGCTTGCTAAATTTTATACGCACTGAGTAAATTGGCTTAGAGTAATTCATGACAAGTACAGTTTGTATGGGAGGTGGTAGAAGGAGGGGGAGGACACGCATAATTTTTATACGGTAGATTTATATTATCATAAAAGTAATATATTCCAAATTTTAGGCCAATAGCTTTTATACTTTTCGAGCAAATCCGTTTATTGTCAAATTGCGCATTTGCGTCATTTTGTATGGGAGGGGGTAGAAGGAGTGGAGCGATTTGGCCCGTTAACGAACTTGACCTTACTTTTTTGTCAAAAACGATGTGTACGAAATTTGAGCTTTCTAGCTCAACGCGTTCTCAAGCTAGAGAGCGAACGGACGGACGGACGGACGGACGGACATCCGGTTTTGAGATTTTTGAGTGATAATATTAATTTCTGTATTCATCATTTTTTTCTCCGAGCCTTATTTCTTGGCGTTACACACTCTAGAGCAAACTTATAATACTCTCAGATTTCATCTAGAGTATAAAAAGGATGGGTTCACTATTTAAAATCATGAAACAGTTAACGAACAGGAATTTCACCGCCAACCGCCTGGTGAGAGATGTCAACGGAACTCTCCTTAATATGAGTGAACACCAGTTGCGACGATGGAAGAAATACTTCTCTGATATTTTAAACATCTTGTCAGATGAAGATATTCCGGAAACAGAACAACTTCCAAACATCCAACCGCAACAATCCTCTATTAGGGACGATTCCCCAGATAAGGAAGAGATAGTTTCCGCCATTCGGTCAATGGCGGGAAGGAAAGCTCCAGGTATAGACGGACTACCAACCGAACTCCTCAAAGCGGACCCGGAAATAACAGCCGATATACTCCTCCCACTCTTCACTAAGGTGTGGAATGATGGAAGATATCCGACTGAATGGAAGGAGGGCGTCATTGTGAAAATTCCGAAGAAGGGCGACCTTCGGGATTGTGGCAATTGGCGTGGTATATGTTTACTTACTGCCGTATCAAAAATTATGGCTAAGGTAATTCTCAATACGATTAGTGATGTCGTCGAGAGCACTCTCGAAGTTTATCAGGCTGGATTCCGTAAAGGGTCGTCTTGTACCGACCACACAAATACCCTACGGATAATATTAGAGCAATCAGCCGAAATGGGTTCGCCACTACATCTCATGTTTGTGGACTTCGAGAAGGCTTTCGACAGCGTTAAGCGAGATTACATATGGAATGCTTTGCGTAGGAGAGGTATTCCAGATAAGGTCATAGCTATGATTAAAGAATCCTACGAAGATGCAAGGTGTCGCGTCTTGCATAGAGGAGAGCTGTCCGAGAGCTTCCCTGTGCGAACGGGTGTCAGACAAGGCTGCATATTATCACCAGCCCTGTTTCTGGTGGTAAGAAATGACATCTTGAAAGCTGCACTGGAAGGTGGGGAAGGTAAAGGTCTTCAATGGAGACTATTTAACATCTTAAGTCACCTTGATTATGCTGATGTGTGTTTGCTTGCACATACCCGTTCGGACTTAGAGTCAAATGTTCGCTCGTTGCATTCTAAATGCAAAGAGGAGGGACTGAAAATAAATGTGCGTAAAACCAAGTACATGCACATGGGTTCGAACGCAAGCACACCGATTGTTCTTAATGAACAGGATGTGGAAGAGGTGCAAGATTTTTGCTATCTCGGAAGCATTGTCAGCATGGACGGCGGAGCCGAAAAGGATGTTGAGGCTCGGCTAAATAAAGCTCGTCAGGCCTTCGGTATCCTTTCCCCTTTCTGGAGGTTAAGAGAGATCTCCCTTCGCACGAAGCTGCGAGTTTTTGACGCATGCGTCAAATCCGTGTTGTTATATGGTTGTACTACGTGGAAAGTAACCGTTCGACTTACCAAGAAACTACAGACTTTCGTAAACCAATGCCTCCGGCGCATTTTAGGAATATTCTGGCCAGAAGTAATCTCCAACGACGAACTTTGGAGTACAACTCGCCAGACTAAAATAGGTATTAAGATTCAACGGCGAAAGTGGCAGTGGATCGGTCATACTTTGAGGAAACCAGAGCGAAACATCGCAAAACAGGCTCTGGATTATAACCCTCAAGGAAGACGTCGGGTTGGTCGACCATGTGACACATGGAAGCGAGCAGTTGAGCAGGAGGCCAGAGGAATAAACAAGTCCTGGCAACAGCTTAAAGCCGATGCTCAGGATCGCGCCTTGTGGAAGAGAGTTGTTTCTGTCCTATGCCCCTATAGGGGGTCTTAACAGGAATTTGATTGATTGATTGAGCTTTCATTATTTTCAATTGGACATAGTTTTCCTGAAATTGAGGCATTTGTATGGGAGGTGGTAGAGGAAGTGGAGCGTTTAAGATGATTTTGAAACTGCTTATCATCATCCTTATCACCACGCTTTGATTCAATTTCAAATTCGATAGTTCTAATATATTCGAAGAAGAAATGCTTTTCTTGAATTTTTAATACAGATATTTGTATGGGAGGGGGTAGAAGGAGTGAAGAGGAGCTGATAATTTTTTTTAGCATTTAAATTATTGAAAAACAAATTTTGGCAAAATTTTAAGTTTATACTTTTTCGAGTTTTAATGTAAATCGATATAATGCACTTAACAAAAATTATACATTTGTATGGGAGGGGGTAGAAGGAGTGTACGGATCAAAACACATTTTTTTCTCGTTATTGATATTTCTATTTTTATATTTTACGCAAAATAACAAGTTGATATCTTTAACAATTTCGAAGAAAAATAATTTAATTTAAATTTCAAAATTTCGTGAAATTTGTATGGGAGGGGGTAGAAGGAGTCAGGTGAAGTTGATAATTTTTTCAATTCTGATTGGAATTATAATAAAACTAATTTTGGCAAAAATTAGTTTCATAGTTTCAAAGAAAAATCAATTTCTGAAAATTTCGGAATTTCGTGAAATTTGTATGGGAGGGGGTAGAAGGAGTGGGGGGATGTAGCCCATTCACGAACTTAAAGTTTCTTTTTTGCTAAAAATGACACACTACAAATTTCAGCACGATAGCTCAAAGCGTTCGAGAGTTATGCTGTAGACAAACGGACAGACAGCAACTCGGAATCGAAGTTTTTGAGCGACAACAAATATTTCTGTACCCTTGGCTGCTCTGTGCGAGCATTATTTCTTAGCGTTACAAACGGTAAAGCAAACACAATATACTCTCAGATTTCATCTAGAGTATAAAAATCAAACGAAAAAGCACATACATACATAGTTCATTCGAGAGGTAGCCATGAATTTTATGATAAATTTATCATTTAGATCATCAGTGTTCTTTCTTATGAAGGAGCAAGAATCAAGGCGAAAACAAGCCACTTACGGAAAATGCTATTAATTTGAATGATTCTGAAACAAATCAGGTTCCAAAATAGTTTTTATTGTTTTATACCAAAACATTCGAACATATTTTCAAAATGCCACTAAACAATTTCATTTTCTTATCTTCAACAAAATCATTTCTTAATCACCCTATCCAGAATAATTTTCCACATTCTATCTAAACATGCTCGGGTATAATAAAAATTTATAGAAAAACCAAAAATTATAAACTGTTTCCTTTCATGATTAACATAATTTCCATCTGATAATCGCACAAAGTGCTACGGCAAAATGTTATAAAAAGCCCTTATGTCGCTTATAGGCGCTAGGATATGTGACTGGTAAGTGAATCAAGGCGACATAACATACCGAATATGTGTACATAACCGTTAAAAAAAAACTATTTCGGAGCTCATAAATTCAAGCGTACCGGCTGGTATTTTAGATTGCCAACAAAAACAGAACGTAATGTTCGTGTTTATACGACAAGTGAGCCCGCAATTTGGTAAATTCGTTATGTGCGAAAAATATACGCGATAGGGTTTTTCTGTTCTTTAAAGAGTTTAACCAGAATTCAACAATAAATTGGAGTTCAAGGAACAATTAAGATATTTTTCAATTAGCGATTATTTGTAATTTTCTTTTTATAGATCTGTACAGTTTTTAAACACTCTTGGAGAATTTTTAAACAAATTTCAAAAGAGCATTCGTAAACAAATCGAGAATCGCGAAATTTTCATTTGATTCGTTGAAAAGGAGTTTAGTATTAAAAATATTTACGAGTTTTCGTCTAGTTTTAAATTAGTGGAATGCTAAAATAAAATATTTTTAGAATTTTTTTTTCGAAAATAATAAAGATTATTTTTTTTTGGAAAATGTAATGAAAATTTGGCATTTTCTTTCCCCCAGAATTAATCAGTTCTATGTGGAACTTTCTTAAAGTTTGTTATTCTTTAATTAATCAATCGCAATGAAATTTCCTTTATTAGCCATTTACGTTTGAATAAATCAGACGAGTATTACACTCTAGATGAAATCTGAGAGTATTGTAAGTTTGCTACAACGTTTGTAACGCTAAGAAATAAGGCTCGGAAAAAAAAAGAATGATGCAGAAGTTCAATCAATCAAAAATCTTAAAACCGGATGTCCATCCGTCTGTTCGTGTCCTCTCTAGCTCGAGAACGAGTTGAGTTAGAAAGTTCAAATTTTAAACACGTGGTTTTTGACAAAAAAGTAAGGTTGAGTTCGTGAACGGGCCAAATCGCTCCAAAATGACACAATTTCGGAATCTTAAAATAAACTCATTTTCTCGAAAAGTATAAAAGCTATTGATCTGACTTCAATCTACGGTATAAAAATTATTCGAATCCTCCTACTCCTTCCACCACCTCCAATACAAATTGCTATTTTTAATGAAATACTATAAACAAATTGACTCAGTACGCATAAAATTTATCGAGCTGAAATTGTGCACTAAACATTTATTTAGAATTTTTAGTAAAACCGAAAAAAATTAGACGATTATCTTCACCCCTTCTACCCGCTCCCATAAAATATGAGACAATTTCACAACTTCACAAAAAGTTGATTTTCTTGAAAAGTATGAATGCTACTGATCTGCAATTTAAAACATGTCAATTGAATGATGTTTATAGTTCAATACTTCTAAAAAAAGTCATTAAGAACTCCTAACTCCTTCTACCACCTCCCATATAAACTGCGCAATTTCGCTAAATCCAATGCTACTGAAAAGTTTAGTTCAATTTTTTTTTATTTTAAGAGGGTGAGTTGTAGAAAGTATGACGTTCTACAACTCCCCCTCTTAAAATAAAAAAAAATCTCTTTCATCTAGAGTATCGCATGGCTTTATCTAATCGCAATCCTATTATGTTTTTTTTGCTTCTGGGACCCCATCCCCCCAACATTATTTATTTCCTGAACTAAAACTACATAGTAAAAGTATTGCTAGCTAACCATTCACTAACGAATAGAACCTTCAGTACTCCAAGTAAAACGTTTTCGGTCACTTTCGTTTCTCGCCGCCAAGACTCCTCTTATGTAACCTATCTTATATCCTATGGCGATATAATTGCGCAACGCAATAAAAAATAATAAAATAAAATAAATCCTTAAGTAATAAAAATAAATCATTTTTTTTTTGAACACACAGTTTCAGCGTACAGAAAAAGCACAATCGCCATCGAAGATCCTCTATACGAAGAATATTAGAAGCACAAATTTTATCCCCAAGACCGAAAATCCTATGTTTGTCCTTGTCCTTATGACCGCATATTTCGAAAAAACTTGAAGGTGGGGCGCGGGAAGCAAAAGTTTTTCGAGTCGAACTCCAAAGCATCAACGAACTTTTGTGACACGGAACAGGAGAGAAAAAAAATGGAACGCAAGAGATGTGACCGTAAACGTTATTTTATGGCCACACGTCCTGGCTTCCTTTTTTTTATTCCATGTCATTCTTTCAGAGAAAAGTTCATTGACGGTTAATGGTTCGAATTGAAAAATATCAGAGTGATAAATTTGTGTACTGAATTTATTTCTTCTTTATTTTGAGAGATACAGGGGATATACTGACCCTATGCTAAAATTAATAATAACCAGCGGAAAATAGTTTGTCTCTCATTTTTTGAGATAATTTTGGTCGATACACAACATTCCTGAAATATTTAAAAAAAAATATATATTGAAATTGTCAACAGTAGAATTAAAATTAACTCACAAAATCACTGCAGATAAATAAAACATTTTCAAGTTAGAATCATAACAGCAAAGCGAAAATGAAAAATTCGCACATAGAGGGTTGTGCGAAGGGCTAATAACCTTTCCCCAATAAGTAATGAAAATGTTAATGAACCTGAATATCAAGAGGCTAAGGGCTGATTTCGGCAGTAGTGCCATTGCGAAAGAAGAACAAAAAAGCTCATATGAATCTTTTTTTTTTTTTTTACAGAATGACCTGTGTTATAGGCAATTTCGGCCTTTATGTGCAATGCACAAAAACAGTCATGGAGGGAAGGAATGTGATTGAGAAGGTTGGGGAAGGGGAGTGAGAACGACCGTAGCGAGTGGAGAAGCTGGTATATTGCTCAGTTGTACTGGCTGCTTACTGACAAATATTTGCAGATGTTATGGGGGACTGAATGATAGAAAGCGAACAGAAACCATCTACTGAGTATCTAGGCCTTCTTGAAGTGGAACTGTTTCACTTTTACACCGTTTCCCCATTTTATTGCGAATAATTTTTTATCACCAGTAGCAACTGAAAAGATTTGCGCTTAAAAAAATTCCGTCTGGAGTGGGAATCGAACCCACGACCTATTGACTGAGAAGCAAGCACGCTGCCCTTTACGCCACGGAAGCCTCATCTACTGTTAAGACACCCCAAAAGAGGCATAGGACAGAAACAGCTCTCTTCCAAAAGGCACGATCCAGAGCATCAGCCTTTGGTTGTCGCAAGGACTTGTTTATTCCTCTGGCCTCCTGCTGAACTGCTCGCTTCCACATGCTATATGGTCAACCAATCCGACGTCTTTGTAGAGCATTATAATCGAGAGCTTATTTGGCGATGTTTTATTCCATGCTCTGGTTTCCTCAAAGTGTAACCAATCCACTGCCACTTCCGCCTTTGAATCTCAGTGCCTATTTGAGTCTGTCCAGTTGATGTCTAAAGTTTGTTGCTGCAGATCATATTTGGCCAAAATATACCTAAAATGCGTCGGAGTATTGGTTTCCGGAAGTTGGCAGTTTCTTGATAAGCCTAACGGTTACTTTTCATGTACAACTACATAACAACATGGATTTGACGCATGCGTCAATCACTCGCAGTTTCGTACGAATGGGGATCTTCCTTAACCTTCGGAAAGGTGAAGGGATACCGAAAGCCTAACGAGAAAGAGGGAGCAATATCCGGATCCACTTTGAGTAGTTCGGTTGGTAGTCCGTCTTTATCTGCGGCTTTCTTTCATGAAACTATTTGTTCCTTATCTGGGGGATCGTTCCTGATAAGAGTTTTGTTGCGTTTAGATGTTTGGTAATTGTTTTGTTTCTGAAATATCTTCTTTTGACAAGATATCCAAAATATCAGAAGAGTATTCCTTCTATAGCCGCACCTGGTGTTCACTCATATTAATGAGAGTTCCGTCAACATCTCTCAAATTCCTGTTCGTCAATTGTTTCATAATTTTAAATAACGAACCCATATCCCCAAATTAAGACGCAGATTTCGACTTATTGGCCAAATCTTCAATGGCACTTCTCTTGTCGCGTCTAACAGCCTTTATAAGATGTACATATATGACCATCGCGATAGTTTCGTCTCTAGTCATGAATTCTTTGGTTGAAATCGGGTTGAGAGATGATCGCCAACCTTGTCGCATGTGACTTGTGACATCTAGGGTTTCTCAGCACTTTGCACGTATCCAGCTCCTTCAGCACTTCTGCGGCATTAGTTGGTGCGTAGCACTGCGGAATTGTGACGTTTCTGACCATGGTCCTGAGTCTGATGACGATAATCCCATCCGATATGAGTTCCCAGCTGAAGAGACTATTTCTCACTTTACGAGTAAGGACGATTGGCACGCTATTTTTGGCTTCGCACTCAGGACCAAGATACAGAATAGTGTTTCCGCTATGAGTTCGGTTATCTCCTGATCCTGTTCACCTGACCTCATCAAAGCCCAAGATTTGGATGTTATAGTTGATCTCGGTTGATCACTGATTGACGGTGTATTGACCGACCCCAGCCCTTTCACCGTAATTCAATATTCGAACGTTTCACAAGCCAATCATAGTCCGTTTTCGAATGTCGAAAATTGTTACTTTATAATCCCGTCCGTGTTCGAGGCGCTGTATTCATTTCTCGTATCGGTTAGATTTTAAGATCACGGGTGATAAGCCTAAGATGAAATTTACTATTATCAGGGCAAGCTGGACTGGTTGTGGGTGTATTCTACTGCCTCCATCCCACAGGGGAAGCTAATTTATAAAACGAAATTATAATATATCTGAAAATTAATATCTTAAGATCCTCTTGAGTATCATGCTTTCTTCTTCTGGTCAAATATTTTGACAAAAACTGTTGTATCTTAAAGTTGTCAGTTTCATGATATGCTCCGTTGAAATTTTAAAAAGAAATAAAAGTCCTTTCAACGTGCATAAATCATCCCCATTCTACAAAATTCCTGATTTATACATATATACAAGAGAGACGACGTGTACATGTTATGTACTCTATTTCCAAGTAATTATGTTATGAATCAATTAAGTAGGTACTGTGGAAACGACGTTTCAGTCACGTGCGTGATTTACATGAGTGACAGACTACTCAAGTTACAAGTCAAGGGATTTTATGTTGAAATGTTTGAAAATCACTACCGTCTAGATATGTTATATGTATACATGCATATATTGTTTTCGAAATGTTTCCCTCTGAAGAATATATATTAGAATTCAATGGAAATACAAAGGTAAGTAAATACTTGTATATTTTATTTGTTCTAATTCCGAGAAACGTTTATATAGTTCGGTGCAAAATGTTCACTTTAATCGGACAGGTTGTCTATAAAATCCATAGCCAGGATTAATGCACTACACCCTAGTTATTTAGGATTACGTTTGTGTAGATATTTACAATGGTTAAAAACAGGTACGGCAAGTATATGCATTTACAAGACCAGTTAACCCCTGAGTCGATTTAGGCATGTCTGCCTTTTGAACGTTTATTCGCTCGAGACAACCATAAATTGGATAAAACTCGGTAAGGACGTTGGCTTTTACTCTAATTATACTCTAGATGGGAATCTGAGAGTATCATAAATTTACTCTTAAAAAAAACTGCTCACACAGAGTCGCCACGGAAATATTTGTTGACGCTCAAAAATCTCGAAACCGGATGTCCGTTCGCTCTCTAGCTTGAGAACGCTAGGAAGCTCAATTGTTGTTAGTAAAGTTAAGTTCGTGGATGGGCCAAATTGCTTCACTCCTTATATCCCCTCCCATACAATATGATACAATTTCCCAACTTTATTACCTATGTCAATTTTCTTGGAAGGTATAAGTGTCAATGATCTTACATTTCAAAATTACTATTTTCATGACAAACATATTTATTTCGTTAAAAAAAATACAAATAAAAAAAATAATAAATCCCCCCACTCCTTCTATCATCTCCAATACAAATTGCACAATATCACGACATAAAATAAACCGCTCTTTTTCAGTACCCATAATATGTATGATGCTCAAATTTGGTGTAATGTATTTTGGTAGCAACTGTAGCGATACGAGAAGAAATTAGTTTGATTGCACCTTTCCTTCTATCATCTCCCATACAAAATAACACATTCCACAACTTAATAATAAGTCGATTTGCTTGGAAATTATCAAAGCTAGTGCTTTGAAATTTGAAAATTTTTCAGCGATATTATTTTTTTTTAAATTGGAAATCCTCTCACTCCTTCTACCCCCTCCCATACAAACTGCGACATTTCATGAAATGCAATGTAGCAATTTTCTCAGTACCTCTCAAAGTTATGAGGCTCAAATTTAATACAAAAGTTTTTTGGTAGTGATTATAGTGAGATATATGCAAATAAATTTAATCCCGCCACCCCTTCAATCACCTCACATACAAAACGACACAATTTCTCATCTTTATAATATGTCGATTTTCTTGGAAAGTGTTAACTGATCTGAAATTTAAATCCATTTCTATATCGATTTTTGATGTCTCTGTAAATAACTCCCCTCACTTTCATAAGTAGGTTCCTGATGTGCCAGGAAGATTATCTTCCAAGGTCACTGAAACTTTTATTCCATCTACAGAATCGGATCATTGGGGTTTACCCGCAATCGTAGTTGTTTTCACCAAAATGCACAACAGTTAGGAATACAAAGAAATCGAAGATTCTTCCAATCTACAAACGCCGTCAAATCTACACGTATTGAAATGTTTGGGTTAAAGATAAAATTTTATAGAAGTACTTCAACGTTCTACCACCTCACATATAAATTTCAAAATATATTCAAAAACTATACAGCTAATTCATCAATAGAATAACATTGTTAATAATATTGTAAATGTACAATTTCAGTTTGCCCCACTCTTTCCACCGCTACCACCTTTAACATAAGTTGCAATAATAAATTTACAATTTTAACCGACACTTCATTTACCAAAGTTCAAAAATAAGAAAATAGTAGATATTCGTTTTACATGTATGATGCTACAACAAAAACAAATACCGTCCCTATTCAACGCACGAAATACAGAATCTGTTCCAAATTGCATTTCTAAATAGGACACATATCAATTAAATGCAAAACCCCAATCATGTCTCGTGATCGCGCATAGAAATCTACACTAATACGCTAAACCAATTTCGCGCACTAAGTTCTAAACTCAATTCGATTCAAAATCGCTTTTCTATCAGAATAATCGCTCCAATAAATTCGTCAAGCGAATTTAGGAGTGGCCGAACAATAAATTCACATTTTTCATACTCTATTTTCCAGATGGTTTAAATTTGTTCTAATCATCATCGTCAACATGAATGTTTCATACATCATCTGATGAATAATCGATATGAAAAAAAAAAAACATTTTTGCTTTGATGCAAAACTCATTGATTTATTAACAATTTAAATTCAGCATAATTGTAAAAATTTCGTAAGCAAATAATTTGAAAATCAGAGAAAAGTAATTTTTGAGCATCATAAAAAAATATTATTGAATTAAAGACGCAAATAACTTGGCCTCTAGTTAAATTCTATCACGTGAAAATGCCAGAGGTAGAGTACATGAATGTGATTTTTGTGTAAATAGGATTTGAGAAGGGGCGATTGAACATCAAGACGTTTTGCTTCAGCGAAAATTTTAGTGTTTAGATTATGAGTAATTTACGAGTGGTAATGTTAAACAGAAAAAAAAATAGTTCGTAGCCCGGATGTATATAGAAATGTTTTTCTTTTCAGAAAGACTATCAACTATCATATAAATTAGTTTTTATAGTTTTTTTTTTGGTTCCATTTACTGAGCTTTGAAAGCTAAAGTCTCAAATTTTTCAATTTAAAAAGTAAAAACATAGCAGGACTACGATTGGGCATAAAACCCAATAATGCGATACTCCAGATGAAAGAGAATTTTTGGGATTCTAAGAAATTTTGTATGGGGAGTAGTAGAAGGGGTGACGGCATTGAACAATTTTTTTTACATCATGCTAGAGTTGATAGAAACTCTGTTTTATACAAAAGGTTCAAAAATTTAATAAATACTGAGAAAATTAGTATACTGGATTTAGTGAAATTGAGCGGTTTGTATGGGAGGTGGCAGAAGGAGTGGGGAGTTATTAATGATTTTTTTTAGAAGTAAAAATAAACAAATTGCATATTAGTACCATTCATACTTTTCAGAAAAATCTACTTTTTGTAAAGTTGTGAAATTGTGGCATATTGTATGGGAAGGGATAGAAGCAACGAAGCTAATCGTCTAATTTTGTTTAGTCTTACTAATAATTCCAAAGAAATATTTAGTGCACAAGTTCAGCTCGATAAATAGTAAAGGAGTGAGAGGATTCGAATAAAGAGCATGTTCGATAGCTAAATACTTTTCACTTTTACAGACCAGATAAATTTAACGCCACGGTACCTTAAGTTTCAGACGTAAGGATTTCAATTCTACTAAACATGACGAAATTACCAAACCGTGTTAAATGTAAAATAGTTCCGAAGGTTAGTATACTCAAGTTTCTGCTCGTTTTTACCATTAAGTTCCCCGTAAAAAATTTTTCAACATCAGACAGGACTCGGCATATACTACACTCAGTCTTCCTTCACATTCTGAATCTTCTGACATCGATAAATCTTTTTATCCTACACTGTATTCCTATCATCCTATAACAGCAGACAAACATAAAAGGCATTTAGATTATCGAACCCTTTTAGGGCTGAAATAGATAAAAAATAAAAATTTATTGATAAAATATATCTCACACTTCTTCAACTTAAAACAACCTAAGTCCTTCTGGGCACTACAATATAAAACTTAATACCATTTATGAATAAAACTAACAGCAGTTGTGCGTGACACGCGCTATGCATGATAATAATAATCTGTCGCCTTTTTAATGAAATAAATAATTTCAAATAAAAAAATAAACGACAGAGCGCCAAAGAATGAAAATAAAATAAATATGGCGACAGACAAGTCATATTGCAATCATTTTCGATTCGAACTCACGCATTATCAAAAACTTTATAAGCGTAGCACGTCTTAATTCTTTTCTTGGGCCGTCATCGTCGAGCACCGGAAATTAATTTGAATGAAATGCATTTAAGAAAACCGCTGAAGCGGATTTATTTTTGGATGTGCCAAGCCTGCGGCGCGATCTCGTCATTCTTGATTTTTCGTTTTCATTGTCGCTTTGGACATATCCTTAATTGTTTTTTTTTTTAAATATATTATTGAGCAATAAGACCTAAAATGATTATAAAATTGTAAATGAAGACTGAAGACAATTTATTGTAATATAGCCTCCCAGTCCATGTCGTCAAAAAAGTCGGTGGAATGACGCCAGATTTTTAAATTTTCAGCACATTATGCTACGACCTTTCGTAATTTTATTTCAGAGTCGTAAGTTTTATAGATTTGAAGAAAAATTATCGCAAAAGTCCTTCTGGTACCGCCCATAGAAATATCACAATGAACACTATCATCGCGGCATTTCCAAATTTCTTTAGAGGTGTTAAAAATAATATCGGCATGGGGAGGCCTACATGGAATGGGAGGGATTTAATATTTATTTTAATTATAGCCGTTGTCTGCAATTATGATAGGAAATTCTATGCTAAATCAGATCTTCACAGGGCCTAAAGAAATTACTGACTCTTGAAACTATTAATTTTTCGTTACTCCTTCTACCACCTCCCATACAAATTGTTCAGACTATCGAAAAAAAATCGTTCTTTAATCAATTTTTTCACGTAAACTTATGTCAAGAAAAGGAAGTGGCGAGAGTAAAATGCAAAAAAATTCAAATAATTGATAATTCATAAAACAACATAATATGTGGCCGTCCATATGAAAAGGGACCTTATCTTTACAGATCACTTTTCCTCAACTCAACTTCAATGGCACTACAGCCCAAATCGGGCTTAGCCTCCTGACCTTCAGGTTCCTTAACATTTTTTTTTGTTATTATGGAAGGATTGAATTTTCAGCTGCTACCTTTTAAAAATTAAGGGAACCAATCAAAATCGTTCATTTGGGAAGTACGAAATTTTTATGCGAAATATTTCTCTGTCAATGGGCACGGTAGAAAAACTGTGGACTCTCTACATGTTTAGACTCTGTACTATACTACTCAGATATGTTCTGCATATTTTACAAGTGCCAAATTTCAGAAAAATCGGACTGAAATTGTGACCTGTTTTTGAAAATTGGCAAACTTTAAACCGCAATATCTCAGAACATGGTTTTCTCATTATAAAATATTTAAAATTTCATAATCCGGCCAATTTTTGTAAATTAAAAAATTACAAGAAAGAAAAAGATTTTTATCTAGTAAAGGGTTTTCCAATAAGGACTTGACAACTTTTTTTCTGTAGTAAATTTTTATAATTTGCAGACGTTGTTCCTTCGTGTGCTTTACCATGATAAAAATGTTAAGTTTACTGAATAAATTGACAGTGACAGTTCGATGATTAGTGAAAGGGTGCGTTCACAAATTGAATTCAAAGTTGTCAAGTCCCTATTTGAGTCAAGTCCCTATTGGAGCACACACAACTTTTTTTCTGTAGTAAATTTTTATATTTTGCAGACGTTGTTCCTTCGTGTACTTTACCATGATAAAAATGTTAAGTTTACTGAATAAATTGACAGTGACAGTTTGATGATTAGTGAAAGGGTGCGTTCACAAATTGAATTCAAAGTTGTCAAGTCCCTATTGGAAAACCCGATATTAGGAAATGCATCTAACTCAATTTTGACCTCTGACAAGATACGGTCCCTTTTCATGTTGGCGGTCACATATATAGCATGTACATATACAAATAAAAGGAAATATCTGCCAAAAAGTCGAGCGCAACTTTATTATTCTTGGGACAAGTTGAAGATGCATAGGAAGTCAATATACAGGCTAGGGTGGATTATAATATACAGGCTAGGGTGATGAAAGTCACATTTATTTTCGATTGTAATGAGTATTCTAGTCAAAAACTTGTAGTTTAAGGCAAGTTTGTGCTCGCGTCCGTACATTTGAAAACCGTCAATCTCAACTTTGCCTGTTTTCATATTTATTATGTTGCCTTCTTGTGCTTCTAAACTCACGCTGAACTGTTGGTATTATAGCATTGTCTAAACTCTATTAGGACAGAAGTGTTAGTGTGGATCGAGTATCTCTAGGATGAATAGGGAAGACTAAGTGAACGGGGCTGGGCTGCTTTCAATTATTTAACACTTATCTGCGATTACGATCAATAGCTAAAGTACATACATATAATCAATATTTCATTCATTATGCAAGTTTAGGTTTGTGTGCGGAGGGGAGGGGTGGAAAGGGTGATTGGTTTTTATTTAATTGTTTGAATCACGTTCAAAATTCTCAGTATAGAATGCTACTTTCATAACGGAGTTGCTTTGAATTTCTATGAAATTCGGAGTATTTTGTATTCACAAAACCAAATATTTGTGTGAGAGAGGGTGGAGGAGGAGGTGGAATCACATACTTTGTGATGCAGTTTTATTTAGTTTCTCTTGAGAGGTGTTCGTACAAAATTTCAAGTTCGTAGCGTTTACTTTATTGTTAATATGTTGAAATTAGTCGAAATCATAATTTTGTATGGGAGGAGGTAGAAGGGCAAGAGAAATTTCAAAACTTTTGATGCAACTTTGATTTAAATATTTTTAAAAGTGTTTGTGCAAAATTTCAAAGTAGTAGATTTTAATGGTTTCGTGATAATTGATTTATGAAAAATGGTCGAAAAAAAAAATACTTTTGTATGGGAAGGGGTAGGAGTTTGGAAGGTACCAGTTAATATTTTATTTTATTTTTTTTAAAATGAATAGCACACAATTTTCAAGTTTGTAGCTTAAAATTTCAATCAAATTTTTTTGCATTTTTGTATTTTTTTCAATACACATGAAACACCTCGTGCAGGTTAGCCCCCACTCTCGTACATAAGAGTTCTGGTTCAAATTATTATTTTTTCTTTATGTGTATCAAACAAATGTATACACCTGCAAAATTTGAATTTTGTATCTTTTACCAGAACCCTAAAAAATAGTAAGAAATTACGATATTTTGGACCACCACAACCCTTCTTTTACACCACCCATAAATTTCAACTTAATACCTGTATTGCATTTTGAGATATAACGGTTTGAAATTTTGAAAAGTGGACCATTTTTGTATTGCTCCCCATTTCCACCCACTACGATAATGTCCAAATGTTATATTTTTTCCATGCGCAAAATTTAACGAAAACGCGAAACGTGCAGACGTAGTTTTATATGCGTTTACGCAAGTTTTGCATGTAGGTCATCCAACATTATGCATGCGCTTTTATTCTAGAACGCATGAGCTTAACGCACGAAAATAAACGTAATGACACTTCAATGACCGATCATATATTGTTCGACATTAAGGGGGTTAATGACTTGACCGTTTTCCATACAAAATGCGGTACCATTTTCTCGGGAACGGCTTGACCGATTTTAATAATTTTTTGTACATTTATTACTTTAGTGAAACTAATGCTATGTAGCAGAGGAATTTCAAAAATATTCGAAACTAAGTCATTGGTAAGCTGTGAAAGTTTCAAATTTTTCATTTTGATTTAAAAAAAAAAAAGTTATTTATAACAAACTATTTGAAATTTTCTCTGTACTGTTGTTAGCTAGTACTGGTACCTATCAACCAAAAGAAAAATCATACTGATATCTGTTATCATTTTCAAGAAAAATATACTGATGTGGATAAAAATGTGAAAATAAAAACTTTTCAGGAGAGCAAAAAAAACTAACAGACTGGTAGTACGATTTACACCGACCTTTCTAACTTTGAATTAATTTTTTGACCACTTTTATTCGTTGGAAAAATCTGCGGTTTATTTTATTTTGTGTTAAATTGAATGAAGAATGATAATCAGCCAAAAACCTCCTTAAATCAACAAAAGTATCTGTATCTATCAGACGATCACAATCGACGAATTGGTCTAATCTTGGAAAATACCTGTCTGAGGCTCTTGTAGGAACAATACAAAATATAAAAGATATAAATATCATTGGGATAGTGTTAGAGCAAACTAACACGCTATTGCAACAGCTTACTACAACTCATGTGCAGTGAAACCAAGAAACAGCCAGAGGAGCGTCCCTTGGTGCAATAAAACACTTACCAAGCTTAGAGCAAAAACGAGGAAACTCTTCCGTAAAGCTTAACGAACTAGAGGGTGGGATCCATACAAAAAACCTCTAGCAGAGTACAACCACGAAATAAGAAGAGATAAAAAAAAATTCCTGGAAATAGTCCTGCCAGAGTATTAACGATTTAACCAGTAGCGCGAGATTGGATAGGATACTTTCGATTTTACACATGAAAAATATGGGGTTGTTCGGGAAATCTGACGATTCAATCACAGAAAATGAAATGCAGACGTTAGATATCCGGGAGAAGACGGCATTATTCCTGAACTTCTGCGAAGAGGTATGAAGCTACTACTTCCCACAATAATAAACATTTTCAAGGCGAGTCATGCCTGAAGTTAAACACCCAAGTCATGGTGAACGGTCAAGGTAATTTGCATTCCAAAAGCAGGGCGCAGGCCAAATAATCAATCTAAATCGTATCGTCTGATTGGCTTAATAACTTTTAAACACTGGAGGGTTTCGTGGCGCTTTCGATGCAAATGTACTGAGTCGAAAGGCCTCTTATTCTACGTACAAAAAGTATTTTCGAAAGTCACGCTTTTGGACGAAGGGCTAACATTTCTGAGGAAAACCATGGCAGCATCGACAATATTTCAACCAACTTCATTGTGAATAAACATATTTTTGTTATTTCAAAACGTTTGTCATAGTGACGGTTAATATTTTTATTAATTCACACTGGTTGTCATGGTCGCGGTTGAAACTAATTACAAGAAAACGTTAAATAGACGCCAACAAAAGCTTCTTGGCCTAGTGTGATTAACTAAGATTTTGAGGTGGTTTTCATTAAATTGAGACACTTTCGATAGTCATGTGAACATATTACAACATTCTTTCTCCAAAAGACCATGGCAATTTTTTTGGATAGGCATATAAGAACCCGGTTGCTACCTGGCTTAGAGCCTTGCAATAGTTTCTTCGAACTTGTCCCCGATTAGAATGGCCGCATATCCCTGGAATTCAAATCCAGAGCTTGTAAGTTCTGAAAGAAGATCGTCAAGTAGCAGACAGCACAAATGGGTGGAAGTATCCCACCCGTTATTGAAATTTAACTCGCTTCACATCAATCAATATGCCTATCAACCAATAAAGTCTACAAGCTACGCATTACAAAAGTTGGTTACAAAAATCAAGCATTGATTTAAAAACCTACCATTGAATCAAGGCTATGGTTAAGGGCAAAATTATAAAATCAATACTATCAGACACAGTATTAACTTTTATCTGTGCGGTGAGGTACTTACACCGATCTTGTGGTGTCTGGTAGTCGACGATCTTCTTTCAGCTCTTTCAAGGTCTGGATTGGAAGTTCAATAATATGCAGATACCCTGACAATCCTAATCAGTGGCAAGTTCAAAGAAGCTATTACCAGAAAGAGCATCGCGATTGCAAACTAAAACCTGGCGTTTAGATGGCGCCAGCAGTAAATTATGATCAACAATGGTGGATCAAAAACGTCACGTAAGCTTAGACGTCTATCAACAGCTGCTCATCATTAGATTTGTGAAGTTTTATCGGCGTCATATACTTTTTTGTGCGCGAAATTCTCCCCATTTGTGGAAAGTTTTGCTTTTTGTCTTCAACTCAAAAAAGCGGCTGAGGCGCGTCGAATGTTCTCAAGCACTTACATATGTCGAGGCTGCTCTTAGTGGAAGAACATGTCGTGAGTAGTTTGAAAGCTTCAAGAGTGGTGATATTGACGTTGAGGACCGGCATGGTGGTTGAAGAGAGAAAATTGTTGTGGTATCTCATGAGCTACTGAAATCGAGTGAAACTATCACGGGAGATCACTATCGACTACAACTGAAGTATTTGAGCCGAGCATTGAAGAAGAAGAAGAAGACATGAAAAAGTGATTTTGCTGCACGGCAACGCTCAGCACTCCCAACACAATGTGCTCTAAGCGAGGTAGCAAACCTTGTGTTTATGATGCTTCTGTGGCGTAGTGGGCAGCGTGCTTGCTTCACAGTGAATAGGTCGTGGGTTCGATTCCCACTCCAGACAGTGAAAAATTATTCGAAAATATATAATGGGCAAACGGTGTAAAAGTGAAACAGTTCCACTTCAAGAAGGTCTATATACTCAGTAGATGGTTTCTGTTCGCTTTCTATCACTCAGTTCCCCATAACATCTGAAAATATTGGTCAGTAGCAGCTAGTCCAAAAATATACCAGCTTCTCCACTCGTTACGGTCGTTCTCAATCCCTCCTACCTTCCCAATCCCATTCATTCCCTCCATGACTGTGTTTGTGCATTGCACATAAAGGCCGAAGTTGTCTATGACATAGGGCGTTCTGTAAAAAAAAAGAAGCAGGATTGGGTATTAATCCGAAAAAAAGCACAATTGTAGCTTTTACCAAAAAGAGAATTTAAACCAATTTAAAAAGCCCAAACTTTTTGGTGAAACACTAGAATATTCGAATGAAATAAAATTTCTACGAATAATTCTAGATGAGAAACCTCACGTAGTATATTTATTCAGACACTGGTCTAAATAAAAGTCTGAACATCCCTGTGGACTTGCAGGAGTCTTCTGGGCAAAACGTGGGGGCTCAATACAAAGCTTACATAGTGGATGTATGCCTCTGTTGCTAGGCCCATAGTAACATATCTAGCATCGGTATGGTGGCGCAAAACGCTGCAAAAGACTACTCAGAAAAAGCTAACAAAAATACAAAGACTTGCTTGCATTGGAGTATCTGGAGTAATGAGTACCACTTCTACTGCAGCAATAGAGGTACTTCTGAATCTGGCTCCCCTACATCTTCAAATACAGAAGGAAGCCCGTTACCAACATACAGACTACTCACCATCGAAAACGGGTCAGGACGCAAAATCGTAAGCCCTTCACTGACTTTAGGAATTGTTAAAGAAGTAGTGCGTGGGGTATCTCTCTCTGGTTCTGTGGTAGCAAGACATAGTTTCACAAAACCATTCAAGGTTATCTTACCAGGCCATCAAAATCCTAAAATGTTAATTATTCATAAAGTAGGTGGCTGCTGGGATCAAGTCCGGGCGCACATAGACCAAAGGCTGGTCCGTTGTGATGCCACAGGATCTCAGAAGAGACTCCTACTCGGTGAACTAACCGGAGTTTTCTATGAAGCGTTGAAGGCTCCTGGCTTCCGCGATTACCAAGACTATCGAAAAAGTGTGCGCCTAGGTGGAGTCTCCTTTCTCTAGAAAGAGCAAGGCAAGTGCATAGCAGATGAAGTATCGTCTCTTCCTCTTCCTCATCTTTGCAGCTCCTGCAAAAGTCATCAAACGGGAGTCCACTTGGTAAAGTGTAGTCTGTGTTTTCGGTTAAATTCTCGAAATTTTTCAGAATTAAGGAGTGGCCAATTTAAATGCAGTTCCATTAGCGAATCTCTTTCAGGCCATCTGTTTGCCAATAATATCGAGAGGTACCAGATGAGTTAGTACTAGTGATGTCAAGTTTCGTTACTTTTCGGTACTAGTAACTATTCGTTACTTTAAGGATAGTAGTCGTTACATTTTATTTGTTATAGTTTTGCAAATCATACATTGACATAGAAGAAATCATCTCTAGTGTCTTATGAAGTAACTTCATGTAACAAGAAATCGCTTGTGAGTCGCTTTCAGTTTCGTTGACCTGTGTATCAGCACAATGATGCCGAAAAGTCCGACTTTTTCAATTATCCCTCTTCGAAGGCGAAAATCCTTTTAACACTCATCCGTTGGTTACTTTTCCAATCAAAACAGTCGTTTATGTAGATTCAAATGATGATTTAAATTCCATAAGAAATGTCGAAAAATTGATGGGGGAAGATGTTTTTGAAATAGTGCCAAAATCCTACCCGAGTTCATGCATAAATAATGTTTCTGCAAGACTTTAAATTTTTTTCATAAACGAGGGATGAGTGTTAAACACTAACGTAAATAAAATGACAATGTGACGGAAATAAAGTTTATCACATCGAAATATTCTTCAAGAAAAATCCCTCAAATTGAAAAAAAAACCCTTTATCACCCCAAACATTAAAAAATTCAACAATCTGGTATCACTAATTCCACAAACCTAACGTAACGACTGCATGCGCCGCTGCTGCTCGAGCCGAGCGCCAAACTCTACTCGATGACATTCTTGGTGTTGAAAGAAACGGAACGAAAAAAACACATAATTTTCTCAGTGCACTGTATGGTAGAATAAGAGTATTCCTAGTGCTTAGAAATGGCGAAACGGCGTTATGCACAAGTGTAGGTCTCCCTTCTGTGATGTAAAGAAAAAAGTAACTAAACGTTTTTTTTATGAGGAACGAATACTTGAGTAACGAAATAGTAACGAAACTTTTTGACAGTTCAATTATTTTGTCGGGCGTTTATTTCGTTACTTAAGTAACGAATATAATTCTGCGTCGGTACTCGTTACTTTGGATTTCGGCTGGTAACAAGTAATCGTGTAACGAATAGTTACTTTTTTGACATCATTAATCAGTACTTCTAATGCTGTAGAGGGGATTGTTCTCAGAGCCCTACTTATGCATATACATACTGTCTTTAGGGCAGTCCACGGCAATGTTATAAAGTTATCCCAAAAATGACTATATTTTGAAAAAAAAAAAAAAAAAATCGACAACTTGTTTTTAGCACCCCCCCTTTTTCGGATCTAAATGGATGAAAACATTAAAGTATTTTTTGTGGGACAAACTATATGTGTGTCGAATTTCAGCTTTTTAGCTATAACCATAGTTGAGATATTCGAATTAGCATTTTTCGGTTCTAGCGCTGCCCACACCTTCTCCTTAACATTAGTGCCCACCTGAGATCAGCACTTAACTTATAATCCACCCCAACATGAACTTTCTATCCTCAAGCGTTTGGGAGTTAATATGCGCTGAGCGTACACGTACCGCGGACGACGTACAGACAGACGGATTTTTTTGTTTTTTATTTTTAGACTAATTTAGTCGCGAAACGCAAGAAACAAAATTTTTCAGGGTAGCAATTTTTATACTCTAGATGAAATCTGAGAGTATTATAAGTTTGCTCTAAAGTTTGTAACGAAATAAGGCTCGGAGAAAAAAATGATGAATACAGAAATTAATATTATCACTCAAAAATCTCAAAACCGGATGTCCGTCCGTCCGTCCGTCCGTCTGTGCGCGCTCTAGCTTGAGAACGCGTTGAGCTAGAAAGCTCAAATTTCGTACACGTCGTTTTTGACAAAAAAGTAAGGTTAAGTTCGTCAATGGGCCAAATCGCTCCACCCCTTCTACCCCCTCCCATACAAAATGACACAAATGCGCAATTTGACAATAAACGGATCTGCTCGAAACGTATAAAAGCTATTGGCCTGAAATTTGGAATATATTACTTTTATGATAATATCAATCTACCGTATAAAAATTATGCGTGTCCGCCCCCTCCTTCTACCACCTCCCATACAAACTGTACTTATAATGAATTACTCTAAGCCAATTTACTCAGTGCGTATAAAATTTGGCGAGCTGAAATTGTGCACTATATTTATTTAAAATTGTTAGTAAGGCTAAAAAAAATTAGACGATTAGCTTCACCCCTTCTACCCCCTCCCATACAAAATGACACAATTTCGCAATTCGACTATAAATAGATTTGCTCGAAAAGTATAAAAGTTTTTAGTCTGAATTTCGGGATATATTACTTTTATAATAATTTCAATATACTGTGTAAAAGTTATTTGCGTCCTCCCTCTCCTTCCAACCCCTCCCATACAAACTGCACTTTTTCATGAAATGCTCTAAGCCGATTTTCTCAGAACATATACCATTTATCGAGCTCATATTTCGTAATAAATACTTATTTAGCATTATCACTAAGATCAGAAAAAAAAATTTTGATTAGCTTTACTGCTTCTACCCCCTCCCATACAATATGACGCAGTTTCACAACTTCACAAAAAATCTATTTTCTTGAAAAGTATGAATGCTACCAGTCTCAAATTTAAGAAATGTCAATTTTATGGTATTCTTAGTTATTTCTGAAAAAATCATTAAAATCCCCCCACTCTTTCTACCACCTCCCATACAAACTGCACATTTTCACTAAATCTAACACACTAATTTCCTCAGCTCCTATTCAATTTTTGGTGTAAGCATTTTGTATAAAACATTTTTATAGCTACTTTAGCATGATGGGGAAAAAAATAGTTCAATGCTATCACCCCTTCTAGCACTCCTCATACAAAATTTCTTGGGATCACAAAAAATTCTATTTCATCTAGAGTACCGTAAGATTGCGCTTTACGCGCAATCGTAGCCCTGTTATGTTTTTTTCTCAAATCGATCACAATATTTTTTATTAGAATAATAAAGTAAAATCAATCAAAGGAAAGACTGATTTCACACTGATCTGCTTTATATTTATTATTATTATTTGGGGAACACGTGAGAGCACTGCGACCTTCTCGGCCTGTTGTGCGTTTATAGCCCCGTCACCCTACCATAGCTCAATAGCTTTGGCTAATTTGAGTATCGTTAAGGGAGCCATGTTGGCTAGTTCCTTGGTAGAAAGGAAACCTTTTCCAAGAAGATTTTATATTTTCCTACCTACTGCTTCACAGTGACATAGGATGTGTACTGTCGTTTCTGAGTCCTCGAGACAGAGGCGACAAACAAAAAATGATCGGCTTTATAAATTGTGACGTTTCGGTTTTTGCTTTGCCGTAATCTTTGATAAAGTTCTAAGCAGAGACTAAAACGTCACGACTAATAAGAAAAGCAGAATAGTGTAAAATTCGAAAATCTTTTCTTTAAATTCGAAATACACTGTGAAAATATACGCCAAACCGAAAATCAGTCAGTTTTCAATGAAATTGTTGTAATATTTCAATAATATATTCTTGCATGATAATAATCTTAACAAAGAAATAACCGAGACCAAAACATAATCCTTTAAATTTTACACAAAATTCATGAATTTTGTTGGATTAAAGCCAACTTTAAAACTACTACATTACAATTCAAGTGAATAATAATAAAAAAAAAAGAAAACGGTATAAAATTCATATACTTCAATGTTTTACGCTACCAGTAGGTACATTATTTTCACGAATGACATGACATACGTACAAACTTTATGATGATTAACGTTCTCCACATTTCAACAGGACTCCATAATATTTTCGCGTGTATTGCAGAAAAATATGGAAGAGCTGCGGTAAAATGAAGTAATTTACATTTCAAAGGTATAAGCACTACAGCGTATGACTGAAATTATTAAAAAAGGACTATCCGAGCGAATCTATGGATACTGTTTTAATCATGAACCGTACGTGTGTAAAGTTTGTAGGTCCACAGAGTTTCAACCGCCCCATTTTTTTTTGTGATGAAAGCTCGTGTGGTTAAAGGCTTTTGCGGAATTTTATGATTTATCGATTTTAGTGAAGGTTGAGAAAAGATTCTGAGGATTATTTATATTATTATAAAACTTGATGTATTTATTATAAGTTATTGTTGGCTTATACAATTGATAATGTTGTCAAAATGATTATTTGTCAATAAAAGCATTTTCATTTTACTTTTCGCAGCATGGCCAGATCAGTCATTATTACAACTTATCGATTTTGCTCAAGCCTTGAAATCTCCTTCATATTGTTTAAATGTCCACATGAATGAACCCATCCCATATCAGTAGTGTATTATTTTAATATTTTTGATTTATTGTTTCTCCAAAGTAACACAGTAATGTTACTTTGGCGAAGGCAATATCCAATTAGTGAATTGAAAAAAATCGATACATTGTTAGATGGCACACGTTATAATAGGTGTGTGCTAATTGGGTCAGTTTTCAGGTTGTTATTCACTTGATTACATATGGGTGGCATCGTAGTTGTTGTACTTGTAAGTGGGTGTTGTTTTATATTATAGAGCAAGAGCCCTGGAACAAAAAAATACAATGGCAAGCGACCAGGATATGAATTGCATAAAATTAAAGTACTTGTACAGTGTATAGCTAAGAGAAAAGACAAATTTCTTTTCTGAGCCCTGAACAAGTCCTGCGTAGTGGAACGAAAAAGTAACTTGAAGGAATAAACAGAAACAGTGGCGTATGAAGGATTTTATAAAGGACGAGTAAAAAAAATTGGTACGGTGACATTTAATCAGTTTTCGAAAATATCTGGGGTTCAAGGGCATATCAGATGTATCGTCGCTCAAATACCACAACTTGACTCAAATCTCAAATTCAACAGTTTTAAAAAAACCGCATAAGAAGTTTTTTCAAAAGTTTGAACACGCTTCTAGCTCTCGATTAATCTGAACACTCAGTTAGTTTTCAACATAGGATGCTTAGAGAATTGCAACAAGTACGAAAGATAACTGAAATGCCTTTCTCTTAAAAGCGTATTGAAATTACCAAACCTCAAGACAGCAATAACATAAGTCGACATATCAAGCTATGGCAATTAATATGAAGGAGGAGATTGAGAGCTTATCAACTTTAAGCATTAGTAGATAATAATGAAGTAAGCTAGGGGTTGCTGAATTTCAAGTAAAAATAAAACTAGTTCACCTTTATATTAAAATAACCAACTTTAACACTATCTATTCACCATATTGCCTTAATATCCGCGCTGTCTCGCTTTCCCGACTTCGATTGACTCTTCGCACCATCCGAGCTCTCGATCACACGACTTAATCGCCTTCTAAATTCCGACTGCCTCCAATATGTTGCCTCAACCCACGCACTACCACTCCAGGCGTGTCGATCACATAACTCGATTGGCTTCTTAATCTCGAGTGACTCACTCATCGTAAATGCTCGCCTTTCTATATCGTTCTATTCGGCCATTGTTGGACTTCTCCGATTCGATGAGTCATTAAATATGTGTGCATGTGCGAGTGAAAAATATACCCAGCAAACAATTTAACGAACGCTCGCAAATAACGATGTTTAAACGAGCATGGAATGCCACAAAACAAATAAACTGCGTGATGATCTTAAGCAAACCAAACAAAAAGGGTCGTACAGCGTCGATTTTGTCATATACGAGGGGAGGTCGAAAATTCTGCGAAATGAAGGGGATGGACAAGGGAGGGGTGAAATATTTTTTCCTGGATGTACTCTAACACTCAATACAGGTATAAATACAAAGTTACTGTCAAATCGAATCACCACCATTTTAGTTATCGCCAAATCAACAAGTCAATTGGAAGGAAAACACTAACCATGGACAAAATTGAGTTTTGTGCTGTTATAAAGTTCCTTACCAAGCAAGCAAAAACGCTACAAATCATTTTAGAAGAAATGTCATCTGTTTACGGGGACTCTTGCCCTGGAGAAACTATGATTTATAAGTGGCAGAATTTATTCAGGCAAGGCAGAGAGTCATTTGAAGATGATAAACACTCGGGCCGGCCAATTTAGTCCACTTCCTCAAAAATTGTCGAAAAAGTTTAGAAACTTGTTCTCGAAGATGCTCGTTTAAAGAAGAAATAAATCGCGAAAATGGTTGAAGCATCAGATACAACCATTTTGAATATCGTCCACGATCATTTCGGCATGTCTAAGGTCAGCGCAAGATGGCTACCGAGAATGCCCTCAGCGGTTCAGAAAGAGCAGAGCGTTGAGTTTTCACACGACTTTTGGATCTCTGTAGTGGGAACAGGAATAAAATGTTGACCCGGATTGTTACTGGAGACGAAACTAGGGGTCATATTTATGAGCCTGAACTAAAGCAGGAGCCAATGCAGGTAAAGGCGCTTCACCCCCAAGAAGTTTAAGGTCTCACAATCCGCCGAAAAATCATAGCCACTATTTTTTGGGATTCAGATGGGGTTTTGATGATCGTATATAAAGAAAAAGGATATAATGTCGCAGGGGGACACTATACCAACCTGCTACAAAAATTAAAGGATGCCATCAAAGAAAATAGAAGAGGAAAGTGGGCTCGAGGTATGCTGCTCTTGCACGACAACAAACCTGTTCTCATGAGCCACGTTGCAATGGCCCTATAGAAATGCGGCTACGGAATATTGAACCACCTTACAGTCCAGATCTGACCCCTTCCAATTACTATTTCTTGCAAAAACTGTAGAAAGAACTTCGGGGAAAAAAATTTACCAACGATGAAGAGGTGAAGTCGGCAATTTCAGCCTATTTTGAAGGCCTTACTAAAACATTTTCTTAGAAGGAATTAATAAACTTTGTGTGAGATGTGATAAATGTATTAAGCTTAAAAGAGAATATGTTGAAAAGGAAAAATAATAACTTGTTTAATTTTACCCCCCTTCCCTAACATTCCGCGAAATTTTTGACCTACCCTCGTACTAGCAGTTTTCATTTTAGCATGCGCATGAACAGAGCCAAAAATTATTTCGCGTCGATATCTTAAATGTAAGCGGTAAAAAACTTAGAACTTGAAGAGGAGACCGCGTGTACTTGTGAGTCAAGTTCTTCAATTCGTCGTTACTATTTCACAACAAATATCGTTTATGAATGTTTAACGATATTCATTAATGAATCAAAATAAAAATCATTAACGACACATTAATGATTCATTGATAACGATTATATACAGTCAAACTTCCATAAGTCGAACGTCTATAACTCGAATTTTCTATGACTCGAACTAAATCAGGTGTCAACAGCATTTAGAGAGCAAATTGTATAAAATGTTACTTCCATAAGTCGAACTTCCATAAGTCGAGTAAAAAAATGGCACGCGTATTCAATAAGTCGAATAATTCGGGGAGATCCCTGATAGCGGAGAAAATGTTTGCTTCCTTTTTTTAGGGGAATCCCTCATTTATTAAAAAAGTATAATAAACGCGACATTTTCAATGCAGACGAGACAAGGACTGTTCTTCAAATGCTTACCAGATAAGACACTGACTTTCAAGGGCGATAAATGCCATGGAGGCAAACATAATAAGCAGCGAGTTACATTATTGTTGGCAGCAAATATGGATGGAACAGAAAAATTGAAAATTCTCTTGATTGGCAGAAGTATGTTAGCAAGCCTCGTTGCTTTCGTGGGGTTAAGTCGCTACCCGTTGATTATAAATCAAACTCCAGGGCGTGGATGACCGGAAAACATTTGAAGAATGGATTTGCAAATTAGATAAACAATTTTTACGCGCTGGACGAAAAGTCTTATTATTCATTGATAATTGTCCTGCCCATCCAAAAGACTTACAAAGAAAATTGAAATCTATTGAATTGACTTTTTTTCCACCAAATATGATCTCCAAATTGCAACCGCTTGACCAGGGAGTAATTCAAAATTTAAAGTGTTACTATCGAAGCAGAATCTTAAAAGAAGCATTAAAGCGTTTAGAGACAAAGAACAAACATGATATTACACTTCTGGATTGCATTAACCACATAACAAAAGCATGGGATATTGACGTCAAAAATCAATCGATTGCGAATTGTTTTAAAAAAGCTGGATTTGGTCAGCATTCTACATGGGGTGAAGAGGATAACATACCTTTAATTTTCTTAAATAATATTGATCAGGAAAGGAGCTTGATACAAACTGATTACGAAGCATGGATAACGTTGAATAATATAACTTCCAATGCTACTCTTGATGATTATATTGAGATGGACAATGAAATTTGTACAGAAGGTTTTTTTTACAGATGATGACATTATTGAGAATTATAATTCTGAATCAGTGACTCAGACTTTAATTGCAGAGGAAAGTGATGACGCGGGTTCCGAAGAAGAATTTATTCAACAGCCTTGTACGAATTCCTTGAGAAATTTGAATCTATATTTACAAACGAATGAAAACGCAACTGATGAACACTATAAGGCTTTAAATAAACTGAAATCTCTTTTTATTGAAAATAATAAAGCAAAAGGAAATTTTCAGCCACAAATTACTAATTATTTTAACCCACTGTAACTATGTGGTACTTAATATGGAGTAAATAAAAATGTGAATTGATTATATGTAGTAATTGTAGTGTCTTTTAATAAATCCGCTGGTTTTGATAAACTGTTCTATAACTCGAAGTCTCTATAAGTCGAACTATTTTTGTGGAGAATGGTGATTCGAGTTATGGAAGTTTAACTGTACTTGGTTTTTCTAAGCGTTTTACGATTCATTAATGAACTATTAAAAGTAATTCATTAACAAATGTTCATTAGTCCGCTTGATGGATCGTTAATGACTCGTTCACGACGCTCGTTAACGATCAAATAACTCGTTAATATAATTCATTATCGATTCTTTAACGAATTAATTTGTTTGCTGGGTAGTCCAGTCGGATTAGAACTTTATTGTTATTGTATTTTTGCAAAACACATGAAACACCTCGTGCAGGTTAAGGCCCCTTTCAGTAAATAACAGTTCTGGTTGAAATTGTTATTTTCCTTTCTGTATATCAAATGAAGAGAAGAATTTGATTGGCAGCCTAAAAAGCAATTTTGATGAGTAACATAAATCACTTAAAAGTCTTATAATCTGGATGAAAAAGATCAATATCTCAGCTTAGGATGAGCTAAATTGAACTTCAAATCCCGCAAATTCTTCGTCAGGATGTGTACAATAAAACCTGTCTATAGACGTCGGGCGGAGATAGACCATATTTTTCTGAAAAAGATATTAAGAAAAAATTTACTTGAAAAGATATTTTGCAATAACTTCATCAGATGAAATTTCTATGAAACCGGCTAAATTTAGACTGAATTTTTTTTCAATAAGTTAAAGTACATTTAATAAGATGCAATGTGTTGGTAGAATATCCTTTTTACAGTTTGTGAGATACTAATTTCCTTCCAAAAACACAAATTCTTTGAAAATTGCCAAAAACGTATTCAATAACAGTCTATATCTCAGGTATAGATAACTCGATTTTAACTATGTTCCACTCAAACAAGAGGTCAAAACGTCTGCAAACGAGCCTCATTTTTAGTTTTGCAATAGAGTTTAGTACAACGTCATAAATCTCAAAAAAAACCTCTAAAACAGGCGAAAATTTGCAAATTTTGCTATTTTTCGAGTCCTTTCCCCACTTCCCCATTGTCCGCAATATTTTTATCGTAATCTATGGAAAAAAAAACAATGAGGTCAACAAAAAACATCGAGATTGCAGCATTTCGCTAAACAGACCTGTTTTGATCTAATCCGACTGGACTAATAGTAGACATCTGATCATCGCGAATACTCGATGAACGACTAGTGCCGACATGTAACAATATTCATAAGGGTGTGTGTTTCAGTTGTCCAATCATAGTATAACGATTCATGCACGTTTGAAACACTTATTCTAAAAAGATCGATTTTCGATTTATTTAGTTGTAATCTTAAGGCGACGATATGACGATATGTACTTTTATACTGGACTTAAGAAACTTTGGCTAATTTTGCAAAGCAGTGTGCGAAGAAATCCGTTTTTACACGATATTTCCAAAAATTCACGCTAATTTAACAATTTATCTAAATATCAGAGCAGTATAAAAAGTAGCGACCAGATTTTATTCTGGTTTTTGAAATTTAGCATGTTTATCACGTAGATTATGGGTTAGGGAATAAAAAAACAATTTGAGCACGATTTTCTTGAAAATTCCTTTTCGACAGTCAGGTACAAGATTGATTTTCCTGAAAATTCCTGCTATTGGTGCTAACTTTTCCCTTGTATTATTTAGGTGAACATTTCAGCTTAGTCACGAGTCCAGATGTATTCCTAAATATTTGACAAATTCGACTTCTTCGATGGTGTTATTTTCGTAGGTTATGTGTTACTGGTGTGAAGAAGAATATAAAACAGTTCTATCATCTGCCTATAGTGTGATGTCTCCTATCAGGTCTATTTTTTTTCGGCCTTTATGTGCAGTGCACAAAAACAGTCATGGAGGGAAGGAATGGAATTGGGAAGGTAGGGGAAGGGGAGTGAGAACGACCGTAACGAGTGGAGAAGCTGGTGTATTTTTCAGTTGTACTGGCTGCTACTGACAAATATTTGCAGATTTTATGGGGGACTGAATGATAGAATGTCAAAGTAAATGTTGTACAGGGTCGGTCCTAAAACGCTACCTTGGGGAACGCCGCGTTCAATAGCAACCATAGAACTTTTAATATTATTTATCCCCACATATTGAAGACTCGATGTAAGAAAGTAGTTAAACCGAGCATAAGCGACTCCTCTAATTCCAATAGCGAAAAATTTTTTTTAGTAGTATTTTATGGTCGACGCTATCGAACGCTTTGAAGAGATCTATAAAAACTGCAGAAACATATTGACGATTATCATATGATAACTGCAGTTTCGTTTGTGGGAGTTCGTTCTAAAACCATATTGTTTGTTGGAGATTATATTATTGTGCGACAGAAACTCTTGCAGTTGTGATTTTACTACCATCTCCGAAATTTTGACCAAGGCTGATAAATGCTGATAGGACGAAAGTTGTTTAAGTCGTTAACGGAATCAGAATTGAATAGAGGAATAACTTTGCTTTCTCCTTGAAAATATCAAGGAGGAAGGAAGTGATCCCTCATCAAGGGAGGAATTGATGATCGTGGCAACTGGAATTACGACTCTTTGCACTCTTTAAACATTTTGATAGAAGGGGTGGCGGGACTGAACTAATTTTTTTACATCTCACATCTCACTATAATCGCTACTGAAATATTTTGCATCAATTTTAAGGAGCTAGTTGATCTAAAATCCTATAAAATAAATTTTTTTTATGTTTATTAATCTTCACTAATTTCTGCACAGATCTGTGCTATCCGTAAAGCTGTACGATAAATATATGAAAAACAGAAGAAAAACACAACATCCAAAAAAAAGTACTTTGTTTTAAATGTGGAACTATTGGCTGTCACTTCAATAGCGGGGTTTTCACAACTCCCTCCATTTTAAAAAAATTCTAGTACGAGCTACATACGAAAAAAAAATCAATCTTTCAACATTCTGTAAAATACGTAATATTTAATTAATTAATTTTATAGCTAATAAAACCTGCGTAAGTTTGAACAAGATCGGCTGAGTAGTTTTCTCCTGCAATTTTTCAAGTAAATTGGTAGGATCAACTACCACCATAAGCTTCACAAATTTGTTAGTTACTGAGAAAATTGCTGTATTATATATTGTGAAATTGTGCTATTTGTACGGGAGGTGGTAAGAAGAGTTGAGAGACTTCAGTGATTTTTAATGAAGTTAATAAAAGCATCATAAAAATGAATATTATATATTCAATTTGAGTTCGATGTTCATAATGCATAATGCGAAAATTGGCTTTATGTGATTTGTTTCATAGATTTCATCTAGAGATTTGTATGGGAGGTGTTAATAGGATTTTTTAAACTGGTTATTTCATATACAAAAAGGTATGAAATTCATTTTCTAAAATGTTGGTACTTGTATGGGAGGTGGTAGAAGGGAAGAGATGATGTCAATAAATTATTAGCTGATGGATTGCAATAAATATGATTTAAATCAAAGTGGACAGGTTTACAGATAATGATATGAAAACCACCATGCAGAACAAGTTGTTCTTCGGTGTTAAAAGAATCGTTCAGAAGGAGTTACATGAATCAAAAATATTTGACAATAAACATTTTGTTCTTTACCAAGTGTGTACTATTAAAATCGTCGTTATTTTCTAGTGACGTTCTGTTTGAATCTTTTCTGCGGAATTGATGTGAACAAAAAAATAATAATAATTGTTTGCGAAGAGCTAGCAATTTGCTTAATATCTTTAAAATGGCCTCGTATTTAAATGGACAGAACCGTTTTTGTTTTCTTGCATGGCATTTCCTGGTCTAGAATTTCAATGGGAAAAAATAAAAACGTTCATGCTCTAAAAAAGAAATGCCAATTGTTCCCATTTTTCGGATTTTAAATGTCTTATAAACTATCCTTTCTCTCTGTCTCTTTCTATGTCGACATTAAAAACGTTAAATTAGTTTGATAGCATAAGACAGTCGGAATTTATATAGTTCAGTTCTCCACGTATCCTATAGCAGTTTTCTGTTTTCTCATAGGTCTTTGTAAAACGGAAGGAAATGATGATATTCGTTTCTTTAAACACAAACAAGGATCTTTTATTTTTTTGTATTTTTTCTAGAGAATACGGTAAGCCTTCTTACACCGTCATATCCGAGACCCAATCTTGCTATGTCTGGAATAATGAAATGCTACAAGGGCTGCATTCATAAATTTAAAATTTTTTTTTTCAGTCGTCCTCTGTGTGTCTTCTGTTTGTTCTCTCTGTTTTGTGTTACTTGGCTGTAATATTATCAGTTCATTTAGTGAACGGATGAGGATTGAGAAGTAGGCATAAATATTTTCTTGACATTTTGATATTATTTGCCTTTTACATGAAAACTGTCGGTGATTTTATTGAACAAAAAAAATATTATTATCTGAAAGTGTTTTTATAGTAGTTTTGGAGTTGAGTTGAAAATTGAATTTTATTAGTTATACCTAGTCCTGCCATAAGTTCTGTCACATAATTTCTCACATTGGCAACAACTTTATTTTATGAGTGACATTTCAATATCGGCCAGTTTTATAAACGTCATAATGTTGTTGACAGTTGATGGTCATTTAAAGTGTGTTCGTTAACGTGTGAAGATGGAATGGGGTGTAATAGAAAACCGAACTGCAGTGATTGCACTACATAAGTGTGGAAAATCCGCGAGTGAAATTTTCAAGTTGTTGTGCCCGTTAAAAATAACGCAAAGATTTGTGTATCGTGCGATCCAGAGATATAACGCGATCCAGACTATTGAAGATCGACCTCGTTCTGGACGTCCGCGTGATGTACGTTCTTCTGCTGCCATCAAAGCGGTCGAGAGTCGAATTCGTCGAAATCCGCTTCGTAAACAACGAATCATGGCTCGAGAGATGAACATCTCCACCCGAAGTATGTCTCGCATCATAAAATCTGACCTCGGGCTGAGTGCCTTTCGACGATCAACGGGACATTTGCTGACTGAGCAGTTGAAGCAAATTAGGAGCACCAGATCGAAAGAGCTCCTTCGGCGGTACGGCAACAACAAACATCGAGAAATTTTATTTACCGATGAAAAAATTTTTACGGTGGAGGAACATTTCAACCGCCAAAATGATAGGGTGTATGCCCACAGCTCCATAGAAGCCCGAGAAGTTGCCACTAGGGTACAGCGAGGACATCATCCAGCATCAGTCATGGTATGGTGGGGTGTCAGCTACGAAGGGGTCACTGAGCTTCATTTTTGCGAAAAAGGCGTAAAAACTGCAGCGAAAAATTATAGAACGGACATCCTGGAGGGATGTGTGAAGCCGCTGAACTCTACGCTATTCAACAATCGACATTGGGTTTTCCAGCAAGATTCTGCGCCAGCCCACAAAGCTCGAACCACACAAGCGTGGTTGGAAACCAATATTCCACAGTTTATAAGGGCGACGGAATGGCCTTCTGGGAGCCCAGATTTGAATCCCTGGACTACAAACTGTGGGCGGAGTTAGAGTCCATGGTGTGCACGAGACGACACCCAAATATCGAGAGCCTTAAGTGATCTTTGACAGAAGCAGTAGCTAATTTTCCGCTAGAAACAGTGCGTACTGCTATCGATGACTGGCCCAACAGATTAAAGAGCTGTGTTAAGGCTAAAGGCGGCCACTTTGAATAATTTGTTGCTTATTTTACTTCCATTAGTATGCCAAAATAAAATATATTTTCCTTTGTCAAAAACTCTTTTTCATTTATACAAAAATTGCCCATATACGTGTGACAGAACTTATGGCACGACTAGGTAGATAATGTGAACGGGAAAAAAATGTTGTGTGCATATGCACTTGTCATGAATGAAAATTGAGATAGAATAAGGCTACAAACATAATACATATTACCAGAATCAACCGATTTTCCCTATGACATGTTTCAAAAATGTGTACTTTCTTCCGCCGATTGAAATTGGACGAATGAAAGGTTTCAGGAAAAGCGTTTACAGTTCCGTACTTAATTTGCGTATAATTTTAATTTGATGGTTTGATGAATGTTTTCACAGTGCATTTCGAATTGAAAGAAAAAGATTTCCGGATTCTACACTGTTACACTTTATTATTCGTGACGTTTCGGTCTCTGCTGAGACCTTTATCAGTTTTGATACAAATCACTCCACCCGTTCTACTCCTCCAATACAAAATGACTCAATTTCGTAATTTGAAAATAATCGGGTTTTGTCGAAAAGCATGAAAGTTATTGATTTGAAATTTGGAACATAATATTTTTGTGATGATTTCAAACTAATGTATACAAAATTTTCCCTTTCACCACCTCCCATACAAACAGCAATTTTTCATGAAATACTATAAACCAATTTACTCAGTACATATAAAAATGTTCGTGCTGAATTTGTGCACTAAACATTTATTTAGAATTATTAGTAAGACCGAAAAAATAAGACGATATGCTACACTCGTTCTACCCCCTCCCATACGATATAACACAATTTCAGAGCATTACAAAAAGTCGATTTTCTTAAAAAGTATGAATGCTATGGATATGCAATTTAAAACATATCAATTAAATGATGTTTATAGTTATTTCTAAAAAAAAAAATCATTAAGAACTTCCTACTTCATCCACTAAATCCCATACAAACTGCACAATTTCGCAAAATCAATTTTATTGGTAACTATTTAATTCCAGAAGCTTAAATTTTGAGTAAGACATTTTGATAGCAACTCTAGAATGATTTGAAAAAAATAGTTCACTGCTGTCACCCATTCTACCACTCCCCATACAAAATTTCTTAAAACCAAATTTTGTACGAAAAGGAAGGTCATTCCATAAGACCCAACCTTATTGTTATTGCTGAATAGGTAAAAAAAGAATAAAAAAAATAATTTCTCCGTTTAGAAATATTTGTTTATTTAATAAAAAATTATTGTTTTATTATTCCCGGTCCCTTCAACCACTGCTGATTTGCCACATTCTGTCCGGAGCTTAAAATCTGTGCAATGTAATGAAACAAGTCCATGTGTTTATATGATGGCTTCCTTATTCACGACATTCGTTCTATTGGCTTTATTTTTAAATGGCTTCAGATCGTCTTGTTTATAAATAACTTCAAATCTTTTTGTGTTTGGACTCATGACATGGCGATATAGAGTTGTCCATGTGAAAACACATTGCCAATTTGGGAAAATTCGTATTTGGAAAAATATTAAAAACAAGTTCCATCGGTCGAAAATCAAACCCAGGCAGGCAAGCACTCCACCACTGAACCTGCCGATGGGCTTGTCTCACCAAAATTTAGCCACAATTTTTGAATCTACTTTAACTGGAGTCGAATGGATTCACATTTAGACATCAATTCGTTAGTTTGGTTTATTTTGAATAAACAGTATTAGAAATTATGATATTTTTACTTTCATTAAATCGTAAAAAAAAAAATCGAACAAATGAATATCGGCCGGGAATTGAACGTGGCTCGCCCGGGTCTCAGCCGAGCAATCTTCCACTGAACCACCAATGCTGACGAACTTATCTCGCCAAAATTTGGCCATCTTCTTATGCGAGTCACGTGACTTCAAATATATGCACAGTTTTTGCTTATTATTATGGATTAGAGGCAAATGGATTCACTTTTAGACATCAAGTCGTTAGTTTCGAACTAAGAAAATCGATTTCATTTTGAACGAATGCATGGAAATTAAGTTATTTGAAATTTTTACTTTAGTCAAATCGTAAAAAATATATTCGTAAAAATATATGGGCTGGAAATCAAACGCGGACCGCCCGCGTCACAGGACAGCATTCTTCCACTGAACCACCGATGCTGACGAACTTGTCTCGTCAAAATTTAGCCATCTACTTAATACGAGCCACGTGACTTCAAACATGTGCACAGTTTTAGCTTATTATTATGGATTTGCAAAGCATTGGCTTGAAATTTCATTGGTATTCCTTTGACCAACACGGTTCGCTTGAACATGAAATGTCAGTTGGTTTACATTACTTTGCCGCTATTTTAATGGAGGGAAATTTTCATGATACCAGCTTGTATTTCGTCGCTGCTGTATAATACACGTAACGCTGCACGCGTACATTATCCATCCTGTCTTTGGCGCACTGTAGAATTCCATGTTTATTTTGTTAATTGCTTCGAATGAATTTTGAATACTCTACCATGAACTGTGTTTCCCGGCGCGTATGACATCCTTGAGGCGAATATCCCCAAATTCTTTCCACCTCATCGATATTGTTTTTAAGCTTCGAAGTACAATCTCTATAGTTTCAGTTAGACTCCGCAGGGAGTAGTTACTGGTCTAGAAAGCTTCGGCGGTTCCAGTAACATTGCCTATGGAGCCTGGCGATTCCACGGACCCGAGCTGATCCATCAGTATCAAAGCTATGCAACGAGCTTAGACTGAAGTGGGTTGCGACCCACGAAAGCTGACGCAAAGGCTTAAATCCTGGTACTATGGGATATGTGTCGACGACCCCAAAGCATGTCATATCGGTGGTATACAATGATTATGCAGGTTCTATGGGACTATAGGTATATAGTCTTGCAGAGCAACATCTGTTTACGGATGGTGGAACTGACTGAGAGAAGAGTTATACTAAAGATGAGCTGTAGAGGAACTACCGTTTGACAAAAGATGGTCCCATTAAAAGGTTATGTTGAAATTGTCAGATTTGTGCCGAATAATTTGAAGAAATCTGCAGGTGAGTTTGACGAGGAAGATAAGGAACGTAGTGGAAGGCCGAAAGTGTACGAAGACACGGAATTGGAAGAATTATTGGAGGAAGATTCGTGCCAAACGCAAGAAGAACTTGCACTTACATTAGAAATGACTCAACAAGCAATTTCCTATCGTTTGAAATCGTTGCAAATGACAACAAGGAAATTGGATTCCATATAAACTGAAGCCGAGAGACGTTGAACGCCGATTTTGCATATGTGAAATGCTGCTTGCCAGGCATAAAAGACAGGTTTTTTTTGCATCATATAGTCACTGGTGAGCTAGGGTGTAGCCTAGTAGGTAGCGTGTTGGTTTACAATGCGAAGATCGTGAGTTCAAATCCCGGTCGACGCATAATTCCAGCAAAATGCATGCTTGGTCACCTCAGTCTACGAAAATGAAAAATTCAAAGATAGAGGATTGTGCGAAGGTCTAACAACCCTTCCACAATAAATAATGAAAAATATTAAGGAACCTAAAGTTCAAGGCGCCAAGGCCCGATTTGGGCTGTAGTGCCATTGTAGAAGTAGAAGTAACTGGTGATGAAACATGGATCTTTAGGGGTTTTATTTAATATATCACTTTTCCCCTAATTAATTACTCATTTTAAAATAATTTTTATTTAGAACATTTATTTAATTTTAGTTTAAATTAACATTCACTATTAGTAATTCTTTATTAACAATTATTTAGTATTTAATGTTAATATTTAATTATTTTAACAACAGCTATTGTCTTTAGTAAAATAATATTATTTAAATTCTTTTCATTAATAAATTTAAAACTGATATTTAATCTTAACAACAACGTTTATTTAAAAATGACTATCTATCCACGTTTTCATTTTTCAACTAACTTGTTTTTTACAATTTTTTCATAAAAAACTAATATGATTATTTTTATATTTTGTGCGATCTATTCATTTATCAAAAGTAAAGTAGCGCTATTAAAGTAAGTTTCTACGATTTACTTAATTTATAAAAAGTAAAGTAGTGATAGTAAAGTAGGCACTACATACCCCCTTCCTAGAGAAGATCTTTGATCTTTTCGATATTATATACATTAAAGAATAAACAAAAAAGGAAAGGAATGTCTGTGGTACGCATTTTGTATTTAATTGACAAAGGAAACTTTCTTTTTAACTCTTGACGAGTTTGTTGCTTCGGAAGAACTAATGAAGCAAGGCTTAAGACGATCAATTGATACTGAAGTCGGTTTGTCTTTGATCTTAATGACGAAAAACTTGTTGTTTCTCTGAATGACTTCAAAAGGGCCTTCATATGGAGTTTGAAGAGAGGTGCGAACCTTGTCTGTTCTCAGAAAAACATGGGTACATGTTTTGAGATCTTCAAAAACAAAAGGAGTTTCCAAACTATGTCTTGATGGAGGGCGAGGGCTTGATTTGTTGATCCGATCACGAAGAATTTCAACAAAGTCACTTCCAGACATTGTATTCGATTTGTTCTTGTGTTGAACAAAATCGTAAGGAAGTCTAATATTCTGACCGTAAAGTAATTCGGCGGGGGTCGCGTTGGCATCATCTCGAATTACTGTTCGTAAACCGAGAAGTGTAAAAGGAAGTGCATCTGACCAACTTTCGTTTGTTTTGCATTTCAAAGTTTCTTTAAAAACTCTGTGCCATCTTTCTAACATGCCGTTTGCTTTAGGATTGTATGCAGTAGTTCTGCAGCGTTTAAATCCTATCAATTTTCCTAATTCGTGAAATAATCGAGATTCGAATTGAGGACCTTGATCCGTAATAATAGAAACTGGCGTTCCGTAACGTGGAATATATTCTTTGAATAAAGTAGATGCAACAGTTTCTGCGCGAATATCTGTAAGGGGATAAGCTTCGGGCCATCTGGTGAAACGATCCAAAACTGTAAGGCAGTATCTGAAACCGTTCGAAGTTGGCAAAGGACCAACCAGATCAATATGAATTGTTTCAAATTTGCTTGAAACTGGTTTGAAATCTCCTAAAGGACTTGTGACGTGTCGAGAGATTTTTGCTTTTTGACATGCAAAACATTCCTTAGTCCATTTACGACAATCTTTATTGATTGAGGGCCAAATGAATCTTTGTCGCATAAGTTTAACGGTAGCCTTAATTCCTGGATGCGATAAATCGTGAACAGTACGAAAAACGCGAGTTCGTAAATTTAAAGGAATGTAAGGTCTAAGTTTATGCAAGGAATTGTCACACCAAAGAGGATTGATGGTACCTTCAATAATAACCGGAATGATTTTTAAACTGGGTAAATTTTTAGCTTTATTTAATTCAGAATCAATTAGTTGAGTATCAGCAATTTCGCAGTAGTCAATAGTTGTCGGAAGGTTTAATGCTTCAATTCTCGATAAAGCATCAGCGACAACATTGTTTTGACCAGAAACATGACGAATATCTGATGTAAATTGACTGATGAAATCCAAATGTCTGAGCTGACGTGGCGAAGCTTTTTCAGGGTTTTGTTTAAGAGCGAAAATTAACGGCTTATGATCCGTAAACAAAATAAAATCTCTGCCTTCAAGCATAAATTTAAAATGTTTAATGGCAATATAAGCCGCTAGAAGCTCTCGATCATATGCACTATAATTCTTTTGAGGTGGAGAAAGTTTCTTCGAGAAAAAGGCTAGTGGTTGCCAGTCATTTCCATATCGTTGTTGAAGAACGGCTCCTAAAGCTGTATCTGAAGCGTCCACTGCTAATGAAAGAGATGAAGAAGTGGAGGGAAAAGCTAAAGTTGTAGCTTGAGCGAGTTGCTTTTTGCAACGCTCAAACGCTTCAATTGATGTAACCGACCAAACCAATTCTGTTTTATCATTCTTTTTCTTGCTACCAATAGTGAAGCTGTCAAGAATTGATTGTGCTTCGGCAGCGTGAGGAATAAATCGGCGATAAAAATTAATCATTCCTAAAAATCGTCGCATATCTTTTACTGTAGATGGACGTGTATAAGCTAATATAGTTTCGACTCGTGAAGCGATTGGTTTGATTCCATTTTTGTCAATCGAATGACCGAGGAAATCGACCGAAGATTTAAAGAACGAGCATTTAGTTTGGTTAATTACCAAATTATGAGAGTTAAGTCGTTCAAACAATTTCTCTAAATGATTGAAATGATCACTTTCTGATTTAGAAGCTACCAAAATGTCATCGATATAGACAAAACAAAAATCAAAATCATTTAAAATTGAGAAAATGAATCTTTGAAAAGTTTGTGCTGCATTGCGAAGACCAAAAGTCATCCGCACAAACTCGTAAAGTCCGAAAGGTGTCGTAATGGCTGTTTTCGGAATATCATCCTCATTAATGGGAATTTGATGATAAGCTCTCTCTAAGTCAACAGTTGAAAAAAATGTACATCCTTCCAACTGTTGACAGAAGTCCTGAATATGAGGAATAGGATAAGTGTCAGGAGTAGTGATAGCGTTTAAAGATCTATAATCACCACAAGGCCTCCAACTACCATCCTTCTTCTTCACCATGTGAAGCGGTGATGCCCATGGACTGTCGGAGGGTCTACAGATACCACGTTCAATCATTAGATTGAATTCGGCCTTAGCTGCTCTAAGCTTTACCGGATCTAGACGACGAGGTCTGGCAAAGATTGGACGACCTTTAGTAACGATAAAGTGTCGCACTGTGCTCGACTCTATGAAACTATAATTTAAGGTGCGTCGTAATCCTTCGAATTTAGATAATAACAACTCAACTTTTGGATTTAAAGGTGTAGTTGACAAAACAGCGAGATTTGAAGATGGTCCATTAACCAAGGAACCAGTTACTGAACTAATTTGTGATAGTGGATCGATAATACATTTACGTCGGATATCCACGATTAAACCGAAATGTTTAAGAAAATCTGCACCAAGAATGGGTTTTTCAACATCGGCTATAATAAATTTCCAATTAAATACTCTTCTTAATTGGAGAGAGATATCTAAAAATTTAAATCCGAAAGTTTTGATGTTAGAAGAATTGGCGGCTGTGAGTACGATAGATTTATCACAAACCCTGTTTTCCTTTGGATTAACCGGAAGAACAGAGATGTCAGCTCCAGTATCAATTAAAAAACTAAACTTGGATAAATTGTCTAAAATGAATAGGCGACTTGATGATGATGGTTTGTTGTCGAACATCGCCACTTCAGACAACTTTTTCAGTTTTTTGGATTGTTGAACGAACAAGGTTTGCGACATTTAGTTGCATTAGTTCCAAATTTTTTATGATAGTAACAGAAATTCGAATTTGGTATTGAATTATCGCGATAGTTACTAAAAGAACGTGAATTACTTCTAGAACGTGATCGATTCCTTCTATAAAATTGGTTTTGTTTCAGAGTCAATAATTCAATCTGTTTCGTTAACAGGGACATCTGATGAATGATTGAACTTTCAAAACTAAATCGATCAGTTCTAATTTCATTAACTTTTAGTTGCGAGATATTTGAAACGTCCCAATTGAAATTAGGATTAGTTTCAATAACTCGATCTGCAAGAATGCTTAATTCGTCGAGTGAAACATTCGCTACTGCTAAAATCGATTGTGCATTAGGTGGTAATTTTTGAAGCCAAAGCTTCTTTAAAAGAGGTTCTCCAACAGAAGACCCAGCTAACGCCTTCATCTTACTTAAAAGATGAGATGGTTTATCGTCTCCAAGATCAAGACCGTTAATTAATTTCTGAAGTTTGTGATCTTCCGATTCACCAAATCTAGAAATAACAGCCAATTTCAAATCCGAATAAGGTGTGGTAGAGGATAAATTCTCAATAATGTCCAACACCTTATCACATTCTTCCTGAGTCAACATACTCAATGCATAGCTAAATTTCGTTGCTTCTGACGAAATGTTAACTGACCGGAATTGTACCTCGAGAGCTTGAAACCAAGCAGTCGGATTTCGTCTCCACAAACAGACCTTTTGAATTGCGACGGTCGCAATATTATTTGAATCGCCTAACCCCAAAAAAGGATTAGCTATCAACGATTCATCCCGAGATGAAGGAGGTAAAGTTTCATACGACATGACGCAACTAATATTAAAATTAATAAATCGCACAAAATTTAAAATTTACAAAATGAAAAATAAATACTAAAATTTAAATAATAAAGATTAATATTTAAATAATGGATTAAAATTTACTCAATTTTTGTATTTTCTTTCTTCAAAAAATAGTTTGAGAAATTTCTTATGCCGCTGGTAGTTTTCAAAGTTGGATGAGAATTGATGTTATGTTGTTTTAATTTTCTATTTACAATTTTCCTGTTGTTGCTATTGTTGTGCTTGCTGTTGTTATTAATGCTGATGTTTCTATTTTCGCTGTTACCGTTGATGTTGTTGTCGTTGCTGCTGATGTTGTGCTTGCTGTTAAACCAAAAAAAAAAAAATCGTTCGTTGGAGATTAAATTCGCTGAAATATCGGGATCACCAATATTTATGGTGAATTGTTTGTCTGGTTTGCATGTTCACCAATATTTATAATTGGTTGTTGGGGTCACCATTTTTAGTGTGCTGGTTTAATGAATGCGTTTATAATATCTTTTATACAATATGACGAACTCTTAATTCACTAAATTATATATTATATTAAGTTAAATCAATTGGTTAATATTTAACTATATTTATTATATATTATTATATAACTCTTAATTATTGTTTATATTACATAAAATATTTATTAATATTTATATCAATAACATTATTTATTATTATAATTTTTGATTATATTATTTATCACATTATTTATTATTTTAACAACACATTAGTAATATATATTTTTCAACAACATTTCACTATTCATAATTGTTTATCTTTTTTTTTTAATTAATTTTCTAAGACTGCTATTTATTAATCTTTTTAGCAACGCTTTACTTTTTCGACTAACTAGCAATGAAATTATTTTTCAACTAACTTGTTTTTTACAATTTTTTCATAAAAAACTAATATGATTATTTTTATATTTTGTGCGATCTATTCATTTATCAAAAGTAAAGTAGCGCTATTAAAGTAAGTTTCTACGATTTACTTAATTTATAAAAAGTAAAGTAGTGATAGTAAAGTAGGCACTACAGATCCACTACGATAACCCAAAGAAGAGAAAATCATGGGGTCTGCCTGGCCATGCTTCAACATCGGATCAGATTGGTGTCGTGTATTATGAGTTGCTCCAACCGGGCGAAATCATTACTGGAGCTCTTTACCGAACACAATTAATGAGATTGAACCAAACACTCATGGAAAAACGCACCCATTACTACTCCAGACACGACAAAATTATTCTCCTACATATAATGCTCGTCCGCATGTTGCAGCGCCGGTCAAAACCTATTTGGAAACACTTAATTGGGAAGTCCTACCCCACCCACCGTATTCACCAGACATTGCCTCTTCCGATTATCATTTGTTCCGTCGATAGCACATGGTCTGTCTAAGCAGCGCTTTACATCATATGAAGATACAAAAAATTGGGTCGATTCGTGGATAGCCACAAAAGATGGAGAGTTCTTTCGAAGTGGTATCCGAATGCTGCCAGAAAGATTGAAAAAAGTAGTGGCTATTGATGGACAATACTTTGAATAAAAGGTAATGTACCGTTCTTTCACAATACATTCCTAATTTTTGATAGAAGACGGCGGAAACTTATTTTTACTCCTTATAGTAAATCAATGATGATAGTAGCGAACCGTAGCGAGTGGACTAAGGGTAACCAAATCGGAGAACACTATTGTTGAGGAGTCGCCACAAAATTTGTAGCAGACTGAAGTAAGCGAAATACTCCCCAGTTGGAAAGTCCTGGATTCGGCGGTAAAGTAGTGTTCTCAAAGAAGCGAAATTGGTGATACATGGTAAACGCTGCAGTGAGTAACAACCTGGTTAGAACCAGCGAGAGAAGTGAAATCTGATGCAAAAAAAATGAAATTGGTAAGACATGGCAGATAAACGGAAGAAAGTAGTGACTGGGAGATCAAAATCACTGCGTGTACCGATGGTGTAAAGAAGGGACCCCAGGAACGAAATATGAGGAGAGTAGAGCTGAGGAGATGAAAATACACTACAAGTGTAGAGTAGAGGCACGAGGTAACAAAACCGATGCACTAATTGGTAGTATGGAGCGCTAGAGATCATAAATAGGAGTGATATAATAATGGAGGCTTAATGCGAAGCTGGTAGTACATGTTCAGATTGACCGAGGGAACCGGAAAGGTAATGTAGCTCGAGATACATATGTCAAAGTAGTGAACCGAAGGGAACGACATCAGAAACGAAAATGGTGGAACATGGGCGTCGTACATCATGGAGTGGCTTGCGTGAATTGGCATATCCATATTGAGGTCCCTTCGGGGTCAGTCCAAATCGCGGGCAGTAAATCGTAAAACTTGTTACTTGTTTTTCGACGTGGAGTTGCGTTACAACTGGACGCGGTGATCCTTAGATAGGCAGAGATATAGGTAAGTCTCGCATTCGAACAGCAAATAAATATAAAGGTGTAGGATAGTGGGTAGTGTGTTGGTCTTGTAATGCGAAGGTCGTGAGTTCAAATCCCGGCCGGTGCAATATATAATTCCAGTACATTGCTTGGATATACTTTGGTCACCTCAGTCTACGAAAATGAAAAATTCGTAGATAGAGGGTTGTGCGAAGGGCTAACAACCCTTCCACAATAAGTAATGAAAAATGTTAAGGAAACTGAATGTCAGGAGGCCAAGGTCCGATTTGGGCTGTAGCGCCATTGTAAAAAAAAAATATATAAACTACTACCGATCCAGGAGCGTAATGATTCCGTGTCGTTAAAGAGAACCGTGAAGTAAATCCGTAATGGAGGAACGCCGCGGTCTAAGCATTCCCGAAAAACTAAATACATTCCAGTTAGAGTCGCTCTTTGCAAAACGAAGAAGACGCTGTGGTAGAGTCCGGCTGAAATGTCAAAATCTACACCTTGCGAATATACCACTCCAATAGTGGGCTTAAGGGTTTTCTTTTGCAAATTTTATCCACATTAAGCCAAATAAGTTCCTTTAAAATTTTTGTTTGTGACTGCGAACAGTTCTTCGTGTGACAAATGTACCAAAGAAAACTTCGCTTCAAATTTAGGGCTTCACCTTTGCCAAATTATACTTCTACTGACAGCAAGAAAACTCGCATCATGTGATTATACATTTTGCGTTTTTGATAAAAAAAAATCAACATCTTACCATCGCTCTGTAACTCTAAAGTATTTTGTAGAAATTAACATTCATAATTTTGAAAGAAAAGATTTCCGGATTCTACACTGTTACGCTTTATTATTCGTGACATTTCGGTCAAACCAGTTTGATAGAGATCTCAGCAGAGACCGAAACGTCACGAATGAGAAGGAAATAAGGAAACAAGACAAACTTTTTAGTTTTTTCGCTCTCCTGAAAACTTGCATTTTTTCCCATCAATGAAAAGAAATTTTGCTAATTAGGTAGCATCGATGATTTAAAAAAAATTCCATTTCCGCTTGTAATTTCAAATAATGCTTAAGAGGTTATACTAGTCTGGCGTGCTGAAAAATGGATCTTTTTTTGGAAATTTTTTTCTCGGTTACTAATGAATGGATTGAAATGAAATTTTGAAGTGTAATTAGACATATATTTAGGCATACACACAATGTTTTTTGTTAATTTTTTATACAAAATGGTGCCGTGAAACTATATTAGTTAAAACCATGTTTTTTCTGAGGCGGCAAACGGCGTAGCTGGTTTCAGCACTCCTATACCAAAATAATTTTTTTTTCTTAAAATATATTACTTCTTCTTTGGAAGTACACGGGATAATTTTTTTTTTTCGATTTTTGGGGAAAAAATCGACCGTAAATTGTTTATAACAAACGTAATTTTTTATCAATCAAAAAAACCCCGTGTACTTCCCCAAATTATCTATCTGAGAAGCAACAGTTAAAATTTCAAGTAAATCTGATGAAAATTGGCTGAGTTCCAGGCAACGCCAGTTCGAAAAACCCAGTTTCGAGAAAAACACGTTTAAAGTTTTATGACGCATGCATGTGCGCTCTAAAGCACTTACAAAAACAGGCTAAAAAAATTATTTTCAGTTACTTTTCACCCAAAATTGCTTTAAGATATTATTCTTTGATAGTTTATACATCATTTAAGCCAAAAAAAAAAATTTTAGAAAACATTTTTTTTTCCAAACTAGTATAACCCCTTAAGGCAAAAAGAAAGTAAACTTTCAACAGCTGTAAAAAAAATTCTTTTCATTATTTTTTAAAATTCCTCCACTCAAATTGTTATCATTGATGAGTGCAAAAAAATTCATAAAGATCGGATGAACGGTTCCCGAGAAAAGATACATTGAATTTGTATGATGGAAAATGGGCACTTCGCTATTATCAGATTTTCAAAACTTTTTCATCTTAAATTATTTTAAAAATTGCATTGATTCTGGTGGCCGTTCAATGCATCCACAGCTCAATTAGTTTTAGAATTCTACGCATTTTTTTTAGCCCATTGCGACTCGTAAATGACTCATGAATTAAACCTACATGAAAGCAAAATGTTAAATGTTTTTCTCATGCAATTAAAATAAAGTTAGACTCAAAATATAGGAAAACAACCCAACTACATTTATTTGTTGCATTTCGCACTCATCGTTTCGAAACTTGAAACTTTTGCATTGCAAGCAACTAGCAATAAAATGCTTTCTATAAAATATAATTATTGCATTTGCTATCGTTTCAGTATCACTCCTTAACGACATATAATGGCACATATGGTAACTACTCGTATATACCAAGAAAAATGATGTTCAGCAATGCACACTTTCTTTCATTTTCAGTTCTTTGCCTTGTTTTGCTTGCGAAGATGTTGTTTCCCAATAGTGTGCGCGTCTTTACTGCAAACAAGGCTGTGAAACAATCTGGCCATTATATGGTATGGTTCTTTACACGAATAAGCTTAATGATGGCTCAGAAACTAACTCCCAATTGAATTGCTGACTGCCTTTAATTCAAGACAATTGCGTCAAACACATCGTTTCAGAGCCGACTCCTACAGTTCGACTTAATTGAAATTTATTATTGATGCCATTGCCTGATGCTTCTGAATGTTGCCTTCCAGGCGTTCTTCGAAATACTTTCGATTTTACTGACTTGGCTGGTGATGGTGGTGGTAGTATGTGAAATGCGCCGATATTTGAAGTCCAAAATTATTGACTTCTACGCCATTTCTTCTAAACAACGAGATGCCCTAGTTCTTTTGCATGGCTCGAATTAATTGAATCTCTTTAACTTCTGCCCATGTATAAGTTCCATTTTGCTAACTTGTTTTTACCATACTTAAAACGAGAATGATTTTCATTAACATAGCGAATTTAAAAAAAAATTCGCACAAAACGAAACAAGTAAGGTTTTGAAGTCCTTATGAAAAATTCAACGTCCGGAAATGGGAAAATGCTTTAGAAAATGTTACACTGCAAAACCGCACTGGCGAAGATGCGAAATAACTTATTCTCTTCTTCATCTGCCTTATCCTTTAAGATTTTAATGTTTTTTTAAGTGTATGTCTTTTCCCGTGGAATTTCCTTGTTAATACAATGAGCATTTTCTGTTTATCATAAATTAACTATCCGCTCACATAAAATCCCAATTGCAAAGTTAGAGTATTAAACTGGACTACGAAGGGTCGCGATTTATAGAACCTTTCTGGTTTTAATTTAAACATTAAATTTTGATGGAAACCGTAGCGAAAAACGTAACGTAGTGAATAGAATATTTATATTTCATCAAAAATTATGAATAAACGCTGAACATTTAGTAATGAAAGAAACTGTTAGAAAAAGTATGCGCAGTTAATAAGACGTAATTTGTTTTTGTTCTTCTTAAGTGTTTGTACTCTAGATGAAATCTGAGAATATTACAAGTTTGCTCTAAGGTTTGTAACGCCAAGAAATACTGCTCGCACAGAGTCGTCAGTAGTACGGAGATATTTGTGTCGCTCAAAAATCTCGAAACCAGATGTCCGTCTGTGCACTCTTTAGCTTGAGAACGCGTCGAGCTAAGAAGCTAAACTTTTGTATACGTTGTTTTTGGTGAAAAATTAAGGTAAATTTCGTAAACGGGTCAAATCGCCTAACCCCTTCTACCTTCTCCCATACAAAATGACACAATTTCGGAGTACGAAAATAAACTAATTTTCTCGATCAATAACTTTCACTATTGATCTGATTTGAAAATATTATTTTACTTTATTATTTTAATAATAAAGTACTGTGATCGACTTGAAAAAAAAAAGTTTGCTACCCTGAAATTTTGTTTTTTCGCGTAAAGTAAAGAAACACACTTAAAAATCAATATCTCCGCTATTTGTTGAGCTATGTAATTGAAACTTGGTACTTATATTAAGCTATACTAGAGAAATACGAGAAAAATATAACATTTGGACAAAATAGTAGTGGGGGAAAATGGGGATCATTGCACTTTCCAAAATTGCAAAACATTATATCTCAAAACTGAGTGCAGATATCAAATTCAAATTTTGTCAAATTGTAGAACTACATAGTTTTGAATTTTGGTAAAAGTCTCACGTCGGGAGGTGTAAGGGGAGGGTGGTAAGCAAAAATGTCGAAAATTTTAAGTGATTTTTTTAAGTTTAAATTTTCCACGTGGATACATCTATTTAATAGACGTACAGAAAAAATAATAAAAATTCTGCAATTGTTATGCACCGACCGCCCTGGTATAACGTGCACAAGGTGTTTCATGTGCAATAAAAAAACACATAAACTGAAAATTTTTGAATGAAATTTTAAGGTAGAAACTTGAAAATTTGTAAAATGCATTTAAAAAAAATCTCTAAAAGAATGAAATATTAATTGGTCGAATACCTTCCAAACTTCTTCCCATACAAAATTATTTTTTCGACCATTTTTAAAAAATCAATTATCACCTAAAAATGAAAAACTATCAATTTAAAATTTTGCACAAAAACTTTCGAAAATAGTTGAAACGGAACTGTGTCAAAAATTTTGAGATCGCATTTCCCCTTCTACCCCCTCCCATACAAAAGTATGATTTCGACCAATTTCAATAAATCAACTGCTAACCAAAAAATTAAAAGCTACGAACTTGAAATTTTGTACGAGCACCTTACAAAAGAAATGAAATAAAACTGATTCACAAATTTTATATTTCCCTTACCTCCTCTACCCCCCCCCCCCCCCCCCCATACAAATGATTGGTTTCGTGAATGTAAAATACACCAAATTTTATGAAAATTCTATGCAACTTTGTCGATGAAACTGACATTCTATGCAGAAAATATTGGACGTAATTGAAGCAATCAATTGAAAAATTATTGACATTCACCCACCCTTAATATCACCCCTCCCTCATAAAAACCCTTGCATAAACAAATGAAATATTGATTACATGTACTGGAGCTATTGATCGCATTCGCAACAAAGTGTTGAATTGGCATCATCCCTGCCCTAAAGGGGCAGGGGAAAGGGGGTTTCAGTTGTAAAAGGAGGTTCCACTTGTGAAAGGGGGTTCCACTTGTGAAAGGGGGTTCCACTTAGACTTCCCTAACCATTTTAACTTGCATATTGACTTTCCATGCATCTTTAACTTGCCCCAAAAATAATGAAGTTGCGCCCGACTTATTGGCAGTTTATTTTCAGTAACTATTTAATTTTTCAAGACTAAATTTTCATTTAAAAAATTTTGATAGCAACTCTAGCATGATGTAAAAAAATTAATTTAATGCCTTAAAATCAAAAAAATATCTCTTTCATCTAGAGTATCGCATGATTGGACTTTATGTCCAAATATAGCCTTGTTATGTTTTTTTTCTAAAAATTGTGCTTTTGGCTAGTTACCATTTAATTCATTGCGAATGCACAACTCTTTGCATTTTATTGAGGGTTGGAATTAATTCGTAGCGTTTTTTTTTGCAAAGTTTGATGGTTTATTCTGAAAATATTATTATAGTGGTATTATTGTCAACTCCAAGCGATTCTGACAACTGTGCAAGGGTTTGACGCGGGTCTTCATAGAGCATTGTCACCAATTTTTCATCTTCAAACTTTTTCGGCTGTCCGGGACGCTCCTTGTCTTCCAAGCCAAAATTTCCATTTTTGAACCGTGCGAACCACTTTCTGCACGTTTGCTCAGCTAGAGCGTATTCACCATAAACGTCTACTAAAATGCGATGACTTTCCACGACACTTTTCTTGATGTGGAAGTAATGAAGCAACACTCCCCGCAAAAACAGATTTTCGGGCACGAACGTTGACATGTTTGATGACGCACAACAAAATGTTATAAACTCGATAAAGAAATGTCGTTCAGTGGACTAGATCCGCCTAGATGGTGATTAATAAGACTAACCAAATTTAGTCAAATTAGATTAGATTTCACGGTGAAGTAGGTTCGGTTTCCTGTATCACTGCGGCCACTATTGTGATGTCCTGAAGGGTATCTAATTTAGAGTTCCTAATCAAGTCCCGTACTTTTGATAAAGCTTAGGATATAGAATGGTTGAAAATTCACTTGGGTTCATAAATCGTTGACCAAAATGACGGAGTCTTTCGTTCAGGTTCATATTCACAGAGAATATGCTCTTGTGGTTCCTCCTCCTCAATGCACATTATGCAGAGATTGTCCTCTGAGATTCTAATTCTATGATGATGTTACTTCAAGTGAAAGTGTCCAGTTAGGACAGCTACCTACAGTATTGTATGATTTCTGTTTAATTGTACATATTTAGCAGCTCTTTTAGCCAAATGTTTTGGCATGAAAAACTTGGCATGCTTATTGCCTGGTACCGAGTCCCAGTAAAGGGCACACTGCGCTTTCAGTCACATTTGGATTTTAATTTTTGCTGTACTGAGTGGTATCCCGCAAAAAGGAAAAGGACTTGCGAAAAAAAGCCACAGTATTCCAGGAGCCAGATGAGAGTTACTCTGTTTTTATTCCCCAGTTCTTTTAGTACCTTAAGTCAATCCCAGCAATCCGAGCTTTGATTGTATTTGGGATTGATTGCAGAGCTAGGATTGCCGCCTTCTATCTATCTGCAATAGAACTGCAGCCCAAATCGGCCCTTAGTCTTCTGACCTTCAGGTTCCTCAACATTTTTCATTTATTTATTGTGGGAGGGTTGTCAGTTCTTCGCACAACCTTCATCTACGAATTTTTCATACTCGTATATAGAGGTGACCAAGGTATACCCAAGCAGGTAGCGTCGATCGGGACTTGAGCTCACATTGCAGACCATTACACTACCCACTAGGCTACACCCTACCTGTATTATTATTATTATTTATTATTATTATTAGGATTGCCACCTTACTGTCCGAGAAAATGTAGTTGTCCTGATTATAGCATGCTCTGTTTATATTCTTCCCAATACATATTTCTATTGCATGTATTTGAGCTTGAAAAACAGAACAGAACTCATGGGACGTACTCCATATACTCTAGTACCTATCTCTTTTTTGTTTTGGGACTAACTGTGATTGTTGGTTTTCTTAGATTGGGTCTATTGGATACCCAGTCTTGACGATATGATAAAATTAAAAAGAATCGTGTAACTATGCCTTATTACCATAGAATCAGAGAAAGGAATCCCAAGGACTAATTCTTTTTCAATTTCCAAAAACAGACAAGGACACGCAATTTTGTGTCCTGTCCCGTCTTCAGTGGAGAGAAGTGTGTATATTGTGTTACGGACTTCCCTCTGTATTTCCAGATCGCGAAGTACCACCTACAGTGGAAGTGGTACCCATTGCTCTAATTCTACCAATGCAAGTAAGCCTTTGTATTTTTCCAGCTTAAGCTGAACATTTTACGCCACCATGCCGATGCAGTTTATGTTACTATGGCCTTAGCAACAGAGGTATGTATAGATCCAATATGCCAGCTTTGAGTTGAGTCCCCATCTTTGACCCAGAAAGTTCCTACAAGTCTAGAGGGATGAACATTCTACGTGAGTTTCTCATCTAGAATTCCTCCTAGAAATTTCACTTCACTAGAATTTCACCAAAAAGTTTGAGCTTCCTCAATTTGGTTTTGATTCTCTTTTTGGTAAAAGCTGCAATTGTTGTTTTTGTTGGATTAATAACCAATCCTACTTTTGAGCACCAGGTCGCTACCTGACTTATAGCACTTTGTACTATTTCTGTTATAGTTTCTTCGAACTCACCCCCAATTAGGATTGATAGGTCATCTGCATATCCCTGGACTTCGAATCCAGAGTTTGTAAGTTCTAGAAAAAGATCGTCAACTACCACACACCACAGGAGGGGTGAAAATACCCCATCCTGCGGGCACTCTTTAGCAGTCTTAACGGTTAAAACTGTATCTGATAGTGTTGATTTTATAATTCTGCCTTCAAGCATAGCCATGATCCAATGGCAGGTTTTTGAATCAATGCCACGCAGCTTGGTAGACATGCCGTATTACAGAATGAGAAAGGACTTGTGTGCAGTAACACATCATCTCCACCTATAACCAATTACACTTAAAGCATTTGCGTTATGCCGTTGCATGTGTGTCGTTCATCTTAATACTTGCGCTATGATTCTAAAAGGCATGCGCTTAGCGCACGTAAATGACGCGTTTGCGCTATGTTGAAGCATGTCTGTCGTGCATTCTAATGATTGCGCTTTGATTCTAGAAGGCATGCGCATAGCGCACGAAAATGTGTGTGCGTAGCTGAGCCCTTCTAATTTCTTGGTTGTACTTTGTTAGAGCTTTGTTTGTAGAGACCCCACCCTCCAGTTAGTTTAGATTTATTGAAGAGTTTCCTTGTTTATACTCTAGATGAAATTTGAGAGTATTATAAGTTTGCCACAAAGTTTGTAACGCTAAGAAATAAGGCTCGGAGAAAAAAATTAATGATGCAGAAGTTCATATAATCACTCAATCACTTCAATTTTTGACAAAAAAGTTAGGACAAGTTCGTGAACGGGCCAAATCGCTCCACCCCTTCTACCCCCTCCCATACAATATGACACAATTACGCAGTTTATCAATAAACGGCTTTTCTCGTAAAGTATATATGCTTTTGGTATGAAATTTTGAATATAATACTTTTATAATGATTTCATTCTACTGTATAAAAATTATTTGTGTCGTCCCCTCCTTCCACCACCTCCCATACAAACTGCACTTTTCATGAAATGCTCTAAACCAATTTACTCAGTGCGTGTACAATTGACCGAGCTGAAATTGTTCACTAACTATTTATTTATAATTATTAGTAAGACCAAAAAAAATTAGACAATTAGCTTTACCCCTTCTACCCCCTCCCATACAAAATGACACAATTACGCAATTTGTATATAAACGGATTTTTTCGAAAAGTGTAAAAGTTATTGATCTGAAATTTGGAACATATTACTTCTATAATAATTCCAATCTGCTGCATAAAAATAAAAACATTTCTCTTCATCTAGAGTATCGCACGATTGGGCTTTACGCACAATCGTAGTCCTATTATGTTTTTTCTCTTAGCTTGGTGAGTGTTTTATTTCAACGAGGAATACTTCTGCTGCTATTTCTGGTATTAACTGGGCAGGAGTTGTGATAGGTAGTTACGATAGCGTTAGCGATTTGATTTCCCGCTATCTCAATGGTATCTTTGTATGTTCTGTATTGAATAATAGAAAGACACATACCGTGGGACTTTGGTAAAGAAATAATGAAAATTACTCCTACGACACTAATAGTATTCATCAGGTATCGATTTTGACACTTCGGTCGGATTCTACTTGTAAAGAATGACTTAATTAATGGTCAAGTTTGTGAGTGTTAGAATTACACAAAAGGAGGTTACAGTGATTGCTCATAAGTACAACATGCCACACGAGGTTTCGAGCCAAAGATACCAATAAATGAACACACATAATAATGCAATTTTCATATTGTAAAGGATCAAAATACACGAATTTTCATAATTTCAGAAAAGAACTTTAAGTACAATTTAAATTATGCAATTATAATGCATAACAAATCTATGTTTAAACTAATTATCATCTTCACCCATTTTCAACCACCTATGCTTCACCATCTTAACTAAGAGTATAAAAGAAATTTTTCTATACATATGTTAAGCATAGCATGTTTGCTCCATAACCTATATGACAATTCTTCAAAAAAAAAAAAAAAATCTGGAGCAAAAAATTCTGTAAACGTACACATAGCTATATATGACACCAACATAGACTAAAACTCGCACTTCTCTGCTAAATAGCTTCAATTTTGCTCGCGTACTAATTAAAATTACATTACTTTGCATTTATGTTTTGAGCTCTAAATTGGTGCGAAGAAAAAATGGCCGTTGCTTGCAATATGTGCAGGCTTGAAATGCAACCGAAGCTTTTCTCCTTGCAACAGCAAACATATTTCAGTTTTTCCATATAACTTTCTTATAAGAGTTTCGCGATTCAACTTTATGTGTGTATACATAGTATGGTAAAAGTTTTGAATGCGTTTCTTTCCCAAAAAGGAAATGCTGATCTTAAAGAGTTTGCCTTTGTACTTTGATTATTTTTTTTTTGTAATAATTTCATTACGGAAAGTGTATAACTACACTTAAACGGTTACTGGCATCGATTTTTTTCTTTTTTTTAGTATGGAGTTCGCCCACTTGACATAATTTTTTTTTTTTTAATTGTTTGTGCTATAATGCAAGGAACATTCTTCATGATGCCACACTTAAGCATGGCTACGCATAAAAATAGTGTAGTATTGCATTCTTCGCTTTACAGAATTGCCAAAATTAGTCAATCCGAGCATGTGTTGTTATGCTTTGGACGTTCGCAGCGTTATGTCGTAGTACCGAACAAAAAGGAGTTCTATGCGTGGCCACTAGCTAAATTTGAAAAAGAAAAGAAACCCAATGTAAGAGTTCTATCTAACAAACTTATTATTATTATTAATTTGCATTTTTAATGTATAAGGCATGGACGCGATCAAATTGTACCGATTTCAGATGTGTTTAAACCTAAAAGTTTAAATTATTTTAAATTGTAAATATTTTTATTTAATATGAGATCATAGAAAATATTATAAAAAATAAACTGCCAACAAGTCGGGCGTAACTTTATTATTCTTGTACCAAGTTGGGGATGCGTGGGAAGTCAATATGCCGATTAGGGTGGATAGGGGAGACTAAGTGAATGGGGGTTCTAGGGCAAGGCTGTTGTCAATTATGTAACACTTGACTGCGATTACGACCAATAACTCCAGTGTGTAGTATCAATTTTTCATTCGATTATTTATGTAAGTTAGATTTGTATGGGAGGAGGAGGAGGGGGAGAGTTAATAATTTTTTAATTCGCTTGAATCACGTTAAAGATTCTCTGTATAGAATGTATGTTTCGTAGAAGAAGTAAATTCTATGAAATTCGGTGTATTTTATATTCTTAAAACCAAATATTTGTATGGGAGGAGGAGAGGGAATCACACACTTTTTTATGCAGCTTTATTTAGTTTCTCATGAGAGGTGCTCGTACAATTGTTTCATTTGAAAAATGTCAAAACTTGTGATGCAACATTGTTTTAACAATTTAAAATTGATAGCTTTTAATGGATTGTTGATAATTAATTTCTAAAAAAATGGTCGATAAAAAACTTTTGTATGTGAGGAGGTAGAAGCTTTGAAGATATTCGACTTTCAAACACTTTTTAAAATAAATTTTCAAGTTTGTAGCTTAAAATTTCAATCAAAAATTTTGAGTTTTTGTGTTGTTTTTTTTAAAAAATTTTTACGTAACAGTTATGGTTCAAATTATTATGTTTTCTTTATGTATAACAAACAGATAAATGCACCTGACAAATTTAAACTATACATATGTATATCTTTTACCAGAGCCCTAAGACAATTATTAAAAATTTTCGATATTTTGCCCACCACCACCCTCCTCTTACATCCCCCAAACTTAAAAATTTTACAAAAATTATAGGATATAAAGCTCTACAATCTGACACAATTTCAACTTAATACATGCATTGAATTTTGAGATATTTTGAGATATGACGTGCACAGACTTGCTATGTTGCCCATAGATCAAAAAATTTGTCGCATAAAAAAATGCATGCCTCTCAAATGAACAGGTGATTAGGCTTATTTTTACACGTAGATTGTTCGCATGTGTACGTGAAAATTGCACGCAAATTGGTGAGTTCGATTCGAGAAGTTCTCTTCAGTTTGTAAACTGTTTTACGTTTAATTAAACTGTGGTCGAGATATTAATTTGTAAGATTTTTTCTTTGCACCCCCTGACCTTCTTCTTAAAATTAATGGCCACCCTCTAAGTAGATTATGGTTGATTTGTATGCCACCTAATTTGTCCTAAATTATTAATGTTTTATGATAAGTAATTCCCAAGATATCATTTGAAAAAAAAAGAATTCGGCCAACAAAAGTTTTTGAGCCCCGCTTTTTCGGACCCAAATGGATACAAAAACTAAATTATTTTTATAGTTTGTCCCACAAGCAGTTCTACATGTGTATCGATTTTCAGCTATCTAGCTAGAACCATGGTTGAGATATTCGAATTAGTAATTTTCGGTTGTAGCACTTCCTCTCCCCCCCCCCCTTAATCACTACACCCCCCAAAAATTTAAATCCGCCAGAGATCAACACCCAAATACAATCCTTCCAAAAATTAACTTTCTATCTTGAGGGGTTTGGGAGTTGATGTGCTCTGAGCGTACACGTACGGCGTACAGACAGACGGATTTTTATACTCTAAATGAAATCTGAGAGTGTAATATGTTTGCCGCAAAGTTTGTAACGCTAAGAAATAAGACTCGGAGAAAAAAATGAATGATACAGAAGTTTATATAATCACTCAAAAATCTCAAAACCGGAGTCCGTCCTTCCGTGTCCTCTCTAGCTTGAAAAATGGTTGATCTAGAAAGTTCAAATTTTGTATACGTCGTTTTTGACAAAAAAGTAAGGTCATATCGCTCCACCCCTTCTACCCCTTCCAATGCAAAATGACACAATTTCGCAATTTGACAATAAATGGATTTGCTCGAAAAGTATAAATGTTATTAATCAGAAATTTGGAACATATGTATTACTTTTATGATAATTTCAATTTACTGTATACAAATTTGTTGTGCCACCTCCCATACAAACTGCACTTTTTCATGATATGCTCTGAACCAATTTACTTAGTAAGTATAAAATTTATCGATTTGAAATTGTGCACAAAATATTTATTTAGAATTTTTAGTCACATAAAAAAATTAGACGATTAGCTTTACCCCTTCTACCCCCTCGTATACAAAATGACACAATTTCGCAATTCGACAATAAACGGATTTGTTCAAAAAGCGTAAAAACTATTGATCTGAAAATTGGAACATATTACTTTTATGATGGTTTCAATCTACTGTATAAAAATTATTTGAATCCTTCCCTTCCTTCCACCAACCCAAGGCAATTCGATAGATTCCACTCTCAAAATTGGCTGCTTGTTGGCTCTATACCACCCCATTGTAATTTTGGAGTATTGTGTCCTTGCCAAATCTGGCCAGAACATTACCGAAGCATCATGCTGTCGAATAAATGGCGAAAACCGTTTCTCTAGACACTCTTCAATATAAATTTTAGATGTAAATGTTGAAGCGGTCACAAACAGTCGACTCGATTTGCCACACGAGCAGACTACTCTGACAGAACTCCTCAATGCTCAACGTTTTTTAGCCAACACCTCTGATTTCGATTGCAACACCTCTGTGAAAGACCTGAATTTACTTCCACCCTCCGAACTACCTTCTCCACTACTACCTTATCACGTGTCCGTGATTTACTTCCAGTTCTTGAGGCTCAATCAAAACTTTGGGTCTACTACCGATTTATAATCCGAGTCATTGTTGATTTCACAGTGTTGGTTCCTTTTGCGATCACAGAATGTGACGCCGTTGGATTTTCTGCAAAAAAAGTGCGAAATTTTCTTCCAGTTTTCAACTTTTTAATTATATTAATAGTTTTTAAATTTATTATTTTAACCCTTTATTACCCAGTGTTGCCCCCAGGCAACACTCATTTTAAATCGATCTAGATGAGTTATAATCAACTTTCTTAGTATGACTTTTGTCTGTAGTGTTTGAGATGACATTTGAAGCAAATTGTCAGATTACTGCTGTTTTCACCTTTTGTATAGACCAAGTTTTTATCAAATGAATGTTGTATCAGACAAGGTGCTTGACTGTTCTAAGTAGTTTTTTTTTAATATCAAATATTATGAATTATCAATCAGGATTTTTTTTTGTTTCTTCATGCATTAAACTCTATAACAACAACAATTGTGACAATAAAGTATCGAAACTTTGTAATGATATTTGAAAAAATTTTATTTTGGTAAGCAGGTGTGTCCTTTATTATTATCTCAAAAATTAGCGCGGTCTGTTAATCAGTTTGTTTACAGCAGCTGGTTGAATCGGTACACCTCAGTAGTCTTCGGAAATTTTTGTTTAATGGTCTGTGGTCGACTGAAAACGAGTTCCACGGAGCGGTAATTTCAGTTTCAGGGATAGGAAAAAGTCACACGGGGCTAAATCAGGTGAATACGGTGACTGATTGAAGCAATTTGTTGCTTTTTTGGCCTTAAATTCTGTCACTATTGAGGCTCAATGCGATGGGGCATTTTCATCGTTGAAAATCCATGAACTCTCCTTCCATAATTCCAGCCATTTTTTACAGATTTGCTCACGCAAACGCTTCAATACGGTCAAATAGTACTTCTTATTGACCGTCGATTCCTCTGGAACGAATTCATGATGGATCAAGCCTCGAATATCGAAAAAACCATGAGGATCGTCTTGATTTTTGAACGACTTTGGCGTGGTTTTTTCGGTTTCGGCTCATTTTTTTTCCTCCATTCCGATTATTGTTGTCTGCTTTGCATGTTAAACTCGTAGATCCATGCCTCATCACCAATTATGATGCGCTCCATGTGTGTGGGATCAGAATTCGCACGATCAAGCATGTCCAAAGTGACCTGTTCACGGCACATTTCTTTAAGGAAATTCAGCTTTATTGGAAAGTGTCGAGCAAGGTCGCGTTTCGTGCCCAAAGTATCAACAAAATCGAACGAACGGACTCGCGAGAGATGTCGAGCTCTCCTGCTATCTCCATAACACTGGTATGACAATTTTCGAGCACCATTTCCTTCACTTTTTTAATGTTTTCGTCAGTTGAAGAGGTCGGATGTCGTCCAGAACGAGGCATGTCTTCAAGGATATCTCGACCGTCCCTAAAGGCATTGTACCACTCGCAGGATCATGTTTTTGATATTGCGGAATCCCTCTAAGCCTTTTCCAACATTCGCAACGATTCCGCACACGAAATTTGGTTGGAAACACAAAATTTGAGACAAATTCTTTGTTCCACATTTTTATCCATCTTACAAATCGCCGTAAACTACTGAGGTGTACCGATTCAATCAGCTGCTGTAAACAAACTGATTAACAGACAGCGCTAGATTTCGAGATAATAATTAAGGACACTCTTACCTGCTTACCAAAAAAAAAAATTTTTTTTTTAATTACAAAGTTGCGATACTTTATTGTCACAATGAATATCTAACGAATGCTTGTTTTGTAAGTGATATGGAAGCAAAAACTTCTGTTGCCTAAAAGCAACATTGGACAGTGGTGGCATGTTCTGTTTTGTTTATACCACTTTATAAATAAATAAAATATTACATTATTTGGGCTATAAACTTAACTGTGGTCAACAGTTGGCTATTATATCGAAGGCTCGATTGTCAGCGGATTAGAAACCAGCCCTGACACTACTCGAGTTTTCTGCACAAATAGGCCAGGGGCTTTATATTGCCCAAAAATTGACTCCACTCCGAAAACGTGGCCGCATTCTAAAAATTACCAAGATAAACCACCAAAAAATAGAAGACAAAACCAAATAGCTCCTGTAAGTGATGTTCTTTATGACCAATGTGGGCATTTCCTTCGTTATGGAAGTCAAGACAATGTTGGTTGCACGAAATGTGACGTAAGGTTATGCTTTTCAACTACTAAAAACTAGTTATACTCTAGATGAAATCTGAGAGTATATTGTGTTTGCCTTACCGTTTGTAACGTTGCGAGCATTATTTCCTAGAATAATGCTGACACAGAGCCGCCAAGGGTACAAAAATATTTGTTATCGCTAGAAAATCTCGATTCCGAGTGACCGTCTGACTACAACATAACTCTGGAACGCTTTAAGCTATCGTGCTGAAATTTATTATATGTTACTTTTAGCAAAAAAGAAACTTTAAGTTCGTGAACAGGCCTACATCTCCCCACTCCTTCTACTCCCTCCCATACAAATTTCAAAAAATTTCGAAAATTTAAGAAATTAATTTCTCTCCGAAACCATTTTAGCTATTGACTTGAAAATTTGGGTCAAAGTGTAGTCATGAACTACAAAATATTGATCCGATCACCTCACTCTTACAAATGCACAATTCTGAAAAATCCGTTTTGTTAGTTTCATTGGAGCTAGCAAAGCTGAAAAAACAATTATTTTTATTATAATTGCAATCAGATTTGAATAAATTATCAACTTCACCTCACTCCTTCTACCCCCTCCTACTACAAATGCATAATTTTGTTAAATGCATCACTTCGATTTCCATTAAAACTAGGAAGAGTACAAACTCCAAATATTGTCAGAGTTTGTTTCTTAATAATTGCAATAAATGCTAAAAAATTATCAGCTTCGCTTCACTCCTTCTAGCCCCTCCAATACAAATATCAAGAAAAGCATTTCTCCTTCGAACATGTGAGAGCTATCGACTTTGATAAGCAGTTTCAAAATCATCAAAGCGAATTAATTTTATACAGGGTGTTTGGTACTCCGAGGGCCACCTTGTGAGGGGTTATTCCTAGATATATTTTGAGAAAAAAATTGTTCTACGGAGATGATCAATTTTCAATATCCGCGGAGATACAGGGTGACCAAGAAAAGTGTTTCGGACCTGTACCCTCACTCACTCAAAACGCTATATCTTGAAAACTAATAATCGCATTTCAAAGTGTTATAGCTTGTTTTTTAGGGAATCAAATTGCCTTTCATTTGGTGTAATAGACCGTATTGTACCTGTACCCAATCCTGAGGTATTTGCTTCAGACCACAAATTTTTGATACTTTGACCCTCAAAATTCTGTGGTCAATGTAGTTTTTCTCAAAAAAACGCATTATAAAAATGTCATTTTAATGTTGTTGTTTTATGCGCCATATTATTGCCTACAAAAGACGCATACATACTTATGACTTAGGTTTTCCCGTTTTCCAGGTAATAAGCGAAAATACATATGGCTTAAAAATAAAATATGCCATAAACCAACCCTCGTTCTAAAAAAACTACCTGAAATGTTGTTAAACTGAAATATTCTTTGTGTCCTTTAATTACTATTTAAATAATCGATGAATGTCCTTTAAGTAGTATTTAAATTATCGAGGAAATGAATTAAATTAAAATGAGTTTCAACACAACGACGCTGTCCGACGCTTGGCATTGCAGTTAAACGTCTCTACGTGGAAAGTTTGGAGTGTCCTAAAAGCAGAGCGGTTGCATCCCTACCACCACACACCAGTGCAGGAGCTGGTACCCATTGATTTGCCCAAAAGGATGGAGTTTTGCAATTGGCTCCTTGAACGACAACTAAGTGACGAGAATTTTATGAACAACATTCTTTGGACTGATGAGTCTCAATTCACCAGGGACGGTATCACAAACTTCCACAACTTACACACATGGGCTGAGAGCAATCCACAAACAAGAAGAGAGGCATCATTTCAGCACAGATTCAGTGTCAATTTATGGCCAGGTGTGATTGGCAACGATTTTATTGGTCCTATTAGGCTTCCGCCTACCCTAAATAGTTCCAATTACTTGCAGTTTTTGACAAATGATCTACAAGAGTTATTGGATGATGTGCCACTGCAACGATTGGCTTCCATGTTTTACCAACACGATGGTGCTCCAGGTCATTACGGCCGACAAATCAGAGATTGGTTAAATTCCAATTATAGCAATCGCTGGATCGGTAGAAATGGACCGATACACTGGCCTGCAAGATCTCCTCATTTAACTATTATGGATTTCTTTGTATGGGGACGGATGAAGGACCTTGTCTACGCAACGGAAGTAGTAACGTTGCAGGATCTAAACACCAGAATCGATGCGGCAGCAACAGAAGTAAGGCAGAACACTGGCAAAACGAGCTTTAGCGTACATTCAAAATGAAGGTAGCCATTTTGAACATTTATTGTAATTAAGGAAATTTGAAATAAACCATAAAAACCATTCTTAAGTTCTTTTAGTTCAAGCGGAGAGTGTTGATCAACATATTCTTGTTTTTTGATAAAAATGCTATACTATTGGAATGATATTTTTTTCAAACTATGAAATTTATGCAATGCAAGCGTATACATCGTTTGTAGGCAATAATATGGCACATAAAAAATAACATTAAAATGACATTTTTATGATGCGTTTTTTTTGAGAAAAACTACATTGATCACAGAATTTTGAGGGTCAAAGTATCAAAAATTTGTGGTCTGAAGCAAATACCTCAGGATTGGGTACAGGTACAATGCGGACTATTACACCAAATGAAAGGTAATTTGATTCCCTAAAAAACAAGTTATAACACTTTGAAATGCGATTGTGAGTGAGGGTACAGGTCCGAAACACTTTTCTTGGTCACCCTGTATCTCCGCGGATATTGAAAATTGACCATCTCCGTAGAACAATTTTTTTCTCAAAATATATCTAGGAATAACCCCTTACAAGGTGGCCCTCGGAGTACCAAACACCCTGTATAAAAGCATTTCCAAAAAAAATTATTCGAACATTTTTTTTTACTGTTTTACCTCTGACGCCCAATGTTGCCATGAAGCAACAGTCTTGTATTTTCGAACTGGGTGGTCGAAAAATTCTGAAAAAAATCAGTTATCATATTTTACTCTCTCTCAATACTATCCAATATAAAAAAAATATTTAGAACCGTAAAAATTAATTTCGCGTTTCATGACTAAATTAGCCTAAATAAGCAAAAAAAAAATCCATCACGCCGTACATATGGACTCATATCTCCGAGACCGTTAAAGGTAGAATGTTTGTTTTTGGGTGGATTCTTGATTGGGTAATTGAGCTCCATCATCTGAATTTTGGTGAGTGTTAGGTGGAAGGGGGAGGCGGGGGGAGGGAAAGAGTCGCAAACTTAACTTGCTAATATCTCCACCACGAAAGCAGACAGGAAGCTGAAAATTACAGAGGTATGAAGAGGGTTGTGGGACAAACTTTAAAAATAATTTAATTTCTTCATCCATTGGCCTCCGAAAAAAGGGGGCCTAAAAACAAATTGTCGTCCGATTTTTTTTTTTTCAAATGATTATATCTTCGAAATTACTAATCACAAAAAAATCATATTTTGGGACCATTAAGGTCGCATATAGATCCACCAGAATCAGCTTAAAAAGAGGCTAATTATTGTAAGGGGGACGGTCAGGGGGTGCAGAGAAAAACACTTAAAAATTAATATCTCGGCTGTTTCTTAAGCTGGCGAAATATGAAAAAAATATAACATGTTGACATAAAAGTAGTGGGGGAAGTGGGGAGCATTTCAAAAATGGCGCACTTTCCAAAATTACAAATCGCAATATCTCAAAACAAGTACAGATATTAAATCGAAAATTTGTCAGATGGAAGAACTAAATAATCTTTAATTCTGGTAATAATTTCGAGTTGGGAGGTGTAAAGGGAGGGAGGTGGTAAGCAAAAATGCCCAAAATTTTGAGTGATTTTTTTAGGGATCTGATGAAAGATACAAAGTGTAGATTTTGCATGTGGATACATCTATTTAATATACATACATAGAAAAAATATAAAATATATAATAATTTGTTCCACAATTGTTATCGATGCAATTTAATTGGGCCATCCCAAGGAGGATATATAAAATGGAGTGCCTGATAGGCTGTCTCATTTGGGAATACTTTTTGATTCGGAACTTTTCGAAAATTGTGTCCAAGCTTAACTTGGCTTCAAACTTTTACAAAAAAAATGTCATAATTTGTATTCTTTCTTGGTTGCTCATATTCAGTCAGCAATAAAATAATTTTCAGTACAATGGAGTTTGCTGTTTTATTTCAGAAATCTTGAGTTTTTCAATTTTTATTAGTTTTTGGTTCATGTCTAAGCTAAGCACCTTAGCAACGGACAATTTAACGCGGGACAGAAATAGTTACTTTGGGTTTAAGTATGCCCAACAAGGATAGCGAAATAATTCTTTCGAAAATTTGACAATTGTTTCGAACAATTTATCGTGGGAAAGAGTTAGTTGCAATATTTTTAAGTGTGCCAGACAAAGATAGCGAAACGATTTGTTTCGAAAAATTTCGAGCATTTCGCCAGTAAGGGAGGGAAATACTTTCATTCCCATTTGCTTACACGGCAAAGCATGCTCATAGTCACTCCTTATTATATATCCTCCTTGGGCCATTCCTTAAATTTTGAATCTTCTTTGAATAAAAAAATTGTAATACTCAATTCAAATCTAGTTAGCCATACTGTCACAAACATTTTGCATTTCAATTCGCGAATAAATTAAAAAGCATTGTTAAAAAAAAAATTGTTCCCCCGATTGACATCAGTGGATTTTAAACGCGAAGAATGGGATTATTTCCGGTTCTTTTAAACATTTCACATTTTTCATGTTTTCAAAGTGCGAATCATTCTTATTGAGTGAACTTAAATGGACTTATGTCGTTCCAAATACGTTCTTATCCTTTTATATGACGGCATAAAGTAGCACTCATATATGCAAGATTTTTTTTCAAGGACGCTTGTCTTCAAGATGAATATTAGCGATATGGGTCAGGATATACGGAAAAAAAATCTTTAAATCTGTGCTGAGGTTGAGTGACAAAGAAACGATGGCCGTATGTAAGAATCGATTAAAAATATATAAATATAAATTTTCAATTTTGATATTCGAGTAGGACAGTTTTTGACGAAATTACTCCAAAATTTATTCAGTGACTTGCAATAAGCTTGAAACAAATAAGTACGTAATGTAAAAGCTATAAAATTCAAAGCTTGCAAGTTTACACTATAATATAACGTAGATATTAATTATGCTAAAACTATACTCCTAATTTTGCTTTAAAAAAATATTTAAACCTATTGAAAAACTTACAATTAAAAAAAATCAGCAAAAGACGAAGGTTAAAATGTGTAACTGAAAATAAAACAGAGGCCAAGAAATCATTTTCAAGTTTCCGCCTTATAGAATCGAGTTTTTCAATACCCACATCTACATACTGCTTAATACCGTCAGAAATTTGAGTAAGTATCTATTGAAAAGAATTTTCGAACTTTACCATTAGAGACATAATACTGAGTCAAAGAGTGCATCACGAATTACAATGATAAAGATGATTATGCTCGATGGATGGTACTATCAATCAAAGAATACTTTCTTGAAAATTGGTCAATCTGAACTGATATACAGATATTTTCTTAAAAGAATTGCCCTCAAAGCGACTAATTGATCAGAAAGGGCTATGAGAACTTCGAACCTAATTGACCTTTCAGTGAGGATTACAACATTATTATTATCGTAATAGAAAAATATTTTTTAAAAGGCGATTTCTTCATTCAATTTTTTTTATGAATTCGATTCGAATATAGAAGAACGTGTTAAATAGATTTCAGGCTATTATTTATTATTCATTTTGATTTATTCCATACTTGTTGTTAGATGCAATGTGTAATAATTTAAATAGAACAGAATAATTAATTGAATACCGAATGATTAATAAATACTTGTGATTTCGTAATCGTTTGAATCATTCAATTCGATGAGATTTCGTAGTGATAATTTTGCGTGTTAATTTAAATTTATTTAAAATTCAGAAAAAATAGAGATGGTTTCCGAAATGCAGAAATTCAAGAAATTTGAACACATTGACCGGTTAGTCAGGAGTAGTTTTGTAATTAGATAATTGTATAGAGAGGGAATGTCTTTCTAATCTTAGGTGCACTGTTACCACCACTGCTCCGCAGTTTTTTCTTCTTCCAACAGATCTCAGACTCAACTATTTTTGGTCCTTCTCCATATGTTTGTTGAGATGATAGTGGACTGTGAAGAAATCAATTATTATTCTTAGTTTTTTTTGTCTAGACTGAGGAGCCTGCAGGTCAGATTTTGTGACACGCTATACAGAATTCTTTAGACATGCCCTTCTCCTCTGTAGTTGATCTTGTTGAGAAAGTTAACTACTAAAACTATACTTACTTACGATGGCGCTACAGTTCAAATCGGAACTTGGCCTCCGAATACTTCATCTCTATCCATCTCGCTTCAGTGACCACGTCACACCCTCACATGTCAGAGAATTCTTCTGAGGACCTATTTCTCAAAGGCGTTAATTAATTTTAATTTTTGTATACTACCGCCTTTAAACCAACTCCCTCCTTTTGTAGCATCATCTGATTTTGCAAAAGCTCAATAATCACAACTCCACTGAACCTTATGGCATTTCCCTTGTTCTTCTTCTTCAACAGCACTACAGCTCAAATCCGGCTTTAGCATCCTGATGTTCAGGTTCCTTTACATTTTATTTGTTATTGTGAAAGGCTTATTCGCCCTTCGCACAACCTACTGTTTACGAATTTCCATTTTCGCAGGTTGAGGTGGCCAAGATGTACCCACTCAAACAGTCTGCTGAAATTATACGTCGACCGGGATCTGAACTCCTGACCTTCATATTGTAGACCAACACGCTACCCACTAGGCTACACCATAGCTGATGATATTCTCCCTATTACCCTTAAAATATGCTCCTCGTCTCTGGCAAAACTTCTTTGTAAACTTTTGCATCTACATATCTTACTCTTTTGGATTCTTCCCACGATTGTAGAAAGTTTCGAATGTTAAGCCAATTCCCAAGACAGAAGCAAAGCGAATTTCGCTAACTACTGCACCCATCGCCATTGCTTCAGTGTTTTCGGAAGTGATTGAAACTGTTGTTAATCGCGAAAACATTCAATATCTCAAGGATAAACAGCTTATTCCGTTCTGAAAGGTCGACGGAAAATTTCGTGGTCTACTTGACGGAACGTAAAAACACTTACTTGCATAAATACGACGAAGGTCAAGTTCATGCGCTTGACGTTGCAAAGCATTTGACAGAGTTCGGCATGAATGTCTCTTGATTAAGTTAAGGACCGCGAAAAAATGGAGTACTTAACAGAATAATATTCACTCTCGCACAAATTTTCGTAAAACACCCAATTATTTCCACTTCGATGCATTTCGAATTGAAAAGAAAGAATTCCGGATTTTACACTAATTTCTTTATTACTTGTAAGTTTTTGATTCTTTTAATTCTTTTATTTCAGAATGCAGACAAGCAGAATTCATCAAGATGAAAACGATACAGGTACGGAAATTCAAGAGTTTGTAACTAGACGAGAAACAACAACGTTGTCATCAACCTTTCATCAATGACATTTTTCGGGGAGCAAGAGGATATGTTAAACAAAGGATTCCACTTCGCGCTTACCCAGACAAGTATTCCACCCAAAGAAATCAATCAGCAAATAAGGCCGGCAATCAGAGATCTCCCGCAGGCGATTGAAATCAGACACGGAAACTCTTGCAACATCGCGAGCAGCTCCTCTTGGGACAAATATCAACCCGAAGGAACGGAAAGCTCTAAAGGAACTTAAACAAACGAAGGAGATAGCGATTATGCGAGCGGACACACGACGCGCATTAGATGGCGTTACTTTTTTCTGCTACCCAGTTGATTCCGGCGTCCCTCAAGGTTCTGTTTTATCTCCAGCTCTTTTCTTAGTTTTCATAAGGACCTTCTGTCGTCCACTTTCAATCCAATCCATAGTTTTTGCAGATGACAGCACTTTAGACAGCACCTATGAATTTAACTCTGATGCGGAATCAAACAATCTTTTTATTGTTTCCAATCGCAGGTAGTTATTCAGTTCGCTGAACTCGGATCTCAACTTAATCTTGGAATGGGACAGGAAAAACAATAGAGTTTAACGCATCCAAAACACAGGCCTGTCATCTATCCCTCATACGTGATATTTCAGTGTTGTCTCACAATCTAACCTTTGATGGTGCACAGCTTACCACTTCGAAGAATTTCACATTGTTTGGTGTCAAAATTAATAACCACCTGAGTTGGGTCCAGCATATCTTTGATATTGCCTTTGACGCCTCTAAACGTCTAGGTGCTATCCGAAAATGCAAAAAATATTTCACACCCATCGACATACCAACCATCTATAAGGCTTACATTTGACCATGTTTAGAGTATAACTCGCATTTTTGGGCTGGGGCACCCAAGACACATCTCGCGTTGCTCGATCGTATTCAAAAACATGCGTTCCGATTGATTGGAAATGCAACCATCACACCTTCTACAGATTCTCTCAAGCATCGCAGAAATGTCGGAGTACTCAGCATTTAATATCGATACTTCCATGGTAAATGCAGTACGGAACAAATGCGCACACGAGTACACGGTCAAATCCTTACCTTCTCGTAGAGTGAAATATAGGCAGTCATTCATTTCCCGAACGTCAAGACCGTAAGAACAAAATCCGTACCCAGAAATCCTTAACTAATTTAATTATCTGACAGTAACTAATTATTCCTAATTAACTAATTACTCTTCCCAGATTCATTTAACCCCATTCTACGTAAAATCTTAGTCCTTCGTAATATTTCCACTTCCATTACCGACTTAACTGTATAATGCATTAAAGGGTGACCTCTAAGTTATTCTCGGATCCTTAAAGAAATTCGTTCAGATTTAGAATCAAATATTCGTTCATTGCATTCCAAAACCAAGCGCAAGAACATTGTCCTAATTCGACAAGATTTCGAAGAAGCGTGAAATTTTTGATATCTTAGACGGCAGGGACGAAAAGAATCGTAGAAATAAAGCTCGTAGGTCTTCAGTATTCTTTCCGCGTTTTGGAGATTGAAAGATATTTCCTGCGAACTTCCTTGGACCAATGTTTCCGATGTATTTTAGGGATATTCGGGCTAGACGAAATCTGCAAGAAAGAGCTTCAGAGTACAGCTCGACAAACTAAGATAGTCTCATTGAGATCTAGAGATGAAAATGGTAGTGGATTGGTCATGTATCTCCAAATGAGCTCCGGATTATAACCCTCAACTCTCACGTCGGGTTGGTCGACTACGTACCACATAAAAACAAGCAATTGAAAAGGTTGTCCAGCAAAGACCAGCCGACAACTAAAGGCCGATGCCCACGATGTCGTCTTTTGGAAAAGAACTGCATATGTCCTATGAGATCTTAACAGAAAATTGATTGTTTGACTTAAAGTTACTGAACTAAAGACGAGTTTCATGCCACTCTAGAGACAACCTATGGTTCACTGGGATTTCAATGCAAAAGTCGGACAGGAGAAGGCTCATAGAGGAATAACAGGATGGCACAGTCTCCATAACATAACCAACGACAATGGCCTACGTCTTATTGATTCCGCAAACAGCAAAAATTTGACAGTAAACTCTACGTGTTTCCCACATCGCGATATTCATAAACGAACGTGGACATCACCAGATGGTCACACCTTCAATCAAATAGACCACGTTCTAATTGAGAAAAAGGCTACTTCCAGTATATTTGATGTACGAACCCTCCACGGTGCGAATTGTGACTCTGATCACTATCTATTTTGAGCTTAGTATCGATACCGAATTGCTAGTCGTGGATTTCCGAAAACGAGTAAAGCTTGCGAATTCAATAACGACAAGATTAAAGACGAAACAGTGGCGTAGGCATACATTTCAGCGCCTGCACTTCACACCAAACATGAAAACATCCAGAACATGCCAGTGGTGAATGTTTGGATGAAAATACGAGACGGCCTCAAATCCTCCGTAGAAAAGGTATTAGAATATCAAGCACCGCGAAAAAATAATGATTGGTTCGACCAAGAATGACGTGATGCAACAGATAGAAAGAACGAGTCTTACAAAATTTTTACTGAGCACACAACACGAGCCAAAAAAGATATGACGAGCTTAGGCGATATGCGAAAAAGACCTGCAAGCGAAAACAAAGGAAGTACCATAATGACAAGATACAGAAAATGGACAACGATATGAGACAAAATAAAACGCAGGACAATAGTAAAAAACCTAGTATATAGACAACAGTAAAAGACCTGAAAAGGGATATAATCCAAAAACCAGTCTCTGCAATGATGCAGAGGGCATCATTATCAGCGCAAGAAATCAAAAGGAGATGGGCTTCCTACTTTGAACATCTTCTCAATCTCACTTCATTAGCACCGATCACGACAGACAGCACCGATCACGACAGACAACATCGCAATTGAGGTTTCAACTGACCAAGAAGAACCATCACGCTTGCCGAAATCAATGCAGCCCTACACTCAGAGAAAAAATTATTATATTAACGAAAAACTACGGTAACATCAATGAAAATTTACATTCCATGCGAATTTTTATTGATTGTAAGAAATTATTTTCATTAAAATAATAAAAACGTTTTTAATTCAAATAAAGTATATTTTCATTGAAGTAAGAAAATATTTTATTGTTTAAAAAAAAAAAATAATGGATTGGGATTGAGAAGGTGGGGTGGGGGGGGGGGAAGGAGTGAGAACGGATCGTAACGAGTGGTGAAGAAGGTGGTATGTTCTTTCCAGTTGCACTGGCTGCTACTGCCAAATATTTGCAGATTTTATGGGGGGAGACTGGATGATAGAAAGAGAACAGAAACTAATCTTTCACTTTTACATCGTTTGCATATTTTTGATTTCGAATAATTTTTTGCTATCAGTAGCAACTGAAAAATTCGAACTTAAAATCTACTGCCCGAAGTGGGAATCGAACCTACAACCCATTTGACTTTGAAGCGAGCACGCTGCCCACTACACCACTAGCACTTTTCCAAGTGGCATGTTTCTTCTTTCACACACACGAATCTGGAAGGATATCAACTAAGGACCGCGATACGTTTCGATTATCCGCGTGTTTTTAAATGTGTTAATCGAAAAGGACAATCTGTAATGGGAGGAACAATATTGAAACTATTTCAAACTTTTGCTCATAAACTGAATGCAACTTATATAACAGAGTCTTTGCCGAACAGATCCATTGCTAGCAGTCAGATAATAGGAGAATTACCTATGACAAACAAAATTGATTTGTGGAAAGCTATGTGGTCCTAAATAGAAATAGAACTACACGCTCGCGATCTTTTATGCAAGCTCGTGGAGCAATAATTACTCCGCTAGGTCGAAGTATTCCAGAATCAGCGTACTTTCAGCAATCTCTTTGGTACTCACTAATCGCCACCATAATTTATCTCTCGATCATGCAAATCATTTACGAATCATTATCGAATCGGAAAATCGACATTGGCAAAGCATTTTGCAATAATCTTTCAAATTCACAACATGGCAGTTTCGAATATTTCGAATACAGCTCATTTTCTTAGGATTCATCTTGACCAATTTACATCTAGTTTCTTAATGACAAACTCGTTTGATAGTCATATCAAAACTTATGAAGATATTCGAAATAGTGGTTTGAAAATCATGGTCGAGCGTAATCGATCGGCAGCAATATCACAAAGTACTTTTATAAAGAAAATGCTTCCAAAAAAACTGGAAAGATATTTTTATCCCAGCCGAATCAAAAGTTTTCATTAAACATCTAAATAGTTTCAAAAGATCGTACGGATATATGGTTAATTCGGATGAATTCGGAATCATTGAAAATTTAGAAAGTAATAAGAAAAGGTTTTATCAAACCAATATTGTCATTTATAATCAAATGCTTGGAATGCCTTTACGACGCGATTCACCTTATCTGAATGCTTTCAATAAGTTTATAAGTCAAGCTCAATCTTCCGGCTTACTACTGAAATGGACAAGTGATAATTTTGCGGCAAGTGTAGAGGGACGAATCCTGAATATGACCGGTATAAGACAACAGCAGAACGTATGAATTCCGCTTAATCTTCATCATCATCAATGGCGCGACAGCCCAAATCGGGCCCTGGCCTCCTGAAGTCGTCGCCTCCAATCGTCTCGATCCAAAGACCGCGTCCTCCAGCTGCTAATTTTTAAAATGGCTTTGCTGTCTTCATCAACCGAGTCTTCCCATCGCTTGCGTGGTTTGCCTACTGGCCGGTTACCACTCGTTTTGCCTTTAAGAGCACGTTTGGGGATTCTTCTGTCTTCCATTCGCTCTACATGGCCAGCCCACTGCAGTTTACGTAGCTTGATGAACGTTGAAGCTTCTGGCTCGTCGTAGAGTTGATACAACTCATGGTTGTATCTTATTCGCCATTCCGTTCCTTCCTTCACAGGTCCCAAAATTCTTCGGAGGACCTTTCTTTCGAATGTGTTAACTGCTTTTTCGGAAGTTCGCGTTAATGTCCACGTCTCGCTGCCATAACAGAGCACAGGTCGTATAATAGTTTTATAAATCCGCAGCTTATTGTTCCTGTGCACTTTCTTGGATTTCATTATTGGAAGTACCGAATAATACGTCTTATTTGCTAGTATTATCCGTCGTTTGATTTCGTCTGTTTCATTACCGTCCTTTGCTAGATTAGCCCCAAGATATATGAAGTTGTCCACACTCTCCAAATTATATTCCGCAATTGTTATGTTTTGTCTGATAGGCGCTCTCCTTCTTGTTTGCGTCATTACTTTTGTTTTGCTTTCGTTAATGCGCAACCCGACTTCTTTTGCGGCGGAGTCAAGATTGACAAATACCTCCTTAGCACTAGGGAAGGATCTTGCTAGAATGTTAATGTCGTCAGCGTATGCTACTAGTTGGGTGGACTTGAATAGTAGTGTCCCGTTGGTGTCGACTGGGATTTTTCGGACGACATACTCTAATGCCAAGTTGAAAAGCATAGGAGCTAGACCATCTCCCTGCTTTAAACCACATTCCGTTCGAAAGCTGGTTGTGGAATCGGTTTGTATTCTCACTTGGGATTCAGTGTTCGTCATTGTGAGTCTTGTTAGTCGGACTAGTTTTGGAGGAATTCCAAAGTCAAGCATGATTTGGTACAGTACGCTCCTATCGATACTGTCGTATGCTTGTTTAAAATCTACGAATATTTGGTGCACGTCTGTGTTATATTCCCAGCATTTCTCAAGCACCTGTTTCACCGAGAATATCTGGTCTGTTGTAGATCGTCCGGTTCTGAATCCGCCTTGGTATTCGCCAATTATTTGATTAGTATAGGGCTTAAGACGACGTTCAATTATTTTTGTCAGTATTTTATAGGACGTACACAACAATGATATACCTCTGTAGTTCTCACAGCAGAGTTTGTCTCCTTTCTTGTAAATTGGACATATAATGCTTTTTCGCCAGTCGTCGGGTATGATTTCCTCTGTCCAAATTTTGCATATCATGCTGTGCAGTATTTCAGCGACACAGTTTCCACCGTTTTTCAGAAGTTCAACTGGTATTTCGTCAATTCCCGGCGCTTTGTTTCGTTTTTGGTCACATAGGGCTGCTTTGATTTCAGGAAGCGTGGGTGGTGTCGATGATGGTTCATCTTCGCTTAATCTTCAACATTTTGAATTGTGCTTTCAATATTTCGGCTGTGGACTTTTGATTTCGATTGTAACTTTTATGTTGGGTAGAACCAAAAAGAGGTGAAACCAGATTGGGTAACGAAACAACACAAGTAGAGAAATTTTGTCAGATCTAATGAAACAATTGTTTGTCAGAATATTATTGTCAAATTCTTCTTCTTCTTCAATGGGACTACAGCCCAAATCCGACTTAGCCTACCTGACCTTCAGATTCCTTACATTTATTTCTTACTAGCGATCCCCTTCGACTTTGTTCGCGTAAGAATCGCTAATAAGCATAATACGCGTTCCTATGCGCTCTTTTCTGCTGGTGTCGAGTTTGGCCTTGAATCCGTTAATCGAGCTGTCAGTCGTCGTTATTCAAAAAGTCGACAAAAGTGATAAAAGATTGCGTTTTCAATAAAAACGATTTGAAACATATTTCTCGGGAGTTTATATATATAATTGGCCTAAAATTTTATCGAAAAAGAAAATCGATCGCAGAAAACAATGTTAAATACTTGGCCTAAAATCTCCGATTTGAAAATTTCCTGCGCTGTGCTGGAACTAGGTGTCCAAACTCTAATAACAGCCCAGCAAACAATTAAACTTGCGCTCGCAAATAACGATCTTAAAACGAGCATGAGAAGTCCACAAAATAATCAAACTGTGTGATGATCACAAGTAAACCAAACAAAATGGTCGCACAACGTCGATCTTGTTTTCATTTCACCATGCGCATTAATAGAGCCAAAAATTATTTGTCGATATCTCAAAATATTGCAAACTCAAACGGTGAAAAACCTGGAGTTTGCAGAAGTGTCCACGTGTTCTTGTGGGGTGCTTGTGGGGTTCTGTCCGTGAAATTTTCAAAGTCATAAACAACAAAAATAGAATAAGAAGCAATTGCGATATCTCTTGTTTAGCTTCCAAAGCCAATTTCTTTAATAAATCGTTAATGATTCATAAATAATATCGTTTATGAATCGTTAAAGATATTCATTATTGAATTAAAAAAATAATCATTAACGACATTTTAATGATTCATTGATAACGATTACGTACTTGCTTATACCTAGTCCTGCCATAAGTTCTGTCACATAATTTCTCACATTGGCAACAACTTTATTTTATGAGTGACATTTCAATATCGGCCAGTTTTATAAACGTCATAATGTTGTTGACAGTTGATGGTCATTTAAAGTGTGTTCGTTAACGTGTGAAGATGGAATGGGGTGTAATAGAAAACCGAACTGCAGTGATTGCACTACATAAGTGTGGAAAATCCGCGAGTGAAATTTTCAAGTTGTTGTGCCCGTTAAAAATAACGCAAAGATTTGTGTATCGTGCGATCCAGAGATATAACGCGATCCAGACTATTGAAGATCGACCTCGTTCTGGACGTCCGCGTGATGTACGTTCTTCTGCTGCCATCAAAGCGGTCGAGAGTCGAATTCGTCGAAATCCGCTTCGTAAACAACGAATCATGGCTCGAGAGATGAACATCTCCACCCGAAGTATGTCTCGCATCATAAAATCTGACCTCGGGATGAGTGCCTTTCGACGATCAACGGGACATTTGCTGACTGAGCAGTTGAAGCAAATTAGGAGCACCAGATCGAAAGAGCTCCTTCGGCGGTACGGCAACAACAAACATCGAGAAATTTTATTTACCGATGAAAAAATTTTTACGGTGGAGGAACATTTCAACCGCCAAAATGATAAGGTGTATGCCCACAGCTCCATAGAAGCCCGAGAAGTTGCCACTAGGGTACAGCGAGGACATCATCCAGCATCAGTCATGGTATGGTGGAGTGTCAGCTACGAAGGGGTCACCGAGCTTCATTTTTGCGAAAAAGGCGTAAAAACTGCAGCGAAAAATTATCAAACGGACATCCTGGAGGGATGTGTGAAGCCGCTGAACTCTACGCTATTCAACAATCGACATTGGGTTTTCCAGCAAGATTCTGCGCCAGCCCACAAAGCTCGAACCACACAAGCGTGGTTGGAAACCAATATTCCACAGTTTATAAGGGCGACGGAATGGCCTTCTGGGAGCCCAGATTTGAATCCCCTGGACTACAAACTGTGGGCGGAGTTAGAGTCCATGGTGTGCACGAGACGACACCCAAATATCGAGAGCCTTAAGCGATCTTTGACAGAAGCAGTAGCTAATTTTCCGCTAGAAACAGTGCGTACTGCTATCGATGACTGGCCCAACAGATTAAAGAGCTGTGTTAAGGCTAAAGGCGGCCACTTTGAATAATTTGTTGCTTATTTTACTTCCATTAGTATGCCAAAATAAAATATATTTTCCTTTGTCAAAAACTCTTTTTCATTTATACAAAAATTGCCCATATACGTGTGACAGAACTTATGGCACGACTAGGTATACTCGTTTCTTTTAAGCGTTTTACAAGTCATTAGTGAATCGTTAAAAGTAATGCATTATCGAATGTCCATTTAGTCCGCTTGATGAATCGTTTAATGACTCGTTAACGAAGCTCTTTAGCGATCAAATTGCTCGTTAATATAATTCATTAACGATTCTTTAACGAATTATTTTGTTTGCTGGGTATGACTTATCATGTCCGTGTAGTTGCGCAGTAACTATGATCTTATCGTGCTCTGTCTACTGCCTGCCGCCATTAAAATAATCCTAAATACCTCAACAAAATTTGATACCATTAAAACCGATATTTTATTGTTACAGTAATATCTTTCACTGAAACAAAATTCTTTTGATCGACTAAAAGATTATTTAAATTTCTCACAAACGATGTTTAAGTTGAACATTTCATACCGAAATCGTTGTAAATTACATGATTAATGTATTCGTGAAAGTTTGATCGATAAATGCATAAAATTTCTTTCTCCAGATTCTAAATGACTCAGTAAATAATCTTAACGTTTTATCTCTCCATATAATATAATGTTAATACCATCTACATAAGATATGTATCTATTAAAATCCATCTAGATATGCAGCACATCATACTTGATTAAAGTCGTCGTTGTTCTCATTCATATCGAAATGCTGGCAAAAATGTGCAACAAATATAAACGTTGTTGAATTATTTGATAACTTAATTAAATTACGAGTTAATTTTGCTTATGCTTGTCAGATTATTATTTTACACTTTGGTATTTTGTAATGTCATGGATGATGTAATTTTTTTAAATTATGGAATTCGAACAGGAAAATAAGGGTTGAAGCCATTGTAAGTTTGATGATTTTGGAAAGGGAAAAGTAGGCGAACGATTATCCTTGTAATATGAATTGAACTCGATGAAAACCTTTTTGGACTGTTTAGGTAGATTTCACCCTTCGTAATTCTGATTGATAGATTTGAAACCGTGCAGGGGTTCGAACCATGTAAATTGATTATTGCCAGTGTATTTAGTCGATTTAAGAATTTACGGCCCATTTACAAGAGTTATTGAAGCGGAATTGAACATAAAGACCTGTGTGTTTGTAAGCCTTTACAATGGTGCAGTAAAGATTTTTATAAGGTTTAAAAATTTGAGCGCACTGCAATTATTTCTTTGAGGTATCAAAATGTACTCGAAATCGCACGCCAAAAAATAATGAAATTTATCAATAACATCGACAAAATTATCTTGCGTTGGTCTTCTTCAATGGCACTACAGCCAAAATTGGACTTTGCCCTCCTGATCTTCAGGTTCCTTAACATTTATTTGTTATTGTATGAGGGTTGATAGCCCTTCACACTCTATTTACGAATTTTTCAGTTCAGTAAGGTGACACAGATATATCCACGCTAGTAGTGTACTGGATGTATACGTCGACCGTGATTTGATCTCACGACCTTCGCATTGTACATTGCTACCGGCTGGCGACACCCAGGTTATCTTATGTGGGTAGGAACCACACTACGCCTTCACCCACTTTCCATAAAAAGTACCATCTTATCAACTTGTATTAAACTTATTTTTTCACCAGAAGCAATTCGACATTTCTATTTATTCACCGTGAGGATACTACGCCTATGTTTCAAACACATAATATAGAACTCCAAAGTCAAGGTTCTTATTCTTATTCCACCCTCACATATCATATCTCATTCCCTAAAAATGGCATTTGAAAAGGACTTGCGAACAAATTACTGACTTTTGTTTAGGTAGGTGTGGATAAAGTTGTCACGATAATTGGAAATTTAAGTAAGATAAAAGCAACATGAAACTCATCTGAAAAAAAACAATGCTTTCAAATACTTTAAGCAGCACCGAAATTAAAAATAAGAGTTTCCTTCCTTAAACACAATCCTCATAGTATTTAAATTTTAATTGCCACTTTATCTCCGCGTACACTTTCCCGACATTTCTCATATTGTGAAAAGTGAAAAACAGCCGAGAAAAACTCTCCCATAAATTGTCTGTTGGTGTTGTTGTTGTTTTTCATGCCCTAAATCTTCAGAGCTAAACATATGCGTTTACATACGATCAAATCGGAACGAATGGCGTGTGTGAAGTGTCATATAAGTTGGTTTTAAGTGGAAGCCGACACGATTATTATTTCGGGCTTGAATATTTCAAAATCTTCAGTCTTCGCATCGCATGGCAATATGTGTTTCTGCTCCATTCAAACACGATGAGTAATTCTATCCAGGATTCAAACAATAAATATCGAAGAGAAAACCCTTTCAAAAAATAAGACATTTTTTTATTTTTAATCCTTCTTGATATCGTATGCTCGCTAGACTTGAGAGAAGGAGTTCATCAACTTAAAAGATGGCTGAGATCGAGGTCTGCGTTCAAGAAGTGCACATAAAACTCGCGCTCGGATTAATAATCGAGTTTTACAACCAACGAAATGACTCATTACTCCAGTTTACTCAGTTAAGATCTAAGACTGCCTGATGCAACGATTTTTTTTTTCAGCCAGCGCTTAACATGTGGTTCATGTTGAAATCTATGACTTATCTAGTGAATTTTAATCGCTTAAGAATTATGTATCTGATGAGAGGGAGTTAATAAGATTCTTTTATTTATAAATAATCCGTACAGTTATTTTAAAATATCGAATTACAACTTGTCGTCGAAAATCTGGACAAGAAAAACTTCTATAATGATGATATCGATTACTAACATTCTTTTCATGTAATTCGATAGCATCTAATTACACAGCTATTGATATTCACTACATCGGAGAAAAATTTAGTAGTATATGGTAATGATAGTGCTAATATTTGATTGCTTTAGATAAGATTAGATTGCAAAATGGGCCTACTCTGCTCTATTTATTGATAAAGCTTATATGGGGTGTATCAACAAGAGATTGCAAGATCCAATCAGAGAACGTACGGCACTGCTGGTGGTCCGCCAGCTGCAGTTCTTGAGTCAATTGGACCTTTTACGCATGCAGAGCAAATCGTTCGTCAATATTCGCTGCAGTGTGGACGTAGAGAGGTCAAGTTCTTGAGCACGGTGATAAATTCAGGTGTTTGGATCGTTTTCGATATTGTCCTTCCTTCGGCCTTCTACAATAGCACTACAACCCAAATTGGGCCTCGGCCTCTTGACTTTCAGGTTCCTTAACAATTTTTTTCATTATTTATTGTGGATGGATTGTTAGCCCTTCGCACAACCCTCTATCTACGAATTTTTCATTTTCATACATAGAGGTAACCAAGGTAGATCCAAGCAGGCAGTGTTCAGGAATTATATATCACGTCGACCAGGATTTGAATTCATGATCTTCGCATTGTAAGACCAACACACACGTCTCAGAAGGCCCATGATTACGATCAAAATTTGCTCGAATTTCGCGAATTTTCGTAACTGCGATTTAACGCGAATTTTCGTAATAATATTCAACGGTAAATTTCCCGCGTTTATAGATGACAAATTTTAAAATTTGGTAACTGTCAAATAATTGGCCTTTCTAACCATACACATCTGGCAAAAACACCCTATTTCTCGAAGAAGAATGGTTAGAAATTCACTCGATTTCATGAAGTTTTTAACAAAAATGTATTTTTGAACACGAGTGGTTCACAATCACAGAAAATCCGCTGAGAGCCCAATTCTATGAAAATGTTTTTTTTTTTCATAATAGAACATAGTTATAACTACGAAACGAATTTATTGATAATAAATTAAATTACTAAATAATAAATCATTTTAAACTATGAAAAATATTTTCACAATTATAATTATTGTATATTTTTATAAAAGGAATTTTCTTTTTCAGATTTCTACACTCTTCTGTTTGAGTTTGATAAAGATCTGAGCAAAGACTAAATCGAAACAGTGTAAAAATTAGGAGAATTAATTTTCATTCAAACATCCGGAAGCTTTTCGATAGATTTTCAAAACTATTGTAAATATAAATACTCACTTTGATTCGTTCGCAGTGAAAAAACGCCAAGTCAAAATCTGGAAAAAAAGAAGATAATAATAAAATTAAATCTCGTATACATAGTTATGATGAAAATTATCGTAGTTAGGAATTTTTTATCGAAATTTTTGCAATCCCAAGGAGGATATATAAAATGGAGTGCCTGATAGGCTGTCTCATGTGGGAATACTTTTTGATTCGAAAATTTTCGAAAATTGTGTTCAAGCTTAACTTGGCTTCAAACTTGTACAAAAAACATAAAAGAATTATGATTGGGCGTAAAGCCCAATCATATGATACTCTAGATGAAATGAGAAAGAGTTCAATGTACCGGAAAATATGTCACCTTCAATTCTTTTAAATATTCAATAGTGGCTTTTGTATGGGAGGTGGTAGAAGCAGAGGAGGAAGGTTTGTAATTTTTGGATATGACACCTAATGTGGTATGCAAAATATTTCGTGCTGAATTGTAGGTTTGTAGATTTCATTATTTTCAATTGGACATAGTTTTCCTGAAATTGAGGCATTTGTATGGGAGGTGGCAGAGGAAGTGGAGCATTTAAGATGATTTTGAAACTGCTTATCATCATCCTCATCACCACACTTTGATTCAATTTCAAATTCGATAGTTCTAATATATATATTCGAAGGAGAAATGCTTTTCTTGTATTTATAATTCAGATATTTGTATGGGAGGGGGTAGAAGGAGTGAAGAGGAGCTGATAATTTTTTTTAGCATTTATTGCAATTATTAAAAAACAAATTCTGGCAAAATTTTAAGTTTATACTTTTTCTAGTTTTAATGCAAATCGATATAACGCATTTAACAAAAATTATGCATTTGTATGGGAGGGGGTGAGTGTACGGATCAAAACACATTTTTTTCTCGTTATTGATATTTTTATTTTTATACTTTATGCAAAATATCAAATTGATAGTTTTAACAGTTTCGAAGAAAAATAATTTAATTTAAATTTCAAAATTTCGTGAAATTTGTATGGGAGGGGGTAGAAGGAGTGAGGTGAAGTTGATAATTTTTTCAATGCTGATTGAAATTATAATAAAATTAATTTTGACAAAAATTGGTTATTATAACTTTGCTAGTTTCAATGAAAATCGAAAAACTGTATTTTTCAAAATTATGCATTTGTATGGGAGGGGGTAGAAGGAGTGACGGGATCGGATCAATATTCAGTCATATTAATGAAATCTATATGATAATACTTTGCCCCAAATTTCAAATCGATAGCTTAAATAGTTTCAAAGAAAAATCAATTTCTGAAAATTTCGGAATTTCGTGAAATTTGTATGGGAGGGGGTAGAAGGAGGGGGGGGGGGGGGATGTGGCCCATTCACGAACTTAAAGTTTCTTTTTTGCTAAAACTGACACACAACAAATTTCAGCACGATAGCTCAAAGCCTTCGAGAGTTATGCTGTAGACAGACGGACAGACAGCAACTCGTAATCGAAGTTTTTGAGCGACAACAAATATTTCTGTACCCTTGGCGGCTCTGTGCGAGCATTATTTCTTAGCGTTACAAACGGTAAGGCAAACACAATATACTCTCAGATTTCATCTAGAATATAAAAATACCATAATTTGTATTCTCTCTCGGTTGCTAATATTCAGTCAACAATAAAATAATTTTGAGTAGAATGGAGTTTACTGTTTTATTTGAGAAATCTTTATTTTCTCAATTTTTATTAGTTTTTGGTTCGTGTCTAAGCTAACCACTTTAGCAACGAACAATTTAACGCGGGACAGAAACAGTTACTTTGGGTTTAATCATGCCAAACAAGGATAGCGAAACAATTCTTTCAAAAATTTGACAACAACAATTTAACGTGGGAAAGAGTTAGTTGCAATATTTTCAAGTATACCAGACAAAGATTGTGAAACGATTGTTTTCGAAAAATTTCGAGCATTTCGCCAGTAAGGGAGGGAAATACTTTCATTCCCATTTTCTTACAAACCAAAGCATGCTCATAGTCACTCCTCATTATATATCCTCCTTGATCAATCCTAGCTTCACCGCTCAAATTAAATCACAACTAGATTAAAAAAGTTGGAAATATCGAAATATAATTGATAAATAATGCATTCACATAATTTATCGTTTATGCATAGAGATTTAACCGGTGTCTTAACAGTCAAGTGAAATCGACAAGTTAGCCACATGCAAATAAAATCGGTAAGTTCACTACGCCACTACCTAGCAAAGAAATTAATTCGTTAAAGAATCGTTAATGAATTATATTAACGAGCGATTTGATCGTTAACAAACGTCGTTAACGAGTCATTAACGATTCATCAAGCGGACTAAATGGACACTCGTTAATGAATTATTTTTAACAATTTATTTATTAATAAATTGTAAAACGCTTACAAAAAACGAGTATATCAGCAAGTTTATAATCGTTATCATCGTTATCAATCATTAATGTGTCGTTAATGATTTTTATTTTGATTCATTAATGAATATCGTTAACGATTCATAAACGATATTTGTTATGAAATATTAACGATGAAATAAAGAACTTGACACACAAGCACACGCGTTCTCCTCTGCAAACTCCAGATTTTTCACCGTTTTCATTTGAGATATCGACAAGAAATAATTTTTGGCACTGTTCATGCGCATGGTGAAATGAAAACTGCTGGCTGCGACTTTGAGCAACCTTTGCTCGTTTAAAGATCGTTAGTTGCGAACGCGCTTGTTAAATTGTTTGCTGGGTAATAACTTTTACTAATACATTGCCATCTTCGAAACTTGCTTGCAATTAAATGGGCAAGTAGAGCGGAAATTAATTGTCAAAATAGATTCCCATCAAGGAGGATATATAATAAGGAGTGACTATGAGCATGTTTTGTCGTGTAAGAAAATGGGAATGAAAGTATTTCCCTCCCTTACTGGAAACAATTGTCAAATTTTCGAAAGAATTATTTTGCTATCCTTGTTTGGCATACTTAAACCCAAAGTAACTATCACTGTGCCGCGTTAAATTGTCCGTTGCTAAAGTGCTTAGCTTAGACACAAACCAAAAACTAATAAAAATTGAAAAAGTAAAGATTTCTGAAATAAAACAGCAAACTCCATTGTACTGAAAATCACTTCATTGCTGCTTGAATATTAGCAACCTAGAGAGAATACAAATGATAGTATTTTTTTTGTAAAAGTTTGAAGCCAAGTTAAGCTTGGACACAATTTCGAAAATTTCCGAATCAAAAAGTATTCCCACATGAGACAGCCTATGAGGCACTGCATTTTATATATTCTCCTAGATTCCCATATGATTATAAATTACTACTCGATACTTTTCGAAATAAAAACCAAAATTTTTGAATGACTTTCATGCTAATTGCGCTCCACCTACGTCATAAGTAACTTATACACATATTATGTCGATTGATGTGTCTCACAGAATGAAGATTTTACATAAGAGCGTTTTGAAACCGAAATTCACTGTGATAATTAAACTGGAATGTCGATATTTTTCACATTTTGAATAGTTTTAAGCCTTAATATTTTAAAACGTTCTATGGACAGCAGTAAGCTGATTAAAAAAACATAATAGGACTACGATTGCGCGTAAAGCGCAATCTTACGTTACTCTAGATGGAATAGATTTTTTTCTGATCCCAAGAAATTTTGTATGGGGAGTGTTAGAAGGGGTGATAGCATTGAACTAATTTTTTCCCATCATGCTAAAATAGCTATAAAAAATGTTTTATACAAAATGCTTGCTCCAAAAATTGAATAGGAGCTGAGAAAATTAGTGTGTTAGATTTAGTTGAAATGTGCAGTTTGTATGGGAGGTGGTAGAAAGAGTGGGGGGATTTTATTGATTTTTTCAGAAATAACTAAGAATATTATAAAATTGACATCTCTTAAGTTTAAGACTAGTAAAATTCATACTTTTGAAGAAAATAGATTTTTTGTGAAGTTGTGAAACTGTGTCATATTGTATGGGAGGGGGTAGAAGCAGTAAAGCTAATCAAATAATTTTCTCTGATCTTAGTGATAATGCTTAATAAGTATTTATTACAAAATGTGAGCTCGATAAATGTTATATGTTCTGAGAAAATCGGATTAGAGCATTTCATGAAAAAGTGTAGCTTGTATGGGAGGGTTTGGAAGGAGAGAGAGGACGCAAATAATTTTTATACTGTATATTGAAGTCATTATGAAAGTAATATATCCCGAAATTCAGACTAATAGGTTTTATACTTTTCGAGCAAATCCATTTATAGCCGAATTGGGAAATTGTGTCATTTTGTATGGGAGGGGGTAGAAGGGGTGAAGCTAATCGTCTAATTGTTTTTACCCTTACTAAACATTTTAAATAAATATTAATTGCAGAAATTCAGCTTGCTAAATTTTATACGCACTGAGTAAATTGGCTTAGAGTAATTCATGACAAGTACAGTTTGTATGGGAGGTGGTAGAAGGAGGGGGAGGACACGCATAATTTTTATACGGTAGATTTATATTATCATAAAAGTAATATATTCCAAATTTCACGCCAATACCTTTTATACTTTTCGAGCAAATCCGTTTATTGTCAAATTGCGCATTTGTGTCATTTTGTATGGGAGGGGGTAGAAGGGGTGGAGCGATTTGGCCCGTTAACAAACTTGACCTTACTTTTTTGTCAAAAACGATGTGTACGAAATTTGAGCTTTCTAGCTCAACGCGTTCTCAAGCTAGAGAGCGCACGGACGGACGGACATCCGGTTTTGAGATTTTTGAGTGATAATATTAATTTCTGTATTCATCATTTTTTTCTCCGAGCCTTATTTCTTGGCGTTACAAACCTTAGAGCAAACTTATAATACTCTCAGATTCCATCTAGAGTATAAAAACAATTTCTAAAAAATATGGACTTAAACACCTCTGCTTGTCAACCATCGATATACTTATCTACATACAGTAGCCGTCAAAAGTAAGTAAACAGCCAAAATATTACATATAACTTTAAACTGGCAATACTACAATTTTCCGTTGACATTCCGATGCAAAATTCACTGGAATAAAAGATTACAGTTATATGGACACGTGCATGAAGAATTTGTCCTACTTTTATTCGTAAGGGCGAACTATAATCCAATTAGTGTAAAATCATTGTTGGAACGAGCAAGTCAAAAGTAAGTGAACAACGAAGTATTTTCCATATTTAAGTTAAATTTAAATATTTGTTCGTTTAGTAAATTGTAGCACTCTAGCTTGCAACATAGTAAAATTTAAAAAAAAATAAAAAATTTATTATTTATAATTATATTATTAAAAAAATTTATAATTCTTTTTTTCAGTATTAACGATAGACATTTTAAGTGAAAATTATTAAAAATGGGTACATTCAAACATTTAACAACAGAAAAGAGGCAACTAATTATAAAACTACAAAAAAAAAATGAAACGTACAGGAAAATAGCCGAATTATTAAATAAATCTGCGGCGTCAATCTTCAAAATTGTTAAAACCTATAAAGAATCTGGTCGAGTTGCAGAGATTTCTAGACCAGGACGTCCCAGAATTACCGATGCTAGAGTTTATTTACGAATTCGTAGCATTTCTAATCAGATCCTTTTTTATCGGCTCCTGCAATTCGGTCAAAGCTGGCTGGAGAAAGTAAAGTTACTCCTTCTGTTGAAACAATCAGAAGACGTTTACGGGAAAGTGGCAAAAATGGACGTGTGGCACATAAATTACCTTATGTCAGCAAAGCCAATAAAACGAAAAGGTTAAATTTTTATGCCGAATATGCATTAAAACCCGATAGTTTTTGGTATTCGATTTTATGGACAGACGAATCGATGATAAGAATACGATATAGTTATGGATAAATGTACGTGTGGAGAAAAAAAGGTGAATCGCTGTCTTACAAGTGTACGAAACCAACTTTAAAGAGTACCGGAAAGGGCGTTATGGTGCGGGGTTGTTTTTCTGCATATGGTATTGGAAAAATTGCTCTATTGGAAGGTAAAGTAAATGCACAAGTGTACTTAAATTTAATGAGGGAAGTCATTATACCTGAAGGTAAACGCTTGATAGGAGAAGTTTTCTTACTTCAGCAAGATAACGCTCCTATACATAAGGCCAATATTGTTCGGAATTTTCTCAAGGATGAGAAAATAAATGTTCTAAATTGGCCACCACAAAGCCCAGACCTTTCACCCATCGAAAATGTATGGTCTTGGCTGAAAATTAAAATAAGCGAAAGAGTAGCATTTCAGAATTAAAAGCGTGTATCGAACAAATTTGGCCAAAATTTTCGGAGGAACAATGTAGGAAGTACGCTCTTTCTATGCCGGGTCGGATAGCCAGAATGTCCAAAAACAAAGAGGGTCATTGTGGCAATTAAGTAACCTGTTCACTTAATTTTGACTGGTCGAATTGAAAATATCGCCTTATGATTCAACAATAAAGTACTATTACTTACTTTTTTTCACAAATTTTGCCTTTATTTTGTAGAATATATGTTTTTTTATTGTTATTATTAAAAAATGAATAAAGTAATTCGGATTTTCAAGTATTAATTACCATTTCCTTTCAATATGACACATGTTTGCTTACTTATAACTGCCACTGTATTTAACAACAAATATTAGGTTGTTGGAGATGAAATGGCGACTTTGATAGTGAAATTTCAAACAACTTTAACTCTTATAAAACTTCATTTTATTAATCAAAATAGATACCAGCAGATGCAATACACTTCTCCCAACGAGATACAAGTGCATTTATGCCAGTTTCGTATAATTCGGACTTTCTAGACTGAAGAAATTCCTCGAAGGCATTTTTGATGGCTGCTTCATTGTTAAATTGTTTCTCTGCCAAGAAATAATCCAAATGTTTAAAAAAGTGGTAATCGGTTGGCGAGAGGTCTGGTGAATATGGTGGATGAGGAAGAGCTTCATACTGCAACTCGTTTAATTTTTTGACCGTTATTCTTGATACATGAGGCCGTGCGTTGTCATGAAGCAGTATAGCTCCATCTCTGTTGATCAATCTAGGCCGTTAAACGCGCAATTTCTGGTGCATTTCATCGAGTTGGGTACAATACTTTTCTGCATTAATGGTTTCACCACGATGCAGACCACCAAACAGTCACCATTATTTTCTCCGGATGAAGACTTTGTTTCGGCATGTGTTTCGGGGCCCCATCAGCATCCAGCCATTGTACCGATCATCAACGATTGTCGTACAATATCCACTTTTCATCACATGTCACTATTCTGTTCAGAAACGGATTGCTTCTGTTCCGGGAGAGTAAAGCACTGCAAATTCCCATTCGACGCGTCATGTTTTGCTCAGTAAGCTCATGCGAAACCCACTTATCAAGCTGTTTGGCTTTTCCAAGCTGTTGCAAGTGCCGGAAAACCGTCGAATAGTTAGTATACGCTCAGTTTCTCTGCAATGTCCCTTACAGTTTGGCGTGAGTCATACTCCACTAGTAAACGCAGCTTGTCGTTGTCTATCGATGGTCCTGGGTCACCACCTGGCTCATTTTGAAGGGTCATATCTTCTGATTGGAATTTTTCGTACCATCGCTGTGTGGTTCGTTCGCTTACTGTGTCAGCTCAAAATGCCCTGTTTATGTTTTTGGTTGCCTCTCTTGCGTTGTGGCCAAGTTTGAACTCGTAACGAAAAAGTAACCGTTTTTGACTCGATTCCATGTTTTTTTATTTTTTTTCCTTTCCGATCTCAATGAAGTCCAAAACTAAACTTTCCATGACCAAACGTAAGAGTATTTATACGTCAATATTCATTACCACCAGAGCCACCTGGCAGTTTGAGACATGAAAATCGCAACTAACTTTACTTCATCGCGAAAGTCGCCATTCCATCTGCAACAACCTAATACTTCCCAGTCGGATAATTCGCAAGATGTGAATTTGTAATTAATTATTTTATCGAAGAAATTCGTACGCGATTACCCGGTATTCCACATTATCATTGGTCTATAGAAATTTCAGCTGGCAATGAAATGGTATTCGATCTTTTCAGTCGCATTGTTATGTAATCTCACACTGATTACATAATAATACGACAAATAATGACCTCACGATAAAGCATGAAAAACACATTTGAAGAAACTCTGACCAGCATTTGGTTTTTTTTTTGCACAGCATTTGCAAAGAAAAATTTCATTTTATCATTTGAAATACGGCTGATGTTGAGGGTTTTTATTTCATCATAGAAAAAGCAAAATGTTTTGTGTTCTGATTTTTGTTCTTTACAAAGTGGATGAAGAAATTATCAACTGATCGAAGCGATAATTTTATTTTAACTAGTATAGTCTGTGGTCGAAATTCGACCAATTGTGTGTGTAAAATAACGAAATTCATGCTTTCAATATGAATTCACCTAACATTAGGTATTCTTTAATTAAACACTTTTTCATTTCCACAGAGCATTGGATCTACCGGTACTCGTCCGATCACCGAAGTCAAGCAGCATTGGACACATTGATACTGAAATGGGATCCTCCTTGTATGTTCCCACTATATTTTGCCTGCATTAACGGCAACAATACCAACATGATTTTTGGTTTGTCCATCTGCAACAACCTAATACTTCCCAGTCGTAATTAATTATTTTATCGAAGAAATTCGTACGCGACTACCCGGTATTCCAGATTATCATTGGTCTATAGAAATTTCAGCTGGCAATGAAATGGTATTCGATCTTTTCAGTCGCATTGTTATGTAATCTCACACTGATTACATAAGAATACGACAAATAATGACCTCACGATAAAGCATGAAAAACACATTTGAAGAAACTCTGACCAGCATTTGTTTTTTTTTTTTTTTCCACAGCATTTGCAAAGAAAAATTTTATTTTATCACTTGAAATACGTCTGATGTTGAGGGTTTTTATTTCATCATAGAAAAAGCAAAATGTTTTGTGTTCTGATCCTTCTTCTTTACAAAGTGGATAAAGTAATTATCAACTGATCGCAGTGATAGTTTTATTCTAACTAAAGGGTTTCCCAATAAGGACTTGACAACTTTTTTTCAAAATAAAATGCAAACCATTTGAGACGTTGTTCCTTCGTGTACTTTACCATGATAAAAATGTTAAGTTTACTGAATAAATTGACAGTGACAGTTCGATGATTAGTGAAAGGGTGCGTTCACAAATTGAATTCAAAGTTGTCAAGTCCCTATTGGAAAACCCGATAGTATGGTCAGTGGTCGAAATTCGACCAATTGTGTGTGTAAAATAACGAAATTCATGCTTTCAATATGAATTCGCCAAACATTAGGTATTCTTTAATTAAACACTTCTTCATTTCCACAGAGCATTGGATCTACCGGTACTCGTTCGATCACCGTAGTCAAGCAGCATTGGACACATGTGGTACTGAAATGGGATCCTCCTTGTATGTTCCCACTATATTTTGCCTGCATTAACGGCAACGTACCAACTTGATTTTTGGTTTGTCCATCTGCAACTACCTTATACTTCCCAGTCGTAATTAATTATTTTATCGAAGAAATTCGTACGCGACTACCCGGCATTCCAGATTATCATTGGTCTACAGAAACTTCAGCTGGCAATGAAATGGTATTCGATCTTTTCAGTCGCATTGTTATGTAATCTCACACTGATTACATAAGAATACGACAAATAATGACCTCACGATAAAGCATGAAAAACACATTTGAAGAAACTCTGACCAGCATTTGGTTTTTTTTTTGCACAGCATTTGCAAAGAAAAATTTCATTTTATCATTTGAAATACGTCTGATGTTGAGGGTTTTTATTTCATCATAGAAAAAGCAAAATGTTTTGTGTTCTGATTCTTCTTCTTTACAAAGTGGATAAAGTAATTATCAACTGATCGCAGTGATAGTTTTATTCTAACTAGTATGGTCTGTGGTCGAAATTCGACCAATTGTGTGTGTAAAATAACGAAATTCATGCTTTCAATATGAACTCGCCTAAAATTAGGTATTCTTTAATTAAACACTTTTTCATTTCCACAGAGCATTGGATCTACCGGTACTCGTTCGATCACCGAAGTCAAGCAGCATTGGACACATGTGGTACTGAAATGGGATCCTCCTTGTTTGTTCCCACTATATTTTGCCTGCATTAACGGCAACATACCAACTTGATTTTTGGTTTGTCCATCTGCAACAACCTTATACTTCCCAGTCGTAATTAATTATTTTATCGAAGAAATTCGTACGCGACTACCCGGCATTCCAGATTATCATTGGTCTATAGAAATTTCAGCTGGCAATGAAATGGTATTCGATCTTTTCAGTCGCATTGTTATGTAATCTCACACTGATTACATAAGAATACGACAAATAATGACCTCACGATAAAGCATGAAAAACACATTTGAAGAAACTCTGACCAGCATTTGGTTTTTTTTTTGCACAGCATTTGCAAAGAAAAATTTCATTTTATCATTTGAAATACGTCTGATGTTGAGGGTTTTTATTTCATCATAGAAAAAGCAAAATGTTTTGTGTTCTGATCCTTCTTCTTTACAAAGTGGATAAAGTAATTATCAACTGATCGAAGTGATAGTTTTATTCTAACTAGTATGATCTGTGGTCGAAATTCGACCAATTGTGTGTGTAAAATAACGAAATTCATGCTTTCAATATGAACTCGCCTAAAATTTGGTATTCTTTAATTAAACACTTTTTCATTTCCACAGAGCATTGGATCTACCGGTACTCGTTCGATCACCGAAGTCAAGCAGCATTGGACACATGTGGTACTGAAATGGGATCCTCCTTGTATGTTCCCACTATATTTTGCCTGCATTAACGGCAACATACCAACTTGATTTTTGGTTTGTCCATCTGCAACAACCTTATACTTCCCAGTCGTAATTAATTATTTTATCGAAGAAATTCGTACGCGACTACCCGGCATTCCAGATTATCATTGGTCTACAGAAATTTCAGCTGGCAATGAAATGGTATTCGATCTTTTCAGTCGCATTGTTATGTAATCTCACACTGATTACATAAGAATACGACAAATAATGACCTCACGATAAAGCATGAAAAACACATTTGAAGAAACTCTGACCAGCATTTGGTTTTTTTTTTGCACAGCATTTGCAAAGAAAAATTTCATTTTATCATTTGAAATACGTCTGATGTTGAGGGTTTTTATTTCATCATAGAAAAAGCAAAATGTTTTGTGTTCTGATTCTTCTTCTTTACAAAGTGGATAAAGTAATTATCAACTGATCGCAGTGATAGTTTTATTCTAACTAGTATGGTCTGTGGTCGAAATTCGACCAATTGTGTGTGTAAAATAACGAAATTCATGCTTTCAATATGAACTCGCCTAAAATTAGGTATTCTTTAATTAAACACTTTTTCATTTCCACAGAGCATTGGATCTACCGGTACTCGTTCGATCACCGAAGTCAAGCAGCATTGGACACATGTGGTACTGAAATGGGATCCTCCTTGTATGTTCCCACTATATTTTGCCTGCATTAACGGCAACATACCAACTTGATTTTTGGTTTGTCCATCTGCAACAACCTTATACTTCCCAGTCGTAATTAATTATTTTATCGAAGAAATTCGTACGCGACTACCCGGCATTCCAGATTATCATTGGTCTACAGAAATTTCAGCTGGCAATGAAATGGTATTCGATCTTTTCAGTCGCATTGTTATGTAATCTCACACTGATTACATAAGAATACGACAAATAATGACCTCACGATAAAGCATGAAAAACACATTTGAAGAAACTCTGACCAGCATTTGGTTTTTTTTTTGCACAGCATTTGCAAAGAAAAATTTCATTTTATCATTTGAAATACGTCTGATGTTGAGGGTTTTTATTTCATCATAGAAAAAGCAAAATGTTTTGTGTTCTGATCCTTCTTCTTTACAAAGTGGATAAAGTAATTATCAACTGATCGAAGTGATAGTTTTATTCTAACTAGTATGATCTGTGGTCGAAATTCGACCAATTGTGTGTGTAAAATAACGAAATTCATGCTTTCAATATGAACTCGCCTAAAATTTGGTATTCTTTAATTAAACACTTTTTCATTTCCACAGAGCATTGGATCTACCGGTACTCGTTCGATCACCGAAGTCAAGCAGCATTGGACACATGTGGTAGTGAAATGGGATCCTCCTTGTATGTTCCCACTATATTTTGCCTGCTTTAACGGCAACATACCAACATGATTTTTGGTTTGTGCACATCTATGGTGCAATACCTTTTTAATGATATAAGTTGCATTCAGGAGGGGAATGCAACGAAGGTCGTTAGTTCAAGTCTTGATCAACGTATAATTCCAGCACCTTGCCTGCTTGTGTATACCTTGATCACCCCAATCTACGAAAATGACAAATTCGTAGAGGGTTTTGCGAAAAATGTTAAGGAACCTGAAGTTCAGGAGGCCAAGGCCCGATTGGGGCTGTAGTGTCATCGAAGAAAAAAAATAACAGGTATTACATTATTACCTTTTTATTACTGTTCAATTGTTCCATTAATTCAAATCAATTTTTGTTAGTGGACGGAAGAAAATAACGAGTTATTTGCGGTTGTTTTGCCGAACGTGTCTGTTCCTTAAGTAGTGCTACGTAAGAGGACGTCGCTGCTTCGATTTCTTTCTTAAATTTCAAACTCCGTAGAAGAATTTTTCTACAAGTTATTGTTGAAGAACTATATATTTTTTTTTGTGCTCCTACTAAAGATGAGCAGTTTGCAGGTGCATTATAGATGATCAAAAGCACTTTAAAAGTCAAGATTTCGAGAAACCAGTTACTTTTTTACTTCAGGAATAAAACAGTCATTAAACCACTCCTGAAATAAAACACCAGTGGCCCACGATTTCTTATTAACCCGCCAAAAAACGGATAACTGATTTTTACTTTTTCCCTTCAATGTTCGAGGATTCGGGGTACGATATATCAACACATAGGTTTTACTATGCTATCATCAGAGGCATTTGTACACAAGAGAAGAGAAACTCTATCTAAAGCCACTTTGAATCCTGGAGCTGTCCGTTCTGTTTTGGATAGAAACGTCCTACTTGGTATCTTCTTCCAGAATAACCCGTTTTGTCTGCATTAAAAACCTGCTGAGGTCGATATCCTTGGGAGTTGATTTTCTTTTCTTTTATTTTTTCCTTCGCTAATATTCAAAACGCGAATGTTGAAACGTTCCCCTATTTAATGTTCGCAAATAAGCAAAACTCGCGAAAGTCAAATCCGCGAATGTTGAGGGATTACTGTACACGTAAGCAATACTGCTTACGGTTCCCATTGGGAAATGGCGGAGTCATATTCACACACTCCATATATCATAAGGATGCATGCACCTGCAGAATTTGAACTTTGCATCTTTTACCGAAGGTCCTTAAAACAATTAATCGAAGTTTTCGACATTTTGGCTCATCACCTTCCTGCCTTGATCACCCTTGATCTTGAAAATTTTACCAAAATTATAGATCTTATATGTAGCTCCATAATCTGATAATTCAACTCAATACCTGTATTACATTATGAAATATAATGGTTTCAAAACTGCACTATTTTTTCCCCATTTCCCTTCACTATAGTGAGCCAATGTAATTCATTTTTCATGTTCCACTAGTATAGCTCAATATATATTCCAATTAGATCGCTTAAGAGATAGTCGAGATATTAATTATTAGTCTCATAAATAAATAATTTTCCATTTAAAAGAATTTCTTATTTGGTTTGGGTTTAGCAAGTGGGTTTCTTGAAACGAGGGATATTTCAGAAGTAGAAAATTCTAAGCTCGTCTGTGTATTTTTTGTTATATTACGGTCGTGTTCAGGTAAAACTGAACTTTAAATCTTAAAAAATATAATAAAATTGTTTTGTTTTTTATTAATTAAATTTTTTTTTCTTCTTATAAATTGATTTATTATTTGTTGAAGCAGAAAATTTCATATTAATATTTGAAGCAACTGCAGATATTCGTTTGAGCTGGGATTCCACAAGCCTTGTAGCATTTGGTGCACTTGTTGCCAGCGGGTAAGGCGCTGAATCTTGATTTCCGGAACATTCGGTTCTAGTACCGTAGTTAAGGCGCCTCCCACCAATAAGATCCGTGGGGTAAGTACAGCCAAGTCTACGATATCATTTGTTATAGGTGTCAAAGGTCTCGAGTTTAAACATATAGAATTTCATGTTATTTTTTTTTAATAATATTTTTATACTCTAGATTAAATCTGAGAGTATATTGTGTTTGCCTTACCGTTTATAACGCTAAGAAATAACGCTCGCACAGAGCCGCCAAGGGTACAGAAATATTTGTTGTCGCTCAAAAACTCGATTCCGAGTGGCCGTCTGTCTGTCTGTCCGTCTGTCTACTGCATAACTCTCGAAAGCTTTGAGCTATAGTACTAAACATTTTTGTGTGTCATTTTTAGCAAAAAAGTAACTTTAAGTGCGTGAATGGGCTACATCCCACCACTCCTTCTACCCCCTCCCATACAAATTTCATGAAATTTCGAAATATTAAGAAATTGATTTTTCTTTGAAACTAGTTAAGTTATCGACTTGATATTTAGGTCAAAGTATTATGATAGATATAGATGTCATTAATATCACGGAATAGTGACCAGATCCCCTTACTCCTTCTACCCCCTACCATACAAATGGACAATTTTGAAAAAAACATATTTTCGATTTTCATTGAAACTAGTAAAGCTGAAAACCGAAATTTTGTCAGGATTAATTCTACTATAATTGCAATTTATTTTAAAAATAATTATCAACTTCACCTCACTCCTTCTACCCCATCCCATACAAATTTCACGAAATTTTGAAATTTGAATTAAATTATTTTTCTTCGAAACTGTTAAAGCTATCAACTTGATATTTTATATAAAGTATACAAATAGAAATATTAATTATGCGAAAAAAATTTGTTTTGATACGTACACTCCTTCTACCCCCCATACAAATGCATAATTTTTGTTAAATGCATTTTATCGATTTCCATTAAAACTAGAAAAAGTACAAACTTCAAGTTTTGCCAGAATTTGTTTCTTAATAATTGAAATAACTGTTAGAAAAAATTATCAGCTCCGCTTCACTCCTTCTACGACCTCCCATACAAATATCTGTATTATAAATTCAAGAAAAGAATTTCTCCTTCAAGTATATGAGAGCTATCGACTTTGAAATTGAATCAAAGCATGGTGATAAGGATGATGATAAGCAGTTTCAAAATCGTCTTAAACCCTCCCCTTTCTCTGTCACCTCCCATACAAATGCCTCAATTTCAGGAAAAATAATGAAAACTAAAAACTTTAAATTCAGCAAAAACCATTTTGCATGTCATGTTCGGTATCATATACGAAAAATAGAAACCTCCCCCTCTACTTCTACCACCACCCATGCAAAAGTCTCTATTCACTATTCGAAAGAATTTTTTTTCCGGTGTATTTAAATCATTTCCATCTCATCTAGAGTATCATATGATTGGGCTTTAAGCTCAATCATAATTCTGTTATGTTTTCTTATCGTTTTATTTAAAGAATCTTTTGTCATTTTTTCTTTCAATTTAATATAACACAATCAATGTTAATAATAATTTAATAAGAACTTCATTGTTGAGTAATATATGTTTAGAAATGCAGTATTAATTCGGTTTATTAGGTAATTCCTCTAAGAAGCTACATAATGCAATTCTCTTCTCTGAAATAGTCGCTTACTTGCAATGCAAAATGTAGTGCTTACAATAGTAGATATTGACGGTTGACAAGCAGAGTTGTTTAAGTCCAATTTTTAGAACTTGGGTTTTTCTAATCAGCTTACTGCTGTTTTTGGAACGTTTTAAAATATTAAAAGTTTATAAATTCCGGCTTCAAATTATTCAAAATGTGAAATATATGGACATATAGTTTTTTCCAGCTTAATTACATATCACAGTGAATTTCGGTTTCAACCCGCTCAGATGTAGAATTTTCACTTTGTGACTTAGACGATATTTTTCACTCGACTTATAGGATCGATTCGGTATTGACTATATGTAATGCGAAAAAAAATCCGTTTAGTCGATTCTCTAGTAATGCAAAAAATAAGTGCTTACAAAAGCGGACATCAATATCGAAAAGCAATTGGTTCTGTAATCCTAAAAGTAGAGGTAGACCATTCCTTTTGTCATCACAGAAGCGATTCGGTAATCCTTACCGGATGTTTCTAGCCAAGTACCTCTCAGGCACAATTTTGTGTGAAGGACACTGATTGTTCTTGATGGACAAGATGTGGAAGAGGTGCAAGATTTTTGTAGTCTCGCAAGCATTGTCAGCATGGAGGGTGGAGCCGAATAGGATATTGAGGCTCGTCTAAATAAAGCCCGTCGGACCTTCGGTTCTTTCCCCTTTCTGGAGGTTAAGAGAGGTTTCCATTCGCAGGAATCCGTGTTATTATATGGTTGTACTACGTGGAAAGTGACCGTTCAACTTACCAAGAAACTACAAACTTTCGAAAACCAATGCCTCCGACGCATTTTAGGAATATTCTAGCCAGAAATGATCTCCAACGGCGAACTTTAGAATACAACTGGACAGACTAAAATAGGTATTGCGATTCAAAGGCGGAAGTGGCAGTGGATCGGTCACACTTTGAGGAAACCAAAGCGAAACATCGCCAAACAGGTTCTGGATTGTAATCCTTAAGGAAGACGTCAGGTTGGTCGACCATGTAGCACATGGAAGCGAGCAGTTGAATAGGAGGCCAGAGGAATAAACAAGTCTTGGCAACAGCTTAAGGCCGATGCTCAGGATTGCGTCTTGTGGAAGAAAGTTGCTTCTGTCCTATGCCCCTATAGGAGGTCTGAACAAGAAATTGATTAACATCTCAGGCAAGTTAAATTGGTAAGTTTAGAAATATGTATTTTCTGTTATATGCATATTTACCTATGACGTAGGCAGTGTGCAACTTTTATAAGAGTTCATTCCAATAAAAATATTCTTCTCAAAATCTTATCCGTCTGCAAAATCGATTTAGTATTGATTACATGTAACGTGCATAACACATTCTAATGTACGTTACATGTAATCAGTACTAAATCGATTTTGCGGACGGATAAGATTTAGTCGATTGCCTAGTAATGCAAAAGGTAGGTGCTTGCAAAAGCGGGTAGTATTAATATGCAACTGTCATCAGTTTCGTAAACCTAAAAGTAATCATTACAGATTCAGTATTCAGCAGTGTTCTGACTGAGTTTATTATTTTCTTAAGATCTATGATCTTAGCGAAAAATAAAATTGTATTAATAACATGAAATACGAGAGGAAAAGTCCATATCCTATACTGATGGCTCCAAAACTAGAAGCGGAGTGGGAGGAGGTGTTTTCTTCATAATGCTTAACTTAAGCATATCTTTCCGTCTTCCGGATTATTATACCTAGTCAAGTCATAAATATTGGTACACAACTAAACGCATTCATTACGAATGCAATATTGAGCGCATCCATTTCGTCTTGACTGCGATTTGACAGTTGACATTTCTGCTTCATTGCCACGTTAAAAGTTTTTGGCATCAATTGTTTACAATCATGGAATGGGGCGACATCGGAAATCGTATTGTTGTAGTTGGCCTACTAAAATACAACATGGAAAAGGCGATATCTTTCGGACGTTGCGACCGCTTGGAATCACTCGCAATTTTGTGTGTCGTGCTGTGAAGTTGTTTGAGGATACTGGTGGAATACGAGACCGTCAAAGATCCGGCCGTCCGCGCACTGTGAGAACTCCGAAAGCGGTCAAAGCCGTAAAGAAACGAATCGACCGAAAACCGCTGCGAAAACAGAAAATCTTGTCGCAAATGCAAATTTCGCAAAAATCCCTGTCTCGCATTATCAAAGAAGATTTGGGACTCAGCGCGCACAAATGACACACTGAACACCTGCTCACGGCCGCACTGAAGGAAAAACGCAAGCGAAAATCGAAAGCGTTACGCAGCCGGTACGCGAAGAACGCTCTAAGACAAATTCTGTTTACTGGCGAGAAAATCTTCACCGTAGAATCGTTCAATAAACAGAACGACCGTGTGTATGTTCGGTCATCCAGAGAAGCATCCCAACTCACACCGATGGTCCAAAGAGGCCACCATCCCGCGTCTGTAATGGTATGGTGGGGAGTGAGCTACGATGGCATTACCAAACTCCATTTTTGCGAGAAAGGAGTGAAAACATCGGCCAAAGTATATCAATCGACCGTCTTGGAACCCATTGTGAAGCCTCTCAACTAATCAATATTCGCCAACAAGCCGTGGACTTTCCAGCAAGACTCTGCTCCAGCTCACAAGACAAAAAACTGTGGCTCAAAAACAACGTTCTGGACTTCATATCAACGGATGATTGGCCAGCTGGTAGTCCAGACTCAACCCGTTGGATTACATGTTGTGGTCCGTATTAGAGGGCGTGGCTTCCTCTACTCGACACCCAAATATTGAGTCGTTGAAGCGAGCCCTTGTCCGTGCAGTGGACAATTTCCCCATGCATGAAGTGCGTCTCGCGATCGATGAGTGGCCAGATCCTCTCAAGTAGTGCTGGAAAGCAAATGGAAGTCATTTCGAATAAGTTGTTCTAAGATTTGTAGCCATTGAATAACCCAATAAAAAGAAAAAGAAAATTTTGAAAAATATTAATTCGTTTTCATTTGGCGTCGATTTTTTTGTGTACCAATATTTATGACTTGACTAGGTAGTGTGTTTCAAGCAGAGGTGATAGCAATAAAAAAAGCATTACCCTGGCTGAAATATAATGTAATATCTACTAAGGATATTGGCATCTTCATTGATATCTAGGCCGCTATTAAGTCCCTGGAATCAGTCATGTCTACATCCAAGACTGTTCTTGATTGTTGCGCGTCTCTGAGGGAGACGGCTAAACAATTCAACATTCGACTGTGCTGGACACCAGAGCATAGGGCCATTCCGGGGAACTACAGGGCCGACGAGCTCGTCGGCAGATTCAATCTGGGAAAGAGAAGCTATCCATGCCTCTCGCAACTTATAAGCTGCAACTTAAGATGCTATTAGTAAAGCCAACGACAGATGAGCAAACGGTGTTACATGTAATACTACCAGACAGAAACTGTGCTGGATCTGAAACGCTCTGGTAGATTGATCTGGCTAAGCAGGCAGATGATCAGCTCCGTAGTAGAAGTTGTTACAGGACACTTCCTGATAGGAAGACATGCTCAGAGGCCTGTCCATCCGTTTAATGATTTTCGCAGGAGCTGCAAAGACGAGGAAGAGACGATTCTTCATCGGTTATGCATTTGCCCTGGTCTCTCTAGAAGAAGGAGACGCCACCTAGGCGCACACTTCTTCCATAGTCTTGGTAATCTGGCAAATGCGGAAGCCAGGAGCCTTCGTAGAAAGCTCCGGTTGGTTCATCGAGTAGGAGCCTCTTCTGAGATCCTGTGGCATCACAACGGACCAGTGTATAGTTTATGTGCGCCCGGACTTGGCAGCAACCTTTACCTGCCTAACTATCTACCTAGTATATACGTGGAGAATATCATTCCGCTCACTCTATTTTCAAAGATCATCCTCGGAAAATGGTGAAGTATTTTGATGTTGCGGATTTGACGGAGAAGTGATGCTCGGAAGCAGTTGCCAATACAGTCCATATGTTTAGGATGCACGACGATCTTTTCTTATACCGTATTACATTTACAAAACATGGAGAAGTAAGAACCTATAGTTCGAGGAAAAATATTTTTACATACATAAGAATGATTTGAGAAGCAAGATTAAATACATATTTTATAACTAGCGATCGCCCGCGACTTTGTCCCCGTAAGAATCGCAAAATAAGCAATTTTTGAAAATGTAGTTAGTAACACATTATCCAGGATATATAAACTGATAAGTTTAATGGCTCTTGAAGATAATGGTTTATATTTTGAATCAGAACCATAAATTATTAAGAATGAAACCACGATACTCGCATTTGTATGGGACAGGCTCGTGATCAAATCAATCCCATTATTTTTGATCATATAAGTATGGAAGAGCGTTAAGGACATTTGAATAGTTAATTAAAAAAAATACCAAATAAAATAACATTTAGCTATGGATTTACATAACAGGACTACGATTCAATCATATACAATCAAATACAATCATACGATACTATAGATTAAATCGAAATTTTGGTGATGTTAAGAATTTTGTATGGGGAGTGGTAGAAGGGGTTATTTTTATGTTATGATAGTTCTGAACTAATTTGTTTCACATCATGCTAGAGTAGCTACAAAAATGTTTTGTACCAAATTGAGAAACTTAGTGCATTGGATTTAGTGAAATTGTGCGATTTGTATGGGAGGTGGTAGAAGGAGAGGAGTGTTTTTTGCTGATTTTTCGAGAAAAAACTGATATATTTCAAATTTTGGTTCAGTAACGTTTACACTTTTCAAGAAAATAGAATTTTTAAAAAGTTGTGAAATTGTGTCACATTGTGAGGGAGGGGGTAGCAGGAGTCAAGCTAATCGGTTAATTTTTTCCCGATATTGATAATAATGCTAATTAAGGATTCGATACAAAATTTTAGCTCGATGAAAGCTATACGTATTGAGAAAATTGGTTTAGAGTACTTCATGAAAAAGTGCAGTTTGTATGGGAGGTGGTGGAAGGAGTGAGGGGTTTTTAGCGATTTTTCGAAAAACAACCACAATCATTATGCAATTGATACATGTTAAATTTTACATCTGTGACTTTCACACTTTCCAAGAAAACGGAATTTTTGCAAAGTCGTGGAATTGTGTCATATTGTATGGGAGGGGGTAGAAGGAGTGGAGCGAATCGGTTAATGTTTCCCGATATTAATAATAATGCTAATTAAGGATTTAGTACAAAATTTTAGCTCGATGGAATTTATACGTACTGAGAAAATTGGTTTATAGTATTTACTGAAAAAGTGTAGTTTGTATAGGAGGTGGGCAAAGGAGTGGTGAGATTTAAATAATTTGTATACTTAAAGATTGCATTTTTAATAGAAATAATATATTCTAAATTTCAAACTAAGCTTTTATAGTTTCCAAGAAAAATTGATTATTACGTATTATTAAAAATGAGTCACTGTATATGGGAGGCTTGAGGGGAGGGGGTAGAAGGCGTGAGGGGAGGGAAACAAAACCAAAAGCAGATTACATCTAGGAGCATACCTAATAAACTGTGAAAGTTTCATTACAATCGGTTCAGCCGTTTTTGCGTGAAAGCCGGACAGACAAACAGACAGACTGTCCGTCTGTCAGAGCCTGATAGAGAAGAATTTTAAAAACCGGAGTTTCTGCTTAGTTATTGCTAAACTAAGGCAAAAAAGTAACTTGTAGCCATTTCTAAACAAATAACAGACAGACACTACAATTATATTTATATAGATTATGTTTTTCAAAAATTCTATATTGTTTACACTCTAGATAATCTGAGAGCATTATAAGTTTGTCACAAAGTTTGTAACGCTAAGAAATAAGGCTCGGAAAAAAAACTGAATGACACAGAAGGTCATATAATCAATCGAACATCATAAAACCGGATGTGCCGCCGTGTCCTCTCTAGCTTGAGAACGCGTTGGGCTAGAAATTGAAAATTTTGTGCACGTCGTTTTTGACAAAAAAGTAAGGTTAAGTTCGTGAACAGGCCAAATTGCTCAACCCTTCTACCCCCTCCCATACAAAAAGACACAATTTCGCAATTTGACAATAAACGGATTTGCTCGAAAAGTATAAAAGCTATTGCTCTGAAATTTAGATTATATTATATTTATGATGATTTCAATCTACCAAATAAAAATTGTTCGATTTGCTCGAAAAGTAAAAATACTATTGATCTGAAATTTGGAATGTACTACTTTCATGGTGATTCCAATCTACTGTATAAAAGTTGTTTGAGTCCTTCCCTTCCTTCGACCACCTCCCATACAAACTGCATTTTTTTCATGAAATAATCTAAGCAAATTTACTTCAGTGCGTATAAAATTTATCGAGCTGAAATTGTGCACTAAATATTTATTAAGAATTATTAGTAAGACAAAAAACAATTAGACGATTAGCTTTACCCCTTCTACCACCTTCCACAAAAGGACACAATGTCGCAATTCGACAATAAACGGATTTGCTCGAAAAGCATAAGATATTGATACGAGATTTAGGATATATTACTTTTATGATGATTTCAATCTACTGTATAAAAATTGTTCGAATCCTCCCCTTCCTTCCACCACCTCCCATACAAACTGTACTTTTTCAAGATATACTCTAAGCAAATGTACTCAGTGCGTATAAAATATATCTAGCTGAAATTGTGCATGAAATATTAGCTTCACTCCTTGTACCTCCTCCCATATAATCTGACACAATTTCACAACTTCACAAAAAGTTGATATTCCTGAAAAGTCTAAATGCTACTGATCTGCAATTTTATAGTTATTTTTGAAAAAGTCATTAAAGACTCGTTTCTCCTTCTACCACCTCTCATACGTGATGTGAAAAAAATTAGTTCAATATTGTCACCCCCTCTACCACTTCCCCTACAAAATTTCTTCAAATCAAAAAATGTCTCTTTCATATAGAGTATCGCACGATTGGGCTTTAAGCCCAATCATAGTTTTGTTATGTTTTTAAATACAATTTTCAGCGCAAAAAACTGAATTATTTGCTTTAATACACTAACAATGACGGCATTTTATCAATGCGTTTTCGAAACGTGTTAAATGAATTTTAAAGCTGCAATTCAGGTTGCTGTTTTTTTTGGTCATCAGTGGTGGCAAAACATTTCGATTGAACAATTATTGGATTAATTAATTTTATGGAATTAATCGTTCAACTGGAATTTAATTCCGTTTTGCATTTTTTATAGAATAATTAATTTAATTCGATTATATTAAAAAAAAACTTAATTTCAAGAGGAAAACCAATTTCTGAATTTTCTTTAAATATGGAAATAATTGAACCATTTCTGTGTGCTAGTGTAGTTAGCAATTCTGATGATAACAACATGTCTAGAAACTGATCTTATTGAGGTCATATAGGTCTTCGAAGCGCCCGATATTGAAGAATCTTAAAGAGCTCATTCATTTTTAATCGATATTTTATTTTTTTTTTGTGTCAGTTGAATTCTTTTAATTAGATCTCTTTTCGAGTTCAACTTAAATATGTGTTGAAATATACTGGTTGACTGATAAACAATTTTAAAATTCGAGAAATGGCAGCATGACCACACTGTACAGAAGGAGTTTAGTGACGTAGCTACTCAATTGCATTTAGAAAATCGAAAAAATATGTATTTGCACGAATGCAGGAATTACAAAATCAAATCGCTGCCGTCATATTGTTTATACTAAATTTTTTTTCTGTGCTTCTCGGATTTTCTCGACAAGAACTAATTGTTTTGAAAAGAAGTATTTATGAAAAATATCTGAAAATAAATGTAATATGGGCGGAGTTCGATAAATCGCTATTTTATTATTTGTCTCGCGATTTGAAATAATTCATCGCGCCGTATTATCTACCACACATGCTGATCGAATAAACAAAGCCGATAAAGAGATAACTTTATCAGTCAGAACTTCGTACATGAATTTTTAAGATTCCATCGCCATACCCCATATGTTCCGCTGATAAAATTGCAAATTAGATTCAACATTATTATTGGATTATGTTTTAATTAATGTTGTGCCGGAATGTGGGAGGCTTGATTCGTTATGCAATCGAAACCGGGTTATAAATTTTTCAGCTAGACAGGCTGGCAAGAGTGATGCCTTATCACGCTTTACAATCGATATAGTAGCAAATTACGTACACACGACCCAAGTATGTACTTCACTTCGCGTTGTCTTTCTGGCTTAAATTTCATCCCTGGACCCCATAAACTTCCATTGATACTGACTGATGCCTCAATATTGCTCCATTCATGTCCCTTTTCGGGAAAATGTTGCCGGCTGGTCGATTGTTTTGATTTGGGTTGGACAGAGAGTCCGGAGAGGACTTAGGAAGGATAAGATGTTTATGATGGCGTGTGCAAGTGAAATGCTATCGATTTCTGTAGCCGAGTCCGAACAAATGGCATTTATGCGATCATGTTCATTTAACCGGAATGTTTTCGGGATGTATACGTAATCCCATAAATGTTGGCCAGATGGTTGGAAATCGAAATCTATTATTTTAAAACTATCATAACATTTGATTGTACGATAAAACTGACGTTATTGAGTAATATGGGAATAGCTTTAATCTTTTATCTATCAGTATTTAGGATTAATTGGCAAAAAATATTTTGATTAAGACTATAACATAGGAGGGATCAAATCAATTTTATAGAAATGTTGGAGGTGGAAAAAGGGGTAGATAGTGATTTGTTCCATAAACATGAAAGAGGTTCAGTATGATTGGACCGACACCGATATCAAGAAAGTTTCATGCGTATGAAATTGTGAATTTGCACGGGAGGTAGTAGAAGGCGCTGTATCGGTTATTTAAGCTCTCATTGGGCTGTTTTGTGAATTAGAAAAAAAAATCGATTTCAAACTTGTAAGAAATAATACTACCCCGCAAGGTGGCAATTACTGGTCCAGAAAGCTTAGGGGACTCCAGTAATATTGCCTCTGGAGCCTGGCGACTCTACGGACCCGCGCTGATGCATCCGTATCAAAGCACAGACTGAAGTGAGTAGCAACCCATGAAAGCCGGATCGAAAGCTTAAAACCTGGTGCTACGGGAGATGTGTCGAGAAATCCAAAGCATGTCGTATCAGTGGTATACAAGCTCTGTGGGACTATAGGCATCTAGTTTTACAGAGCAACATCCGTTTACGGATATAACAGCGGAACTGACTGAGAAGATTAAAAGGTATTTGAACTGATGGGTAAACTGAGGATAAAAGTGAAGGAAACATGCCACCAAGGCAAGCAAAACGCAGGGGTCCGGTAAGGGCGGGACAGGTTAGTAGATTAGCGAGGAAACGTAATCTGTTAGCTTAAAGAAATGTACTAATGATGAAGGTGAAGAGCGCACGAAACTGCCGATTTAATAAATCAATTATGAAAGCGAACCGAAGGAAGTGAAATTAGAGAGACTGGCACACTTATTGCTCTATTGTATTTGTTCAGTTCACGAACAAACTATAAGCTCAATACGATCGTAGCTCGTAAAGAAATGTCGAAGATATGCTACAGAATTGTTTGTGGATCGAACTATATCAGACTGGTGAAATTTTTTTTCAATTTGATACGGTTAGTTCACGAACGAACTATCATTTTTATCTTCTTCTTTTTTGCCACCTTCACTTACTCACTTGTATACGTTTCGAGAACGGGTGTTCGATTTGAGTCGGGTGCAACTTTTTCCTCTTTTTCAACTCGAGATATATCTCAAATTCAATTGATTCAGTTTAACTCGATTATCTGCAAAAAAATTAATTTTGTAGTTGTTTGCGCAAATTTCGAGAATGGCTGCTCGGATTAAGTCAGGCGTGATCTTTTTCATATGACTTCATTTTTTGACTCATTCTTTTCGAACATTTCTACTTTTTGTTCCCGAAATATCTGCGAAAACCCGAATTTCGCAGATACGACCTCCACTAAACTATCGTAAATGAACTAAAAGAACTAGTCCTTTTAGTAAATAAATACTAATGAACTAGTTCAGCAAAAAATTTATTTTGATCATCTCTAAGTGAAATGTCTGGCGTAATAACGACCTTAGGGTAACAAAATTTGGATTTTTCACAAAATTAGTAGCGGGCTGACGTGAGCGAAATACCCAGTTAAAAGTCTTACATACGAAGTACTTTAATACTCGTCGATGATAGGGTATTTCTCTATGGTGCGAATACCGACCAAATCACTAACCTACTAAAATATCTACTATTTTTGTTTGGCATACCGAAACGTGCCCCACGCCTTACGTTCCTGTTCTTAGCAAATCGTAACTGATGTAGGATGGCTACGTTTCTACTGGTTTGGCCGGCCATGCATCTACCCTAAGTGGCTAAAAACGCTTTTTGCTGTAAATTAGTACTCGAAAGTAGTGAAAATGGAGTGAAAAACGAAGACTATAAGAACTGGTGATACATGGTGGCGGAAGAGAGTAACGACCTGGTAAGTGTGCGATTCGAGGATGCGAAGCAAAATCTGATGCGTCGATGTAATGGGTTGAACATGTTAGAAAAGCGGAAGAGAGTAGTAGAGGAGATCGAAATGACACTGTTGGGGTGCACACCTTCAAATGACAAAGTAGTGATCCAAAGGGAAATTTGAAGCGTAAATGACGATATAGGTCGAACATCTAGTAATCATACGGAGGTGAAAAGTGAAACTGATGTGACATGGCTTGGGTGAATTGACACATCCACGAATGAGGTCCCTTCGGGGTATACGTAGTTGTGACGGTTAAGTCCACATTGCGGGCAGCGAAGCTTGGAATGTGTTCCTCGTTTTTTGGCGTGAAGTTGCATTACAACCGGACGCCTTGATCCTCAGATAGGCAGATATGTTGTCTCGCATCCGGCAGTATCAATATTGAACTGCAAATAGGAATAAACTGCTATCGATCCAGGGGCATTGATAATTGTCATCTCAAAAACAATCCGATTTGCGAAAGAGAACTGTGAAGTAATTCTACAATGGATGAAGGCCTGATAATTCACTTTAAACGAAACACATAGGAACTGCCGCGTACAAAGAGATAGAAAGAAGTAAGAGTAATTGGCTAATCAAGTGTTTCGTTTGTGTGGGAGGTGGTACAAGAAGAATTTTAGTCCATAAACAAACTGTACAATGGCTTGGTGAACATTTCCACAAACGAAAGATTTCCGGATTTTACACTGTTTGCTTTATTATGTGTGATGTTTCGGTCTCTTCTGAGACCTTTATCAAACTTAGAATATGTTTGTTTCACTTTTACATCGTTCGCACATTTTATTTCCAATTATTTTTTCATTGCCAATACTTAAAAAAAAATCGTACTTAAGTAAATCTCACTGCCTGGAGTGGGAATCGAATCCACGATCTATTATCTGTGAAGCAAGCACTACGACACGGAGGCTCCTACGCTATATAGTTAATTTTGGTTGCATTGAACTTAGCCATGTTCGTTTTCGCCACATCGAAAAATATTTGAAAGACAATTGTTGAACGATTCACACGATTCGTGAAAGTGGGAAGAGCGTTCTGACAAAATAGTGTTCAAATAGAAAAAGAATTCAAGAGTACTGTGAAAGTAAGGAGATCGTTGATAAAGATAAAAAAAAAGAGCTGGATAAAGAGAATACCTGCGTTAATGAGGTCGGACGAAGGTACCGCACGATTGGAAAAAAATTTTCATTGAAGAGTCTATTCCTACCAACAGTAAGATGTTGAAAAAGGGAAAAATCTATCTGAAGAATACGCTGTATGGGCCAGAAATTCTTCTTCTACAATGGCACTACAGCCCAAATCGGACCTTTGTTTCATTACTTATTGTGGAAGTAGCTCTTCGTACAACCCTTTATCTTTGAAATTTTCATTTTCGTAGATTAAGGTAACAAAGGTATATCCAAGCAGGCAGTGTGCTGGTATTATATATTACGTCGACCGGGATTTGAACTCCCGACCTTCGCATTGTAAAACCAACACGCTACCCAGTAGACTACACCCTAGGGGCAGAAATTAGTTACCCAAATTTACCAATTTCGCAATGGCAACGTGGGACAAGTGTTCCAATTATTGAGCATAATAATGACCTGTGATCGTTCTTCTATTTCCCAAATAGTTGGTGAAGATTATACCATTCGCATCAAAGAATTCGCCTTCTTTGGTGCACTTTCCCCGGATGTAGTTCAGTGATGGATACACATGCTACATCAAAGTCACGAAACGACGCAGAAACTCCTTGGAACTGCACTGCTTCGAAGTGGTTATATGATGCCGCTAGTTGATTGCTTTGTCAAGTCCATGCTCACGTAGGACATACAGGTTGATTTGAGATGCCTGCGATCATCACTGACCGGTGTGTCAATACGGTATCATGGATTTTGTTGACGGTTTCTCTGTAGTCTCCTTAATTGGGCGACCTGGACGCTCTTCATCGAGTACGGACGTACGAACACGTTTGAATACATTGAACCAATATATAATGGTGAAGGTGAAGGGTCCCGATAAACGACTTTCATCTTTCTTTTGATTTCTTCCCATCTCAAAACAAGAATCTAATCACTAATCAGTACTGCACTATCTCTTTAGTTGAAACAAAACTCAAACTTGATTACGTCCAACAGCTATCAAAACAAAATTCCACAATGAACATATCTGAAATTACAACCGCCGTTGTTTGAAAAATGACATTAAATGATATGGTTTGTAGATTTTGCATGAACGGCGGCATCTGTGTTAAAACATGAGGACTTGTCAATCACCCTCCGTATCAAATGAAAAATTGGACGTTCAGATTGAGAATTGGCCAATGAGGTAATAGCTCATACCTGAAAAAAGCTGACTGTTTTGGAAACCTAAAGTAATGCCAAGGCGCAAAATCCTGGAAGCCAAGGTGGGATTTGAACTGTAGCGTCATCGCAAGTAAGGAAGTATTATGTAACAAACAGGCTGATTAAAAAAGAAAATATCTGCCAACAAGTCGGGCAAAACTTTATTATTATTGGGACACGTTGAGGATGCGCGGGAAGTCAATATGCAGATTAGGGTGGTAGCACATAGCAAAGACTAAGGGAATAAAGAGCATGGCAGTTGTTAGTTATTTAACACTTAACTGGGACTGCGTTCAATAGCTCCTCTACATAAAATCGAAAATCGAAAGAAATATTTTCTTCCGTTTATTTATGCAAGGAATTGTATGGCAGAGCGATAGAAGAATTGGGTTGATGTTAATAATTGTTTGATTGATTGCTTGAATTACGTTCAAAATTTCAAAGACGAAATAAATTCTATGAAATTCGGTGCATTTTATATTCATGGGATGGGGTAGAAAAGTCAGGGACATCGTGAAACTTGTGATTCGATTTTCTATCGTTTCTTTTCAAAGATGTTCGTACCAAATTAAAGTTCGTAGCTTTTAATTTGCTGGTTATGAGTTGATTTATTGAAATTGGTCGAAATCATACTTTTGTATGGGAGAGGATAGAAGGGCAAGGGGGATTTCAAAAATGTTGCTCCTACTTTGTTTTAAATTTTATTTATTAATTCGTCATCATCATCATCATCAATGGCGCGACAGCCCAAATCGGGCCCTGGCCTCCTGAAGTCGTCGCCTCCAATCGTCTCGATCCAAAGACCGCGTCCTCCAGCTGCTAATTTTTAGAATGGCTTTGCTGTCTTCATCAACCGAGTCTTCCCATCGCTTGCGTGGTTTGCCTACTGGCCGGTTACCACTCGCTTTGCCTCTAAGAGCACGTTTGGGGATTCTTCTGTCTTCCATTCGCTCTACATGGCCAGCCCACTGCAGTTTACGTAGCTTCTGGCTCGTCGTAGAGATGATACAACTCATGGTTGTATCTTATTCGCCATTCCGTTCCTTCCTTTACGGGTCCCAAAATTCTTCGGAGGACCTTTCTTTCGAATGCGTTAACTGCTTTTTCGGAAGTTCGCGTTAATGTCCACGTCTCGCTGCCATAACAGAGCACAGGTCGTATAATAGTTTTATAAATCCGCAGCTTATTGTTCCTGTGCACTTTCTTGGATTTCATTACTAGAAGTACCGAATAATACGTCTTATTTGCTAGTATTATCCGTCGTTTGATTTCGTCTGTTTCATTACCGTCCTTTGCTAGATTAGCCCCAAGATATATGAAGTTGTCCACACTCTCCAAATTATATTCCGCAATTGATATGTTTTGTTTGATTGGCGTTCTCCTTCTTATTTGCGTCATTACTTTTGTTTTGATTTCATTAATGCGCAACCCGACTTCTTTTGCGGCGGAGTCAAGATTGACAAATACCTCCTTAGCACTAGGGAAGGATCTTGCTAGAATGTTAATGTCGTCAGCGTATGCTACTAGTTGGGTGGACTTGAATAGTAGTGTCCCGTTGGTGTCGACTGGGATTTTTCGGACGACATACTCTAGTGCCAAGTTGAAAAGCATAGGGGCTAGACCATCTCCCTGCTTTAAACCACATTTCGTTCGAAAGCTGGTTATGGAATCGGTTTGTATTCTCACTTGGGATTCAGTGTTCGTCATTGTGAGTCTTGTTAGTCGGACTAGTTTTGGAGGAATTCCAAAGTCAAGCATGATTTGGTACAGTACGCTCCTGTCGATACTGTCGTATGCTTGTTTAAAATCTACGAATATTTGGTGCACGTCTGTGTTATATTCCCAGCATTTCTCAAGCACCTGTTTCACCGAGAATATCTGGTCTGTTGTAGATCGTCCGGTTCTGAATCCGCCTTGGTATTCGCCAATTATTTGATTAGTATAGGGCTTAAGACGACGTTCAATAATTTTTGTCAGTAGTTTATAGGACGTACACAACAATGATATACCTCTGTAGTTCTCACAGCAGAGTTTGTCTCCTTTCTTGTAAATTGAACATATAATGCTTTTTCGCCAGTCGTCGGGTATGATCTATTAATTCGTGAGCATTGAAAATTATCAGTGACTTTTTTTTATTTATTATAAAAGGAGGGGAATGAAACTGACATCATTAGTAAGGTACTGTGCCATAGATGTGCGCAACCAAAAGTCAAGTTAGAATGTTGGCCTTCTACAATGGCATAGAAGTCCGATTCGGGACTTGACCTCCTGACCTTCAGGTTCCTAAACATTATCATTATTTATTGGGGAAGGGTTGTTAGCCCTTCGCACAACCGTCCATCTAGAAATCTCTAATTTTCGTAGATTGAGGTGACCAAGATATACCCAAAGAGGAAGTGTGTTTGAATTCTACTTTTTCGCATTATAGACCAACACGCTACCCAGTAGACTATACCCTAGTACCTGTTGCCCTTGAGGCAGGTAAAATAAAGTCGCAACATACAAGCGTCATTACTACACGCGTCCAATGCTGCTTGACTTCAGTGATGGATCGAGAACCGGTAGATCCAGTGCACTGCATTGAGCTTTTACCCAAGCTCTTTAGGCAGTAAATGTGTAAATGGAAAAGTGTCTACTTAAAGAAGCGACGGTTCACTGAAAAAATGCATCGAAGCCAACAACCCATAACAATCTTCAAAGCTTCCAAACTTTTTCATTCGCGTCCATTGCTCCTTGACTTACAAATTGAAAATTGAATTTGAGAATTGAATTGAGAACTTGTATACAACTGAATTCCAATTAATTATGTCAAAAACAAGATGAATTTCATTATTTTACACACGCAATTGGTCGAATTTCGACCGCAGGCAATACTAGTACTTTTAAAAGTGTTTGTACAAAATTTCATGTTGATAGCGTTTCCTGGTTTGGTGATAATGGGTTTCCTTAAAAATGGTCGAAGTTACACTTTTTTATGAGAGGGGGTAAGAAGAAGTGGAGGGATTGCAAAACTTTTGATGAGACTAATTTAGACATGAAACGTGAAAAAAAAATTCAGGGTGGCAAATATTCGGTGTGATCACAATCAACAAAATTATAAAAACGTGAATGATAACTGCCGAAAACCATACAAGACAGAAAAAAGCTATATTCTCGCAAAACTGCTCGGTAAAACCAATCACTGAGTAATATGAGTTGAATCATTGCTTGACATTTTATATCTATGAATATTGTGCAGAAATTTATTTAAACAAAGTGCATAATTCTCTTATCAAATCAAAAACAGTTTCTTAATTTTGTTTTCAGTAGCGAAACCACGAAATGATAAAAACCCACACCCGAAATAATTAAAATGTCTTTGTTCAAAGATTAGGCCGGACATCCGATTCTTTGATTTTGCATTCGCATAATCTTAGTCATTTCTGAAGTCTTATGATGAGTAACGCTTGAAATTCGAAACGAAATTACATGCGTTCATATCGAGTCAACAAATTTCATACGGCTATTTAACAAATTATAGGTAAGTGTACCTTTATCGGCAGACCCTTCGTGTCAAACAGGTTGGTAAGAGAACCTCATCATTAACGAATTACGCAGAATTTGTTTCCAATTTTACATAAATTGTGTGCACAAGCGAGTATTTATGCCAGATAATCGATACTTTAAGTTCTGCTTCAACGGCGCTGCAGACCGAATCGACCGATGAATCACGCGATCTCTAATATCGTTTTTTATTCGTATACTTTCGGCACACTTCCTGCTTGGGTATACCTTCTACTTCTACAATGACACTACGGTCCAAACCAGGCCTTGGCCTCCTGACCTTCAGGTTCCTTAGCTTTTTTTTACTGCTGTGGAAGGGTTGTTAGCCATTAGCATAACCCTCTATCCATTCATTTTCGTAGATTGAGGTGACCAAGGTACACCCAAGCAGGTAGTGTGCTGGAATTATACGACGATCGGGAATTGAACTCACGACCTCCGCATTGTAGGCTAACACGCTACCCAGTAGGCTACACCTTAGTTCGGGTATACATTGGTCACCTCAATCTACGAAAATGGAGGATTCTCAGATAAAGATTGATGCGAAGGGCTAACAACCCTTCCACAATAAGCAATGAAAATGTTAAGGAACCTGGAGGTCAGGAGGCCAAGGCCGGATTTGGGCTGTAGTCCCATTGTAAAAGTAGAACCATCACTCTTCAAGTTATAATGAATTTGAGTAATATTATGAGGGAAGACTTTATGATGATTCTTGCGAAGAAGAACCCCTTTAATGAGCATGAAACCTCTCTTAATTCGAACTTTTCGGGTGAACATATTTCTTTATGACTAACCTAACCCAGAATTACTCCAGCTAGTCTTGTTGTCTTCTGCCTCCAGATATGATAGGCGGCACCCAGGGGACGTTCACTGGCGGGTATATAACAACTTGCTCCGCTTCTTCCACTGTGATTCAATGTTCGAGTGTTCAAAAAACTAACTTTCCCTCCTTTAACTCCATCTCTCTACGTTTACACAGCGTTTCTCCCACGAATGAAGAACACTTCTCGAAGTTGGCTGAAGTATGCGCCCTTAAAAAGGCGATATCAAAAATTTCACGAACTAGAGATGGGTAACTCATAACTGAGTCAATCTAAATGTACCAGTCAATGCACTGAGGTGACTGATGCGACTCACTGCAAAAGAGTTGAATTGCATTAATTGCGTCGGTAACAATTTATCCATCACACAACACGATAATACGCATCGCATATGACATGGAATGTGTGCTGTGGTGGTTTGAGTGAGTCGCCGAAATCCATTGTGTGCCATGATGTGATAATGCGATGTGCTACTTTTGATCGGTGCAATGTGCAATGCAGGCTCTTTCTCTCACAATTTTGAAGAGTTGTATGGGCACACGGCTTTGATGAGAGTGGCCGCGCAACGTAATTTGATGTTTTTTTTTTTCACTGAGCGATTGTTTTGGACCGTTGAAGTTCTGAGTGAAGAAAGGCATAACTATAGTTACTCCATGGGACACTAGAGCCGCTTTTCCATAGTTTGGCAGAGCTGAAGCCCTGTTTTGAAGCGAAATTTAAAAAAGTGTCCTTCTTTTTTTTGGTACGTTCTGAGCATCAAGAACTTTGCGCAGTTTGTAATGCGTAACTAAAAAGTCACAAACAAAAATTTTGAAGCAATAATTTATCTTAGGGCGCATGAAATTTGCAAAAGAAATCATTAAACTCACCACTACACGAATGGTGAAATGGGGATGTTGAATTCACAGGTGTCGGTTGTGACAGATCTGCCATACTCTACCCTGGATGGAAGTACTCTAGGCATAACAAGCTAGAGGTATTCTATTAAGAAGAAAGAGCAAGGTATCACAGAAAGTTTGGTAAGTGAGCGCTTTTTGATTTATGTATGCTACGTATGCATGTGGCTGAAATCTTGTGCCTATTTTGAAACACTCTTTTATATCGACTCAATTAAGTGAGTGAGTTGAAAAGAGTTGACTCAACGGAAAGAGTCAGATTTCCCATCACTATCACCCTCTACAACTCAACTCCTCCACCAAGAATATTGTAATATACAAAACGCAGCTTGACTTGTCACATTTCCCTGCTGTTATCCTCAAATTAAATTGCAGATCAGTAGCATTCATACTTTCCAGGAAAATCGACTTTTTGTATAGTTGTTGAATTGTGTCAAATTGTATGGAAGTGGGTAGAAGGAGTGAAGCTAACCGCCTAATTTTTTTTGGTCTTACTGATAATTCTAAATAATTATTTAGTGCATAATTTCAGCTCGATAAATTTCATACGTACCGAGTAAATTTATTTAGAGTAATTCATAAAAAAGTGCAGTTTGTATGGGAGGTGGTGGAAGAAAGGGCAGGACTCAACTAATTTTTATACAGCAGATTGAAATTATTATAAAAGTAATATATCATAAATTTCAGATCAGTAGCTTTCATGCTTTTTGAAAAAACCCTTTTATTGTCGAAATGCGAAATTGTGTCATTTTGTATGAGAGGGGGTAGAAGGGGAGAAACTAAATGTCTAATTTTTTTTGGTCTTACTAATATTTCCAAATAAATATTTAGTGCAGAATTTCAGTTCGCTAAATTTTATACGCACTGAGTAAATTGGTTTAGAGTATTTAATGAAAAAGTACAGTTTGTATGGGAGGTAGTGGAAGGAGGGAGAGGACACGCATAATTTTTATATATTTTTATTTTATATAGATTGATATCATCATAAAAGTAATATATTCCAAATGTCAGGCCAATAGCTTTTATACTTTTCGAGCAAATACGTTTATTGTCAAATTGCGCAATTGTGTCATTTTGTATGGGAGGGGTAGAAGGAGTGGAGCGATTTGGCCCGTTCACGAACTTGTCCTTACTTTTTTGTCAAAAACGACGTGTACAAAATTTGAACTTTCTAGGTCAACGCGTTCTCAAGCTAGAGAGGACGCGGACGGACATCCGGTTTTCAGATTTTTGAGTGATTACATGATATTTTTCTCCGAGCGTTATTTCTTAGCGTTACAAACTTCGTGGCAAACTTATAATACTCTCAGATTTCATCTAGATTATAAAAATGGTTTTCAAAATTAGAAATTGGCTTATTATTGGGAAATTAAAAAAGAAGATAAAAATAACTGAACACATTTTGGAATACGAGTGGAAAAAATCTTTTTGAGGAACGTTTTCGCGAATTGGTTAGTGGATAATTTTTGCTGAAAATTCGAAAATGAAGGAAAGAGTACTTACAGCTATACTGGAAACCAAATTCTGCATAGTTCAAGTGCTATCAACAAATCTGCTGTGAAAGAGCACTAAAAATGGTTTTGGAGATTACGTCAATTTTAGTACAGAGCTACAGTGAACCGGTATACGGTACTATGTCGTCGATGGGAATGTTTGATGGTCGGTGGTGTAACAATGTATTAAGTTACAATGGGAAAAATGTCGATGCGAACTGTAGAGATTCAACAGCAGCCGCAACAGTATTCGATGCTATCGATGCAATCAATCCAGATGTCGCCGTCGATGCAAGCTATGTCCAATATGCAAATATATTAACCGACACTCACGCGATTTGGCACCTGATTCCTGGCTGTCGCAGCAACAGTATGCTTCCATGAACGCCGCCGCTATGAGCAGTTATCTCATGTAGGGAAGAACGCAAGAAGTTATGTCAACCTACGCCCATAATCCAGGCCGAGCCCGTAGCGATGTTATTGATTTCTAGATGACATTTCTTAAGAGTCGTGTTGCTCGATAGTGCAACACTAATTGGTTGGTAATTTGGTTTTCTCCTTCGTCCCCCTCTCCAAAGAAATGCAAGGAATTGCCATAAAATCGATTCCAAGTATAAAAGATGGAAATCATTTTATCCTTTGGCTCATCATTTAGTGAAGGGACAAAACAAACGACAATATCCCTACACCAACACATTAATAAACAGAGCACAGAAATATACAAAAACTAACATAAATTATTAGGACCTTGAATAAGTTCTCGCTGTTTTTTTTACAAAATAAAAGCTTTATTTAAATTATAAGGAACAAAAACATTTCATTCAAAGTATTGCCCATCACTAGCGACTACTTTCTCCCATCTTTCTGGCAGTATATGAATTCTACGTCGGAAAAACGACATGTCTTTTGAGGCTATCCAAGAACCGATCCATTTTTTAGCTTCTTCATAAGAAAGCGCTGGTCAGCTAGGCTATGTGCCATCGAACGGAATAGGTGAAAATCAGAAGGGGCTATGTCAGGTGAATACGGTGGGTGGGGTAGAACTTGCCATTGAAGCGTTTCCAGGTAGGTTTTCACTGGTTTTGCAACATGAGGCCGAGCGTTGTCATGTAGCAAAATCACTTTGTCGTGTCTCTGCTCGTATAGCGGCCGTTTTTCTTTTAAGGCTTGACTTCGACGCATCAATTGAAGTCGATAGCGCTCCCCCGTGATAGTCTCATTCGGGAATTCCTCCAACTTTTCGTCTTCAAATTTTTTCGGTGCGCCAGAACGTTCTTTATCCTCAAGTTTTTGAAACGTCGAAACCAGTCTCTGCATGTCGTATCGGACAAAGCATTATCACCATAAGTCTCAACAAGAATTCTATGTGCTTCAGCTGCAGATTTCTTTTGAATAAAGTAGTGCAATAAAATTCCCCGCAAATACATACACTTTATTTGGCACAAAAGTACATATTTTCAGAACTAAGAAAAAATTACTTTGTTTACTCTAACGTGAACTACCATACACTGAAATTTAAGGTTAGATACACTACTGCCTTGTATGTGTCTTACCATTCGAAATTCCACGAATGGGGTACAGCTACTGCCATCTGAAGAAGAAACAGCGAGAACTTATTCAAGGTCAATAGTGTCAATTAGCGTTAAGTCTGCGTCTTAAACATACTTTATCTATAGAGAAGTCAAATACATCAATATTCTCGTTAACTTCTCTTGCAAGACGCGAGATCGGTTCACTCATACCATAGTTAGTCCGGTGAAAGCAAATCTGCAACAATCTAGGATGCCTCGGTAAAAATTGACCAACAGCAAATTGCATCAAACCCAAAAGTGAGGAGGAATCAACCATCCCAGTGAGAAGTTGATGAGCAAAAACTACGTCAGCAACTTCACGTCGTCGCGAGAGTGATGACATATTTAGCAACTGAAGCCGGTCAATACAAGGAGGAAGACGAACTCTGTCATTCCAATTAAGGTGACATAGTGCTATTCTCACAAATTTGCGCTGAATAGATTCAATTCTGCCAATATGTTCATCATAATAGGGAGACCAAACTTGACAACTTAACAAAGGAATTGTTAAATTCCTTGGATAAGCGAGTGGTAAAACCCAGCATAGAATTACCCTTTTGCACAATCTTATTTATATGCAAGCCAAAATCAATCTTTTGGTCAAATGTAATGCCTAAGTCAATAACTGAATTAACACGATCTAAAATACAGTCATTGAGACTGTAAGTTACTACAAACAGTGAGAATTTCCGAGTAAATGACATTACATGACATTTATCCAAATTCAATCGAAGGCCATTATTGCGACACCAGTTACTAAAATTTAACAAATCCTCCTGAAGAAGATTATCTGAGTTAGAACTAATAGACCTAAAGATTTTAATGTCATCAACATAGATGAGTACTTCCGAATATTTAAAAACAGAGGCTACATCGTTAATGGCCAGGATAAATAGAAGTGGTCCCAAATGACTTCCTCGAGGGACCCCAGAAAGCGCAGTAAATGGCTTAGAAGTACAATCACGAAAGAGAACCTGGTAGGTTCTATCAAATAGATAAGACTTAATCCAATTTATAAACCATGTCGGAAAACCCAACAATCTTAGTTTTAACAAAATTATTGAATGGGGCAATTTATCAAAGGCCTTACTAAAATCAGTGTATACACAATACACCTGCTTACCATCCTCAATAGCCAAAATAGATTTATTCGTAAACTCCATCGGATTAGTAACAGTGGATCTATTCCTAACAAAACCATGTTGTTTATTCGAAATTATTGATTTACAGTGAAACGACATGCATTCATACACTACAGACTCAAATAGTTTAGGAATAGCCGACAGTTTAGCTATTGGCCGATAACTTTCAACAGCAGATTTTGCACCGTTTTTATGAGTAGATATGATGAAGGACGACTTCCACACATTTGGAAAAATCCCCGTTATTAGGGATCTTTGAAAGAGGTGAGAGAGTGGTTCAGCAAGAGAGAGACAACAACGCTTAAGGACAACAGCAGGAACACCATCTGGGCCAGGAGAAGACACATCTTTAAGGCGGGAGATGTGATTGACTATATCATTATAGAAAATTGGTAAATCAGACAAAGTAGTCGAAGTAGTTTCTCTAAAGTCATCAAAATACGCCATATCAGGGGAAAAGCTACTTATTAAAAGATCCACTGAAGAATGTGAAAATCCACTGAAGAATGTGAAAAAATTACAAATAGTAACTTGATCATTACTATCGTTGCCCAGGAATTGAAAAGAAGCTGGATAACCATCTGATTTACGCTTACAATTAACAAATTTCCAAAACTTCAGGGTATCTCTAATAATATCCGACTGCATTTTAATTAAATACTCAGAATATAAGCGAGTAGATAAATCCTTAAAAAGGTCATAATATTCCTCATACAGACAAAAATCAGTATCATTCTTCGTCCTAGTGTACCTCTTCCAGCATTACGAGCATTGCGAATTACGCGCAACTCGCTAGTATACCAAGGGTACGACGATGAGATGTTCCTGCGATAGGTAAAAGGAACTGTAGCAACAAAAAATTGATACAGAACATAATAAAACTCAACTACAGCACCTTCAAAATCAGGATTGTCAAGAATTTCATTAAAGTTGAAGTTAAATATAAGGTAGTTCAACCGAGAAAAATCTGCTTTATTAAAATCAAAAGAAAGCTCCTTTTCACTAGGGCTAACAATATGCTTCTCGTCAACCATAACAAAAATATTAATAGGAGGGTGCAAGACATCAATGGTAGTAATTGAAGTTAAGCTCTCATCCACAGAACATGCACAGTAGTCAGAATAAAAAATTAGGTCAAGTTTCTTCTATAGGAATTCCGAACAAGGCTAAGTTGATGGAGACCAAGTGCAGTTATACTATCTACAAAAAAACATTCAAGCGAGGACGAAGAATCAGAAACTAAGAGAGTAGAATCATCGTCAGAGAGAGACCAAGAAAGACTTGGAATATTAAAATCACCCAGTAAAATGAGTTCGTCAGAGATATTCATACTATTATGAACAAAAGTTATACAGTCAACTGTTCTTTCGTATAAAATACAAGGACTCGACGGAGGAATATATGTCAAAAAGACATAAATATCCTTATTATTAAACACGAGTTTAACACACAAGATCTCCAGACCGTGAGGGTTCGTAACAGGAACAACTACACAATTAATGCAGCTTCGTACTGCTAATAACACTCCACCACCCTTCAATCACAGATCGGAAACATAGCGATCCCTACGAAAGACTTCAAAGTCTGAACTAAAAAGTTCACAGTCAGAGAAACTACAATTTAGCCCCGTTTCAGTTAGAGCAATAACATCATAGGAAGAATTCTGAGACGAGGCAAATAACGCCTGGGTTTTGGTGCGCAGTCCATTTACGTTTCAGTTATCCTGATAGTGATAGCTGCTGTTTTGTCGAGTATAAAATAAAATTTAATATAAACTCGTTACCATCACAGCTGCATCTTTAAAACATTACACCGTGATTAGTACTACATATTTCCTTCAACTCGTCACGTAGTTCGGCACACTAACTCCTAAATGACACCATAAGATCCACCTAGCGGCCAACGCATACCATTTCGTTTCCTGTAACTTTTGGGCATCTCCTGTTTTTGCCGAAAAAGTAAGGTCAAGTTCATGAACGGGCCAAATCGCTCCACTCTTTCTACCCCCTACAAAATAACACAATTTCGCGATTTGATAATGAAAGGATTTACTCGAAAAACATTAAAGCTATTTGTCTGAAATTTTGAATATATTACATTCATTATGACTTCAATCTACTGTATAAAAATTATTTGAGTCCTCCCACTCGCCATTTCATCTGCAACAACCTAATAGCTATATCTAAACAACATTAAAAGCTCACCGCTTCTTCTACCATCTCCCATACAAATTGCAAAATTTCACTCAATCCAATACACTGTGTTTTTTTTTTATATTGATATACCTAGCTCGAAAGTGTATTTTTTTTTATTTTCGCTTGCACTGAAGTATTGGTAGGTTTTATTACAAAAGAATATAATAATCACATGTTTTTTTGTGAAGAAAATAACTACTTTCGTGTCAAATATAGCCATATTCCTTTAAGCTTTTAATATAAAAGTTGTTATACTCTAGATGAAATCTGAGAGCATATTGTGTTTGCCTTATCGTTTGTAACGCTAAGAAATAATGCTCGCACAGACCCGCCAAGGGTACAGAAATAATTGCTGTTGCTCGAAAATCCCGATTCCGAGTGACCGTCTGTCTACAGCATAACTCTCGTACGCTTTGAGTTAAGAAATTAATTTTTCTTCTATTACTATTTAAGCTATCAACTTTTTGGGTCAAAATATAACGACGAATATATCATTAACATCATAAAATATTGATCCGATCCCATAACTCCTTCTACCCCCTCCTATACAAATGCACAATTTTGAAAAATTCATTTTGTTGATTTTCTTTGAAACTAGCAAAATTGAAAAAGCAAATTTTTTCAAGAATTAATTTCTTTATAATTGGAATCAGTTTTGAAAAAACTATCAACTTCACTCCTTCTACCCTCTCCCTTACAAATTTGAATTAAATTACTTTTCGTTGAAACGGTCAAAGTTAACGACTTGAAGTTTTCTGGAAAGTATAATAATAGATATATCATTGACGACGAAAATTTTTGTCTTGATCCGTATATTCCTTCTACCACCTCCCATACAAATGCATAATTTTGATAAATGCATTATATCGATTTCCATAACAACTAGAACAAGTACAAACTTAAAATCTTGCCAGAATTTGTCCATTAATAATTGCAATAAATGCTAAGAAATCATTAGCTTCGCTTCACTCCTTCTACCACCTCCCATACAAAACATCGATGTTATAATTTCAAGAAAAGCCTCTCTCCTCCGAATATATCGGCGCTATAGACTTTGAAATTGAAACAAAGCATGGAGATAAGGATGTTGATAAGCAGTTTCAAAATCATCTAAGACCCTCCACTTCCTCTGCCACCTCCCATACAAATGACCAATTTCAGAAAAACTATGTCCAATTTCTTTGAAAATAATGAAAACTACAAACTTTAAATTCAGCACGAAACATTTTGCATGCCACGTTCGGTGTCATTTAAAAAAATTACAAACCTCCCCCCTCTCCTTCTACCACCTCCCACTATTCACTATTCGAAAGAATTTGAGATGAAATATTTTCCGGCATATTAAACTCTTTCCCATTTCATCTAGAGTATTATGTGATTGGGTTTTACACCCAACCATAATTCTGTTATGTTTATACTCTAGATGGAATCTGAGAGTATTATAAGTTTGCTCTAAGGTTTGTAACGCCAAGAAATAAGGCTCGGAGAAAAAAATGATGAATACAGAAGTTAATATTATCACTCAAAAATCTCAAAACCGGATGTCCGTCCGTCCGTCCGTGCGCTCTCTAGCTTGAGAACGCGTTGAGCTAGATAGTTCAAATTTTGTACACGTCGTTTTTGACAAAAAAGTAAGGTCAAGTTCGTGAACGGGCCAAATCGCTCCACCCCTTCTACCCCCTCCCATACAAAATGACACAATTGCGCAATTTGACAATGAAGAGATTTGCTCGAAAAGTATATAAGCTATTAACCTGAAATTTGGAATATATTACTATTATGATAATATCAATCTACCGTATAAAAATTATGTGTGTCCTACCCCTCCTTCTACCACCTCCCATACAAACTGTACTTTTCATGAATTATTCTAAGCCAATTTACTCAGTGCGTATAAAATTTAGCTAGCTGAAATTTTGCACCAAGTATTTATTTAAAATTGTTAGTAAGGCCAAAAAAAATTTGACGATTAGCTTCACCCCTTCTACCCCCTCCCATACAAAATGACACAATTTCGCAATTTGACAATAAATGGATTTACTCGAAAAGTGTGAAAGCTATTAATCTGAATTTTTGGATATATTACATTCATAATAATATAAATCTACAGTAGAAAAATTATTGGAGTCCTCCCTCTCCTTCCACCCCCTCCCATACAAACATCACTTTTTCGTGAAATGCTTTAAGACGATTTTCTCAGAACATATAACATTTATCGAGCTCATATTTTGTAATAAATTCTTAATTAGTATTATCACTAAGCCCAAAAAAAATTTTTGATTAGCTTCACTGCTTCTACCCCCTCCCATACAATATGGCACAGTTTCACAACTTCACAAAAAATCGATTTTCTTGAAAAGTATGAATGGCACTAGTCTGAAATTTAAGGTATGTCAATTTTATAATATTCCTAGTTATTTCTGAAAAAATCACTAAAATTCCCCCACTCTTTCTACCCCCTCCCATACAAACTGCACATTTTCATTAAATCTAACTCACTAATTTTTTCAGTTCCCATTCAATTTTTGGAGTAAGCATTTTGAATAAAACATTTTTATAGCTACTTTAGCATGATGGGGAGAAAATTAGTTCAATGCTATCCCTTCTAACATTCCACATACAAAATTTCTTGGGGTCACAAAGAAATTCTATTTCATCTAGAGTATCGTAAGATTGCGCATTACGCGCAATCGTAGCCCTGTTATGTTTTTATTTTCTTTTCAAGATGAACTCCATCAACCAATGATATGCGAAATAACAACTTTTTTTTGTGGAAAAAATTCGAGAATAAATAATTGAAGATTGTCCTCGTATATTATTACAAATACTCCACCATTAAAAAAAGATTCTCATCTATCTTTCATGTCAGTATAGTATAACCAAATTTATATCGTCATAAAATTTAATTTCATTCTCATTAGCTTATAGCAGAAGCGAAAGGAAGAAAATACTTTATAATCTTTGAATGTGAAAACTTTCAGGAATGACATTAACAATTGTTCTTCTGTTTCGAAGCAACAGCAAGAATGGAATTTTCCGGTATGCACTTTTTAATGGATAACTAGACCGTCTGCAGATGACATTTTTTTCTCTCTCGAGAATCAAGCAAGCACTTTTCTTCCACAACAACCAACGATGTAGTTATTTTCGACTTTACTTTCAATATTGTCAAAGTTCTTGAATGATTTGCTTGACATGTTCGACTATTGAAAGCGTCTTGATAGCAAGCTGAAAGCCATCGTCTTTACTACATGATAATTTTCCTGGAACGGAAAATCGATCAGTTCAATTTTTGAAGTTGAGTCTTTATTTATATTTTTCTCTCCAATTCTCTAGCACTTTTTCGATAGTTAATGCAGCTCAAAATCTTTTTGTTAACAATTATTTCGAGAAATCATGTTTTCTTCGATGCTCTTCGCAGCATGCTTTCGATGTTTTTGAAAATAGAAATGAGGTTAATTTTAGAAGTTTCGAATGCATTGCGCCGTGATACTAGAGGCGAGTAGATTTTGTACGAACGATTATGGCGGCGATGATGATGGTGATGATGATGACGCTTCGTTTACTTCCATGCTGCACACGAGTGTTGCTGCACTTCGAGAAAATGCACAACTATCGCCCCAGCAGAAGTCATTGCACTTTCTAGTAAGGCGGCTCCGGACAGAGTTCATACTTGATTTTCTTTTTTAGCATTCTTTTAACTGCTAATTTCTTGAATTTATTGACTGACTTGGCACAATTTTTTTTTCCTTGAAATGTACCGATGCCGTCATGGATGAAGGGGTGGCTGTCGAGTAATGCATGGTTTACATTTAAATTGGGATTGGATGGGTGCGATAAATTCCTTATGGAAATTTAATGTCAACGTTATGGTATTTGTCGTTTGTCCCTTGTGAGATTTGAGGTATTATGATGTTTGGAACTGTTTCTAGGATTCAACAATGGCAACAATATACGAAGAGAGGTCAAAAATTTCGCGGAATGACAAAGGGGAGTAAAATTGAACAAGTTATTTTCCTTTTCAATATATTCTCCCTTAAGCATAATACATTTATTACATCTCTCACAGAGTTTATTAATTCCTTCTAAAAAAAATGTTTTATTAAGGCCTTCGTTGACAAATTTTCTTTCCCGAAGTTCTTCCTTCAGTTTTGTGAACAAATAGTAATCGGAAGAGGCCAGATCTGGACTATAAGATAGGTCAGCCATTGCAACGTGGCTCTTGTGAACATGTGCGTTATCGTGCAAAAGCAACATACCTCGAGTACACTTTGCTCTTCTTTTTTCTTTGATGGCATCTTTTAATTTTTGTAGCAGTTTGGCATAGGATCACTCTGTGATATTTTGTCCTTTTCCTTTATAGTCGATCATCAAAACCTCCTCTAAATCCCAAAAAATAGTGGCCATGATTTTCCGGCGGATTGTGAGACCTTGAAATTCGGCACCTTTACGGAGCTACTACATTGACTCTTGCTTTGATTCAGGCTCATATTAATGAAGCCAAGTTACATCTCTAGTAACGATCTACCCCCTTAATTTCACAAAATTTTTGGCCTCCCCTCGTAGATCCAAGAAGCACTCTGACCAGAGATACTACGACTTCAGTAGAGTTTGACCAATGCATGTTCAGCGGTTTAGCGAGAACTTTCTTTATCAATCTGTTTTGTTTTTATTATTATGATGTACTGGCGTACAGTGAAGAATAGTCAGTCCTTCATCACCCGAACATCAAGACTGTGAAATTCATTGCTGCCCCACGTATTTCCATCAACTTACAACATTCAGCCTTTCAAGGTTAATATCCACCAACAGTTTCAACTCTCCCCTTCAGAAACTCCCTTGCAACCCCATCGCTCACCTACCCTATACCGACTTGACTGCATCCAATGCAGTACAGGGTGCCTTCCTTAGTTATGTTCGGTGCTATAAAAAAGAACCACACACAATCATAAACTAATGCGTAACGTGTTCGTCTCTAATACGAAGATCGTGAGTTCAAATCACGTTCGGCATATAACTCCAGCACACTGGGCATAACTGGTCTACGTCAATCTTCGAAAATGAAAATTTGTAGATGCAGGGTTGCGCGAAGGACAAACAACCCATCCACAATAACAAATAAATGTTAAGGAGTCTGAAGGTCATGAGGCCAAAGCCCGATTTGACTACAGCCGTCGAAGAAGAGCGAACAAACATAATCATAGTAAGTCACCATTTAGAAGAATCACATTTATTTTCGATAGAAATGACTGAATTAAAGCAAAAACTTGTAGTTAAAGGACTAACGTACCCCTTCTACAATGGCGCTACAGCCCGAATTGGACCTTGGCCTCCTGATATTCAGGTTCCATTTTCCATTACTTATTGTGGAAGGGTTATTAGCCCTTCGCACAACCCTCTTTCCACGAATTTTTCATTTTCGTAGATTGAGGTGACCGAGGTATATCCCAGTAGGCAATTTGCTGGAATTATATATTGCGCCGACCGGGATTTGTACTCACGACCTTCGCATTACAAGACCAACATGCTACCCACTAGGATACACCCTAGCTACCCTAACGTACCCCTGTGCGCGCTGAAAACCGAATAAATTTTAACAATTATTATAAAAGTTATATGATGGAAAAAAATTAAATTGTTGATTTCACATTTTTTATTAACTTTCCAACTAAAGGGTGTATCAACAAGAGGTGCAGAATTAGTTTTTTGAATGTCTCTGAAATTGTTATTCCATTATAGAGTAGACACATGGGGATTATGTATGAACACAATATCTGTCAAATGACCGCCTCAGCTTCATCCTTTTCCCGAAATTTTCGATCACTTTTTCGCATAATTGGGGCTCTATTTCGACAATGACGGCTTCAATGTTCGCTTTGAAAGTAGGAATTGTTTGCGTAGACCTTACTTTTAACATAATTCCAAAGGAAGAAGTCTAATGGCATCACAGGAATTTTTCCAACTGGTCTCGACGACTTAAAAGGCTTGAAGGTGTTTATTGCTCAAGACTATCTATGGTGGTCAATTTCATCCAATATGCGAGGAGCGGTTAAATTGTCACTATCTATACCCTGTTTCTAGTCAAAGCATCGGAGTTTTGTCTGAACTTCCGTACCACATGAAGTGACTATTCAGAAGCAGCTCGTGTTTCTGCCGGTCTATGTACCATTGCTTCTTTGAAGGAACAGGACCACTGAAGGGTTTTATGACAAAACTTTCTAAGTCTAATTGCTTCATTCACTGAGTCAATAGTTGCGCAAAACTGTCATTTTCGTCCGTACATAGTGCTTAAATTCAGTTAGCGCGGCTTTATAGGATGCCTAGTCAGTTTATTGCTTAAGCTGCATGTATCAATCAAATTCATGTTAAGACCCCCTATAGGAGCATAGAACAGAAAAAGCTCTCTTCTACAAGGCGCGATCCTGAGCATCGGCCTTTAGCTGTTGCCAGGACTTGTTTATTCCTCTGGCCTCCTGCTCTACTGCTCGCTTCCATGTACTACATGGTTGGGCAACCCGATGTTTCGCTCTGGTTTCTTCAAAGCGTGACCGATCCACTGCCACTTCCGCCTTTGAATCTCACTACCTGTTTTAGTCTGTCCAGTTGTACTCCAAAGTTCGTCGTTGGAGATCACTTCTGGCCAGAATATTCCCAAAATGCGTCGGAGGCATTGGTTCACGAAAGTTTGTAATTTCTTGGTAATTCGAACGGTCACTTTCCACGTAGTACAACCATATAACAATACGGATTTCACGCATGAATCAAAAACTCGCAGCTTCGTGCGAAGATGTCCCTTCGCACCTCCAGAAAGAGGAACTTTATTTAGACGAGCATCAATATCTTTTTCCATGCTGACAATGCTTCCGAGATAACAAAAATCTTGCACCTCGATTGTTTTTAACGGACAAGATGTGGAGTCTGGTAAGAACAATCGGTGTTCGAACCCATGTGCATTAACTTAGTTTTACGCACATTCATTTTCAGTCCTGCCTCTTTGCATTTAGAAAGCAACGAGCGAACATTTGACTCTAAGTCCGAACGGTTATGTGCAAGCAAACACACATCATCAGCATCATCAAGGTGACTTAAGATGTCAAATAGTCTCCATTGAAGACCTTTACCTAACCCAACTTCCAGTGCAGCTTTCAAGATGTCATTTACATATTACCACCAGAAACAGGGTTGGTGATAATATGCAGCCTTGTCTGACAGCCGTTCGCACAGGAAAGCTCTCGGACAGCTCTCCTCCTATGCAAGACGCGATACCTTGCATCTTCGTAGGATTCTTTAATCATAGCTATGAATTGATCTGGAATACCTCTCCTACGCAAAGCATTCCATATGTCTCGCTTAACGCTTTCGAAAGCCTTCTCGAATTCCACAAACATGAGATGTAGTGGCGAACCCATTTCAAATGACTGCTTCAATATTATCCGTAGGATATTTGTGTGGTCGGTACAAAACGACCCTTTACGAAATCCAGCCTGATAAACTTCGAGAGTGCTCCCTACGATAGCACTAATCCTATTGAGGATTACCTTAGCAATGACTTTCGCTACGACAGCAAGTAGACATATACCACGCGAATTGCCACAATCCCGAAGGTCGCCCTACTTCGGAATTTTCACAATGACGCCCTCCTTCCATTCAGTCGGATATCTTTCTTCATTCCATTCAGTCGGATATCTTCCTTCCTTCCAAACCTCAGTAAAGAGTGGGAGGAGTATATCGGCTGTTATTTCCGGGTCCGCTTTGAGGAGTTCGGTTGGTAGTCCGTCTATACGTGGGGCTTTACTTCCCGCCATTGACCAGAAGGAACGGAATGGCGAATAAGATACAACCATGAGTTGTATCAACTCTATGACGAGCCAGAAGCTTCAACGTTCATCAAGCTACGCGGCCATGTAGAGAGAATGGAAGGCAGAAGAATCCCCAAACGTGCTCTTAAAGGCAACGCGAATGGTAACCGCCCAGTAGGCTAGGGTGTAGCCTAGTGTGTGGCGTATTGGTTTATAATGCGAAGGTCGTGAGTTCAAGTCCCGGTCGACGTATAATTCCAGCACACTGCCTGCTTGGATATAGCTTGGTTACCTCAATCTATGAAAATGAAAAACTCGTAGATAGCGGATTGTGCGAAGGGCTAACAACCCTTCCACAATAACTAATGAAAATGTTAAGGAACCTAATGGTGGAACCCCCTTTCACAAGCGAAACCCCCTTTCACAAGTGGAACCCCCTTTAGGGCATCAATCATTCGTTTGACTTTGCTCGAAGATTATACGTGTATGTTATATTGCTGGAATCTGTTTTTATTTTTTTATTTTCATAGATATATTATTTGCAATTAGAAAGAAAAAAAAATAATTAAAATTTGGTCTCGGTTTAATGCTATAATTAATTAAAAACATTGAGATTTTGAACGAAAATTTTCCTTTAAATTTCATTTTTAAAATTGATTTAGTTATATTTCCCCGCAAGTTCCCACTCCGAGACTAAACTCATTTTAAAGCTGAAAGTGTCTAGTTTTACGATCCGCAAAAATTTCCTGTGCATATTTGCGACGCCCATACAACTCGTTTTAAAATTCAGGATGGGTCCCAATATCCGAAGAAGAGATATTTTCGACATATTTGTACGAAATCGAAGTAGTGAACGGTTTCCAGCGGTTTTGGCATACGTGTTACGAGAATTTAGCGGAATACAATATCCAGAAAAAATTTTGAAATGTATAAAAAGAACATAAAGCAGACATTGCACGAAAATGGAAGACCGATGGGAGAAAAGCGGTAGGCATGTAGATCGCTTCCTGCGAAACAATGATAACTGGCTGGAAGAAATGGTAGCTTTTCCTCAAAGTGCGCATCGTGAGCTTCCATCAACATCAGGTATTACCAGACCAGGAAGACCTGAAAAACCCTGCGGAGAATGTTGCGATAGGACAAAAAAACGAAAGGTAAAAGAGCTTGTAGAATGTAATACTACCGAGGAAATTTCCACTGCAGCTGAAGTGAAATTACGACATATAGGAAAGAGAGATTTAGCTATGATTCTGAAGGAGCTGTCATCTGCATCACCCTCTCGCGGTACCACCATTAAGAAGGCTAGAAGGGCTCGTCGAGCCGAAAACGTTGTCTGGTCATCAAGCCCTCTCTTTAATGGTCGATGCTGACCTTTCTACACATCAGTATAATTTTATACGTGACCAAATAAAAAATCTTCACCCTCATCTATACCCAGCTTATAACATCGTAAAGGAGGCAAAACAAAGATGTTACCCAGCTGGAATATCTGTTACAGAATCTTCAGCTGAAATTGATTTGCAATCCCTAATTGATCATACCGTAATACGATTATGTAGTGTGCAAAAAGACGTAATTCAATCTTTGGAAGACTCTTGTACTGAAAAAATACAGATTTTAATGAAGTGGGGATGCGATGGGTCAGATCAAAATAGGTATAAACAGCGATTTTCGGAAGAGGGGCAGTCGGCTGAAAGTCTTTTCAGTATTTCAATAGTACCTATCCAAATGCATTGTGGTAATGAGAATTCCAAACGCATCATTTGGCAGAACCCTTCTCCATCTTCTACTCGTTTTTGTCGCCCAATAAAACTAATTTTTATTAAGGAGTCGAGGGAAATAATAAATCGAGAAGTAAATTTGATCAAAAATCAGGTTGACTTGTTAAATCCCACAAAAGTTTCTTTGGACACCATAGAAGTGTTTGTAAAGGCCAAACTAATTCTGAGTATGATTGATGGAAAAGTCTGCACAGCGTTATCATCATATTCTTCATCCGCGACCTGTTTTTTGTGTGGAGCAACTCCAAAAGAGACGAATAAGCCGGAAGTAATTGCCTCAAAGAGTTTAAATCCAGAAACGTTGAGCTTTGGATTATCACCACTTCATTCTTGGATACGGTTTTTAGAATGCGTCCTCCACATTGCTTACAGACTAGACTTAAAAGTGTGGCAAGTGAAAGGTGCAGACAATAAGAAACGAGTAACTGACAGGAAAAAAATTATCCAAGCCAAGTTTCGTAATGAAATGGGTCTTTTGGTGGACATTCCCAAGCAAAAATCTGGTAATACTAATGACGGCAATACGGCTCGCAGATTTTTCCGGAATGCGGCAAAAATCTGCCGAAATTACTGCTGTTAATGTGGAGCTGATTAAACGGTTCCACGTTCTTCTACAAAGTATAGGCAGTGGGTTTCCAATTGATGTAGATGCATTTGATAAATACGCCTTAGAAACTAGGAATTTGTACCTCGAAAAATATTCTTGGTACTATATGCCTACAAGCGTGCATTAAATATTATATCATGGCAGGGATATATAATAGCTTCTTGTATACTTCCAATAGGTCAAATATCTGAAGAAGCCCAAGAAGCTAGAAATAAAGAAACCAGGAAATTCAGGGAACGTTTTACCAGAAAAACATCTCGAATCCACACTAATACCGACCTTCTGAACCGACTGCTAATATCGTCCGATCCATACGTTGCTAGTTTTCGACATAAACCTAACACCAAACGACCAAATATTAGCCACGAAGCTCTACAGTTGCTAGAAAAGCCAAGTATGACCATAATGGAGGATGAAGAAAGTGACTGTAGCCAGGGAATGACAGATTCAGAATGATAGTTACATTTATGGGATAAGTTATGTCCGAAATAATAAAATTTATAGGACAAGTTATTTGTAAAATAATTATATTTATAGGATAAATTAGGTTAAGAACTGAAGTATATGATATCATTAAGAAACTATATTAAATAAATTTTTTTTTCACTAAATAAAGAAATTAAGATGTTTTATTCAAAATTTTCACCAATAGCGGGGGTGTGGCAAGGTCGGCGGAAATGCTGGTATCAAAACATAACTTCATAGAATGCCATAGAGATGTAATTCCATCCAAAACCCATTGATATTTTCAATGCAGGAATTAAATCACGCTAGATTGCGAAAATATCACACTGTACGGCGGACGGCGTACAGACATTGCATTTTCGGAGAGCACCTAGACGTTTAGAGGCGTCAAGAGCAATATCAAAGATATGCTATGCCCAATTCAGGCGGTCATTAATTTTGACGCCTAACAGTATGAAACAATCCAAAGTGGTAAGCTGTGCACCAACAGAGTGGACGACAGAAGGTCATTTATGATAATTAAGAAAAGATTTAGAGATACAACAGAACCTTGAAGGACGCCGGAATCAATTGAGTAAGAGGAAGAAGTAATGCCATCTAATACTACTCGTATAGTGCGTTTAGAGAGATAGCTCTCAATCCATTGAACAAGGGTATTATTAAGAACGATGGCCCTAAGCTTAACTAAGAGACATTCGTGCCAAACTATGTCAAAAACTTTTGCAATGTCAAGTGCAAGAACTTGACCTTCGCCGTGTTTATGTATGCATGAGTTCCAACGCTCTGTTAAGTAGACTAAAAGATCCCCCGCCGACCGTCCAGAACGGAACCCATACTGACGATCATGGATGAGCTGTTTCTCCTCCAGATATTTGACGATTTACAGCAGTTTCCATTACTTTCGAGAGCACTGAAGTAATGGCTATTGGGCGGTAGTTGGCGGGGTTCGCTTTACTTCCTTTCTTGGAGGCTGAACAATCGCAACTTTCCACATACGTGGAAAGCACCCAGAAGTGTAAGAAAGATAGAAAAGATTACGAAGAGGTTAGGCTAAAGAAGAGGCGCAATTTTTAAGGGTAATGGGGAGGAATACCATCCGGACCATCAGATTTGTGGATATTGAGCTCTGAAAGGATCCGAGAAATAAGTCACGTGCGAAAATGCAGTGCAGGCAGCGAGAAGCCAGAAGGATTTGCAGCGGGAGGCAATTGGTTTGACGGTGAAAGGCGAAAGTTTCTTGCGAAACTTGCTGCTAGTAGCTTGCCTTTTTCGGATCAACCATGGTACGGTCGCCAACAACTAGAGGTGGTATAGAAGAAGAAATGAAATTGTTGTTGACCGTTTTGACAAATGCTAGGGTATAGCCTAGTAGGTAGTGTGTTGGTCTTGTAATGCGAAGGTCGTGAGTTCAAATCCCGGTCGACGCAATATACATATAATTCCGGCATATTGCCTGCCTGGATATACCTTGGTCACCTCAATCTAAGAAAATGAAAAATTCGTAGAAAGATGGTTGTGCGAAGGGCTAACAACCCTTCCGCAATAAGTAATGAAAAATGTTAAGGAACCTGAATATCAGGAGGTAGCTAGGGTATAGTCTAGTAGGTAGTGTATTGGTCTTGTAATGCGAAGGTCGTGAGTTCAAATCCCGGCCGGCGCAAAATATAATTCCGGCACATTGCCTGCTTGGGGATACCTTGGTCACTTCAATCTAAGAAAATGAAAAATTCGTAGAAAGAGGGTTGTGCGAAGGGCTAACAACCCTTCCACAATAAGTAATAAAAAAAAATGTTAAGGAACCTGAATATCAGGAGACCAAGGTCCGATTTGGGCTGTAGGGCCATTGTAGTAGTAGTTTTGACAAATGACGAGTAAGACCCCGAGCCTTTAGGGCACTGCAGGATCGAAGTTCGAAGTTTTTGGTCATCCTCACTTTTCATCAGGAGTGTGCTTCATTTTTCAGTTTAAACATGAAGAGGTAACTCCGCCATAGACGGTCCCAAGCCCCGTTTGAGAAAGGAGGAGGGAACATGGAGTTAACCTGAATGGCCAGTAACACCAGTGCGTCTCAGGAAGTAGGCAAAAAGTATGACATAGTTGGACTTGCAGCATAGCTGTGAGAACTCCAGCATGTCATATTTAGCTCAAAACTCCCACCCTTTTTCTACTAGGGTGTAATAAATAAGTAGGACCGGTCCTCCAGGTCGGGGGTTGGGCGAGGCGCCGACAACGCATCACCGGAAAAAAAAAACACTGTCCCGAAACCTGAAGAACAGCCTCGGAAAGGATGGACTCAACGGCAACGATCCCGCAAACGATAAATTGACTACTCTATTGGATCTTGGAATGTTCGATCCTTATTTAGGACAGGAGCTCTGAAAGAGTTCCTCGAAGAAGTGGCAAAACACAACATCAACATAACTGCCATCCAAGAAACGAAATGGCTCGGTAGCGAAATCATGGACATGAGATCACACACAATCTATCCAAGTGGAAAATTGTCGGGAAGCAGAGAGTTTGGAGTCGCTTTTGTCGTTGACAAAACATTTAAACAGCAGGTCACGAGCTTCAGACCAGTAAGTGAAAGATTGTGTGCAATCCGAATAAAGACTAAATTTTTCAACACTTGGTTGATCAACGTTCACGCACCAACAGAAGACAAGGACGATATAACTAAAGACGAATTTTATGCCACCCTAGAGACAACCTATGATTCACTGCCCTCGAATGACCTAAAGATTGTCTTAGGAGATTTTAATGCAAAAGTCGGAAAAGAGGAGGCTCATAGAGGAACAACAGGAGGGCACAGTCTCCATGACATAACCAACGACAATGGCCAACGTCTTATTGATTTCGCGAGCAGCAAAAATATCATAGTAAGCTCTACGTGCTTCCCACATCGCGATATTCACAAACGAACGTGGGCATCACCAGATGGTCACACCTTCAACCAAATAGACCACGTTCTAATTGAGAAAAGGGCTGCTTCCAGCATACTTGATGTACGAACTCTCCGCGGTGCGAATTGTGACTCTGATCACTATCTAGTCAGAGCTAAGTATCGATGCAAAATAGCTTGTCGTGGATATTCGAAAACAAGTAGAGCTCGCAAATTCAATGTCGACAAGCTTAACGACGAAACGGTGGCGCAGGCTTATATGTTAGCATGTAATAAATACCTGACACCAATATATGAAGATATCCAAAATATGCCAGTGGAGAATGCGTGGATGAAAATACGAGACGGTATCAAATCCTCCGCGGAAAAGGTATTAGGGTATCAAGCACGGCGGAAAAATAATGATTGGTTCGACCAAGAATGTCGCGACGCAATAGATAGAAAGAACGAAGCTTACAAAATTTTTACTGAACGACCAACACGAGCCAAAAAAGAAAGATATGACGAGCTTAGGCGATATGCGAAAAAGACCTGCAGACGAAAACAAAGGAAGTACCATAATGACAAAATACAAAAAATGGACGACGACATGAGAAAAAATAAAGCGCGGGACGCATATGCAATAGTAAAAGACTTAAAAAAGGGATATAAGCCAAAAACCAGTCTCTGCAAAGACGTGGAGGGCAACATCATCAGCGACGCACAAGAAATCAAAAGGAGATGGGCTTCCTACTTTCAACATCTTTTGAATCCCATCCCAGTAGCACCGATAACGACAGACAACATTTCAATTGAAGCCTCAACTGACAAAGATGAACCATCATCGACATCACCCACGCTTGCTGAAATCAAAGCAGCCTTATGTGACCAAAAACAAAACAAAGCGCCGGGAATTGACGAGATACCAGTTGAACTTCTGAAAAACGGTGGAAACTGTGTCGCTGAAATACTGCACAACATGATATGCAAAATTTGGACAGAGGAAATCATACCCGACGACTGGCGAAAAAGCATTATATGTCCAATTTACAAGAAAGGAGACAAACTCTGCTGTGAGAACTACAGAGGTATATCATTGTTGTGTACGTCCTATAAAATACTGACAAAAATTATTGAACGTCGTCTTAAGCCCTATACTAATCAAATAATTGGCGAATACCAAGGCGGATTCAGAACCGGACGATCTACAACAGACCAGATATTCTCGGTGAAACAGGTGCTTGAGAAATGCTGGGAATATAACACAGACGTGCACCAAATATTCGTAGATTTTAAACAAGCATACGACAAAATCGACAGGAGCGTACTGTACCAAATCATGCTTGACTTTGGAATTCCTCCAAAACTAGTCCGACTAACAAGACTCACAATGACGAACACTGAATCCCAAGTAAGAATACAAACCGATTCCACAACCAGCTTTCGAACGGAATGTGGTTTAAAGCAGGGAGATGGTCTAGCCCCTATGCTTTTCAACTTGGCACTAGAGTATGTCGTCCGAAAAATCCCAGTCGACACCAACGGGACACTACTATTCAAGTCCACCCAACTAGTAGCATACGCTGACGACATTAACATTCTAGCAAGATCCTTCCCTAGTGCTAAGGAGGTATTTGTCAATCTTGACTCCGCCGCAAAAGAAGTCGGGTTGCGCATTAATGAAAGCAAAACAAAAGTAATGACGCAAACAAGAAGGAGAACGCCAATCAGACAAAACATAACAATTGCGGAATATAATTTGGAGAGTGTGGACAACTTCATATATCTTGGGGCTAATTTAACAAAGGACGGTAATGAAACAGACGAAATCAAACGACGGATAATACTTGCAAATAAGACGTATTATTCGGTACTTCCAGCTGCGGATTTATAAAACTATTATACGACCTGTGCTCTGTTATGGCAGCGAGACGTGGACATTAACGCGAATTTCCGAAAAAGCAGTTAACACATTCGAAAGAAAGGTCCTCCGAAGAATTTTGGGGCCTGTGAAGGAAGGAACGGAATGGCGAATAAGATACAACCATGAGTTGTATCAACTCTACGACGAGCCAGAAGCTTCAACGTTCATCAAGCTACGTAAACTACAGTGGGCTGGCCATGTAGAGCGAATGGAAGACAGAAGAATACCCAAACGTGCTCTTAAAGGCAAAACGAGTGGTAACCGACCAGTAGGCAAACCACGCAAGCGATGGGAAGACTCGGTTGATGAAAACAGCAAAGCCATTTTAAAAATTAGCAGCTGGAGGACGCGGTCTTTGGATTGAGACGATTGGAGGCGACGACTTCAGGGGGCCAGGGCCCGATTTGGGCTGTCGCGCCATTGATGATGATGATGAAGGGGTAAGTCATATCATAGCTCGTCAGTTGTTAAGAAGTTAACTTCCTCCTCAATGATTGATCCTCTATGTAGCATGTGGGTGGATTCGAAAAGCCTCCCAATTTGTGGCTCTAGGATTTCTATACCAGAAGATCATAAAAAAATTTTTGTATTTAGACTTTCAAAGTTTTAACGTATTATTGAAGGCGCCCTTAATATCTGGAAATATTTTTCAACCATTTTTCATTATATGTCCAAGCTGTGCCGTTCAGCCTATCATGTCAAATATCGAAGTCTCCTCATTGTTTTCACTTAATGACGGTAACAATTGTTGCTAGGGTCTGTCCTACATATCCACAGTTTAACCTTAAGATCTTGACTGAACTTTAATCCATTTACAAAGCAAACGCAACTGCTCATATGGTTTCTTGTAAAGTGAAGTGTCATCCTTGTGTGCTGATCAAGTCCGATCGTTTGATGCAATTATATCCTTATTGCGACCACTAGAATAAATCAATCAATTTTGCGTTAAGACTTCCTATAGGGACATCAACTGTTCCCTTCCACAAGGCGCTTCCAGTTACATGGTCAACCAACCGGACATCTTCCTTGAGGGTTACGATCCAGAGCTTGTTTGGAGATGTTTCGCTATGACTTTCTCAAAGCCTGCCTTTGAAGCTCAATACCTATCGTAGTCTGTCCTATTGCACTCCAAAGTTCGTCGTTGGAGATGATATCTGGTCAGAATATCCGTAAAATACGAAAAGGGCATTGGTTCACGATTTCCAGTTTTTTGGTAAGATTTTTTGTAGACTTCTATCCTGAATTATCCAAGAAAAGTCGATGTTTGCGTTAATAAGTTAACGCATTCCGGACAATTATTTGAAATAAGCAAAATCTTTAGCATGAACAGGTACAGTTCATCATTGACTGATTCTGCATCCTTTTACCGTTTGTCTGTCTTTCACCACCCTTTCCAGGAAGTATTGAAAAAACTTTAATCTATTCTGGACGAGGTGAAGCGAGGAATTCCTTATATTAATGGCAGACATCATCTTCAAGCGTTTAGTATATTCCATAACACCTCCCACAATATATCCCTCCGCTTTCTGGCTGGTAATTATCTTAAAATAGATTTACGCTCTGCCCAATTAATTGATCGGATTAGCAGGCCAGCCATCTGCACAACGTCGAGTCGACCTCGAAATGCGGAGCTCTTCTCAGGCGACGACAACGATAATGGTGATGGCGATGAAGACATACGTTTTGAATTTCCTTTGTATAGAGCCGTTCGGAATATCGCACTCGCAGAAATTTCACATGTGGCGCGACTACGAATACAGCTCCGTCCCAAGTGTCGATTGTGACATTCTCCATAGTTTGTGCTGGGATGAGAGTACCTTTACGGGATGTGCGAAAGAGGTGCTACACGGTGCGCACAGCATACGGCTGCGAACAATTCTTGGTAAACATTCGCGGAAACACGCTCCATCCTGTCGCTTAGCAGCGGGTGGTGGTGACTGACGAGAGCGCAAAATAAAATCAAAATAAAAACAGCTCGTGGAAATCGGTTCCCTAATCCCTGGGACTAAGAAAATTAGAGAATCGATTTCGATGCTGGTAAAAAGGGCTGCCGCCAGCGAATGGTGCAGAAGGAGAGTACCAAATCCGGTTCGAGACGAGTGTAAACGACAAAGGTTCGTTCGCAAATGCGGGCCCCAAACCCGTGTCAGCCGAAATTCCGTGTGCTGGTTACGCGATGAAGCACCTTCAACCGCAGCGTTTACTTTTCGCCCTCGCGTTTCATTTTTAATTAATTCCAGGATGCCAATCAGCCGTCCGTAAACCTGCACACAGAGGGCAGTAGCGAGTGTGCTGGCTGGCAAACGACCCTCTTTCATCATGCAGACCAAATTTTGACAGATTTTCGTGCCTGCGAAGCGCCTCCTTCCGCGGTGGGGGGACCCACTTGAACTCGAATTTAATGAACCGAATCGGAAATAAATCGAAACCCATCATCAAACAAGGGGGCTCCCCACAAAAGAAAATGCTTCATCGATTTTTTCTGCGATTGGTCCACTCCAGATTCGAAATATGCCTGGCGGCATGGGCTCGCATGCACTCGATTCCATCGCTTCCTTCACCTCCGGCTCCGCAGGCCTGGACCATGACCGCAAACTTGAATGTAGTGCAAGAAAAACCATCGACGAGGACGCTCTGAAATTTCACTAAACTTTAAGACGAACAGCGAAGCTTCGCCACCCAATAAACTCCACTCTTTTTCTGTCTTCTAACTTACCGTAGTCGGGACAAAACAACAACAACGGTCGTGCTGCAAAATGTCAAAAACCAACAAATAAAAAAGATGAGAGCAAAGCGAGACACAAAAACTTCGGACCGATCAAAAAGGGTAAAAATTCGCAACAGCTGCAAATAAAACACTCGTAAATGGGGCCGGAACGAACTCGCGCGGAATTAAAAGCACTGAAATTAACGCTAAACGAACGAAACGGACCGCTCACGGAAAGTTTCTAATCATTTCACACGGAACCGAAAAAGGCGATTTTCTTGTGCGTTTAGGGGGTAAAAACGCCGACGACTTCGCACTCTCAACAGACACGCATTTCCCTCTTCTACCGACGAAACCAAAAGTTGACGCAAAACTGAAGTTGCCGAGCCAAGAGACAGAAGATTTGCTTGTCCGAAGGGTGCGTTCGATTTTTCAGCTGACTGTCAGTCAGCTCTGCAGCTTTCAAAACTTGCAGCTTTTCAGGGAAAAACTTGGTAATGGATCGAGCTTTGGAATGGATCGAGCTTTGCAATGGATCGAGCTTTGCAATCGATTGAGCTTTGCAATGTGCAGTTTCTTTAAAACAATTTAAAAGAATTTCATGATTCCAAACATGTTTTTGATTAGGGTTCCTGTATAAGCTAAGCAGAACACCAAGCAATTAATTATTTATTATATTGATTATATTTTAATTCAGCGGAATAATGTGTCTCGAATTTTGATCCAAAGAAATTTGAGACGTTTTTTGATCCAAAGGATCAAAGGAGACGCCTCTTTGACTTTAACGCGCTCCTTAATGTCCTCGTCCATGATTTCTTTCCAGTTCTTGGGGTTTTTATTTGATTTTGTGGGCACACACAATCAAAATAATAAAATTTATTTTCGCTACTTAGCCCTCTAACCGGCGAAATTGAATAGGCAAATATTTTTCATTGGGAATTTTTTATATCATAAATCAGAGTCTAAGAAACATATCTTTCAGTTTTCAAACAAAAATACCTGCGCAGTCAGTCGCCAAATATTAAAAAAGGATGCGTTCCTATAGGAACGCTTACCGGTTTAAGTGTAAAAAAAACAAAAAGGTATGAACATGGTATTTTATGCTGAATAACAGGATTTATTGACAAAAAAGATACAAAAGGTGAAAGAAAGGGAAAAAATATTAATCTAAGAACTATGGTAAGCATTAAAACAGTTTTTCGCTACTGTGATGCACAAATGCAACCGACATTTTACAAAAAAATTGTGTCTTGGACTTCTTGCAAATCTTGCAGTCTCTTTTTTCTTTATTTGTTAGCATGATGGGATTGTGGTCCAGTCTATCAAATCGAATATCGTCCACGGGATGCCTGGCGGTTTGACCAATCCTCAAATTGCGGTGATGTTGATGGTGGTGTCGGTGTTGTGGTTGTTGACGAGCGTGATGGTCTACTAATGACGCGTTTTTGGGTATACGAGACGAGACCAGCAGCAATTTTTCTCGAAACTGTGGTAGATTGAACAAATCGATGTCTGCGGCTGAGACATCACTGGAATCACTGACCGATGGTCTAATGGGCCGGTACCATATCAAAGCGAAAGCCCGAAATGTAATGGTACGAATTTTTTACCATCTAATTGATATGGCTGCAATCAACGCTTATTTTTTGTATCGGCGAATGCACGCAGCAAGCATCAAATCAACGCCACCCATGTGACGATTGTACTCGACTATTATTTCTGGACAATTCACTTCGATGTACTTTTTACCTTTTCGATCATACCGCGCTCCTTTTGCGGGCTGTATGTCTGGATTTGAGCGGATAAACGGCTTTGTTCCAATATATGTTGATGCCAGTCGGAGCACCGTTGAGATATCAACACCATATGCAGTGCCAACACATTTAGCTGAATATCCTCTTTCTTCTTTTTTCACGGCATCATCGTTTGGAAGCCTGCAGTTCGGAATCCTGTTCACATGGACTGTGCCCAAACTGTAGATTCCTCTAGCGCGCAAATATACCAGCAATGGAATCGAGGTATAAAAATCATCGAAATATAATATGTGATGCTTGAAATCCGGAATCGTTTGAAATAAGCGAGCGACAACGTTCGCAGCGCTACCAAGGTCGGGCTGTCCGTCGAGCACCACATTATCTCCAGCACCATTGTAGATTTCGAAACGATATGCGTATCCACTCGACTCACAGAGCACAAACAATTTTGTTCCCCATTTATGAGGTTTATTTGGCATGTATTGTCTAAGATGATGCCGCATCTTTGTTGAGCACATTTGTTCATCCACACAGAGTCGCGCCGTTTTGGGAACGGAATTGAAGCGGTCATTAAATGCAGTGGCTAGCTTTCGAATCCGAAAAAGAGCATCGTAACCTGGCTGTCCTTTCTTTTTGCCATTGGCCTCGTCTTCAAATGACAAATGCTTCTTTATGGCCATGAATCGATTCACTGGCATTGTTTTTGCAATAGGGGAGAAAGAATGTTCTGACCAATAGCTATCAAGATTTGGATAGCGATATATTGCCATATATAAAAATATACCGACATATCTATACATCTCTGTTGCATCTGTTTTGAAGACGATGTTTATATTCTCAGCCAATCCATGTCGATTTGTTTCTTCGGCTACGATTTTTGTTACTTCGTGAGTGAAAAAATAGCAAAAAAACTGCATTGGCGTTACAAGCTCATTTATAGCCGTTGGCAAGCTACTGTCACCTTGAAACGCAACATCATTTGCGTGCAATTGCAGATTCTTCATCTTCCACACGATTTTGGAAAATTCGTTTGCGTCTTTTGCAATTGATGTAATATCTGAAAATAAAAAATGGAGGAAAATGTTTATCAATTTACTTTTTTTTCGTTTGGAAATTTACCTGCTCCAGTAAACCCACCTGTAGACGGGGTAACTACAGGGCCAGTCATTTCCGTATATGGTAATGGTGACTGGGGTCTTTTTGCTGGCCTCAGCGCTGGCGGTTTTTCAGCTGGTACAGCAGTGGAAGTAGATGGTTGCGGCTCTGTTGCTTCAACAACGTCTTTTTCAAAATTATCGACACGTGGATCGAAATCGAAGAGTGTCACGCTGCCGTCGCTATCGAAATCGCTGTCATTTCGTCCGTTTCGACCGAATTCAAGAGGTCCATCACCTCTACTTCACTTAATTCATTCAATTTGAATACTCTTTGCCTTTTATTACTCATTTCTATGCAAAAGGTGAGAAAAAATTAAGCAAATGGAAAAATGCAAAAGGGGAAAAAATGTTGCGTAAAACGGCAAGCGTTCCTATAGGACCGCATCAAATTTACTCACCTGCACGCCGTTGAAATTAACCAAATCACTGGACTTTTCACTTGAAAAAGGTTTAAATAACTCAGAGAAAATTTTCGAATGAATCTAAACTTATATTATATTGTTTTTATTGACTTTAAAAAAATTGTACACGCAGAAAAATTTGTACGAGATCTCGATGCGAAATCTAACACAAAACAATTCATAAATGTCAAACGAAACATCAGATCGCGTTCGTCCTTTGACACATGTGCTCACTGAAGTATTGCCCTAAGACAGGAATTCAGGTTCACATGTAAATGTTTCTAGCTGGCAACAAAATTTGATTTTTGTGATGCGTTATTATAGGAACGCTTGACGGTTAGAGGGTTAACTTAAAATTTTAAAAATTTACATGTTTTCACTTAGCAAGCGCACACAAGAAGTACCATGGATTTGTCCAATAATATTTTGAGGCATTTATTCAGGATAATTTGCATTTTTTTCTTGTGAACGTCCACACAATCGTACCAAGCCGGCGAACCATGTATCAGGGATGGTTGGAATACCATTTTGAACAATAGCATCTTATTTTCTGTAGAAAGTTTTGATTTGCTATTTATTAGATGGTAGAAGGTTCTGATATATTTCGAGATTTTGATTCTTGAACAATCATGTGTTGGTAAAAAGTTACCTTTTTCAATTTTATTACTTGATATGTCCAATTAATGAATTAAATGTATACATTATAAGTTGTTTCAATTACATACTGGTATATAAAATTTGATTATTTTCTTGTATTTACTTATGTTTCCGGTAAAACAGCGTAATTTCCATATACAGTTGCTCACAAAATTATTTGGTCACTATGGAATGCGATTCGTCAAGACACTAAAATGAAATATTTGAAAAAACTAAAAACTAGAATTTGATGTCGGGATATTGTAAATAAAAAAACAATACCTTTGCAATTTAAGTAGTTCAAATAAATATATTAAATTAAAAAGAAAATAAAAGATTGGAAATTTATCTCACAAAATTATTTGGTAATTTTTACTGTCTACCGTCTTTAATCGCGCGTTGTAATTTTGCGGGTTAATTTCGGCTTATGTAATACTTAAACGAGTTCCCAGAAGAAGTTATTTCCATCTGCAATCAGTTCTGACGTTCCATTTCATCAAAATGGGTCGTGGTAAAGAATTGGAAAATGATTTACGGAAAACAATAATAAGTTTAGCTTTAAAGGGAAAATCTTATCGCGAAATTGCAGGAATTGTTAATAAATCGTATTCCACAATTCAATACAATGTAAAAAAAGTTTCAAAATGAAGGAACTTCGTTTAATAAGGACGGTCGTGGATGAAAAGAAATATTAAACGTTCGTGATGAACGAAATATAGTGAACGAAATTCGAAAAAATCCGCAGTTAAGTGTACCAAAACTTAACCAGAAAATGAGCGACAAAAGTTAATGAAATGGTGCGCAGAATTCTGCGCCGACAAGAGTATAACGGAAGAGTCGCTAGAAAAAAACCATACATATCAGCTGAAAATCGAATCAAACGAGTGGAATTCGCTAAAAAATATTTAGAGAAGGATAATTCATTCTGTGAGGCTGTTATTTGGAGTGACGAGTTCAAATTCAATATTTTCACCGCAGATGGAAATCAAAAAGTGTGGAGAAAAATAGATACTTCGCTGAATAAAGAAAACTTAGTCCCAACGGTGAAACATGGTGGCGGTTCACTTATGGTTTGGGGCTGTATGGCGGTAAACGGCCTGGGACACCTGCATTTTATTGATGGAATAAGGAATAAATGGGTGTATTTAGACATATTAAAAAAAATATTAAGGATAGTGCTATGAAATTGGGAATGCCAAATGTCTGGAAATTCCAGCAAGACAATGACCCAAAGCACATGGCCCTTGTAGTCAAAAGTTGGCTGCTGTACAACATTCCTCAACAACTCAAAACGCCTCCACAGTCTCCATATCTAAGTCCTATTGAGCATCTGTGGTCAATTTTGAAAAAAGGTTGAGGATCATAACATAAAAAACAAAAATCAGCTGAAAACTGTTTTAAAAAAGGAGTGGGATGAAATACCACTGCTAATTTAGTAAAAAATATGCAGAATAGACTAAAAGCTGTTATTAAAGCAAACAGATACCCCACCAAGTATTAAATAGGATTAGTTAAAAAGAATTAAATGTAATAAAACTATTATGAACCAGTGACCAAATAATTTTGTGAGATGAATTTCCAATCTTTTATTTTCTTTTTAATTTAATAAATTTATTTGAACTACTTAAATTATAACAAATATTGTCCTTTTATTTACAATATCCCGACATTAAATGCTAGCTTTTACTTTTTTCAAATATTGTATTTTAGTGTCTTAAAATGACGAATTTAGCTCGCATTCCAGAGTGACCAAATAATTTTGTGAGCTACTCTAAACAGCGTAATTTTTCAAACTATAATATTTGCCGTAATATTATGAATACTATATGGCATCGCTGGTCTTAGAGTTACTCTATGAAGAAGAAATAACAAGGCGCCTAAAAGAGTTGAGTCAACCTGTCAGATTGGGCGCTTCCAAAACCCTCTATAGTAGAAAGCCTAGTAACTGAATGCAACAACAACACGTTGGAGTCATAACAAACATGACAGTTCCATACAAATTCGCGCGCTTTTGTATGGAGCGGGACACGGCGGGCTTCGTAAGAATCGCGTTTATTCTTAAATGTAGTGTTAAAGATAGTTCAGCTTTCTAAGGTACTTTAATAATAGTGCTCGACATGTAATTATTACACGTTGATATGAGTGCAATAGATTTTTAATTGAAAAAAGTGCGATCAAAGTTATATCTCGGCTTCTCACACCGAAGAAAGTCTGTCACTCATATTGTGCAGAATTCTCCGGTTAATTTTCACACAGAAAATTGTAAAATTTTAGTTATTGCGAAAAAGTGTGCACTCGCGTAATATTTCCGTACTTAATTTGATTTAATTATGCTTTTGTATTGTTTTCGGAAAAACGTGTTTTTACGACAAGTTCGTAAAAATAATACAGGTGGTCCTTTGGAATGGAAAAATCCATGACGTCACACCCGCTGGAGTCATTCAAGATAGCCGCTACGCCAGTTCTGCCTAGCTTGAGATGTAGAAAGCTTTGGCGCTTCTTATTCTCATATGTATGCGTGTAACGTGTCCGTATAAATTTATAATGGTTTTACTTAGCAAACATCTTTTTTTTTGCAGAAATTTTAAGTGATGAAAATTTAATTTGATAGGTTTCACGTACTGATGAACGGTTTGCAATTTATCGCAAGCTGGAAAATTGGTGGGCGCTTTTCAAATTTATCGAAAAAGCTAATTATCACCTTGACCGAACTCTATTACCAGGTGTAGTGTTCATTCTTCTCCATAGAGAAATTGTACTCGAGGTTAGCCTTGGGTAATGCAGCGCAATCTTCAGCTCGATAAATTTTATACATACTGAGTAAATTGGTTTAGAGTATTTCATGAAAAAGTGCAGTTCATATGAGAGTTGGTAGAAGGAGTAAGGGGATTCAAATAATTTTTATACCGTATATTGAAATTGATATAAAAATAGTATCTTTTAAATTTCAGATCAATAGCTTTTATTTTCGAGAAAATCGGCTTACTATCAAATCTCGAAAATGCGTCATTTTGTATGGGAGGAGATAGAAGGGGTAGACCGATTTGGCCCGTTCACGAATTACACCTTTGTTTTTTGTCAAAAACAACGTGTACAAAATTTTAACGTTTTATCTCAACGCGTTCTCAAGCTAGAGAGGACATAGCGGGACATCCGGTTTTGTGATTTTCGATTGATTATATGACCTTCTGAATCATTCATTTTTTTCTCCGAGCCTTATTTCTTAGCGTTACAAACCTTAGAGCAAACTTATAATATTCTAAGATTTCATCTAGAGTATAAACAATTGGTAAATTTTGATCTACTAACACATTCAGGTGTAGTCTAGTTTGTAGCGTGTTGGTCTGCAATGCGAAGGTCGTGAGTTCAAATCCCGGTCGACGCATAATTCAAGAATACTGCTTGGGTATACCTTGATCACCTCAATCTACGAAAGTGAAAAATTCGAAGATAGAGGATTGGGAGAAGGTTTAACAACTCTTCCACAATAAGTAAGAAAAATGTTAAGGAACCTGAAGGTCAGGAGGCTAAGTCCCGATTTGGGCTGTAATGGCATTGTAGCAGTAGTACATATTTACGTAGAACAAAATGCGTTTTTCTCTTTCATACCATGTGTCACCAGATGGCGCAACGCAATTTTGCATGATTTTCGAAGATTCCGCCTCGCATCAAGATATGAAACTTTTGAATTTTCAGAAGGGTATTGTCGGTTTTTAGAAATTCTTACTTTCAAATATCGTGGTTATTTTCGCGAACACGCGATTCGTTGTCTTTTTATTGGAAACACACGAAGGCGGCGAAAATACAAATAATTCGCGTAAACAGAAAGTGAGAAACGGGTGCAGTGATTTTCAAAAAGTGAACATGAAGGAAAATCGAGAGCCCCCAAAAAAGGAAATTGCACGCGAGTTTTCCGGGACAGTAGGAAATTGAGAAAAGCAAGAACGGTCTAAAGTGTTTTTTTCGGCTATTATTTATTTTTGGTTTAAGTTTTCCGTCCGCGTTCGGGTTTGGTGTTAGGTGCGTAGTGTAGCGCGGCAATTCGTCCTTTGCGTCGTCTCATGCATGCGAAGTGTCAGTGAATTTCTCTCGGTGGGCGCCGGTTGGGCAGGTTAAGCGCTCGGCTGGATACGACTAGAGTACCTCCATGCAAGAGGTAGAGTATGGCAGAAATGTCACAACCGACACCTGTGAATTTACCGTCCCCATTTCACCATTCGCGGCGAGGTGAGTTTAGCGATTTTCTTTTGCCAATTTCATGCACCCTAAGATAAATTGTTGCTTCGAAATTTTTGTTTGTGAATTTGATGTTCATAACGTACCAAAAAAAAATCGACACTTTTTTTAAATTTCGCTCCAAAAACAGGACTCCAGCTTTGCCAAACTATGCAAAAGCGCCTCTAGTATCATGGAGTAACTGTTGATACGACAGGTCGTAAGAAACGTGTGCGGATTATTTTGGATTGGAATTTCTCGAAAGTAAGAAGGAAAAATGAAATTTCATGCCGTTTTTTTATTGTGTTTGAGATGTGAGAAAATCGGGGCTATCTTCTTGAAGCTATTCACGGTCGCAGCAGCTCCCCAACAAAGCTGCCAAAGACCAATTTAAATTTACCGCATGAGTGTTGCAATTAACTGCCGGATCACTGAGAAACGTTGCTTTTTATAATTTTTCTGTATTTAGATAGTCATTCCGAACAAAATTTTCAGTTTGTTTTCTATGTCTACATTTCTCATTGACATTTCTCCTGTTGGCAGCGACTTGGTCGATTTTAGGTGAAATGTCATTAAGATTGGTAAAATAATAAGAAGTGAACATGACTGAAACTCACTACCAAGCAAACCAAAATCTAGAATCAAATGGCGCAAGTCTCGAATTAAAGGGAGATAGACTTCTATAGCATACTCTATCTTATGGCATTCCAGTTTAGACAGTTTGACTTTGTCTGCAATAAGTGAAGATTTTGACCAGGTTTACAATTTTTAGCGAATCTTCTTACCATTTTTCTAAGGCTGCTTTCCAATTTGTTGATTTGAAATGAATCAGTTTCGAACTGCAATTTGCGCTAAGTGTAAAGTGCTAAGTGCTGAGCGCTAATAGGGGATAACTGATTTCTTAAAAATGGTCGAAAAAATATTTTGTATGGGAAAGGGTATTGTAGTAATATTAAGATACAATTGTATTAATATTAAGATACAATATTATATTATTAATTTAGTGTGGCATTAATAATGCCTAGTAGTGTATAAGAAATACGGCATGTAATATGATCAACTCTAGAGTAACGATGATCAACTCCAGAGTAATCATAAAGCCAGACAGTAACATGATCAAGTACTATGACGATCATAAAGCCTCGCTTTGCAGCGACAGCAATTTATTTATATATAAGGAAGGTCGAATGAGACCAGAGACAAGATTCGTCTACGTTGCCTGGCCATACAGGCAACATTACCGAAACGATTACGTTGCCTGGCCATACAGGCAACTCTCAAAAAGAAACCAAGATTATAATAAACCTTTAATAAACTAATAGATGTTTTTAACAATACATGGCGAACCTGCCAGTTTTTAACATATCGATCTCGCCAGTTTTTAATATATTGATTTCTTAATTTCATGTGACTGCCACATCACCTATTCGATGAGCGACGGCAAGCCACGGACGGTTCCGATTGTGCGCTTGACAATCGAAGAATATAAAGCTCGACTAGCCCGGAAGAAGGAGCAGGAACTAACCCACATCCCCAAAATAAAGATACCGAAACGAGGTGGACAGCTCCTACGGGACAAGCGACGCATCAGCTTCATTAAGAAAACCATATACGGCGAGAATCCACCCAGCTGGGAAGAAGGAAACCGGCTACAAGAAGAATTATCAGCGCTCGAGAAGAAATTCAAAGAAAGGCATGTACGAGCACAGGAAAAAACAACAGCGACAGCAGAACCAGCAAAACCGGCTCACAATAAGTAAAACTAGAAATAAATATTATAAGAAAAAAAAAATGTTCAAGATACCGCGGTGCCAAAACTGCGGATCTTTTAGAGCACAAACCGCCTAATCGCGTGTGCAAAACCATAGGTAGGAATAAATGTAGAAATAAATACATATAACGAAAAAAAAAAATTTTATATTTTTTACTCTTTAATATGGGAGGTACAAAGTCTAAAATAGAAAATCCAACCGCGAATGTAATAAACGAGGTTGAGATAAAAGAAGAAATAAAATTTGGACCATCAGAGCATATGCTCTTAATAATAACATGTATATTAGTAATAAATCTGTTACTAAAAATATATAGTATTCATAAAAAACAATTAAAAAAGAAGTATATGACTAGGACAGAGTCAACAGACAAATTGTAGGGTATGGACAAAAATACTAAATCAATATACAAGAAAATACAAGTAACTAGGAAACAATTCGATAACGCTTACAAAAATTTAAACAGAAGAATTCTGAAAACTACTGAGGCCAAAATACGAAACATAGAATCTTTATTTAAACATTATAATGACATTAGAATACTTCTAAACGACAATTTTTCAAAATTTTCTAACTCACAACAATATCAAGCTAATGTATACGTTACCAAAATACGCACTAAACTTTTATCTACAGTAGTATTTTATGACGTAAACGTAACGATACCAAACACATTGCACGAACCAGCAATAATCAATACTCCAACAGAAGACAACACTCAAGAACACGCAATGAACCAAACAGAATTCCTTAAATTGGCAACCCAAATCTTAATAGATTTCGATGGGCAAGCCCAAAATTTGAAACCATTTTTAGATTCACTCGAAATCATCAAATTAATAGTTGGTGACAATGAGGCGTTGGCCATTTCATTGATAAAAACCAAACTAAAGGGTACCGCAAGAGATTTAATTAGTACAGAATCAACTATACAACAGGTGCAAGATAGGTTAAAAATAAAATGCAAGGGAGAATCTATACCACTTCTCCAAGCAAAAATAAAAAATGTTAAACAAAATAAGAAAACCGCAAATGAATTTTGCAAAGAAGTAGAAGAGTTATCCAAACTCCTAATAACTGCTTATATAACAGACGGTCTAAGCCCAGATAAGGCTTCAGAATATGCTGCTAATGTAGCTGTCGAAGCAATGAAAACAAATGCTTCGAATCCTGAAGTAAAATTAATAATGAAGAGCGGTCAGTTCACTAATGTGAATGAAGCAATCGCAAAATTCGTGGATGCTAGCAATGACACATCTAGCCAACCTAGCTCCATAATGTTTTACAACAACAGACAAAAAGTAAACAACAATTACCGTCATAACGGACGGAATAGTCATGGCAGAAACCGAGGTCGTGGCAGAGGTAACTACCACAACAACCGGTACTCCAATACTCACTATAACAACAGAAATAACACCAATAATGGTTCTCGAAATGGTAATAACCGAACTATTCGCAACGTTAACAGCGAACAACAGCCGGAAAACTACCAAACTCCACCACGAAACACACAGTAAATAGCACAACCAGATCAGTCTATGTATTTAATTTACACCTTAATAGCTATATATCAACGCGAACAACACTTAATAATGAAGTTTCTACTTTTCTAATAGACACAGGTGCAGATATATCCGTTTTCAAAATTGGACAAGTAAATAAAAATATCCATATAGATACTTCAAAAACAATACACCTAAATGGTATTGGACAAGGAACCATAAACACCCTAGGATTATTAAACTCAGATCTTATATGTGATGATCTTCTCATTGAACACAATTTTCATGCAGTACCAGACAGCTTTCCTATTAATTGCACTGGCATAATAGGATTAGATTTTATAAAAAAATATAATTGCATTCTAGACTATCAGATAAATCAAGACTGGTTAATACTAAGACCAGATGATTATCATGAAGACATTGCCATTCCTATGCGCAATGCCCTTAAAGTTAACACACTAACAGTACCTGCACGGTCAGAAGTAATAAGATTAGTAAAAATAGAAACAGAAAATAATGAAATTTTCATTCCACACCAAGAAATACAAAATGGTGTATACATTGCCAATACAATAACTACAAAAGCACAAACATTTATCAGGATAATCAACACAACTGATAAAAATGTAACAATAGATAATGTCAACATAAAACATGAAAATATGCATGACTATGACCTAATATACAATAAATCGCAAAATTACAATAATAAAGAAAAATTAGAAAAATTAAGTAAAAATTTTCCAGAATTCGTCATGGTTAAGTTGCAAAAACTGTGCTCTAAATATATTGATATATTCGCTTTAGAAAGTGAACCAATCACTACCAACAATTTCTACAAGCAAACACTTCACATGAGTGATAATGAGCCAGTTTACATAAAAAACTATAGAATCCCACAAACCCAGAAGGAAGAAATTTCAAAACAAATAGACAAGTTAGTTAAAGATAATATAATAGAACCATCTGTATCACCTTACAATAGCCCATTACTGTTAGTACCTAAAAAATCTCTCCCAGGTACTACTCAAAAAAGATGGCGAATGGTTGTTGACTACAGAGCAATAAACAAAAAATTAATTGCGGATAAATTTCCACTACCGCGCATTGACGATATTTTAGATCAGCTCGGAAGAGCCAAATACTTTTCTTGTTTGGATTTAACGTCTGGATTTCATCAGATAGAACTTGATACTAAATCAAGGGATATTACTTCATTCACAGCGGATAACGGCACATATAGGTTCAAAAGGTTGCCGTATGGGTTAAAAATAGCACCAAATTCATTTCAAAGAATGATGACATTAGCTTTCGCAGGTTTAGCACCCGCTCAAGCATTCTTGTACATGGATGACTTAGTCGTTCTAGGTTGTTCTGAAAAACACATGTTGGAAAATCTTAAAGATGTTTTTGATATATGCAGGAAGTACAACTTAAAATTGCACCCGGACAAATGTACCTTTTTTAGTCACGAAGTGACTTACCTGGGGCATAAATGTACAGACAAAGGCATTTTGCCTGATGAAAAAAAATATAATGTCATTCAAAACTATCCAGTCCCTAAAAACGCTGATGAAGTTAAAAGATTTGTTGCATTTTGCAATTACTACAGACGTTTTATACCAAATTTTGCCGAACATTCTCGCAAACTAACAAGACTCTGTAGGAAGAATATCAATTTTGAATGGACTGACGACTGCAGTAATGCGGTCGCATACCTAAAAAACTCACTTATAAGTCCACAGATACTACAATATCCCGATTTTACAAAACAATTTTGTGTAACTACCGACGCCAGCGGATTTGCCTGTGGCGCAGTATTAAGTCAGGAATATGGCGACAAGCATCTTCCAATCGCTTACGCCTCAAGATCCTTTACTAAAGGTGAAACAAATAAATCAACAATTGAAAAGGAACTAGCAGCCATACATTGGGCAATTAAATATTTCAGGCCTTACCTATATGGTACCAAATTTTTAATTAAAACTGATCACCGCCCTCTAACATACCTATTTTCAATGAAAAACCCTTCATCAAAACTAACCCGCATAAGACTTGATCTGGAAGAGTATGATTTCGTAGTGGAGTACATATCAGGAAAAGAAAACTATGCCGCGGATGCGCTATCCCGCATAGAAATACAAGATTTACAAAAAATGTCAATAGAAGCAAGTAAAATACTTCAAGTAACAACAAGGTCAAAGACACAGAATACAAACAAATTAAATGACCAACAAAATATCGAAAAATGTCCACTTGAAAATCCCATAATATATGAAGCGCTATACAAATATGAAGTAAAAAGACATGTCGAGCTCATTTTTGATCCTCCGAATTTATTATTCAAAAAAGGAAAAAAAATTTGTAGCTCTATTAATACGACAAACCTGATTGTTCAAGAGAAAATTGACTTAGGACAATTATTTTCTAGGCTTATGATAGAAGCCGGCAATCTAGGAATCGTAAAATTACAATTGTCCTTAGGAGACAAGTTGTTTAATTATACCCGGGTAGAGAAATTTAAAGAAATGGGAAACAAAATACTAAAAGACATTACAATTGCGTTAACGCCCAAAATAACATATGTGAAAGACACAAAACAGATCAACGACATTTTACAAAAATATCACGATGATCCTACTACTGGTGGCCACCCAGGAGTCAATCGAATGATGAACAAAATAAAACAAAAATACCAATGGAAAAACATGACAAGTGACATCAGAAAACACGTAAAACGATGTTCACTTTGTAGCAAAAATAAGTCGACGAAACATAATAGAGAACCCATGATAATAACAGATACGCCAATAAAAGCTTTCGACGTAGTTCAAATAGACACAATAGGACCTTTTCCTAAATCTGAAAAAGGAAATGAATATGCAGTAACAGTACTTTGCGATTTAACTAAATATTTAGTAGCAATACCGATACACAGTAAACACGCAAATATTGTAGCAAAGGGAATATTTGATAACTTTGTTCTTACCTACGGCCCCATGAGGACGCTTGTGACGGACATGGGTACAGAGTACAAAAACAGTATACTACATGAACTTTGTAAATTGCTAAAAATTAATCATGTCACATCTACCCCTTATCACCACCAAACATTAGGTGCGGTAGAAAGAGTCCATCGAACTTTTAATGAATATGTTCGATCATACATATCAATCGAAAAGAACGATTGGGATGAATGGCTTAACTACTTCTCGTATTGTTATAATACAACACCGTCAACTGTACACGGATACTGTCCGTTTGAATTAATTTTTGGTAAAAAACCACATATGTATGAGTTCATACAACACACAACGATAACACCTTTATATAATCACGAAGCATATGAAAAGGAAGTCAAATTTCGACTTCAAGTCGCTCAACAACGAGCAAACGAACTAGTAAAGAAAGCAAAGGAAAGACAAAAACAAAATTACGACAAACATACGAACAGTCAAAAAATTGACATAGGAGACCTAGTTTTAGTTCAAGACGAAACGGGACATAAACTAGACCCAAAATATAAAGGCCCATATAAAATAATAGACATAGATAATAGAAATAACTATACTTTATCAAATAAAAACAAAAAAATAATCATACATAAAAATAGATTAAAATTAACTACTTAAGATCGATTAGTATAAGTAAAACACATATACAATATCCCAAACATATATATTTTGTAACTCTCACTTTACTTAAATAAATCAAAAAAAAATGAGAATGATCATACAAAATTACATATGCATGATCATTCTATTAAAAAGGGAGGTGTAGTAATATTAAGATACAATTGTATTAATATTAAGATACAATATTATATTATTAATTTAGTGTGGCATTAATAATGCCTAGTAGTGTATAAGAAATACGGCATGTAATATGATCAACTCTAGAGTAACGATGATCAACTCCAGAGTAATCATAAAGCCAGACAGTAACATGATCAAGTACTATGACGATCATAAAGCCTCGCTTTGCAGCGACAGCAATTTATTTATATATAAGGAAGGTCGAATGAGACCAGAGACAAGATTCGTCTACGTTGCCTGGCCATACAGGCAACATTACCGAAACGATTACGTTGCCTGGCCATACAGGCAACTCTCAAAAAGAAACCAAGATTATAATAAACCTTTAATAAACTAATAGATGTTTTTAACAATACAGTATAGATTTTCGACCAGTTAATATTTTTAGAAATATTTTTTAAATGCATTTCGCAATTTGAATATCTTCGTTACGTAATCTTAGAGAATTAGAAAATACAAAGCATATTATTGCTTTTTGTCAGATTCTTTTGGAATTTTATTTAGAAGGAAATACTTCGGTAAAGTAGTACTGCCGCATAATTTATTTATGCATTAAATGGTGTGGGAGATGCAGAGTGGAATAATTTTTATACTCTAGATGAAATCTGAGAGTATATTGTGTTTGCCTTACCATTTGTAACGCTAAGAAATAATGCTCGCACAGAGCCGCCAAGGGTACAGAAATATTTGTTGTCGCTCAAAAACCTCGATTCCGAGTGACCGTCTGTCTGTCTGTCTGTCTACAGCATAACTCTCGAAAGCTTGGAGCTATAGTGCTAAAATTTTGTGTGTGTCATTTTTAGCAAAAAAGTAACTTTAAGTTCGTGAATGGGCTACATACCCCCACTCCTTCTACCCCTCCCATACAAATTTCATGAAATTTCGAAATATTAAGAAATTGATTTTTCTTTGAAACTAGTTAAGCTATCGACTTGATATTTAGGTCAAAGTATTATGATAGATATAGATGTCATTAATACCACGGAATATTGACCCGATCCCCTTACTCCTTCTACCCCCTCCCATACAAATCGACAGTTTTGAAAAATACATATTTTCGATTTTCATTGAAACTAGTAAAGCTAAAAAGACGAAATTTTGTAATTCTACTATAATTGCAATTGATTTTAAAAATAATTACCAACTTCATCTCATTCCTTCTACCCCCTCCCATACAAATTTCACGAAATTTTGAAATTTAAATTAAATTAATTTTCTTTGAAGTTGTTAAAGCTATCACCTTGATATTTTGTATAAAGTATACAAAATGAAATAATATTAATGTGAAAAAAATTTGTTGTGATCCGTACACTCCTTCTACCCCCTCCCATACAAATGCATAATTTTTTTTAAATGCATTTTATCGATTTCCATTAAAACTAGAAAAGTACAAACTTAAAATTTTGCCAGAATTTATTTTTTCATAATTGCAATAAATGTTAAAAAAAATTATCAGCTCCGCTTCACTCCTTCTACCCCCTCCCATATAAATATCTGTATTATAAATTCAAGAAAAGCATTTTCCCTTCAAGTATATGAGCTATCGACTTTGAAATTGAATCAAAGCATGGTGAAAAGGATGATGATAAGCAGTTTCAAAATCATCTTAAGTGTTCCACTTCCTCTGCCACCTCATATACAAATGCCCCAATTTCAGAAAATCTAAGAGCAATTTCTTTAAAAATAGTGAAAACTAAAAACTTTAAATTCAGCAAAAAACATTTTGCATGCCATGCCCGGTGTCATATACGAAAAATATAAAGCTCCCCCTCTACTTCTACCACCTCCCATGCAAAAGTCTCTATTCACTATTCGGAAGAATTTGAGATGGCATATTTTCCGGTATATTAAAGTCATTTCCATCTCATCTAGAGTATCATATGATTGGGCTTTAAGCCCAATCATAATTCTGTTATGTTTTTCTTTACATTGAAAACGCAATTGCTTTTGGAATAACTTCGTTCTAAGGACCGTTTATGCACAACCAACAATAAATGGGAAAATTTTTTGCACCATTTTTGTCGATTTTCTACGCGGAAAATGACAAAACTGATTTTATAGCTTCTAAGACGGCGATTTCGCAATTTTTCTCAGCTGGCTTTTAAGTATCAACACATAATTTGGACAAAAAAATTGAATATCGAAAAAATACACTAAGGCTGTCGACTCACGATGCAAGTTAATATATATTATCTCGCTTTTCGATATTACTGGTGTCGTTATCCTATACATAATTCAGCCTACTTATATCAAAATATGAAGTTAATATATAGGTATATTAGCTTGCATCGTCTGTCGAAGGCATTAGTAGATCGACTCGACACCATGTATTAAGTATTTGCAGCCTTATGGAAGGCAAAAATTTAAAAATTAATATGAAAATTAACGTTTTCTGCGCACTCCGAATGACAGCGCGAATATCCAGCAATGCCCTACAGAAAAACCAAGTGGAATTACATAATTTCCCATCGAGGGAAAAGCATTGTTTCTTTTTTGAGAAATTATCAAAAATTAAATAAATAAATTTTTAATTTCTTATTTGGGAAAATTACAATGTAAATTATTATGAAAACAATATTATGTTCGAGGTTTTTCAACTCAATAATTATCTCAGCGAAAGTCGCAAAAGAGTAGTGCGAGTCTACAATAATCATTCCACACAAAAAAGCGAGAAGAGATGACATTAATAATTCTTCTTCTTCAATGGCGCTACAGCCCAAATCGGGCCTTGGTTCCTTAACATTTTCATCATTTATTGCGGAAGAGTTGTTAGCTCTTCGCACAACCCCCTATCTACGAATTTTTCATTTTCGTAGATTGAGGTAACCAAGGTATATTCAAGCAGGTGGTGTGCTGGAACTATGCGTCGACCGGGATTTGAACTCACGACCTTCGCATTGTAAACCAAACACGCAACCTACTAGACTACACCCTAGCTAACATATTAATTTTACAGACCAATAAGTCTGACATCCACCATATACAAGGTATTCGCTAAGTGTTTTTATAGACGTGTACAAAAGAACCTCGGTGATCAACAACCTAGAGAGCAAGCAGGCTTTCGACCCGGTTTTTCAACAATTGATCACCTACATACTAAAATTCAAGTAATCGAAAAGGTGAAAGAATATCAACTAGATATATTTATAGGGTTTATAGGTTTCCAGAAGGCATTCGATTCCGTTGAACATCCATATATTTGGCTTGCACTCAAAGAACAAGGTATTGCGGAACCGTATATTCGAGTTTTGAAGTTCATATACGAGAATAGCACAGCAAAAATAAAAACAGGACGTACTGGCGTTACTCCAAAATTGAGAAAGGTGTGAAGTAAGGTGACCCTCTCTCACCAATTTTGTTCGCAGCGGTACTAGAGATGGTATTTCGAAGGCTGAAGTGGTTCTTTGGTTTGCAGACGATATTGTCCTTATAAGCACTTCCTCACATGAACTTCAAAAAATGTTTATAGATCTAGATAGTGAATGCAAAAAAATGGCTTCCAATCGAACAAGGAGAAAATACAACTTATGACAAATACAATGGAGTCCCAGATAGCCGTTAACAATGTCCCAATAGAATACGTACAACACCTTACGTAATTAGGTCAACGAATTTCTTTTTCAAACCAAGAAGAAAAAAATATAAGCCAAAGAGTTACCAACGCATGGAAGCAGTTCTGGAATATAAAAGAATTATTAGACGCCAATTATTATTACTTATGTCTACCTACTGCCGTATCGAAAATTATGGCTAAGGTAATTCTCAATAGGATTAGTGATGTTGTGGAAGTCACCGTCGAAGTCTATCAGGCTGGATACCGTAAAGGGTCGTCTTGTACCGACCACACAAGAACCCTGCGGATAATATTGGAGCAGTCAGTCGAAATGGGTTCGCCACTACATCTCATGTTTGTGGACTTCGAGAAGGCTTTCGAGAGCGTTAAGCGAGATTACATATGGAATGCTTTGTGTAGGAGAGGTATTCCAGATAAGGTCGTAGATATGATTAAAGAATCCTGCGAAGATGCAAGGTGTCGCGTCTTGCATAGAGAAGAGCTGTCCGAGAGCTTCCCTGTGCGAACGGGTGTCAGACAAGGCTGCATATTATTACCAGCCCTGTTTCTGGTGGCAATAAATGACGTCTTGAGAGCTGCTTTGGAAGGTAGTTAAGGTAAAGGTCTTCAATGGAGACTAGTTAATATCTTAAATCACCTTGATTATGCTGATGACGTGTGTTTGCTTGCACATAACCGTTTGGACTTAGAGTCAAATGTTTGCTCATTGCATTCTAAAAGCAAAGAGGCGGGACTGAAAATAAATGTGTACATGGGTTTGAACGCAAGCACACCGATTGTTCTTAACGGACGAGCTGTGGAAGAGGTGCAAGATTTTTGCTATCTCGCAAGAATTATTAACATGGACGGTGGAGCCGAAAAGGATGTTGAGGCTCGGCTAAATAAAGCTCGTCAGGCGTCAGGGAGTGTAACGAACACCGGAGCTGTCCGATGTCGACCGATCTACCACGTCATCCGGATCATCATCCACCGGTGAGATCGGCGAGAGTCAGTCTTAAGCGAGCAAGCAACCGAGCAAGTAACTCGAGCGGAGGAGGAACATGTGCGGACAAGTGCTATCAAAAAGATTGGTGCAAGAGTGCGGAACAAAAATAAAGTGATAAATAAAAGTTGTTGTACCAAGATGCAGTGTGTGTTTTATTCCGAAGATAGCCCTTTCCGTTAACTTTCTCCGTTTCCTGAACAGGGAGGTTAAGAGGGATCTCCCTTCGCACGAAGCTGCGAGCTTTTGACGCATGCGTCAAATCCGTGTTGTTATATAGTTGTACTACTTGGAAAGTGATCGTTCGACTTACCAAGAAACCACAGACTTTCGTGAACCAATGCCTCCGACGCATTTTAGGAATATTCTGGCCAGAAGTGATCTCCAACGATGGAATAAAACAGGCCAAACTAAAATAGGTATTGAGATTCAAAGGCGGAAGTGGCAGTGGATCGGTCATACTTTGATTAAACCTGAGCGAAACATCGCCAAATAGGCTCTGGATTATAATCCTCAAGGAAGACGTCGGGCTGCTCGACCATGCTACATGTGGAGGCGAGCAGTTGAGCAGGAAGCCAGAGGAATAAATAAGTCCTGGTAACAGCTTAAGGTCGATGCTCAGGATCGCACCATGTGGAAGAGAGTTGTTTCTGTCCTATGCCCCTTTAGGGGGTCTTAACAGGAATTTGATTGATTGAATTATCCCAAGAATCAGCCAAATATCTACCATGCTGTTCTTCCAGTATTGACATACGGGCCTCAAACAAGGAGTAACTCCAAAAAAAGCATAAATAAACTAAATACTGCGCGACGTATAATGGAAAGAAAAGAAAATTATTAAAAGTTAATCGCTATCAAAGAATACGCAATACAGAGTTCAGGATCAGATTAAAGTTCATAGACGTGGAAGTGAAATTGAAGAAATTGAAATGAGCCTAGATAGAACGTATATAAAGTTAGCAGTCCGCTTGTAGCTGCCTGCAAAAAAAATCACTCGATATTTTGTTACTTATTTGTTGCTATTTTGTTACGCCAAAATAAAATTTGTATCTTCAAGGATTTCCGAGAAAATGGCGGACTGCTATCTTAAATCTAAAGTTAGCAGCCACCGCGATTGCTCATTGTCTAATTATGCTAGAGGAATGATATATGTACCAGAATTTGTTACTTTTAAAGTACTTTTAGAAAACAATAAAAAAAATTTGGCTCCGATTAATTTGACATCAGAAATTAGTACTATTAGCGATGAAAACAAAATTAACGCAAACACGTGAAATAAAGAATTTTCGTGACACGAATGCAGGTGTAATATCTTAAGTAGGTACCAAATAAATTTGTATCACTGATATTCGAGTGCAAATGTTCACAAAAGAACAAAAAACACCATTTCCGGAAATTCCTCCCACTGATGCGCCTAAAATTATGCCGTAATAAATATCATTTGAAAAAGACATAGAGACAAATGATTTTTCTTCAATTTGTGCAATGCAACAAATTCTATTTATGTTTTTTATCATGACAACAAGTGTCTTGAGTGCAAAAATTAACAAAATCCTGCAGGCAGCTGGAAGCAACAAATTAAATTTAGGTTTCCAGGACCAAATCCGTGAGAAAAATCGACTTATGCCTTTCTGCAGTAGTAAATTCCATTTTTCTTCCATTTTTGTAATGGAACAAATTCTATTTATGCTTTTCATCATAAAAACAAGTGTCCTGAGTGCAAAAATTAACAAAATCCTGCAGGCAGCTGGAAGCAACAAATTACATTTAGGTTTCCAGGACCAAATCCGTGAGAAAAATCGACTTATGCCTATCTGCAGCAGTAAATTCCATTTTTCTTCCATTTGTGGAATGCAACAAATTCTATTTATGTTTATCATCATAACAACAAGTGTCCTGAGTGCAAAAATTAACAAAATCCTGCAGGCAGCTGGAAGCAACAAATTAAATTTAGGTTTCCAGGACCAAATCCGTGTGAAAAATCGACTTATGCCTTTCTGCAGTAGTAAATTCCATTTTTCTTCCATTTTTGTAATGGAACAAATTCTATTTATGCTTTTCATCATAAAAACAAGTGTCCTGAGTGCAAAAATTAACAAAATCCTGCAGGCAGCTGGAAGCAACAAATTACATTTAGGTTTCCAGGACCAAATCCGTGAGAAAAATCGACTTATGCCTATCTGCAGCAGTAAATTCCATTTTTCTTCCATTTGTGGAATGCAACAAATTCTATTTATGTTTATCATCATAACAACAAGTGTCTTGAGTGCAAAAATTAACAAAATCCTGCAGGCAGCTGGAAGCAACAAATTAAATTTAGGTTTCCAGGACCAAATCCGTGAGAAAAATTGACTTATGCCTATCTGCAGTTGCACATTTCAATTCAAGCCTCAACTGACGAAGATGAACCATCATCGACACCACCCACGCTTCCTGAAATCAAAGCAGCCCTATGTGACCAAAAACGAAACAAAGCGCCGGGAATTGACAAAATACCAGTTGAACTTCTGAAAAACGGTGGAAACTGTGTCGCTGAAATACTGCACAGCATGATATGCAAAATTTGGACAGAGGAAATCATACCCGACGACTGGCGAAAAAGCATTATATGTCCAATTTACAAGAAAGGAGACAAACTCTGCTGTGAGAATTACAGAGGTATATCATTGTTGTGTACGTCCTGTAAAATACTGACAAAAATAATTGAACGTCGTCTTAAGCACTATACTAATCAAATAATTGGCGAATACCAAGGCGGATTCAGATCCGGATCTACAACAGACAAGATATTCTCGGTGAAACAGGTGCTTGAGAAATTCTGGGACTATAACACAGACGTGCACCAAATATTCGTAGATTTTAAGCAAGCATACGACAGTATCGATAGGAGCGTACTGTACCAAATCATGCTTGACTTTGGAATTCCTCCAAAACTAGTCCGACTAACAAGACTCACAATGACGAACACTGAATCCCAAGTGAGAGTACAAACCGATTCCACAACCAGCTTTCGAACGGAATGTGGTTTAAAGCAGGGAGATGGTCTAGCTCCTATGCTTTTCAACTTGGCACTAGAGTATGTCGTCCGAAAAATCCCAGTCGACACCAACGGGACACTACTATTCAAGTCCACCCAACTAGTAGCATACGCTGACGACATTAACATCCTAGCAAGATCCTTCCCTAGTGCTAAGGAGGTATTTGTCAATCTTGACTCCGCCGCAAAAGAAGTCGGGTTGCGCATTAATGAAAGCAAAACAAAAGTAATGATGCAAACAAGAAGGAGAACGCCAATCAGACAAAACATAACAATTGCGGAATATAATTTGGAGAGTGTGGACAACTTCATATATCTTGGGGCTAATCTAGCAAAGGACGGTAATGAAACAGACGAAATCAAACGACGGATAATACTAGCAAATAAGACGTATTATTCGGTACTTCCAATAATGAAATCCAAGAAAGTGCACAGGAACAATAAGCTGCGGATTTATAAAACTATTATACGACCTGTGCTCTGTTATGGCAGCGAGACGTGGACATTAACGCGAACTTCCGAAAAAGCAGTTAACACATTCGAAAGAAAGGTCCTCCGAAGAATTTTGGGACCTGTGAAGGAAGGAACGGAATGGCGAATAAGATACAACCATGAGTTGTATCAACTCTACGACGAGCCAGAAGCTTCAACGTTCATCAAGCTACGTAAACTGCAGTGGGCTGGCCATGTAGAGCGAATGGAAGACAGAAGAATCCCCAAACGTGCTCTTAAAGGCAAAACGAGTGGTAACCGGCCAGTAGGCAAACCACGCAAGCGATGGGAAGACTCGGTTGATGAAGACAGCAGAGCCATTTTAAAAATTAGCAGCTGGAGGACGCGGTCTTTGGATCGAGACGATTGGAGGCGACGACTTCAGGAGGCCAGGGCCCGATTTGGGCTGTCGCGCCATTGATGATGATGATCTGCAGTAGTAAATTCCCTTTTTCTTCCATTTTTGCAGGATTTTATTAATTTTTGCACTCAGGACACTTGTTGTTATGATGAAAAGCATAAATAGAATTTGTTGCATTGCACAAATGGAAGAAAAATGGAATTTTCTGCTGCAGATAGGCATAAGTCGATTTTTCTCACGGATTTGGTCCTGGAAACCTAAATTTAATTTGTTGCTTCCAGCTGCCTGCAGGATTTTGTTAATTTTTCCACTCAGGACACTTGTTGTTATGATGAAAAACATAAATAGAATTTGTTGCATTGCACAAATGGAAGAAAAATGGAATTTACTACTGCAGAAAGGCTTAAATCGATTTTTCTCACGGATTTGGTCCTGGAAACCTAAATTTAATTTGTTGCTTCCAGCTGCCTGCAGGATTTTGTTAATTTTTGCACTCAGGACACTTGTTGTTATGATGAAAAACATAAATAGAATTTGTTGCATTACAAAAATGGAAGAAAAAGGGAATTTACTACTGCAGATAGGCATAAGTCGATTTTTCTCACGGACTTGGTCCTGGAAACCTAAATTTAATTTGTTGCTTCCAGCTGCCTGCAGGATTTTGTTAATTTTTGCACTCAGGACACTTGTTGTTATGATGAAAAACATAAATAGAATTTGTTGCATTGCACAAATGGAAGCAAAATGGAATTTACTACTGCAGAAAGGCTTAAATCGATTTTTCTCACGGATTTGGTCCTGGAAACCTAAATGTAATTTTTTGCTTCCAGCTGCCTGCAGGATTTCGTTAATTTTTGCACTCAGGACACTTGTTGCCATGATAAAAAACATAAATAGAATTTGTTGCATTGCACAAATTGAAGAAAAATCATTTGTCTCTATGTCTTTTTCAAATGATATTTATTACTGCATAATTTTAGGCGCATCAGTGTGAGGAATTTCCGGAAATGGTGTTTTTTGTTCTTTTGTGTACATTTGCACTCGAATATCTCAAATTCCTGTTAAGACCCCCTATAGGGGCATAGGACAGAAACAACTCTCTTCCACAAGGCGCGATCCTGTGCATCGGCTTTAAGCTGTTGCCAGGACTTGTTTATTCCTCTGGCCTCCTGCTCAACTGCTCGCTTCCATGTGTTACATGGTCGACCAACCCGACGTCTTCCTTGAGGGTTATAATCCAGAGCCTGTTTTGCGATGTTTTGCTCTGGTTTCCTCAAAGTATGACCGATCCACTGCCACTTTCGCCGTTGAATCTCAATACCTATTTTAGTCTGGCGAGTTGTACTCCAAAGTTCGTCGTTGGAGATCACTTCTGGCCAGAATATTCCTAAAATGCGTCGGAGGCATTGGTTTACGAAAGTCTGTAGTTTCTTGGTAAGTCGAACGGTCACTTTCCACGTAGTACAACCATATAACAACACGGATTTGACGCATGCGTCAAAAACTCGCAGCTTCGTGCGAAGGGAGATCTCTCTTAACCTCCAGAAAGGGGAAAGGATACCGAAGGCCTGACGAGCTTTATTTAGCCGAGCCTCAACATCCTTTTCGGCTCCGCCGTCCATGCTGACAATGCTTCCGAGATAGCAAAAATCTTGCACCTCTTCCACATCCTGTCCATTAAGAACAATCGGTGTGCTTGCGTTCGAACCCATGTGCATGTACTTGGTTTTACGCACATTTATTTTCAGTCCCGCCTCTTTGCATTTAGAATGCAACGAGCGAACATTTGACTCTAAGTCCGAACGGGTATGTGCAAGCAAACACACGTCATCAGCATAATCAAGGTGACTTAAGATGTTAAATAGTCGCCATTGAAGACCTTTACCTTCCCCACCTTCCAGTGCAGCTTTCAAGATGTCATTTATTACCACCAGAAACAGGGCTGGTGATAATATGCAGCCTTGTCTGACACCCGTTCGCACAGGAAAGCTCTCGGACAGCTCTCCTCTATGCAAGACGCGACACCTTGCATCTTCGTAGGATTCTTTAATCATAGCTATGACCTTATTTGGAATACCTCTCCTACGCAAAGCATTCCATATGTAATCTCGCTTAACGCTGTCGAAAGCCTTCTCGAAGTCCACAAACATGAGATGTAGTGGCGAACCCAATTCGGCTGACTGCTCTAATATTATCCGTAGGGTATTTGTGTGGTCGGTACAAGACGACCCTTTACGGAATCCAGCCTGATAAACTTCGAGAGTGCTCTCGACGACATCACTAATCCTATTGAGAATTACCTTAGCCATAATTTTTGATACGGCAGTAAGTAGACATATACCACGCCAATTGCCACAATCCCGAAGGTCGCCCTTCTTCGGAATTTTCACAATGACGCCCTCCTTCCATTCAGTCGGATATCTTCCATCATTCCACACCTTAGTGAAGAGTGGGAGGAGTATATCGGCTGTTATTTCCGGGTCCGCTTTGAGGAGTTCGGTTGGTAGTCCGTCTATACCTGGAGCTTTCCTTCCCGCCATTGACCGAATGGCGGAAACTATCTCTTCCTTATCTGGGGGATCGTCCCTAATAGAGGATTGTTGCGGTTGGATGTTTGGAAGTTGTTCTGTTTCCGGAATATCTTCATCTGACAAGATGTTTAAAATATCAGAGAAGTATTCCTTCCATCGTCGCAACTGGTGTTCACTCATATTAAGGAGAGTTCCGTTGACATCTCTCACCAGGTGGTTGGCGGTGAAATTCCTGTTCGTCAACTGTTTCATGATTTTGAATAGTGAACCCATATCCCCAAGGTGAGCCGCAGATTCTGCCTTGTTTGCCAGATCTTCAATGGCCTTTCTCTTGTCGCGTCTAACAGCCTTTTTAAGCTGTATATGAGCATCGCGGTAGTTCTGCCTCAAGTCGGGCGTTCGTTGGTTGACATCGGGTTGAGAGATGATTGCCAATTTGGCTTTTTTCCGATTGTCAACCTTGTCCCATGTGTCTTGCGACATCCAGGGTTTCTCACCGCTTTGCGCATATCCCACAGATTCTTCAGCACTAGTTAGAAAAGTGTTTCTGGTTGCCTCCCAATTGGCGTCCAGTGTGCGCATTTCATGTTCACCCAATGTGGATGACTTTTCGCGTAGAATGGTGGTGTATTCGAGTTTTTTGTTGGGATCTCTGAGTTTATCCACATTAAGCTTGCGCTTCATTTGAAGAATTTGTGGTCGTCGGATAGCTGCTGTACACAATCTCAAGCAGGCAACCATCAAGTGGTGATCGCTCCCCACGTCAGCTCCACGTTTCGCTCGCACATCGAGGAGACATCTTCTCCATCGGCGACTTATAGCCAAATGGTCGATCTGGTTCTGAATATCAGTGATACAAATTTATTTGGTACCTACTTAAGATATTACACCTGCATTCGTGTCACGTAAATCGTTTAGTTCACGTATTTGCGTTAATTTCGTTTTCATCGCTAATAGTACTAATTTCTGTTGTCAAATTAATCGGAGCAAAATTTTTTTTATTGTTTTCTAAAAGTACTTTAAAAGTAACAAATTCTGGTACATATATCATTCCTCTAGCATAATTAGACAATGAGCAATCGCGGTGGCTGCTAACTTTAGATTTAAGATAGCAGTCCGCCATTTTCTCGGAAATCCTTGAAGATACAAATTTTATTTTGGCGTGACAAAATAGCAACAAATAAGTAACAAAATATCGAGTTATTTTTTTTGCAGGCAGCTACAAGCGGACTGCTAACTTTATATACGTCTAGATAGACCATGTAATACGACTTAACGACAACAGACGAACGCGACTCTCAACTGAATGGATCCCTATGGACTTTAAAAGAAAAACGGGAAGGTAGATCAAGCGCTGGAGAGACGGTACACAGCAACATAAAACTAACTGTCGCACAAAATCACACAACATCAACAATATGTTATTTTTTGTGTTGATTATCATTTTTGAGTTAAATTTCATTTTAAATGATATTTTTGTAAATCTCATAAATCGAAAATAACACAATTCTTGTTTGTAATACTTAATTAACAAAAATTATGAAAATACTTCTTAATCACAGTTTATTTCATGCACTGAAACTTAGGCCTTAATTTACAGAAAAAAGTTAAATTTCGTACAAAATTCAGTATTTGGTATGATAGCCCTTTGTATTTATTACATCTTTAAGTTTCTTTGGCATAGAATCCACAAGTTTTTGGGTAGTTTCTGGTGTAATTTTCGTCCACTCCTCCAAAATAGTTTTTTTGTCGCCTTGATTTTTGTTCGTCAGACGAATTGAAAATTTTGTTTGGCGCGCTTCTGCCCTTATTTTGAATACGATTTTCATGCACGAAGCGTTCAATGATACTCTGCACTGTGGTGGGACTCAAATCAACAAATTGAGCAATTTTCCGCTGGGATAGCCCGTTCTTGAAATGACTTATCACTAATTCTTGCTGCTCAATTGTCGTGCGATGACCCATTTTTTCAAAAAGCACTTCTTGTCCTTTACACGTGAAATATCACACTAAACATTGACTACAGCTAGTTGCCAAGTAAAGAAAAAGAAAGTCCCGTTATACAGCGCGACACGATCGGACAGAAGTGGAGACAAGTATCTGCATGAAATAAACTGTGGCCTGCGTTTCTGCTGCACCATCGGTCTTTTCAGCCTTAAGAGTGTCAGAATTTATTTTTGTAAACTTTTTTTTATTTATTGTAATCAATAAGCATGTTTTTCTATATCTACAGTGGCTCACAGCTTATTTCAACCAGTACGTAAAAAAATCTTTAAATGCCTATAAAAACTAAACTAAAGAAGATATCAACAGTATTTAAACGCAGGTTATTAGTCTAATGTTTAAACTAATCAAATATGGCTTAAGTTATTTTTCTATATTTTTTAATATTCTTAAACAATTATAAACGAAAAATGTAACTAAAAACAATGTCACAGCTTATTTCAACCAATCAACAAATTCAATGCTTAAATTAAGTTGAAAGGCACAAAAAAAATTTCAATATTTAGTATTACCACCCTTCTGGTCATCAACCATTTTTAGCCTGTTAGGCATTGAATCGATCAGTTTTTGTGTCACTTCTGGAGTAAGCTCGGCTCATTCCTCAACCAATGCAGTTTTGAGATCGTTTTTGTTGGATTTTTTCCGTTTTCGGATGTTTGTATCCAAAATGGCCCACAAATTTTTGATGATGTTAATGTCGGGTGACTGTGCTGGTGGTTGCATAACATGCGTTCAGTTTCAAATCAGTCATGTCTATACAATACCCGACTTATGCTTCGGTTCATTGTCTTGATAAAATCTTAAATAATCGCGAATGCCCAGTTTCTCCGAACTTTCACGCAAATTGGACTTCAAAATTTCGAGATAATGAGACTTATCCATTGTAGTCTCGATAAATTGCAAATTGTCAACTCCTGCTGCGGACATATAGGCCCACACAATAACGCTACCACCTCCGTTTTGACTGTAGCTTTAAAATTTTTGTTTTGCAATTCTGTATTTGGCTTACGCCAAACATATGAGGCTCCATCAGAGTCAAAAATATTAAATTTCGAATTATCAGCGAATATAACGGTATTCAAAAATCCAGAATTCTTATCCAAATGTTCCTTGGCAATTTTTAAACGGCTCTTCTGATTTTTGGCGTTTATAAACGGCTTCTTACGCGCTATTCTACCATTGAACTCATGCTCTCGCAGCACACGGCGAATAGTTTCCGAGTGGCATGACTTGTCCAACTCATCTTCCACTTTACTGGCAATTTTTGGAGCCAATAGTCTTGGGTTTTCCCGGATTTTCCGGACAATATAGAGCTCGTCCTTTGGATTGAAAATTTTTATGGGGGCATTTCTCCCATTATGGTGCGTTCTATTTTCGCGGACAAATCGGTATATGATGTTCTGCACTGTAGATTCACTTAGTCCAACCATCTCATCAATTTTCCTGCGCGAATGGCCACTTTTAAAATGACTGAGAACAAGTTCTCGCTGATCAATTGTAGTACGTGGTCCCATTTTGCAAAATTAATTTTTCTGCACGATCTTCTCAAAGAATTCAGCAAGCCTGAACTTGAACACATAACGAATATAATGACTAAAACAGATAAAAATCAAATAACCGCCACATTGCAAAATAACGGATCATTGCACACCTGCAAAGTATTTGGTTGAAATAAGCTGTGGCATTGTTTTTAGTTACTTTTTTCGTTTATAATTCTTTTAGAATATTCAAAAAATTTAGAAAAATAAATGAAGTCATATTTGATTAGTTTAAACATTAGACTAATAACCTGCGTTTAAATAATGTTGATATCTTCTTTAGTTTAGTTTTTATAGGCATTTAGAGATTTTTTTACGTACTGGTTGAAATAAGCTGTGAGCCACTGTACATTCCAAAATTTTTTTTCATGATTTTCTAATTAGTTTTTAAGATACAGTGTTCTATCGTTTAAAAATAGTACTGCACGAAATAAGCTGTGAGCCACAGTATATTGAATTATAACTGGGTGAATAAAGCTTAAAATAAATTAAAATTAAAATTTCATATTCAACTACGGCTACGCATAGACCTAGGTTGGGGCGGGCTCATAAATTTGCATCCTAACAAATCATTATGTATCAATGCAATAAATATAAAATGTTAATGTTAAATCTAGCATTCAAAATGGTGAAATAACCACAATAAAACTAAATTTTATTGATTGATAGATCAGACCGTACGGTTATTTTATAACGTCAACAGTTCTATCGTTGCGATTTTTATTTCAAGAACATTTATCTGCTGAACAGATTTAAAAGCGGTACTGGTGAAAATACCAAAGGAAGTAGGGGTTCAAAAGGTTATACTTGCCTCGGTCTACTTTCCTAGATGCTAGATGCTCCATCTCAAGGCGTCATGGAACTTGTGGAATACAGCAGAATCCACAAAATACCAGTCATTCTGGGCTGCGACGTTAACGCGCACCACACTATTTAGGGAAGTAGTAATATCAACAAAAGAGGTGAGTCACTTTTGGTGTACCTTACTATTAACAACCAAGATATAATTAATAAAGGCAACACATCGATCGTCATAAATTCAGCTAGACAGGAAGTACTTGATTTTACTATAACAAACAAGTTAACAAGTGCAAAAATTGGCACGTATCAAAAGAAGCTTCATTATCAGATCCCAGGCGTATATGTTTTTATATTAAGACTTCATTTGGCTATATTGGAGAACACAGAAACTCTAAACGTACCAACTGGAATCTTTACCAGTCAATACTGAAGTACGAACGAGTAGGTATCGAAGAGAAATAAATAAGCAGACCATCCTGCATTGATCAAATCACGAACAAACTCGTAAACAATATCATTAATGCGTACGAACAAAGTTGTCCTGTTCTATATAAAAAAGGGCTTAACAAACACTTTGGTGGAACGACGAACTAGCGGCAAAACGCAAACAAACTAGGAAATTGTTCAATAGAATAAAAACCTTTTGGAAACTGGGACGAATACAGAGAGTTCCTTACTGAATATGACAAGAAGAAGATTTTGTAAAGAGATAGATGATCCCTCAACGGCCTCAAGACTCCAAAAGTTGTTATCAAAAGACACCCCGATAGGTATCGGACTATTAGAGAGACCGGATGGGTCCTCAACTAAAAGCACCATGGAAACTCTTGAAGTGTTATTGCCAACACATTACCCAGGCTGCAAGATAACTAACAACAATGAAGATTTAAAGGCAGACTAAAGCACGTATCGTCAAACTCCGTTCAGCAAAAGCATTGCTGGTAAAATTCTCACTCCGGAAAAGATCAGGTTGGCGGTCAACACCTTTCAGCCGGAGTAGATAAAATATTCCCCGCGTTACTGCAGAAGGGGTTAGAGTTCCTTATACCAATAATTATAAGGATCTTTAAAGCAATTTTTGTATGGGGATACATCCCAAAACTCTGGATGAAAGCGAGGGTGATATTCGTACCGAAGGCTGGGAATCGTCCCTTTCATCTGCCGAAGTCATGTCGCTCTATAAGCCTTATTTCCTTCTTCATCAAGACGAAGGAGAAGTTAGTGGACATTCACATAACAGGGACTAACAAGGCCTGTCTTAATAATAATCAACATGCCTACCAAAAAGGCAAATCAACAGAGTCAGCCCTTCATGGTTTGGTAAGACAAATCGAAAAGGCAAAAGACTATAAAGAAATTGCCTTTTACGCATTCCTAGATATAGAAGGATATAGGATATAGAAGGAACATTTGCCAATATTCCCCACGAAGCCATAATAGTGGCAGCTAGGAGAAAGGGTTTGGAAACGGCCACGATAAAATGGAGACACGCCCTGCTAAAGAGTCGAATGACAACCACGGATCTGGGTGAGGGCACATGGACTGCACAGACCTATAGGCGCTGTTCCCAAGGAGGGGTACTATCTCCACTTCTTTAGTCAATTGGATCGTCTAACAGAACAAGAATACGAGGCAATAGGATATGCCGATGACCTCGCCATTATCATTAGAAGCAAATATGATTCAATAATATCGGAAAGGATACAATCAGCCTTAGAGGTAATATTGAACGGGTGTCAGTCTAAGAACTTGAACATCAACCCAAGTAAGACTGAGATAGTACCATTTACAAATAGAATGAAAATCCACATCATACTTCCTTCAATAAATGGAACACCTATACCTTTTTCAGATGTGGTAAAATATCTAGGTATTATACTGGATAGCAAACTCAACTGGAACAAACAAATAGAATGGACTCGTGCCAAAGGCATTTTGGGCCTACAAAAGCTTATTTGGAAGAAAATGGGAACTACAGCCCAATACGATCTACTGGCACTACAGAACAATCATCCTCCCAATATTCACATACGGATCAACGATATGATGAAATAAAATTTTACAACAAAAGCATAGCTTACGCTACAAAAAATCCAAAGGCCAGCTTGTCTTGGTATCACATTAGCAATAAAAACCTGTCCTACGGCTACGGATATCAAAGGAGTGTTACAGATACAGATTGAAAACAATTACAAATCAGGAGATTTTAGAGGTCACCTCAAAAACCTAAAAGACTCAAAGGTAGAGGTTAAAACCTCCACACTATCGGACGCTATGCGGACAAAATTCAACTTTGAAACTCCCTTCGAAGTTATAATCAGAGAGCGCAAGGACTAGCCAACTATCTGGCATACAGATGGCTCGCGCACCTCTGAAGAGACTGGAGCCGGAGTTAAAGGTCCTAACTTCTCGATTGCAAAGCCACTCGGTAAAGAATCCACAATCTTCCAGGCTGAACTAATTGAAATGGAGCTATGCATCCAAGAGAATATAAGCTCATCGCAACAAATCTATTTATATTCTGTCGATAGTCAGACGGTTCTCAAAGCCCTAGCATCCAATAAACACGGATCGAGGTTAATTTCAGACTACCATCCTAAGACTAACATCCTGGGAACAAGGAACGATGTAACCTTAATGTGGGTACCAGGACACATGGGAATTGAGGGAAATGAAGAGGCTGATCACCTTGCTGAACAAAGTTTTATTGATCCAGAGCCATTCTGAGGAAAATCAAAAGGGTACTCCTACCCCACACTTAGAAAGTGCATTGAACAATAGCATAAATCTGCTGGAATAGAGTTCCAGGCTTATCAATCTCAAAAAAAATAATTCTACTGTCAACGCACACATACAAAGAAGATCATCATTTACTATTTCGCCAATGAGCAGTTCACGTCAGTCAACACCGTGAAAAACACTGCCAGAGATACGTCCTCTTCAAATTCCGCCAAGGAACTGTCGGTGCTGCCGGGGACATTCAAGAAATGTTCTCACAGGTACACATACGGGAGGCAGATCAGAACGCGCAAAGTTTTCTGTGGAGAGATGGAGACACGGATCAGCCCATAAGCCATGACGTCGATGATATTCGGAGCAATTTGTTCGTCATGTTGCGCTGAATTTATAAAGCACAAAAACGCTAGCGATTTCAAAAACAGCATGCCTAGAGGAGCCGCCGCCATCATTGAGAAAACATACGTTGAAAATTTTGTCATCAGTTTCGTTAACGAAAAGGAAGCCGAGGAAGTAACATTAGAACCCATTGAAATCAAGGCTCAAGCCGGATTTAAGCTTCGCAGTTTCGTGTCCAATCGCAAGGAATTGCAAACAAAATTAAACGGGAGTCAGTCTGTCAACACTAAGACGTTGACGTTCCATGGAAACATGGAACGTAAGCCACAGACCGATAAGGTGCTAGGTCTATTCTGGAACGTGGAGAATGACACTTTGGAGTTTCACTTTAAATTCGACAAGGTGCCACGTCAGGTCTTGGATTTGCAGCGTTCACCGACCAAGAGGGGAATGCTTGGAGTAGTCATGACCATTTACGACCTCTTTGGTCTGCTCGCTAACCACTCCATATTTGCAAAAATACTTCTTCAAGCCACATGAAAGCTGAGGGTTGGATGGGACGATCCTTTGCCACACAAACTATTCACTCAATGTAGTAATTGGTGGCGAGAATTTCGGGAAGTGAAAGAGTTCTCAACGGCCAGATGTTATGCGCCTTTCCTGCCAGTCGCCGAAGATGTCCAGCTCCATATTTTTGTGGATGCCAGCTCCAGCGCCGCGGTCACATACCTTAGAGTAAAGAAGCAAAGTGAAATTCGAGTCGCTCTAGTTGCCGCTAAATCCAGATGTGCACCGTCTAAAGAAATGGCAGTACCTTGTCTAGAACTATAGGCCGCTGTCCTGGGTTGTCGCATAAGTGAATCAATCCGTCAAAGCCTCGAGTATAAGATTCACCGTGTTGTGTTCTGGAGTGGCTTGTTGTATCGCAGAAATTTTGTCCGTGTCGACACCAAAGCAATGGCATTGGTTACCAACGAGTCTAAATGTGGCTGACAAAGTGACGAGAGCCAAATTGCCGAGGTCAGGGGAATCTTCGTGATGCATTCGTAGTTTGGAGTTCTTGTACCAAGAGGAAGGTTTTTGGCATCAAGAAGCTTGTCGGATTGAGCCAGGCCATGGGCCGGCCGAGGAAGAAGTGATCAGACGAGTGTTGTTGGTGAAAGGTGAGCATATCTTCCCTGTCAAGTACGAGAATTATTCAACATTTTCGTAATTACTGCGCTGCATCGCATGGGTTCTACGCTTTGTGAAGAGTTGCCGATTACCACAGGCCGATCGTCAGAAGGAGGAACTTATGGCCGCAGAAATGTCCAAAGCCGAAATTACCATATGCCGACAAATTCAAAGAGAGGAGTTTGCTCGTGACTTCGATCACTTACGTCGTACGGGAGGTGTCTCAAAGGATAGCAGCCTGCACAAGCTCACTCCATATATTGCCGAAGACGACATTCTGAGAGTTAATGGTCGAATTGACGCAGTCTACTGATTACCGATAACGGCTCGTCAGCCAGTCAAGGAACATTGCGTAACGCATCTTATCGTCGAGAGTCATCATCAGAAACGTCATCAACTAAATTATCAACTGGGTATTAATGAAGTACGCCAAAGTTTCTGGCTACCAAATTTACGATCAGCACTAAAGGCCGTTAAACGAAGATGTCCATCGTGCATAGGCCATAGCGCCAAGCCATCCGTGTTGTTAATGGGACAATTACCATTAGATCGCCTTACGCCATACGTACGCCCTTTTAGTTATACTAGGGTGGATTACTGCGGTCCGTTCTTCGTCACCACTGGTCGCCGACGGGAGAAGATATGGAGAGAGTCGCCTTTTGACAGATTTACCGATTTATCCTGATGAAGAGGAACCGTTGACGCCAAACCATTTCCTACGCGGATGTCGTAATTCGACTCAGATGCCTGCTCAGGACTGAGAATGTTTGTCTGCGGAAACAGTGGAGAATAGCGCAAAACCTTAAGGACCGAATCTGGAAGAGATGGGCTATGGAATATCTTCCACAGCTACTACGTCGATCAAAATGGACTGAAAGAGATAATCCGCTTACACCTGGCCAACTGGTTATTCTCTGTGATTCCAACATGCCACGTAGTCAGTGGACGAAGGGCATCATCACGGACGTCTACCCTGCCAAGGATGGCTAGTTCCCATCGACCAGCATCAAAGCTGGCCGCTTTGGTGTTTGAAGCTGAATGCTCTAGTAGGCAAGGATCCACGGGGGGTGGGATGTCGACGCACACATACAAAGAAGAGGTCCATCACTCACCATTTTGTCAACGTGCAGTTCACGTCAGTCAGCAGTCGGGTCAACACCGTGAAAAACACAGCCAGAGATAAGCCATTTATAACGCAAATAAAGACTAGTTTATAATGCACAGTGTTTGTTTTCGTTTGCCCTATTACCGTCCAGGTCTTGACACCTACCACAAAAAAAAAACAAAGTGGAGGATATTCTAAGATTCAGCAAGAATGATATTAGTACTCTAATCGGCCTAATGACGGGGCATAGTGGAGTAAACCACCACCTCAAAAATATGGGTCTAGCTGAAACCGACATCTGCCGCCTCTCTCTCAAAGAATCAGAAACGACAGAACACATCCTATGTCACTGTGAAGCAGTAGCTAGGAAAAGACACAATCTTCTCGGAAAGGTTTCCTTTCTACCAAAGAACTAGCCAACATGGCTCCCTTAAAAATACTTTGAATATCCAAAGCTATTGAGTTATGGTAGGGTAAAGTGACAATAAGCGCACAATAGGCCGAAAAGGTCGCAGTGCTCTCACGCGTTCTCCAAATTAAAAATAAACATAACAGGGCTACGATTGCGCGTAAAACGATATCTTACGATACTCTAGATGGAATAGAATTTTTTATGATCCCAAGAAACTTTGTATGGGGAGTGTTAGAATGGGTGCTAGCATTGAACTAATGTTTTCCCCATCATGCTAAAGTTTAAAGTTGCTGTAAAAATTGTTTTATCTAAAATGCTTACTCCAAAAATTGAATAGGAACTGAGAAAATTAGTGTGTTATGTTTTGTGAAAATGTGCAGTTTGTATGGGAGGTGGTAGAAAGAGTGGGGGATTTTAGTGAATTTTTCAGAAATAACTAAGAATATCATAAAATTGATATCTCTTAAATTTTAGACTAGTAACATTCATACTTTTCAAGAAAATAGATTTTTTGTGAAGTTGTGAAACTGTGTGATATTGTATGGGAGGGGGTAGAAGCAGTGAAGCTAATCAATTATTCTTTTCTGATCTTAGTGATAATGTTAATTAAGTATTTATTGCAAAATGTGACCTCGATAAATGTTATATGTTCTGAGAAAATCGGCTTAGAGCATTTCATGAAAAAGTGTAGTTTGTATGGGAGGTGGTGGAAGGAGAGAGAGGACGCCAATAATTTTTATATCGTAGATTGAAATTATTATGAAAGTAATATATCTCAAAATTCAGACTAATAACTTTTATACTTTTCGAGCAAATCCATTTATTGTCGAATTGCGAAATTGTGTCATTTTGTATGGGAGGGGGTAGAAGGGGTGAAGCTAATCGTCTAATTTTTTTTGGCCTTACTAACGATTTGAAATAAATATTTGGTGCACAATTTCAGCCCGCTAAATTTTATACGCACTGAGTAAATTGGCTTAGAGTAATTCATGATAAGTTCAGTTTTACTTTATTATTTTAGTAATAAAATATTGTGATCGACACAGAAAAAAAAAAAATTTGCTACCCTGAAATTTTGTTTTTTCGCGTTTCATGACTAAATTAGCCTAAAAAAGCAAAAAAAAAAAAAATCCGTCCCGCCGTACGCCGTACGCCGTACATATGGACTCGTACCTCCAAGACCGTTAAAGGTAGAATGTTGATTTTTGGGTAGGTTATTAACTTGGTAAGTGAGCTCCATTATCCAAATTTTGGGGAGTGTGGGGTGGAAGGGGGAGGCGGGGGGATGGAAAAAATATACACTTGCTAATATCTTCACCACGAATGGAGATAGAAAGATGAAAATCAACACACATATAGAGGGGTTTGTGGGACAACTTTTAAAAATAATTTAATTTTTGTATCCATTGGCGTCCGTAAAGGGGGGGCTAAAAACAAATTGTCGGCCGAATCTTTTTTTGAAATGGTTATATCTTCGAAACTACTTATCATAAAAAATTCATATTTTGGGACAATTAAGATGGCGTATAGATCCATCAGAATCAGCTTAGAAATAGGCTTATTATTGTAAGGGGAAGAAGGGTCGGGGGGGTGCAAGGAAAAACACTTAAGAATTAATATCTCAACTATCTCTTAAGCTATGATTTTGAAATTTAAAACATATACTAAGCTATACTAGCGAAATACAAAAAAAATATAAAATTTGGTCATAATAGTAGTGGGGTGAAATGGGGAGCATTTGAAAAATGGTGCACTTTTCAAAATTAGAAATCATTATATCTCAAAATTGAGTACAGATATCGAATTGAAAATTCGTCAGATTATAGAACTACATAATTTATAATTTTGATAAAAATTTTAAGTTAGGGGGTGTAAAGGGAGGGAGGTGGTAAGCAAAAATGTCGAAAATTTTGAGTGAATTTTTTAGGACTCTGCTCAAAGATAGAAACTTTAAATTTTGCATTTTTATCCAATGCCGCAAGGGGGTAGTTGTAGTATGAGGTTTTACCAATTCCTGCAACTATCTTTGGAGTTAGCGACTCCACGGACCTGAGCTAACTATCCCCCTCTGGGATGGGGGCTGTAGAATTCACCCACAGCCAGTCCTGCTTGCCCTAAAAATGGCAAATGGACACTCACTGGATCATGGGCTTATCACCCGTGATCTTAAGACCTAAATGATACGAGAAACGGATACATCGCCTCGGATACGGACTGATCCTACGGTAACGACTTTTGGCATTCGAAAACGGACTATGATTGGCTTCTGGAATGTTCGAACATTGAATGACGGGGGAAGAGCTGGGGTTACTCGGTCCTTGCACCGCCAATCAGTGATCGACCGTGAAATGGAGCACTATAACATCCAAATCTTGGGCTTGAGCGAGGTCAGGTGGACAGGATCAGGAGAAGAACGAACCCCTAGCGGAAACACTATTCTGTACATTGGCCCTGAAAGTGAAGCCAGAAATGGCGTGGCGTTCGTCCTTACGCCGAGAGCGAGAAACAGTCTCATTAGCTGGGAACCAATCTCGGATAGGATTATCGTCGTCAGGCTCAGGACCAGTGTCAGAAACGTCACAATTCTGCAGTGCTACGCATCAACTAATACCGCAACATCTGGTGACAAAGAGGAGTTTTATAGCCAACTGAGTGCCACCTTCGAACGTGTTCCAAGAGGTGATATTATTATCATCTCGGGAGATATGAACGCCCAGGTTGGATCAGACAACACTGGACTAGAACACGTCATGGGGAGGCATGGTGACCCTTGGGTCGACGCTTCACGACCTTGGATTAAGAGACCCGAAAACGGCGAATTATTTGTGGAGTTCTGTAGTACTCGGCAAATGGTCATCGGAGGGACCCTTTTTCCACACAAGAGTCATCATAAAACATCTTGGGTTTCCCCTGATGGTGTTACTCAGAACCAGATCGACCATTTGGCTATAAGTCGCCGATGGAGAAGATGTCTCCTCGATGTGCGAGCGAAACGTGGAGCTGACGTGGGGAGCGATCACCACTTGATGGTTGCCTGCTTGAGATTGTGTACAGCAGCTATCCGACGACCACAAATTCTTCAAATGAAGCGCAAGCTTAATGTGGATAAACTCATAGATCCCAACAAAAAACGCGAATACACCACCATTCTACGCGAAAAGTCATCCACATTGGGTGAACATGAAATGCGCACACTGGACGCTAATTGGGAGGCAACCAGAAACACTTTTCTAACTAGTGCTGAAGAATCTGTGGGATATGTGCAAAGCGGTGAGAAACCCTGGATGTCACAAGACACATGGGACAAGGTTGGCAATCGGAAAAAAGCCAAATTGGCAATCATCTCTCAACCAGATGTCAACCAACGAACGCCCGACTTGAGGCAGAACTACCGCGATGCTCATATACAGCTTAAAAAGGCTGTTAGACGCGACAAGAGAAAGGCCATTGAAGATCTGGCAAACAAGGCAGAATCTGCGGCTTACCTTGGGGATATGGGTTCACTTTTCAAAATCATGAAACAGTTGACGAACAGGAATTTCATCGCCAACCACCTGGTGAGAGATGTCAACGGAACTCTCCTTAATATGAGTGAACACCAGTTGCGACGATGGAAGGAATACTTCTCTGATATTTTAAACATCTTATCAGATGAAGATATTCCGGAAACAGAACAACTTCCAAACATCCAACCGCAACAATCCTCTATTAGGGACGATCCCCCAGATAAGGAAGAGATAGTTTCCGCCATTCGGTCAATGGCGGGAAGGAAAGCTCCAGGTATAGACGGACTACCAACCGAACTCCTCAAAGCGGACCCGGAAGTAACAGCCGATATACTCCTCCCACTCTTCACTAAGGTGTGGAATGAGGGAAGATATCCGACTGAATGGAAGGAGGGCGTCATTGTGAAAATTCCGAAGAAGGGCGACCTTCGGGATTGTGGCAATTGGCGTGGTATATGTCTACTTACTGCCGTATCAAAAATTATGGCTAAGGTAATTCTCAATAGGATTAGTGATGTCGTCGAGAGCACTCTCGAAGTTTATCAGGCTGGATTCCGTAAAGGGTCGTCTTGTACCGACCACACAAATACCCTACGGATAATATTAGAGCAGTCAGCCGAAATGGGTTCGCCACTACATCTCATGTTTGTGGACTTCGAGAAGGCTTTCGACAGCGTTAAGCGAGATTACATATGGAATGCTTTGCGTAGGAGAGGTATTCCAGATAAGGTCATAGCTATGATTAAAGAATCCTACGAAGATGCAAGGTGTCGTGTCTTGCATAGAGGAGAGCTGTCCGAGAGCTTTCCTGTGCGAACGGGTGTCAGACAAGGCTGCATATTATCACCAGCCCTGTTTCTGGTGGTAATAAATGACATCTTAAAAGCTGCACTGGAAGGTGGGGAAGGTAAAGGTCTTCACTGGAGACTATTTAACATCTTAAGTCACCTTGATTATGCTGATGACGTGTGTTTGCTTGCACATACCCGTTCGGACTTAGAGTCAAATGTTTGCTCGTTGCATTCTAAATGCAAAGAGGCGGGACTGAAAATAAATGTGCGTAAAACCAAGTACATGCACATGGGTTCGAACGCAAGCACACCGATTGTTCTTAATGGACAGGATGTGGAAGAGGTGCAAGATTTTTGCTATCTCGGAAGCATTGTCAGCATGGACGGCGGAGCCGAAAAGGATGTTGAGGCTCGGCTAAATAAAGCCCGTCAGGCCTTCGGTATCCTTTCCCCTTTCTGGAGGTTAAGAGAGATCTCCCTTCGCACGAAGCTGCGAGTTTTTGACGCATGCGTCAAATCCGTGTTGTTATATGGTTGTACTACGTGGAAAGTGACCGTTCGACTTACCAAGAAACTACAGACTTTCGTAAACCAATGCCTCCGGCGCATTTTAGGAATATTCTGGCCAGAAGTAATCTCCAACGACGAACTTTGGAGTACAACTCGCCAGACTAAAATAGGTATTGAGATTCAACGGCGAAAGTGGCAGTGGATCGGTCATACTTTGAGGAAACCAGAGCAAAACATAGCAAAACAGGCTCTGGATTATAACCCTCAAGGAAGACGTCGGGTTGGTCGACCATGTAACACATGGAAGCGAGCAGTTGAGCAGGAGGCCAGAGGAATAAACAAGTCCTGGCAACAGCTTAAAGCCGATGCTCAGGACCGCGCCTTGTGGAAGAGAGTTGTTTCTGTCCTATGCCCCTATAGGGGGTCTTAACAGGAATTTGATTGATTGATTGACACTACAAGAGAAAGGGAATAAAATTGCGTCACAAATTTTACGATTCCCCTACCTCCTCTACTCCTTCCCATACAAATGTTTGGTTTCGTGAATGTAAAATGCACCGAATCCTATGAAAATTCTATGCAACTTCGTCTATGAAACACATTCTATACAGAGGATATTGGACGCGATTCAAGCAATTAATTAAAAAGCTATTAACATCCACCCACCCTTACTCCTCCTCCTCCCCTCATAAAAACCCAAACTTGCAGAAACGAATGAAATATTGTTAAATTGACAACAGCCCTGCCCAAGAACTCCCTTTCACTTAGCCTTCCCTAACCACTCTAACCTGCATATTGACTTTCCACACATCCGCAACTTGTCCCAAGAATAATAAAGTTTCGCCCGACTTGTTGGCAGTTTATTTATGGGAGGTGGTAGAAGGAGGAGGAGGACACGCATAATTTTTATACGGTAGAATGATATTGTCATAAAATTAATATATTCCAAATTTCATGCCAATAACTCTTATAGTTTTCGAGCAAATCCGTTTATTGTGAAATTGCGCAGTTGTGTCATTTTGTATGGGAGGGGGTAGAAGGGGTGGAGCGATTTGGTCCGTTCACGAACTTGTCCTTACTTTTTTGTCAAAAATGACGTATACAAAATTTGAACTTTCTAGATCAACGGGTTCTCAAGCTAGATAGGACACGGACGGACAGACAGACGGACGAAACGGACGGACGGACGGACGGACATCCGGTTTTGAGATTTTTGAGTGATTATATGAACTTCTGTATCATTAATTTTTTTCTCCGAGCCTTATTTCTTAGCGTTACAAACTTTGTGGCAAACTTATAATACTCATAGATTTCATCTAGAGTATGAATATCTAAAGTTATTTAAATGATTTTTTTTAAATGATGCAATTTGCAGAAATATTATTATATTAATGACTAGCAAACGCCCGCGACTTCGTCCCCATAAAAATCGCAATAATAAGCAGTTTTTGAGAATGTAGTTAGTAATACATTATGTGGGATATATAATCTGCTTACTTTAATGGCTCTTTGAACACAATGTTTTGTATTTTGTTGGAATCAGAACCATAAATTAAGCTTGAAAACGTAACAGGAGTACGATTGTGCGAAGAACCTAATCATACGATAATATAGATGAAATCGAAATTTTTATGATATTGTTATAGATCTGGCAACCACGCAATATTGATCCCGAAAGTGCCAGAACTATATAGAACGGTTCTCCAATATGTAAAAAGCTATAACCCAGACATCTAGAACATTCTAGTTGGGACACACACCCACCCGACAAATACACCCTACAGAACCGTATACTCCAAAATGTAGGATCTAGAATAGTCGAGACATACACCCGAAAACATCCACGACAGAAGCTTCCAGAACAGGGGAAATGGTATAAAACCACGGTAGCTCTCAGCGAGCAGCCAGTCATTTTAAAGATCGAGACGCGAAGCAGTGGAAGCGATATAGCAATACGCGGCGGTAGTGCCAGATAGGCGAATTAAGTAAAAGTGTGAACTAGTTAAAGTGAAAATTAAAGTAAGAGTGCGAATAAATAAATTATCCCTTATTTTTAAACGAATTGTGTTTTATTTGAAATCCGGCGAACCCCTAGCTCGCAACAATATTAAGAAATTTTATATGGGGAGTGGCTGCATTGAACTAATTTGTTTCACATCATGCTAGAGTAGCTATAAAAATGTTTTGTACCGAATTTAAGCTTCAAAAATTGAGTAGGTACTGAGAAATTTAGTGCAATTTAATGAAATTGTGCAATTGGTATGGGAGGTGGTAGAAGGAAAGGGTTTTTTAGTGATATTTCGAGAGACAACTATTATCATCATCAAAATCAAATTCCTGTTAAGACCCCCTATAGGGGCATAGGACAGAAACAACTCTCTTCCACAAGGCGCGATCCTGAGCATCGGCTTTAAGCTGTTGCCAGGACTTGTTTATTCCTCTGGCCTCCTGCTCAACTGCTCACTTGGGGGTAGTTGTAGTATGAGGTCTTACCAATTCCTGCAACTATCTTTGGAGTTAGCGACTCCACGGACCTGAGCTAACTATCCCCCTCTGGGATGGGGGCTGTAGAGTTCTGATTATCATCATGCAATTGATATATTTTAAATTTCAGGTCTGTATCATTCACGCTTTTCAAGAAAATCGAATTTATGTAAAGTCGTGGAATTGTATCACATTATATGGGAGGTGGTAGAAGGAATGAAGCTAATCGGTAAATTTTTTCCCGATATTAATAATGTCAATTTAGGATTGAGTACAAAATTTGAGTTCGATGAAAGTTATATATACTGATAAAATTAGTTTAGAGTATTTCATGAAAAAGTGCAGTTTGTATGGGAGGTGGTGGAATGAGTGGGGGGTTTTAAGTGAATTTTTGAGAAACAACTATAATCATTAGGCAATTGATATATTTTAAATTTTAGATCTACGTCATTCACGCTTTTCAAGAAAATTGAATTTTTGTAAAGTCGTGCAATTGTGCCACATGGTATGGGAGGAGGTAGAAGGAGTAAAGCTACTCGGTTAATTTTTTTTCCGATATTAATAATGATTCTAATTTACGATAGAGTACAAAATTTGAGCTCGATGAAAGTTATATGTACTGAGAAAATTAGTTTAGAATATTTCATGAAAAAGTGCAGTTTGTATGGGAGGTGGTGGAAGTAGTTTGGGATTTTAAGCGATTTTTTGAGAAACAACTATAATTAATTTGCAATTGACATATTTCATGTTTCAGATCCGTAACATTTACAGTTTTCAAGAAAATCGAATTTTACTTTATTATTATAATAATAAAGTATTGTGATCGACACAAAAAAAAAAAAAAGTTTGCTACCCTGAAATTTTTTTTTTTCGCGTTTCATGACTAAATTAGCCTAAAAATGCAAAAAAAAAAAATCCGTCTGTCTGTACGCCGTCCGCCGTCCGCCGTACGCCGTACGCCGTACGCCGTACGCCGACGTGTACGCTCAGCGCACATTGACTCCCAAACCCTTCAAGATAGAAAGTTCATTTTTGGGGGGATTGTAGATAGTTGCGGATCTCAGGCGGATACCTATTTTCCGGGGTATACGGGTTCGGGGGGAGGCGGGGGGAGTGCTTAAACCGAAAAATACGAATTCAAATATCTCAACCATGGTAAGAGCTAGGAAGCTAAAACTCAACATTAATATAGAGAGGCTTGTGGGACAACTTTTAAAAATAATTTAATTTTTTTATCCATTGGGGTGCGAAAAGGGGGGGCTTAGAACCAATTGTCGGCCGAATTTTTTTTTCAAATGATTATATCTTCGGAATTACTTATCGTAACAAAACCATTTTTAGAGACCGTCAAGGTGGCATATAGTTTCATCGGAACCAGCTTAGAAAGCGGCTAATTATTGTAAGGGGGAGGGTCAGGGGGGGTGCAAAGAAAAACACTTAAAAATTAATATCTCAACTATCTCTTAAGCTATGTAATTGAAACTTAAAACTTATATTAAGCTATACTAGGCAAATATAAAAAAAATATAACATGTTGAAATAATAGTAGTGGGGGGAAATGGGGAGCATTTCAAAAATGGCGCACTTTTCAAAATTACAAATCCTTATATCTCCAAAAATAGTACAGATATCAAATCAAAAATTTGTCAGATTGTAGAACTACATAATAGTTAATTTTGGTAAAAATTTTAAGTTGGGAGGTGTAAGGGGAGGGAGGTAATAAGTAAAAATATCGAAAACTTTGAGTGATTTGTTTAGGGCTCTGGTAAAAGATACAAAGTTAAAATTTTGCATGTGAATACCTATATTTAATCCACATAGAAAAATAATAATAACTTGATCCATATTTGTTATAAACCGACCCCCCCGGTCTAACGTGCACAAGGTGTTTCATGTGCATTGAAAAAAACACATAAACTGAAAATTTTTGAGTGAAATTTTAAGGTAGAAATTTGAAAATTTGCGAAATGCATTTAAAAAAAATCCCTAAATATACGAAATATTAACTGGTCGAAAACCTTTAACACTTCTACCCCCTCCCATACAAAATTATTTTTTCGACCATTTTCAAGAAATCAATTATCACCTAACTATTAAAAGCTATCAATTTGAAATTTTGCACAACAACTAACAAAAATAATTAAAATTAAATCGCGTTAAAAGTTTTAAAATCGCGCTTGACCTTCTACCCCCTCCCATACAAAAGTATGATTTCGACTAATTTCATTAAATCAACTAATAACCAACAAATTAAAAGCTACGAACTTGAAATTTCGTACGAGCACCTTACAATAAAAATGAAAGAAAATTGCATCACAAGTTTTACGATTCCTTTACCTCCTCTACCCCCTCCCATACAAAATTATTTTTTCGAGCACTTTTAAGAAATCAGTTATCAGCTAACTCTTAAAAGCTATCAATTTCAAATTTGGCATAAAAACTTATAAAAATAATTCAAATGAAGTTGCTTTAAAAGTTTTGAAATCGCGCTTGCGCTTCTACCCCCTCCCATACAAAAGTATGATTTCGACCAATTTCATTAAATCAACTAATAACCAAAAAACTAAAAGCTACGAACTTGAAATTCTATACAAGCACCTTACAAGAGACGCGAAATAAAACAGCGTATCAAATTTTACGATTGCCCTATATTCTCTACCCCCTCCCATACAAATGTTCGGTTTCATGAATGTAAAATACACCGAATTTTATGAAAATTCTATGCAACTTCGTCTATGAAACACATTCTATACAGAGAATATTGGACGTGATTCAAGCAATTAATTAAAAAGCTATTAACATCCACCCACCCTTACTATTACCCCTACTCCTCCCCTCATAAAAACCAAACTTACAGAAACGAATGAAATATTGTTAACAGTCCTGCCCAAGAACTCCCTTTCACTTAGCCTTCCCTAACCACTCTAACCTGCATATTGACTTTCCACTCATCCGCAACTTGTCCCAAGAATAATAAAGTTTCGCCCGACTTGTTGGCAGTTTATTTGTAAAGTCATGGAATTGTGTCATATTGTATGTGAGGGGGTAGAAGGAGTGAAGCTACTCGGTTAATTTTTTCCGGATATAAATAATAATGCAAATTAAGGATAAAGTACAACATTTAAGCTCGATGAAAGTTACACGTACTGAGAAAATTGGTGAATAGCCTTTCATGAAAAAGTGCAGTTTATATGGGAGGTGGTGGAAGGAATCCCCGTAGGATTCAAATAATTTGTATACCATAGATCACATTTCTGATAAAAATAGTATGTTCTAAATTTCAAATGATTTGCTCCAATGGTTTTGAAGAAAATTTGATTAGTATATATTTTTGAAAATGAGTTATTTTGTATGGGAGGGGTGGAAGGCGTGGGGTTATTGAAAAAAGACCACACGCAGATTACATCTCGGTGCACATCTAAAAAACTGTGAAAGTGTCATTACAATCGGCTTAGCCGTTTTTGCGTGAAAACCGGAAAGACAGACAGACAGAGAAATTATTTAAAAATGTTTGTTTCTGCTTAGTTATTGCTAAAATAAAGCAAAAAACTTATTTATAGCCATTTATAAACAAATAACAGACAGACACTACAATTATATTTATGCAGATAACTCCAGGGACTTTGTGTGGTTTGTGTTTAAAATGAACCTTTATGGAATTCAGTCTGATACGTTTCCAGAGTGCTTTCTACAACATCACAAATCCTAATGAGAGTTACCTTAGCCATGATTTTGAATACGGCAATAAGTAGACATACATATATCACGCGAATTGGCAGATACTTAAATACATTCTCTGGTAAAGCGCCTCTAGTGTCCCATGGAGTAACTATAATACATTCTTAATAGCATATTTTATTTATTTTAATTAGTCAATTTGTCTAAATCAATTAGCAGGCTGAGAATTAACTATTTTTCCTGAAGTTCTTCTATTCATGTTTTTCAGTGTAGCAACTAAAACCCTTCAACAGCAATTGCTTCTTGAAAATACCACGACATATTTTCGCAATAATCAACTCCATTATCGCATTTCGTAAGAATTCATCGTTCACAATCGCTAACAAATGAACGTATCGTCAGTCCTGGAAACCTTTAATGTCACACATAATTGCTGTGCGTTATGCTCCTTTTGAAGGATTCCAGGTCACGCTGGCAGGACGCAAAGTGTGCCACAATAACAACCCGCTTTTGCAGCACACACGCCGATTTGAACTGGTGGAAGCACTCCACCTGCCTGAAAAGGTTCGTCACTGATACGGCTTGAGGTTTGGCGTTTGGCGCTCGACATGTATGCGAATCGAGTTCACGCCACTTCAAATCAATTACACGGCGACCGTCATTGTGCAAACGTTGCCGTGTTTTTCCAGTCGCCTTGTTCATACACTAGAGCCGGGACCAAGGGATCCTGTACCCGTACAAGCGCCAGAGGATCCTGACACTCCATTCAAAGATGACGACAACGACGGCACACTTACCTTGTGGGTTATTTGCCCAGTCATAAAAAGTCTCGGGATTCAGGATACATGGTATTGCACACTTGTATAGAGCGGGAGATAAATCGTCGGTAGGGTGACAGCTAGAGCCAAGTGGTTGCATACTGAACGGTTCCACCTGGGACGATAAGGTGGTGCAAGGTCGCCAGGATGGAGGGCTTCGTCCCATGTTAAGGAGTCCTGCAACAACACTACTCTGGTAGATACCTACTTCTAGTCTGCTGCTACTCCTGGGCCAAGACGAAACGGTGTGGAAATTCTGCGGCAAGGAAAATGTGGTTTTACGGGCTTCCTAACAAGCTCGAAGAACTGCGGTCGAACGCTCCAATCGCTCGACTACATATATGGGTAAAGTCGGTTCGATAACAATGGAAGCGAAGCAAGGACGAAAGCCAAAGAAGCCAAATGGAGATGCATGGCGGTTGATAAAAAGATGACGAGCAATGATAACAGTCGGGCAGGGATACACGGCATCACGAGTTGTGGCTCCCAACAGGACAACAAAGGCCAACAATAAAATTTATGGGGTGGCCAGAGTTCCATTGCCGGAGTTTTTTCCGCTCCGTGTTGCAGTTTTATTACTTCTTTACTTCTTGTTACTCTCGTCGAAGAGTTTTTGGTTTCACAAACGGGTGTTTCCCATTTAAGATAGCACATCTTGTCCGTATTGGGGCGGCAGGATACCAGGAATCCGATGAGTTGGAATGGACGGGTTTCATTGTTTGTGCAATGGCCTTGTTCAAACAAAATTCATCGGTATCGATTGTTTTTGCGTCGCCAAACAGCAACAACTGGGGCTGCTGGCGAGTCGTCCTGCGATTCTTGTGCGGACTGGTATTGAAGAATAGTCCGGTCGTTCGGAAAATGCCAGCAGAGAGCGCGATCTTCGTTTCGTTATTTGAGTGTCCGTGTTTGCTTTTGTCCTTAATTAAATTATTTCTGGGATATTGCGTTGGTTCCTTTGTGCCACCCCCTCTCTGATATCCTAAGCAGACCCTTGCCCATTCGCATCCATTCTGGATCCCTTCTCTCTCTTCCTAAAAAAAAAAACAACAACTAAGTAAAAATAAAATAATGACATAGCCTAGAAACCAACAACAAGGAAAATTGTTTGTCACGACTTTTGTTGCCTGCTGGTGTTTATTTCTCGGGCCCCCAAAAAAGGATGTCGTCTTCTCGTCGGCGTTCGTCCTTGTGTGCCATTCAAGCGGCTTCATTCGAGCGTAAAATAATTAGAGAAGAACGGACGGCACTAAGAGACTCGAATACCGATCTAAGGGGGATTTGCATTGTGTTTTAGGGTTAAGTGAATCTTAATGGCCGGAGGCAATGATCCGTCTTTTGTACGCTGTGACGCCACCTTCGCGCGATTATGCCTTAAGACAACAAGCTTGTAGGCTCGCTTACAATTTGTTTATGTCGGATTTCGATAAGTTCTCCACTCCAATCATCCTTCCTTCCTTCCTTCCTGCCTGACTGCCTGTCGCCCTTGTTACCGCTACCATGCCAGGAACGAAGGACACAATCGTTTCGATTTGAACTTATTACTTCTAATTCAGTCGTAATTATATTTCGAGTGATAGGAAGTTATTAGTGATGTTGTTATTACTGGACGCTTGACGAAAGAAGGACGATTTTTTTTCTTTCTCGGTTTATTGATGTTTACGGCTTCTGGGAGATTTACGATAGGACTTTATTATTTTTAATGATTTGTTTATGACTTGCAGTGCTGTAAGACAATGATGTTAGGATTTTTTTTATGTTCAGTAATAAATTCAGTTAATTCAGTTCCTACGACTTATGAAAATTCTGCAGCTCAGTCTTAAGTAGATGAAGACAAATTACTATTCACGTGGTTTACACTAAAAAAAATTGATTCACGTGCAATGTTAAATCGGTGTAAGGAAGAGGATTAAATTGAGATAGAGAAACGATAATGTCTTGCAATTAGCTATGAGAACATAACTTTTTTCTGTTCGATATTAAAGCACCAAATAAACTTAGAAAAAGTTACAGCCTGTAAGGTTAGTAATTTTAGAAGAAAAAATTCAAATAATATTCACTTCTAATTCATTATATTTATTACGAATAGATGTTAAGAAAAACTTAATAATATATGTAACAAAATTGAAATTAAATTAAATTATTTCAACCGTAAGCAAAATTAAAAAAATTAAAATTCTCTTTTTTTCTGTTAAATTAGGTGACATTATTATAAGTTCACAACGAATGGGGCACATATCTATTTAAATATAATTGTAACGTCTGTCTGTTATTTGTTTATAAATGACTATAAATAAGTTTTTTACTTAATTTTAGCAATAACTAAGCAGAACCAAACGTTTTTAAAAAATTTCTCTGTCTGTCTGTCTGTCTTTCCGGCTTTCACGCAAAAACGGCTGCACCGATTGCAATGAAACTTTCACAGATTATTAGGTCTGCCTTGGGAAGTAATCTGTTTTAGGTTTTATTTTTCTCCCCTCACGCCTTCTACCCCCTCCCATACAAAGTGACTCATTTTCAAAAAGTTATAATAATCAAATTTTCATGGAAACTATGAAAGCTATTAATTTGAAATTTAAAATATATTATTTCTATTATAAATGCAATCTCCAAGTATATAAATAGTTTGAATCCCCCAACTCCTTCCACCACCTCCCATACAAACTAAACTTTTTCATGAAATACTGTACTCCAATTTTCTCAGTACGTATAACTTTGATCGAGCTAAGATTTTGTATTAAATTCTTAATTAGCATTGTTATTAATGTCACTAACCAATTAGCTTTACTTCTTCTACCCCCTCCCATACAATCTGACACAAATCCACGACTTTGCGAAAATTCGATTTTCTTGAAAAGTGTGAATGTTACTGTTCTGAAATATAAAATATATCAATTGAATGATAATTGTAGTTGCTTCTCAAAAAATAACTAAAAACCCTCCACTCCTTGGACTACCTCCTATACAAACTGCACTTTTTCATGAAATATTCTAAACCAATTTTCTCAGTACGTATAGCTTTGATCGAGCTAAAATTTTGTACTAAATCTTTAATTAGCATAATTATTATTATTCGGAAAAATTAACCGATTAGCTTCACTCCTTCCACCCCCTCCCATACAATGTGGCACAATTCCACGACTTTGCAATACGTATAACTTTGATCGAGCTAAAATTTTTTGATGAATCCCTAATTAGTATTATTATTATTATCGGGAAAAAATTAACCGATTAGCTCCACTCCTTCTACCCCCTCTCTTACAATATGACACAATTTCACGACTTTGCAAAAACTCGATTTTCTTGAAATGTGTGAATCTAACTGATCTGAAATTTAAAAGATATCAATTGCATGGTGATTATAGTTGTATCTAGAAAAATTACCAAAAACCCCTACCTCCTTCTACCACCTCCCATAAAAATTGCACAATTTCACTAAATCCAATGCACTAAGTTTCTCAAGTTACCTATTCAGCTTTTCAAGCTTAAATTTGGTGCAAAATATTTTTATAGCTACTCTAGCATGGTGTGAAAAAAATTAATTTAGTACTGTCATCCCTTCTATCACTCCCCACACAAAAATTCTTAAGATTACAAAAATTTCGATTTCATCGGTAGTATCATATAATGGGGCTTTACGCACAATCGAAGTCCTGTTATGTTTTTAAGCTCAATATCATTTTATTTGGGCTTTTTTCAATTAACACAAGCTACAACTATACACATGTCCTTAACACGTATACATATGATCTCGAATCACGGGTTTGATTTGATCACGAGCCTGTCCCATACAAATGCGAGTATCATGGTTTCATTCTTAATAATTTATGGTTCTGATTTTTTTTTTTTTTATGGCACCGATTATAACTTAGGGGGTCACCCTTTAGTGCATTACACAGTTAAGTCGGTATAGGTATAGGTAGAGGATAAAATTTAATAGTGTTATGGGAATTTTGGGGGAGATACACGGAAATGGCGATGGACATTATTTTTTAAGCGCTGAAGGTTATACTTGCTTGGAAATATGCTAGAAGGCAACGCGTTCCAAAGTCTGCACGTTCGGGAGATGAATGACTGTCTATATTTCACTGTACGAGTAGGAATAGGATTGACGGTAAACTCGTGTGCGCGTTTAGCTTGACGAGTATTTCGGGGAAAAATGAAAAGTGAAGGAATGAGTGATTTAAGGTCCGCACTACATTTACCATGAAAGTAGCGATAGTAGATGCTGAGTGCTCCGACGTTGCTACGATGTTCGAGGGAGTCAATAGAAACCGTAATGGTGTCTTCTCCAATTAGTCGGAACGCATGTTTTTGGATTCGATCGAGCAGCGCAAGGTGTGTTTTGGATGCCCCAGCCCACAAATGCGAATTGTACTGTAAGCCTTGTAGATGGTAGCTCAGTCGTGAGGGTGAGTAAAATATTTTTTACATTTGCGAAGGATAGCTAGGCGTTTGGAGGTATCAAGGGCAACATCAAAGATATGTTTGCTCCAATCAAGATGGTTATTTAATTTTACGCCTAACATGATAAACTCATCTACAGAGCAAATTGGTACGCCATTAAAGGCTAAATTAGACGACGACGCTGGAACATCACGTTTAAGGGAAAGATGACAGGCCTGTGTTTTAGCAGCGTTGAACTCTACTCTATTTTTCCTGCCCCAATCCAGGATTAAGTCGAGGTCGGAGTCCAGAGAACTGAATAGCTCCCTGCGTTTGGAAGCAATAGATAGCTTGTGAGAATCCGCAGCAGAGTTAAATTCAAAGGTGTTTTCTAAAGTACTGTCATCTGCAAAACTATGGATTGGATTGAGAGTAGAAGACAAAAGGTCATTAATGAATATTAAGAACAGAGTAGGTGAAAGAACAGAACCCTGAGGGACACCAGAATTAGTTGGGAAAGAAGAAGAAGTAACGCCATCTAATACGACTCGTATAGTGCGTTCAGAAAGGAAACTCTCAATTCATCGAATGACCAATGGCCTTTAGCTTAACAAGGAGACATTCATGCCAAACTCTGTCAAAAGCTTTTGCAATTTCAAGAGCAAGAACTTGACCTTCGCCGTATTTGTACAAGCAAGAGCTCCAACGTTCCGTCAGGTAGACCAAAAGATCTCCCGTCGACCTTCCAGAACGGAAACCGTATTGGCGATCGTGGATAAGCTGTTTATCCTCGAGATAGTGAATGATTTTGCGATTGACAGCAGTTTCCATCACTTTCGAGAGCACTGAAGTAATGGCTATCGGGCGGTAGTTAGCGGGGTTCGCTTTGCTTCCTTTCTTGGGAATTGGCTGAACATTCGCGACTTTCCACAGTCGTGGAAAACACCCAGAAGAGTAAGATAGATGAAAAAGATTGCGAAGGGGTTTAGCCAGAGAAGAGGAGCACATTTTAAGGGTAATGGGGGGAATGCCATCAGGGCCAGCGGACTTGTGATTCCAACAAAATACAAAGCATTGTTTTCAAAGAACCATAAAATTAAGCAGATTATTTATCCGACATAATGTACTACTAACTACGTACATTCTCAAAAAATGTTATTATTGCGATTCCTAAGCGGACAATGTCGCGGGCGATCGCTATCTTATATATAAACATAACAGGAGTACGATTGGGCATAAAGCCTAATCGTACGATGCTCTAGATGAAAGAGAAATTTTTGTATCTTAAGAAATTTTGTAGGGGAAGTGGTAGAGGGGGTGACGACATTGAAATAATTTTTTCACATGACGGTAAGGTTGCTATCAAAATGTCTTATACAAAATTTAGGATTTAAAAATTTAATAGGTACTGAGAAAATTAGTGTATTGGATGTAGTGAAGTAGTGCAGTTTGTATGGGAGGTGATAGAAGGAGGGGCGAGTTTTTAATGACTTTTCAGAAATAACTATAAATATCATGCTTTTGACATGTCTTAAATTGCAGATCAGTAGTATTCATATGTTTCATGAAAACTTTTTATAAAGTTGTGAAATTGTGTCATTTTGTATGGGAGGGGGTAGAAGGGGTAAAGCTAATCGCCTAATTTTTTTTTAGTTTTACTAATAATTCTAAATAAATATTTGGTGCACAATTTCAGCTCGGTCAATTTTATACGCACTGAGTAAATTGGCTTAGAGCATTTCATGAAAAAGTGCAGTTTGTATGAGAGGTAGTGGAAGGAAGGGGAGGACTCAAATAACTTTTGTACAGTAGATTTATATCATCATTTAAGTAATATATTCCAAATTTCAGATCAATAGCAGTTATATTTTTCGAGCAAATCTGTTTATTATGAAATTACGAAATTGTGTCATTTTGTATGGGAGGGGGTAGAAGGGGTACAGCTAATCATCTCATTTTTTTTGGTCTTAATAACAATTTTAAATAAATATTTCGTGCACAATTTCAGCTCAATAACTATTATACGCACTGAGTAAATTGGTTTAGAGCATTTCATGAAAAAGTGCAGTTTGTATGGGAGGTGGTGGAAGGAGGGGGAAGACACAAATTATTTTTATAGAGTAGATTGGAATCATCATAAAAGTATTATGTTCCAAATTTCAAATCAATGTCATTTGTACTTTTCGAGCAAATCCGTTTATTGTCAGATCGCGAAATTGTGTCATTTTGTATGGGAGGGGGTAGAAGGGGTGGAGCGATTTGGCTCGTTCACGAACTTGACCTTACTTTTTTGTTAAAAACGACGTATACAAAATTTGAACTTTCTAGCTCAACGCGTTCTCAAGCTAGAGAGGACACGGACGGACAGACAGACAGACAGACAGACAGACGGACGGATGGACGGACAACCGGTTTTGAGATTTTTGAGTGGTTATATGAACTTCTGTGTCATTCATTTTTTTCTCCGAGCCTTATTTCTTGGCGTTACAAACTTTGTGGCAAACTTATAATACTCTCAGATTTCATCTAGAGTATAAAAATAAGTGGTGTACGTGTGTAACTCAGCAACCGTTCGTCCGATTTGGCTCAATTTTTTTTTGTTGTGTTCGGTAAAGCCCAACTTAAATCCTAACGGTGCCAAAAATTGCAAATTTAATTTTCAATACATTTTGTATGGAGAAATTTTTTCGTTTGTTGTTCGCAACTATTCACCCGATTTGCATGAATTTTTTTTTGTTGGGAATAGTCTCTGCTATCTCTACACATAAAAAAAAATTCCGGACGAACGCAAATCAAAACACATGGCCATATGGTCATACATATACATACATATATACAAAAATATATATATGTAGGTATATGTATGACCATGTGTACATGTGTTTTGATTTGCGTTCGTCCGGAATTTTTTTTTTTTTATGTATAAAGATAGCATATGGATGTGCATATATGTATATGTATGACCATGTGGCCGTGTGTTTTGATTTGCGTTCGTCCGGAATTTTTTTTTGTTATGTGTAGAGATTCGTAAGTAATCATGCGAACTATTTCCAATTCCATATTTCTTTAAAATACATTAAAGAATATGTACATTATCACAGCATGGTTCATAGTTATTAAGAAAAGTAGTAAAATAATTTTATAAAATTGTGGTATTCGAAGGGGGGAGCATAAGAAGTGATGGGATATCGATAAAATTTTCGTTTATAGACCAGCATTGTTATGCGAATGATATATTTGTAATATGATGATTTACAAATCCATAGTTTAAATATTTCTGAAGAAAATTCGCTAAAATTAGAATTTTTTGGGTTTTATTGGGGAGCGGGATGGAATGAATCTGACTGTATTATATGTTTTCTTTCAAGTTTGTAATGCCAAGAAATAACGTTCGAAGAAAAAACTGAATAACACAGAAGTCAATATTTTTGCTCGAAAATCTCGAAACCGTCTGTTCGTTTGTCCGTCTGCGCGCTCCATAGTTCCACAGCGCGTTGAACTAGAAAGTTCAAATTTTGTGCTCACTGATTTTGTTCAAAAGTGATGCCAAGTTCGTGAACGGACAGAGAGACGGTCACTCGGATTCGAGGTTTTTGATCGGAAACAAATAATTCTGTACCCTTGGCGACTCTGTGTGAGCATTATTTCTTGGCGTAAAAAACGGCAAGGCAAACACAATATACTCTCAGATTTCATCTAGATTATAAAAATTATTTGAAAACATTCTGTTTGAAGTCATAAAAAACGTTGTTGTTAATGTCAACATCTATTTGAAATAAAAGTGATTTTTTTGTTCTAAAGACAGAAAACAAACTGAGATCTGTTCAAATCGATGCCAGTGTAATTATGTCAATAGCAGTAAATCTCTTTAAATTGAAGTAAATCCTTAACTTTCAATAATAATATATCAAATTGACTTATTTTCATTTGAAAAATACTTGCAATTGATTTGAGCAGATTATATTTCCCCAGATAATGTATTACTAACAACACTCTCAAAAATAGCTTATTAATGCGATTTTAGCGCGGATGAAGTCGCGGGGTCTGCTAGTTTATTAATAAAATTATAAGGTTAATGCTTCGTGTGGCTTCCTTTAAATTTAATTACTTCAAATACACGTTTTGGCATTGAATTAACCAAGGTTTGTAATATTGTAACTGGTATTTCGTCCCACGTTCTTATTATTTGCTTCCTAGTGTTCGAAAATTGCCTTCCGTTTTCATATACCCTTCTCGATATTATTTCCCATAGATTCTCTATGGGGTTCAAGTTAGGACTACAAGCTGGCCATTCTAAAACTGATATATCCTTTGAGTTAAACCAAGCTTTTGCCTTTCGGGATACAGTATGGTAGCATTGTCTTGTTGAAAGACAAAATCTGGTCCAACAATAGACTCCGCTACTTTTTCGAATTCATTCTTGTGGATATTGTGGCCAAAGGAAGCTTCCTATGGTAACAGAAGCATCCCCATACCATAACCGAACCGCCACCGAAATTGCGGGAGAGTCGCAATTCCTTATCTCTTCTTAGATCGTGCCAGTAGTGTTGAAATCCATCCGGCCCGTCTAAATTAAACTTCTTTTCATCACTGAAAAGAACCTTTTTCCACTCATCTTTGTAAGACATGTAGGTTTCCGCAAACAGTAATCTTACTCTTTTATGTCTCTTCTTTAATTGTGGCTTAGGCTTCATATTAAATTGTCGCTGCTACTTAAAATTCGTGTCGCACCGTTACAGGCAAGTCTAAATCTCGAACTTGAGACGCATTCATACTTTTGCTTATAGCTTTCTACCAGATTAGCCGTTTTTGACGTTCATTTATGATAGGTTTTCTGCCTGTTCGTCTGATAGTGTTGTAACTTTCTTTTAATTTTATGTAATTATTAATTATACATACAGATCTATTAAGCTTTCTTGCAATCTTCCGGTTGGAAGGACATTTTCTTTGCAGGCATCAATTTTTGCCTTTTCCTCCATCGATAATACCACTCCTCGTGGCATTTTTCTATAGAAAACGGAAAATGTAATTTATTGAAAAAAATGAGTTCCTCACAGTGCAATTAATTCACTTACTTCAAAAATTTCCAGTTAATTCCTCCAAATTTCACAAACATAACTTTCTAATTTACTGAACTTATAAATATGTCCGCTTGAAATGCATGAAGTATACTGACTGAGTAATTATAAGCAGAACAAATCAGGTTTATGACATAACAGTATTTCTTGGAATTCTTTTTTACAGTACGCACAAAATAGTGCAATTTTGTGAATTAACTTATAGTTATGTCCGCCACTGTATATTGTTGGCAAGATATTGGGAGTATAAATTGAAAACCGCTCTTTTTTTTGCAAAATTCGAGCAAAAACGGTTAAATGTTTGTTCTTTAAAGAATTGTCCGTCGCTAGCCTCAATTTTTTTCCATCTTCTTACATCATACGTTTTTCGCATCGAAAAAACTGCTCTTCTTTTGAGCCAATCCACGAGTGGATCCAATTTTTGGCTTCTTCACAAAAATTGAAGTGCTGCGCAGCCAGGCCATGCGTCATCGCTCAAAATAGGTGGTAATCGGAAGGGGCGATTTCTGTTGAATACGTCGAAGGGGATAGGACGTCCCATTTTATTGTTTCCAGGTAAGTTTTCACAACGTAAGCAACGTGTGGACTAGCGTTGTTTTCCAGCAAAATCACTTTGTCGTGTCTCTACTCGTGTTATGGTCGTTTTTTCTTAAACGCTCGGCTAAAACACATTCGCTGTATTTGTAAAGAGCTCCTGTGTTGGTTTCACCCAGTTGCAGTAGCTCATCATGCCGGGCTGGTCCCACCAAATACACAGCATGATTTTCGAGCCATGGATGTTGGGCTTGGCCGTCGTTCTTTTCGCTTTGGATTATCGTAAAAACTTCTCATCCCCAGTGGCAATGCGATGCATAAAACCCTTCCTTTGTAGTCGTTGAAGCAGCTGTTGGCATGTGAAAGGCCGTTCGACGTTGCTTGGCTTCAACTTGTATGGCACCCAATATCTTTGCTTTTGGAGCATTCCCAAGATTTTCAAACGATGTAAAATGGCTAATTGAGTCACCAACAATGAATTTGCAAGTTCTAGTTGTGTTTGGCATGAATCTTCGTCCAGTAATGCCTCCAATTTCGCGTGTTTACTCTTTTTAACCGCTCCGGAACGCTCCTTATCATCCACAACGAAATCACCCATTTTATAGCGTTGAAACCATTTGCGATATTCTTTCACTAATATCATATCATCATAAGTTTCAACAATAATTCAATACACCTCACCTAAACTGCAGATTTTTTTGAATTGAAGGCAAATAGCAAAGTTGACAAATCTAATAATGAGAAGTTGTTGACAGATGCCTAACCTTACCATGTGACGTTCCCGATTCGCCATTTTTACTGCTGGCGCCATCTATTGGGATAGGGTAGGTTTCAATTTATACGCCGATATTTTTTGAATATGATTTGTTGATTTCCGATCCAACCCCTTCCGGTTCTATGTAAAAGTTTGGAAATTTTAAAAATATTGTTTGAAACATTTCTCGCCAAAAAACCTAAAAACAAGAGGTGGGAATTGTAACTATGTTAAACAAATATTACTTTATTATTCTAATAATAAAGTATTCTAATAATAAAGTATTGTGATCGACACAGAAAAAAAAAATTTGCTACCCTGAAATTTTGTTTTTTCGCGTTTCATGACTAAATTAGCCTAAAAATGCAAAAAAAAAAAAATCCGGCCCGCCGTACGCCGCCCTACGTACATATGGACTCATATCTCAAGCTAGAATGTTCGTTTTTGGCCAGATTGTTGATTGGGTAAGTGAGCTCCAATTTCTAAATTTGGGGGAGTGTTAGGTGGAAGGGGGAGGCGGGGGAGGGAAAGAGTCAAAAATTTCACTTGCTAATATTTCCACCAGGAATGCAGATAGGAAGCTGAAAATCAGCGAAGATATAGAGAGGGATGTGGGACAAACTACAAAAATAATTTAATTTTTTTATCCATTGGTGTCCGAAAAGGGGGTGCTAAAAGCAAATTGTCGGCCGAATTGTTTTTTCAAATGATTATATCTTCGAAGTTACTTATCATAAAAATTCATATTTTGGGACCATTAAGGTGGCATATAGCTTCACCAGAATCAACTTAGGGAAAGGCTAATTATTGCAAGGGAGGGGGGGTTCAAAGAAAATCACTTAAAAATGAATATCTCAACTATCTCTTAAGGTATCTAACTGAAACTTAAAACATATATTAAGCTATACTAGGAAAATATGAAAAAAATATAACATGGTGAAACAAAAGTAGTGGGGGGAAATGGGAAGCATTTCAAAAATGGCGCACTTTTCAAAATTACAAATCCTTATATCTCAAAAACGAGTACATATTTTAAATTGGAAATTTGTCAGATTGTAGAACTAAATAACTTTTAATTTTGGTAAAAATTTTGAGTTGGGAGGTGTAAGGTAGGTAAGCAGAAATGTCCAAAATTTTGAGTAATTTTTTTAGGGCTCTGGTGAAAGATACACAGTTTAAATTTTGCATTTGGATACATCTATTTTATATACATAGAAAAAAAAAATAATTTGTTCCACAATTGTTATAAACCGACCCCCGGACTAACGTGCACAAAGTGTTTCAAGTGCATTGAGAAAAACACATAAACTGAAAATTTTTGAATGAAATTTTAAGGTAGGAACTTAAAAATCAGCAAAATGTATTTAAAAAAAATCTTTAAATATATGAAATATTAACTGGTCGAATACCTTTAAAACTTCTACCTCCTCCCATACAAAATTATTTTTTCGACCATTTTCAAGAAATCAATTATCACCTAACTATTAAAAGCTATCAATTTAAAATTCTGCATAAGAACTTCTAAAAATAGTTGGAAAAAAATTGCCTCAAAAGTTTTGAAATCGCGCATGCTCTTCTACCACCTCCCATACAAAAGTATGATTTCGACCAATTTCATTAAATCAACTAATAACAAACAAATTAAAAGCTACGGAATTGAAATTGTGTACGAGCACCTTACAAGAGAAATGAAATAAAATTGCATCACAATTTTTACGATTCCTCTACCCGCTCTACCCCCACCCATACAAATGTTCGGTTTCGTGAATGTAGAATGCACTGAATTTTATGAAAATTCTATGTAACTTGGTTTATGAAACACATTCTATACAGAGAATATTGGTCATGATTTAAGCAATCAATTAAGAAGCTATTAACATCCACCCACCCTTACAATCACCCCTCCGCTCCCCTCATAAACACCCAAACTTGCATAATCGAATGAAATATTGTTAAATTAATAACAGCCCTGCCCAAGAATTCTCTTTCACTTAGTCTCCCAAACGACTCTAACCTGCATATTGCCTTTCCATGCATCCGCAACAAGACCATAAAGTATGTGGACTTTGTAATTAAAATGAGTCTGGAAAATGATTTAAAAAAAAAATGTTTTTCGGTAAATTAGCGCGATCTGTTAATCAGTTTGTTTATAGCAGCTGGTTGATTCGGACATAAAAATATACATACATAGAACAAAGAATTTTTTTCAAATTTTGTGTTTCCAACCAAATTTCGTGTGCAGAATCGTTGCGAGTGATGGAAAAGGCTTACGGTAAGTCAGCACAATGAAAAACACGAGCTTTCGAGTAGTTCAATGCCTTTAAGGACGGTCGAGAGATCCTTGAAGACATGCCTCGTTCTGGACGACCTCCGATCTCTTCAACCGACGAAAACATTCAAAAAGTGAAGGAAATGGTGCTCGAAAATCATCATATTAGTATTAGGGAGATAGCAGGAGATCTCTTGCAATCCGTTCGTTTGATTTTAATGGATACTTTGGCCATGAAACGCGTCCTTGCTTGAATCGTTCCAATAAAGCTGAATTTTTTTCAAAAAAAGTACCGTGAACAGGTCACTTTGGACATGCTTGATCGTGCGAATTTTAATCCCACATTCATAATAACTGGTGGCGAGATATGGATCTACGAGATTGACATGAAAACCAGTCAACAATCATCGGAATGGAGGAAAAAAATGAGCCGAAACCGAAAAAAATACGCCAAAGCCGCTCAGAAATCAAGATGATACTCAATGGTTTTTTTTCGATATTCGAGGTTTGATCCATCATGAATTCATTCCGGAGGGACAAATGGTCAATAAGGAGTACGATTTAACCATATTGAAGCATTTGCGTGAGCAAATCCTTAAAAAACGGCCGGTATTGTAAAATGAGAGTTCATGAATTTTCCACGATGAAAATGCGCCATCGCATTGAGCTTCAATTGTGACCGAATTTGAGGCCAAAAAGCAACGAATTCCATCGATCAACCTCCGTATTCACCAGATTTGGCCCCGTGTGACTTTTTCATATCCTCGGAACTGAAATTACCGCTCCGTGGAATCCGTTTTCAGTCGATCGAGGATATAAAACGAAAATCGCCATGGACTACTGAGGTGTACCCATTCAACAAATAAACAAACTAATTAAGAAACAGCGCTAATTTTTGGGATAATAATTAAGGACAGTCCTACCTACTTACAAAAAAAAAATATTTTTTTTTGAAAAATCATTTTCCAAACTCATTTTAATCACAAAGTCCACATACTTTATGGTTACAAGTACACCAACTTGAAGCAACAGTGATATCGTTTTGAAGAAGTTTATCAATCAATTGAGGGAAATATACGATTTCGAATTTCGCTCGGGTCGTTCTACAGGCGATCTCCTGATCTATCACGGAGCATTGGAACTCCTGCATCCACAAATTTGGTTAAGGTCAAGTTCATACTATTGACATCGCCAAAGCGTTTGACAGAGTTTGGCACAAATGCCTCCTAGCCAAGCTAAAGGCCTTTGGTTTTAACACTTCGTTTTTTCAATGGATTGAGAGTTTGCTCTCCGAGCGCTCTCTTCGAGTCGTACTCTTCTCTTCTTCAATGGCGCTACAGGCCAAATCGGGCCTTGGCCTCCTGACCTTCAGGCTCCTTAACATTTTCATTATTTATTGCGGCAGAGTTGTTAGCTCTTCGCACAGCACTCTATCTACGAGTTTTTTATTTTCGTAGATTGAGGTAACCGAGGTATACCCAAGCAGTTAGTGTGCTGGAATTATGCGTCGACCGGGATTTGAACTCACGACCTTCACATTGTAGACCAACAACCAACAACGCTACCCACTAGGCTACACCCTAGTATGAGTCGTACTAGACGGAGCAACTTCTGCACCCTTTTCTATTGATTTCGGCATCCCTTACGGCTCTGTTTTATCTTCCACTCTCTTTTTAGTCATCTCCCACTCTCTTTTAAGTCTTCATGAACGACCTTCTGTCGTCTACTGTCAATCCTATTCACTTTTTCGCAGATGACAGCACTCTAGATAACATCTACCAGTTCGACTCTTCTGCGGACGATCGTCCGACATCGGAGGCCTCTTGTCGTAATGAGTCGATACAATCACTGAACTCTGACCTTAGTTTAATCCTGGTATGGGGCAGGAAAAACAGAGTAGAGTTCAATGCCCTAAAAGCGCAGTCCTGTCATCTATCTATTAAACATAACGTTTCGACGTCGGTCACTATAAGGACATATTAGTGACCGACGTCGGCGTACATATTCTACCTTCTCCAGACCTTACATTAGGTGTAAAATTTAACAATCGCCTAGATTGGAGCGAACACATTTACGAAGTCGCGCTCGATGCTTCGAAACGTCTAGATATTCTGCGGGAGTGTAAGAAATACTTTTCTGCCTCCGAACTAGGTACCATCTATAAGGGTTATATCCGACCACGTCTTGAGTACAACTCGCATGTTTGGGCTGGGGCCCCAAAATCGTATCTGGGTCTTTTTGACCGAATCCAGAAACATGCATTCCGATTAATTGGAGATGAAGCTATATTGGTCTCAATAAGACTCCCTTGAGCATCGTCAAAATACCGGAGTACTCTGCATTTACTATATATAATTCCATCGTAAATGCAGCAAGGAACTAAAAGCCCTTATTCCACATATATTCAATGCCCCCCGAAATACGCGTCAAGCTACACGCTTAAACGAAAACACTGTGAAGCCCTTGCCGTGGAGAACAGTGAAGTTTAGGCAGTCCTTCATCCCTCGTACGACAGTTTTGTGGAATTCAGTCCCAGATAATCTCTTTCCAAAGGGATAAAACCTCCAACAACTTAAGAACAAAGTTCACAACCACTTTAAATGTCCCCTCCTGTGTTTTCCTTCTAATTTTCCTGTATCTACTTGTTTCCCCGTACCCATGTCGACTTAACTGTGCACCGCGCATTAAAGGGTGACCCCCTAAGTTCTTTTCGACGGCCGTAAAGAAAAAAAACACTTTATACTTATAATTGAAGTGTCTGTCTGTTATTTGCGGGCAATCACTAGTCTAGAATAAATTTTGAAAGTTCTAGTATCGATTTAAAAATTCCCACATCAGCGATCCGACTCTGCCCTTTACCCTTTGCCTTCCATGCAAGAGTGTCTGGCGGGAAAGGCGCGATGTTGCGACAGAATGATTTCCCCAACAAAGAAACCCACCGTTTTGTCGACGAATGACTTCAACGCATTGGTGCCGTGCTTGTTTGTGTATCTGATCCGATAAGGTAATAATCACGAAAACTCTGAGGCGCAGATCGCAGATCACCTACCGGAGCTTCTATAATTTTCTTTTCTGTTTGAACAGTGAGGCCGTTCTTAATTTGGAGAGTATGCTGAGCGAGAAAAAAAGTGACGAAAAATCTATATATTAATTTATTAAGCTAGCTGTGAAAGTATTGGTGGTATAAATTTTCATGGTAACAAACTATTAGATGTATCAATTCTATAACATAACAGCGTAAAGCCTAATCATGCGATATTTTAGATGAAATGGGAAAAAAGTTTAATGCACCGGAGATTACGTCATCTCAAATTCTTTCGAATAGTATACAGTAACTTTTGTATGAGAGGTGGTAGAAGCAGATGGGGGGAGGGGTTTGTAATTTTTGTATATAACACGAAATGTGGTATGCAAAATATTTCGTGCTGAATTTAAAGTTCGTAGCTTTCAGAATTTTCAAGGAAATTGGACATTGTTTTTCTGAAATTGGGTCATTTCTATGGGAGGTGGGAGGAAGTGGAAGGTTATTTTGTTCCAATTTTAAACTCAATAGCTCTCACTAGAGTTGTATATCGAAACACTTACACCACTCTTCTAGTAAAGTTTGGCCAATACAAAAATTTTGACATTGTCTTAAGGTACGTCCAGACGATGCGCTTTCTCGCTCAATTTTGCACATGCGTTAAGCGTATACAGCAACGAAAGAGAATCTTGCTTCAAGCGCATGCGTTTTTTTTGAAATTTGATGACTCATGCAATAGCGCAAGTCAATCTGACGAACATGGGGATCTGTTGCGCTATTGCGTGCGATTTTACTTTATTATTTTAATAATGAAGTATTTGTATTCATATGTTACATGTGCGTCATTCAATTTAAGGCATGCACTTCTATTCTAGAAGGCATGCGCTTAGCGCACGAAAATGAGGCATCGTCTGGACGTAGTTTAGTGTCAAATGAATGAAGTCGTACAATAAAATTCCGGCGATCGATGCAGACGGTTTACCAACGCAGGAAGCTGTTGCTTATAGTATTATAATAATACCAAATCCAATAAAAACAGTATCTTTTTGGTAAGGACTATTTACGCCCTAAAGCAAAATTCAAGCGAACGATTTCTTTCAAACTAAGAACCTATTCTTAGTATCCATATATATACTAATGATAAAATCGTTCGATTCAAAAAGTATGTTACAGCATCATTCAAAAACTACTCAAGGGATTTTGATGCGGTTGTCATCATTAGACAGCTTATTAGTTGGTGGTTAAACTGGGGTATACTTCATTTCAACATTAAATGGCGTTGCAGCCCAAACTGAGTTTTTAAATTTCAAAGCAATCGGATCGAAAATTTTTGTAAGGGCAAATTATAGAACTCAGAAATTGATCAAATTCTTATTACATGATTCTTTTCACTATAACTTATAATTGTTGAGATAAATGTCCCGAATATGAATGCAAATGTTCAACACATGTAGAAGCCAATGGATCTCGCCGAACGTGATCGTCAAAAGTGATTATTTCTTTGTACGTTCTTATGTCAAAGTAAAAAAGGGCTATGCAATTTAAATTTCCCGCACAATCGCTTCATGTGTATTTTTTTTTCTTTTTGGTTACGCCAGGGAGGTGTGGAATCTTCATTAGATACCAATAGCCCAAGTCATTGGTATGCACGATTCACATACCTGATCCTGACAGAGAAATGTTAGCTGATATGTGCCAATGTACTAAAGCCCAACCCCGCACACAAACTTCAACCACTCTCCCCGCGGGACGGCTGTTAGGTATTACTTCGCGGGGCTGGCTAGCATTTTATGCTGTGCTCCTTATACTGCTTCCGCTCTCTTTTCTATCTCCATTCTCCGAAGATCCTTTTGCATATTCGTTACGAGTGTGCAAATTTCCATCCAATTTTCCTCTGATTCCATTATATAATCTACGATGAATGGTGGACTCGGCATATTAACTTTCCATTCTGCGAAGCAACTGCAGTTGAAAACCGCGTTCTCTGTGTCTTCTTCTTGATCTGGGCAATTTGGATAAAGAGGCGAGTTATCGTATCCGAACCTAAGCAGGTATTTGCAGTAGCCCCCGTGACCTGATAGGAACTGCGTGAGGTGATAGTTGCAGTCCCCATACACTCGCTTTGTTCAGACCTCAATTACGGGGACTAGCTTATAGGTCCATCTGCCTTTTGTAGTGTTGCCTCACCTGGCTTGCCACATAGCTATTGATGTTGCCTTTTCTTCTCCTTTTATTTTTCTGGTAACAGCTGGCTCTTGTTTGATTGTGGATCTTCTTTCGTAGATCCTTAGCATCTAATTCGCGAGAATGGGGATCATTTCAGCTATGATACAGGCTGCTTCGTCCGAAATTGTTCGAAAACCGCTGATTGCTCTTATTGCGCAGAGCCTATTCGTTGATGACATCTTTTTCCTTTTTTACTTTGTCGCTAACGCCGCCGCCCCAACCGGAGAAGCATATAGGAGGACCGGGCTGACTACGCTGGAAAGTAGACTCTTTCTGGCATATCCAGGTCCACCGATGTTTGGCAGCAATTGGGAAAGGACAGCCTGCATTTGCGACGCCTTTTTGTTTGCGAAGCAGTGGCGTGGTGTCCATTGATGCAAGGGAAGCAATGCTTCCCTTAAATTTTGTTTTTTATTGAGTCTGGAAATACTACATTTAAATTGGAACGAATATCAAACATTATTTAAAAAAATTTAGACTAAAGTAAAAACAAAGTGGCTGCTATTTTTACTTAATTTTTTAAATTTTTGTTTAATCACGGTATTTTAATTTTATTTTTATTTAAAAGCCTATATCCTTATCTTCATTTTGAGGCATAAATTAAGGTGGAAATTTTTATAGTTTTGAACCAGCATTTAATTTACTGAATCAAAAAATGCCACATTTTGGCAGTTTAGTTAATTTCTCTGTATTTATCTATAATTTGTCAAATTTTCAGCCAAATTGCAGTTGTAGTTTTGCACAAAAGAGTAAAAATCAAAAATTTAATTAAAAAAAAACAATGAAAAAAAAATCTTATAGAACATTTTTTCCAACCATAAGAACATGTCTGCAAATTTTCATTCAAATCAAAAATTGAAATATGGCCCGTTGAATTGATAGAGAACCCGCGAACTTCTCGATCATCTAAATCATCAATTCACCCGTTGAAGTCAAATCGTTCGAGATCACAGCTTGAACTCCACATATTCGCCGCTACCCGCGTGCCTATATTCAATTGCAACAACTTGAACCCTGCTAATTAGCCGCAACCTGCGCACCTAGATATATTCAACTGCAATGGGACAATCGTGCGATTTGACTGCCTTTAAACCATTGTCAAGGCTTTTCGATCTCAACCTATGTCAATTGCGAAAAATGGCGTAAGCTTTCTCCATAGACTTGGGATATATTATATTATTGATAATCTTTGGTTATAGATAGACGGACAGACGGTCACTCGGGATCGAGGTTTTTGGGCGACAACCATTCTGTACCCTTGGAGACTCTGTGCAAGTATTATTTCTTAGAATTGCATACGGTAAGGCAAACATAATATACTAACATCTAGCGTTTAAAAATGTTAACGATAAATGTAGCATCCAAAATGTTGAAATGACGACAATGAAACTAAATTTGATTGATAGATCATGTACCGTAGCTATTCTGTAAAATCAACAGTTCTGCAGCTGCCATTTTTATTAAATTAAAAATCGTGCTACAAGAACAATTATCTGCTATTATTTCAATGAATTATTTATTTTTAATGACTCATCCGCAAATTTTATGATATATTATTATTTCAAATGATAACCTCCTCTCTCCTTCTCCCACCCAAGTTTTTTGAGCGTATCACCGATAGGGGAGGTACGAGGTAAAAATATTGCAAAGCACCATCGGCAATAATCATTGGAAAAAGCGAAAATACAACAAATATGTAGAATTTTTAAAATTTTATTGTAATTAAAATTATTTATCTATTGTTGTATCGTCGGAATACTTTTAATAATTTCCCTCGAATATTTCATTAAGTCTTTCAACCCAGTCATATATCATAATTTCGATATACAACGTTGGTTAATGATACGTACACGTATCATTTGTAACCCATTCAATATCCCGAAAATTAATGACAATAACTCTATACATATAAAAAACATGGGTTAAATAAAGTTATAGCAGAAGATCATCCTTAACGATAAGGATGAAATTATACGTTACGAGGCTAACTGTTCGCAAACACTAGCGATGCCAGAGCTGAAACGTCTAATGTCGAGTCCTTTTAAATTGCCAGTATTCGAACCGAAGCTTTGTGATGACACCCTCTATAATTTATGGAACTGTAGCTCTTTTCTGGCGAAAAGCCAAATTTCTATATGGTTTCCATAGAAAAGCACAAGCGAAATTAACTGAGCTCATCATCAGAGGAGGACAGATTCGTCAAACAAAATATAGCGCGACGCGGAGCCATCTTTCAAGTGCTACTTAATGAGTTGACAAAACAAGGACTAGGAATTTCGAATGCCATGGAATACTGACACTCAGAGTGGCAAATTCTCCATACGGGAAGCCCCTCACCCCAAATACACTCATCGCTACCCGCAGCCACCACAGTCGGTGGCAAGTGGCCCTCGGTACGAAAACAACGAACATGTGTAATTCGATATTAGCACTCACGCACGAAGATGATTAATTGAGAATTTAATTAGGCATATAGAGATAGCGCGCCGAGCACTAATATAAATTGGTATTGATTTTTCATTTAGGACACACCAACAGGACCGAGGATAGCGCGCTTGGTGTGTTGTATTACAGTATGCTCTAGATGGTGTACTGTATAGTCTCTCCTCGACCAGTGGCTATAATGAAGTTGCGACATAACCAACTGTGGTTATTGGCTGTGCTATAAACTTATGCCTACAAGTATATGCTTATCCAGATCCGGGAATCACCTCTATTCCGGGTCATCCAGTCTAAAGGACTTCACTCTTGCCTGTGCTCATCCCCGATCCGGGAATCACCTCTATTCCAGGTCATCCAGCCTAAAGGACTTCACTCTTGCTAGTGCTCATCCCCGGGTTTGAAAGTCGAATCACACCATACATTTTTAACATTCTCCAAAATATTACAATAGAGTAGAGGCGAAATTCGATTAATATTATTATTAACGTGTCCGTACGAAACACAAAGTTCGGAAATTATTTTTTTTAATAATTAAATTGACTATCATCGGTAGGAAGAAATTATTTCAGAACTCTTCTCCAATGATTTTATTTACGAATTATGTGTGGATGTTGCGAAGCAACCAAACTTTTTTTTTGCTTCATAACAATTGAAATTGAACACATCAAACATGAAACATGAAATTTTTGAAAATAATCAATTAATTGCGAGATACAGCCTGTAAATATTGAGCTTAATATGAGCCTATTAAAATTTTTGCAAATGGAAGTATTTAGCTATAAGACAGTGTCAGCTCATTGACTGTTTGAAAGAATTATTCGAAAATTTATTATCTGAAATTTGAAACTTACCATTTTATTGATATTGAATATATTTACCCTATATCTCTAAAAAAAATTTAAATCGCCATCTTTTTCTACCACCTCTCATTGAAATTGCACAGTTTCACCAATAAGATGGCAAAAATTCATAGCTCTATGAAAAGTCAATTTCCTTGAAACATATCATTCTAGTTGGTGTTAATATTTATTTTTCATTAAAAATTTGAAATCTTCCCGCTTCTTCTAACCCCTTCAATATTAACTGCACCATTTCACAGAATTAAATAATGGCTATGCAAGATGCAAGGTCTCGCATCTTACATGGAGGAGAGCTGGCCGAGAGCTTTCCTGTGCGAACGGGTTTCAGACAAGGCTGCATATTATCACCAGTCCTGTTTTTGGTGGTAATAAATGACTCCTTGATAGCTGTACTGGAAGGTGGGGAAGGTAAAGGTCTTCAATGGAGACTATTTAACATCTTAAATGTTCTTGATTATGCTGATGAAGTGTGTTTGTTTGCAAATAATCGTTCGGACTTAGAGTCAAATATTCGCTCGTTGCATGCTAAATGCAAAGAGGCGGGACTGAAAATAAATGTGCGTAAAATCAAGTACATGCACATGGGTTCGAAGACAAGCACACCGATTGTTCTTAACAGACAAGATATGGAAGAGGTGCAAGATTTTTGTTATCTCGGACGCATTTTTAGCATGGACGGTGGAGCCGAAAAGGGTATTGAGGCTCTTCTAACTAAGCTCGTCAGGCGTTCGGTATCGGTTCCCCTTTCTGGAGACTAAAGGAGATCTCCCTTCGCATGAAGCTGCGAGTTTTTGACGCATGCATCAAATCCGTGTTGTTATATGGCTGTACTACGTGGAAAGTGACCGTTCGACTTCCCAAACTGCAAACTTTCGTGAACCAATGCCTCCGATACATTTTAGGAATATTCTGGCTAGAAGTGATCTCCAACGACGAAATTTCGAGTACAACTGGACAGACAAAAATTGGTATTGAGACTCGAAGGTGGAAGTGGTGGTGGATCGGTCACACTTTGAGGGATATCGCCAAAGAGGCTCTGGATTATAATCCTCAAGGAAGACGTCAGTTTGTTCAATTAAGTTGCACATGGAAGCGAGCAGTTGAGCAGGAGGAATAAACAAGTCCTGGCAACAGCTTAAGGCCGATCGTCAGGAAGAGAGTTGTTTCTGTCCTATGCTTCTACAGGTGTTCTTATCAGGAATTTAATTGATTGATTTCAAAGAATGCCTTGCATCAAAGCTATGCAGCATTTGATTTAAAATAGTAATCATAGTGGGATTTGAAAATAATAACTTCGAGCCCATCACTCCGTCAATCACCTCCCATACAAAATGGTACAATTTCACTACTTTATAATATATCGATTATCTTGGAAAAAAAAGTTTTTTGTATCATTTCTATATTCAGGTACCCATTCTAAAGATACTACCTTTCCATCTAGAGTATTGCATGATTGGGGTTCACCCGCAATTTTAGTTCTGTTGTGCTTATACTCCAGATGAAAAATATGATAATGCAAATATCAGTAATGTCAAAAAATTTAGTTTCGACCTTTATACTCCTTTTGCGCCCTCCCGTACAAATGCATAATTTTTTATGCTTTACATATATCGATTTCCATTAAAATTAGAAAAAGTAGAATCTTAATAATTCATAATTGGGTTAAATGCAAAAACTAATGTAAACCTCGATTTACTTCTTCTACCCCCTCCCATACAAATTTATATACAAGAAATTCAAGAAATGCACTTCTCCTTCGATCATATGAGAGCAATCAAATCATCCAAAACCTTCCACTTCCTCTGCCACCTCCCATACAAACACCCCAATTGCAGAAAAACAATTTCAAATTTCCTTAAAAATTAAGAAAGCTACAAACTTTAATTTCAGCACGAAACGTTTTACATACAACATTCAGTTTCATATTGAAACATAACAGGACTACGACTGGGCGCAAAGCCCAATCGTGCGATACTCTAGATGAAAGAGATTTTTTTTTATCTTAAGAAATTTTGTAGTGGAAATGGTAGAGGGGGTGACGACATTTAACTAATTTTTTCTCATCACGCTAGAGTTGCTATCAAAATGTTTTATGCAAAATTTAGGATTCAAAAATTTAATACATAGGTACTGAGAAAATGAGTGTATTTAAGTGAAATTGTGCAGTTTGTATGGGAGGTGCTAGAAGGAGTGACGCAGATCAGTAGCATTAGTACTTTTCAGGAAAATCGACTTTTTGTAAAGTTGTTGAATTGTGTCATATTGTATGGAAGGGGGTAGAAGGAGTGAAGCTAATCGCCTAATTTTTTGTGGTCTTACTAATAATTCTAAATAATTATTTAGTGCATAATTTCAGCTCGACAAATTTCATACGTACTGAGTAAATTTATTTAGAGTATTTCATAAAAAGATGCAGTTTGTATGGGAGGTGGTAGAAGGAAGGGGAGGACTCAACTAATTTTTTTACAACAGATTGAAATTATTATAAAAGTAATATATTCCAAATTTCAGATCAATAGGTTTTATGCTTTTGAAAAAAATCCGTTTATTGTCGAATTGCGAAATTAAGTCATTTTGTATGGGAGGGGATAGAAAGGGTGGAACTAAATGCTTGATTTGTTTTGATCTTGCTAACGATTCCAAATAAATATTTAGTGCACAATTTTAGCTCGCTAAATTTTATACGCACTGAGTGAATTGGTTTAGAGTATTACAAGAAAAAGTACAGTTTGTATATGAGGTGGTAGAACGAGAGAAAGAACACGCATAATTTTTATATGGTAGATTGGTATCATCATGAAAGTAATATGTTCCAAATTTAAGACCAATAGCTTTTTTAATTTTCAAGCAAATCCGGTTATTGTCAAATTGCGCAATTGTGTCATTTTGTATGGGAGGGGGTAGAAGGGGTGGAGTGATTTGGCCCGCTCACGAACTTGTCCTTTCTTTTTTGTCAAAAACGACGTGTACAAAATTTGAACTTTCTGGATCAACGCGTTCTCAAGCTAGAGAGGACACGGATGTCCGTCCGTCCATCCGGCTTTGAGATTTTTGAGTGATTATATGAACTTCTGTATCATTCATTTTTTTCTCCGAGCCTTATTTCTTGGCGTTACAAACTTTGTGGCAAACTTATAATACTCTCAGATTTCATCTAGAGTATAAAAATAAACTGCCAAAAAAGTCGGGCGCAACATTATTATTTTTGAGACAAGTTGAGAATGCAATATGAAGGTTAGAATGGTTAGGGAAGACTTAGTGAAAGGGGGTTCTAAGGCTGTTGTCAATTTAGCACTTTATTGCGAATGCGATCTATAGCTCCAGGACATATAATAAATATTTCAATCGTTTATGCAAGTTCGGGATTTTATGAAGGGAGAAGGGAGGGGTGATAGTAAGGGTGGGAGCATGTTAATAATTTTTTAATTGATTGCTTGAATAACGTCAAATATACTCTGTATAGAATGTCAGTTTCATGAACAAGCACGCATAGAATTTTCATAAAATTCGTTGTATTTTAGATTTACGAAACCAAAAATTTGTATGGAGGGGGAGGGGGGTAGATTAGGTAAGGGAATCGTTAAATTTGTAATGCAGTTTTATTTCGTTCTCTTGAAAGGTGCTCGTATAAAATTCCAAGTTCGTAGCTTTTAATTTGTTGTGAAATTCGTCGAAATCATACTTTTATATGGGAGGAGGTAGAATGGCAGGTGCGATCTCAAAACTTTTGACGCAATTTCATTCCTTCACTTTTTATAGTACTCTAGATGAAATCTGAGAGTATGTTGTGTTTGCCTTACCGTTTGTAACGCTAAGAAATAACGCTCGCACAGAGCCGCCAAGGGTACAGAAATATTTGTTGTCGCTCAAGAACCTCGATTCCGAGTGACCGTCTGTCCGTCTGACTGTCTGTCTGTCTGTCTGTCTGTCTGTCTGTCTGTCTGTCCGTCTGTGCGACTGTCTACAGCATAACTTTCAAAAGCTTTGAGCTATAGTGCTAAAAATTTTTCTGTATAATTTTTAGCAAAAAAGTAACTTTAAGTTCGTGAATGGGCTACATCCCCCCACTCCTTCTACCCCTCCCATACAAATTTCATGAAATTTCGAAATATTAAGAAATAGATTTTTCTTTGAAACTATTTAAGCTATCGACTTGAAATATAGGTGAAAGTATTATGATATAGATGTCATTAATATCACAGAATATTGACCCGACCCCTTTACTCCTTCTACCCCCTCCCATACAAATTTCACGAAATTTTGAAATTTAAATTAAATAATTTTTCTTCGAAACTGTTAAAGCTATCAACTTGATATTTTGTGTAAAGTATGCAAATAGAAATATTAATAATGCAAAAAAAATTTGTTTTGATCCGTACACTCCTTCTACCCCCTCCCATACAAATGCAGAATTTTTGTTAAATGCATTTCATCGATTTCCATTCAAACTAGAAAAAGTACAAACTTCAAATTTTGCCCGAATTTGTTTCTTAATAATTGAAATAAGTGTTAAAGAAAATTATTAGCTACGCTTCACTCCTTCTACCACTTCCCATACAAATATCTGTATTATAAATTCAAGAAAAGCATTTCTCCTTTAAGTATATGACAGCTATCGACTTTGAAATTGAATCAAAGCATGGTGATAAGGATGATGATGAGCAGTTTAAAAATCATCTTAAATGCTCCATTTCCTCTGCCACCTCCCATACAAATGCCCCAATTTAAGGAAAACTATCACCAATTTCTTTAAAAATAATGAAAAATAAACACTTTAAATTCAGCAAAAAACATTTTGCATGCCATGTTCGGTGTCATACACGAAAAATACAAACCTCCCCCTCTACTTCCACCACCTCCCATGCAAAAGTCTCTATTCACTTCGAAAGAATTTGAGATGACATATTTTCCGACATATTAAAGTCATTTCCTTCTCATCTAGAGTATCATGTGATTGGCCTTTAAGCCCAATCATAATTCTGTTATGTTTTTTAAAAGTTTTTGTGCAAAATTTCAAATTGATAGCTTTCAACAGTTAAGTGACAGCTGATTTCTTAAAAATGGTCGAAAAAATAATTGTGTATGGGAGTGGTTAGCAGTATTGAAGGTTTTCGACCAGTTAATATTTTATAATCTTAGGGATTTTTTTTTAAATGCATTTTGCAAATATTCAAATTTCTATCTTAAGATTTCATACAAAATTGTTCAGTTTATGTGTTTCTTTCAAAAGCACATGAAACGCATACCTCCATCCATACATTTGTAGAGATGCACCCATGCACATAGCAGAACCAAGCGGCTCGGTACATGGGCTTATCTTTGGAGAATGTGAAGAATCTCAAGCTAGCCAGGTATGAAAAACAAAATACTCTACCACGATTTCTATGCAAACTCTTATTATGTTTAATTTATGTTGCTGGTCGTTTCTTTTTCTTCTCTTTTTCCTCACCCGTTGGTTTCAGACCGTAAAACAAGCCATCAAAGTGTCTTCTTGATTTAGGAATCAAGACCATTGATAAATTTTCATAACCGTCCCATACTATTTGCACTAATCTGCTGGCGCTATTATGACACATCAATGAAATTCAGAAGAAACCGATGTCAATTCGTCCCCCTTTATCGGTTCTTTCGACACCTCCGCGACCGCTCACGCGAGTCTCTTTCAGATTTGGGCTTGTCTCCCCTGATTTTTTTTCTCCATGTCAGGGAAGCCTGTCCCTTCTCTTAAGGTATCCTAGGCCTGGCATATGCTTATCCGCATCCATACATTTGTAGAGATGCACCCATCCACATAGCAGAGCCAAGCGGCGCGGCGTATGGGTCTATCTTTGGAGAATCTGAAGAATTCGAAATTAGCCAGAAATGAAAATTAAGATATTCTACCACGGTTTCTATGCCAACTCTTCATCTAGCTTGAACCATCCATTGGCCCCCGAAATACCACAGACAAGCCACCAAAGCGTACTCTTGCTTTAGAGATCTAGACCACTGATGGATCTCTATAATCGTCCCATACTATTTGCACTAATCTGGTGGCGTTATTATGGGCACATCAGTGAAAATTCTGAAGGAGGCAATGTTTTTTTTTCTTTTTTTTAAGGAACCGAACGCAACTTAGGGCGTCACCCTATAATGCTATGCACAGCTGTGTCGGTATAGGATTTGGGAAAAAAAAAATTCAAGCTATATCTGTTTAATTTAGGTGAAGAGAGACGAAAGTGATGGTGTACATTGCCTTTGAAGCACTGGATGTTGAACTCGTTGGGAAACACTTTGGATGGTAATGTGTTCAAAAGTCTTGATGTCAATACGTCCTTCTCCATCGGCTCCTCCAATACTTCCGCGGTAAGTTACGCGAGTGTCCATTGGACTTTTTGTTCTTATCCTCTGATTTTTAATTCTTTCGTATTTTGCACACATATGCCCACATGCATATACACATATATATACATACATACATGCACCCAGAAATGCAGCACACACAGCAGCCCAGCGCATGGGCATATCCTTTTAGCATTTTTTTAAGAATGTGATGTTTGCTAGATTTTTAATCTATCCTACATTTGTGTGGTTTCCTAACCTTTTTGCTCCACCCGTATGTCAAGCTCCTTTAGCATGCGAAATCGCGCTGCTGGACGCAAAGTTCTTTTCGATTACGGATACTCGTTATTTCGTCTACTTTCAGATAACCGACCGTCTCTGGTACCTCGGTAGCAGTTGATCGGTTCATCCAATATTTAATAATTACTTATTTCCACACAAATATCCATCTAGTAGAATCCAGTTTATAGTGTTCCATTTCGTCCTCTTATTCCATTAGCTCCAGTACATGTAATCAATATTTCATTCGTTTATGCAAGTTTGGGTTTTTATGAGGGAGGGGGAGGGGTGATATTAAGAGTGGGTGAGTATCAATAATTTTTCAATTGATTGCTTCAATTACGTCCAATATTTTCTGCATAGAATGTCAGTTTCATAGACGAAGTTGCATAGAATTTTCATAGGGTTCGGTGTATTTTACATTCACGAAACTAAACATTTGTATGGGAAGGAGTACAGGAGGTAGGAGAATCGTAAAATTTGTGACGCAATTTTATTTCCTTTCTCTCCTTCCTCAAAATTTCAAGTTCGTAGCTTTTAATTTGTTGGTTAGCGGTTGATTTATTGAATTTGGTCGAAATCATACTTTTGTATGGGAGGGGGTAGAAGGGCAAGTGCGATCTCAAAACTTTTGACGCAGTTCCAACCATTTTCAAAAGCTTTTGTGCAAAATTTCAAATTGATAGCTTTTAATTTTTAGGTTATAATTGATTTTTTAAAAATGGTGGAAAGAATAATTTTGTATGGGAGGGGGTAGAAGTTTGGAAGGTATTCGACCAGTTAATATTTCATTCTCTTAGAGATTTTTTTTTAAATGCATTTTGCAAATTTTCAAGTTCCTACCTTAAAATATAATTCAAAAATTTTCAGTTTATGTGTTTTTTCATTGCACATGAAACACCTTGTGCACTTTAGACCAGAAGGCCGGTGCATAGCAATTTCCGGATTTTTATTATTTTTTCTGTATGTATAACAAATAGATGTATTCACATGGAAAATTTAAGCTTTGTATCTCTTACCAGAGCCCTAAAAAATCACTCAAATTTTTCAAAATGTATGCTTACCACCTCCCTTCCCTTACACCTCCCGACGTAAAACTTTTACCAAAATTAAAACTCTGTAGTTCTTCAATTTGACAAAATTTGAATTTGATATTTGCACTCAGTTTTGAGATATAATGGTTTGAAATTTTGGAAAGTGCAATGCTCCCCATTTTCCTCCACTACTAGTTTGTCCAAATATTATATTTTTTTCGTATTTCTCTAGTATAGCATAATATAAGTACCCAGTTTCAATTACATAGCTCAACAAATAGCCGAGATATTGATTTTTAATTGTTTTTCTTTGCACCCCCTGACCCTCCTTCTTACAATAATTAGCCTCTATGTAAGCTGATTCCAGTGGATCTATATGCCATCTTGATGGTCTAAAAATATAAATTTCTTATGGTAAGTAATTTCAAAGATATAATCATTTGAAAAAAAAAATTCGGCCGAAAATTGGTTTTTAGCACCCCTTTTTTGCACCTCAATGGATAAAAAGTTAAATTGATTTTAAAAGTTGTCCCCCAAACCCCTTTATATGTACATCGATTTGTAGCTTCCTAGTTGTAGCCATGTTTGAGATATTTAAATTCTTAGTTTTCGGTTTAAAAGCTCCCCCCGCCGCCCCCTGAACCCTTACACCCCCCAAAATGGGTGTCTACCTAAGATCCGCAACTATCTACAATCCCTCCAAAAATTAACTTTCTATCTTGAAGGGCTTGGGAGTTAATTTGCGCTTAGCGTACACACCGGCGTACGGCGGACCGCGTACAGACAGACGGATGATTATACTCTGATGAAATCTGAAAGTATATTGAGTTTGCCTTATCGTTTGAATAATGCTCGCACAGAGTCGCCAGGGGTACAGAAATATTTGTTGTCGCTCAAAAATCTCGATTCCGAGTGCCCGTCTGTCCGTCTTTCTATCCGTCTATCGACAACATAACTCTCGAAAGCTCTGAGCTATTGTGCTGAAATTTTTCAAATGTCATTTTTAGCAAAAAAGTAACTTTAAGCTTATGAACGGGCCACATCCCTTTCCTACTTCTAGCTTCTCCCATACGTATTTCATGAAATTTCGAAATTTAAAGAAATTGATTTTTCTCCGAAGCCGTTTCAGCTATTGACTTAAAAATTAGGCAATTGTATTATAATATAAATATCGTTACTATCAAAAAATGATGATCTGATCCCCTTACTGCTTGTACTTCCTCCCATACAAATGTACAATTTTCAAAAATGCATTTATTCGGTTTGCATCGCAACTAGTAAAGCTAAAAGAACCAATTTTTGTCACAATTAATATTATTGCAATTGCAACCAATTTTATAAAATTTGTCAACTTCACCTCACTCTTTCTACCCCCTCACAAACAAATTTCACAAAATTTCAGAATTTGAACAAAAATATTTTTCTGCAAAGTCGTCAAGGCTATAACTTTAAACTTTGAGAAAAGTATACTATTACATGTATCATTGATGCCCAAAAATTTGGTTTTGATTCGAATACTCCTTCTACCCTCCCCCATACAAATGCACAATTTTGGTAAATGCATTTAATCGATTTTAATTGAAACTAGAAAAGTACAAGCTTAAAATGTTGTTCCTTAATAATTGCAATAAATGCTGAAAAACATACGAACTTCGCTTCACTCCTTCTACCATCTCTCATACAAATTATAATACAAATTGTATTGAAAATTCAAAAAAAGTATTTCTCTTTCGAACATGTGAGTAACAAAGCAATGTGATTAAGATGTTGATAAGGAAATTCAAAATCATCCAAAGCCTCCCACTTTCTCTGCCACCTCCAATACAAATGCATAAATTTAGGCAAAAATTGTTCAATTTCCTCGAAAATTATGAAAGTTACAAACTTTAAAAATTAGCATGAAACATTTTGCATACTACGTTCGGTGTTATATACAAAAATTACAAACCTTCGCCCTTTGCTTTCACCACCTCCCATACAAAAGTCACAATTCACTATTAGAAAGAATTTAAGATGACATATTTCTGGTACAATAAACTATTTCCTATTTCATCTAGAGTATCATATGATTGGGCTTTACGCCCAATAATAATTCTGTTATGTTTTTTTTGCATTTTTAGGCTATTTTACTCATGAAATGCGAAAATACAAAATTTCAGGGTAGCAAAATTTTAGCCGATCACAATACTTTATTATTAAAATAATAAAGTAAAAGTACAGTTCCTAATCCTTTATAATTGCCCTTTAATTTACCCATTACTTTTACTTTATTTTATTTTACTTATTTTAATCGAGCATTAAGGTTTCTATTTCTTCTTGTCTTATTTTGTTCCTAAGTGGATCCCTTTCTCACCCTGTGTTTTATTGCTATGCTTGTCGTACTTCTTCTTTTGGGTGTTATTCTGCCTCCTTTGTCCCTGAGTTTTGTTCTTTTTCTCCTCATCCTTCTTGTTTGTGGTGTCCTTTTTCCGCAGGGGTCCATATTTTTCTCCTGTGATCTGTCTATATTTTGTTTTTGACCCATTTTTATCGCTAGAATTTAAGGTTCATTGCCCATTAGTATGTCCTTGGCCTATGTCCCGACCACTCTTTTCCCCTCTCATAGGTACTACAACCTTGTTGCTTTACAGAGGAGTATTATTATATATTTATCTAGGGTGTAGCCTAGTGTGTAGCGTGTTGGTCTACGATGCGAAGGTCTTGAGTTCAAATCCCGGTCGACGCTAATTCCAGCACACTGCCTGCTTGGGTATACCTTGGTCACCTCAATCTACGAAAATAAAAAATTCGAAGATAGAGGGTTGTGCGAAGGTCTAACAACTCTTCCACTATAAATAATGCAAAATGTTAAGGAACCTGAAGGTCAGGAGGCCTAGGTCCGATTTGGGCTGTAGTGCCATTATAGTAGTTATTATATATTTATCCTTCCCATCATACTCCCACTTTTTCGGCAAATGGCATTGATGGTTCTGGCTATCCGGTAAAGTAAGTACGTCGCCTGCGATAGTATGCAGCCATATTGGTCCGGTTCGGCGGGAGGCCAATGTCAGGAATATGGTCCCCATCTTCCGAGTTTCAGAGATTCAATATGTGCCTACTTAGGCTAATCAATTCACGATATTCTGTTTTAAAACACCTTCCTCCCGGAGGCATATTTTTAAACCTCCTCGTTAACATCAAAGTAAGGTTTGAGCGTCCTAGCTGGTTACCACGTCAGTGATCCTATAAATCGTAACGTGAGAAACACGGTTTTCGCACTCCTAACCTCTGCGTTGAAATTTTCCTCATTATAGGGTTTCTGGTTAACACACGTCCGGCAATGGGGGGGCCTTAAATTTAACTTCCCTAAAGCACATTTTTTATATTTTTTAATTTTTAATCCGAATATAATATGAAGAAGATAATGTGCCAATCGATTCCACTGGCACTCTAAATTCTTTAACTATTATTCTAAATCCTAATTTTCGGAGAATGCTGATACGAAAATTAATTGTTTTGGAAGCAGGCTTCCATAGGAGTGTATCTACTTGCATTTCCAATTACTAAATTCAGACTTTAGATCACCTAACAGATACTTACAGTATCAATGAATTTATTTTTATAAATATTCAGACAGACGTTTTATGACCAAACAAGCCTACAATTGCAAAAAAAATATCCGTTTGTCTGTACGCCGTATGTCATACGCGTACGCTCAAAGTATAATAACTCCCAAACGCATGAAGATAAGAAAATAAGTTTTGGATGGATTTGTAGATGGGTGTTGATTTTAGGCGGGTACAGTTTTTTTTGGGTATGGATCAAAGCGAATCGAGCGCTATAAACGAAAGCTACAAATTCGAATTACTGATCTTTGGTTGTAGCTAGAAAGCTGAAAATCGACACACATATAAATTGGTTCGTGGGACAAACTTTAAAAATAACTTAATTTTTTATCCATTGAAAACAAATTGCCGGTCAACTTTTTTCAAATTATTATATCTTCGGATATAGTGAACACAGAAAGTTCATACATGAGGACCACAGTCGACTGAGAAGGAGACCAATACTTGAAATTTGTAAGCTGGTCAGAGTAAGGGAGAAGAGGTGGTGTGCCAAATGTTGAAAGCTTTGAACAATTTTAGGGCTCTGGTAAAAGATAAAATGTATAAATTTTGCATACAAGATACAGAAAGAATAAGAATTTATACCAAAACTGTTATGCACCGAACCGAGAACCTAAGCTGCATAAGGTGTTCGTGTTGAAAAAAACACAAAACTGCATACTTACGACTGAAATATTAAGCTAGGAACTTGAATATTTACAAAATTCGTTTGAAAAAAAAAACGCAGGAAGTTCAAGATATTAACTGGTTTAATACCTTCCAAAATTTTACCCCCCGTACAATAATTTTATTTTGAGCATTTTCAATAAATCAATTATCACTAACACATTAAAAGTTGGCAGCTTGAAAATTTGTATGAATACTTTTAAAAATATTAAAAGTATTAAAAATAAAATTGCAGTTTTGAAATTCCCTCCGCCTCTATTCTAATTCTAATTCGACCAATTTTAATAAAGTAACTAATAACCAAGAAATTTAAAGCCACAAACTAGAAATTTTTTAAACTGCATCACAAATTTTAAGATTCTCTCAACTCTTCTACCCCCACACGTACAAATATGTATGGTTTCATGATTATAAAAGACACCAAATTGCATTGAATTTTCTTTCGTCTATGAAACTAATATTTCGTACAGAGAAACTTGAATATAATTCAAGCGATTGATTAAAGTATTATGAACATTTTTCCATTCCTTGCATCCCTCCCCTCCTCCCCACCACCATACAAATTCCAACTTGCTTACATTATATATCAACTGTGCTCATCATACCTCCACGTGGTAGTCACAAATTTCAGATTTCTGATACTTTTGAAGAAATTAGATTTTTTGTAAATTATAGTATTTCATAAAAAATTGTAGTTTTTATGGGAGGGGAGGAAGGAGTGAGGGATTCAAGTAATTTTTGTATCATAGATTATATTTATGATAAAAATAATATAATCTAAATTTCAAATTAGTAGCAACTATAATTTCGAAGAAACTTTGATTATTGTAAATAATCGAAAATGAGTCATTTTGTATGGGAGGTGTTAGATGGGGTGAAGCGATTTGGCTCTTTCACGAACTTGACTTCTTTTTTATAAAAAACGACGTAGACAAAATTTGATTTATCTCGCTCAATGCGGTCTCAAATTAGATAGCGCAGAGACGGACAAACGGACGGAAGGACGGACTGACGGACATTCAGTTTTGTATTTTTAAGTGATAGAATTAACTTTTGTGTCATTAATTTTTTTCTTCGAGAATTATTTTTTAGTGTTAAAAACTTTAGAGCAAACTTATAATAGTCTCAGATTTCATCTAGAGTATAAATGCCAACAAGTCTGGCGCAATTTTATTATATTTGTTACAAGTTGAGGATGCGTGGAAAGTCAACATGTAGGTTAGAATGGTTAGGGAAAACTAAGTAAATGGGGGTTCTTGGGCAGGACTATTGCCAATTTAACACTTAATTGCGGATACGACCAATAGCTCTAGTACATTGAATATAAAGGGTGGTCCAACCAAAACGCACGATGTTAATTATAAATAAAACAAAAAGTTTTCAGAGAATTATCTTAATATTTTTTATTATGATAGAAGAATCTATGAAAATTATGTGTGAAACAAAATATCGCCCAAATGCTTGCCACGGACGGCTACGGTGGCGTACTTCTATCCGATGGTCCATATTTTCAATGACTCTGAGACATAATTGAGGTTCAATGTCGTTAATGTGCTGAATTATCTCATCCTTTAGCTCTTGAATTGTTCTTGGCTTACTGACGTACACTTTTTCTTTTAAATATCCCCAGAGAAAGAAGTCCAACGGTGTCAAATCACATGATCGTGGCGGCCAATTAACATCGCCACAACGTGAGATAACACGGCCATTGAATTTCTCGCGCAAAAGAGCCATTGTTTCGTTGGCTGTGTGGCAAGTGGCACCATCCTGTTGGAACCTCATATCATTCAGGTCCATATCCTCAATTTCTGACCACAAGAAGTCCGTTATCATCTCGCGATAGCGAACACCATTCACGGTAACTGCTTGGCCGTTCTCATTTTCGAAGAAGTACGGCCCGATGACGCCGCCAGCCCATAAACCGCACCAAACAGTCACTCTTTGTGGATGCATCGGCTTTTCAACAATCACTCGTGGCTTCTCATTTGCCCAAATGCGGCAATTCTGCTTGTTAACGAATCCACTGAGGTGAAAGTGTGCCTCGTCGCTGAAAATGATTTTCTTTGTAAAGTCACCATTCACTTCTGTCTGTTCAACCAACCATTCGGCGTATTGCCGATACTTGAAATGGTCATTAGGTTTTAGCTCTTGAGTCAATTGAACCTTGTAAGCGTGTAAATTTAAATCTTTATTCAAAATTCGCATCAGTGATGTTAGTGAGATGTTCAATAGTTGGGCACGGCGACGAGTCGAGGTTGACGGCTCTTCTGCTGCACTATCTCAAACAACAGCAATGTTTTCCGGAGAACGAACTGGGCAAGCACGCACAGGTAAGTTCACATTTCTTACAGACCCGGTTTGCTGAAATTTGCGCACAATTCTTCCGATTGTGGACACATTTGATCGATTATGCTGACCAAAAAAATCAAGAAGTGCACGAAATGCATTTTGATTTGAACGCCCATTTTCGTAAAAGGCTTCAACAACCTTAACGCGCTGCTCAATTGTGTACCTCTCCAAGGTTGAATTTGTCAAACAAAGAAATGTCAAATTAAGTTTGGCGAAAACTTGACGTTAAGGTGTGACTCACAATTAACATCGTGCATTATGGTTGGACCACTCTTTATATTTTATTTGTTTTTTGTGCAAGTTTGGGTATCTATGAGGGGAGAGGGGAGTTGCGGGGTGGATGTTAATAACTTTTGAATTGATTGTTTGAATCACGCCCAATATTCTCTGTATAGAATATCAGTTTCATCATTTTCGAAGGTGCATAGAATTTCGCTAAGATTCGGTGTATTTCACATTCACGAAACCAATCATTTGTGTGGGAGGGGTTAGAGAATCGAAAAATTGTGATGCAATGTTATTTCGTTTCTCTTGTAAGGTGCTCGTACAAAATTTCAAGTTCGTAGCTTTTAATTTGTTGTGAAATTCGTCGAAATCATACTTTTATATGGGAGGGAGTAGAAGGACATGTGTGATTTCAAAATTTTTGACTCGATTTTATTTCGACTATTTTTAAAAGTTTTTCTTCAAAATTTCAAATTGATAGCTTTTAAAAGTTAGGTGATAATTGATTTCTTATGTGTCCGAAAAAATTATTTTGTATGTGAGTGGGTAGAAGCTTGGAAGATATTCCACGAGTTAATATTTCATACTTTTAGGAATTGTTTTCAAATGCATTTCACAAATTCCCAATTTTTATACTCTAGATGAAATCTGAGAGTATATTGTGTTTGCCTTACCGTTTGTAACGCTCAGAAATAATGCTCGCACAGATCCGCCAAGGGTACAGAAATATTTGTTGTCGCTCAAAAACTTCGATTCCGAGTTGCTGTCTGTCCGTCTGTCCGTCTGTCTACAACATAACTCTCGAACGCTTAGAGCTATCGTGCTGAAATTTGTTGTGTGTCATTTTTAGCAAAAAAGTAACTTTAAGTTCGTGAACGGTCCACATCCCCCCACTCCTTCTACCCCCTCCCATACAAATTTCATGAAATTTCGAAATATTAAGAAATTGACTTTTCTCTGAAACTGTTTAAGCTATCAACTTCAAATTTACGTCAAAAAATTATTGTATAGATGTCATTAATATGACGGAATATTGATCCGATCCCCTCACTCCTTCTACCCCCTCCCATACAAATGGACAATTTTGAGAAATACATATATTCGATTTTCACTGAAACTAGTAAAGCTGAAAACACGAAATTTTGCCAGAATTATTTTTTTTATAATTACAATAAGTGTCGAAAAAATTATAAACTTCACCTCACTCCTTCTAGCCCCTCCCATACAAATTTCACGAAATTTTGAAATTTAAATTAAATTATTTTTCTTCGAAAGTGTTAAGGCTATCAACTTGATATTTTGTCTAAAGTATACAAATAGAAATATTAATAATACAAAAAAAATTTGTTTTGATCTGTACACTCCTTCTACTCCCTCCCATACAAATGCATAATTTTTGTTAAATGCATTTTATCGATTTCCATTCAAACTAGAAAAAGTACAAACTTTAAATTTTGCCAGAATTTGTTTCTTGGTAATTTAAATAAGTGTTCGAAAAAATTATTAGCTCTGCTTCACTCCTGCTACCACCTCCCATACAAATATCTGTATTATAAATTCAAGAAAAGCATTTCTCCTTTAAGTATATGACAGCTATCGACTTTGAAATTGAATCAAAGCATGGTGATAAGGATGATGATGAGCAGTTTAAAAATCATCTTAAATGCTCCATTTCCTCTGCCACCTCCCATACAAATGCCCCAATTTAAGGAAAACTATGATCAATTTCTTTAAAAATAATGAAAACTAGAAACTTTAAATTCAGCAAAAAACATTTTGCATGCTATGTTCGGTGCCATATACGAAAAATACAAACCTCCCCCTCTACTTCTACCACCTCCCATGCAAAAGTCTCTATTCACTATCCGAAAGAATTTGAGATGACATATTTTCCGGTATATTAAAGTCATTTCCATCTCATCTAGAGTATCATATGATTGGGCTTTAAGCCCAATCATAATTCTGTTATGTTCTAACTTAAAATTTCAATCAAAAATTTTTAGTTTTTGTGTGAAACATCTTGTGCGCTTTAGACTCTCTCTTCGGTGTATAACAATCGTGGAACTAATTATTATTTTTTTTCGCTATGTATATCAAAAAGATGTATCCACATGGATAATTTAAACTTTGTATCTTTCACTAGAGCCCTAACAAAGTCACTCAAAATTTTCGTCTCCTTACACCCTTCATCTTAAAATTTTCCAAAATTAAAGAATATGTAGTTTTACAATCTCAGAAAATTTCAATTTGATATCTGTACTCAGTTTTGAGATATAATGGTTTGAAATTTTGAAAGATTCAAGAGATTCAAGATTTCTTTATTGCCTTTTAAGACCACTTACAAATTTCATACAATTGGATAGCTTACTTACTTTTACCTGACATTCAGTGTCCTATTGGTATATACTTATTATTATTAATATGCGTATTTGGAACAGTACGCTGGAATTATATTTTCTTCTTAAGTTATTATAGCTTATTTCTAAGTTTACATTGGCAACAATAAATGCAAACTTTAATTTCATTTTATTTAATTCAGGTACATATATGTGAAAAGATAAAAGCACTAAAACTAGGCGACGATACAGAACAGAAAACGGCATATGGACAAGGCATGCGATCGTAGGCTTGCGATTCCAGCCTTAAAGCCGCTTATAATCTATGTTGAATAGTACATATGATATATGAAAAAATAACTTAGTTCTATATATTTTTTTTTTTATATACATGATTCTTAATATTTTATGCGTTTGACTTTATTTTTCCTTACAATATATACCTACTTTTTATTTATTTATACCTACTTTTTGAAATTTTGAAAAGTGCACCATTTTTGAAATACTCCCCGTTTCTCTCTGCTACTTTTATGTCTAATTGTTACATTTTTCTCGTATTTTGCTAATATAGTTCAATATGTGTTCCAAGTATCAATTAAGAGATAGTTGAGATATTCATTTTTAAATGTTTTTCTTTGCACACCCCATTTTCTGACCATCTCTTTTACAATAATTAGCCTCCCTCTAAGCTGATTCTAGTAGATCTGTGTGTCACCTTAATGGTTCCAAATAAGAATTTTTTAATTTTTTTTCGAAAATATAATATTAAAAAAAAAAAAAAATCGGCCTGCTTTTAGCCCCCCCCCTCCCCTCTTTTGGACCCCAATGGATAAAAAAATTAAATTATTTTTAAAGTTTGTCTCATAAACTCCTCTAAATTTATGTTGATTTTCAAGTTTCTAGCTGTATCCATGGTTGAGATATTGGAGTTTTAAGTTTTCGGTCTTAGCGCTCCCGCCGCCTCCCCCTTAATCCTTAGTCCCCTCAAAATGGGTGTCCGCCTGAGAGCCGCAACTATCTACAATCCACCCGAAAATCAACTTTCTATCTTGAAGGGTTTGGGAGTTAATGTGCGTTGAGTGTACATGTACGGCGTACAGTCATAAAGCGCGAAAAATAATAAGTTAATAAGTTTAATGAATAAGTTTTTTTTCCAAGTCAATCACAATAGAAAGAAAAGATTTCCGGATTCTATACTATTACGCTTTGTTATTCGCGACGTTTCGGTCTCTGCTGAGACCTTTATCAAACCCTTTATCAAACCCTCCCCGAAACATCACGAATAATAAAACGTAACAGTACAGAATCCGGAAATCTTTTCTTTCAATTCAAAATGCACTGTGAAAACATTCACTAAACCATTTAATCATAATACTTTATTATTAAAATAATAAAGTAAAATGTTAAGTCCTTCTTCGAAACTCTCATTCAAATTTCCCAAATATTTGAAATTTCAAGATTTTTATTAACTAGTCAAACTAGAAACATGCAATTTCGTTCGAACTATTTTTGAAATGAAAGTTTAAAAAACAACCAACTCCTCTTTCCACCTCCTATACACATTTAAAAGAAGTTTTTTTTCTTCGAATATTTGAGATCTATCGATATGAAACTGGTTAAGCTCTGGAGACAGAAAAGAGCAGTTGAATGTGAGATCAAAAGAATAAGCAAGTCCTGACAAAGGCCAAAAAACTGATTAGAACCCATGTTCCTATAGGAGGTTTTAGCAGGAAATTGATGGGAGACACAAAAGCCATCTTTGCTCTGTAGTGATCTAAAAGCAGAATTTAAACAATAGCCAGTTTACCTTTTGTGTATTTTATCGCTGTAAGGAATCATCCGCCAAATTGTTTACCATACGGACAAGAAATAAACCTGTCACCTATTTGTATCCTGTCTATAAAGCCAAACACCATACCTCTATGCTGTCATATGTATTATATTTAGGATTTCCGGAGGAAATATATGCATTGACTTTGGTTTGTAGTGCGACAGTCGGTTCCGGTAATCACATCAGGCTTTCAAAGTGTTACTTCCTCAAGGATTGCGCTAGCGCTAGTACACTATACCGACCATGAGAACTTATGCGTTTCCATATTATGTATGTGTGGGCGATTGTACATCGGAATGTGTCGAAACTCGCTGACATCCAACTGCCATCCTCATCGTCATGCCATTCATTATATACATATATCTCTCAAGGATATGAGAGCGTGAAATGATGTTCTGTGTGAGAGGTGAGATGAAAGAAAGCGGCTTGAATTTCCTAGCAAGAGTGTAGTGCGACGTCAAGAATCGGAACTCTTACGTTCCGTTTTCTTTTATTTTTCCTCGTTAACAAGGATATGTGGAATGACAGCGCCCAGTAAGCCACGAACCATTCAGATTCCGAGATATATTCGTGCTCCAAGCATCCTGAATACACGCAATCTTATTTCAGCAATATAAGATGATGATATGAAGATATGCCCTTCGAACTCTTTACTGTCATCCTTGGAAGATGATCGTATTAATCGAGAGTACATACATGAGCGTGTATGTCTTTTGATACGAGCAGAAGGGACTCTTAATTTGTGCTCGTTTGTATCCAATGGCGGCGTCCTTCCGATATCATAACTTTAATTTATAGACGACTGCTTGCATGGCGACGCTATCATCAGATTCGAATGCCGAGTGTCCGTGTATATGGGAACAAAGTGAATATCAAACTGTGTGCCACTGTCGCCAACCATCACACCAAATAGTCGTTCTCGTCCTATGTCATATTCCGTAATGTTAAGGGTAGATTGCCAACCACCTCCGTCACTCCAATTCGGCCAATGAAGGGTGTGCGTAGATGTACACAATGAACTCCTAGTGTGTAATTTGAGCCGAAATTACCTCTCGTTAGCGAACTATTCATCAAGAGTCATTACGCTTTTGTTAGGAACAAAGTAAACACAGAAATTGAGCCGCTTCGGCTAATTTTCGAGAGCAATACGTACTGGGCGTAAAGACGACGTAGATTGGCCCAGGCATGTTGTGGCTGAAACGCCATAAATAAATCCGCAAGCAAGCCCAAATACCATCAAATCGGACCCGGAGTTTGACGGTTTGATCCTTGGACGGACGGGTTCGAGAAGAGTGTGTAAACAAGACAGGATAATAGAGTACCATAGAAACCCACCAGGAATATACAAAGGACTGTCATGACTAACTCCCGCCGCCGCTGCCGTCGTCACAGTTTCAGTAATAACGCGATAATCAAATTGATTATAATGATCCCGAACGCAGATAAGAAGAGGTCATGCCGCGCTCATGAAATTCTATTTAATTTCAATTTATTTCCATTGAAGCTTCTTTGATAATCTACTCAGCATTTTCGATTGAATCGACCGACTTGTTTGTAATTATTTCGAAAACTGAAACCACGAGTCTTATATTTGTTCAGGTCTAAAATTTTCCCATACCATTAGAGAGGCTAGTTGTGGGTTTTAGTAATATTTTGAATTTCGTTTTCTCCTCAGACAAACTTTGAGTAAAGATATGAATAAACTTTTCAATTTATTGTTACCATATAAGATTAAACACTAGCATAAAAACATAACAGGACTACGAGTGGGCGTAAGAGAAATTGTTTGATTTTGAGAAATTTTTTATGGGGAGTGGTAGAAGCGGTGACGGCATTGAACCAATTTTTTCACATCATGTTAGAGTTGTTATTAGAATGTTTCATTGAAAATTTAAGCATCAAAAATTTAATAGGTACTGAGGAAATTAGTATATTGGATTTAGTTAAATTGTGCAGTTTGTATGGGAGGTGGTAGAAGTAGTGGGGAGTTCTTAGTGAGTTTTTTTAGAAATAACTACATGTAAACATCATGCATTTAACATATTTTCAAACGTAGGTCAGTAGCATTCAAACTTTTCGGGAAAATCGACTTTTTGAAAATTTGTAAAATTGTGTCATATTTTATAGGGGGGGGTAGAAGGAGTGAAGTTAATCATCTAATTTTTTTACTCTTACTAATAATTCCAAGTAAATATTTTAGCTCGACCAATTTTATACGTATTGAGTAAATTTGCTTATAGTTTTTCAAAAGTGCAGCTTATATGGGAGGTGGTAGAAGGAGTGGGAAGATTCGAATAATTTTTTTTACCATAGATTGATATATTCCAAATTTCAGATCAATAGCTTTTATGCGTTTCAAGAAAATCGGATTATTTTCAAATTCCGAAGGTGTGTCATTTTGTATGGGAGGGGGTAGAAAGAAGGAGTAGAGCGATTCAGCCCGTTCATGAACTTGTCCTTACTTTTTTATCAAAAACGACGTGTCATCATCATCAATGGCGCGACAGCCCAAATCGGGCCCTGGCCTCCTGAAGTCGTCGCCTCCAATCGTCTCGATCCAAAGACCGCGTCCTCCAGCTGCTAATTTTTAGAATGGCATTGCTGTCTTCATCAACCGAGTCTTCCCATCGCTTGCGTGGTTTGCCTACTGGCCGGTTACCACTCGCTTTGCCTTTAAGAGCACGTTTGGGGATTCTTCTGTCTTCCATTCGCTCTACATGGCCAGCCCACTGCAGTTTACGTAACTTGATGAACGTTGAAGCTTCTGGCTCGTCGTAGAGTTGATATAACTCATGGTTGTATCTTATTCGCCATTCCGTTCCTTCCTTCACAGGTCCAAAAATTCTTCGGAGGACCTTTCTTTCGAATGCGTTAACTGCTTTTTCGGAAGTTCGCGTTAATGTCCACGTCTCGCTGCCATAACAGAGCACAGGTCGTATAATAGTTTTATAAATCCGCAGCTTATTGTTCCTGTGCACTTTCTTGGATTTCATTATTGGAAGTACCGAATAATACGTCTTATTTGCTAGTATTATCCGTCGTTTGATTTCGTCTGTTTCATTACCGTCCTTTGCTAGATTAGCCCCAAGATATATGAAGTTGTCCACACTCTCCAAATTATATTCCGCAATTGTTATGTTTTGTCTGATTGGCGTGTACAAAATGTGAACTTCATAGCTCAACGCGTTCTCGAGCTAGGGAGGGCATGGACGGACAGGCGAATGGTCAGATGGACGAACAGACGGACGGACGGACAGACGGGCATTTTAGATTTTTGAATGACAATATGAACTTCCCAATCATTAATGTTTTTCTCCGAGCCTTAATTATTAGCGCTACAAACTTTGTGGCAAACTTATAATACTCTCAGATTTCATCTAGAGTATAATGATAGCGCTGTGTTTTACGCAGGTTAAAAAACAAGCAAGAAATTCGGTCAACTCGGTTGCTCGCCAAGAAAGAAACGCAATCCGGAAAAAGTACCGGCCTCCCCGGAGAAAAAACAGAGTAATTCAACCGCTTCGTATACAGAATAATCCGACCTGAAATACCAGGCGACCATAGTCCAGAACTACTTTTCTAACCAAAGTGTTTAGTGCAATGTAGGCGGAGACGAGAAGTTAGCGTTTTCCTTACATTGTCGTCTGGGCAGAGCAAATGTCGCTGACACCATCGTCGACATTCTTGTGTGAGATTATGGGCACCTGACTCACAGTAACAAATTTTGCGATGCACGAAATGTTTGATTGAATCCAGGCATTACACATATCCATGTCAAATCTATAAAATGTAACAAAAAGAGTGATAGTCGATAAAATTTGTGACAGGATTTTTAATGTTGGGCAAGGCCGGCGTGGTTTTCCCATTCAGCATAGCATTTTAGACATTGGCATATTTGACAAATTATTTCGACAAAAATATCAAATTTGTCGGTCATGCTAAAATTTGGCTACAAGGAGAGACGAATCAGGAGAGAATAATATATTAGTGGGCACATATGTATATGTAAATCCGCGAATTTGGTTTTTTTTTTTTTTGCGAATGATAAAACAAAAAACCCTTCATTTGTTGTAAGACTACCTTTTCAAAACGTCAGAAGCCAATTGTTCTAAGCTTTTAAATCAAACTTTTTTATGATTTTAAAATAATAAAGTATTGTGATCGACTTGGATCCACTGAAATATTGTTTTTTTCGCGTTTCATGACTAAATTAGCATAAAAATTCAAAATAAAAATCCGTCTGTCTGTACGCCGTCCGCCGTACGCCGGTGTGTACGCTCAGCGCACATTAACTCCCAAACCCTTCAAGATAGAAAGTTCATTTTTGGAGGGATTTTAGATAGTTGCGGATATCAGGCGGATACCCATTTTGGGGCGTGTGCAGGTTCAGGGGGAGGCAGGGGAGAGCTTAAGCCGAAAAATACGAATTCAAATATCTCAACCATGGTAACAACTAGGAAACTAAAACTCAACATTCATATAGAGGGGTTTGTGGGACAACTTTCAAAAATAATTTAATTTTTTTATCCATTGGGGTGCGAAAAGGGGGGGCTAAGAACCAATTGTCCGCCGAATTTTTTTTCCAAATGATTATATCTTCGAAATTACTTACCATAAAAAATTGATATTTTGAGACCATTAAGCTGGCATGTAGGTCCACTAGAATCAGTTTAGATAAAAGCTAAGTATTGTAAGGGGGAGGGTCAGGGGAGGTGCAAAGAAAAACACTTGAAAGTCAATATCTCGGCTATTTATTAAGCTGTGTAATTGAATCTAAAGCTATATTAGAGAAATACGAAAAAAATATAACATTTTAACAAAATAGTAGTGGGGGAAATGGGGAGCATTTCAAAAATGGTGCACTTCCCAAAATTTCAAACCGTTATAATTCAAAATTGAGTCCAGATATCAAATTCAAATTTTGTCAAATTGTAGAACTAAATAGTTTCTAAATTTGGTAAAAATTTTACGTCGGGAGGTGTAAGGGGAGGGAGGTGGTAACCAAAAATGTCGAAAGTTTTGAGTGATTTTTTAAGGGCTGTGGTGAAAGATACAAAAATCAAATTTTCCATGTGGATACATCTATTTGTTGTACATACAGCAAAAATAATAAAAATTCCACAATTGTTATGCACTGACCCCCCTGGTCTACCGTGCACAAGCTGTTTCATGTGCAATGAAAAAACAACATCAACTGAAAATTTTTGAATGAAATTTGAAGGTAGAAACTTAAAAATTTGCGAAATGCATTTAAAGAAAATTTTTAAAAGAATGAAATATTACATAGTCGAATACCTTGAAAGCTTCTACCCTCCCCCATACAAAATTATTTTTTCGACCATTTTTAAGAAATTAATTATCACCTTATTAGTAAAATCTATCAATTTGAAATCTTGCACAAAATTTTTTGAAAATAGTTGAATCGGAACTGTTTCAAAATTTTTGAGATCACACTTGCCGTTCTACCCCCTCCTATACAAAAGTATGATTTCGACCAGTTTCAATAAAACAACTGCTTACCAGCGAATTAAAAGCTACGAACATGAAATTTTGTACGAGCACCTTAAAAGAGAAAGAAAATTACGTCACAAATTTTGCGATTCCCCTTACTCTTCTACCCGCTCCCATACAAAATTATTTTTTCGAGCATTTTTAAGAAATCAGTTATCAGCTAACTCTTAAAAGCTATCAACTTCAAATTTTGCAAAAAAACTTATAAAAATAATTGAAATTCAATTCCTTTAAAAGTTTTGCAATCGCGCTTGCCCTTCTACCCTCTCCCATACAAAAGTATCATTTCGACTTATTTCATTGAATCAACTAACCAACAAATTAAAAGCTACGAACTTGAAATTTTGTACGAGTACACTACAAGAGAAAGGAAATAAAATTGCGTCACAAATTTTATGATTTCCCTACCTACTCTACCCCTCCCATACAAATGTTTGGTTACGTGAATGTAAAATACACCGAATCCTATGAAAATTCTATGCAACTTCGTCTATGAAACTGACATTCTATGCAGAGAATATTGGACGTGATTCAAGCAATTAATTAAAAAACTATTACCATCTACCCACCCTTATTATCACCCCTTAACCCTCCCCTCACAAAAACTCAAACTTGCATAAATAAACGAACGAAATATTGATTATATGTACTGGAGCTTTTGAACGTTTCCGCAAAATGTTAAATTGACAATTGCCCTGCCCAAGAACCCCCTTTCACTTAGTCTTCCATAATCACTCTAACCTGCATATTGACTTTCCACATCTCCGCAACTTGTCCCAAGAATAATAAAGTTTCACCCGACTTGTTGGCAAATAAAAAAAAATCGATTTTTTTCAATTTTTTACGTAGTGTTCATCTGAAACCGATTCTTTTCACTCAAAGCACGACAAATATGGGCAATATTGCCAGATCTACCTCTTCACACATTTCTTCCTGATAATTTTTCAGCTAGTACAGAAATTTCAATACTGGCAATACTTTGATCGAGAGCTAGAGCTTGCGACTGAAAGCACCGGCTGGAAGCAATTGCATTAACGCATCTCTCCTTCGTATAGAAGTGGAACTTGCGCTCGCTGCGTGCGAAAATTTTACTCGTATGGGCTGGCGATCTCGTTCTCTTGTATATGCGACTAAGAACAATGAGAGGAAGGGTGGAAGCGTTTTAATGTGACGCAGCTCCCCTTCATATTGAAGTCGAACTTGCAGAAAATTTCGTTTGTATTGGCCTCCCTGCGGAAGGCTTTCATCATCTTTCGTTGGTCAGAAAAAGAGTGAGAAAAAAAGCTGGCCTGATCATGTAAATGCTCTAAACAGTGGTCTTTTAAAGAAATTTTTTTTTCAGCTTAGACTTTTTAAACTGAGTAAAGCGCAAAACGTAAGGGAAGCATTGCTTCCTTTGCATCAATGGACGCCACGCCACTGATGGGAGGTGGTAGAGAAAATGGAGGGTTTTACAAAATTTTGAAATAGTTTATCAACATCCTTATCACTACGCTTTGTTTCAATTTCAAAGTCAATAGCAAAAGCATTTCTCCTTCGAACATATGAAGGAGAAATGCTTTTCTTCAATTTATAATATAAATATTTGTATGCGAGGGGGTAAAGGAGTGCAGCGAAGCTAATATTTTTTTTTAGTATTTATTGCAATTATTAAGGGACGAATTCTGGCAAAATTTGAAGTTTGCACTTTTTCTAGTTTTAATGGAAATCGATATATGCATTTACTAAATTTATGCATTTGTATGGTAGGTGGTAGAAGGAGTATACGGATCAAAACAAAATTTTTCGGCGTTAATGATATTTCTATTATTACACTTTGAACAAAACTTCAAGTCGACAGTCGCTTTGACAGTTTCGAAGAAAAATAATTTAATTATAATTTCGTGAAATTTGTGTGGGGGTAGAAGGAGTGAGGTGAAGTTCATAATTTTTTTAAAACTGCTTGCAATTATAATGAAATTAACATTGATAAAAATTTGTTCACTTAGCTTCGCTAGCTTCAATGAAAATCGAATAAACACATTTTTGAAAATTGTACATTTGTATGGGAGGGGGTAGAAGGAGTGAGCGATATCCTAAATAGTTTCGAAGAAAAATACATTTTTTAATATTTCAAAATTTCATGAAATTTGTATGGGAGGGGATAGCAGGAGTGGGTGGATGTAACCCGTTCACGAACTTAAAGTTTCTTTTTCGTTAAAAATGACACACATCAAATTTCAGAACGATAGCTCAAAGCATTCGAGAGTTATGTTGTAGACAGACGGACAGACGGACAGATGGTCACTCGGAATCGAGGATTTTGAGCGACAACTAATACTTCCATACTCCTGACGGCTCTGTGCGAGCATTAATTCTTAGCCTTACAAGCGGTAAATCAAACACAATATACTCTCAGATTTACAAATACAGTAAAACCCCGGATATAACCTGTGTTGCTCTTATCTGACTTTTCAATTGGGAGAAGAGTGTGGGTGATAATATTGATCAAATTGTTGAAACCAACACTATTCTCCAATGCATTCCTTTCTCTTAACGTTCGAAAAATGAAAGATTGCCTATATTTAACTATGCCGGAAGATATTTACTTGAATGAATCTCTTACTGTCATCTAGGGTGTGATTTATCGCGTAGAATGTTAACCGAATTAGATCCTAATACACCATAAATCTACTTAAACTACAAAAATCTAAACCAAAATAAAGCACTAGAAATTATTCACCGTAACGGCTTTAATGGGAATCCTCTAATCACACAACTATCCCCAGGGCGGGACACTGTCAGCAACAATCAAGAACCTTCATAGCCTTTACGCCTTCACGGCTACAGACGGAGGCTACATAAACAGAGGACTTATGCTTCGTAGAGCGCAACAAATTACACATAAGGATATCACGCCGGGAAGGTGATGAAATAAAAATTGCTCCACACGTGTTTACAGGAATCAGACGTTCCCAGAAAGCGTAGACTACCGACGAAAGTGTGGTATGCGGAGGACACAGGCAGGCAGCAATAGTGACATTATCCCTTATTTTTATTCGGATCCCCGGCAACCGAGAGTATATGAAGAAACATAGAAAATACTAGGTAAGAAAATCCAGGACTCTTCTATACTCCTTTTGGCTTGTGAGAACCGCTCTATGTCAGTCCAATACTGGCATTCCTGCAAAATGAAAATTAATGAAGGTTCGTATGTATGTCGGCGCTACCGCTTTCATTCTAGAAATAGAGACTTTTCAATACGCCCCGCAAAAATGGCGGCTAGCAACTGCTGTCCTCGGGCAAAGGATATAGGTACAATGAATGCGATTGAACACAAGGATAGGAAACGATAAATGTCAGGACAATAGAGACACGGCACAGTGGCAATCGTGATATCCTTAATTAAAACAAATTAACGCTGTGACAAAATATTTTAATTGAGAAAGCACTCTTGCCAGGATTCGATGCGGGTAACTGGAAAACAATTTCAGTTGGAACGCAGCGGGCGTCCGGACTTTCTGGCTCCTGCCGGGCGTTTTTTTTTTTTTTTGGAGGTTTTCGTTATGGAGCTTAAGACGGCTCCGGATGAATAGGATCGAGATCTAATATAGGCGAAGAGCAATATTACTATCGATTTTCGAAGCGGAATAATTAGGTGTATTTATCATTGTTACTATGGTGGAAACGAGAAAATATTGGGTTTTCTTCAATAAATTGTTTTCGTTGATTTTGGCGATTTTTTCGAAGAAAAATATTTTGTCTTTATAAATCGGAAAAGTTACGCCTCTTACATGTCAGGAATTAGAATTGAAAAAAAAAACATAGTAGGTGGGATCTACATTAGCAATTTTAGAAACCATGTTTTCTTCGAAAAAATGATTGGTGTTTAAGAAAAATCCATCTACATTATCAATACATCAAAAAAACTGAAGTTTTAAAAATGCGAGATTAATCACGGATCAAAATTATATTTTGTTCAGGAGAATTTAATATTTTAAAGATTTTCAGCATCTGGATAATTTATACAATTTATATAAAATACTAGCGATCGCTCTCGACTTTGTCCGCGTAAGAATCGCAATAATAAGCAATTTTTGAGAATGTAGTTAGTATTCCATTATATGGTATATATAATCTGCTTAGTTTAGGGGCTCTTTGAACACAATTCTTTGTATTTTGTGATGCTCGCATTCATATGGGACAGGTTCGTGATCAAAAATCAATCCCATGATTTTATTGATTGATGCGTATTGAAGAGCTTTAAAGACATAGTTGTAGCTCGTGTTAATTAAAGCCCAAATAAAATAACATTAAGCTTAAAAACATAAAAGTACTATGATTGTGTCCAATCATACGATACTATAGATGAAATCGAAATTTTTGTGATCTTAACAAATTTTGTATAGTGAGTGGTAGAAGGAGTGACAGTATTGAACTAATTTGTTTCACATCAAGCTAGAGTAGCTATAAAAGTGTACCAAACTTAAGCTTCAAAAATTGAATAGATACTGAGAAAATTAGTGCATCGGTTTTAGTGAAATTGTGCAGTTTGTATCGGAGGTGGTAGAAGGAGTCGGAGGGATTTTAGAGATTTTTTGAGAACTTACTTAGTTCTCTTTCATACTTATCTAGAAACTCGAATTTTGGGAAAGTTGTGATATTGTGTCATATTGTATGAGAGGGGGTAGATGGGGAGAAGCTAATCAGCTTACTTTTCCTCGATATTACTTAGAATACTAATTAAGGATTAAGTACAAAATTTAAACTCGATATATGTTATATGTACTGGATTCAAATAATGTGTATACCATAAATCACATTTATGATAAAAATAACATATTCTAAATTTCCAATTATTCTCTCCTATGATTTTCAAGAAAATTTCATTAATTCATATTTTTTCAAAATGAGTCATTTTGTATGGGAGGGTGGAAGGAGCGGGGCTATTGAAATAAGACCAAACGCAGATTACATCTCTTATAAACTGTGAATGTTTCATTGTAATCGGTTCAGACGTTTTCGCGTGAAAGCCGGAAAGACAGACAGACCGACAGAGAAGAATTTTAAAAACGTGTGTAAAGCAAAACACTATTTAAAACTATAAACAAATAACAGACAGACACTACAATTATATTTATATGTATAGATTGTGCAGGTTCTTGAATATGTATATCTTAATTGATTTGATGAAAAATACAATTAATTTTTTTGTTCAATATCTTATGAAATAATAAACGTAACTATTGTAGTTGTGGTTTGGTGAATGTTTTCACAGTGCATTTCGAATTGAAAGAAACGATTTCCGGATTTTACACTGTTACGCTTCATATTCGTGACTTTTCAGTCTTTACTGAGATCAGTTTGATAAAGGTATCAGCAGAGACCAAAATATTACAAATAATAAAGTGTAACAGTGCAGAATTCGAAAATCTTTTCTTTAAAAAAGAAACTTTGGGCTTGTGGATGGGCCAGTTGCACCTTTTCTTCTACCACCTTCCTTACAAATTTCACAAAATTTCGAGATTATCAGATTGTTGAAGTTTTTTTTCTTATATTGTTTTCTAGAACTATCAATAAACTTTCAACCCATCCATTTCATGATAAGACCCCCTATAGGGGAATTGAACAGAAACAGTTCTCCTCCATATGACGCGATGCTGAGCATCGGCCTTTAGTTACTTCCAGGACTTGTTTATTTCTCTGGCTTCCTAATTTGTTTGTTTCACGTGCTACATGGATGATCAACTCGACGTCTCCCTTGAGGATTTTAATCCCGAGCTTGTTTTGTGAAGTAAACTGGTTTCCTTAAAGTGCTACCAATCCGCTGCCATTTCCGCCTTTGAATCTCAATGCTTACTATAGTCTGCCTTAAAATTCTTCTCTGTCGGTCTGTCTGTCTTTCTGGCTTTCACGCGAAAATGGCTGAACCGATTACCATCAAACTTTCACAGTTTATAAGAGATATAATCTGCGTTTGGTCTTATTTCAATAGCCCCGCGCCTTCTACCCCTCCCATACAAAATCACTCATTTTCAAAAATACGAATTAATGAAATTTTCTTGAAAGTTAAAGAAGCGAATAATTTTTTGTTTTTTTAAGGAACCGAACAAAACTTAGGGGTCACCCTATAATGCTATGCACAGATGTGTCGGTATAGGACTTGGAGAAAAAACTCAAGTTAGATTAGTTTAATTTAGATGGAGAAAGACGAAAGTGACGGTGTACATTACCTTTGAAGCACTGGATGTTGAACTCGTTGGGAAACACTTTCGATGGTAATGTGTTCCAAAGTCTTGATGTTCGGGAAATGAATGACTGCCTATATTTCACTGTACGAGAAGGCAAGGGTTTAACGGTGTACTCGTGTGAGCGCTCAGCTTGACGAGTATCTCGGGGAAAATTATAGAGTGGAGGGATGAGTCTGCTTAGTTCCGCACTGCATTTACCATGGAAGTAGCGATAGTAAATGCTGAGTACTCCGACATTTCTGCGATGCTCGAGAGAATCGATAGAAGACGTGATGGTCTCGTCTCCAATCAGTCGGAATGCATGTTTTTGAATACGGTCGAGCAACGCGAGGTGTGATTTGGGTGCCCCAGCCCAAACATGCGAATTGTACTCTAAACGTGGTCTAATGTAAGCCTTATAGATGGTTGTGAGGTCGTTCGGCGTGAAATACTTTTTGCACTTTCGGAGCACACCCAGACGTTTAGAGGCGTCGAGGGCAACATCAAAGATGTGCTGGGCCCAATTCAGGTGGTCATTATTTTTAACGCCAAGAAGTGTGAAGTTATCCGAGGTACAAAGTTGTGTGCCACCTAAGGTCACATTTTGAGATAATACTGTAACATCACGTTTGAGCGATAGATGACAGGCCTGTGTTTTAGAAGCGTAGAACTCTACTCTATTTTTCCTGCCCCATTCCAGGATTAAGCTGAGGTCCGAGTTCAGCGAACGGAATAACTCCATGCGATTGGAAGCAATAGAATACTTGTGTGATTCCGCAGCAGAGTTAAATTCATAGGTGCTATCTAAAGGACTGTCATCCGCGAAACTATGGATTGGATTGAGAGTGGACGACAGAAGGTCGTTGATGAAAATTAAAAACAGAGTTGGAGATAAAACAGAGCCTTGAGGGACGCCGGAATCTATTGGGAAAGAGGAAGAAGTAACGCCATCTAGTACTACTCGTATAGTGCGATCAGAAAGAAAACTCTCAATCCATTGAACAAGGGTAGCATTAAGACCAATGGCCCTAAGCTTTGCTATGAGACATTCATGCCAAACTCTGTCAAAAGCTTTTGCAATGTCAAGTGCAAGAACTTGACCTTTGCCGTGTTTATGTATGCATGAGTTCCAACGTTCTGTCAAGTAGACCAGAATGTCTCCCGTCGACCTTCCAGAACGGAACCCATACTGTCGATCATGGATTAGCTGGTTATCCTCGAGATATTCAACGATTTTGCAATTGACAGCAGTTTCCATTACTTTAGAGAGCACTGAAGTAATGGCTATAGGGCGGTAGTTAGCGGGGTTCGCTTTGCTTCCTTTCTTGGGAATTGGCTGAATATTCGCAACTTTCCACAAACGTGGAAAGCACCCAGAAGAATAGGAAAGATAGAAAAGATTGCGAAGACGTTTAGCTAAAGAAAAGGAGCACTTTTTAAGGGTAATGGGGGGAATACCGTCTGGACCAGCAGATTTGTGGATATTGAGCTCTTGAAGGATCCTAGAAATAAGTCTCGTGCGAAAATGTAGCTGAGAAACCAGAATCAGTTAGAGCGGGAGGCGATTGGCTTGAAGGTGCAAGACGTGAGTTTCTAGCGAAACTTGCTGCTAGTAAGTTGGCTTTTTCGACAGGATCAATAACGGTACGGTCGCCATCAACAAGAGGTGGTATTGAAGAAGAAATCAAATTGTTGTTGACCGTTTTGACGAATGACCAGTAAGATCTCGAGACTTTAGGGCACTGAAGGATCTTCCGTCGAAGTTTTTGGTCATGCTCAAACTTAACACGATTGAGTATGGATTTGCAGGCATTTCTTGACGCATTGAAGAGTTCTCTGTTGGCAGGTGTTTTATTACCTTTAAAGGTTTGAAATGCTTGTTTCTAGGTCTTAATTGCATCGAGACATTCATTGTTGAGCCAAGAGTCCTTCGACGGCCTAACTCTTTTATAACTAGAAGGTATGTAGAGCTTCATACCTTTCAGGATAATCTCGGTGACAAGTTTACAATTGGAATCAAGCACAATTTCCAATTAAAGGCATTGAAGAAGTCATTTAGCGCCTCCCAATTGGTTCTTTTGAAATGCCAAATATTTCTTCGGGGTACCTTGATTGTCAGCGGTGTTAGTGCTGCAACTGGGAATTGTGCACGAATCAAAAAATGATCCGTATTTCCAATTGGCGATGGTGATATGACAGAGATAGAATATTTCTCTTGGTGGCTGGTGAGAAAAAAGTCAAGAAGGTTAGAAAAATGCTCTGCAACATCCGGTAAACGAGTAGGCTCATCTACCAACTGTGTTAAACCGTTTATAGAAGCAAAAAGCTCAGTATCACGCCCCTCCTGGTCCGTAGTCGAGGAGTGTTTAAGCCAGGCAATGTTATGAACATTGAAATCGCCCGCGATAACGATTTCAGCGTCAGGGTTTGCAGTGTTTATTGACTGGATAGATTCAGTTAACCCATCCAGTTCTAATAAAGTGTTCGCTGCAGTCATTGCTGGGCTTCTATACACATAACAGAAGTACATGACGTGTCTTTGGATCAGCAATTTTATCCAGATATAATTAAATTCTGGATTTGGGCAGTTCCCCAAATAGGGAACTAATTGGAAAGACACATCGTCGCGGATGTAGAGTGCGACACCCCGTTGGCGAAAAAATGCGGGAATAAGGTGATATCCGGGAACAGAATAAAACTGTTCACTTCCCGGTAGCACCTTGCATTCGCCTAGTGCTAGTATATCCGGTCTTTTGGTTAGGTATGCGAGAGATAGGCAGAGTTCAGTCCCCGAAGATTGACTTGTTCAATAGTAAAGCTACTCATGATCAATATAATATTATAATATACATATGATGAGAAGAGAAAAAATAAAAAAAAAATATCTACGAAAATGTACGAAAAAAAAAAAAAATTTTACTAAGAAATTTAGCTAGGACACAAAAAAAAAAATCAAAATTGGAACGTAAGAAAACGAAAATAAAAAAGACTAAAGACTAAATAACAAATTTCCTAGGACAATACACGGAAAAAAAAATTATGCTATAAAATTTGCCTAGGACAACTAAAAAAAAAATTGGAATAACAAGAAAATAAGTAAATAAAAAAGTCAAATAAATTAAAATAAACACAACGCTCTGGTAACACCAAACTGAGACGATACACAAACAGAGATCCAACAAAAGTAATTTAGCTAGATCGGAATCAACAGCGTTAAACTGTTATTTACCCGTGCAGTTAATTTGAAATTTAGTTTCCTCAGAGTGCTACCAATCCGCTGCCATTCCCGCCTTTGAATCTCAATGCCTTCTTTAGTCTGCCCAGTTGTACTCCAGAATATCGCGAAGGCTTGACGAGCTTTATTTATTCGAGCCTCAATATCCTTTTCAGCTCCGCCGTCCATGATGACAATGCTTCCGAGGTAACAAAAATCTTGCACCTCTTCTACATCTAGTTCGTTAAAATTAATTGGTGCGCTTGTTTTCGAACCCAAGTTACTTAGTTTTACGCACATTGAGTGTCAGTACTGCCACTTTGCAAGAATGCACATTTGACTCTAAGTTCGAACGGTTATGTGGAAGCAAACACACGTTACTGCTAAGCAGTTCTCTCTGAAGACCTTTATTTTCCCCACCACCAGAAAAAGAGCTGGTGATAATATGCAGCCTTGTCTGACACCCGTTTATATAAGGAAAGCTCTCCTCTATGTAAGACGCGACACCTTGCATCTTCGTAGGATTCTTTAATCATTGCTATGACCTTATCTGGAATACCTCTCCTACGCAAAGCATTCCATATGTAGTCTCGCTTAACGCTGTCATCAGCCTTCTCGCCCTCAAATAAGAGATGTAGTGGCGAACTGTAACTATTACCATGTTTATACGAGCACCAAACTTTATAAGTGAAACTTCAATCTTCAATCATCGTATAAATGGTGATTGAAACTTAAAGTTCACTCACTATCTGAAACGTGAGTGAAACTTCGATTGTGAATTAAAAGGATCATAAGCTTGATTAGTTGATGTTTTCGTTTGTATTCGAGATGTTAGTAAGTAAGGGGTGTTTCAACAAGAGGTGCAGGATTGGTTTCCAAATTCCTATCACAGAACGTACGGCGCTGCTCATGGTCCGTCGGCTGCAGTTCTTGAGTCAATTGGACTTAATACACATGCAGAGCCAAGTCTCTCGTCAACATTTGCTGAAGTGTGGTCGTGGAGAGGTCGAGGTCTTCAGCACGGTAACGAATGTCGTAGTTTGAATCGTGATCAATACTCTCCTTCACTGCGGCGATATTTTCGGTCGAATATCTGGGGCGAAGTCGCTCCGGTGTCTTCATATCTTGCACTGAGTCAGTTTTTTGAAATTTCTTGAGTAGGTTGCGCACACACGTCTCAGAAGGCACATGGTTACGATCAAAATTTGCGCATCGTAACTGCGACTTTTCGTAATAAAATTCAACGACTGTGTAGCTTTTCATTGCGAATTTCCCGCGTTTATAGCTGACCAATGTCAACGTATAGCAACTGTCAAGCGACTAGCTGTTTGATAATAGGCCTTTCCAACCATACACTATGAAAATTGAACATATTTAAATAGGTTTTGTATTTTGTAGCAAATTTTGAACTGAGAGGAATGGCCAGGCTACTTCGATATTAATTCGGAACTTTCGCACTATACTAGAGAAACTTGTGCATAGCCACATCGCAAATTTCAATCGCGATTCACAATTGCAATCGAAACTTATTCGTATAAACTTGCTGTATGTAAAATTGTCTTTAATACATGCTTTCCTCAAAACACCCAAGAAGCAAGGACGCTTAGAACAGGAACCAAAGTTCATAAATACTTGACCGCTAATGAATATGGGAAGAGGGGAGAGGGTGAACTCTCCAAGAGAGGGTAATACCTAATTTTGTTGTGAAGTCGTAATTTATATTTAATTAAAGCTGCTCAATTTTTCTAAATAAAAGTTAAAAGATTATCAAACCAAGAATAAAAAACATTTCTCCTCAATACTTTTCTTGTCTTCTTTCATTCCACAACTATGTAAGTTTGCATACTCATAAAATTTTCTACAAAAAAAAAAAATCAATCCACTCTATCCGGCCAATTGCAGAACCAATTTACCAAGCTATGCAATACTTTTCGATTTATTACAATGTCTTTATCACAATATTTTAGTGACAAAGGCTTCTGAAAGAAATTCGAAGACCATCGGAAACATCAATCTTAAGGATATGGGAATAGTCGAAAGAAATAAGGACTTGATACTAAGAAAGGTCGCGCTATACTTCTCCTCAGAGCAGTGTATACGACATGAACGTTCGCTATTCATCTTTATAACTTTAACTATATAGGTATAGATTGATAAGAGAAGAGACGATATTCGATCCTCAAAGCACTAAGAAATATGAAAATTCTTCATCCTGAAACTGTTTCCAATTTCTATGCTCATATTCTTCTATTCCAATTTGTGACAGTGCAACAAGCTAAAAGTGCACAAATAGAAATTTTTCTTGGTTTTTTTTGCACTGATTGCCATTGGAGATGTTTGGGTTTGTTGATTTAAGAAAAAATATATAAAAAATGAAAATAAGGAGCTATAACTGACTTGACTATCAATACTTTGCAACACTACGAACACTTCTATGTGGTATTCTCTCCAGCTTTACGCGAAAGAAGTCAGTGGGTATGGTGTGGTGATGTGATTTTCTTATGCGAAAAAGCAATTGTGGTTTTCACAAGCGAATTTCTTTGACGAAATTCCACTTTGATTATGATTAATTTTTTTCGATATATAACTTAGGCACCACAGAAAAGTATCCTTTGAAGTCGAACACTATTTTGACGAACAGAGCTAATGATATTTTTTACTGATGTTATTTCGAAGCAATTTAATACCAAAGTTGCACTGAAAAAATAGAATTCTTATTATCAACAAATTTTCATTCTTCGGTCATAAATTCGCGATTCTAAACAAATATTTCTATCTTATATGGGAAACAATTTCATTTTTCAGAGAATGCAATAGGATGGATTTTCAAATTTCAATTCTTTGATTCTGCAAATAATTCGTATAAGCGAAAACACTGCAACATCATTTGTTTCTTGGCATTGGCAATTCCTTTCTTCAATCCTGAAAATCAAATAAAGAAAAGTTGAATTGCTGCAGTAACGAGTACTTAATTCTGCAGAATCTTTTTACGAAACGTTAAAAGCAAGGAAGAAAAGCGCCAACGAAAAGTCAAAGTTTTCTAGACAACAGAGAAAGAATTTGCTACGAGCAAACAATTCCAAAATCTAAAAAAATAATTCTTAGATCAGTCGATTAATCGATCAGTTAATTTGTCGATCAGTCGTCATTCGTAATTTTGTGTCCTGCGACCGTGTTTTACCATGGTGTTTTAGTGGTTTAAAGTTTAACTTGGAGGCTTGTGTAACTTTAAAAAAATAAATTAGATTAACGAAATAAATTTAATATGGAGTTACATCCCACAGTGGATCTGTAGGAAACTATGACAAAGTTTTCCATAAAAGTCGATGAGGATAAGTTGAACAAAAGAACTTTATTTCCAAAACTTCTTACAAAGAAAACAAATTATAATTTTTATTACGTTCGGCGTGGCGTCTGCTTTTGCTCTTGTTGACAGATGATGTGTGTTTTTTAGAGTTGCCCGCAATGCAATAACTTCCCTTTTGGGAAAAGTTTTGTCCGATGCGAACTTCCCTTTTGGGAAAAGGGTTTGCCACAGATCTACCTAATGATTTGTGTGTAGCAACATCAGTGTTGTCGAATTCAAAACCCATAGATCACACGCACATACGGCAATACTATATTTTTGACGTCTGCGTCCTTTTCCGTTTGGCTTTCGTAAAAAGAACAGTAGCAGAGAAGGTCACGTGAAAATATGTATAACAAACGTATTATAAACTAGTGTACACCAGAATAAAGTAATTTGTTTAAATAAAGTAACTAGTTTCTGCAAAATATAACCGTCGTATATCTTTCGCAAAAATAAATCAAAGTAAACCCCCAATACGCGGTTAAATGTGTTATACCTCACGCAGAAGCAAAATTTATTGTTCTCTTCTCGTGGGTTTGTGAAGATTTAATTAACGATTTCTCCACAAAGGGGATTAATGTGGAAAGTTTGAAGGAAATGACACTGGAAGATATTAATAATTTGATTCCGGCAGAAGAATACGATCTGAGGATCCCATTTAGAATACGGCTGTTACAATGGAAACAAGAAAATGTAAGTATTACAAGTCAATCTCGGGTCCAAGATATTTATTTTAATTGATTTAAACTTAGGGATATACCAGGGGTGTAAATATGAAACCGGAATTTGATCATAGAGGGCCTCACTAGTCAATGTGGTTATTGTGAACACCAGTGGCGCCATTTTCTTATTTTGATATCGGACAAAGATTGTCAACTCATAAAACTTCAAGTTTCATATGAAAGAATAGTTTTTAATAACAGTGAACATGTCGAACTTTGTACCGCGAAACTTCGATTTGCGGGCAGCTTTAATTTTCTGTTACCATTTGAAGAAAACTGCTGCTGAATCGCATCGAATGCTTGTTGATGCTTACGGTGGTTATACTCTTGGTGCTTAGTGGTTTCAAAAATTCAAAAGTGAAAATTTTGACGTGAGAAATGAAGAACGTGGAAAACCACCGAAAAAGTTTGAAGACAACAGATTGCAAGCATTGTTGGAAGAGAACGACGCTCAAACGTAACAACAACAGGCAGACCAGTTAAACGTAACACGAACAGCCGTCGCCATACGTTTGAAAGCCATGGGAAAGATCCATAAGATGGGAAAATGGGTCCCACATGATCTCAACGAAAGACAGCAGGAAAACAGAAAAACCACTTCCGAAATGCTGCTCGCCAGATACAAAAGAAAGTAATTTTTCCATCAAATTGTGACTGGCGATGAAAAATGGATTTATTTTGAGAATCCGAAGCGGAAAAAATCATGGGTAACTCCAGGCCAACCACCGACATCAACTGCAAGACAAAATCGCTATCGCCGGAAAACAATGCTCTGCGTTTGGTGGGAAGAAGGGTGTGATTTATTATGGGCTGCTGAAACCTGGTGAAACCGTTAACACTGAACGCTAACGACAACAAATGATTGCATTGAATCAAGCTTTGAGTGAAAAACGCCCAGAATACCAGCAGAGAAAAAACAAAGTGATTTTGCTTCATGACAATGCACCATCACACACAACAAGACTGGTCAAGAAATGATAGAGTCGTTCAGTTGGGAAATTCTTTCCCATGCCGCTTACTTACCAAACTTGGCTCCGTCTGATTACCATTTGTTTGCATCGATGGGACACGCACTTGCTGAGCAGTGCTTCACTTCCTACGAAAATGTACAAATATGGCTCGATGACTGATTTTCATCAAAAGACCAACAGTTTTTTTGGCGAGGCATCCACACATTACCACAGAGATGTGGAAAATGTATAGCTAGCGAAGGGCTATATTTTGAATAAAATACTCCTTTTTATTTCCAACCAATAAGTAGTTTTTTTTTGTAAGAAAATTCCGGTTTCATATTTACACCCCTGGTAGGCTAGTGTTAACTACAGAAACGCTATCCCTGAGCTCCAGCGTTAGTGCGTAACTAAGAACATCAATTTTTGTTGAGCAAAGCAGTATATCATCCGTAAACACAGCTCCTTCTTTACCGATTACCGACATTACTAAAAAACACTTCTCAATGTTACTCCTACGAAACAATGGAATATTAAATAAATTTTTTAAAAATTAATTTCGGAATTTGAAAGTTATTTTGCACGAATTCTTCTCGGGTAAAAACATTTTCGATGTTTCAGAAAGGAAAGAAAATTTAAATATCCGTAAACGCAATGATTTGTGCGAAATAATTGCCGACCACTGGATGAAAAACAATTACGTGCTATTTTCCAAATAGTGCAAGGAAGTCGTAGAGGATATTCTTAAATAACACAACATCAAAATTACTGCCATCCAAGAAATGAAATGGCTCGGTAACGAAATCATGGACATGAGATCACACACAATCTATCCAAGTGGAAAATGGTCGGGAAGCAAACAGTTTGGAGTCGCTTTTGTCGTTGACAAAAAATTTAGTCAGTAGGTCACGAGTTTCAAACCAGTAAGTGAAAGATTGTGTGCAATCCGAATAAAGACTAAATTTTTCATCACTTGGTTGATCAACGTCCACGCACTAACTGAAGACAAGGACGATATAACTAAAGGCGAATTTTATGCCACCCTAGAGACAACCTATGATTCACTGCCCTCGAATGACCTAAAAATTGTGTTAGGAGATTTTAATGCAAAAGTCGGAAAGGAGGAGGCTCATAGAGGAACAACAGGAGGGCACAGTCTCCATGACATAACCAACGACAATGGCCAACGTCTTATTGATTTCGCAAGCAGCCAAAATATCATAGTAAGCTCTACGTGCTTCCCACATCGCGATATTCACAAACGAACGTGGGCATCACCAGATGGTCACGCCTTCTACCAAATAGACCACGTTCTAATTGAGAAAAGGGCTGCTTCCAGCATACTTGATGTACGAAACCTCCGCGGTGCGAATTGTGACTCTGATCACTATCTAGTCAGAGCTAAGTATCGGTGCCGAATAGTTTGTCGAAAACGAGCAGAGCTCGCAAATTCATTGTCGACACGCTTAAAGACGAAACGGTGGCGGAGGCTTTCATGTCAGCATGTAATAAACACCTGACACCAATATATAAAAACATTCAAAATATGTCGGTGGAGAATGTGTGGACGAAAATGCGAGACGTTCTCAAATCCTCCGCAGAAGAGGTGTTAGGATATCAAGCACGGCGAAAAAATAACAATTAGTTTGGCCAAGAATGCAGCAATAGACAGGAAGAACGAGGCTTACAAAATTTTTACTGAACGACCAATACGAGCCAGAAAAGAAATATTTGACGAGCTTAGGCGATATGCGAAAAAGACCAGCATGCGAAAACAAAGGACCATCTTCTCAATCCCACCCCATTCGCATCTATCGCAACAGACAACATTTCAGTTGAGGCCTCAACTGACGAAGAAGAACCATCATCGACACTACCCACACTTGCTGAAATCAAAACAGCTCTATGTGACCAAAAACGGAACAAGGCGCAGGGAATTGACGAAATACCAGTTGAACTTCTGAAAAACGGCGGAAACTGTGTCGCTGAAATACTGCACAACATGATATGCAAAATTTGAACAGAGGAAATCATACCCGACGACTGGCGAAAAAGCATTATATGTCCAATTTACAAGAAAGGAGACAAACTCTGCTGTGAGAATTACAGAGGTATATTATTGTTGTGTACGTCCTCAAGTATTGACAAAAATAATTGAACGTCGTCTTAAGCCCTAATATGAAATGAAACAATTGGCGAATACCAAGGTGGATTCAGAACCGGACGATCTACAACAGACCAGATATTCTCGGTGAAACAGGTGCTTGAGAAGTGCTGGGAATATAACATAGACGTGCACCAAATATTCGTAGATTTTAAACAAGCATACGACAGTATCGACAGGAGCGTACTGTACCAAATCATGCTTGACTTTGGAATTCCCCCAAAACTAGTCCGACTAACAAGACTCACAATGACGAACACTGAATCCCAAGTGAGAATACAAACCGATTCCACAACTAGCTTTCGAACGGAATGTGGCTTAAAGCAGGGAGATGGTCTAGCCCCATGATTTTCAACTTGGCACTAGAGTATGTCGTCCGAAAAATCACAGTCGACACCAACCGGACACTAATATTCCACCCAACTAGTAGCATATGCTGACGACAAGATCCTTCCCTAGTGCTGAGGAGGTATTTGCCAATCTTGACTCCGCCGCAAAAGAAGTCGGGTTGCGCATTAATGAAAGAAAATTAAAAGTAATGACGCAAAGAAGAAGTAGAATGCCAATCAGACAAAACATAACAATTGCAGAATATAATTTGGAGAGTGACAACTTCATATATCTTGGGGCCAATCTAGCGAAGGACGGTAATAAAACAGACGAAATCAAACGACGAATAATACTTGCAAATAAGACGTATTATTCGGTACTTCCAATAATAAAATCCAAGAAAGTGCACAGGAACAATAAGCTGCGGATTTATGAAACTATTATACGACCTGTACTCTGTTATGGCAGCGAGACCTGGACATTAACGCGAAAAAGCAGTTAACGCATTCGAAACACTTTTTCATGAAATGCCCTAAGCCAATTTTATCACAACGTATACAATTTAACGATTTGAAATTGTGGACTAAATGTTTATATAGAATTATTAATAAAACCCAAAAAATAAACTGCCAACAAGTGGGGCGCAACATTATTATTTTTGGGACAAGTTAAAGATGCATGGAAAGTCAATATGCAAGTTAAAGCGGTTAGGGAAGACTAAGTGGAACCTCCTTTCACAAGTAGAACCCCCTTTGACAAGTGAAACCCTCTTTAGAGCAGGGATGATGCCAATTCAACACTTAGTTGCGAATACAATAAATAGCTCCAGTACAACTAATCAATATTTCATTCGTTTATGCAAGTTTGGGTTTTTATGAGGGAGGGGGAGGGGTGATATTAAGGGTGGGTGAATGTCAGTTATTTTCAAATGGTTGCTTATATTACGTCCAATATTTTCTGCATAGAATGCCAGTTTCATAGACGAAGTTACATAGAATTTTCATAAAATAAACTGCCAACAAGTCGGGCGAAACTTTATTATTCTTGGGACAAGTTGCATATGAGTGGAAAGTCAATATGCAGGTTAGAGTGGTTAGGGAAGGCTAAGTGAAAGGGAGTTCTTGGGTAGGGCTGTTGTCAATTTAACAATATTTCATTCGTTTCTGCAAGTTTGGGTTTTTATGAGGGGAGGAGGAGGAGTAATAGTAAGTGTGGGTGGATGTTAATAGCTTTTTAATTAATTGCTTGAATCACGTCCAATATTCTCTGTATAGAATGTGTATCACAGACGAAGTTGCATAGAATTTTCATAAAATTCGGTGTATTTTACATTCACGAAACCGAACATTTGTATGGGAGGGGGTAGAGAAGGTAGGGGAATCGTAAAATTTGGTATGTAGTTTTATTTGCTTCTTTTGTGAGGTGCTTGTATGAAATATCAAGTTCGTAACTCCTAGTTTGTTAGTTATTAGTTGATTTAATGAAATTGGTCGAAATCATGGTTTTGTATGGGAGGGGGTAGAAGGACAAGCGCGATTTCAAAACTTTTAAAGCAACTTCATTTGAATTATTTTTATAAGTTTTTCTGCAAAATTTGAAATTGATAGTTTTTAAGAGTTAGCTGACAACTTATTTCTTAAAAATGCTCGAAAAAATAATTTTGTATGGGAGGGGGTAGAGGAGGGAGGGGAATCGTAAGACTTGTGATGCAATTTTCTTTCTTTTCTGTTGTGAGATGCTCGTACAAAATTTCAAGTTCGTAGCTTTTAATTTGTTGATTATTAGTTGATTTAATGAAATTGGTCGAAATCATACTTTTGTATGGGAGGGGGTAGAAGGGTAAGCGGGATTTCAAAACTTTTAACGTAATTTCATTTCAATTATTTTTGTAAGTTTTTATGCAAAATTGCAAATTGATAGCTTTTAAAAGTTAAGTGATAATTGATTTTTTAAAAATGGTCGAAAAAATAATTTTGTATGGGAGGGGGTAGAAGTTTTAAAGGTTTTCGACCAGTTAATATTTCGTATGTTTAAGGATTTTTTTGAAATGCATTTTGCAAATTTTCAAGTGTCTACCTTAAAATTTCACTGAAAAATTTTCAGTTTATGTGTTTTTTTCAATGCACATGAAACACCTTGTGCACGTTAGACCGGGGGGGTCGGTTTATAACAATTATGGATCAAGTTATTATTATTTTTCTATGTACATCAAACAGACGTATTCACATGCAAAATTTAAATTTTGTATCTTTCAACAGAGTCCTAAAAAAATCAGTCAAAATTTTCGACACTTTTGCTTATCACCTCCCTCCCCTTTCACCTCCTAACTTAAAATTTTTACCAAAATTAAACATTATATAGTTCTACAATCTGACAAATTTTTGATTTGATATCTGTATCTGAGATATAAGGATTCGTAATTTTGAAAAGTGCGCCATTTTTGAAATGCTCCCCATTTCCCGCCACTACTATTATTTCAACATGTTATATTTTTTTTGTATTTTCCTAGTATAGTTTAATATACGTTTTAAGTTTCAATTAGATAGCTTAATAGATAGTTGAGATATTCACTTTTAAGTGTTTTTCTTTGCACCCCCCTGACCCTCCCCCTTACAATAATTAACCACTTTCTAAGCTGATTCCAAAGGAACTATATGCCAGCGTAACGGTCTCAAAATATCAATTTTTTATGGTAAGTAATTTCGAAGATATAATCATTTGAAAAAAAAATTTGGCCGACAATTGGTTCTTAGCCCCCCCTTTTTGCACCCCAATGGATAAAAAAATTAAATTATTCTTAAAAGTTGTCCCACAAACCCTTCTATATGTATATTGAGTTTTAGCTTCCTAGCTGTAACCATAGCTGAGATATTTGAATTCGTATTTTTCGGCTTAAGTGCTCTCCCCGCCTCCCCCTGAACCCGTATATCCCCCAAAATAAGTGTCCGCCTGAGATCCGCAACTATCTACAATCCCTCCAAAAATAAACTTTCTATCTTGAACGGTTTGGGAGTTAATGTGCGCTGAGCGTACACGTCCGCGTACGGCGGACGGCGTACGGCGGACGGCGTACAGACAGACGGATTTTTTTTTTGAATTTTTCGGCTAATTTAGTCATGAAACGCGAAAAAACAAAATTTCAGGGTAGCAAATTTATTTTTTTTCCAAGTCGATCACAATACTTTATTATTAAAATAATAAAGTAATTCGGTGTATTTTACATTCACAAAATTTGTATGGGAGGGGGTAGAGGAAGTAAGGGAAATGTAAAATTTGTGATGCAGTTTTATTTCATTTCTTTTGTAAGTTGCTCGTACAAAATTCCAAGTTCGTAGCTTTTAATTTGTTGGTTATTAGTTGATTTAATAAAATTTGTCAAAATCATACTTTTGTATGGGAGGGGGTAGAAGGGCAAGAGCGATTTCAAAACTTTTGACGAAATTTTATATCAACTATTTTTAAAAGTTTTTGTGCAAAATTTCAAATTGATAGCTTTTAATAGTTGGGTGATAATTGTTTTCTTAATAATGGTCGAAATCGTACTTTTGTATGGGAGGGGGTAGAAGGACAGGCGCGATTTCAAAACTTTTGACGCAGCTCCGTTTCAACTATTTTCGAAAGTTTTTGTGCAAAATTTTAAATTGATAGCTTCTAACAGTTAGGTGATAATTGATTTTTTTAAATATGGTCGAAAAAATAATTTTGTATGGGAGGGGGTAGAAGTTTGGAAGTTGGAAGTTCGACAAGTTAATATTTCATTCTTTTAGAATTTTTTTTTAAATGCCTTTCGCAAATTTTCAAGTTTCCACCTTAAAAATTCATTCAAAAATTTTCAGTTTAAATTCAAAACTATGTATTTCTACAATTTGACAAAATTTGAATTTGATATCTGTACTCAATTGTGAGATATAATGTTTTGAAATTTTGGGAAGTGTAATGCTCCCCATTTTCCCCCACTACTATTTGGTCCAAATGATATATTATTCTCGTATTTCTCTAGTATAGCTTAATATGAGTACCAAGTTTCAATTACATAGCTCTGCAAATAGCCGAGATATTGATTTTTAAGTGTTTTCTTTGCACCCCACCTGACCCTCCCCCTTAAAATATTTAGCCTCTATGTAAGCTGATTCCAGTAGATCTATATGCCACCTTGGTGGTCTAAAAATATAAATCTTTTATGCTAAGTAATTTCGAAGATATAATCATTTGAAAAAAAAAATTCGGCCGTCAATTGGTTTTTAGCCCCCCCCCTTTTGCACCCTAATGGATAAAAAAATTAAATTAATTTTAAAAGTTGTCCCACAAACCTTTTTATATGTATATCGATTTTTTGCTTCCTAGCTGTAATGATGTTTGAGATATTTGAATACATAGTTTTCGGTTTAAGTGCTCCCCCGCTTCCCCCTGAACCCTTACACCCCCCAAAATGGGTGTCCGCCTGATATCCGCAACTATCTACAATCTCTCCAAAAATGAACATTCTATCTTGAAGGGTTTGGGAGTTAATGTGCGCTGAGCGTACACAACGACGTACGGCGGACGGCGTACTGACAGACGGATTTTTGTTTTGCATTTTTAGGCTATTCTAGTCATGAAACGCGAAAAAACCAAACTTCAGGGTAGTTTAGTAAAACTCTTTTTTTTATTAAATTATCTTTATTTTACAATCACGTTGTTTCGGTTTCGCTTCCCTTGCTTAACTCAACTATTTCATCATCTTTCCATCTCGACGCGCATCGCGTCTCTCTCTTTCTCTTTCGCTCTCTCGTCTATATATCCAAACTTAAACACCACCGGCAATTCGGATTTACATTTTTTGTACACGACAGCGATCCGAACTGCCGGCGGTTTAAGTTTAGGCTATGGTTCAGAACCAGACTAATATCTTTCTCCATTTCTATACTACAGTAGCAAATTTTTTTTTTTTCAAGTCGAAAATTAGACGATTAGCTTTACTCCTTCTACCCCCTCCCATACAATTTGACACAGATCAACAAGTTTACATAAAGTCGATTATCCTGAAAAGTATGAATGCTACTGATCTGCAATTTAAAACACGTCAAAAGCATGCTATTTGTAGTTATTTCTGAAAAAGTTATTAAAAACCCGCCCCTCCTTCTACCACCTCCCACACAAACTGCATATTTGCACTAAATCCAATACACTAATTTTCTCAGTACCTATTACATTTTTGAATCCTAAATTATGTATAAAACATTTTAAAGGCAACCTTATCGTGATGTGAAAGAATTAGTTCAATGTCGTCACCCCCTCTTCCACATCTCTTTCATCTAGAGTATCGCACGAATGGGCTTTACGCCCAATCGTAGTCCTGTTATATTTTTTAAACTATAAATTGATTTTTATACTTAAGATGAAATCTGAGAGTATATTGTGCTTGCCTTACCGTTTGTAATGCTAATAAATAATGCTCGCACAGAGTCGCCAAGGGTACAGAAATATTTGTTGTCGCTCAAAAACCTCGATTCCGAGTGACTGTCTGTATGCCTGTCCGTCCGTCTGTCTGTCCGTCTGTCTACAACATAGCTCTCGAATGCTTTGAACTATCGTGCTGAAATTTGTTGTGTATCATTGATGACAATAAAGAAACTTTAAGTTCGGGAACGGGCTACATCTTCCCGCTTTTTCTACCCCCTCAAATACAAATTTCATGAGATTTGATTGGTTCTGATCGAAACTATTTAAGCTATCGACTTGAAATTTTGGTCAAAGTGTAACAATATAAATATCATTAATATCTAATGTACAATTTGGAAAAATTCATTTTTTCAAATTTTCATTGAAACTAGCAAAGCCGAAAAGGCGAATTTTTGCCACAATTAATTTTATTATAATTTTAATCGGTTTTGAAAAAATTATCAGCCTCGCTCCACTCCTTCTGCCCCTCCATAAAAATTTCACGAAAACTTGAAATTGCAATTAAATTAATTTTCTTCGAAATTGCCAAGAATATCAACTTGACGTTTTGTGGAAAGTCTATTAATAGAAATATCAACGACTACGAAAAATTTTGATTTAATCAGTATGCTCCTTCTACCCCTTCCCACACAAATGCATAATTTTGGTAAATGCATTAAATCGATTTTCATTAAAACTAGAAAAAGTACAAACTCCAGAATTTCTCATTTAATCGATTTTCATTGAAACTAGAAAAAGTTCAAACTTAAGATTTTGCCAGAATTTGGCTCTTAATAATTGCAATAAATGTTAAACAATATTAACTTCGTTTCACTCCTTCTACCACCTCCCATACAAATTTCTGTATTGGAAATTCAAAAAAGCATTTCCTATTCGAACATATGAGAGCTATCGATTTTAAAATTGTTACAAAGCAATGTTATTAGGATGTTGATAAGCAGATTCAAAATTATCTAAAACCTCATACTTTCTCTGCCATATAAATGCCATAAATTCAGGCAAAAATTGTTCAATTTCCTTGAAAATTATGAAAGCTACAAACTCGGCATGAAATATTTTGTATACTACGTTTGGTGTTACGTACAAAAATTACAAACTTCCACCCCTTGCTTTTACCACCTCCCATACAAAAGTCACTATTCACTGTTCGAAAGAATTTGAGATGACATATTTTACAATACAATAAACTCTTTCCTATTTCATCTAGAGTATCATCTGACAATTCGGCTATGATTTTTTATTTGTTATTATAGATTTCTTATAAGCCTTCGCAGGGAGAGGTTTTTCGCATATAATTTTTAGCCAAAAAGTGACATAAAGGTCATGAATAGGCTCCACACTCCTAGTACCTTCCATACAAATACCTTGATAATTTGGAAAAAAAAATTATTTCGGTTTAATTTGACAAAAGTATATTTATGTGAAGCTAGGGTGTAGCCTAGTGAGTAGCGTGTTGGTCTACAATGCGAAGGTCGTGAGTTCAAGTCCCGGTCGACGCATAACTCCAACACACTGCCTGCTTGAGTATATCTTGGTCACCTCAATCTACGCAAAATGAAAAAATTCGTAGATAGAGGGTTGTGCGAAGGTTTAACAACCCTTCCACAATAAATAATGAAAAAATGTTAAGGAACCTGAAGATCAGGAGGCCAAGGCTCGATTTGGTCTGTAGCGTCATTGTAGAATAGAGAATTTTTATGTGAAACATAATAACAGATTCTCATAAGCTAAAAATTTGCCCCTCTACCACCTCTCATAAAAATGTGCTTCTGACGAATATGTGGCTATACTATGTAGATATACTAGAGCATCGCACGACAGAGGTTTACGCATAATCATAGCACTGTCATGTCTTAAATTTTCTCCTTATTAGGTCTAATCAGAGTGTTAAGTCACCGATTGGTAAGACAGCTTCGTTAAATTCGATCGCTGTGTATTTGACGAAGCCAAAATCAGAACTAACTTTGCCTAAATGTACATAAAATCAAAAATCCTAAAAATGTTCTATATCAAATATCCTTCTGAGAAACGATTGAATATCGTTTCCACTAAAGCTGTTCAAATTGTGTATCACACTCGAGTGCGCACCCTTTCACCCCAACGACACAGTAAATTTGACTCGAAATCTATTTGCTACCAAGTGTCCAAAGGATAAAATCTTCCGTCTTGTTTTCTTTTTTAAAAACATTCTTCCATACAAATGAATATATCGGATATCTTAAGCATAAGGTCGTCACCCACGCTCCATAAAAAAAAAACTCCAGTCGAAGAAAAACCACATAACACTTAAACATAGTGAAAGATGTTCGTAGCATTCCAACAGGATTGAAGATGACGCATTTCCCTGGACACAAATCCTTAGGGAAATCGAATTGAAATTTTTTTGAGTGGATTGGACAGTTTGAGGTCATCGGCAACTAAATACGAATTTGCATGTTATCAAGTTGGAACACTTTCTTAGTTGTAACTTAAGACTGGGGAAAAAAATTGTATTAAAGTCTATATGGAAGTGACAAGATTCTTGCACTTTGTAAATAAATACGATCTGTTAAGAAGGATTGATGAAAAGTAAAAAAAAAAACCAAACTAGAAAATGAGATCCTACGAGTAATAATAATGAAACAGTTGAAACAAACTGTGAAATAAAAAATAAAGCCCATCTGAAACTAACCGACTACGAAAATAATCAAGGAAGAGTACTTGGCTTTTAGAAGAAGATCCTTTCTTTGATTCGTTTTTTCCTCCAGGAGTACTTACCTTCTATTTATTTCTCAAGAAGACTCCTCATCCGTTTCTTATGATTCTTTCTATTTTGTGCGACCTAAAGTTTAATTTTATCGCTCTCGGTATGTCGGCTTTTGGATTTGTCGCCTCCACTTCTTAAGGACTATGCCGTTTTTTCTTCCCATTTATTTTCTTTAATTATACAAAATTGTGCAATTATGTAATTATGAAAGCTCTTTTACCACATAAAGATTTAAAATTTTCATCACTTCAATCAACTGTTTTGATTAGCTACGGAGAGTTTTTATACTCTAGATGAAATCTGAGAGTATATTGTGTTTGCCTTACTGTTTGTAACGCTAAGAAATACCGCTCGCAAAGAGCCGCCAAGATTACAGAAATATTTGTTGTCGCTCAAAAACCTCGATTCCGAGTGACCGTCTGTCCGTCTGTCTGTCTGTCCGTCTGTCCGTCTGTCCGTCTGTCTACAGCATAACTCTCGAAAGCTTTGAGCTATAGTGCTAAAAATTGTTGTGTGTCATTTTTAGTAAAAAAGTAACTTTAAGTTCGTGAATGGGCTACATCCCCCGACTCCTTCTACCCCCTCCCATACAAATTTCATGAAATTTAGAAATATTAAGAAATTGATTTTTCTTTGGAACTATTTAAGCTATCGTCTTGAAATTTGGGTCAAAGTATAACGGTATAAATGTCAATAATATGACGGAATATTGATCCGATCCTCTCACTCCTTCTACCGCCTCCCATACAAATCGACAATTTTGAAAAATACATATTTTCGATTTTCATTGAAACTTGTAAAGCTGAAAAGACGAAATTTTGCCAGAATTCATTTTACTATAATTGCAATTAGGTTCAAAAATAATTATCAACTTCACCTCACTCCTTTTAGCCCCTCCCATACAAATTTCACGAAATTTTAAAATTTAAATTAAATTATTTTTCTTCAAAACTGTTAAAGCTATCAACTTGATATTTTGTGTCAAGTATAAAAATAAGAACACCAATAACGCAAAAAAAATTTGTTTTGATCCATACACTCCTTCTACCCCCTCCCATACAAATGCATAATTTTAGTTAAATGCATTGTATCGATTTCCATTAAAACTAGAAAAATTACAAATTTAAAATTTTGCCAAAATTTGGTTTTTAATAATTGCAATAAATATTAGAAAAAATGTTCAGCTCCGCTTCATACCTTCTACCCCCTCCTATATAAATATCTGTATTATAAATTTAAGAAAAGCATTCCTACTACGAATATATTGGAGCTATCGACTTTGAAATTGAATCAAAGCATGGTGATAAGGATGATGATAAGCAGTTTCGAAATCATCTTAAACGCTCCACTTCCTCTACCACCTCCCATACAAATGCCCCAATGTCAGGAACAGTATGTATGTCCAATTTGTTTAAAAATAATGTAAATAAAATCTTTAAATTCAGCAAAAAACATTTTGCATGCCATGTTCGGTGTCATATACGAAAAATACAAACCTTTCTCTCTACTTCTACCACCTCCCATGCAAAAGTCTCTATTCACTATTTGAAAGAGTTTGAGATAACATATTTTCCAGTATATTAAAGTCATTTCCATGTCATCTAGAGTATCATATGATTGGGCTTTACGCCCAATCATAACTCTTTTATGTTTATTTTTGTTTTTGCTTTTGGCAATCTCCAGCGACTTTGTTCGCGTAAAATCGCAATAATAAGCATTTTTGAGAATGTAGTTAGTAATACACTAAACCCCCATAGATATGCTTAGTTTAATGGTTCTTTGAACACAATGTTTTGTATTTTGTTAGAATCAGAACCATTTACAAGGGGAGGTCAAAAATTTCGTGGAATGGAGGGGATGGACAAGGGAGTTGAGAAATATTTTTACCTGGAGTTATGTTAACACTCAATACTGATATAAATACAAAGTTTCTGTCAAATCGAATCTACTACTATTATGTATTTTAGTAATCGTCAAATCAGCAAGTCCATCGGAAAGAAAACGCTAACTACGCAGGGTACTACTTGAGTTTTGAGATATGGCAGCACCGGTGTGAATATGTTAAATCTGACAAAATCGTCGTAAAGTTTACCTTTATCAATGATGAACGCATTGAGAACGTTTTGTCATACGATTTCTATTGGTATTTTGTACAGTGACTTGAAACATTCATCTCGACCGAAAAACGGAATTAAACCGTAAACTTTTTCGTGCGATCACTTTTTATGACTTCCGGCGTGGATTAACTCAGCAACAGTGTGCCGATCAACTCGACTTTTGATGATGAAGCACCATTCCGAGCCACCGTGTTGCGCTTCTTCTTCAATGGCGCTACAGCCCAAATCGGACCTTGGCCTCCTGATGTTCAGGTTTCTTAAGATTTTTCATTACTTATTGTGGAAGGGTTGTTAGCCCTCCGCACAACCCTCTTTCTACGAATTTTTCATTTTTGTAGATTGAGGTGACCAAGGTATATCCAAGCAGGCAATATGCCGAAATTATATATTGCGCCGACCGGGATTTGAACTCACGACCTTCGCATTACAAGACCAACACACTACCTACTAGGCTATACCCTAGCTTTCGCTGGTGTACCGAATTGTGGTCGTAGCTCGCTCCAGGATGATTTTCGTGTCCAAAATTAGTTGTTGTGCCAGAAAATACCAATGCTGTGCGTGAAATGGTTCAGACAGATCGGCATGTGACATACCGTGAAATAGAGTCATGTTTGGGCATTAGTTGCACTTGCATATATTCAACATTGCATGAACATTTAGCCGTTAAAAAGATTTGTTGGCGTTGGATACCGCATAATTTGATAATCCCTCAAAAAAAGGCTCGTGTCGATTGGTCCAAAAAAATGTTGACGAAATTCGATCGCGGTGCATCAAAAGACATATACAAGATCGTTAAGGATGACGAATCATACAGATACATTGTGACCATTACCTACCGGGAATTTGTAATTGAAATTAGTCTTTGTAGTAAGCAGTTAGGACTGTCCTTAATTATTATTCCAAAAATCAGCGCGGTCTGTTAATCAGTTTGCTTACAGCAGCTGGTTGAATGGGTACCACTAAACCATTAAGCTCACCACTCCTCTAATGTTGAATTGGGATGGTGAATTCACAGGTGTCGATTGTGAAATGTCTGTCCCATTCTGATACAGTGTGTCTTCTTCTTGCATGGAGTGACTGTACGCTGTGTAAAGAGTGTAGGTACTACTTAGTGAAAAACCAAAAGAAAAAGTTGACTTAAGTTTACGCTAAACTTTAGTTTTCACACAAAAAATGCATTTTGGCTTTACTTAGAAGATCGAAATTGGATATTGTTTGCATTAGCTTATTTGTCATTGAATTACGTATTTTTATTCGTGAATGAGTTCGATAAATGTAACAATAGCATCATAGTACGCGTGACGTATAAATCTGACTGCACAAATCTACTGGACGTTTCTATCCAATCGAAAAGATATCATTATCCTTAAAATCTTTAAAAATAAAAAACCGAAGTAATTCTAAATGTATATCTAAAGTTCGAGCTTAAGATAATATCTAAGGAAAATCTTCCTGCCTGTCGTTGTGCCATACATGATTTTCGATACGGTTCATAGATTTTGCCAACGGGTGTATTCAACTCCTCAATGTTGTTTTTTTTTTCGTTCTTTCTCCGTTCGTTTCAGATTTGCGTTAAATACGCGTGTTTTGATTAAATCGTAGCGAAGTGATTTCATAATTTTCCCCGGCATAAATTTGAATAATTTTCCCCGAGAATCGAGTCAATATTGTAGATTTTTAATATTTCATGATCGTTTTGACACTGCTTAGTCGTTTGGAAAATTGTTTTTGCATTTTGAAGGGGATGAACAGAAAAACATTGTGCTTTCTCGGTTCTTGTTCGCTGTATGTTTCAACTTTTCCTATGTCTCATTGCCATAATTTATGGAGTTTGAATAGAATTTTATGCGTATAGATAAATTGATATGTTTCTTAAGAAAGTACAAAAAAAAATATTATTAATGGCAAGAAAAGATGTTAAATTTTGCTCTTTAGATTTGATAAAATATTTGACTTTTATGTACGTAACTAAGATTTGAAAATGTGACAAAAAAAAATTTATTTTTGCATGTTGTAAAATTGAGTTAACTCAAAAACTATAGCTTCAACTAAAAAGTGTTTGGAATGAAAATTATTTATTTTTGAAAATTTCGAAAATCAGGAATTCTGTTGGCTTCAGTTGACGTCAGTTGTTTTCTCGGACCTCGTGAAAAATTAACATCTTTTGTTAAAAATAATGAAAAAAAATTACTAAAAAACGTAACAATCCTTTTTTGTTACTCCCTCAGTACACCCAAACATTGCTATGCAGTCTTAGCAATGTCGAACACATGGTCGTTCTAAGATAAGTTTTTCGATGACGGTAATATCTTGAATTCCCTGACTCATATCTAGATAAGGTTATTTTGCCAGAAATTACAGATGCCATATCTTAATCTGGTTTTATAGACATGAAACAGCATTGGGGTTTTGATTCATTTAATTCATTAAATGGTATTTATTCAGTGATCTAACCAAATTTCTCCGTTTTATTTGTTGCAAGATCGGGCTGCGAAAAAGATGCGGCAAGAATGTCAAATGTGATGGATTTAAATGAAAGTTGATCATCCACAATAATAAGCAAAAACTGTGCATATATTTGAAGTCACGTGACTCACATTAAGTAGATGGCTAAATTTTGGCGAGAAAAGTTCGTTAGCATTGTTCGTTTAGTGGAAGAATGCTAGCCTGAGACGCGGGCGGCCCGGGTTTGATTACCGGTCGATAGTTCTTTTACGAATGGTGGTTGGATGGGTATAGATGGGGTAGGCATCTGATCAGCGTCATTAGGCGACGCCCAGTGTTGTAACTGTCATATACACATCAATTGTGCTCATCATACCTCCACGTGGTAGCCACCGGATACTGGTCTTGTCCATCCGGACTTGACTTGCTGAACTGATGGGCACGAGTGCTAATGAAGCAGAAAAATTTAGCACTATAATAAGATGGCCCTCCAAGTTGGGGGTTGGGCGATGTGTTAACAACTCATCCTCGGAAAAACCACACCTGTTTCGAAACCTGAAGCAACGCCTCGGACTGGATTGATTCAACGGCAACGACCACGCAAACGAAAAATGGACTATTCTTTCGGATCTTGGAACGTGCGATCCCTGTACAGAGCAGGAGCAGTGAGAGCGCTTCTGGAACAGGCAGTCAAATACAATATAAACATAATTGCACTCCAAGAAACCAAATTGTTAGGTAACGAGATTACATCGCACACAATTTTCAAAAGTGGGAAATCATCGGGAAGGCGGGAATTTGGAGTTGCGCTTATCGTCGAAAACAAGTTTAAACACCAAGTTACCAACTTCAAATCCGTCAATGAACGATTGTGTGCAATCCGCATCAAAACAAGTTTCTTTAATGTTTGGCTTATTAATGTCCACGCCCCAACGGAAGACAAAGACGACGAAGTTAAGGACGATTTTTATAGCACCTTAGAATCAACATTCGACTCCCTTCCGTCGAATGATATTAAAATAGTATTAGGTGACTTTAACGCGAAAGTGGGCAAAGAAGACACATACATAGGGACAATTGGAAGGCACAGTCTCCATGATATTAGTAACGACAACGGCCAGAGGCTGACTGATTTCGCCAGCAGCAAAAACCTTATTGTAAGCTCGACATGCTTTCCGCAAGAGAACGTGGGAACGAAAAAATCAAGCTTACAAAATATTAATGGAACGGCCGACACGAGCCAAACAGGACAAATACAAGGATCTTAGACGATTTGCAAACAAAATATGCAGACAAAAAAAACGGAAGTACAATAATGACGAAATTAAAAACATGGACGAACAATTTAGATTACACAGCACAAGAGCCGCGTATTCCCTTGTTAAAAGAATGAAAGAAGGATACAAACCGAAAACGACCCTCTGCACGGATGCAGTTGGGAACATTATAAGTAAGGCGGAAGATGTAAAACAAAGATGGGCACAATATTTTGAACACCTTCTTAACCCAAGCCCATCACCTACACGAACAGCAGCAGCAGATACAATAGCAGGTATAACTGATGTAACAGCTGATGAAGGATCCTCTTTGAGTCCTCCCACACTAGAAGAAGTAAAAACAGCCCTAAGGAACCACCCAAACAACAAAGCGCCGGGCACTGATCAAATCCCAGCTGAACTTCTGAAAGCCGGGGCACCTGCATAGCGCATCTCCTACATAGATTAGTCACTGATATATGGACGCAGGAAATACTTCCTGAAGATTGGCGCAAGAGCATCATATGTCCAATTTATAAAAAAGGTGACAAACTCTGCTGCGAAAACTACCAAGGAATATCTCTGTTGTGTACGTCTTATAAGATCTTGACGAAAATTCTAGAAAAGAGAATTAAGCCCTATGCTGACAAAGTAATTGGTAAATACCAAGGCGGATTTAGAGCTGGACGCTCGACTACGGACCAGATATTCTCAGTTAAACAGGTGCTGGAAAAGTGCTGGGAATATAATATTGATGTGCACCAGATATTTGTGGACTTCAAGCAAGCATACGACAGTATCGACAGGCGCGTACTGTATAAAATCATGTTGGAGCTTGGAGTCCCACCGAAACTGGTCCGACTGACAAGAATGACAATGACTGAGTCTTTGTCACAAGTCAGAGTAGAAAATGATCTGACTTCCAGTTTTAAAACAGACAACGGCCTTAAACAAGGTGACGGCCTCGCACCAATGCTTTTCAACTTAACACTCGAATATGTTGTTCGGAAACTTCCCGTTGACACCAAGGGAACACTATGCTTCAAATCCACACAACTCGTAGCATATGCCGACGACATATATATCCTTGCAAGATCTCTGGAGAGTGCTAAGGAAGTATTTGTAAACCTTGACTCGGTAGCAAGGGAAGTTGGACTACGTATTAATGAAAAAAAAACAAAAATTATGACGCAAACTAGGAAAAAGACGCCAATCAGACAAAATATCACAGTAGGAGACTATAACCTAGAAAACGTAGACAACTTTATATACCTAGGGGCGAACCTATCGAAGGATGGAAGCGAACCCATCGAAATTAAAAGAAGAATAATTATGGCAAACAAGACGTATTATTCGGTATTTCCAATAAAAACAAGAACGTACACAGGAAAACAAAACTTAAGTTATATAAAACGATTATACGACCTGTGCTATGCTATGGCAGCGAAACGTGGACATTAACTCAGGCGTCCGAAAACCTACTGAACGTCTTTGAAAGAAAGGTCCTCAGAAGAATCCTCGGACCTGTGAGGGAAGATTCGATCTGGAGAATACGATACAATAGAGAATTGTATGCCATCTTCGACAATCCAGAAGTGTCAACCCTCATAAAATTTAAAAAGCTACAATGGGCTGGTCATGTGGAGCGGATGGATGACAGAAGAATTCCCAAACGCACACTAAAAGGAAAAGTCAACGGACAAATACCGGTCGGAAAACCACGAAAGTGCTGGAAGGATTCGATTGACGCAGACAGCAAATCACTGCTAAGATTTTCAAACTGGAGGACGCGGTCACTGAACCGAGATGGATGGAGGCAAAGCATACAGGAGGCCAAGGTCCGATTTGGGCTGTAGCGCCATCGTAAGTAAGTAAGTAAGTAAGTTCTTTTACGAATACTTTTTTTTTACGATTTATCGAAATTAAAAATGATATAATTTCAATTAATTTTCAAAATAGAATTTATTTTTTTATTTCGAAACTAACTATTTGATGTCTAAAAGTGAATCCTTTTGACTCTAATTAAAGTAGATCCAAAAATTTTGGCTTAATTTTTGGCGAGACAAGTTCATCAGCATCGATAGTATGCTTGCCTGTCACGCATTCGATTTTTGGCCAATGCAGCTTTGTTTTTTGTTTTCTTAGCATATTGCACATTGCAAATTCGAATTTTCCTAAAATAACAAAGTATTTTCGTATCATGCTATGAGTCCGAATACAAGATGGTTTGAAGTTATTTATAAACAAGAAGATTTGAAGCAATTTAAAAAACATAACAGGGCTACGATTGCGCGTAAACCGCAATCTTACGATACTCTAGATGAAATAGAATTTTTTGTGATCCCAAGAAATTTTGTATGGGGAGTGTTAGAAGGGATGATAGCATTGAACTAATTTTTTCCCCATCATGCTAAAGTAGCTATAAAAATGTTTTATACAAAATGCTTACTCCAAAAATTGAATGGGAACTGAGAAAATTAGTGTTAGGTTTACTGAAAATGTGCAGTTTGTATGGGAGGTGGTAGAAAGAGTGGGGGGATTTTAGTGATTTTTCAGAAATATCTAGGGATATTATAAAACTGATATTTCTTAAATTTCAGACTAGTGCCATTCATACTTTTCAAGAAAATCGATTTTTTGCAAAGTTGTGAAACTGTGTCATATTGTATGGGAGGGGGTAGAAGCAGTGAAGCTTATCAAATATTTTTTTCTGATCTTAGTGATAATACTAATTAAGTATTTATTTCAAAATATGAGCGCAATAAATGTTATATGTTCTGAGAAAATCGTCTTAGAGCATTTCATGAAAAAGTGTAGTTTGTATGGGAGGGGGTGGAAGGAGAGGGAGGACGCAAATAATTTTTCTACAGTATATTTAAATTATTGTAAAAGTAATATATTCCAAAATTCAGATTAATAGCTTTTATACTTTTCGAGTAAATCCATTTAATACCAAATTGCGAAATCGTGTCATTTTGTATGGGAGGGGGTAGAAGGGGTGAAGCTAATCGCCTAATTTCTCTTGGCCTCACTAACAATTTTAAATAAATATCTGGTGCGCAATTTCAGCTCGCTAAATTTTATACGCACTGAGTAAATTGGCTTAGAGTAATTCATGACAAGTACAGTTTGTATGGGAGGTGGTAGAAGGAGGGAGAGGACACGCATAATTGATATTATCATAAAAGTCATATATTCCAAATTTCAGGCCAATAGCATTTATACTTTTCGAGCAAATCCGTTTATTGTCAAATTGCGCATTTGTGTCATTTTGTATGGGAGGGGGTAGAAGGGGTTGAGCGATTTGGCCCGTTCACGAACTTGACCTTACTTTTTTGCTAAAAATGACACACAAAAATTTTTAGCACTATAGCTCAAAGCATTCGAGAGTTATGCTGTAGAAAGACGCACAGACAGACAGACGGACAGACGGTCACTCGGAATCGATGTTTTTGAGCGACAACAAATATTTCTGTACCCTTGGCGGCTCTGTGCGAGCGTTATTTCTTAGCGTTACAAACGGTAAGGTAAACACAATATACTCTCAGATTTCATCTAGAGTATAATAAAGTCAATGGAAAGAATGTCGTGTATAAGGAAGCCCCATATGAACTCCTTTCATTACAGTACACAGATTTGAAGTTCTGGACTGAGTGTAGCAACGCAGGGGTGGTTGAAGGGACGGCAAAGTAAAAATGAATTACATATGTTATTAATTAAATGAATATTTCCTAATGGAGAAATTTTTTTTACTTATTTATTTTTTGTCTTATTCAGCAATAACACTGAGGTTGGCCTTATTTGTGTCACTTACCTTACTAATCTGCTAAATGTGCTTCTTTTTCGTATAAAATACTTGTGCAGAGAGCATTTCCGTCCACGCGAGGACGGGAGCATGTGCTAGTTAATGAATATTTAAAAAAGAATTGAAGATAGAACTGAACCCAGAGAGACTGCAACATTAATTAAGTGTCGAGAAAATACTACTTCATCCATAATAACTTGTATTTAACCGTTGCTGAAAATTTTTTCAATACACTATACATAAAAAGTATTTAACTCAATTGCCGTGAGTTCGGAAAGAAAAACGAGATGCCATACTTTATCGAATGCTTGGGAAATAGCAAGATCGATAATGCTGAATTCTTGAACATTTTGGCTCCAGCACTCATTTTTGTCGCAAATAGCAAGCTTCCAAGAAAAGGAAACAAAGTGGTTTTGCAAGCAAAAAGGAACAGTTTTTAATCACATGAGTAGTGATTCCATCAAGTCCGGACGATTTATTTGTTTCAAGGCTTTTGAGAGATTGGCACACATACTTAGGATGTGATTTGTTGTAAGGATATTTGATGGAGAGTGTACCGATGTAGAGTTAAGTTCATTGGCAGAATTTGCGTTAAATTGCTCTATTGAGATATTGTATTTTTATATTCTAGATGAAATCTGATAGTTCTATAAGGTTGTCACAAAGTTTATAACACTACGAGATAGGCTCGGAGAAAACAACGAATGGTAAAGAAGTTCATACATATATCACTCAAAAATCTTAAAACCGGGTGTCCCTCCATCCGTCCGTCTGCCTGTCCGTGTCCTCTCTAACCCGAGAACGCGTTTAACAAGAAAGTTTAAATTTTATACACATCGTTTTTGGCAAAAAAGTAAGGACAAGTTTGTGAACGTTCTAAATCGGTCCACTCCTTCTACCCCTCCTATACACAATGACACAATTTCAATTATTTCAATCTACGGTATAAAAATTATTCGAATCATCTCACTCCTTCTTCCATCTCCCGTACGAAATGCACTTTTTCATGAAATACTACAAACCAATTTAGTACATACAGAATTTGTCAAGCTGAAATTGTGCTTCAAATATCTAGCGATCGCCCGCGACTTTGTCTGCGTAAGAATCGCAAAATAAGCAATTTTCAAGAATGTAGCTAGTAATACGGGATCTAATATGATTAGTTTAATGGCTCTTTGTAGATAATGCGTTGTATTTTGTTGGAATCAGAACCATAAATTATTTAGACTGAAACGACGATACTCGCATTTGTGTGGGACAGGCTCGTGATCAAATCAATCCCGTGATCTGAGATCATATACGTATTGAAGAGCATTAAGGATATGTGAATAGTTGTAGCTTGCGTTAATTGAAGAGAAAACCCCAAATAATATAATATTACGCTTAGCAACATAACAGGACTACAATGAAATCGAAATTTTTATGATGTTAAGAAATTTTTTATGGGAAGTGGTAGTGGTAGCTATAAAAAGTTTTGTTTGTACCAAATTCAAGCTTCAAAAATTGAATAGGTATTGAGAAACGTAGTGTATTGGATTAAATGAAATTGTGCAATTTGTATGGGAGGTGGTTGAAGGAGGGAGGGGGGTTTTGGTGATTTTTCGAGAAACAACTATAATCAAAATGAAATTTATAAATTTTAAATTTCAGATCAGTAACATTAACGCTTTTGAAGAAAATCGAATTTGTGAAAAGTTGTGAAATTGTGATACATTGTATGGGAGGGGGTAGAAGGAGTGAAGTTGATCAGTTAATTTTTCCCGAGATTAATAATAATACTATTTAAGGATTTAGAACAAAATATTAGCGCAATGAAAGTTATACGTACTGAGTAAATGGGCTTAGAGTATTTCATGAAAAAGTGCAGTTTGTATGGGAGATGGTGGAAGGCGCGGGGGTTTTTAGTGATTTCTTGAGAAACAAATAAATCAATCCATAAAATTCCTGTTAAGACCTCCTATAGGGGCATAGGACAGAAACAACTCTCTTCCACAAGACGCGATCCGCCTTAAGCTGTTGCCAGGACTTGTTTATTCCTCTGGCCTCCTGCTCAACTGCTCGCTTCCATGTGTTACATGGTCAACCAACCCGACGTCTTCCTTGAGGATTATAATCCAGAGCCTGTTTGGCGATATTTCGCTCTGGTTTCCTCAAAGTATGACCGATCCACTGCCATTTCCGCCTTTGAATCTCAATACCTATTTTAGTTTGGCCAGTTGTACTCCAAAGTTTGTCGTTGGAGATCACTTCTGGCCAGAATATTCCTAAAATGCGTCGGAGGCATTGGTTTACGAAAGTCTGTAGTTTCTTGGTAAGTCGAACGGTCACTTTCCCCGTAGTACAACTATATAACAACACGGATTTGACGCATGCGTCAAAAACTCGCAGCTTCGTGCGAAGGGAGATCTCTCTTAACCTCCAGAAAGGGGAAAGGAACCGAAGGCCTGACGAGCTTTATTTAGCCGAGCCTCAACATCCTTTTCGGCTCCGCCGTCCATGCTGACAATGCTTCCGAGATAGCAAAAATCTTGCACCTCTTCCACATCCTGTCCGTTAAGAACAATCGGTGTGCTTGCGTTCGAACCCATGTGCATGTACTTGGTTTTACGCACATTTATTTTCAATCCCACCTCTTTGCATTTAGAATGCAACGATCGAACATTTGACTTTAAGTCCGAAAGGTTATGTGCAAGCAAACACACGTCATCAGCATAAACAAGGTGACTGAAGATGGTAAATAGTCTCCATTGAAGACCTTTACCTTCCCTATCTTCCAGTGCAGCTTTCAAGATGTCATTTATTACCACCAGAAACAGGGCTGGTGATAATATGCAGCATTGTCTGACACCCGTTCGCACAGGGAAACTCTCGGTCAGCTCTCTTCTATGCAAGACGCGACACCTTGCATCTTGGTAGGATTCTTTAATCATAGCTATGACCTTATCTGGAATACGTCTCCTACGCAAAGCATTCCATATGTAATCTCGCTTAACGCTGTCGAAATCCTTCTCGAAGTCCACAAACATAAGATGTAGTGGCGAACCCATTTCGGCTGTCTGCACTATTATTATCCGTAGGGTATTTGTGTGGTCGGTACAAGACGACTCTTTACGGAATCCAGCCTGATAAACTTCGAGAGTGCTCTCGACGACATCACTAATTCTATTGAGAATTACCTTAGCCATAATTTTTGATACGGCAGTAAGTAGACATAACCACGCCAATTGCCACAATCCCGAAGGTCGCCCTTCTTTGGAATTTTCACAATGACGCCCTCCTTCCATTCAGTCAGATATCTTCCTTCATTTCACACCTCAGTAAAGAGTGGGAGGAGTATATTGGCTGTTATTTCCGAGTCCGCTTTGAGGAGTTCGGTTGGTAGTCCGTCTATACCTGGAGCTTTTCTTCCCGCCATTGACCGATTGACGGAAACTACCTCTTCCTTATCTGGGGGATCGTCCCTAATAGAGGATTGTTGCGGTTGGATGTTTGGTAGTTGTTCTGTTTCTGGAATATCTTCCTCTGACAAGATGTTCAAAATATCAGAGAAGTATTCTTTACATCGCCACAAGTGGTGTTCACTCATATTAAGGAGAGTTCCGTTGACATCTCTCACCAGGTGGTTGGCGGTGAAATTCCTGTTCGTCAACTGTTTCATGATTTTGAATAGTGAACCCATATCCCCAAGGTAAGCCGCAGATTCTGCCTTGTTTGCCAGATCTTCAATGGCTTTTCTCTTGTCACGTGTAACAGCCTTTTTAAGCTGTATATGAGCATCGCGGTAGTTCTGCCTCAGGTCGGGCGTTCGTTGGTTGACATCGGGTTGAGAGATGATTGCCAATTTGGCTTTTTTCCAATTGCCAACCTTGTCCCATGTGTCTTCCGAGGGTTTCTCACCGCTTTGCACATATCCCTCAGATTCTTCAGCACTAGTTAGAAAAGTGTTTCTGGTTGCCTCCCAAATGGCGTCCAGTGTGCGCATTTCATATTCACCCAATGTGGATGACTTTTTGCGTAGAATAGTGGTGTATTCGCGTTTTTTGTTGGGATCTCTGAGTTTATCCACATTAAGCTTGCGCTTCATTTGAAGAATTTGTGGTCGTCGGATAGCTGCTGTACACAATCTCAAGCAGGCAACCATCAAGTGGTAATCGCTTCTCACGTCAGCTCCACGTTTCGCTCGCACATCGAGGAGACATCTTCTCCATCGGCGACTTACAGCCAAATGGTCGATCTGGTTCTAAGTAACAGCATCAGGGAAAACCCAAGAAGTTTTATGATGACTCTTGTGTGGAAAAAGGGACCCTCCGATGACCATTTGCTGAGTACTACAAAACTCCACAAATAATTCGCCGTTTTCGGGTCTCTTAATCCAAGGTCGTGACGCGTTGACCCAAGGGTCACCATGCCTCCCCATGACGTGTTCTAGTCCAGTGTTATCTGATCCAACCTGGGCGTTCATATCTCCTGAGATGATAATAATATCACTTCTTGGAACATGTTCGAAGGTGGCATTCAGTTGGCCATAAAACACCTCTTTGTCACCAGATGTTGCGGTATTAGTTGGTGCAGAATTGTAACGTTTCTGACACTGTTCCTGAGCCTGACGACGGTAATCCTATACGAAATTGGTTCCCAGCTAATGAGATTGTTTCTCGCTCTCGGTGTAAGAACGAACGCCACGCCATTTTTGGCTTCACTTTCAGGGCCAATGTACAGAATAGTGTTTCTACTAAGGGTTCGTTCTTCTCCTGATCCTGCCCACCTGACCTCGCTCAAGCCCAAGATTTGGATGTTATAGTGCTCCATTTCATGGTCGATCACTGATTGGCTGTGCAAGGACCGGGTAACTCCAGCTCTTTCCCCGTCATTCAATATTCGAACGTTCCAGAAGCCAATCATAGTCCGTTTTCGAATGCCAAAAGTCGTTACCGTAGAATCAATCCGTATCCGAGGCGCTGTATCCGTTTCTCAGTTAGGTCTTAAGCTCACGGGTGATAAACCCATGATCCAGTGAGTGTCCATTTGCCATTTTAGGGCAAGCAGGACTGGCTGTGGGTGAACTCTTCAGCCCCCATCCCACATGGAGATAGTTAGTTCAGGTCCGTGGAGTCGCTAGTCTCCAAAGATAGTTGCAGGATTTGGTAAAACCTCATCCTGCAACTACCCCCTTGCGGGAAACAAATAAAGGTATCATTTAATTGATATATATATATTTTAAATTTCAGATCAGTAACATTTACACTTTTCAAGAAAATCGAATTTTTGTAAAGTCGTGGAATTGTGTCACATTGAATGGGAGGGGTTCGATGGAGTGATGCTAATCGGTTAATTTTTTCCCGATATTAATAATAATGCTAATTAAGAATTCAGTACACAATTTTAGTGCGATGAAAGTTATACGTACTGAGATCACTGGTGTGTAGTGTTTCATGAAAAAGCGTAGTTTATATGGGCGGTGGTAGAAGGAGTGGAGGAATTCAAATAATTTGTATGCTAAAAGATTGCATTTATAATAGAAATATTATATTCTAAATTTCAAATTACTCACTGTTATGGTTTTCAAGAAAATTTGATTATTACTCATTTTTTAAATGAGTCATTATGTATGGAAGGTGGTAGAAGGCGTGGGGCTATTGAAATAAAACCAAGCGAAGATTACTTCTCGAGTTACACCCAATAATTTGTGAAAGTTTCATTACAATCGGCTTAGCTGTTTTTGCGTGAAAGCCGGAAAGACAGACAGACAGAGACAATTTTTAAAAAGTGTGTTTCTGCTTAATTATTATCCAAACAACGCAAAACACTGACATATAGTCATTTATAAAAAAATAACAGACAGACACTACATTTATATTTATATGTATAGATTATTAGTAAGACCGAAAAAAATTAGATTATTAGCTTCGCTGCATCTACCCCTCCCATACAATATGACATAATTTTACGAAAAATCGATTTTCCTGAAAACTATGAATACTACTGATCTGCAATTGAAAACATGACAAATGCATGATATTTATAGTTATTTATGAGAAAATCATTAAGAACTCTTCTTACCACCTCCCATATAAACTGCACCATTTCACTAAATCCAATGCACTAATTTTCTCAGTACCTGTACAATTTTTGAAGCTTCAATTTTGCATAAAACATTTTGTTAGAAATTCTAGCATGCTGTGTAAAAATTGGCTTAATGCCGTCGCCCCTTCTACCACTCCTCATACAAAATTTCTAAATAACAAAAAAAATCTCTTTCATTTTAAGTATTGTAAGATTGGGCTTTACGCGTAGTCCTGTTTTTTTCTTAATTTAAGGATACTCCGTATCCTTCACAGTGTGTTAGTCTACAAACATAAAAGTTCTTCAAAATTGGACCCCTTAATCCTCTAAATGGCCAAAATTGTATTTTTTCTATTGAAAGGAATGTTTCAGAAATTTGACTTGAAAATGTTAAAATAGGGAGAAACCAACTACAAATGCTTTGAGTAATCGTTACAGCTTCACAGAGACTTCAACTTAAGACATTAAATTGAATCAAAAACTAATTGTGATTTCGAAGTTTTATGAAATCCTACCTTTAAGTGGAGAAAAAGGGAGAAGTCGCTAGTAGGTCCATTCTTGTGTTTTCAAATTGGCTTAACCTAGAAACACGAAATTTTGTTTTCATGAATCTACAACACCAATGAGGTGAGAGATATTGCGGACATGTTTACCTGTTTGTTGTGTCTACTGATGTGATGGAGACACTCGTAAGTGTTCTGCCATTGTACTTGCAGGCGAAGGCGTCGTGCGATCACCTCAAAGACCTAGAAAGGGGTCCCATTTCTGGTTAACCTTTAGTTAATCTTAGACGAAATAGAAGATGGGTCTTCGTGAACGCAAAGAACTCCTCGAACTCAAATCAAAGTCAAACAGCATTAATGGTAGGGTCCTTGGAGTCTCAAACTTCGCTAGCGTGTTGCCAAATTGATAGAATGTTGGTCTTCGATGCTAAGGTTGTGAGTTCAAATCACGATCGACATATAATTCCAGCCCACTGCCTGCTTGGGTATACCTTGGTCCCCTCAATCTACGACAGTGAAAAATTCGCAGATGGAGTGTTATGTGACAGGCTGGCAACCCTTCCATAAAATATAATGAAGAAAAAAGTTAAGGAGCCTGAAGGTCAGGCGGCCAAGACCCGATTTGGGCTGTAGTGCCATTGTAGAAGAAACTTCGCTAGAGAGAATGTAGACTATAACTTTCCTCTCAGACTAGGTAGCAGTATACACAATTTTCTCTACAAGCAGAGTCTGAGTGAGATGGCGGGTCGCACTTCTGGAGCATTGTCGGAAAGCTGGCTGTATATCTAATCTAGGACGAATGTCTAAGGCTATGTTCTGAAACCTGGTCCAATGATCGTTCGAATACTGTTCGACGCGAATATGGAACACAGTACCACCCAATCATCTTTCTCTGTTCACCAATACTAAGCAGGTCTCCATGGCGTAGAGGCAGCGTGCTTGCTTCAAAACAATCGTGGTTTCGATTCCCACTCCAGGCAGTAGGATTTTTCAAGCACGAATTTTTCATTTGCTGCTGATTACGAAAAAATTACTCGAAATAAAATGGGTAAACGATGTAAATGTGGAACAGTTCGACTTCCAGAATGTCTATGCACTCAGTAGATGGTTTCTATTCGCTTTATAGCATTCGGCCCCCTATAACATCTGCAAATATTTGTCAGTAGCTACCAGTCCAACCGAAAAAGATATCAGTTTCACAACTCGTTACAGTCGTCCTCACTCCCCTTTACCTCCACCTTCCCATTCCCATTAGTCCTTCCTTCCATGATTGTGTTTTTGCTCATAACATAAGTCAACCTATAAAAAACTCTGTACAAATGGGTGATTCCTCCAGTTCCAGGTTAAAGAAAAACTGTTTGTTTTTTCCATGATTCAGGTACCAATACTTTTTGATGTAACATATTTGTGCCAAATGAATAAATTGTTTGTTTTAAAAATGTATACGAAAATTGATTTAGCGGGAATGGAAAGAAATATGGTTTTCTAAGGGAGATTAGGATGCGATCGATTCTTAACTAAGGTTTTTTTCATGAATGTTTCACAGTGCATTTCGAATTTAAAGATTTCCGGATTCTACACTGTTACGCTTTATTATTCGTGACGTTTCGGTCTCTGCTGAGACCTTTATCGAATTTTGGTAGCTTGATAAAGGTCTCAGCAGAGACCGAATCGTACGAATAATAAAGCGCAACAGTATAGAATTTTCGATTTTCATTGAAACTAGTAAAGCTGAAAAGGCGAAATTTTGGCAGAATTAATTTTACTGTAATTGCAATTTATTTTAAAAATAATTATTAATTTAACCTTACTCCTTCTACCCCTCCCATACAAATTTCACGAAATTATGAAATTTAAATTAAATTATTTTCCTTCGAAACTGTTAAAGCTATCAACTTGATATTTTGTTTAAAGTATACAAAAAGAAATATTAATAATACGAAAGAAAATTGTTTTGATCCGTACACTCCTTCTACCCCCTCCCACACAAATGCATTATTTTTGTTAAATGCATTTTATCGATTTCCATTCAAACTAGAAAAAGTACAAGCTTCAAATTTTGCGAGAATTTGTTTCTTAATAATTGAAATAAGTTGTAGAAAAAATTAGCAGCTCCGCTTCACTCCTTCTACCACCTCCCATACAAATATCTGTATTACAAATTCAAGAAAAGCATTTCTCCTTCAAGTATATGAGAGCTATCGACTTTGAAATTGAATCAAAACATAAGGATGATGAAGCAGTTTAGAAATCATCTTAAACGCTCCACTTCCCCTGCCACCTTCCATACAAATGCCCCAATTTCTGGAAAACTATGACCAATTTCTTTAAAAGTAATGAAAACTAAAAACTTTAAATTCAGCAAAAAACATTTTGCATGCCATGTTCGATGTCATCTACGAAAAATACAAACCTCCCCCTCTACTTCTACCACTTCCCATGCAAAAGTCTCTATTTACAATTCGAAAGAATTTGAGATAACATATTTTCCGGTATGTTAAAGTCATTTCCATCTCATCTAGAGTATCATATGACTGGGCTTTAAGCCCAATCATAATTCTGTTATGTTTTTATATTGCTCTTGTCGTATGAATCTCTCCCCTTGTCGTGTGAATCTTTTCCTTCTCGGCCAAGCGCTGTTAATTGCTTCTATAAAGCATTTCTCGTCGCCCGAGTCTTTTCTTTGTCGGCTGTTGCTGTTGTTACTGAGCATTTCGATCGAGTCGCATTTGGCGCCAGATTTTCTCAATTATTATTATTGTTATTGCTCTTCCCGGCCGAGCACAATTAATTCCATCTATCAAGCATTTCCTCGTCGTTCCAGTCTTTCTGTGTGGTTCTTGTTTTCCCTATTGGTCGAGGATTCACGTGTAGTATTTCATGTCGTGCGAGTCTTTCCTTGCTTGCCATTGGTGTTGTTGCTGAACATTCTGATCGAGTCGCACTTGGTGCCAGATGTTCCCAATTTTACTTTATTATTTTGATAATAAAGTATAGTGATCGAATTGAAAAAAAAAAAAATTTGCCACCCTGAAATTTTATTTTTTTCGCGTTTCACGACTCAAATAGCCTAAGGTTGCAAAAAAAAAAAATCGTCTCTCTGTACGCCGTCCGCGATACGCCGCGTCGGTATGTACTCTCAGCGTACATTAACTCACAAACCCTTGAGGATAAAAATCAACATACACATAGAAAGGTTTGTGGGACAAGCTTTAAAAATAATTTAATTTTTTTTTATCCATTGGGGTGCAAAAAGGGTGGGCTAAAAATCAATTGTCGGCCGAATTGATGCAAATGATTATATCTTTGAAATTACTGACAATAAAAAATTCATATTTTGGGACCATTAAGGAAGCATGTATGTATGTACATAGATCCACTAGAATCAGTTAGAGGAAGGCTAATTATTATAAGGGGGATGGTCTGGGGGGGAGGGGGGAAGGAAAAACACTTTAAAATAAAAATCTCAGCTATTTATTAAGCAATGTAATTAAAACTTGGAACGTATGTTAAGCTATACTACCTAAATACGAGAAAATATAACATTTGGACATAATAGTAGTGGGGGAAAATGGGGAACATTTCAATAATGGTGCACTTTCCAAAATTTTGAACCGTTATATCTCAAAACTACGTATAGATATCAAATTAAAATTTTGTCAAATTGTAGAACTACATACATAGTCTTTCAGTTTGGTAAAAATTTTAAGATGGAGGGTGTAAGGGGAGGAAGGTGGTAAGCAAAAATGTCGAAAATTTTGGGCTCTGGTCAAAGACACAAAGTTTAAATTTTACATGTGAATACAATCATTTGATAAATAATTAGTTCCATAATCTTAATGCACCGAAGTGGGGGGCTAACGGGCATAAGGAGTTTGATATTCAATGAAAAAAAAAAAATACAAACTGAAAATTGAATGAAATTTTAAAGTTGAAACTTGAAAATTTGCGAAATGCGTTTGAAAATAATCCCTAAAAGTATGAAATTTTAACTGGTCGATAACCTTCAAAACTTCTACCCCTCCCAAACAAAATTATTTTTTCAACCATTTTTAAGAAATCAATTATCACCTAACTATTAAAAGCTATCAATTTAAAATTTTACACTAAAACTTTTAAAAATAATTGAAACTAAAATGCGTCAAAAGTTTTGAAATCACGCCTGCCCTTCTACCCCTTCCCATACAGAAGTATGATTTCGACCAATTTCAATAAACCAACTATTAACCAAATAAACTGCCAACAAGTCGGGCGAAACTTTATTATTCTTGGGACAAGTTGCGGATGTGTGGAAAGTCAATATGCAGGTTAGAGTGGTTAGGGAAGACTAAGTGAAAGGGGGTTCTTGGGCAGGACAGTTGTCAACACTTTGCGGAAACGTTCAAAAGCTTCAGTATATATAACCAATATTTCGTTCGTTTATTTATGCAAGTTTGAGTTTTGTGAGGGGAGGGATGAGGGTTGATAGTAAGGGTCGGTGGATGTTAATAGTTTTTTAATTGACGTCCAATATTCTCTGTATAGAATGTCAGTTTCATAGACGAAGTTGCATAGAATAATATTCTGTGTATTTTACATTCACGAAACCAACATTTGTATGGGAGGGGGTAGAGGAGGTAGGGGAATCGTAAAGATTGTGACGCAATTTTATTTCCTTTCTGTTGTAGTCTTCTCGTACAAAATTTCAAGTTCGCAGCTTTTAACTTGTTGGTTATTAGTTGGTTCAATGAAATAGGTAGAAATGATACTTTTGTATGAGAGGGGGTAGAAGGGCAAGCGTGATTGCAAAACTTTTAACAAAATTTCATTTCAATTATTTTTATAAGTTTTCCGGCAAAAATTGAAATGGACAGCTTTTAAGAGTTAGCTGATAACCGATTTCTTAAAAATGCTCGAAAAAATAATTTTGTATGGGAGGGGGTAGAAGAGGTAAGGGAATTGCAAAATTTGTGATGCAATTTTCTTTCCTTTCTCTAGTAAGGTGCTCGTACAAAATTTCAAGTTCGTAGCTTTTAATTTGTTGTTTATTAGTTGATTTAATGAAATTGGTCGAAATCATACTTTTGTATGGGAGGGGGTAGAAGGGCAAGTGCTATTTTGAAACTTTTAAAATAATTTTATTTTAAATATTTTTATAAGTTCTTATGCAAAATTTCAAATTGATAGCTTTTAATAGTTAGGTGATAATTAATTTCTTAAAAATGGTCGAAAAAATAATTGTGTATGGGAGGGAGTAGAAGTTTCAAAGGTATTCGACCAGTTAATATCTTATAAGTTTGGGGATTTTTGTTAAATGTATTTCCCAAATTTTCAAGTTTCTACCTTAAAATTACATCCAAAAATTTTCAGTTTTCGTGTTTTTTTCGCTGCACTTGAAACACCTTGTGCCCCTTAGACCGTGGTGGTCGGTTCGTAACAATTGTGGATCAAATTATTATTTTTTTTCTGTGTATATAAAATAGATGTATCCACATGCAAAATTTAAAGTTTCTATCTTTGACCAGAGTCCTAAAAAAATCACTCAAAATTTTCGACATTTTTGCTTACCAGCTCCCTCCCTTTACACCCCCTAACTTAAAATTTTTATCAAAATTATAAATTATATAGTTCTATAATCTGACGAATTTTTGACTTGATATCTGCACTTAATTTTGAGATATAACGATTTCTAATTTTGAAAAGTGCACCATTTTTGAAATGCTTCCCATTTCCCCCCACTACTATTATGACCAAATTTTATATTTTTTTTATATTTCGCTAGTATAGTTTAGTATATGTTTTAAATTTCAATTACATAGCTTAAGAGATAGTTGAGATATTAATTCTTAAGTGTTTTTCTTTGCACCCCCCCTGACCCTCCCCCTTACAATAATTAGCCTATTTCTAAGCTTATTCTGATGGATCTATACGCCATCTTAATTGTCCCAAAATATGAATTTTTTACGGTAAGTAGTTTCGAAGATATAACCATTTCAAAAAAAGATTCGGCCGACAATTTGTTTTTAGCCCCCCCTTTTCGGACGCCAATGGATAAAAAAATTAAATTATTTTTGAAGTATGTTCCACAACTTTCTCTAAATGTATGCTGATTTTCATCTTTCTATCTGCATTCGTGGTGAAGATATTAGCAAGTGTATTTTTCGACTTTTTCCATCCCCCCGCCTCTCCCTTCCACCCCACACTCCCCAAAATTTGGATAATGGAGCTCACTTACCAAATTAACAATCCACCCAAAAACCAACATTCTACCTTTAACGGTCTTGGAGGTACGAGTCCATATGTACGGCGTACGGCGGGACGGATTTTTTTTTTTGCTTTTTTAGGCAAATTTAGTCATGAAACGCGAAAAAACAAAATTTCAGGGTAGCAAATTTTTTTTTTTTCTATGTTGATCACAATACTTTATTATTAAAAAATAATAAAGTAAAAAATAAAAGCTACGAACTTGAAATTTTGTACATTACACATTACAGGAAAAATTAAATAAGACTGCATCACAAATTTTACAATTTCCTTACCTCCTCTACCTCTTCCCATACAAATGTTTGATTTCGTGAATGTAAAATACACCGAATTTTATGAAAATTCTATGCAACTTCGTCTATGAAACTGGCATTCTCTACAGGGAATATTGGGCGTGATTCAAGCAATCAATTAAAAAATTATTAACATCCACCCACCCTTACTATCACCCCTCCTCCTAGCATAATAAAAACCAAACTTGCATAAACGAATGAAATATTGATTACATATATTTCGCAATTAAGTGTTAAATTGACAGCAGCTCTGCCCTAAAGGAGGTTCCACTTGTGAAAGGGGGTTACACTTAGTCTTAGTCTTCTTTGCATCCTCAACTTGTCAAAAAATGATAAAGTTGCGCCCGACTTGTTTGCAGTTTATTTGTTATTGTTATCGCTCTTTTCGGTCGAGCACTGCTAATTCTATCTTTCAAGCATTTTCTCGTCGTTCCAGTCTTTCCGTGTGGTTGTTGACTACATTGTCCGTGTAATTTGTTGTTGGTTGTTTGAATGTTCAAGGTCTTCAGACATTCGATGATCGTGCGTGTTCTATATGCTTACCGAGTACACGTGTTATTTCATTATTGAATGTTGAGACCTTGAACATTTCGATCGAGTTCATGCAAGTGTTTCTTGTAGTACTTGTACGCACATTAATTTGATTTAGTGTCGAGAAGTACATGATAAGCAAGTAGAGCCGACATGTTACAATATGTAAAAAATAAAATTTAAAGCAATTGAACTGCAAGAGCTACTGCGGTAAACGTCCTTATTTTCCGTTGTAAATGTAAGCAAATTTATATACCTAAAAATAGCCAAATTGTTACTAAGACACCAACTAGATTCCAAATCACGTTCATCATTCTTAAGCTTATGCCAACTCTTTTCCTAGACCAGATAGGTCCTTTTAAATTTAATTACCATGCAAAAAGGATAAATTTCGCAAAACAATATCAAAGGTCATCCATTATAAATTTGAAAAGAAACCTCAAAGCCTTCATTTTCAATTTCAACAGAATCGTTTTATTCAGAGGGTCCATAAACAAATGTTTCAAGTGCTGTTCTCATACCTCCTTAGAAACGAAGAAAAACGCTTTTCTGAAAGGCACATACATACAGCTGAGTCGTGAAAGCAATGAAAGGACGAGGCAAATGAAGAGCAATTTAACAAGTATGACTTTTTCGTTCTATTTTTTCAGCATACCATACATCAAGAAGTTACAGCAAATGATGTTACAAGGAACTTAGTGCTGCTAAAAGAAGACTGCCAACTGTACAAGGCTTAGTAGTAGATACACACCAAAGTATCCACCTTTGATAGACACTAACCTGGGCTATAAGTCATCTATAAATGAAGGAAAATACAGAAAGATCAAGATTTGATTTTAATCTAATAGAACTGCCTTGGGATGTAAAACGAAAAATACAAGTGCTCTTTTCAAGGGTTCTTTTCTTTCGTTTTCAGGAGTACGGGAAAACGGCAAATGACTGTTTCTTTTTTGGTTTTTTCTTCGTCGTCGTGTTTGGACAGAGATATCTTACCAGGATGGATATCCATCGCATATCTCTTTTCATTACGTATCTGGCTCTCAATGTGGTCATAGTTTGCGAAATATGATGGGAATAAAAAGGTAAAAATAATGAAGAATAAGAAATAAGGGATGGGACATCCGGTCGCTGTGGTAACTCTGTGATGTCTTTTCTATAGATATCTCCTGCTCTAGACTCTGTCACCAAGTAGTGAATTTGATATATGTGGTGTATATAGCAATGAAAATGAGTGTTTTTTTTGTTAATATTAAGGAACAAAATGTCAAAATATGTTATACCAAAGATACAGATACGAAAAGGATGAATCGAGAGTAAGGAAAGCAAGCAATCGCCAGGTACATCTTAGATCGAGAAAAGATGCTTGGTAACCTCTAACAGAAAATATCCTTGAATAAATATCTGTATAGCTTACCGACCTTAAGCTTTTAGCGTGTAAACACATATAGCAAAGAGATTGTATTTCGCCAGTGGGTTTGACATTGACAGGTTATACTTCGGATTTAGTGTATTGTTGCAATTCGTATTAATGTTCGTATATAGACGAATATTAGGTGACCTTTTGTTTACGAAAACAATGCGAGAAAAAGTCATACATGAAGTGCTATAGAAACGTTAACTAATCCTTCTATTATAATTTATATTTAGAAGTTTCTTACATTTTTTGCGTAATTGGAGTTCGTCAAGGTAGCATAATACGTAGTTTCTTTCTTTTGTTGTCGAAAATACCTTCAGGCGGCGTCCTTTAATGCAATGATAAAGATAATTGACAGAGTGGGGGTGATACTAATGACGACTTTGTTGCTCGATGTACTAAAAGCGCCCGCACAAAATTTTCTCCAGATAATAACATACCTATAAATACACTGTATTCAATTCAATATATGTATGTACATATGTAGAAAAAATTGAATTTTCTTATTATCTTATCTTACGATGGCGCTACAGCCCAAATCGGGCCTTGTCCTCCTGTATGCTTCGCCTCCATCCACCTTGGTTCAGTGATCGCGTCCTCCGGTTTGAGAATCTTAGAAGTGGTTTGCTGTATGCGTCAATAGAATCCTCCAAGCGTTTCCGTGGCCGGTCTTTGTCCATTGACTTTTAGTATGCGTACGAACTTTTCGGAAAGTTTGGTGTGCTGGACTGTTTGCGATCTTTAGTTGTTTTTGACTTTAAACTGCACATGCATACATGCATCCCCGGTGATGGAGCATATAAGGTAGTGATGTCACAACTGAAGGGACCAAGGGGACAACGTGTCCGATACTTATGGAGAAAGTGGTCGAATCGCTATTCCCGAAACGCGATAGTAATGCTACGGCAATAATAGAAAGCCCCACTGAAGGGAAGAACGAATCAGCGGTGGTGACTGCGGAGGAGGTACTCCAAGCGGCTCGAGACCAATAAATCACCAGGGTTAGATGGCATACCAAATAGATCACTTATACTAGCTATAAAGCTCAATGCAGGCGTCTACTCAGAAATGTACACGAAATGCCTAAAGGATGGTATTTTTTCCCAAAATATGGAAACGCCTACGTTTAGTTCTAGTCCCGAAACCAAACAAACCGCCCGGAGAGCCGAGTTCATACAGTCCGCTGTGCATGCTTGACTCACTGCAGAAAATCCTAGAATGGTTAATTCTTAACAGGTTAGAACAACATCTATAAGAGAGTGGAAACATTTTAGAGAATCAATATGGATTTCGCAAAGTGCACTCTACAAACAACGCAATAAAAAAGGCTATTAAAGGCAGTAAATGGAAGAATGGTTTCAAAAAAATAATGCGCTATAATAACAATAAACAGCAAAAATGCATTCAATTCGGTGACGTGGTCTCACAGAATGAATGCTCTACTTTGTAGCAGATAGAGTATTACTAAATGATACCGAAGAAGGAGTGAAGAAGTATAGTATAGTATATCATGCGGAGTCCCACAGGGCTCAGTACTAGGAACCGAGTTATGGAATCTATACATATAAATATAATTGTAGTGTCTGTCTGTTATTTGTTTATAAATGGCTATAAATAAGTTTTATGCTTTATTTTAGCAATAACTCAGCAGAATCAAACGTTTTTAAAAATTTTCTCTGTCTGTCTGTCTGTCTTTCCGGTTTTCACGCAAAAACGGCTACAGCGATTGTAATGAAACTTTCACAGTTTATTAGATGTGCACCGAGATGTAATTTGCGTGTGGTCTTATTTCAATACCCCCACGCCTTCCATCCCCTCCCATACAAAAATGACTCATTTTAAAAAATATATAATAATCAAATTTTCTTCAAAACCATTGAAGCAAATCATTTGAAATTTAGAACATACTTTTTTTATCAGAAATGTGATCCATGGTATATAAATTGTTTGAATCCATTTACTCCTTCCACCACCTCCCATACAAACTGCACTTTTTCATGAAATGCTATTCACCAATTTTCTCAGTACGTGTAACTTTCATCGAGCTTAAATGTTGTACTTTATCCTTAATTTGTATTATTATTAATATTGAGAACAAATTAACCGAGTAGCTTTACTCCTTCTACCCCCTCTCATACAATGTAACACAATTCCACGTCTTTACTTAAATACGATTTTCTTGAAAACTGTAAATGTTACTGATCTGAAAATTAAAATATATCAATTACAAATTAATTATAGTTGTTTCTGAAAAAATCGCTTAAAATCCCCCACTCCTTCCACCACCTCCCATACAAACTGCACTTTTTCATGAAATATTCTAAACTAATTTTCTCAGTACATGTAACTTTCATCGAGCTCAAATTTTCTACTCTATCCTAAATTAGAATCATTATTAATATAAAAAAAAAACTAACCGAGTAGCCCTACTCCTTCTACCTCCTCCCATACAATGTGACACAATTGCACGACTTTACAAAAATTCGATTTTCTTGAAAAGCGTGAATGATGCAGATCTAAAATTTAAAATATATCAATTGCATAATGATTGTAGTTGTTTCTCAAAAATTCACGTAAAACCCCTCACTCATTCGACCACCTCCCATACAAACTGCACTTTTTCACGAAATATTCTAAACTAATTTTCTCAGTACATATAACTTTCATCGAACTCAAATTTTGTACTCAATCCTTAATTAGCATTATTAATATCGGGAAAAAATTAGCCGAGTAGCTTCACTCCTTCTACCACCTCCCATACAATGTGACACAATTACACGACTTTACAAAAATTAGATTTTCTTGAGAGTGAATGATACAGACCTGAAATTTAAAATATATCAATTGCATGATGATTATAGTTATTTCTCGAAATATCACTTAAAACCCCCTTTCCTTCTACCACCTCCCATACAAATTGCACAATTTCATTAAATTGTACTAAATTTCTCAGTTCCTACTCAATTTTTGAAGCTTAAATTTGGTATAAAACATTTTTATAGCTGCTCTAGCATGATGTGAAACAAATTAGTTCAATGCAGCCACTCCCCATACAAAATTTCATATTATCACAAAAATTTCGATTTCATCTATAATATCGTATGATTGGGCTCTACGCACAATCGTAGTCCTGTTACGTTTTCAAGCTTAATGTTATTTTATTTGGGCTTTTTTTTAATTAACACAAGCTACAACTATTCACATGTCCTTAACGCTCTTCCATACTTATATGATCTCAAATCACGAGATTGATTTGATCACGAGCCTCTCCCATTCAAATACGAGTATCATGGTATCATTCTTAATAATTGGTTCAGATTCCAACAAAATACAAAACATTGTGTTCAAAGAGCCATTAATGTAAGCAGATTATATATCCCACATAATGTATTACTAACTACATTCTCAAAAATTGTTTATTATTGCGATTTTTATGCGGACGAAGTCGCGGGCGTTTGCTAGTATACAATATAATGATATTTTACGACTTCCAGTACCAAGAGGTGTACAAATAATTGGTTACGCGGATGATATAGCAATTACTGTGGTAGCGAAAGACTTACAGAGCGTCAACAACATAAGCAACGTGATTTCTGACATTAAGAACTGAGATAGAGCATCTAATCTAGAGCAAGCTGCACAAAAACCCGAAGTAGTTCTTATTACAAGCAGAAAACAAAGATAATGTTACCAAGAGTGTAAATATAAAACCGGAATTTTTTTGCAAAAAAAAAAACACTTATTGGTTGGAAATGAAAATGAGTATTTTATTCAAAGTATAGCCCTTCGCTAGCTATATAATTTCCCCATCTCTCTCGTAATGTGTGGATGCCTCGCCAAAAAAACTGTTGGTCTTTTGATGAAAATCAGTCATCGAGCCATATTCGTACATTTTCGCAGAAAGTGAAGCGCTGCTCAGCAAGTGCGTGTCCAATCGATGTAAACAAAAGGTAATCAGACGGAGCCAAGTCTGGTGAGTAAGAGGCATGGGAAAAAATTTCACAACTGAACGACTCTATCATTTTCTTGACCAGTCTTGCTGTGTGTGATGGTGCATTGTCATTTAGCAAAATCTTTTTGTTTTTTCTCTGCTGGTATTCTGGGCGTTTTTCACTCAAAGCTTGATTCAATGCAATCATTTGTTGTCGGTAGCGTTCAGTGTTAATGGTTTCACCAGGTTTCAGCAGCTCATAATAAATCACACCCTTCTGATCCCACCAAACGCAGAGCATTGTTTTCCGGCCATTGCGATTTGGTCTTGCAGTTGATGTCGGTGGTTGGCCTGGAATTACCTATGATTTTTTGCGCTTCGGATTCTCAAAATAAATCCACTTTTCATCGCCAGTCACATTTTGATGGAGAAATGACTTTCTTTTGTATCTGGCGAGCAGCATTTCGGAAGTGGTTTTTCTGTTTTCCTGCAGTCTTTCGTTGAAATCATGTGGGACCCATTTTTCCATCTTGTGGATCTTTCCCATGGCTTTCAAACGTATGGCGACGGCTGCTCGTGTTACGTTTAGCTGATCTGCCAGCTGTTGTTGCGTTTGAGCGTCGTCCTCATCCAACAATGCTTGCAATTTGCCATCTTCAAACTTTTCCGGTGGTTTTCCACGTTCTTCGTTTCTCACGTCAACATTTTCACTTTTGAATTTTTTAAACCACTCAAAGCACTGTGATTTACCAAGAGCATGATCACCGTAAGCATCGACTAGCATTCGATGCGATTCAGTAGCAGTTTTCTTCAAATGGTAACAGAAAATTAAAGCTGCCCGCAAATCGTAGTTTCGCGTTACAAAGTTCGACATATTCACTGTTATTAAAAACTATTCTGTCGTACGAAACTTGAAGTGTTATGAGTTGACAATCTTTGTCCGATGTCAAAACAAGAAAATGGCGCCACTGGCGCGTGTCCACAATAACCACATTGACCAGTGAGGCCCTCTATGATCGAATTCCGGTTTCATATTTACACCCCTGGTAAATGTAGATGAACTTGAAATCGTATCCCAACCTTCCATTAAATACTTGGGTTTTATGATTGATGCAAGACTATCCTTTAAAACGAACATCGAAACTGTCTGCGCAAAAGCAGGACGAGTGAACTCCGCTCTATGCAGAAGAATGGCGGACATTGGCGGACCTAAACAAAACAGGAGGATACTTCTTTCAAGAATGACGCGAAGTATAGGAAGTGAAGCACTACGATGCAAAACTTACGCGAATATGTTTAAAAACATAACAGGGCTACGATTACGTAAAGCGCAATCTTACGATACTCTAGATGAAATAGAATTTTTTGTGATCCCAAGAAATTTTGTATGGGGAGTGTTAGAAGGGATGATAGCATTGAACTAATTTTTTTCCCATCATTCCAAAGTAGCTATAAATAAACTGCCAACAAGTCGGGCGAAACTTTATTATTCTTGGGACATGTTGCGGATGTGTGGAAAGTCAATATGCAAGTAAGAGTGGTTAGGGAAGACTAAGTGAAAGGGAGTTCTTGAGCAGGGCTGTTGTCTATTTAACGATATTTCATTCGTTTCTACAAGTTTGGGTTTTTATGGAGGGAAGGAGGAGGGGTAATAGTAAGGGTGGGTGGATGTTAATAGCTTTTTAATTAATTGCTTGAATCACGTCCATTATTCTCTGTGTAGAATGTGTTTCATAGACGAAGTTGCATAGAATTTTCATAAAATTCGGTGTATTTTACATTCACGAAACCGAACATTTGTATGGGAGGGGGTAGAGTAGGTAGGGGAATCGTAAATTTTGATATGCAGTTTTATTTCGCTTCTCTTTTAAGGTGCTTTTATAAAATTTCAAGTTCATAGCTTTTAGTTTGTTGACTATTAGATGATTTATGAAATTGGTCGAAATCATAGTTTTGTATGGGAGGGGGTAGAAGGGCAAGCGCGATTTGAAAATTTTGAAAGCAATTTCATTTGAATTATTTTTATAAGTTTCAATGCAAAATTTGAAATTGATAACTTTTAAGAGTTAGCTGATAACTTATTTCATAAAAATGCTCGAAAAAATAATTTTGTATGGGAGGGGGTAGAGGAGGTAGGGGAATCGTAAGACTTGTGATGCAATTTTCTTTCTTTTTAGTTGTAAGGTGCTCGTACAAAATTTCAAGTTCATAGCTTGCAAATTGTTTGTTATTAGTTGATTTAATGAAATTGGTCGAAATCATACTTTTGTATGGGAGGGGGTAGAAGGGTAAGCGCGATTTCAAAACTTTTAACGTAATTTCATTTCAATTATTTTTGTAAGTTCTTATGCAAAATTTCAAATTGATAGCTTTTAATAGTTAGGTGGTAATTGATTTCTTGAAAATGGTCGAAAAAATAATTTTGTATGGGAGGGGGTAGAAGTTTTAAAGATTTTCAACCAGTTAATAATTCATTCTTTTAGGGATTTTTTTTAAATGCATTTCGCAAATTTTCATTTTAAAATTTCATTCAAAAATTTTCAGCTTATGTGTTTTTTCATTTCACATGAAACACCTTGTGCACGTTAGACCAGGGGGGTCGGTGCATAACAATTGTAGAATTTTTATTATTTTTTATGTATGTACAATAAATTGATATATTGACCTGCAAAATTTAGACTCTGTATCTTTTACCAGAGCCCTAAAAAAATTACTCAAAATTTTCAACATTTTTGCTTTCCACCTCCCTCCCCTTACACCCCCTTACTTAATTTTTTTACCAAAATTAAAAACTATATAGTTCTATGACCTGACAAATTTTTGATGTGATATCTGCACTGAATTTTGAGATATAATGGTTTAAAATTTTGGAAAGTTCAATGCTTCCCATTTTCCCCCACTACTATTTAGTCCAAATATTATATTTTTTTTGTATTTCTTTAGTACAGCTTAATATAAGTACCAAGTTTCAATTGCATAGCTTAACAAATAGCCGAGATATTGATTTTTAAGTGTTTTTCTTTGCACCCCCCCTGACTCTCCCCCTTACAATAATTAGCCTCTACATAAGCTGATTCCAGTGAATCTGTATGCCACCTTGATGGTCTAAAATTATAAATTTTTTATGCTAAGTAATTTCGAAGATATAATCATTTGAAAAAAAAATTCGGCCGACAATTGGTTTTTAGCCCCCCCTTTTTGCACCCCAATGGATAAAAAAATTAGATTAATTTTAAAAGTTGTCCCATAAACCCTTTTATATGTATATTGATTTTTAGCTTCCTAGCTATAACCATGTTTGAGATATTTGAATTCTTAGTTTTCGGTTTAAGTGCTCCCCCCGCCTCCCCCTGAACCCTTACACCTCCAAAAATGAGTGTCCTTCTGAGATCCGCAACTACCTACAATCCCTCCAAAAATGAGCTTTCTATCTCGAAGGGCTTGGGAGTTAATGTGCTCTGAGCGTACACACCGGCGTACGGCGTACGGCGGACGGCGGACGGCGTACGGCGGACGGCGTACAGACAGACGGATTTTTTTTTTTTGCATTTTTAGGCTAATTTAGTCACGAAACGCGAAAAAACAAAATTTCAGGGTAGAAAATTTTTTTTTTTTCCCAAGTCGATCACAATACTTTATTATTAAAATAATAAAGTAAAATGTTTTAAACAAAATGCTTACTCCAAAAATTGAATAGGAGCTGAGAAAATTAGTGTGTTAGATTTAGTGAAAATGTGCAGTTTGTATGGGGGGTGGTAGAAAGAGTGGGGGGATTTTAGTGATTTTTTCAGAAATAACTAAGAATATCATAAAATTGACATCTCTTAAATTTTAGACCAGTAACATTCATACTTTTCAAGAAAATAGATTTTTTGTGAAGTTGTGAAACTGTGTCATATTGTATGGGAGGGGGTAGAAGCAGTGAAGCTAATCAAATAATTTTTTCTGATCTTAGTGATAATGCTAAATAAGTATTTATTACAAAATGTGAGCTCGATAAATGTTATATGTTCAGAGAAAATCGGCTTAGAGCATTTCATGAAAAAGTGTAGTTTGTATGGGAGGGGTTAGAAGGAGAGGGAGGACGCAAATAATTTTTATACTGTATATTGAAATCATTATGAAAGTAATATATCCCGAAATTCAGACTAATAGCTTTTATACTTTTCGAGCAAAGCCATTTATAGTCGAATTGCGAAATTGTGTCATTTTGTATGGGAGGGGGTAGAAGCGGTGAAGCTAATCGTCTAATTTTTTTCAGTCTTACTAACAATTTTAAATAAATATTTAGTGCAGAATTTCAGATCACTAAATTTTATACGCACTGAGTAAATTGACTTAGAGTAATTCATGACAAGTGCAGTTTGTATGGGAGGTGGTAGAAGGAGGGGGAGGACACGGATAATTTTTATACGGTAGATTGATATTATCATAAAAGTCATATATTCCAAATTTCAGGCCAATAGCTTTTATACTTTTCGAGCAAATCCGTTTATTATCAAATTCCGCATTTGTGTCATTTTGTATGGGAGGGGGTAGAAGGGGTGGAGCGATTTGGCCCGTTCACGAACTTGACCTTAATTTTTTGTCAAAAACGACGTGTACGAAATTTGAGCTTTCTAGCTCAACGCGTTCTCAAGCTAGAGAGCGAACGGACGGACGGACAGACGGACGGACGGACGGACGGACGGACGGACGGACGGACGGACGGACGGACGGACGGACGGACGGACGGACGGACGGACGGACGGACGGACGGACGGACGGACATCCGGTTTTGAGATTTTTGAGTGATAATATTAATTTCTGTATTCATCATTTTTTTCTCCGAGCCTTATTTCTTGGCGTTACAAACCTTAGAGCGAACTTATAATACTCTCAGATTTCATCTAGAGTATAAAAAGCCTATAGAGTAAGAGCGATAAGGGTTTGCAGTGGGCTTCGCACAATCTCACATGGTTTACTTCCGTCAGACATACTAGCTGGCGAAGCACAACGATTATATCACAAAAAGAATACGATAAACATATACTTAACAGTGAACGAGAAAAAAGAAGGGCAACGGGTAAGTACCAATGCCTGGCCACTGCAATGAAATACCGTAAACAAAGGCCTTTGGACGTATAAACTCGTAAGAAACGTAGATAAGTGGGTCGCAGGATGAAGTAGATTACTAAATGACCTTATTTCTGTCAGGGAATGGCTGTTACGGAAGCTATTTGCACAAATATGGCCAGTACTCCTCTGCGTCATGTACAAGCTGTACAGATGCAATAGAAAATGCAGAGCATGTATTCTTTCACTGCCCAGTCTACAAAATGGACAGAAGGAGAGTCGAGGACACCGTTGGAGAAAATATCAATTCCGACAGCATTGTCTCACATATGCTGAGCAGCAACGCAATCTGGTGACTGAAATGTGCGTGACAGTTCTCACGGAGCTAAGGAGGCTCGAAAGACTATGTAGGAAACGATCTGAGACGAAAGTGCCTAGAACAGTTGATTGTTGAATAAAGTGGGCAGTGATATATACAGGGTGACATAAGGCATTACATGTTACAGTAAATTGACGTTCTCCTGACGCAATACTTAACGGTAGTCCCGGGGGTAGTGGGTTAGGCGAGAGATGTTTAGCGAGTTCAAGTTCCGCACTTCAAGGCTTTTAATGATTTTCCCAGCGTAAAAAAAAATAAATACATGCACCCGCGCGCGGTCCCGTACATTTACATACACACGCCCATACGCTACGCACTTCCAGATTAGTCAGCTCCTGCCAGCAGTTCTAATTTGGGCGGTGGCGTTAGTAACATAGGAAACAAGGAGAAAGTTGTTGTTAACGTAAAAGCTAACTGCGATAGCAACAATCAGCGGTTTCCGAGCAATATCGGAGGTAGCAGCCTGTGTCATAGCCAGAACGATGCACATCAACATTCTCACGAATGAGACGCTAAGGATCAACGAAAGAAAACTCGAGCCAATAAGAGGCAGCTGTTGTCAGAAAAATAAATGAAGAGGAAGAGGCAACATCAATAGCAATGAGGCAATCCAGGTGGAACAACACTACAAAAGGCAGATGGGCCTATAAGCTAATCCCACCATCGAGGTCTGTACAAAGCGGGTGTATGGTGACTGCAACTATCACCTCATGCAGTTCCTATCAGGTCAAGGCAACGCCACAGGATCTCAGAAGAGGTCCTACTCGGTGAACCAACCGGAGCTTTCTATGAATCATTAAAGGCTCCTGGTTTTCGCATTTGTCAGATTATTGAGAAAAAGTGTGCGCCTAAGTCGTGTCTCCTTCTTCTAGAGAGAGATGGGCAAGTGCATAGCAAATAGGGAATTGTCTCCTCCTCTTCCTCATGTTTGCAGCTCTTGCAAAAATCATTAAACGGGAGGCCAGGCCTCTGAGCACGTTTCCGTATCAAGCAGTGTCCTGTAGCAACTCCTACAACCGAGCTGCTCATCTGCCTGCTTAGCGAGATCAGCCCACCAGAGCGTTTTATATCCAGCACAGGCCGAATCTGTCTGGTGGTATTACATGTAACACCATTTGCTTATATGTCGTTGGCATTGCTAATCGTATCCAATTTAAGTTATGAGAGGCATACACAGCTTCTCCTTCACAGAATGAATCCGCGTGTGTTCGTTGGTTCTACAGTTCCCCGGAATGCTCTATGCCCTAGTAACTAGCACAGGCGAATGTTGAATTGTTCAACTATCTACCTCAGAGATGCGAGAAAATCAAGAACAGTTTTGGACTAATTCCAGGAATTTAATAGCGGCCTAGCCATCAGTGAAGATGCCAATATCCTTAGAAGATACTAAATTACACTTCAGCCAGGCCAAGGCTTCTTTTTTAATCGCCATCACTCTGCTTGGAACGCACTGAAATGATACGGAAGACGGAAAGTAATGCTTAAGTTAAGCATTGCGGAGAAAACACCTCCTACTACTCCACTTCGAGTTTTGGATGTGGACTGTTCCTCCTATATTACAGCCAGAGTGGGATCTTGTCTCAAGGGGATGACGGTGAGTAAATTATTACCACAATCAAAACTTGGTAGAATGTAGGCAGTGTTTTCGGTTAAATTCTCGGAATCTTGCCGAATTAAGGAGTGACCAGTTTGAATGCAGGTGCACTGGCAAGTTTCTTTAAGGCGGGTGGCTACTCTCGCAGTTATCTGTTTACAATAGAAAAGGAGGCCAGCGAAATATACAAGCTCTGGCGACAACTAAGGGTCGATGTTCAAGATCATGCCTTGTGAAAGGGAACTGTTTCTTGAGCCGAAAACAAATTGAAACTATTACCCTTAACTACAATACCGTGAAATGGAGCACTGTAACATTCAAATCTTGGGCTTGAGCAAGGTCAGGTGAACAGGATCAGGAGAAGAACGAACCCCGAGCGGAAACACCATTCTGTACGTTGGTCCTATGAGTGATACCAAAAATGGCGTGGCAGTCGTCCTTACACCGAGTGCGAGAAACAGTCTTATTAGCTGAGAACCAATTTCGGATAGGATTATCGTCGTCAGGCTCAGGACCAGTGTCAGAAACGTCACAATTCTATAGTGCTACGCATCAACTAATATATACTATAACGCCTGGTGACAAAAAGGAGTTTTATAGCCAACTGAGTGCCACTTTCGATTGTGTTCCAAGAGGTGATATTATTATCATCTCAGGAGATATGAACCCAGGTTGGCTCTGACAACACTGGACTAGAACACGTCATGGGGAAACATGATGACTCTTGGGTCGACGCGTCACGACCTGAGATTAAAACATCCAAAAACGGCGAATTATTTGTGGAGTTTTGTAGTACTCGGCAAATGGTCATCGGAGGAACCCTTTTTCCACACAAAAGTCACCATAAAACATCTTGGGTTTCCTCTGATGGTGTTACTTAGAACTAGATAGAGCATTTGGCTATAAGTTATCGATGCAGAAGATGTATCCTTGATGTGCGAGCGAAGTGTGGAGCTGATGTGGGGAGCGATCACCACTTGATAGTTGCCTGCTTGAGATTGTGCACAGCAGTCATCCGACGACCACAAATTCTTCAAATGAAGCGCAAGATAGGAGAGGTATTCCAGATAAGGTCATAGCTATGATTTAAGAATCCTACGAAGATGCAAGGTGCCGTTTCTTGCACAGAGGAGAGATGTCTGAGAGCTTTCCTATGCGAACTGGTGTCAGACAAGACTGCATATTATCACCAGTCCTGTTTCTGGTGGTAATAAATGACATCTTGCATGCTGCACTGGAAGGTGGAGAAGATAAAGGTCTTCAATAGAGGCTATTTAACACCTTAAGTCACCTTAATTACGCTGATAACGTGTGACAATATGTGGAAGAGGTGCAAGATTTTTGTTATCTTGGAAGCATTGTCGGCATGGACAGCGGAGCCGAAAAGGATATTGAGGCTCGTCTAAATAAAGCTCGTCAGGCTTTCGGTATCCTTTCTCCTTTCTGAAAGTTAAGAGAGATCTTCCTTTGCTCAAAGCTGCGAGTTTTTGACGCATGCGGCGAATCCGTGTTGTTATATGGTTATACTACGTGGAAAGTGACCGTTCGACTTACCTATCCTCAAGGAAGACGTTGAGTTGGTAGACCATGTAGCACATGGAAGTGAGCAGTTGAGCAGGAGGCCAGAGGAATAAACAAGTTCTGACAACAGCTTAAGGCCAATGCTCAGGATCGCGCCTTGTGGAAGAGAGTTGTTTCTTTTCTATACCCCTATAAGGGTTCTTAAGAGGAATTGGATTAACAATACTTATAGAATGTGCAATTCCATAATTTTTTTCCAATATGGAAGAGAACTGAAACTTAGTTGACTCTTAGGAAAAACAAAACCAAAAACAAACAAACAAATATAGATCGAGTGTCAAGCAGTAGATGTATTTATCTTGTGTCGTCGCATCTAATCTCGCCGGAAGTCCTGTTGAAATTAAAAAGGTTTCACTTTACCGAAAGTAATCAATTTCTACAAAAATATCAATGACACGTACGAAATTAGGGTGAACGTGGCTTACCATCGATGCTAAATTAACGTCAATCGATTGAAGGCTAAAACTATGGAACATATTACAATACCATGATAGCTATACCTTTAATATTTTACCACAACATATCTCAAGATCATGCCAGAATGTCGTCGTGAAGGAGCAGTTTATAATGAAAATTTTCTATTAACTAAAATCTGTGGTATATTGGTAAGAGTTGATAATATATTCGTTCATGTCTTTGAAGCAGATTTCAGAATGAGCTTAGTGTAAATTTTGTTCAAATTGAGTGGCAAGTTAATTTTTTTGAATATGTTGTTAAAATTTTATTAAGCTACCGCTTTTGCTTGATTTCAAAAAGTCTAGCGTTACTCTTTGAACTTTGAACGATTTAATTCGCATAATAACAAAAAAAGTGTACGTTTTTTGTTTGGTAGCCAATCAAAGCTTTTGCTTCCGGTTGGCGATTATTTTCGAAAATAATGCAGATCTGTTCGGTGATGTGCCCGATCTTTTGTGACCAGTGCTACGTTTTTCTGTTTGGGTTTACTCTAGTTATCGTCGAGAAAAACAGACACACGTTGGAACAAAACTTGCCTTTTTGCAATCGTCAGTTCTCAAATAGTAGAACTCTGTCAAAAACGAAATTTTTCGCAATCGCAACAGTTCCTCTTTATTACATAATATGGGAAAAGAATAGTGACTTCATCTCTGGAATATGTTGAATATTATAATTTCAGCTAACTCTGTGTAAAACCTCACAACTAATAATTTTGAATAGTTTTTAATTTGTCGACTGCACTCATCAAGTTCATTAACGAAAATTCGGAAAAAAGACATTTGAAATTAATGCTTAACTTAACTGATAAATCGATGAATTTTGAAAATTTTCATTGGCAACAGTTGTACGAAGTTTCATTAAATTGAAGTATAACAACACTATCACAAGTATTATAACCGCTGTAAATTGAAGACCTTTAAATGAAGCCATTACAAAATGTAAAAGCCACCCTCTGTAGATATACATTTAATTACAGACCCGTAATGAAACAACTGATTTCGCGTGTTAGCATGAAACCATTGCAGTGTCCTAATTAGTAATTTATAGGAATTGTCATCATTATAGCTGAAGGATACTACGGTGTCGGATCATTTCCTAATTGATAGAGTGATTCGCTCCGGCCAATTCGAAATAAATCAGTACAAAAGGAATTCGAGTTGTATGGCTTTCCGGGAAGCGAGTAGTCGGATCGTTAGCTATATCATAGTGGTCCGGCGTCATTTCGAAGCCTCTCAAATCGATGCCGATCCCGAAGATGACCGTATTATCCTTCGATATCGAAAGTGCTTAGACGTATCCTAATAGCTAGCTATCTCTCTGTCCAGAGATAATGAAATTGTATGAAGTCCTCCGATGCGATAGTCCAATTTAATTCAGGTCGCATTGAATGGCACAGAAATCATCGTCAAGTTGAGCGTGTTAATGCCCAAATTAATACACGGTGGCGGCGGCAAGGACGACAACGACAACAGACTCTTTCATATGGAAATATTCGCCTTTATGTAAATCGCCAAGTCGTTTCGAATTTAATTGAGATACAACTACGGAAAATAAACTTTTAATGGAACTTGACAACGTTGTTAAATGAAGTGTGGCCACTAAAAGGACAATCCAGTTTCTGAATTACGAAAATTTTTCGAATGGGTTGAAGGGTGATGATCTAATCCCTGATTTTCATTCTGAACATCTTTTACATAGATGAATGTCTGTTGGGGGATTAATGATCCGCTATCATCACGAAAATCATTCGAATGTCTATTATACATCTTTGGTCAAGTCAAGAAATGAGATAATGGAAATGAGCTTTAATCGTTCGCTATAATCTAATTAAGCAGAAGTGAAATTTTCGGAATTACTGTGTGTCCTTTTCAGATGATGATGATGATGCTATTGATAAAATTTGAAAACAGAACATTAAGTTTGAGGCTATTTTCAGAAATATTTTTGTTTAAACGAGGAACTATTTGAAAATAATTTGTACCTTAATTTTTGAAAGATTCAAAAAGGTAATAGTCACCTCATCTACCGCCTCCTATCCAAATTTTCAGTTTTCAAAAAAAAAACCGATTTATTATGAAGTTTTGGGAGGTGTGGAAGAGGGAGTAGATGAGTTTCGTTTACTCAAAGCTATATTTACTCCATGTGACACTAGAGGCGCTTTACTATAGTTTGACAAAGCTGAAGCCCTGTTTTTGAAGCGAAAGTGTCGACCTTTTTTTTGGTACGTTCTTAAGATTGAGAACTGTAAGCGGTTTATGTCATAGTAAATAGCTTAAAAGTCACAAACAAAAATTTTTAAGAAACAATTTATTTTAGAGTGGATGAAATTTGCAAAAGAAATCACTAAGCTCACCACTCTACGAACAGTGAATTAGGGAAGGTGAATTCGCAGGTGTCGATTGTGACATATTTGCCTGACTCTGGTAGAGTGTGTCTTTTTCTTCTTCTTGCATGGTATAGCTCTACTCAGGGCCTTACTTTTTTTGTTAAAAATACAATTTTACATACAGCGTTTGATCCTTTTGCCACCTCTCAAGCAAGTTCTATATTACCCTCTCACAAGCTTTAACCAATTTGTTCTTGGATGAGAAAATTTGTAAAATGATTCCATTAATTTGTAAAAACTGAGTCTTTCTTTTCCCTATTTTTTTTTTAAATATACTAGTAATAAGAAATTGAAAAGAGAGATTCCCGGATCTTACACTGTTTCCTTTATTATGTATGACGTTTCGGTCGCTGCTGATACCTTTATCAAAACTTGTCTTGAAGAGAAAGATTTCCGAATTTTGTATAGTTTTCTTAATTATGTGTCTGTTGTATCCTCGTGGTGCAGATTGAGTAATGCTAAAAAATCTACAGTTAGGGGGAATAAGTCCAATAGCTTGCTGTCGGCTCCGTATCCTATTAAGATAGGGGGAATAAGTTGAACCACTTGCTGTCGGATCCCGTATCCTATATATGGTATTTGGCGGATGTGATAGGGGGGATTGAAATCATTCAGCTTCACAAGTGTACGTACTACCTACATGGTGACCATTATAAAGTACGACGATAGAGGAGTAAACCTCGTATATGAAAATCCCCTAATCTACGGTGGAACAGCATATTCCAACGGATGAATGGTTAGTGGGTAACTAACCCTTAATATGCGAACTCTGGATACTAGGTGCCCTCCAGTTTTAATCAGCCTTCCCCTGGTAATGTGAAGCTCTGCCAGGGGTGACTCTACTTTCTCGCGCTACTCGATTCCTAGGAATAACATCAACCATAAACAAGGGCTTCCTCTAATCATCACAAGCAGCGGCTAATGCCAAAAAAGAGGTCGTATGCGGAACAAGCATCCCTCCGGAAACCGCGCTTGTAGTGACTGCCTACCAGAAAGGTAAATCAACAGTCTACACAAATAGAAAAGGCTAAAGACTACAAATTAAAAAAAAACAAAAACAAGAACGTACACAGGAAAACAAAACTTAAGTTACATATATAAAACGATTATACGACCTGTGCTATGCTATGGCTGCGAAACGTGGACATTAACTCAGGCGCCGAAAAACTCCATAACGCCTTTGAAAGAAAGGTCCTCAGAAGAATCCTCGGACCTGTGAGGGAGGACTCGATCTTTAGAATACGATATAATAGAGAATTGTATGCCATCTTCGACAATCCAGAAGTGTCAACCCTCATAAAATTTAAAAAGTTTCAATAGGCTGGTCATGTGAAGCGGATGGATGACGGAAGAATTCCCAAATGCACACTAAAAGGAAAAGTCAACGGACAAAGACCGATCGGAAAACCACGAAAGCGCTGGGAGGATTCGATTGACGTAGACAGCAAATCACTGCTAAGATTTTCAAACTGGAGGACGCGGTCACTGAACCGAGATGGATGCAGGCAAAGCATTCAGGAGGCCAAAGCCCGATTTGGGCTGTAGCGCCATCGTAAGTAAGTAAGTAAGTAAGGACTACAAAAAAATTGCCTTTTGTGCATTCCTGGATATTGAAGGAGCTTTCGACACTACTCCACATGGTGCCATAATAGCGGCAGCTAGGAAGAAAGGCCACGATAAAATGGATACACGCCATGCTAAAAAGCCGATAGACAACCGCGGATCTAGGTGATAGCACATTGACTGCACTATAGGGGAAGCCCCAGGGAGTAGCATTATATTCACTTCTTTGGTTAATCGTGGTAGATGAGCCCCTAGACCGTCTAACAGAATAAGGCTTCGAGATAATAGGATATGTCGATGACCTTGTTATTATCATCAGAGGCAAATATGATGTAACTTTGTCAGAAAGCCTACAATCTGCCTTGGAAGTGATAATGAACTGGTGTGAGTCTAAGAACTTGAACATCAACCCAAGTAAGACTGAGATAGTACCATTTACGAATAGAAGGGAAATTCACATAACACCGCCTTCTTTAAATAAAACGCCAATACCCTTTTCAGATGAGGTCAAATATTTACGTGTGATACTTGATAACAAACTCAACTAGAACAAACTTATAGATTGGACTCACGCCAAAGCATTAAAGGCATTTCGGGCCTGCGAAAGCCTATTTGGCAGAAGATGGGGATTACAACCAATAGTCACATACGGATCAACAGTCTGGTGGAAAATGTAACAACAAAAAGAGCAGCTTATATTACAAATAATTCTAAGACTAGATTGTCTTAGTATTAAAGGTACAATAAAAACCTGCCCTACTGCGGCAATCGAGATATTATTAAACATCCCTCCGATACATATCCAAATAAAAAAGGAAGCAATCAAAGGGGTGTTACGCATGCAGAGGGATAACAATTACAAAATTGAGGGATTTTCAAGGTCACTTCTAAATTTTAAAAAATCCGAGAATTGAGGTTCTAACCTCAACACTGTCGGAGCTGACAAAATTCAACTTTGAAACTTCATTCAAAGTAATAACCAGAGAACGCAAGGAATGGCAATCCATGCTATGAAATGGAAGAGGGATCAACCATCTGGTACACAGATGGCTCGCGCACCTCGGAGAGGACTGGAGTCGGAGTCATAGGTCCTAACTTCTCGGCTTCAAAACATATTGGTAAGGAGGCCACAATCTTACACTTATTGCAATGGAGCTATGTATATGTATATACCGTGGGTCCCAGGACATACGGAGATTGAGGGAAATGAAGAGGCAGACCGCCTCGCAAAAAATGGCACAGAAACAAATTTTATTGCACCACAGCCATTCTGTGGAAAACTAAAAAGATAGTTCAAACTTATACTTAGAGAACAAGAGCATAGAATCTACTTCAGGTTTATCAATCTCAAAGAAATTTATCCTACCACATAAAAACAAAGTCGAGGATATTCTGAAATTCATATTAGTACTCTAATCGGCCTATTGACGGGGCATAGTGGAGTAAACCACCAGCTCAAAAATATGGGTCTCACTGAAACCGACATCTGCCGCCTCTGTCTCGAAGACTCAGATACGACAGAGCATGTCATATGTCACTGCGAGGCAGTAGCAAGGAACAAATTCAATCTTCTGGAAAAAGGTTTCCTTACAACTAATGAACTAGCCAACATGGTACCCTAAAATATACTTAGATTAGCCAAAGCTATTGAGTTGTTTTAGGGTAAAGGAGCAATAAACGCACAATAGACTAAAACAGTCGCGGTACTCTCAACTGTTCCCCTAAATAAATAAATAAAAATTTTACATGTGATGTTTCGGTCTCTGCTGAGACTGTTATTAAAACTTATTTGATAAAGGTCTAAGCACAGGTCGAAGTGTCACACATAACAAAGAAAACCGTGAAAAATTCGGAAATCTTATTTTTCAATTCGAAATACACTGTGAAAATATTCACATTCATGTGTAATACACTTTTGATAGGTAAAATAATAAATAATTTTCCTGTGATATCAATAACCAACTTATAAAAGCATATTATGTCTAATTAGAGTGTCTTGAAAATGTTTTAACGCGTATCATCAAACTGTGGCTTTTGCATGAGAGGTGATACAAGGGGCGGGAGGATTCAACGATTTTTACGGAGGTACTGTTGCGAATCATTTTTTTTTGCCTTGCCTAATATTATTTTTTGGTTTTGGGGATTTCACTTTCACCATCATTCCATTTATGCCGCGTTTTATGCCCTTGTTCCTAACTACATAGTTATTTTTATGTAATTGTTACAAAACTATAATAAATAATAAAATAAATAATAACATAAAAAAAACTATATACATATGTATGTATGTATATAACATAAGAGAAATTTAAGAGAAAACAAAATAATTAAAACATGGACAAAATTAATTAGGGCAGCACTGCAATAATTCCTTTTGGCTCCAAAATCACCGATCAGAATGGAAAAACGGTTTTTTTTCTTCTGGTCTGCCCGCCAAAAACGAAAGCAGAAAAATTTGCCAGGGGGTCGTCACTAGGGACTTGACAAGAGAGGTCCATACAAAAAAATTCTAATTAGAAAAAACAAGTTTTTTTTATCAAAAATTGGCGCAGTGAAAAAAACATTTTTTTAAAAAAAAGGAACAAATTTTCGTTCGAAGTGAAAAGATATAGTAAAATGAATAATCAGTATATAAATAACAAGGGGGTACCAATTACCAATTCCTGCAACTATCTTTGGAGACTTGCGACTCCACGGACCTGAGCTAACTATCCCCCTGTGGAATAGGGGCTGTAGAATTCACCCACAGCCAGTCCTGCTTGCCCTAAAAATGGCAACTGGACACTCACTGGATCATGAGCTTATCACCCGTGATCTTAAGACCTACATGATACGAGATACGGATACAGCGCCTCGGATACGGACTGATTCTACGGTAACGACTTTTCGCATTCGAAAACGGACTATGATTGGCTTCTGAAACGTTCGAACATTGAATGACGGGGGAAGAGCTGGGGTTACTCGGTCCTTGCACCGCCAATCAGTGATCGACCGTGAAATGGAGCACTATAACATCTAAATCTTGGGCTTGAACGAGGTCAGGTGGACAGGATCAGGAGAAGAACGAACCCCTAGCTGAAACACTATTCTGTACATTGGCCCTGAAAGTGAAGCCAGAAATGGCGTGGCGTTCGTCCTTACACCGAGAGCGAGAAACAGTCTCATTAGTTGGGAACCAATTTTGAATAGGATTATCGTCGTCAGGCTCAGGGCCATTGTTAATAACGTCACAATTCTGCAGTGCTACGCACCAACTAATACCGCAACATCTGGTGACAAAAAAAAGTTTTATAGCCAACTGAGTGCCACCTTCGAACGTGTTGCAAGAGGTGATATTATTATCATCTCAGGAGATATGAACGCCCAGGTTGGATCAGGCAACACTGGACTAGAACACGTCATGGGGAGGCATGGTGACCCTTGGGTCGACGCGTCACGACCTTGGATTAAGAGACTCGAAAAAGGCGAATTATTTGTGGAGTTTTGTAGTACTCGGCAAATGGTCATCGGAGCGACCCTTTTTCCACACAAGAGTCATCATAAAACATCTTGGGTTTCCCCTGATGGTGTTACTCAGAACCAGATCGACCTTTTGGCTATAAGTCGCCGATGGAGAAGATGTCTCCTCGATGTGCGAGCGAAACGTGGAACTGACGTGGGAGCGATCACCACTTGATGGTTGCTTGCTTGAGATTGTGTACAGCAGCTATCCGACGACCACAAATTCTTCAAATGAAGCGCAAGCTTAATGTGGATAAACTCAGAGATCCCAACAAAAAACGGGAATACACCACTATTCTACGCGAAAAGTCATCCACATTGGGTGAATGTGAAATGCGCACACTGGACGCCAATTGGGAGGAAAGTTCCAGGTATAGACGGACTACCAACCGAACTCCTCAAAGCGGACCCGGAAATAAAAGCCGATATACTCCTCCCACTCTTCACTAAGGTGTAGAATGAAGGAAGATATCCGACTAAGTCGAAAAAGGGCGTCATTGTGAAAATTCCGAAGAAGGGCGACCTTCGGGATTGTGGCAATTGGCGTGGTATATGTCTACTTATTGCCGTATCAAAAATTATGGCTAAGGTAATTCTCAATAGGATTAGTGACGTCGTCGAGAGCACTCTCGAAGTTTATCAGGCTGGATTCCGTAAAGGGTCGTCTTGTACCGACCACACAAATACCCTACGGATAATATAAAAGCAGTCAGCCGAAATGGGTTCGCCACTACATCTCATGTTTGTGGACTTCGAGAAAGCTTTCGACAGCGTTAAGCGAGACATATGGAATGCTTTGCGTAGGAGAGGTATTCCAGATAAGGTCATAGCTATGATTAAAGAATCCTACGAAGATGCAAGGTATCGCGTCTTGCATAGAGGAGAGCTGTCCGAGAGCTTCCCTGTGCGAACGGGTTTCAGACAAGGCTGCATATTATCACCAGCCTTGTTTCTGGTGATAATAAATGACATCTTGAAAGCTGCACTGGAAGGTGGGGAAGGTAAAGGTCTTCAATGGAGACTATTTAACATCTTAAGTCACCTTGATTATGCTGATGACGTGTGTCTGCTTGCACATAACCGTTCGAACTTAGAGTCAAATGTTCGCTCGTTGCATTCTAAATGCAAAGAGGCTGAACTGAAAATAAATGTGCGTGAAACCAAGTACATGCACATTGGTTCGAACGCAAGCACACCGATTGTTTTTAACGGACAGGATGTGGAAGAGGTGCAAGATTTTTGCTATCTTGGAAGCATTGTCAGCATGGACGGCGGAGCCGAAAAGGATGTTGAGGCTCGGCTAAATAAAGCTCGTCAGGCCTTCGGTATCCTTTCCCCTTTCTGGAGGTTAAGAGAAATCTCCCTTCACACGAAGCTGCGAGTTTTTGACGTATGCGTCAAATCCGTGTTGTTATATGGTTGTACTACGTGTAAGGTGACCGTTCGACATACCAAGAAACTACAGACTTTCGTAAACCAATGCCTCCGGCGCATTTTAGGAATATTCTGGCCAAAAGTAATCTCCAACGACGAACTTTGGAGTACAACTGGCCAGACTAAAATAGGTATTGAGATTCAACGGCGGAAGTGGCAGTGGATCGGTCATACTTTGAGGAAACTAGAGCGAAACATCGCAAAACAGGCTCTGGATTATAATACTCAAGGAAGACGTCGGGTTGGTCGACCATGTAGCACATGGAAGCGAGCAGTTGAGCAGGAGGCCAGAGGAATAAAGAAGTCCGGGCAACAGCTTTAGGCCGATGCTCAGGATCGCCTTGTGGAAGAGAGTTGTTTCTGTCCTATGCCCCTATAGGGGGTCTTAATAGGAATTTGATTGATTGATTGATATAATTAACAATAATTCGAGTGCTTCAAGAACTAATAATACATTACTAGTGAAGTTTTAATACATCAAGAAAAAATAAAAAAGTGTGTTCGAGGCGGAAGAAGGCGTAAAATAAAAAATAGGCAGCGACTGGATGCAGAAAGGGCCCCACCGAAAAACAGCTATGATATAATTATTTAATTTTATTACTGCATGAACTTTTTGTGTATATTTCAACTACTTATAGTTATAAAAAAAAATTAAAATATTATCTCACGTTTTTTTTGTCAATGTTAAGATTCCTGTTCGTATTTAGGAACATGGTTCTTTTCTCGGTTATTTCTTTTTTCTGTTTTTGGTTTTCCAGCATTTTTTGAAGGATGAGTGAGGAGTATGGCCCCATATGTGAGCCTTGGTATGGCCGCCCCTGGGACGCTCTTCTCCTAAAGCTTTTCGGACTCAGTTTTTTTTATTTTTAAAGATATGAAGATACAGAACGAACAAGGAATGGTGATAGTACCTTCTCCCACCCCATTGCTCCTGATCTAGCTGGCAGGAAGTGCTGACCCAACTTGGAAGACCCGCTTTAAAAATTTGTAGCAGGATGAGGTCACCCAAACTTTCATTTTCGTTACAGTACCTAGAATCGATACAGAAATGATTTTTAAATTTCAGATTACCAATTTTTATGCTTCCCAACAAAATTTACATATCATAAAGTTGCGAAATTGTTCATTTTTGTATGGGAGTTGATTGAAGTGGTGGTGGAATCAAAATTATTTTTAAAATCTTACTATAATCACTACGAAACTGCTTTGTATTACAAAATTTCTGCTTTATAACTTTGATACTGAGGAAATTGGTACATTGTATTTTGAGAAATGATGTAGTTTGTATGGGAGGGAGTAGAAGAATTGAGTGAATTTTAATTTTTTTAATCTTCATATTTAAAAAAATAAGCGTTTTTTTGTAAATGCACTACAGCCCAATTCAATGATCCAAGATGAATAAATTAAATACCATTGGAAAGGGATTTTCGTCAAGCTGTGCCTATTGTTGGTTCCAGGTCTCTAACTGTTCCGGTTCCGGACTCCCGCTGAAATACGGCAACATGATGAAAGAAAGCTGAAAGAAAATTGCAGAATCCTCCCGTAATCAGATCACCACATCCGACAAGCATCCGAGAGCTTAAAGCCAGAGCGAGACAGAAACATAGGCACAAACGCCAGTTAGTGGTACCCCCCACCGATCTTTCATTTCATATCTTGTCGAATATATTAAGTACACAATTGCCACCATCACATCTGCAAATATTTGTCAGTAGCAGCCAGTCCAACTGCGAAATATACCATCTTTACGAATCGTTACGATCGTTCTCATTCCCCTTCCCAATCACATTCCTTCCCTCCATGACTATGTTTATGCATTGCACATAAAGACCAAAATTGCCCATAACAGAAGTCATTCTGTAAAAAAAAACTTGAAAATGGGGGGACAAAACGCAAATTTTTTTTGAGTACTCCTACCTTTTTTTTTTATATGTACATATGTAGAAAGCACAGTAATCGACATCTATAGTTGGACATTTAGAGTTCATACTTTGTTGTTAGCATATATCGTTTTTTTCAGTTGTGCGATCGTTATACGAGGGTCGTTTGATAAGTCCCTGGCCCAAGTAAGAAAAAAGAATTTTTTCCGGAAAATTTTTTTTATTTTTCAACATAATCTCCCTGGAGGTTAATACATTTGGTCCAACGTTTCTCAAGTCCTTTCATACCGTTCAAAAAGAAATTTTTGTCACAGTCTGCAAAAAATTGGGAAACGGCGTCTTTCACCTCTTGGTTCGATGAAAATTTTTGTCCACCGAGGTGAGTTTTCAATTTGGGGAACAAAAAAAAGTCACATGGGGCCAAGTCGGGCGAATAAGGTGGGTGGTCAAAGATCTCATACCGCAAATCGTGTAATTTGGACATGGAAACCGCGCAGGTGTGGACAGGGGCGCTCGGTACTGGACGTGCTCCATCGTTGACGATTCGCGTGACACGTCAACTTAGAATGGCTGCCAAAAACAAACTGTTACCTACAGAAACCTGAAAAAATTCATGAGACCGTTCGAAAGTGCCATCTACCTAGCGATAGCAAAAACTTTTTCGTGAAACCACGTTTTGTCATTTGGGCCAGGGACTTATCAAACGACCCTCGTATGTACACGTAATACCTTCGCGCCATTATTGACACACAAAAAAACATTACTATGGCCGCTATTCTCTATAACGACACGTGTCGTTCGGCACAGTTTCATGTTAAAAGGCTGTTTCGAATCTACCCGTTAATATCTGTCCAACATTTTATAACGCGCATTTCTCATTTGTTCGCCATACTTTTTTTTGTTATGTATTTGTAGATACATGAAACCATGAAAGAAAAAAGTGTAAACCCAACGGAAAATAAAGCACTTCAAAATCATCAATGAAATACGGTTGTAGTTGCATTGATTGCTTTCTTTTGCAAGATCTCAATCGTTGTATGTTCCGATTTTTTATAAGCGGCATTTAAAAATTGAACCGTTTGTTTTTCTCCAATTATTAAGAGCATTTGGATTTTAAATTTCTTAGCGGAAATAAGATTTTAAATTTAGCAATACTGAAGCATTTTTTCCTTACTTTCAGTCTTCAATTTTTTTTCCGCTGGTTAGGATGTATATACAGTACAATACTCTGTCACAGTAAATGCGGGCAGGTGTTACTAAGTAAATATTTTTCATGAACATTTCACTTTTTCACTATCCCAGCGGGAAAAAAAAGAACGATTGAGAAGTATTTTAAATGCGCTTAACTTGTCGTGAAAAAGTGCTTCGAGCTTGCTAATATGTAATATATATATAAATAAATTAAATTTCATGTCCGCTGAGGTAAGCTCCCGCTTCAGCATTAATAAAAGCGATTTTAAGGCATATTTTTGTGTTGAACAAAAAGTGCGACTTAGAGGTCTTAAGTGTGTAACGAATAAGCACGTGATTTTTTTTAAAGTTGAGAAGTCGATTTGAACCTGGGATCCTAGATCGCAAAGCAGACGCGTTAACCACTGAGCCATCTTCACCAAACATTTAAGACGGTCAAAAGTGTGTGACTATAAGACGCTATTAAAGTGCTTTTCAATAACATTTTTAGAAACGATCATAAAGCACGTATCCTGCTGTTTATCAAAGAGAGGATCAGATCAGTATTTACAGATCATTGGTGACTAGTGATTAATAAAGTATTGCATGGGCTCATTCAATCACGTAGGGACTGCTGGTTGCTAGTTCAATTTTAATTCAATTTATTTTTTTTTTTTAATTTAGATGGGGACCGAATTGTAGTCCATCCTGATGAGAAAGCCAATCTTCTCGCAGCAAGTTTCGCACGAAACTCCAGGCTACCAGCGACAAACCAGTCTCCCCCGACTGTAACACCAACTGGATTTCGTCTACCTGAGATCCATTTTCGCACACGACTTACAAATATCCAGAATTCTTCGTGAGCTCAATGTTCAGAAATTTGCAGGTCCCGATGGTATTACCCCCTTAGTCCTAAGAAATTGTTTTGCGTCCCTGGCTAAACCGCTGCGCGATTTATTTCATCTCTCTTACTCTTCTGGACACTTTCCGCGCACGTGGGAAATGGCGAATGTTCAGCCGATTCCCAAGAAAGGTAACAAAGCGTTGCCCGCCAACTATCGCCCCATCGCCATTACTTCCGTTCTGTCGAAAGTGATGGAAACGTCTGTAAATCGCAAAGCAGTCCGCAATCTTGATGATAACAAACTTATCAATGATCGACAATAAGGATTCCGTTCCGGACGATCTACAGGTGACCTCTTGGTTTATCTGACTGATCGTTGGGACTCTTGCATCCATAAATTTGGCGAAGGTCAAGTTCTGACGCTTGACATCGCTAAAGCGTTTGGCAGAGTTTGGCACAATTGTCTCCTAGTTAAGCTCAAAGCAGTCGGCTTTAATAATAACCTCGTAAAATGGATCGAGAGTTTCTTACATGAACGCACCATACAAGTCGTATTGGATGGAGTGGCATCTTCTCCCTTTCCCATAGATTCCGGAGTCCCCCAAGGCTCTGTTTTATCACCCACACTCTTTCTTATTTTTATCAATGACCTTCTGTCGTCAATGCTCAATCCGATACATTGCTTTGCAGATGACAGTGCCCTGAATAACATCTATGAATTCGACTTTATCGCTCACCGTGTCCCGATAGCATCTAAACGTGCCGAACTATTTGAATCATTGAACTCTGACCTGAATCTAATCTTGGAATGGGGCAGGATAAATAGAGTAGAGTTCAACACTTCAAAAACACAGGCCTGTCATCTTTCCCTTAAACGTGATGTCCTGGCGTCGGTTTCTAATGTAACCTTCGGTGGTGTCCTACTAAACTCCTCCGAATGCTTCTCACTCCTTGGCATCAAAATAAATAACCGCCTTAATTGGAACCAGCACATAGGTACTTGACGTAGCACTTGACGCTTCCAAACGCCTAGGAGTTGTCCAAAGATGTAAGAAATATTTTACTCCCAGTGACCTAGCAAATGTCTGTAAGGGCTACATTAGACCACGCCTCGAGTACAATTCTCATTTGTGGGCTGGGGCCCCCAAAACGCAACTTGCGATACTCGACCGTGTCCAGAGACAGGCATTCCGACTAATTGGAGATGAAGCCAATATAGTTTCTATAGACTCTCTTGAGCATCGCAGAAATGTTGGTGTACTAAGCATTTACTACCGCTACTTTCATGGTAAATGCAGTGAGGAACTTGCTAAACTTATTCCTCCTCTGTACACATTTCCTAGAACTACTCGCCCAGCTTCAAGCGCACACTAGTTTACTGTTAAGCTTCCAACTTCCCGTACAGTGAAATATAGGCAGTCATTCATAACCCGAACTTCTAACCTCTGGAATGCATTCCCTAAAGATGTATTCCCATTGTCATACGACCTTCGACGTTTCAAATTCAATGTCCACCGGCATTTTAGGCTTTTCCCTCCTTTTACTCCCGACTAACCTTAACTCCTTAACTCCTTTTTTTCCCTTACCGACATGAATGTGTAATTTACATTAAAGGGTGACCCCCTAAGTTGTGTTCGGCTATTTAAAAAAAAATAATTACCTTTAATAAAATTCACATATAAAAAAAAATCTTTTTTTAAGAAAAAAAAAAAATTTATATTTTATAAGATAAAAAAATATTTTTATATTTTCCATGAAAATCGGCATATTCTAAAGTTTTAGGATTATATAGTTTTGTAGGGTGTATCCTAGTAGTGTGTTGTTTTTACGATGCGTGAGCTTAAATTCCGGTCGAAGTAAGATATAATACCATCACACTGCCTGCTTGGATATGCCTTGGTTACCTCAATCTAAGAAAATGAAAAATTCATAGTTAGAGAGTTGTGCGCAGAGCTAACCACTCTTCCACTATAAGTAAAGAAAAAAAAAATGTTTTTTTGAGGAACCTGAAAGTCAAGACGCCAAGGCCCGATTTGGGCTGTAGGGCCATTGTGGAAGAAGAAAAAGTTTTGTAGGGAGGTGATAGAAGCGATCAAACTAATTTCTTTTCATATCAGCATAATTACTAATCAGTATAAGGTGCTTAAGACCAAATTTGACCATTATAAATTTTATAGGTACTAAACAAATTACGTATTTTATTTCGTGGAATAGTGGGGAGGTGGTAGCTCCTCCTTCTACCACCTCCCCATACTCCCCACATTTCAAATTTCTTAGAGAAATGAGTTTTTTCATCATAGTAATGCTAAGTTCAGAATTTCAGATCAGCAGCCTTAATATTATTCAAGAAAATTGACTAAAAATGATGTCATGAAATTGGGGCATTTTGTATGGGAGTAGGTTAAACGGATGGCGGGATTTGGCCCCTTCACGAACTTGGCCTTACTTTTTAGCCGAAAATATCATGAACAAAATTCAAGCTTTCTAGCTCAATGCAATCTTAAGCTTTGAGCAACAGTAAATATTTTGCGCGTGCATTATTTGTTAGCGTTACAAACTGCAGAGCAAACTTATATTACTCTCAGATATCATCTAGAGTATAAAAACATCCACACAATCTATGGTGACTTATGGTCAACAATAGTCCACTTGAAAACTGTTGTCCTTTACCTGTATACTTCGGTACGGGGTGTAATCCTTTGTAATGAACAGACCGAACTCAATAAATTCTTGGGAGCTGGATGGGAAAACTTTAAGTTCCTTGCACATTAGATCCTGGCACGTGATAAGAAATTCTGTAGAGGAATTTAAGAGCTTCGCTTGGTGTAGCGTACTACTTGCAGAAAACAAACTTGCCATTCAGGATCGGGAACGACGTCGGGACGGGGGTCAGTGTGAGTTGGGAGGATGAGTCTATTGCGACAATTTACTAGAATCGCTTGGCCAATTAATGTCAAAGTCGACTTCATTTCCTCTTTGAAAGAGGCCACCGGCGGGTGGCAAATTAAAACAAACGGTCCTCGCGTACAGGGACATTTGTCAATTGTCAACCTTCGTAATCGTAGAGTGAGGATAGGACCTCGAGTAAGTGAGCGAGCGTCCGACGTAAAGCGTCGTAACCCAGCATTGGATTATAGTCGGTAGTCTTAGTCGCACACAGAAAACCCACTTCTTCTCCAAAGATGTCACGATATCCTTTCGAAGACCGGCCCGAACAACAGCACGATTCCATAGAAGAGAAAGAAGTCAAGAATTGATTGATATATACATGTACATAAGTATGGGTTGTTGTTTTTTTTTGCTGTTCCTTTCTGCTGCCGTTCCTCGCGTATAGGATCTGTGACAAGGATTCTAGATTCGCTTTATTGGCTTCGGTTCTGACCCTTTAATACTTCACCCGTGGTGAAGTAATTTGAAAGGGTGAACCCTCCCTGTAAGAATGTTATTCTGATATTTATTTTATTTTTTTTTGCTCCAAGCGTCTTGCCAAGTGGTTTTTTGTCAATAAATTAAAGAAATTTGAGAAATTGTAAGTTAAGCCTTTCGGGACTTTGGAAGGAAAGACAACAACAATAAAAATGATATCTAATGTTTCCATGTAGAAAATTCTTCCCAGTAATTTATAAATTTAGCATATCTTTTTTTGTTCGTTTTTATTCCGTTAATTTTTAATGTAAAAATCGGTAATGTGAATTTATCATCAAAGATTATATAAACAAATAATCAAGTAGAAAATTTATCCCAAATGACCTCAAATAATCAACTTCTTAATCATGAAAATCGCTAAGAAAGTCATCAAAAAAAAACGCGAGGAAATAATGCTGGCACAGAGTCTCCAAGGGTTTCGAAGTATGTATCTTTTCTCATTGGAAAGCCTTGATTGCGGGTGACTTTTGAGCTGTCGAGCCGAAATTTTTTGGGTCCTATCGCTCCACTGCTTTTGCATGAGAGGTGGTAACTCTCAATTCTAAAAAAAATGAGATACATATTTTCTAGTGCATAAAACTCTTTCCGAATTCATCTAGACTATCAATCAATCAGTCGAATTCTTGTTAAGACCCCCTATAGGGGCATAGGACAGAAACAACTCTCTTCCACAAGGCTCGATCCTCAGTATCGGCTTTAAGCTGTTGCCAGAACTTGTGTATTCCTCTGGCCTCCTGCTCAACTGCTCGCTTCCATGTGTTACATGGTCGACCAACCCGACGTCTTCCTTGAGGCCAGTTTGGCGATGTTTTGCTTCGGTTTCTTCAAAGTGTGACCGATCCACTGCCACTTTCGCCTTTAAATCTCAGTACCTATTTTGGTCTGTCCAGTTGTACTCCAAAGTACGTCATTGGGGATCACTTCTGGCCAGAATATTCCTGAAATGCGTCGGCATTGGTTCACGAAAGTTTGTAGTTTCTTAGTAAATCGAACGGTCACTTTCCACGTAGTAAAAACACGCGCATGCGTCAAAAACTAGCAGCTTCATGCGAAGGGAGATCTCTGTTAACCTTCAGAAAGGAAAAGAGATACCGAAGGCCTGACGAGCTTTATTTATACGAGCCCAATATCCTTTTGGGGTCTGCCGTCCATTCTAACAATGCTTCCGAGATAACAAAAATCTAGAGCCTCTTCCACATCTTGTCCGTTAAGATCAATCGGTGCGCGTGCTTGTACGCACTTGGTTTTACGCACATTTATTTTCAGTCCCGCCACTTTGCATTTAGAATGCAACGAGCGAAAATTTGACTATAAGTCCGAACGGTTATGTGAAAGCAAACACACGTCATCAGCATAATCAAGGAGACTTAAGATGTTAAATAGTCTCCAATGAATACCTTTACCTTCCCCACCTTCCAGTGCAGCTTTCAAGATGTCATTTATTACCACCAGAAACAGGACTGGTGATAATATGCAGCCTTGTCTGACTCCCGTTCGCACAAGAAAGCTTTCCTCTATGTAAGACGCGACACCTTGCATCTTCGTAGGATTCCTTAATCATAGCTATGACCTTATCTAAAATACCTCTCCTACCCAAAGCATTCCATATGTAAGATGGTATCGCTTGATTGTAATTAGCTTGCGTGAAATTCTTGGTCATCAAATCTAAATGGAAATACGAATGTTCTATCAACCTGCTTTAATTGCATCTTCAGTTTTACCCACATTGTACGAGTAGAGTCGACACACAATGAAGTTGCTGCTGCCATCATGCAGATTTAAAGTTTGCCATCGTGCTAACAATAGCTAACAAGGAATTCACACCATCATAATATGTGGATTTGGTTCTTTGCCCCAGAAGCTGCACTAAGGTCGTGGCTTTGCAACTGCAAAATCCTGCTCCCCATTTTATTTTCTGTATACGTTTTTAATAAGCTTCCAACTCAGAGACAGTAATACTTCCTTTTACGAAGAACGCTAATAATAATCACTCAAGGCTTAGTAATTCGTGACCATCATGATATGATTAGTGACCATATCTATACTCTTGATATATCCCTTTACTGCACCACAGGATTGCGTTATTTTTCTGATGTTTGTTTATTCTCTACATCGCCTTGATGATTGCTTCTGTACAGCCAGGCAGCTAGCAGTTTCCTTGGAGGTTATTATTGGATACCATGGCAAAGACAGGACCGGTAGAGGGAGCTCGGGTAAGGAGCTGTTACACCCTGGGGATGAGAGACTGAAAATCATACCGAGAAATTATGTGAACCGTAAAAACACACGACTAATGACTTATTTTTTCTTGTTTTTTTCTACAAAATCCTGAATTCGCCCATCCTCGACATTTCCCTTATCGAATCGGAACTCCTTTAGAACTTTGGCTTGTTGTTGCACATAGTATCGTAATAATTATCTGGTTGGCTCTCTAACGCTCGCTCTCTTAAAATGAGCGGGCTGGGTAGGGATCACAGATGGGATGCAGGGCGAAGGAATATGCTTTACTCAATTTCAAGAATAACAAACAACTACTTTACATTTTTAAGGAGAACGCTTACTAATTCCGTTAACGCTCCCCAATTGAATCCTCTATTTTGTTTTTAGTTTTTTTTTTTAGTCTGCAAAGAGAAGTTATCTAGTCCTTGTACAAGTGGTCTGGCTTGAATGCTTTGTCGGTAGAGTAGTGGCGCCTCAGTTTCTTATGTATTTGTCGGTGTCTAACTCAACAGGCTCTTTTTGTGCTCCCGGCTTGCTCCAGTATTATTAGGGGCGGTTGTGGAGAATGGAACATGGCTGTCCTATTCAACAGGCCAAGTGGTTTCCATGCAACAAGATCTGTTGTCTCACTTCAATTTTTTCACGGTTCCTGTTTAATGGTTACAAAGAGAGAGTCAGAAAAATAATGTCCTGTGTCGGTGGAATGATGTTGGTGTTTGGGTGCGCTGGCAATTTCGATTCACAATATTTCGTCGAAGTATTGTGGATTTGAATGAAGAGCAAATGCAAGTGGGGTGTTTAGTTAATGGTTCTAGTGGTGTTTTTCTAACCTAGAAAGTTAGTATTTTGATGTTTATTTCAGAAAGGGGAGTCATCTGGTATTTTACGTTTGAATAATATCAGAGTTTGATCTGTACATAAAATGGAAAAGATTTAAATAAATTAAAAAATGAAGTCATCTCGATTTCTTAAGAATATCCAATAGAGAAATTTGTATGCAGGGTGGGTGGAAGTTTATTTTTAAACTGGTAGTTGAAATTATAAACAAAAGGTTGTGCTTCGATTCAAATTTGTGGCTTTTAACGAAAGCTGTCAATTTGATTTTCTAAAATTGTTGCATTTGTATGGGAGGTGGTAAAAGGGATGAGGGAATTTCGATAAATTTTAATCGTTTTCGAAGAACTTGAAAATTTCTGCGATTTTCAATTGATGATACTCGCATCAGTAGGTTGTCGTAAATGTTTCAAATTTTACTTTTGCAGTTTCGATGAAAAGCAGATTTTTTCAAAAATTCGAAATACTAATAATGTGTGGGAGAAGTGGTAGCAGAAAATTGATGATAATGCTCGTTCACGAGCTTGAAGATATATTTTTGTTAAAAATGGTATAGATTTTTTATTTATTTATTTTTTTAAATAGAAAGCTCAAATCGTGCGAGCCTTATTATATGTTATTGTATCATGGTGATTTTGTTCATTTCGGGATTCAGTGAAATGGTTTTGAGATCAAGTACACCGTCATTTTTGCTTTTCTCCATCCAAACTCACATTAAATATTTTCCCTATTTCAGTACTACACGTGCCATAAGCCGCTTAACTTCGGTGATCAGACGAGAACCGGTACGGTCTAGGATGCCAGCTTAAGCTTTTGCGCATGAGCTTTTAGGCAGGAAATGTGGAAGTGGAAATGTAATGTAAAAAAATTACATCGAAGGCAAAAACAACAACAATCTCCAAAGCTTTCGAACTATCATTTGCGTTCAATGCTGCTTGACTTACAACATGAACATTAAAAATGGGGGTTTTTTTAGTATTTATGGGAGTAGTTACATTTGACTTTACTGAACGTAACTCGACATAACCAACTTGAAAGTTGGCTAACGTTCATCATAGCAACTTAAGAATTAGGTTTGTGTCTGGGAAAATTAACGCCTCTTATATCAGATTCGTGCCTCGGGAAAAAAAATGCGTTAAAAAAGTTTCCTGCTATGAAAAAACTCGCAAAATAATTTTGTTTTTGTTGTACGATCCTGTAAAGGTGAAATTCAAAGCAGGAAAAAATAACAAAACAAAAAAATTTGTATACGGTCCTCTTCGATTGTTACTCAATCAGCCGATTTGACATGTGAAATAAACGTGAAAGTAACGTTTGCTAATTTTTAATGTACCTGATACTAAGTTTTCCTACGTTATACTAAGTAGAGTTGCGTCGCGGAAATTTAATGATCCTGAGGCATAAAGGAGGGGAATGAAATTTATATCATTCGAAAGGTACTGTGCGATAGATATGTAAAAAAAATAAAGTGTATATGTTGTCATACACTGGTAAATATGCAAGTAAGTGATCCAGTCGGTCCTCCATCTACGCACTAGACACGTCCAATGCTGCTCGATTTACAACATGAACATCGAAAATCGTGGTAAATTTTTTTTATTAGGGAATGAAACTTATACGTAAAAATTAAGAATTTGTACGCAACTAAATTCCAATTAATCATGTCAAAAGCAAGATGAATTTCGTTATTTTACACACTCAATTGGTCGAATTTCGACCACAGGTGATACTTCTACTTCTACGATGGCATTACAGGCTAAATTGGGCCTTAGTCTCCTTGTTTGTTTTTATTTGTCATTGTGAAAGGGTTGTTAGCTTTTCGTACAATCCTCTATCTACAAATATTCATTTTTGTAGATTGAGGTAACTAAGGCATACCCAAGCAGGCTGTGCTTGAATTATGCGTCGACCAGGATTCGAACTCACGACCAACACGCTACCCACTTGACTACACCTTAGAGGCGATAATAGTTCACATTAAGCAATTAAATTCTTTTCTTGTTCTACGTTACGTTAGGTTTATGGAGGAATTGCACGTAGGTCATCAGCGGCCCCATTGTCAATCAATCAAATTCCTGTTAAGACCCCCTATAGGGGCATAGGACAGAAACAACTCTCTTCCACAAGGCGCGATCCTGAGCATCGGCCTTAAGCTGTTGCCAGGACTTGTTTATTCCTCTGGCCTCCTGCTCAACTGCTCGCTTCCATGTGTTACATGGTCGACCAACCCGACGTCTTCCATGAGGATTATAATCCAGAGCCTGTTTGGCGATGTTTCGCTCTGGTTTCCTCAAAGTATGACCACTGCCACTTCCGTTTTTGAATCTCAATACCTTTTTTAAGTCTGGCCAGTTGTACTCCAAAGTTCGTCGATCACTTCTGGCCAAAATATTCCTAAAATGCGTCGGAGGCATTGGTTCACGGAAGTCTGTAGTTTCTTGGTAAGTCGAACGGTCACTTTCCACCTAGTACAACCATATAACAACACAGATTTGACGCATGCGTCAAAAACTCGCAGCTTCGTGCGAAGGGTTATCTCTCTTAACCTCCAGAAAGGGGAAAGGATACCGAAGGACTGACGAGCTTTATTTAGGCGAGCCTCAACATCCTTTTCGGCTCCGCCGTCCTTGCTGACAATGCTTCCGAGATAGCATAAATCTTGCACCTCTTCCACATCCTGTCCGTTAAGAACAATCGGTGTGCTTGCGTTCGAACCCATGCGCATGTACTTGGTTTTACGCACGTTTATTTTCAATCCCGCCTCTTTGCATTTAGAATGCAACGACCGAAAATTTGACTCTAAGTCCGAACGGTTATGTGCAAGCAAACACACGTCATCAGCATAATCAAGATGACTTAAAATGTTAAATAGTCTCCATTGAAGACCTTTACCTTCCCCACCATCCAGCGCAGCTTTCAAGATGTCATTTATTACCACCAGAAACAGGGCTGGTGATAATATGCAGCCTTGCCTGAAACCCGTTCGCACAGGGAAGCTCTCGGACAGCTCTCCTCTATGCAAGACGCGATACCTTGCATCTTTGTAGGATTCTTTAATCATAGCTATGACCTTATCTGGAATACCTCTCCTACCCAAAGCATTCCATATGTAATCTCGCTTAACGCTGTCGAAAGCCTTCTCGAAGTCCACAAACTTGAGATGTAGTGGCGAACCCATTTCGGCTGACTGCTCTAATATTATCCGTAGGGTATTTGTGTGGTCGGTACAAGACGACCCTTTACGGAATCCAGCCTGATAAACTTCCAGAGTGCTCTCGACGACATCACTAATCCTATTGAGAATAACCTTAGCCATAATTTTTGATACGGCAGTAAGTAGACATATACCACGCCAATTGCCACAATCCCGAAGGTCGCCCTTCTTCAGAATTTTCACAATGACGCCCTCCTAACATTCAGTCGGATATCTTCCTTCATTTCACACCTCAGTAAAGAGTGGGACGAGTATATCGGCTGTTATTTCCGGGTCCGCTTTGAGGAGTTCGGTTGGTAGGCCGTCTATACCTGGAGCTTTCCTTCCCGCCATTGACCGAATGGCGGAAACTATCTCTTCCTTATCTGCGGGATCGTCCCTAATAGAGGATTGTTGCGGTTGGATGTTTGATAGTTGTTCTGTTTCTGGAATATCTTCCTCTGACAAGATGTTTAAAATATCAGAGAAGTATTCCTTCCATCGCCGCAACTGGTGTTCACTCATATTAAGGAGAGTTCCGTTGACTTCTCTCACCAAGTGGTTGGCGGTGAAATTCCTATTCGTCGACTGTTTCATGATTTTGAATAGTGAACCCATATCCCCAAGGTAAGCCGCAGATTCTGCCTTGTTTGCCAGATCTTCAATGACCTTTCTCTTGTCGCGTCTAACAGCCTTTTTAAGCTGTATATGAGCATCGCGGTAGTTCTGCCTCAGGTCGGGCGTTCGTTGGTTGACATCGGCTCCCATTGTGCTCCTCTGAATTAATACCATGTGGACCAACTTACAAATCATAAGACCAGCTTGTCCTACCTGTGAACAGAATGATCTTCATCAATTTCGAAAAGTATTCTTCAAGAGTTTGTAGACTATTTTTTAATGGATTTTTTTTATTTTTTTTGTAATTTGGGAAACACGTGATAGCACTGCTATAGTCTATAGTCTAGTAGGTAGCGTGTTGGTCTTGTAATGCGAAGGTCGTGAGTTCAAATCCCGGCCGGCGTAATATATAATTCTAGCGCATTGCCTGCTTGAATATACCTTGGTCACCTCAATCTATGGAAATGAAAAATTCGGGTTGTACGAAGGGCTAACAACCCTTCCATAATAAGTAATGAAAAATGTTAAGGAACCTGAATATCAGGAGGCCAAGGTAGGATTTGGGCTGTAGCGCCATTGTAGTAGTAGTAGTGATAGCACTGCAACGTTCTCGGCCTATTGTGCGTTTATTGCCACAACTCGATAGATTTGGCGAATCTATGCATGTTTAAGGAAGCTAGGTTTGCTAGTTCATCGGTCGTAAAGAAATCTTTTCCTTGCTACTGCTTCGCAGTGACATGAGATGTGGTGTGCCATTTCTGAATCTTTGAGAAAGAGTCGGCAGAAGTCGTTTTCAGCTCGACTCATATTTTAAAGTTTATGGTTTACTCTACTGTGGTCCGTCATTAGGTCGATCAGAATTGCAAGGCGGTCTGCCTCTTCATTTCCTTCAAACCCCATATGTCCTGCAACCCATATTAAGGTTTCTTTGTTCCTTTTTGCGAGGATGATTGAGAACCGCCTGACTATCCGACAAGATATAAATAGTTTTATTGTGATGATCGCTCTTGCTATTCTTTTGGATGCATTGCTCCATTGTAATAAGCTTGGCCTGGAAGATTGTTGCTTCTTTGCCCAGTGATTTTGAAACTGAGAACTTAGGACCTTTAGCTCTGGCTACAGTCCCCTCAGAGATATGCGAACTGTTTGTTTGGCAGATGGTTGATTCCTCTTCCATTTCAGGTAGCGTGGATTGCCGATCGTTGCGTTCTCTGATTATAACTTTGAAGGGAGTTTCAAAGTTGAATTTTGTCGGCATAGTGGATACTATAATGTTGAGGTTAGAACTTCTATTTTCCAGCTCTTTTGAATTTTTAGTTGACCTCTGAAATCCCCCGATTTGCATTTGTTTTCCCTCTGTATGCGTATGATTGCCTCCTCTTTTATTTGGAGATGTATTGGAGGGATGTTTAGGGAAAATTCTCATTGACTCAATAGGGCAGATTTTCATTGCTCCTGTGATACTAATATAAGCTATTTTTTGGATTTTTGAAGAGTAAGCTGTGCTTTCTGTTGTAATATATTAGTCCACCATACTGTTGATCAGTATGTATGTAAGTATTGGGAGGATTATTGGGCTGCAATCCCCATTTCCTACCGAATAAGCTTTTGCAGCCCCAGAACAGTCTTAATGCTTTGGCATGACCCTATTTTAAATGTTTACTTTTTTTTTTTTTAAAGTACCAAATTGAACTTAGGGGTCACCCTTTAATACTGTAGCGTACAGTCCAGTCGGTTTAGGAAGGGATGAAACAAGATGAAAATAAACAAAATGAATAATTAATTGAATAAGGATGGACAGGATAAAAGAAATCGGTTAATATTGCCTTTAAGTTGTGTGACGTTATAATTACTAGGAAAAACGGCGGCGGGTAGTGAATTCCACATTTTGGATGTTCGAGGTATGAACGACTGCCTAAATTTCACCGTACGTTATTTGTGTGGCTCAACCATATACTCATGAGTGCGCTCAGTAGCACGAGTATTGCGCGCGAACTTATATAAGGGAGGGATAAGATGACTAATCTCAAGGCTACAGTTGAGTTTGTTATGAAGTTTCACACCTAGATATTTGACCTCATGTGAGAAGATTATTGGTGTTCCATTTATAGAAGGTGGTGTAAGGTGGATTTTCCTTCTGTTTGTTTAAGTTCTTAGACTGACACCAGTACATTATCACCTTTAAGGCAGATTGTATCCATTCCGAAATTGTTAGGTGCTTCTAATGATGATGACGAGGTCATCTGCGTACCTTGTTAGCTCGTAGCCTTGTTCTGTTGGACGGTCTAGGAGCTTATCGACTTCAATTAACCACAGAAGTAAGGATAGTATTTCTCCCTGGTAACAGCCCCTATAGGTCTATGCAGTCAGTGTGCTATCACCTAGGTCTGTGGTTGTTATTCGCTTCCGCTATTTTAGCGCCGTGGGAAGTATTGTCGAATGCTCCCTCTATATCTTGGAATGCTCAAAAGGATATTTCTCTATAGTCCTTAGCCTTTTCGATTTACCTTACTAGATCATGAAGAGCTGACTATGTTGATTTGCCTTTTTGGTGGGCATGTTAGTTCTTATTAAGACAGACCTTGTCATGTCCTATTCTTATGTGAAGGTCCACTAATTTCTCATTCGTCTTGACGAAAACGAAGGTAAGACTTATAGGGCAATATGACTTAGTCTGATCAATGGGACGGTTTTCCACTTTTGGTACAAAGACCACCCTAGCTTTCCTCCACATTTTCGGGATATAGCCACATATTTTAAATTAATGATTTCCAACAATTTAAGATAATCAAATTTTCTTTTCAGTATAAATCTGATATATAGGTATGCTATAAAAATAAAAATACGAACCACTTCAACTCTTCCACCATCTCTCATATAATCAGCACTTTATTTCTTATTACGTATAACATTTCTCGTGCTTAAATTTTGTACTTAACACTTAGCATTTTTATTGTGATTGAAAAAAATTAACTGCACTCCCTCCACCCCTCCCATGCCATTTGACACAATTTCAGAGCTTTACAAAAAATCTATTTTCTTGAAAAGTATGAATGTTGCTGGTCTGAAATTTAAGATATATCATTTGTATAATGTTCATAGCTTTTTCTGAAAAAAACAAAAAAAATATCGTTAAGAGGTCCCTACTCTTTCTACCACCTCCTATAAAAACTGCACAATTTCTGCAATACAATGCACTAATTTTCTCGTTACCTTTTAATTTTTTAGAGCTGACATTTCGTGTAGAATATTTTTATAGTTACTCTAGCATGATGTGCAAAAAATTAGTTCAGTGCTGTCACCCCTTCTATCACTCCTAATACCAAATATCTTAAAATGACCTAAAAATTATTTGATTTAAGATTGGGCTTTACGCGCGCTGTTATGATTATACTCCCGATGGAATCTAAGAGTATTATAAGTTTGCTTTAAACGCTAAGAAATAAGGCACGCAGAAAAAAATTAATGACACAGTATTTAGTATTATCACTCAAAAATCTCAAAACTGGATGTTCGTCCGTCAGTCCGTCCGTTTTTTTTTATGCGTCTCTCTTTCTATTTCTCACAATTTTATAACACTCAACGGAAGAGATTTTATTGGGTGGTACATATCATATGAACAGAAAAGGATTTTTTATTAGTTGGCAAAGATCAGCATTAATTGCGAGGATGGTTCGAGCGTATGGGGAAATTTGGAAATATTATAGTAGCACCCTTTTTGAAGCTAACTCTTAATTATAGGCCATAGTTATTTAAATTAAAATCTTTTAAAATTTCGTCCTAATGAAGCTGTCCCGTTTCCAGATGTTTTGCCATCAAATCAAGGAGTAGGAGTCGGAGGTATATATGAAAATCACATCGTATATGAGTCATATAATTGGCCTCAAGTTCACCCAATTTCAACAAGTGATGAAGAAGTGACCAAGCAAACACTTGTCCACCTCAAAAGGATCTTCCGTCCGACAAGCATCCGTAAGTACTCTTCCACGTATACAAAGCCACAAACAGCTCATTCCCTTCTGAAAACTCTGGGTGATCCCTTCAGCCCACCCACCGAGCCACGTAATTAAGTTCTCAGATTTTCTGGCCGGAAAACACAAGTCGGTCCATATGGAGAGAAACGTCATAATTATTTGCCCATTATAATTGTATAAAATTATTACGGCTTAAATATAAGGAGTGGGAGAGTGGCGAGTGAGAAGAGAATGGGGATGGGTCGGGGGAGGTTTATTCTCGATAAATGGGGAAGAAAGAGAGAAAACTGGGTCTAGGACGAGAGACCGTGTACTTCCCCTTGTTTTAAGGCCATCGCCACTTGTTGACACCGGCGCAGAGCAACAAATTCCCATAGTTTTTCAATTTATGGGGTGGCTCTCTTCGAGCAGGGAGTTTTAGTTGTTGCTGTTCTATTTCCTCACACCCTTCACGTCATTCCAAAGATTATTTCTCGGACGACCTCCTGCTCTATCTCTGGAAGCAAAGTTACGCGCATGACCTCTCCTAACTCCCCCAAATTTTTCAACTGTGTATTAGTGGCGGCTTACACCCTGTTGCTGGCCGATAAGCATGCGTTTATTTTCCACTATACCGCACCCTAGAGTATCTCGTACCCTCTTTCGGCTAAGTCGACTTTGTCAGATGTAAAACGGAACTGATACCCGGTGGTGTCGACCAATTCAAAAATTCAGTCGACAGTTAGCCTTCACACTAGGTGCTTCCATCGGGTGGTAAGGTGTTTAGTTGCGACGTTTCAAGTAGTGAGATCATGAGGGCCATTGCGACTGGCCACTCTAAGTTTAAAAATGTTTAATTTAAAAGAATTGTTCAAGCCTTTTTCGCTGATACAATATAAACGTAAAAGTCGTCCGATTATTTATAATAGTTGGTGAAAGGTTACTCTACTCAAAAATTATCGGTAGATTTATAAACCCTTCAATAAAATTTTGTAATAAAAAAGAAAATAGTTAAAATTTTACGTTCCAGACAGCTGTGATTTGTGATTTTGTTGAACACTGAAGTGTTTGTGTGTGTTAAAATATTAATAAAAATATTATTTTAAACATGGTGCATTCAAAATCAAATTCAAAATTAAAAGTAAGTAACTATTTAATATTTTACTATAATTAAAATATATTAAATTTTTTTTTTTTTTTTCAATTTCAATTCCTTCTAACACAGTCTTTTTTTTCATAAAGTCAATCTGCTTCATTTATCTATACAACAATGTTGACTTGAGTTATTTATGATAATGTGATAAATTAGAAATTCAATAACATATGGCAGGTCTCAACTCATTAAGATTTACACATACGTGTAGGCTAGTTTACATAGCGGCAGTTAGTCGAACTAGTCTGACTCATAGCTGGAAATCAACCTGATTAGGTTACACCTAATCATGCGATACTCTAGATGAAATAAAAAAGACCTTAGTGCACTAGGAAAAATGTTATATCGTATTCTTTGGAATAATGAATAGTAACATTTGCATGGGAGGTGGCAGAAGCGGTAGGGAACTTCGATGATTTTAAAACCACTATTGTTATTACCATGTACTAATTTTCAAGTTGATAGCATTCATATGTTCGTCAAGGAAAGGGTTTCTTAAAATTTCTAAAATATGGTTGCAATTATTTTAAACGTAGCTCTGATAAAATTTTATGTATCTATCATTTCTAGTTTTTTCCAAAATTTATGCTATGAATTTTCGAACATTGTGAATTTGTAAGTGGGGAGGTAGGGTGTAGTCTAGCAGGTAGCTTGTTGGTCTACAATGCAAATGTCGTGAGTTCAAATCCCAGTCGACGCAATATATAATTCCAGCACATTCCCTGCTTGGATATACCTTGGTCACCTCAATCTACGAAAATGAAAAATTCGTAGAAAGAGGGTTGTGCGAAGGACTAACAACCCTTCCACAATAAATAATGAAAAATTGTTAAGAAACTTGAAGGTCAGAAGGCAAAGGTCCGATTTGGGCTGTAGCGCCATTGTAGAAGTGGAGAGGTAGGTGAGCGGATCAGAATAATTAATTTTTACGTTTATTGAATTCATGTCACTATGATTTGGTTAAACTTCTAATTCGATGACTTTGATAGTTTCGAAGAAAAATCAATTTCTCTCAATTTAAAAGGTTTAGATTTCAACTAGAGTATAAAAATAAGTTTACATACTCGTTGCAACCATAAGTGTTGGTCGCATCATCCTACTACCTGTAGGGACTGCTGGAAAATATTGAAGATGTTTATTTTGCATCAGAGAGTTTGCATGCGAAAGTTTCATTTCTATTCATAGATTGACTTTCAAATCTGTATCTTTCGTGGACTTAAATAAAATTGGAACCAGGTATATGTTATAGCATAAAAAAATAAATAATAAAAGACTTCAAGTTGAAAAGACTCCGAAAGAAATTTCAGAAATTGGATACCATTCTATTGGAATGTATGATAAATGTCCACAGAACGCATTATTTTAGGGTATACTCTATGTATTTTCATCTCATAAAAATTTTCCAGCAAATTTTTTCTGCATTATTCTAATAATAAAATATTGTGATCGTCTTGGGAAACACGTACAAAATCGGGTACAGAAATATTTGTTGTTGCTTAAAAATCTCTAACTTGAGAACACATCGATTTTTCTTGATCCAAATCCACGAATTCGTGGATACTCATACAATTTCTGAAAATTCTGACGATTTGAAATAAACGGCAATTCATTTTATTGACCAACATTGCTGAAACTTCCATACCTAACGAGTGGGCTCTGGATTTAATAATTGGCTTTTGAATTCTTATTGTATCAATATTAATAATTGTTATATACATAGCCAGGAAAATATATATTCTACTAGCGCATATTGCATTTGGCATAATATTCATTTTAGATTACATATAAAAATAAAAATAGATATGAAGACATTATTAAGTTATTAAAATTTCCAAAAAAAAGAGGACTTAGAAATTTAGTTGCATTCTTGTAAACTAGATGATAAGAACATTGAAAACGAAAAAAATTGTTATGCACTTTTTGATACTTCTCGAATTGGACAAAAAAAAATAAAATAAAAAAAGGCAGTACCAACAGTTTTACTGGAAAACAACGGTTGAACAGTATCCCGAGCTTTGAATTAAAAGGCAATAAAAGTTTTTACATATTTCCTACTATCAATTTGGTCGATATACGGTCATGTATTTGTTTGAACTTAAATCCTATATAGAAAATATTTCGTTCATTCATGAAGCGCAAAATATACATCATCCCCGCCCAAAACTTAACAAGCACATGTGTCTGTGTCCAAATGGGCTTAAGCCATATGCGCAATGCACACGATATTCGAAATATACGACAATGTGTGTACATGCCAAAAATCATATACTCATCCCATGACTGTCGTACTAACTGATTTTCGATTTAAATTTTTTTGAGTTTGTCTAGTTAGCGTATCCTATTTCTTATTAGTCTATTATAGTTAGTGTCGTATCAGTCTACAATGCAAAGGTTGCATTTTTCTCTAAGCAAAATAAAAAAAAGAGTGCCCTAACAACACAATCCTTGTAATAAATAACTCAAAAAATCTTAAAATTATTAAAATGGCCCCGGCTATTTCCTGCTGTATCATCGTCATCAAAACTGCTTCAGTTCACAAAATAAACTGCCAACAAGTCGGACGCAACTTTTTTATTCTTGGGACAAGTTGAAGATGCGTGGAAAGGCAATGTTCAAGTAAGAGTAGATAGGGAAGACTTAGTGAAAGGCGGTTCTTGGGCAGGGCTCTTGCCAATTTAACAATTAATTGCGGATACGATTTAAAGCTCCAGTATATTGAATAAATATTTCATTCGTCTATTTATGGAAGTTTAAGATGTTAATAATTTTTTAATTGATTGCTTGAATCGCACCCAATATTTTCTATATAGAATGCCATAGAGGAATCAAATTCCTGTTAAGACCCCCACAAGGCGCGATCCTGAGCATCGGCCTTAAGCTATTGCCAGGACTTGTTTATTCCTCGGGCCTCCTGCTCAACTGCTCGCTTCCATGTATTACATGGTCGACCAACCCGACGACTTCCTTGAGGCCTGTTTGGCGATATTTCGCTCCGGTTCCCTCAAAGTGTGACCGCCAAAATTTCAAGTTCGTAGCTTTCATATTGTTGTAAATCATAATTTTGGATGGGAGGGGGTAGAAGGGCGGGCGTGATCTCAAAAATTTTGAGGCAGTTTCATTTCAATTATTTTTAAAAATTTTTGTAGAAAATTTAAGATTGATAGCTCTTAATAGTTCGGTGATAATTGATTTCTTAAAAATGACCGAAAAAATAATTTTGTATGGGAGGGGGTAGAAGTTTTGAAGATATTCAATCAGTTAATATTTCAAAAATTTCGAGTTTTGTTTTAAATGTATTTGACAAATTTTCAAGTTTCTACCTTAAAATTTCACTCAAAAATTTTTCTGGATTCTTCATAAAACATGAAACATCTTGTGAACGTTAGACCACGGTAACAATTTTGGAACAAATTATTATTTTTTTTATGTATATCACTTCTACAATCTGACAAATTTTCGGTTTGATATCTGTACTCAATTTTCAGATATAACGATTTGTAATTTTGGAGAGTGCACCATTATTGAAATGCTCCCCACTATTATGTTCACATGTTATATTTTTTTCGTATTTATTTATGACTAAATATATGTTTCAAGTTTTAATTACATTGCTTAAAAGATAGTCGATATATTAATTCTTCAGTGCATTTCTTTGCACTCCCTGACCCTCCCTCTAATTAGCCTCCCTATAAGCTGATTCTGATGAATATGTACGCCTCCTTAATGGTAGTAAGTAATTTCGAAGATATAATGATTTAAAAAAAAAAAAAAAAATTCGGCCAGCAATTTGTTTTTAGTCCCCCATTTTCGGACGCCAATGGATAAAAAATAAACTGCCAGCAAGTCGGGCGAAACTTTATTATTTTTGGGACAAAATGCGCATGCGTAGAAAGTCAATATGCAGGTTAGAGTGGTTAGGGAAGACTAAGTGAAAGGAGCTTCTTGGGCAGGGCAGTTCTCAATTTAACACTTTCCGGAAACGTTCAAAAGCTCCATATTTCATTCGTTTATTTATGCAAGTTTGAGTTTTCATGAAGGGAGGGGGGGGGGGGGTGATAGTAAGGGTGGGTAGATGTTAATAGTTTTTTAATTGATTGCTTGAACCAAATCCAATATTCTTTGAATAGAATGCCAGTTTCATAGACGAAGTTGCATAGCGCTCCCCCTGCCTCCCCCTGAACCCGTACACCCCCCAAAATGGATATCCGCCAGAGATCAGCAACTACCTACAATCCCGCCAAAAATGAACTTTCTATTTTGAAGGGTTTGGGAGTTTATGTGCGCTGAGCGTACACGTCGGCGTACGGCGTACAGACAGGCGGATTTTTTTTTTGCATTTTTAGGCTATTTTAGTCATGAAACGCGAAAAAAAAAATTTAAGGGTGGCAAATTTTTTGTTTTTCTCAAGTCGATCACAATACTTTATTATTAAAATAATGAAGTAAAATTACATTATTTTTTGAGTTCACATTCGTGGTGGAGTAATTGGCAAGTGTAGTTTTTGACTCTTTCCCTCCCTCCGCCTCCCCCTTCCAGTTTTGATAATGGAGCTCATTTACCCATTCAACAGTCCACCTAAAAGCGAACATTGTACCTTTAACGGTCTCGGCGATATGAGTCCATATGGACGGCGTACGACGGGATGGATTTTTTTTTTGCATTTTTCGGGTAATTTGGTCATGAAATGCAAAAGAACACAAAATTCCAGGGTAGCCAATTTTTTTTTTCTGTGTCGATCACATAAAGAAATTTTGAAAGTGGATTTGCTATAATTCTTTCTATTTAAAAAAACGATATCCAAAATAATAGCTCCACTATTTACAACTCGCAGCCACCCTTTTCGTCAATATCGTCTTCGCCTACACTCTTCTTGGAAATCCCAGAGAATTGCAAAAGGGGCACATCAATCACTTTCTCAAAAATAAAAAAAATATAAAATTATTGTGAAGGCTTCTCCACAACCTTCTCAAAAAATGAACTTCGTCATTGTTGCAATCAACTACGCAAAACAAAAATCTTAAACAAAAATACTCCAAGCTGGGTGCTCCACCAATATGGATTACTTAACACAGAATTCTCAAAATTATGTAAAATCTTCAAAAGAACACTAAGGCTTCGCCATCATTAAAAAGTTGTAGCTGCTTCACAAACTTCATATTAGAGGTACTCCGCTACCACTACACTGCACTTCGGAAGTACACTTCTCAAGTCTCTTGATCATCTTGGAGCTCCACTCTCTCATTTCACCATCTTCAAAATTTTTTTTCGCAACCGTATTATGAAAACGAAAATTGTAAATTCGAAAATTGCTCAGTGGTTAGTCATCAAATGCAAGCAAATTCTTAAAAAAAAAAAAAATTAATTTATAAAAAACATAACAGAGGGGGTGACGACATTGAACTATTTTTTTCACATCACACTAGAGTTGCTATCAAAACATCTTATACAAAATTTAGGATTCAAAAATTTAATAGGTACTGAGAAAATTAGTGTATTGGATTTAGTGAAATTGTGTAGTTTTTATGGAAGGTGGAAGAAGTAGGGGCGAGTTCTTAATTAATTTTTCAGAAATAACAATAAACATCATGCTTTTGATATATTTTAAATTGCAGATCGGTAGCGTACATACTTTCCTGGTAAATCGAACTTTTGTAAAGTTGTGATATTGTGTCATATTGTATGCGAGGGGGTAGAAGGAGTGAATCCAATCATCCAATTCTTTTTGATCTCACTAATAATTCTAAATATTCTAATAATTTTGTACGCAATTTTAGCTCGATAAATTTTATTCAAGCTGAGTAAATTTGTTTAGAGTTTTTAATGAAAAAGTGCAGTTTGTATGGGAGGTGATGGAAGGAAGGAGAGGACTCGAATAATTTTATACTGTAGATTGAAATCATCATAAGAGTAATATATTCAAAATTTCAGATCAATGGGCTTGACACCTTTCGAGCATTTTTTCGTACTCCTATTATGTTTATACTCTAGATGGAATCTGAGAGTTTTATAAGTTTGCTGTAAGGTTTGTAACACCCAGAAATAATGTTCGCACAGAGGCGCCGAGGGTACAGAAACACTTGTTGTCAATCAAAAATCGCAAAACAGTATGTCCGTCCGTCCGTTCGTCCAACTTTGCGCTCTCTACATTGAGAACGCGTCGAGCTGGAAAGTTCAAATTTCGCACATGTCGTTTTTGACGAAAAAGTAAGGTTAAATTCGTGAACGGGTCAAATCGCTCCACCCCTTCTACCCTCTCCCATACAAAATGAAACAATTTCGCAATTTGACAATAAACGTATATGCTCGAAAGGTGTCAAACCCATTGATCTGAAATTTTGAATATATTACTCTTATGATGATTTCAATCTACAGTATAAAATTATTCGAGTCCTCTCCTTCCTTCCATCACCTCCCATACAAACTGTACTCTTTCATTAAAAACTCTAAACAAATTTACTCAGCTTGAATAAAATTTGTCGAGCTAAAATTGCATACTAAATTATTAGAATATTTAGAATTATTAGTGAGATCACACGATACTTCAGAGTCTAGAGGAAATGAAATTTTGGTAATTTTGCTTAGGAAGTGATGCAAGAGGTGACGGCATTTATTCTGGCACCAACATTCGTATTAAAAAAGGAAAAATTCACTATTCTCGAATTTCAGTTGCAACTTGACGTACAGTGGCTCACAGCTTATTTCAACCAGCACGTAAAAAAATCTTTAAATGCCTATAAAAACTAAACTAAAGAAGATATCAACATTATTTAAACGCAGGTTATTAGTCTAATGTTTAAATTAATCAAATATGACTTCATTTATTTTTCAATATTTTTTTAATATTCTTAAACATTTATAAGCGAAAAAAGTAACTAAAAAAAATGTCACAGCTTATTTCAACCAATTAACAGATTCAATGTTTAAATGAAGTTGAAAGGCACAAACAAAAATTTCAATGCTTAGTATGACCACCCTTCTGGTCAACAATCATTTTCAGCCTTTTAGGCATTGAATCGACCAGTTTTTGTGTCACTTCTGTGGTAAGTTTGGCCCATTCCTCAACCAATACAGTTTTGAGATCGCTTTTGTCGGATATTTCCCGTTTTCGGATGTTTGTATCCAGAATGGCCCACAAATTTTCGATGGCGTTAATGTCGGGCGACTGTGTCAGTGGTTGTATAACATAGGGACAGTTCCAAATCAGCCATGTCTTTACAATACCCGACTTATGCTTGGGGTCATTGTCGAAAAATAATATCTGAAGTCATCGCGAATGCCCAGTTTCTCCGAACTTTCAAGCAAATAGGACTTCAAAATTTCGAGATAATGAGATTTATTCATTGTAGTCTCAATAAATTGCAAATTTTCAACTTCCGCAGCGGACAAGCGGACATACAGGCCCACACCATAACGCTGATACCTCTTTGTTTGACTGTAGCTTTCAAATTTTTGTTTTGCAATTCTGTATTTGGCTTACGCCAAACATATGAGGCTCCATCAGAGCCAAAAATATTCAATTTTGACTCATCAGCGAACATAACGGTATTCCAAAATCCAGAATCCTTATCCAAATGTTCTTTGGCAAATTTTAAACGGCACTTCTGATTTTTGGCGTTTATAAACGGCTTTTTACGCGCTATTCTACCATTGAACACATGCTCTCACAGCACACGGCAAATAGTTTCCGGGTAGCATGACTTGCCCAACTCAGCTTCCACTTCACTGGCAATTTTTGGAGCCGCTAGTCTTGGGTTTTCGGACAATATAGCGCTCGTCCGTTGGATTGAAAATTTTGTTGGGGGCATTTCTACCTTTATCGTGCGTTCTATTTTAGCAGACAAATCGGTATATGATGCTCTGCACTGTAGAATCACTTAATCCTACCATCTCACCAATTTTCCTGCGCGAATGGCCACTTTTAAAATGACTGAGAACTAGTTCTTGCTGATCAATTGTAGTACGTGGTCCCATTTCGCAAAACTAATTTTTCTGCATGATCTTCGCAAAGAATTCAGCAAGACTGAACTTGAACACATAACGAATATAATGACTAAAACATAGAAAAATCAAATAACCGTTACATTGCAAGATAACGGATCGTTGCACACCTGCAAAGTATTTGGTTGAAATAAGCTGTGGCATTATTTTTAGTTACTTTTTTCGTTTATAATTGTTTTAGAATATTAAAAACATATAGAAAAATAAATGAAGTCATATTTGATTAGTTTAAACATTAGACTAATAACCTGCGTTTAAATAATGTTGATATCTTCTTTAGTTTAGTTTTTATAGGCATTTAAAGATTTTTTCACGTGCTGGTTGAAATAAGCTGTGAGCCACTGTATATCTAAAATCTCATTTCGATATTATTTGTGTCATTATTCTGTATATATGTAATTCAGCTTACTTAAATGAAAATTGGAACACGGTTTGAAGTTTTGGTGTAAATTCTATAACAAAATGATATTCATATAAATTCTTACAAATTATTTATAAAATGAATATTATCCATCTCGATCAATTTTATAATTATTGAAAATGAATTTATACTTTACCTTATAGAACCATTTTATAACATTTTAGTATAAATGTTATTCGCATTATTTATGAAAATATTCTATAAAATTAATAGCAAAAAATGTTCACTATGTATCCATAGCTCCTATTTAATCTATCCTTTAATTTATTGAAATCTTTATACCTCTTAAGTATAAATTTTATACTCTTGTAATCTGGATAAAATGTATCTCTACAACATTACCTCTCAATCTGTAATTCTTAACAGTTAAAAAAAAACAATTTTAGCAATTCATAATATTTATTTCAATATTAAAAAATAAAATATATTATAATACAAAATTAAATTACATTTTTAGCCATTTAAATATGTTACAGAACTAAAGTATAAATTTTTAAAGGACAATTTTCCGGATTTCAACATTTTATTGAACGTGACGTTTCGGTCTCTGCTTCAAATATTTATCAAAGAGTTTCATAAAGTTCTTCAACCAGTTTGATAAAGGTCTCAGCAGAGACCGAGACGTCATGATTGGTAAAACCGGAAATCTTTTGCCTAAAGTCAAAATGAATTCTTAAAACATTCACCAAACCAAAAACTACAGGTGTTTAATTTGACTTTATATATCGACGGTTGACAAGCAGATGTGTTTAAGTCCAATTTTTTAGAGTTTTCTTTAATCAACTTAATGCTGTCTTTAGAACGTTTTGAAATATTAAAAGTTTATAATTTCGGCTTAAAATTATTCGAAATATGAAAAATATCGACTTATAATTTTCTCCAGTTTAATTATCACAGTGCATTTCGGTTTCAAAGTGAGCTGATGCAGAATCTTCATTTTGGGATTTAGACACCCGGCTTGTAAACCGACGATATAATATTAAAAATATTACTTTAAAGTTATATAGGTATATTAGGCGTTCGCTTGCAAAACGGTCTAAGTGACGATTAGATGCTTTTGAGATAAATGCAATTGGAATGATTGAGTTTTAAAAGCGAACACATCTTTTAATTTTTTTAGAAAAATTTTAACTCACTGATACATATTCAGTGTCAAATCATAGTTAAGATGTTGTTGCATTAAATAGTAAAAACGTCTTAACTCATAACATAACCCGTAAAAAGTGCAAGTAAAAATTTATCTTTACAAATCATTAATTATAAACAAACCTAAAATTTCTGGAATGTTTTTGCAATCAGTGCGAGAAATTATAAAATAATAATATTAATTTTAAAATTATCTATCTACATTTATTGTACGTATATGTATAACTATTACTAACAATACCTAAATGCTATAATGTATGGCGATTAGTTGACCGAATTTCGCACATACTCCTTCTTAGTTCCATAACCCAGCCTAGAAAAGAGTTTGATTTATTATTAAATTTGAGTGATTTAGATAATTAAAAAATTACGTTTTGCGCATTTGCCAATACGTTAATATGTGGCCAACTTTTTGTTTCCATTCGTTGGAGGTGGCAGTAATCGAAACAGATTAAGGCAGAGCAGCGTACTTCAATCTGAAATTTTTTTGAACCCTTAGCCATATGACAAAATAATATCAATGTCTTACATTTTAAAGTTTTCTAGAATAGACTATGCTAAGTCTATTCTTTTAAGAAATGTAGATCTTTGAAGATGCTGTAAACGTTGCTGCCTTAGAAACAATTTCTCATCATCATCATCAATGGCGCGACAGCCCAAATCGGGCCCTGGCCTCCTGAAGTCGTCGCCTCCAATCGTCTCGATCCAAAGACCGCGTCCTCCAGCTCCTAATTTTTAAAATGGCTTTGCTGTCTTCATCAACCGAGTCTTCCCATCGCTTGCGTGGTTTGCCTACTGGCCGGTTACCACTCGTTTTGCCTTTAAGAGCACGGTTGGGGATTCTTCTGTCTTCCATTCGCTCTACATGGCCAGCCCACTGCAGTTTACGTAGCTTGATGAACGTTGAAGCTTCTGGCTCGTCGTAGAGTTGATACAACTCATGGTTGTATCTTATTCGCCATTCCGTTCCTTCCTTCACAGGTCCCAAAATTCTTCGGAGGACCTTTCTTTCGAATGTGTTAACTGCTTTTTCGGAAGTTCGCGTTAATGTCCACGTCTCGCTGCCATAACAGAGCACAGGTCGTATAATAGTTTTATAAATCCGCAGCTTATTGTTCCTGTGCACTTTCTTGGATTTCATTATTGGAAGTACCGAATAATACGTCTTATTTGCTAGTATTATCCGTCGTTTGATTTCGTCTGTTTCATTACCGTCCTTTGCTAGATTAGCCCCAAGATATATGAAGTTGTCCACACTCTCCAAATTATATTCCGCAATTGTTATGTTTTGTCTGATTGGCGTTCTCCTTCTTGTTTGCGTCATTACTTTTGTTTTGCTTTCATTAATGCGCAACCCGACTTCTTTTGCGGCGGAGTCAAGATTGACAAATATCTCCTTAGCACTAGGGAAGGATCTTGCTAGAATGTTAATGTCGTCAGCGTATGCTACTAGTTGGGTGGACTTGAATAGTAGTGTCCCGTTGGTGTCGACTGGGATTTTTCGGACGACATACTCTAGTGCCAATTTGAAAAGCATAGGAGCTAGACCATCTCCCTGCTTTAAACCACATTTCGTTCGAAAGCTGGTTGTGGAATCGGTTTGTATTCTCACTTGGGATTCAGTGTTCGTCATTGTGAGTCTTGTTAGTCGGACTAGTTTTGGAGGAATTCCAAAGTCAAGCATGATTTGGTACAGTACGCTCCTATCGATACTGTCGTATGCTTGTTTAAAATCTACGAATATTTGGTGCACGTCTGTGTTATATTCCCAGCATTTCTCAAGCACCTGTTTCACCGAGAATATCTGGTCTGTTGTAGATCGTCCGGTTCTGAATCCGCCTTGGTATTCGCCAATTATTTGATTAGTATAGGGCTTAAGACGACGTTCAATTATTTTTGTCAGTATTTTATAGGACGTACACAACAATGATATACCTCTGTAGTTCTCACAGCAGAGTTTGTCTCCTTTCTTGTAAATTGGACATATAATGCTTTTTCGCCAGTCGTCGGGTATGATTTCCTCTGTCCAAATTTTGCATATCATGCTGTGCAGTATTTCAGCGACACAGTTTCCACCGTTTTTCAGAAGTTCAACTGGTATTTCGTCAATTCCCGGCGCTTTGTTTCGTTTTTGGTCACATAGGGCTGCTTTGATTTCAGGAAGCGTGGGTGGTGTCGATGATGGTTCATCTTCGTCAGTTGAGGCTTGAATTGAAATGTTGTCTGTCGTTATCGGTGCTACTGGGATGGGATTCAAAAGATGTTCGAAGTATGAAGCCCATCTCCTTTTGATTTCTTGTGTGTCGCTGATGATATTGCCCTCTGCGTCTTTGCAGAGACTGGTTTTTGGTTTATATCCCTTTTTCAAGTCTTTTACTATGGCGTATGCGTCCCGCGTATTATTTTTTCTCATGTCGTCGTCCATTTTTTGTATCTTGTCATTATGGTACTTCCTTTGTTTTCGTCTGCAGGTCTTTTTCGCATATCGCCTAAGCTCGTCATATCTTTCTTTTTTGGCTCGTGTTGGTCGTTCAGTAAAAATTTTGTAAGCTTCGTTCTTTCTATCTATTGCGTCGCGACATTCTTGGTCGAACCAATCATTACTTTTTCGCCGTGCTTGATATCCTAATACCTCTTCCGCGGAGGATTTGATGCCGTCTCGTATTTTCATCCACGCATTATCCACTGGCATATTTTGGATATTTTCATATATTGGTGTCAGGTGTTTATTACATGCTAGCATGTAAGCCTGCGCCACCGTTTCGTCGTTAAGCTTGTCGACATTGAATTTGCGAGCTCTACTCGTTTTCGAATACCCACGACAAGCTATTTTGCATCGATACTTAGCTCTGACTAGATAGTGATCAGAGTCACAATTCGCACCGCGGAGAGTTCGTACATCAAGTATGCTGGAAGCAGCCCTTTTATCAATAAGAACGTGGTCTATTTGGTTGAAGGTGTGACCATCTGGTGATGCCCACGTTCGTTTGTGAATATCGCGATGTGGGAAGCACGTAGAGCTTACTATGATATTTTTGCTGCTTGCGAAATCAATAAGACGTTGGCCATTGTCGTTGGTTATGTCATGGAGACTGTGCCCTCCTGTTGTTCCTCTATGAGCCTCCTCCTTTCCGACTTTTGCATTAAAATCCCCTAAGACAATTTTTAGGTCATTCGAGGGCAGTGAGTCATATGTTGTCTCTAGGGTGGCATAAAATTCGTCTTTAGTTACATCGTCCTTGTCTTCTGTTGGTGCGTGAACGTTGATCAACCAAGTGTTGAAAAATTTAGTCTTTATTCGGATTGCACACAATCTTTCACTTATTGGTTTGAAGCTCGTGACCTGCTGTTTAAATTTTTTGTCAACGACAAAAGCGACTCCAAACTCTCTGCTTCCCGACAATTTTCCACTTGGATAGATTGTGTGTGATCTCATTTCCATGATTTCGCGACCGAGCCATTTCGTTTCTTGGATGGCAGTTATGTTGATTTTGTGTTTTGCCACTTCTTCGAGAAACTCTTTCAGAGCTCCTGTCCTAAATAAGGATCGAACATTCCAAGATCCAATAGAGTAGTCCATTTTTCGTTTGCGGGGTCTTGCCGTTGAGTCCATCATTTCCGAGGCTATTCTTCAGGTTTCTGGACAGTGTTCTTTTTCCGGTGATGCGCTGTCGGCGCCTCGCCCAACCCCCGACCTGGAGGACCGGTCCTACTTATTTATTACACCCTAGTAGAAAAAGGGTGGGAGTTTTGAGCTAAATATGACATGCTGGATTTCTCACAGCTATGCTGCAAGTCCAACTATGTCATACTTTTTGCCTACTTCCTGAGACGCACTGGTGTTACTGGCCATTCAGGTTAACTCCATGTTCCCTCCTCCTTTCTCAACTCGGGCTTGGGACCGTCTATGGCGGAGAAACAATTTCTACAGCAATATTATTCGTTTCCAGCTTCTAAACTATTATCCAATTTCTTCCTTAAATGTTTCCATCTGAATGTGATGGGTAAGGTAACGAATGTTAACTTCACAATTTTTCGTCCGTTTGTATAGATAAATAAAGAATATTGCATAAGATTTGAAAATTTGTGAATTTCACTATGAATTGGGAAAATTATTATAAGACTTGGAAGCATATATGCACACTTTCCACTGATAAACTTGTCCACCCTCACTATTTTGACGAGAAAAATAAACTGACGTAGTCAAGAATCAATGCAATTATGATGTAAATTCGAAGAGCAAATAAATTTCATCAGCATTTTATAAAAAAAAATAGAATAAATATAAAAATCGTATGCATGGCGAACATTTGTAAATCACACTTATAAAACCTATCCCGCGACCTATAAAAGCATCTTCCAGGTGATTCCATTTGTTTCTTACGATTTTAGCCAACAATATTTATCTCATGTTGTTATAAAAGCTATTGTGGCTAGTATAAGAAAACCCTTTATTTTGCAACTTTTGAGCGTCTTTAGCAGTTCTTAAGATCTAATTTATACTGAAAGGAAATAAAATTATTAATGACCATATTCTAGTATTCATTCAATAGCTATCAGGATAAATTTTATACATAGTGGAATGAAATTTATTTTGTTAAATTAAAGGCAAATTTTTATATTTAAATCCATATACACTCTAACCCAAATTAATATAAAACATTTTTATATAATCGTTTTTCATTAAAACCATACCAATTATCAGATACTTCACTTTTATAACAAAAAAATAATAAATGAGTTTTATCTTTTACACCAATATTTTTAACCGTGAAGTTAATAAATATTAGTTTGCATCAACGAAGGCGTTAGAAGAAACTCTTTTCCTATCAACATGGCGACTTGCAAACGAATTGGTGGTAGTCACAGAATATTTCGATAAAGGAAAAATTAATATCATATTTTGTCCATTTGCAATTTTCTCTTTAAAAATATTATTATTATTTTTTTTCTGTCATAGTTTTTCATTTTTTGGTTATTTTATGTAATTTTCTTTTTTATTTTATTTTAGCTATGTTTTCGGGTTGAAAGTTTCAAAAATATAAAAAAAGTTACAGCTCTTCGCAAAGTTATGAATGGGTTATACCCTGTCGTAAAATTCCGAATGTAATCCATATTTTTGAAAAAAATCTCAACAGATGCCGAAAAGTCACGAATAATAAAGCGTAACAGTGTTGAATCTGGAAATCTTTCCTTTCGATTTTAAATCCATTTCGCTCTAGACGGCATTAATGGGATTACTAATTTGAAAACTTAAATAATGTAAATACTTTATTACTAGAATAATGAAGTAATAAACAATTATTAATGCAATCAGGACTAACAATTCTTGTAAAACAAAATGCTTCTAGTTATAGACCTTTAAGCAGCGCTGATTAAGTTGATTTGTCGCTCGGATCATTGATAGCGCGCCCTTCTATACAACTTTTATAAAAGCCTAGAACCCATTTTGTATCTTCCAGCTATATGGTGACCCATTCATTGTTACGACAACAATAGGGATCTGATGCATGGTTATCACTCAAAGAATCATTTTTTTAATCGCTAGAAAGAGACAACAAAATTCTTGCTGCAAAGAATTTGGTACTTTTCTATGCGACGCTGATCACGTCATAGTTTTTGTAGTGAATATTCATAACAAACGTCGCAAAATTTCGACAAAATGCCACAAAAAAAAAAAAATATTGTTTTTCTACAAAAGTATGTGAAATATTCGCAATGTGAGATTAAATTTGCGCAATTTTTTGCAGACATTTTTTGTCTAAATTTTTGCAGAGCAACAATAGGCGATAATATATGGCAATGTCGGAGCACGAACATGTTAACTACAAATTTTTGTGACAATACAAAAACTGAAATTTTTTTAAAAAGTTTTTGAATAATAAATTTTGAGCCGCTGTTGTGAGAAAAATTCCCGCATTTGAAAACCATTACAAACTTTGAATATTGGGCGGGCGATATTTTAATGGAATTATAAAGGCCTAACAGTAACACGTATACAACGCTGAGGTAGCTCCTTTTTTTCTTCAATTACGCCAAAATTACAAAATTGATATGAAATTGTGAGCGCAAGGTTGATGCAAACATCTGGTACGACAATGTATAGCCAGTCAAGGCGTGGGGTAGGAAAATGTAGTCTCCGTGAAGACACCATCCCTAAAGAATTGTTATGAAAAGGATACAAAATCAAAAAAGCTAGGGGTTCACCTTGCCTACTGGTATATTCTTAAGCTCGCTTTGGCCAAAGCATTGCCACCCTTAGCATGCTATGAGGTTTTTAGGAGTCCCATTACCTGCTGGCGGGATGGAGGCCTTCATTTCGTTACAGTTCGCCCATCATGGTGCTTAAGATTATTCCGGTAGGCAACGAGAATCCCTACTATCTTCTCTTTTTCGCTCCTCCATCACGGCTTTTCAATGAAAATGTCTTCTTCTACAATGGCACTGTAGTCAAAATTGGGCTCCTTAACATTTTCATTACTTATTGTGGAAGGGTTGTTAGCCTTTCGCACAACCCTCTTTATACGAATTTTTAGTTTTCGTAGATTAAGGTAACTATGGTATGTCCAAGCAAGCATTGTGCTGGAATTATATGTCGACCGGAATTTGAACTCACGACCTTCGCATTGTAGACCAACACGCTAACCACTTGGCTACACACTAGCATGAAGGTGTCTTCCTCGAACCGAATTCACTCCTCATACCTTGCCGGGAACTATGCTGTGAGGTTGGGAAGTTAGCACATTATTTGTTGGCGGTTTTTTGATGATGTTGCCCCTCTGAAGTATACCGACTGGTGCAACTGCTCCATTTGCACTTTGATAGGACCGGCCCTGACTTTAGACGTCTACAAATTATTTCATTACTAAGTATTTTAATTCGTTCCATGATAATAAACGTATAAAGTGATCAGGATTGCAAAAGATATTCTGCTGCGTATGTTGGAATAAAGGAAAACAAATCAGAGCAATTAATGTGGGCAGATAAAATATCTTTAATGAACATTACTCGAAGCATCTTTCGATGGGTGTGCATTTGTAATAATTGGTAACAATCATTTGACCACGTTAATCAAATTTAGTGAAAATTTTGTTGTAGGCTCTTGATATGCTTTCTTTTTATATCATGCAAAGGATCATATATTATCACTAATATTCTAAGATAGAAAAGTGTTTTAAGGATCTAAGAAATACAGTACGTATTCAACGTTTGATATAACCTAGCATGGAATTACGTTTCGAAACGCAGTAGTTAAGTAATTAAATGTTAAGTGTAACTCAATAATTACACCAAGATTTCATTCGTCCTTTGGAAAATGTAGACATCCATTTTATAATCAAAACATAACAGGACTACGACTGAGCGTAAAGCCCAATCGTGCGATTGTCTAGATGAGAGAGAATTTTTTTTATTTAAAGAAATTTTGTAGGGGAAGTGGTAGAAGAGGTGACGACATTGAACTAATTTTTTCACATCACTCTAAGGTTGCTATCAAAATGTTTTATACAAAATTTAGGATTCAATAATTTAATAGGTACTGAGAAAATTAGTATATTGGATTAAGTGAAATTGTGCAGTTTGTATGGGAGGTGGTAGACGGAGTGTGAATTTATTAATGATGTTTTTAAAAATAACTGTAAACATCATTTAATTGACATATTTTAAATTGCAGATCAGTAGCATTCATTCAGGAAAATTGTCCTTTTGTAAAGTTGTTGAATTGTGTCAAATTGTATGGAAGGTGGTAGAAAGATTGAAGCTAATCGCCTAATTTTTTTTGGTCTTACTAATAATTCTAAATAATTATTTAGTGCATAATTTCAGCTCGATAAATTTCATACGTACAGAGTAAATTTATTTAGAGTATTTCATAAGAAAGTGCAGTCTGTATAGGAGGTGACGGAAGGAGGGGGAGGACTGAACTAATTTTTATACAGCAGATTGAAATTATTATTAACTATTTTAAAAGTAATAAATTCCAAATTTCAGATCAATAGCTTTCATGCTTTTTGAAAAAATCCGTTTATTGTCGAATTGCGAAATTGTGTCATTTTGTATGGGAGGGGGTAGAAGGGGTGAAAGTGAATGACTTATTTTTTTTTTGTCTTACTAATAATTCTAAATAAATAGTTAGTGCACAATTTCAGCTCACTAAATTCTGTACACACTGAGTAAATTGGATTAGAGTATTTCATGATAAAGTACAGTTTGTATGGGAGGTGGTAGAAGCAGGGAGAGGACATACACAATTTTTATGTGGTGATTGATATCATCATAAAAGTCATATGTCCCAAATTTGAGACCAATATCTTTTATATTGTTCGAGTAAATCCGTTTATTGTCAAATTGCGCAATTGTGTCGTTTTGTATGGGAGGGGGTAGAAAGGTTGGAGCGATTTGGCCCGTTCACGAACTTGTCCTTAATTTTTTGTCAAAAACGACGTATACAAAATTTGAACTTTCTAGACGAACTCGTTCTCAAGCTAGAGAGGACACGGACAGACAGCCGGACGGACAAACGGACGGACGGAAATCCGGTTTTGAGATTTTTAAGTGATTATATGAACTTCTGTATCATTCATTTTTTTCTCCGATCCTTATTGCTTGGCGTTACAAACTTTGTGGCAAGCTTATAATACTCTCAGATTTCATCTGGAGTATAAAAGAGATCTGTGAGCAGATAAAACCTAGTAAAAGTTAAGTAGTTGAAGTGAATTGAAATTTAACCATTCTTGAAATTGAAATATGTTCTTTTTTTGCTCACAGGGTTCTTGCCAATTTTATTCTCCCTGAATTGTTTGTACTAAAACTTTACAATTTCTTGCGTATCTGCATCTATGCATAGAAAAAATAAAGATGGAAAGATTTTAATCAGATCAATTAAGCGATGTTATAATAAGAAAATATTTGATGTTACTACAAAAAGAATAAAATATCTATATCTACAATTATCAATCAATCTATATTGTTTTGCATATATTTATACTAACATTTATGAAACAGTAAAGGACCCAACTGACTACTTTGAGGTACAACTGCTTAAACAGCCTATTGTTTGAAAAAATGTTAAAACTATTTACCGAATTAATTGTGCAATGCATTTTAGGGTGACCCCCTAAACTACTCGGTGCCTTAAAAAAAGAAAAAAACTTAAACCAGTTGATGATGATATCCACTACAGTGAAATATAATGTAAGCCAAGTGCTTGCTATTTATTCATGACAAGCGAATGGTCAATTCAATCGAACTCTTTTTGTTGATTAGTACACAGAACATCAATTTGATATCTTGTCTAACCACAATATTTTGTAAATATACTCAAGTGAGTAACAATTGAACGAACGCTTATGAATCCCCTGTTTTTATTCCAAAATAGATTTTTTTTATCAGGAAAACAAATAACGGGCATCACACCATTCAAAACTCAAGCCAACAGCATACAGAAATTGATCATCGCTAATATCACACTGATAAGAAACTCAATCGGGAATAATATGCTCTAGAGCCTTTAAAAATGTAGGTGAATTTCGTAAAAGGATGACTCAGCCTGCCGAATAATCAGAAATTATTGCTGATAAATTTTATTGGATTTCCAAGATTCCGAGAGATAAGATGGGCATCTTATCTCTCGGAATCTGGGAAATCCTATCACAGAAGAATCGGTAAAACTGAGAGTTTCTGAATTTTATTCCACGGCCCCAGGCTTCGAACCAAGACAGTTCGGCAAACCGAAGGGTATTAAAGGTATTTTCAAACGTCTTAAAACAAAGAAAAGCGCAGGCATATATAGTAATCGCATAATTCTTCCCAAACGTATCCCAAAAACATAACAGAATTATGATACTCTAGATGAAATGGGAATGACTTTAATATACCGGAAAATATGTCATCGCAAATTCTTTCGAATAGTAAATAGAGACTTCTGCATGGGAGGTGGTAGAGGTAGAGTGGGAGGTTTGTATTTTTTGTATATGACACTGAACATGGCATGCGAAATGTTTTTTGCTGAATTTAAAGTTTTTATTTTCATGATTTATAAAGAAATTGGTCATAGTTTTCCTGAAATTGGGGCATTTATATGGGAGGTGGCAGAGGAAGTGGAGCGTTTAAGATTATTTTGAAACTGCTTATCATCATCCTTATCACCATGCTTTGATTCAATTTCAAAGTCGATAGCACTCATATATTCGAAGGAGAAATGCTTTTCTTGAATTTATAATACATATATTTATATGGGAGGGGGTACAAGGAGTGAAGCGGAGCTGATAATTTTTTCTAGGATTTATTGCCATTATTAAAAAACAAATTCTGGCAAAATTTTAAGTTTGTACTTTTTCTAGTTTTAATGGAAATCGATATAACGTATTTTACAAAAATTATGCATTTGTATGGGAGGGGATAGAAGGAGTGTACGGATCAAAACAAATTTTTTCCACGTTATTGATATTTTTATTTTTACACTTTATACAAAATATAAAGATGATAGCTTTAACAGTTTCGCAGAAAAATAATTTAATTTAAATTTCAAAATTTCGTGAAATTTGTATGGGAGGGGGTAGAAGGAGTGAGGTGAAGTTGATAATTCTTTTTAAAACTAACTGCAATTATAGTATAATTAATTCTGGCAAAATTTTGTTTTTTCAGCTTTACTAGTTTCAATGAAAATCGAAAATATGTATTTTTCAAAATTGTCCAGTTGTATGGAGGGGGTAGAAGAAGTGATAGCATCGGATCAATATTCCGTCATATTAATTACATTTATATAATAATACTTTGACCCAAATTTCAAGTTGATAGCTTAAACAGTTTCAAAGAAAAATCAATTTCTTAATATTTAGAAATTTCATGAAATCTGTATGGGAGGGGGTAGAAGGAGTGGGTGATGTATCCCATTCTCGAACTTACTTTTTTGCTAAAAATGACACACAAAATTTTTTAGCACTATTGCTCAAAGCTTTCGAGAGTTATGCTGTAGACAGACGCACAGACGGACAGACAGCTAGTTGGAATCCTTTTCCAACAAATGGAAATCGGCACTAGTAATTTCCAACCTCAAGTCAAGAAAGGATTCTTCTGAAATAGGGAGTTATCCTCCAATAAGCCGGCTATCTTCACTAAATCATTTTTTTTTTTTAGAAAATAATATTAGAGAGAATTCAGAACAGTATCGAAGCCAATCATATTATACCGGGTTTCGACCGGGTCACTTAACTAATTATTAGTTGCTCAGAGTATCTAGCTTTACTAAAGATTCCTTAAACAAGAAAGAAACCATTATAAGGTGAGAAGGCTTTCGACTCTGTCTGGCATGACGGACTCCTTTACAGACATATAAGCTTGTCTTTCCTTTTCTATATAATAAAAATCATTCAGGCTTTTCTCACGAATAGAACCTTCTAGGTCAATTGTTACTTAGTCATGCTTGCTGATGTTATTGCTCTATACACAGCGTCTTCTGATCTACAAAATGCCTAATTACATTGATAAACTTGAAAAATATTTTAATACTTCGAAAATTAAAATCAGTGGGAGTATAAGACAAGTTACTTTTTTATCAAGAGACGTGCCAGTAGATATCTTCGTTGCTCCAATATCAATGTTTTGGTATATCTACCGAGTCGTCAAATAAAGTCAAACACCTTGGTCTATTTTTTGATTAAAAGCTTACCTTTTCGCGAACACATCTCCTATGCAACATTAAAACTTGCGAAGGCGATCCACGTCTTATATCCTTTAATATATAGAATTTCAAAGCTTTCCATTCAAAATTAACAGCTGTTATTTAAATTAGTCATGAGGTCTGTAAAAAGCCTACCAATCTGGCAAAGTTGCGCTTCTATCCGCAAGAAAAAACTTCAAATAATTCAAAATAAATGACACAAAATCGTACATGATGAACCCTAGCACTTCTCAACTTCACTACTACATAAGATTGCTTAAACTCTAATTGAATTTACCTTATTAACACAAACCGCAAAATTAACTCAGAAAATCTCCTGATTCGTTCAATCGCTATAATCTTAGATGAGATAGGTTTAGTTTTCTTTGTATCTATAAAAAAGTTTTTTACTTTTGTGATATTTTAATGACTCTGTTTCTTTATTAGAATAAGGATTGATTTGTTGTGAGCAAAAAAAAAAAAAATAGTAATCATAAAAATTACGCAACTAATTAAATTTATGACCATTTAAAAGTACTTCGACTTTCCTTAGCAATTTTTTTCAGTCAACTCCATTCAGCTAATTGGATGGCTCTTTTCTAGCCAATTTATCATAACTTAACTATTTGGAGCTATTTTTCGATTCGAAATTTCATCATCTTCAATGAAAACGTCTTTTCGGTATTTATTATTTTTAAGGCATAAATCAAAGCAATCAAATTCCTGTTAAGACCCCCTATAGGGGCATAGGACAGAAACAACTCTATTCCACAAGGCGCGATCCTGAGCATCGGCTTTAAGCTGTTGCCAGGACTCTGCCTCTGGCCTCCTGCTCAACTACTCGCTTCCATAAGCCCATATATTTTTGTTAAATCTGACACTGTATTAAATTTTCCTAGAATAAGAACTATCTACGAACAATAAATAAAAGTTTATTTTTCACAAGTCTGTCAATGGGAATAGACGATAGCTTAGATCTTCTTCTTTAATGACACTATAAACCAAATCGAGCCTTGTCCTCCAGGCCATCAGGTTCCTTAGCATGTATTTCTTTTTGTGGAGTTGTTAGACTTTTGCACAACCCTCTACATACGATTTTTTATTATTTTCGCAGATTGAGGTAGCCCAAAGATATCCACGTAAGCAGTTTGTGGGAATTATGTGTCGACCGAGAATTGAACCTCTGATCTTCGTTTCGTAGACCAACACGCTGCTCACTAGGCTACACTCATAGCTTAGATATCGGTCTGTGATTTTCTATCGAATGTTTTAGGACACATTTAAAAATCAAAAATATGAATGAGATCTTTCATTCCTCAAGAAATTCACGAGATTAGAGCGAATTAGAGATAATGGTTAAAGCGCAACAAGCCGATTGCAAGAATCTAATCATAACCAACACTTTTACAAGTACCAAGACCTTTATAATGTGGAAATTGAACAGATTTGAAGTAAAGAGAAAAAAGCTGACTTGTTTCTTCAGGATTATTAGATATATCCCCTTGGATTTCGAAAGATGATGGAAATGAACGAAATGAACAACCAGAAGAATTTTCAACTTTTTTTTAATACTTTCTTTTTTTCCTTATAATGCCAAATACATGTATACCATATAGATATATGTATGTACCTAATATGTTCTTTGCGGAATTTCGACAAATTTACTTTATTAAAAACTCAAGAGAATATTCTTTAGTTACAGAAGATGTAACTAAAGCAAGTGTCTGTCGAGTTTATTGCATTGAGTGTATTGTATTACTTTTGTTTAAAATTGAAGAGCTTATTTGCTTAACTCGATAAGTCACATACGATGGAAAAACAAGATTCTGATAAAGAGAAGTTTTATCATGGGTTTACATGATAAAACTTCTCTCTTTCTCTCATAAAATTTAAGAATTTAATATTATTCCAAAATTATTGATACCACTTCGTGCCAATTATGTGACTTATCTATCTATTTATCAGCAAAGATTTACGGTTCATCTAGTCTCTTTAAAATGTTTGAAACTGCCGAATGGCTTTGGAAAACCGGAAGTGGTGGAGACCTAGAGCCTAGATAGGACAAACCTTCAAATATGCATATTTTTGACCTTTATCCGACCACTTTTGCACGCTTTGAGAAATCGAGCAGAGAAAAAAGAACTTCTTGTTATTAAGAAATATCTAATTAACACTTCGTTCGACCTCCCATTTTCTTTTCAAAATTTAAAGAAATCTGTTTTTTTTTCCGAATCTATGAAGACTATTAAATTAAAAATTTAACGAAAGTAATGAAAGCTTACGCCTCTTACCACCTCCTTTAGAAATGCACAATATGTAATAAATTTATTGATTGTAATAAACCAGCTGTATCATTTTTCTACAACGTCGCATACGAATTTCTTGTAATTTCTAATTGAAAAAGTCGTTTCCTTCCGAATGACTAAAAATTGGTACGGAACATGGTGAGAAGTTTCAAATTTCTTCCACCACCCATACAATTACCATCATAAAAATGCAAAAAGTTTTCGCATATGTTAAAACTGAGGTCAGTCAAATGAAACTCACAAAATTTTTTTGTTTTTTAATTTCATCAAACTAACTTAATTCCAGTCCATCAGTTTTAATTTCTTCCAACCCGAAACTGTTTACAATGCTAAGCTTAAATTAAAATTCCCCCCCAAGGATCGTCGAATTCACATTCACGTCCACTTTATATTAGATTAATTTATTTGCTGTTATAGCTAGGCGTAGCAAAGTCCATTTCGAACGATAAAAGGCCCATCAGAAACTCCGCGGTAACTAATTGTTACCGGAACTCGAAAGTTACGTGTAAAGGCCCAATTAAATATACGACGGCAAGCACTCAAGAGTTAAAAACAAATTACGAATACAGGCGAGGGGGAGGAGTAAAGAAGACGAAGCAAGCAGGAATGGGACTTTATCATCGACGAATTTTCGTTGAAGTGATGAATCGAAGGGCATCCTTTTTGATTCATTCTTGGCTCCCATTATCATTTAGCCTTCATCCCTGTATAAACTCTCATAATCATTGTAAAAATGCCCAAAATTGACCACACCGGGTAAACAGTGTTTCACTGTTGTATAGAAACACCCCCGGGATCAATTACAATTAGAACCCAACGTTCCATTAAATTTTCATAAGACCCGTCCTGAGAATGTGGTTTTTGGGCCAAATTCCTCGAACGGCGGAGCGTATATAAATTTTTCTTTCGATTCCTTCGGAACATGAGGGTTCTTTTCGATGACAACATACCAAAAAAAAAAGGGAGAATGTTCCGATGAATATTTTTAAATTTGAGCTCTCCCCGCCCAAAAAAAAGGATACCGAAAAGGCCTTTGATGGGGCCTTAAGCCCATTTATACACAAATTATGTGTTTCCGTTCGCCTAATTAAAATCTTTGTTTATGCCACTTTGCTTTGACCGTGCGAAACTTTCCAGACCCACAAGGTATCGGGAACTGTGCTGTGTGCATTGTTAGCGAACCGGGCTCAGTAAAAGGAGGATGGGTTTGGTTGCAAAGGTTTATCAGAAAAATTCGGAAAAACAGAAATATGGACGAAATAAAGAAACCAGCGTGTTTCTTGGATACCTTAAATTTTTCTTTGACATTCATTTTTATTTTTTATTTTTTGTTATTCCGAAATGAGTTTTGTGGTTGTTAATTTCTTTTTATTTATTTGAGTGAATATTTATATTGCAACATATATAGATGGTATTTTATTTTGTAATAAAGAATTTCAATTAAGTTTATAAAAATAAGGATATAGCATTGATAGAAATTGTGTGGAAATTTGGTATATCTATAGGTATGAGTCCTAGATCTGTAATATTTGTATTGTTTCGCCTTAGAAGAGATAAAAAAGATCTTTGAAGTACGACTGGACAGACCTACAAAGACATTGAGTTTCAAAGGCAAAAGTGGCAGTGTTTCGGACACACCATGGGAATTTCAGAGCGAAAAATTGCTAAGTAAACTGTGAAACCTCCTAGAAAGTCTGTAAGTTGGATGTAGTTGCATATATTCCGATTCTTATTTTCGAATTTAGCACTTTAAACTCCTACTTTTACATATTTTAAAACATAACAAAATCTACCTGCCTGGAGATTAAGATTTGCATTACACACTATTTTTACACTAAGAAAAATGCTCCAATAAGAACGATATTCTAGTTTCAACCGTCCTACAGTACAAACGTCTTTCTGTTTTGCTCCGCGAAATAGTTACTTTTTTTTTTTTTTATCAACCAATTATTTCGTTTTACTTTTTAATTAATATTACCGGTCGTCTGTTTATATTTAATTATTTGTTGTTCACTGTGTGAATCGCTTTGCGGTACGTTTTTGCTAGCTTGCAATTAGTGACTGATAAATTACATAACAGTGAATTATCAATAATTACCTGTGCAAACTTGACCTAATTAAAAACACTTAATATTATTAAAATTACTCTTCGCCGTTTAAATTACATAATCAGTGGATTATTAATAATTACCTCGGTTAACTTGACATTGTTCAATTAAAAACGCTGATTTTTGTGTTCTTTTGACCCAGTTACTACACTTCTGTTTTGTGCAATGTCTTCTCCTTCACCAATGTCCTACGCAATATGCGGTGTTTGCCATAAGGCTATTAAAAACTTTGACAATATTACTTGTGATGGAATTTGTGATCAAAGCTTCCATATCGATTGTATTGAAGCTCATCGGGTATCGAACAATCCAAGCAGCTTCACATGTACCGAGTGTAGCGCTATCAAACCGTGTCATGTGCTTAAATTGTTTAAACTAACTGCATCACGGATTGACTCTAGCAACGCGGCATTAGATGATTTAAAAAGCACTTGTTCTTTCATTGCGAATAAAGTCCATAGTCTCGTTGATAATATTACCAACTTAAGCGACTGTATTGACGAATTTCGTGACTACGGATCACAGCTGGACAAGTTACACTCATGTTGTGGTTTGATCCAACATGACGCATCGAAGCTGCAGAAAAAGTGGACACAATCGGACTCTAAACTAACTACTATTCTAGATAGTTTATAAGATAATATTTCTGCTAATGGTGTATCATCAATAACAGACGTCTCGCTCGCGGAGGTGAACGCTGTTGCAAGCAAGCTCACCAGTATCCATGATGACGTCAGATCAGTTAAGCTACTGGTTACGAAGGCGGACAAATCTCTCGTGAAGGTATCAAGTCAATTGAGTCACACAACATCCAGGTCCGAAATCAGACAGGCAGACGATATAACAACGAAACTCGTTGATTTCGAACGCGAACTAGCAGTCTCCCGATTTGTTTGCGATCCACCTCAAAGTTCAAAGGAAAATCTGCATATACGTACACTTTCGCTGTCACCCGTTCAAACGTTCTCGCTACCAAAGATACACTTACCTGGAAGAGTTCCTGACGCGCCGAAAAATTCGTTAATAAGATTCAACGCAACATGGACGCAAGCCGATTGGGATGCCAGAATTAATAAGCTGAATAGGATTAACAAGGTCAAAATTACAAATTCAACTGATTCGATTGCTTATTTTGTTACTGGAGCTCCTCCAAACTCGGATGCATCGTGGCTATGCAAAACGCTTGCGGACCAATTTGCGATAAAAGGCTGTAAGTGTGAAAAGTTACCGTCCCGTAGAGTTAGTGGGATTACACCGAAACACACGAGTTTCAAACTTTATATGCCTATGCAATATGACTGGCTTTTCTTCACGACGAAATCTGATGTCTTCAAATGGAACAACATACAAATCCGACATTGGAAGTCAAATTTAAAATATAATAAGTATACCACTAACAATCCCAATATTAGTTATAAGAGTAGAACCAATAACAAAACTAAAAATACTAATACAAATAGTAATAAAAATAACAATAATAATTATAGGAATAATATGAGTGCGAATAAGAAGAAAAAAACTTTTCCCAATTCTATGCACCATAAAACTAACACTAACACCATTACTACAGCCACAACTAATCGTGTTAACACCAGTTTATTACATTCCATTAACCTTCCTACTTCAAATACACTACCTAATTCGAATCTAGTCTCAGTTCCTACTTCAAATTCTGTCATAGGCGACACAATCAATCCCTACCCTTCGTCAGCAGTAACAAGTGTTGAAGATAAAAATGAAAAGTTATCTTGCACAAATCTTGATACTGCAGTCGTTGGTCACAATAATCCCCCTTTCCTTGACCCACTTGTTCCCCCAGTCGTAAAGCTATCAAAGAATTCGGCAAGTTCCGAGGAGAACAGATATTTACTGTCATGGTTGAGAGAACATAGAATATTTGACAATGTGCGGCTATATCTTGCTTATATGCACAATAAATCTGACTCGACCTGTATAAATGGCAAAACGAAAACCAGTCTGATACTGTCCATTCAACAGGAAGGACTCCCAACGGATCTAGAAGCTTTACGACGGCTCTATACACGCTTCCACGAGCAGTTCAATCTTTCTCCTGACCAAGTCCATAAGGATCTTGCCACATACGGTTCCCATGTCTCCTCGAAGCATATATCTGATATGCAAAAAAGTCGTGAAGATCATAATCGGTTTTTTCGTGCCTAATTCTAAAAATAATATACGAATTTTCTACCACAACGGAGGTGGCATTAGAGGGAAGGTAAATAATCTCTTCATTGATGCAAAATCATGTCACTTTAATGTCATAATTATTACGGAAACTGGCCTAAATGACTCCTTCAAAAATGAAGAAATACTGGACAATAGCTGGACCGTATACAGAAATGATAGGAATTACAGCGCAACGGGTCTATCAAAAGGAGGGGGTGTACTAATTGCAGTTCACAAATCTTTATCGAGTGAGATTGTAAACACAACACCAACAACATTTTTTGAGCATAAATTTATCAGAATCAAACTGATAAATAAATATATTTCCATAGGTGTTGTATATATCCAGCCTAACTCTGAAGACCAAAAATACCACGACATTCTTGAAATTTTTCATAGTGTCAATTGCTCCTTAGCAGAGAATGACAATATCTTCCTTCTCGGCGATTTTAATCGCCCAAATATTTCTTTTCAGACTAATCATTCCGATAATACTATTATACCGGGGAATCTTCTGTCTGATATTGACACCACTATTATCGACACACTATATAATAACGACTTACATCAGGTAGTGCATTTTCCCAATAAAAATGGGAGATGGCTTGATATGATCTTTACAGACGCATATGATGAAGTGATTGTTAGCCCTGCCTCTGACGCGGAGAATCTTTTCTCTAATACACAACATCACTCTGCTATCAAAGTAGAACTACCATGCAACAACATTAATTTTGTTCACTCTTACAATAATAATATTGTATTTGACTTCCGTAATGCTGATTTCAATTGCATTAATAACGAACTGTCTTCGATAGACTGGACATCCCTTTTTTCATGTAATGATCTTGACAATGCCATAACAACGTTTTACGATGTGATCTTTGAAATTGTCGATAATTATGTCCCTGTAATAAAACAAAAAGACAAAGTTTCAGAGCCCTGGTTAGATAAAAACCTCAGATCACTGCGGAATAGAAGAAATAAGCTATTTAAAAAACTTAAAAAAACAGGCGCGATTACTCCTAATCTTCAAAAAAGTTATAACACGCTGGTCTCAGAGTTCTCTTCTAAGTCCCGAGTTGCGTACGAGTGTTATGTAAAAAAAATTGGTGAAGATATCATAACAGAACCAAAAAGATTTTTCGAATTTGTTAATACAAAACGAAAAAGTTCGGGTTATCCCATGACCATGTCTAATGGGATCACGCAATCTTCCTGCCGGCGTAATATCTGCGATATGTTTGCTGACCGTTTTCAAGAGGTTTTTAGTGCCCAGTCAGATTCAACCCACAGTGAACCCAACATTTCGGTTCCTACACTTATTGATAATATCTCATTTTCTATTGAGGAGGTGCTCGCTGCTCTCAAAACTATTGATACCAAAAAAGGTCCAGGTCCTGATATTATTCCTCCCCTATTTTTCTCAAAGTGTGCCCATCAACTTTCAAGACCTTTACATTTTCTCTTCAACAAGTCACTGTCATTGGGAACTTTCCCCTCGGCTTGGAAATCATCGCACCTCACACCTATCCACAAAAATGGAGACAAACGAAAAGTTGAGAACTACAGAGGTATAGCAATTCTATCAGCAATACCGAAATTATTCGAAAAAATTGTCTGCGATAAATTAACCAATATGATCAACCCTGTTCTTAATGACCAACAGCACGGCTTTAGAAAAGGTCGCTCGACTACAACGAATCTCATGATTCTTGTATCTGATACGCTCTGCGAACTTGAAAATGGGCATCAAGTCGATACAATATACACCGACTTTAGCAAAGCGTTTGATCGAGTTGATCACAATGTCCTGATTTTAAAGTTAAAAAAAATTGGTGTGACAGGATCCTTACTTGACTGGCTTAAGTCATATCTTAACAATACAACTCAATTTGTTAAGTTTCAAGGTCTTATTTCCAAGGAAATATTAGTGTCCTCTGGGGTACCCCAAGGAAGTCACTTGGGACCTCTCTTATTTAATGTGTTCATCTCAGATCTATCAGAAGTATTGGAAAATGTTTCACATCCGATGTACGCTGATGATCTAAAAATATATCATGCCGTAACCTCGCCCGCAGATGCCGCATTCCTGCAATCCAAGCTTATTGCGCTAGATCATTGGTGCATTCAGAACAAATTAGAGCTTAATGTCAGTAAATGCCACGTTATAAGTTTCTCACGTAAATCATCCTCATATCACCATGACTATGTCTTAAGTGGAACTCAACTACACCGTGTTGATCAAATCGAGGACCTCGGCTTAGTACTGGACAACAAACTGTGCTTCAAATCTCATTATAATCGAATAATTTCGAAAGCCAATAGACTTCTTGGGTTCATTAAGAGAAGAGCCAAAGAGTTTAAGAATGTATGGGTTACAAAATCTTTATTCTGTTCTCTTGTCCGCCCTATTCTGGAATATGTATGTCCCATTTGGGACCCTTTTTTCCAGTTATACAGCAACAGAATAGAGTCAATCCAGAAGCAATTCCTTCTTTTTGCTCTCAGGGACTTGTATGACCCTAGAGACTTTGAAAACCTTCCACCCTACACAGTTAGGCTGCAATTATTAAATCTCTTACCGCTTGGTTCTAGAAGAACCATGCTCACATCCTGTTTTACCTTAGATGTTTTGAATGGCGATATTAAGGTGGACCATATCTCCAATAAATTCAGACTCAATGACAATGTCAGGCTGACGAGACATTCAAAACTACTTAAGGAATATGCACATCGTACTGATTACGGACAAAATGAACCAATTAACAGATGCTGTAGAGTATTCAACAAATTCAGCGCCCACTATACACCTCCAATAAATAAGCTGACATATAAACTGAGACTACGCTCCGTTTTATAAGGTCCCCACATCCCACTTAACCCTTCTACCAGTGTCTATCATATATCATATATGTATATAAAATTATGTTTAATTAATTAAGGTAAATTTAAATATAATTTAAATATATTAGGATATATTAAAATAAATTAAATTAAGCAATCTATTTGTAAACTATCTTGTTATGATTAATAAATAAATAAATAAATAAATAGATTGCTAGAACTTTTCTTGTACCAGTTCTAATACTGTTGCTAGTTTAATTATACAATAGAAGCTTATAAAACGTGTAAATCTGTTTTTAGAGTTAATAACAATGAATTTGGTAAGCCACAAAATTATTATTTCTATCATAAAATCAAATTTTAATTATACAAGGCTTTAATGATTATAAATTAGTTTTACTTTATTATTCTAATAATAAAGTATTGTGATCCACACACAAAAAAAAATTTGCTATCCTGAAATTTTGTTTTTTCGCGTTTCATGACTAAATTAGCCTAAAAAATAAAAAAAAAATCCGTCCCGCCGTACATATGGTCTCATATCTCCGAGACCGTTAAAGATAGAATGTTCGTTTTTATGTAAATTGTTAATTGGGTAAATGCTCCATTATATAAATTTTGGGGAGTGTCAAATGGAAGGTGGAGGCGGGTGAAGGAGAAGAGTCAAAAACTACACTTGTTAATATCTCCACTACGAATGCAGATACGAAGCTGAAAATCAGCATAGGTATAAAGAGGGTTAAAGGACAAACTTTAAAAATATTTTTATTTTTTTTATCAATTGGCGTCCGGAAAGGGGGGCTAAAAACAAATTGTCGACCGATTTTTTTTTCAAATGTTTATATATTCGAAATTCCTTATCATAAAAAATTTATATTTTGAGACTATCAAGGTGGCATATAGATACACTAAATCAGCTTTAAAAGAGGCTAATTATTATAAGGGAGAGGGTCAGGGGGGGGGGGAGGGGCAAAGAAAAACACATAAAAATTAATATCTCAACTATCTAGCTATGTAATTGAAACTTGGAACATATATTAAATTATGCTAGCGAAATACAAGAAAAATATAAAATTTGAACATAGCAGTAGTGGAAGGAAATTGGGAGCATTTCAAAATTTCAAACCGTTATATCTCATATTTGATATCAAATCGAAAATTCGTCAGATTGTAGAACTACATAGTTATTAATTTTATTAAAAAATTTAAGTTAGAGAGTGTAAGGGAAGGGAGGTAGTAAGCAAAAATATTTAAAATTTTAAGTGATTTTTTGGGATTCTGGAGAAATATACAAAATTTAATGTACATCTATTTGATGTACATAGAAAAAAAAACAAAATTGTTGCGGAATTCCCCCACCCTCCTAACGTGCACAAGGTGTTTCATGTGCATTGAAAAAACACATAATTTGAAAATTTTTGAATCAAATTTTAAGTTAGATACTTGAAAATTTGCAAAATGTATTTTAAAAAATCCCTAAATCTATGAAATATTAACTGGTCGAATATCTTTATCTTTTTAACTCCCATGTAAAATTATTTTTCGACCATTTTTAAGAAATCAATTTTCACCTAACTATTAAAAGCAATCAATATTAAATTTTGCTCAAGAACTTTTAAAAATAGTTGCAACGAAATTGCGTAAAAAGTATTAAAATCGCTTTTGTCCTTCTACCCCCTCCCATACAAAAGTATGATTTTGACCAATTTCATTAAGTCAACTAATAACCAACAAATTTAAAGCTACGAGATTGAAATTTCGTACGAGCATCTTACAAGAGAAACTAAATAAAATTGCATCACAATTTTTACGATTCCATTACCCTTACCCTACTCTTTTCCATACAAATGCTCGGTTTCGTGAATGTAAAATACACCGAATTTTATGAAAACTCTATGCAACTTCGTCTATGAAACTGTTATTCTATACAGAGAATATTGGACGTGATTCAAGCAATCAATTAAAAAACTATTATCATCCACCCACCCTTACTATCACCCTTCACCCATCCCCTCATAAATTCTCAAACTTGCATTAATAAACGAATGAAATATTGATTATATGTACTGGAGCTAATGGTCGTATCCGCAATTAAGTGTTAAATTGATAACAGCCCTGCCCAAGAACCCCCTTTCATTTAGTCTTCCCTAACCACTCTAACCTGCATATTCACTTTCCACGCATCCCCAACTTGTTCCAAGAATAATAAAGTTGCGCCCGACTTGTTGGCAGTTTATTTAGAATTAATAACATTGCAAAAAATAACCGAAATTATTATTCTTATTAAGTGTTGTTATGATTCTCGAGTTTCAGAAATTTCAACTAAGATTTTGGTAAGATTATGGATAGGTAATGTCTATACGGCTGAGTCCTATTTGCTAGAGATTTAATGCGTGTTAGTTGATTTCATTGTGCTTGAAGCTTAAGCCTTTTCACGAATTTCCGTAAGAAAATGTTATACCAGAACAAAATACTTCTGTATTGAATACGATGGCATCATTTCTTATAGCCTTTTCTTATGGTTTTTTAGCCTTCATAAGCAGATTTTTCCTTAGCACATTATTGTTTAGGCTTACTTCGCCCATTTTTATAATTTTGAAACAAAAATTTCACTAGTTACTACATAGATTTTATTAAATTTCTAAATGCTCCAAGAATTTTGGTTTATAACGGATATTGGAAATTCTTATAAAAATCTGTACCGCCAGCTTATGGCTTTTATTTGATACTAGCGATCGCCCGCATAAGAATCGCAATAATAAGAAATTCTTAAGAATGATGTTAGTAATACAGTATGTTTTTTTTCTGGTTACGCCAGGGAGGTGTGGAATCTTCATTAGATACCAATAGCCCATGCCATTGGTATGCACGATTCACATACCTGATCCTAACAGAACTGTCAGCCGATATGTGCCTGCGTACTAAACCACAGCCCCGCACACAGACTTCAACCACTCTCCCCGCGGGACTGCCGTTAGGTATTACTTCGCGGGGCTGGCTAGCATTTTATGCTGTGCTCCTTAAATTGTTTCTGCTCTCCTTTCTCTTTCGATTCTTCGAAGATTCTTTTGCACATTCGTTACGAGTGTGCAAATTTCCATCCAATTTTCCTCTGATACCATCATATAGTCAATGATGAATGGTGGACTCGGAATATTATTTCTCCATTCTCCGAAGCGACTGCAGTTGAAAACCGCGTGCTTTGTGTCTTCTTCTTGATCTGGATAATTTGGACAAAGAGGCGAATTATCGTGTCCGAACCTATGTACATAGGTATTTGCGGTAGCCGCCGTGACCTGATAGGAACTGCGTGATGTGATAGTTGCAGTCCCCGTACACCCGCTTTGTCCCGACCTCAGTTTCGGGGATTAGCTTATAGGTCCATTTGCCTTTTGTAGCGTTGTCCCACCTGGCTTGCCACTTAGCCATTGATGTTGCCTTTTCCTCTTCTATTATTTTCCTGGCAACAGCTGCCTCTTGTTGGATCGAGGATCGTCTTTCGTAGATCCTTAGCATCTCATTCGCGAGAATGTCAATGGGGATCATTCCGGCTATGACACAGGCTGCCTCGTCCGATATTGTTCGGAAACCGCTGATTTCTCTTATCGCTCAGAGCCTATATGTTGATGACATCTTTTTCCTTCTTTCCTTTGTCGCTAGCGCCACCGCCCAAACCGGAGCAGCATATAGGAGAGCCGAGCTGACTACTCTGGAATGTAGTATCTTTCTGGCATATCCTGGTCCACCGATGTTTGGCAGTATTCGGGAAAGGGCTGCCTGCATTTGTGACGCCTTTTTGCTCGCGAAGTCAACGTGAACTTTAAATTTTAATCTGTTATCGAGCATAACTCCTAGATATTTAATTGCCTCCTTGGATCTGATGATTTGACTGCCGACCTGAATGTTCACGTATTCAATTTTCTTTTGGCTTGTTATTAGAACAGCCTCCGTTTTGTGATCAGCTAATTCTAAGCCAGCGGACTCTAGCCAGTCTCTAATTTGTGATACGGCTTCATTTGTTGCTGACTCTATTTCGTGGATGTGCTTAGCCACGGTAACAACGGCGATGTCGTCAGCGAACGCGATTAATTTTACTTCTTGCGGCAACGATAGTCGAAGAACTCCATCGTACATAATATTCCACAGGAGAGGGCCTAGTACACATCCTTGTGGGACTCCCGCGGTGACGTTGTAGTACCTTAACCTCTCATCAGTTTGGTACCTCAACTTCCTGTTGGTGAAGTAATTTGCAGTTATTCTCAACATGTAGTGTGGTGTCTCCATCCTGACTAACGATCCGTTTATAAGTGACCAATCTGCCGAGTTAATGGCATTTTTAATGTCCAGTGTCACTACTGCACAATATTTTTTTGTCCCCCATCGCCATCTTTCTCCTTGTATCGCCTTAGCTGCAGTATCGACTACCACTTTTATGGCGTCAACAGTTGAACGCGATTTCCTAAATCCGAACTGGTGGTCTGAGAGTGCTCCTTTCTCCTCTGCTAGTACGAGCAGTCAGTTGTTAATAATTCGCTCAAGGATCTTTCCCAACGTATCAAGTAAACATATTGGGCGATATGACGATGGTTCTCCAGGAGGCTTGTTTCCTTTTGGTAGAAGTACCAAATGTTGGAGCTTCCATGGCTCAGGAAAGACTCCTTCCTCGAAATACTTTTGCATAGTTGCTATAAAGATATTGGACCTCTTTTGAACAGCAACTTTTATTGCCATATTTGGGATGCCATCGAGACCAGGTGCCTTGTTGTTTCCCATCCTTTTGCATGCCTCAAATAGTTCCGCCGACGTAATTGCAGGGATAGACTCTAAGCTGATCTCTCTGGATATGCTACACATAGTAGATGGCCTTTGGAGGAACAGGTGCTCTACTATTGATCTTAGCATTATCGGACAAGTTATTTGTGGGGACCTATGACCCTTCAGCTTTGTCATCACCATCCTATATGCTATATCCCAGGGATTTATATCCGCTTCGTTACAGAGATTTTTGAAACAAATTGCCTTACTCTGTTTTATCGCCTTGTGTAGATCTCGTCTTGCTAGTTTGAAAGTGTTTAATCGATCCTGAAAGTCTACTCTTCCCCTTGATCTTTGGACTCTGCGTCGGGCTTGTAAGCACTTTGCTCTGAGTGTTTTTATTTCCTCGTTCCACCAGTAGCATGGTGCACCTCTTCCACTAGTTGTCCTTCTGGGCATCGCACGCTGTGATGATAGTGTGGGTGAGCTGTTCCGCAAGGATTTTGCTGTTTCGCTTCGATTTGTGACGTCAGTGTTCATCATTTCTTCGAACGTGTCCTTGCCGAAGAGTTTATTTTTCCATTTCGGGCCTGTTAATTTCAGTCGTTGTACGGCTTTTCTTTCTTTTATATCAAGTATTACTGCCTGGTGATCGCTGTGTGTATATTGCTCGCTAAAACGCCATTTCGTATTCCGTAGAAGAGAGTTGCTTACGAAAGTTATGTCTTTGATGGAGCCCAGTCCTGCTTTGCGATACGTGTTTGCCCGGCCGATATTTGCAATTCCTATTTCCAGTGGTGCAAATGTCTCGAGCAAAATGCGTCCTCTAGTATTGGTGAGCCTGCTACCCCACTTTGTTGCCCATGCATTGAAATCACCGCCTATGACCACTGGAGTTTTACTGCGTGCGTCGGCCGTTAGATTATTTAACATTGTCTGGTATTCACTCGTCGTCCAGCTGGGTCGTGCGTAACAGCTGTAGAAGTGAATTCCATTTATTTTTGCTCGTACGAAGCCCTACGCCTGTTCACTGGTTTGTTGGAACGCGTGTTTACCACATATCCATATTGCCGCTAGCTTTGTTTTGTCACAGATATAGATATTTCTGTCGAGATTTTTGTACGGTTCGCTAATCAAAACGATATCCGCTCCCTCGTCCTTAGCAATTTGTGTCAGGATATCCTGCGCTATCCTACAGTGGTTCAGATTAATCTGTATTATCTTCATGATTTTTTACTTGTGATGGCTCTCTTAAAAAGAACATGCATGATGGCTCCTTGTCACAACTTTTCGCAATGTGGCCTTCCGTTCCACTTTTCCTACAAAGCTTGGAGCGGTCTTCTCCGTTTTTACACTGCCTGGCTAGGTGACCAAACTCTAGACATTTAAAACATTTTATAAGTTCCGTTCGTTCGCGAATAATACAGTATGTGGGATATATAATCTGCTAAGTTTAATATCTATTTGAATACTGTGTTTTGTATTTTGTTGGAATAAGAAAAATAAATGATTAAGAATGAAACCATTTGTATGGGACAGACCCGCATTTAGTGAAATTGAACTATTTGTATGGGAAGTGGTAGAAGGAGGATGGGGTGGGTTTTGGTGATTTTTCGAGAAACAATTACAATTGATACGTTTTAAATTTCAGATCGGTAGCATTCATGCTTTTCAAGAAAATCGATTTTCTCTAAGGTAGTGGAATTGTGTCACATTGTATGGGGGAGGAGTAGAAGGAGTGAAGCTAGTCGATTTGTTTTTTTCCCAATATTTATAATAGTGCTAATTAAGGATTAGTACAAAATTTTTGCCCGATGGAAGTTATATGTACTGAGATAATTGATGTAAAGAATTTCATGGAAAATTGTAGTTTGTATGGGAGGTGGTGGAAAGAGTAGGCATATTCAAATATTTGTGTACAAAAATATTGCATTTACGATAGGAATAATATATTCTAAAATTCAAAATAATAGTTCTTATAGTTTCCAAGAAAATTTGATTTATAAACATATTTGAAAATGAATCACTTTGTATGGAAGGTGGTAGAAGGCGTGAGGGGAGTGAAAATAACCAAAAGCAGATTACATCTCGGTGCATGCCTAACAAATTTTGCAAGTTTCATAGGAATCGGTTCAGCCGTTTGTGCCTGAAAGACGGCCGGACAGACAGACAACAATTTAAAACAACGTGTTTTTATGCTTAGTTATTGTTAAAATAAAGCAAAAAACTAACTTATAGCCATTTATAAGCAAATAACAGACAGACACTATAATTATAATTATTTGTATAGACAAGCGATCGCCAGCGACTTCGTCCGCGTAAGAATCGCAAAATAAGTAATTTTTGAGAATATAGTAAGTAATAAATTACGTCGGATATACAATTTGCTTAGTTTAATGGCTCTTTGAACACAATGCTTTATATTTTCTTAGAATTAGAACCATAAACTATTAAGAATGAAACCATGATACTCGCATTTGTATGGTGCAGGCTCGTGATCAAATCAATCCCGTGATCTAAGATCATATACGTATTGAAGAGCGTTAAGGACATGTGAATAGTTGTAGATGGTGTTAATTAAAAAAAAGCCCAAAGAAAATAACATTAAGCTTAAGAACATATCATGACTACGACTGTGTGTAAAGCCCAATCATACGATACTACGGATGAAAACGATATTTTTGTGATCTTAAGAATTTTTGTGTGAAGAGTGGTGGAAGGGGTGACAACACTAAAATAATTTGTTTCATGTCAAGCTAGAGTAGCTTTCAAAAAATTGTGCTTAAAAAATTTAGGTACTGAGAAACTTAGTGCATTGGATTTAGTGAAATTGTGCAATTTGTATGGGATTTGGTGGAAGCAGAGGGGGTAATTTTTCGAGAAACAACTATAATTATCATGAAATTGATTTGTTTTAATTTTCAGATGAGTAACATTCACACTTTCAAGAAAATCGAATTTTCGCAAAGTCGTGTAATTGTGTCACATTGTATGGGAGGGAATAGAAGGAGTGGAGCTAATCAGTTAATTTTTCTCGATATTAATAATAATGCTAATCCAGGATTTAGTTCAAAATTTTAGCTCGATGAAAGTTATACGTACTGAGAAAATTGGTGGAGAGTATTTCATGAAAAAGTGTAATTTGTATGGGAGGTGGTGAAAGGAGTGGGAGATTCAAATAATTTGTATACTAAGAAATGGCATTTATAATAAAAATAATGTATTTTAAATTTCAAATTAATAGCTTTCATAGTTTCCAAGAAAATTTGATTCTTATATATTTTTGAAAATGAGTCACTTTGTATGGGAGGGAGTAGAGGGCGTGAGGGGAGTGAAATAAAACCTATAGCAGAGTACATCTCGGAGCATACCTAACAAATTGTGCAAGTTTGATTGTAATCGGTTCAGCCGTTTGTGCGTGAAAGATGGTCCGACAGACAGACAGACAACAATTTAAAAAACGTGTTTTTATTCTTATTTAGTGTTAAAGATACTAAAATTATATTTATATGTAAAGATTATTGCCTTCAAAAACCTTTTTTATAAGGGATATAAAAAATAAACTGCCAACAAGTCGGGAGCAACTTTATTATTCTTGGACAAGTTGAGGATGTATGGAAAGTCAATATGCAGATTAGAATGGTTAGGGAACACTAAGTGAAGGGGAGTTCTAGGCCTGTTGTCAATTTAACACTTATTGCGAATACGATCAATAGGTCCAGTACACATAATCAATATTTCATTCGTTTACTTATGCAAGTTTGGGTTTTTATGAGAGGATGGGTGGTGGTGGTACTGGTGAATGAATATTAATAATTTTTTAATTGATTGCTTGAATCACGTCCAATATTCTCTGCATAGAATGTTAGTTTCAAAGGCGAAGTTGCATACAATTTTCATAAAACTCGGTGTATTTTACATTCACGAAAGCAAACATTTCTACAAGAGGGGGTAGTGGAGGTAAGGGAGTTGTAAAATTTGCAATGCAATTTTATGTCGTTTCTCCTGTAAGGTGCTCGTACAAAATTTCAAGTTCGTAGCTTTTAATTTGTTGGTTATTAGTTGATTTAATAAAATCGGTCGAAATCATACTTTTGTATGGCAGGGGGTAGAACGGTAAGTATGATCTCAAAACGAAATTTCATTTCAACCATTTTTAAAAGTTCTTGTGCAAAATTTACATTGGTTGATTTTAATAGTTAAGTGATAATTGATTGCCTTATCATTGCTCAACTGTAGCAAAATTCATTTATGCAATAAATTACGCCTACCTACCAATAACCGTAAAATTAAAGATTCTACATATTGAATTGCTCTCAAGAATGCTTTCTTTTTTTTCGTGAATTGAAATATCCTGGTCTAATCTATTAATAATAAAATTCCTATTTATTGTTCTGTTTATTCCTATAAATATGAAAACAAAAAGAATGTTCTACTATTTTTGTCGAATTTAGCAAACAATACTCAATAGTATTTGCTATAACAACAAGCCATATCTGAGGAATTATTTAAAGCCCTCCCAAATATATCATAAGTTCACGCATAAGGAACCTACATATGTATGATATTTGAGCCACATTTCCGGATCCAGTAGCGTTGTTATTATTTGCCTAGCATTCTTGTTTCCATAAATATTCAAAAGGATTCGCATCATATTTGAATGAACTCGACTCCTGATCGACACATCAACATGGGGAGTATCAGAAATCTTACCCATATTTGTTGTATATCTAACATGCTACCGCCTCCCACTTCCTGCTCCACATTCATTCCCATATATGGTAGAAATTTACATTATATAAGTATGTGGTAGAGGTATCCTCAATTTTCCAAGGAAATACAATCATAAACAGATTATTCATTCAAAGGATGTCCTGTACGTCTACTTTTATGGATGGAGTGAGAGCGGTAAGGTAGAACCGTGAATTCAATCGAATGACTCGTTCAATAATAAAAATAATAATAATAAATATTATATACAAGAAGGAAAAAAAAAACACAAACTGCTTCTACGAGCGGAAGTAAGGATGAGAAAATTATTGAATGGGTTTTCCGTCGTCCTTTAGGAAAACCCAAGCTTTTCTCAACTTTTGCTCTTCGCTATCCCTATCTAATATATAGATATACATTTTTTTTTAGAAGCCATTCAACATTTTTCTTCCCCTATTTTGATATATTGATGTCCTCAAGATGGTTGTTCGGAGATACGTAGCGGAGACGATATAGTTACAATAGGCCCAAGTTTCATGTAGGACCTTAAACGTAGAGAAATAGGGAGAGAAACAGAGAGAAGTTCCATATATTCGACTTCAGTGAAAAGATGAATATGTTTCCTAATAATCTAGACGGGAGACCTTTGCAAAGGTAACGATGCTATTATTTACGTGTATTCATACCGTTTGCTTTCACTTCCGTCTATTTGTCCGGCTGTTTTAGGACGACCCGAAAAAAATGTTTGTGTGTGTGTGGTTTTTTTAAATCTGAACTTTGCTTCAAGTTTATATTCAATTTTAAATTTATAAAAAATAAATACATATTACGTTGATATTGAATATTCACTTACATGCACGTGTAATTACATAATTTTCTTATTTTCAATTGAATTATTTTCACTTAACGAAATTTGAAATTAATGCATTGAAATATTAAAGGTTATACTCGTAAACAGTTGCCGGTAATACGGTTTGAAGTTCGAGAAATGAAAGATTTGCTAGATTTCACTGTACCGAATAATAAAGTAATCCGGCATATTTAAAAGAGTCAGGACTTACTTGATTTCTTTCAGTATGCAGTTCTGCATATACTGCGTTTATATACGCTTTCAATCGGTTTTGTAGCATGGTCTTAGTTTAAATTTATGACTTAAGGGTGCTACTGACTTGACCGTTCTTCATAGAAAATGCGGTACCATTTTCTCGGGAATGCCTTGACTGATTTTAATAATTTTTTGTGCACTTATTATGAGGAATTTGAAAGATTTTCTAAACTAATTCATTGATAAGTTGTGAAAAAAAAATTACTTTATTATTCTACTACTAGTACAATGGCGCTACAATCCAAATCGGACCTTGGCCTCCTGATATTCAGGTTCCTTAACATTTTTCATCACTTATTGTGCCCTTATATAGCCCTTCGCACTTTATTATTCTAATAACAAAGTATTGTGATCGACACACAAAAAAAAAGTGCAACCTTGAACATTTTTTTTTTCGCGTTTCATGACTAAATTAGCCTAAAAATGCAAAAAAAATCCGTCCCGCCGTATGCCATACATATGGACTCATATCTCCGAAACCGCTAAAGGTAGACTTTTCGTTTTTGGATGGATTGTTGATTGGGTAAATGAGCTCTATTATCTAAATTTTGTGGAGTGTCAGATGGAAGGGGGAGGCAGGGGGAGGGAAAGAGTCAAAAATTTCACTTGCTGATATCTCAACCACGAATGCAGATGGGAAGCTGAAAATCAGCAGAGGTATGAAGAGGATTGTGGGATAAACTTTAAAAATAATTTAATTTGTTTATCCATTGGCGTCCGAAAAGGGGGGCTAAAAACAAATTGTCGGTCGAATTTTTTTTCAAATGATTATATCTTCGAAATTACTAATCACAAAAAATTCATATTTTGGGACCATTAAGGTGGCATGTAGATTCACCAGAATCAGCTAAGAAAAAGTCTAACTATTGTAAGGGTCAGGGGGGTACAAAAAAAACACTTAAATATTAATTCCTCGACTGTATCTAAAGCTATTTAATTGAAACTTGAACCGTATACTAAGCTTTACTAGCGAAATATGATAAAAATATAATATGCGGACGTAATAGTAGTGGGGAAAATGGGGAGCATTTCAAAAATGGCGAGCTTTTCAAAATTACAAATATAATATATAGTTTTTAATTTTGGTAAAAAACTTAAATTGGGGGAACTAAGGGGAGAGAGGAGGAAATCAAAAATGTTGAAAACTTTGAGTAATTTTTCTATGGCTCTGGTAAAAGATACAAAGTTTAATTTTTGCACGTCGATACATCTACTTGCTATACATGGAAAAAAATAATAAGTTGTTCCAAAATTGTTATGCACCGAAGTGGGGGTCTAACGTGCACAAGGTGTTGCAAGTATAATGAAAAAAAACACATAAACTGAAAATTTTTGAATGAAGTTTTAAGGTAGAAACTTGAAAATTTGTAAAATGCATTTAAAAAAAATCTTTAAAAGTTTAAAATATTAACTGAATATCTTTAAGACTTCTACCCCCTCCCATACAAAATTATTTTTTTGGAACATTTTTAAGAAATCAATTATCACCTAATTATTAAAAATTATCAATTTGAAATTTTGTTTAAAAACTTACAAAAATAGTTGAAATTAAATTACGTTAAAAGTTTTGAAATCGCGTTTGCCCTTCTACTCCCTCCCATGCAAAAGTATGATTTCGACCAATTTCATTAAATCAACTAATAACCAACAAATTAAAAGCTACGAACTTGTGATTTTGTACGAGCACCTTACAAGAGTAAGGAAATAAAATTGCGTCAGAAATTTTACGATTCCCTTACCTCCTCTACCCTTTCCCATACAAATATTTGGTTTCATGAATATAAAATACACCGAATCCTATGAAAATTCTATGCAACTTTGTTTATGAAACTGACATTCTATACAGGGAATATTGAACGTGATTCAAGCAATCAACTAAAAAGCTATTATATTACTATCCCTCACCCCTCTCCTCCCAAAACTCAAACTTGCATAAATAAACGAACGAAATATTGATTATATGTACTGGAGCTTTTGAACGTTTCCGCAAAGTGTTAAATTGACAATTTCCCTGCCCAAGAACCCCCTTTCACTTAGTCTTCCCTAACCACTCTAACCTGCATATTGACTTTCTACGCATCCGCAACTTGTCCCATGAATAATAAAGTTTCGTCCGAATTGTTGACAGTTTATTTTTTCACGTTTTTTTGACAATAAAAAAAATATATTTGTTACCAACTATTTAAAATTCATCTCGATATCTGCTATTATTTTCGGGAATCTGCTGGCGGCCAGTGTTGAATTACAATCGGACTTAAACAAAATAATAGAATGGTCAAATAAATGGTGTATAAGTTTGAATTCTTCAAAGTGCTCAGTGCTCCATATTAACTAACTATTCGAAGTGACTTAAAATGGGAAGACCATATAGTGAACATAACGAAAAAAGCGAACTCAGTGATATATTTGGTTAGAAAAACTTTTAAGAATATTAATGCAGACTTGTTTCTAAAAATCTACAAAGCATACGTTAGACCAATTCTGGAATTTGCGTTTCAAATATTTAATCCATATTTTAAGAAGGATATATACCTGCTAGAGCAAGACCAACGACGTGCGACAAAAACCCCTAGGGAAGTAAAAAGCTTAAACTACGAAGAAAGGTTGCAGTATCTTCGTCTTCCGACGCTGGAACAAAGACGTCAACGCGGCGATATCATCGAAACTTATAAAATGTTTAACGGACACTACAACTGTGAAGATATTACGTGATTGTATACTAAAAACACAAATTGTCAGCTAAGAGGACATAAAGATAAAATTAAAAAGTCAATCCAAAGTTCGAGTACAATGCCTCTTCGTAATTTTCTACCCAATCGAGTGGTGGACATGTGGAACGACCTACCAAGTGAAGTAATTAGCGCATCTACCACTAACAGCTTTAAAAATCGTTTGGATAACTACAACTCTTTCTTTAATGCTACATAGTTTTTATTAATTTTTTGGTCATACCATTTTGAAATTGAATTTATTGAACTTTTTCTTTTAATCTAACTTATCTTAATTACTTTCTTTATAATTCTTTTCTTTTCTTTTTTTTTTCTTATAATTCATATCATTATATCTGTAAATAGTTCTAAAATGTAAATATATAAATGATTTTGTATGCCACAATTGATATTAGGCTTATCAGCATGCTACCTGCCTAATTAATTCTTAATAATAATAATAATAATAATAAATATGTACCGATGTGGAAAAAAATGTGAAAGAAACACTTTTCAGGTGAGCAAAAAAACTAACAGAGTGCTAGTACACTTTACACCGATCTTCCTTATTATGAATTATTTTTTAAGTACTTTTACTCATCAGAAAACTCTGCGGTTTTGTATTATTTTGTGTTAAATTGAATGAAGAATAATAATTAGTACACAAAAAAAAAATCGATTTTTTTTCATATTCAAGTCAGTAACCCCCTTAAATAACCGAAAGTCTTGCTCTTAAAAATATGACTGAGCTCCGAAAAATCAATCTTTAATATTTTAATAATAAAATCCTGTGATCGAAATAAAAAAAAAAAAAAAATTTGCTGCCCTGAAATTTTGTTTTACAGCCTAAAAATGCAAAAAAAAATAATTCGTTAGTCTGTATGCCGTACATGTACGCTCAGTCCACATTAACTCCCAAGCCCATCAAGATAAGAAGTTCATTTTGGGGTGTATTACAAACACCCATTTTGTGGAGTGAAGGGATTAAGAAGGAGGCGGGGGGAGCGCTAGAACTAAGAATTCGAATATCTCAACTATGAAAATCAACATTTAAAGAGGGTTTTGTGAGAAAAACTTTAGAAAAATTTAGTTTGTTTATCCATAGGGGTCCGAAAAGGGGGGCCTAAAAACAAATTGTCGGCCGATTTTTTTTTTGTTTATCTTCGAAATTACTTACAATGAAAAATTCATATTTTGGGACCATTAAGGTGGCATATAGATCCACCAGAATCAACTTAGAAGGAGGCCAATTATTGTAAGAGGAAAATTTAGGGGGGGGGGACGCAAATAAAAACACTTAATAATAAATATCTCGACTAACTCTTAAGCTATGTAACTGAAACTTGAAACATATATTAAGTTATATTAGCGAAATACGAGAAAAATATAGAATTTGGTGGTACGAGAAAATGAGGAGCATTTCAAAAATGTTGCACTTTCCAAAATTTTAAACCGTGGTATATCAAAACTGAGGACAGATATCAAATTTTGGCAGATTGTAGAACTACATAGTTTTGATTTTAGCAAAAATTTAAAGTTGGGGGTGTAAGGGGAGGGAGGAGGTGAGCAAAAATGTTGAAAATTTTGAATAATTTTTGTAGGGCTCTGGTGAAAGATACAAAGTTGAAATTTTCCATATGGATATGTCTATTTAATATACATAGAGAAAAAATAATAATTTGTTCCACAATTATTATGCATCGAAGGGAGGGGAGGGGGACTAATTTGGACTAACGTGTTTCATGTGGAATGAAAAAAACACAAAAATGAAAATTTTTCAATGAATTTTAAGGTAGAAACTTGAAAATTTGCGAGATGCATTTAAAAAAACCCAGAAAATATGAAATATTAACTGGTCGAATACCTTCAAAACTTTTACCCCCTCCCATACACATCTATTTTTTCGACCAGTTTTGTGAAAAGCTATCAATTTGAAATTTTGTAGAAATTTTTTTCAAAATAGTTGAACCAATTCGTCAAAAGTTTTGAGATTGCGCCTATCCTTCTACTCCCTTCCATACAAAAGTATGATTTTGACCAATTTCAATAAGCCAACTTAGCGTATTGGTCTACAATGTGAAGGTCGTGAGTTCAAATCCCAGTCGACGCATAATTCCACCAAACTGCTTGCTTGGATATACCTTGGTTACCTCAATCTACGAAAATGAAAAAATCGTAGATATAGGGTTGGGCGATGAGCTAACAACCCTTCTACAATAAATAATGAAAATGTTGAGGAACCTGAAGGTCAGGAGGCCGAGGCCCGATTTGGGCTGTAGTGCCACTGTAGAAGGTGTAGAACTAACCAGCAAATGAAAAGCTACGAACTTGAAATTTTGTACGCGCACCGTAGAAGAGAAATGAAATAAGACTGCATCATAAATTTTATGATTTCCTTACCTCCTCTACCCCCTCCCATACAAATGTTTATGAAAATTCTATGCAGCTTCGTCTATGAAACTGACATTCTATACAGAGAATTTTGGACGTGATTCAAGCTATCAATTAAAAAATTATTAACATTCACCTATCCTTACTATCACCTCTCCCCCTTCCCAAATAAAAACTTAAGCGAATGAAATTTTGATTATATGTACTGGAGCTATTGATCGTATTCGCAATTAAGAGTTAAATTGACAACAGCCCTACTCTAGAACTCAATTAATCGTCCCTGACATCTACCAAATTGACTCTCCTGCAAAGGCTCGTCTGACATCGGTGGCCTCATACATCACTAAATTTTGGCCTGAGTTTAATCCTGAAATAGGGCAGGAAAAACAGAGTAGATTTAATGCCCTAACGCGATAACGTTCCTACGTCGATCGCTAATCTGTCCTTAAATGGCGTACAGATTTCACCTTCTGCAGACTTTACGTTAAGCCTGGGCATAGCCTAGTGGGTAGCGTGTTGGTTTACAATGCGAGGGTCGTGAGTTCAAATCCCGATCTATGTATAATTCCAGCACACTACTTGCGTGGCTATATCTGTAACACCTCAATTTGCGAAAATGAAAAATTCGTTGATGGAAGGTTTTGCGAAGTGCTAACAACCGTTCAACAATAACAAAAAAAAAAAAAATTTTGAAGGAACCTGAAGTTCACGAGGCCGAAGCCCGATTTGGGCTGTAGTGTCATTGAGGAAGAAGAAGAAGACTTAACGTTACTAGGTGCAAAACTTAACAATCGCCTTGATGCTTCGAACCGTCTAGGTATTTTGCGGAAATGTAAGAAGTACTTTTCTGCCGCCGAACTAGCTGCCATCTGTAAGGACACGCCTTGTGTATAACTGGCATGTTTGGGCTGAGGACCCAAATTCACACCTAGCTTTCAATCAATCAAATTTCTGTTAAGACTATAGGGGGGCGCCTTGTGGAAGAGAGTTGTTTCTCTCTTCCACGAGGCGCGATCCTTAACACCAGCGTTAAGCTGTTGCCAGGACTTGTTTATTCCTCTGGCCTCCTGCTCAGCTGCTCGCTTCCATGTATTACATGGTCGACCAACCCGACGTCTTCCGTGAGGATTATAATCCAGAGCCTGTTTGGCGATGTCTCGCTCTAGTTTCCTCAAAGTATGATCGATCCACTGCCACTTCCGCCTTTGAATATCAATACCTACTTCAGTCTGGCCAGTTGTACTCCAAAGTTCGTCGTTCGAGATCACTCTTGACAGAATATTCCTAAAATGCGTCGGAGGCATTGGTTCACGAAAGTCTGTAGTTTCTTGGTAAGTCGGATGGTCACTTTTCACATAGTAGAACTATAAACAACACCTAGTTTTGCTCGACCGTATTCATAAATACGCATTCCGATTGATTGGAGATGCGGCTATATCGGCCTCAATAGACTCCCTCGATCATGGTAGAAATATCGAGCACTCTGCATTTACTATAGATATTTCCATGGGAATTGCAGTAAGAAACTAAAAGCCCTAATACCCCCGCTATTTAATGCCCCCGAAATACTTGCCAAGCTACATGCTCACACGAGTACCCTGTGAGGCCCTTACCATGGAGAACAGTGAAAATTAGGCGGTGCTTCATTCCTCGAATGACAGTGAAGTGGAATTCATTACCAGGCAATCTTTTTCCAGCAGGATACAACCTCCAACAATTTAAGAGCAACGTTCACCGCCACTTCAAAATCTTCCCTCCTATGTTTCCTTACTAATTTTTCTGTACGCACTTGTTTCCCCGTACTCATGTCGATTTAACTGTGCATCGCACATTAAAGGGTGACACCTTATGTTATTTTCGATGGCCGTAAAAAAAACATTCTAACCTGCATATTGACTTTCCATAGATCCTCAACTTGTCCTAAGAATAATAATATTGCGCCCGACTTGTTGGCATTTTATTTGATTTATCCTAAATTTGATGATGGTAAATTTGGTGTTACAGTCTACGAAATTTTATGGTACGGCTGAAAATAGGCTGATGATCATATGGAAATGCTGAGACTTAGTTAGTGATAAGAACTTACACAATTTCCTGGTATTTGATACATACATAGATACCAATCAGTTTTAGAACTCAGTTTTGCAGGCTACATACAAACGTATGATGGTTTTTTTGCGAGCAACCATTCAAATCATATTATGCGATCCGATTTTAGAATTTGTTGCAATTTGGCACGCTTAAAGAAAAGTATGAGCTAAATTTCACATCGAATCATAAGCATAGCCCCGTATTGAACCTTTTCAATACTTTTTGCCAAAACTCTTCTATTCATTCACTAAGGAATTGGAAGTTTCCTTAAAATAAATAAAAAAAAAAACAATCAGTGCATCCTTTTATTAGCACTTTAACCCAAACTTCAAGTTACTTTTCAGTAGATAAATCGAAGTGTAAGAAACTTTTAGTGAAATTGTAAGTTACCGGAAGACTAGCCTTCCGGTTACCATCTACCACACACACATATATACAAAGGCAGTTATCAGAAAAACCTTTGTACGTGGCTAAGAACTAAATGATGTCAGGATGAGCGAACCCCTGACTTTAATGTTGAGAAAGCCACCTGACGTGTTTTGGAGTCCAGGGTAGATATCTTCACATGGATGAATGCCCTTTCTTTGAGAGACTGTGTGAAATCTGTTTTCTGTAGTACCTTTTTTAGTCCTAAGGCTAAGGATGCTTTGCCACTTTAGTTTATTAGAATGAGAAAGCCAGTAAGCACCCAAGGCATTTCATGTTTTCCATGGAAAGCTTAATAAGACTACGCGACTGTGGATGCTGCTCCATATCGAGGGGGCTAAGACTTTTTTCGGGAGTATCAGTATGTTCATGTTCGTTGTATGTATACATCTACTTGAGCTTATTCCAAAGCGGAGTATAGTATGTTTCATAAAGTACAGCGGGTTCTCTCTGTACACGAATTTCCTTCAGATTTATTTTTTCCTGCTGCTTCCGTTTTTCTGTCCGTTGGCGGATGAGTTGGGGTGAGGGATGAGCCGAAACGAAGGATGTTGTTTTATTTACGAAGAATCCGGGGAGCCTAGTCATATTTGGAATTTGAGAAGACCGGGTGGTTGAGTTCCAAGTTTATTTCGTCCTTAAACAGAATTTCCATTATATATAAATACATATTTATATGTATCGTGCATATTCTGGGTAACTGACACCCCACTACGCTTGATTCTACAAGAAGTATACATTTCGACGGCGTTTCCTTAATCAAATGGCATAGGAGCATTTAAGAATGGAAACGATTCCGCCCAGGACATTCCCGCAAGGAAAATGAGCGGAGACAGATGATAAGGTGAATTTAAATTAATTAAAAGCATCAAAATGTATTCGCAAGGATGTAATGTTTTCGGAAGTCGCCTCTTAGAAGACGATAAGAAAACAATTTGTACCGAGGATACGTACTATATTTATGTTCGATGCATGCTTAATGGAGCAGGATTGACTTTAAAACGACATCATTTTTGTGGGAAAAGATCTTTGCTGCTACGTTTGTATACGAGATGATGATAAAGTAGCAAAGTTGAAATAATGTTGCTTTAGTGAGGCAATCTTGTTATCATATAGCTCAGTGAGAGATGCGTCTTTCAAATTCGTTTTTTACGGTCGTGGAAGTGAATTGAGCATGATTTTAACGATGAAAGAAAATTGAGGTTCATGTTGGGGGATTAGAAAGGTCTAGAATTGTATTAGATTACAGGTTCTAACATCTCCATTAGATATTTTATTGTTCGTTTTATGTTTTTAATGATTCGACTTTGTAATTTTATAGACAGCTTTATTCGACTGACGTGAATTGTAATGGGAGGATATTTAAAGCAAATGAGTAATAATGTTGAATGACGTAGTTTCAGGCATTATTTTTAAGATTGAGTTCGAAAGCATAGACAACAAACAAGTGCGTTTTCTAGCATGTGACAATAGGTAGACGTTGGATGTTTTGTAACAAATACATATAGAGTTAATTGTTAAAAACCACCTAGATCATATTTTTTTTAAAATTTGTTGCACAAAATTAACTTTAGTGTGGATAATCCTCCTTCCACCTCATAAAACCACTCTAGTTCTCAAGTCATGTCTGTTAGCAGCATGAAATTTAGTGCAATCAACAATTGACTCCTTTTCTAGTGGCTTTAAATCAGCTCAACGAATAAACTCCGTTCGCAATTGCCGTACATATTGCATACTAGAGACACAAGATTCCTAGTATGTAGACTTGCAGACAAAATGCTTTGCATATCAATTCCACTGGTGAACCTGAATGGCGCCCCCGAGGGCAACTTTCCTTCTCCCATTACGCATTCCGGACCCGGAACTGTTCTGTTAATAGGACTCTCATTTACGTAAGAGTTGTAATTGCATTCCATAGAATCCAGTTCAGAAGAGGAAACCAAGCTGTGCTGAGAGGCACTAGTCTAAAACTATATATAGTACATCACACATAGATATGGGAAATAACTTTGTACAAGGACGATGATTATTTCACTCATCCGAAACTAAAACCCGGAGCCTATCCCATTGTGGGCCGTGGTGGTGTCTTGAATGATGGCGACAATGTCGGAATAAATTAATCGAAAAAATAAAATACCTGCCAGGTAAATATCCGTCATGTGGTATAGACGTGTATAACGTGTGAAACGGATAGGTGAGTATTGGATGCATGTACACAACGGTGTCACATCGACAAAGCATCTGATTTCTCATTCCAGGAAATTAACTTCGGCCATCAAGGATACACCATCAGACTATACCGAGATGCTGTCACCAATTTTATTTCAAATCCCTTCCTCCTCTTCCCCTTTTAGCCAGCCATTGCTGCTCTATCAGACCTCTACGGAGTTACTAAACTTACACTTTGTACAGCTTAATCCTGTTCTGGATTCTCGTCCTTTTCCAGCTTTCCCTATTGCCATAATATAAATTTATGCGTCAAAGAAATGCGACAAAAAAAAATGTCGTCGTCGTGGACCCAAACCCTGATTTCGCCTGACACCTAGGTGAGCGGTGCTTTCATATATGAGGCCAGCAAGCCAGGTAGATTGCCAATGTAGTGGTGTAATTCCAAGGCGACAGTGGAAAATTGGTATTACTCGCTGTGGTTTATTTGCCTCCGGTGCGGTGCTGAACTATGTTTGGTCATCCTCATCCGGTCTCATATCTCTCGGCTCATTCCCGCACTCCGCAAAAACGGAGCGCTCCTATTTTGGGGGATGAAATTGAGGTGGAAGGACTCGACGAACAACTCAGAGGACAACGGAATTGTATTGGTTTTGTGATTGCACTGGGCAAATGCCTTTGAGGCTTCGTTTCGAAGCTTTGTCGACTGTACCTTCTGCCGCCCGCAATGCCGACACCAGGCAGCGTTAGCGGTTTCCACAATAGCATAGAGAAATCCCAGTACGAGAAATTAATTACCGAAAACGTTTCTTTCTTCCGGTGAGCCTTAGGTTTATTGATTACCTGCCTTCTCTACGAAATGAATGTTTTCCGAAAGTGGAGGAGGAGAAGGAGATGAGCGACATGTCTGAGCTTTGGACTTGTCGAAGTAGAGTGTAGTGGATATTAGTGAGGGTATTATGGTGTTATTATCTATCTCTAGGTTGCGACTAATTTGGGGATTTTAAAAAAATTTACTTTGCTTAGCAATTCCGAAAAAGCAAACTAGGGTTATGTGGTAGACACTACTATAAAGATTTGTTTTCGGAATTGGTATTCACATTCATGATTTGGTTTTAACTCTGACAAAAATGTATTTGTGAAAGAATGATTTTTCAAGCTATAGGGTTCCAATTTTGGTACTATCGAAGTTCAAAATGAAAAAAGTGCAATGCATCAATTTTAGATTCCTTCCAATATTTCTGATTTTCCAACAAAATAATCAGAAATATTGGAAATATGGCAGATTTTATCGAGACTTCTAGAATCCATAGTTTCCAAGATACACAGTGTTAACGACTTCCAGAAATACTAAGATCAGTGCTGGATTCTGGTACTGCCAAAGACGGGAATTGCGCTCCCTTGCCTCCCATTGCCTGATATTAGAAAGCGATAAAAATTTTTTAAGGCCTGGGCAGTGGCGTAACTAGGATTTTTTTCTGGAGGGGGCTCAACATGTAAAATCTTTTTTAAACCATTTTTTTTTTAATTATTGACCTGCAACCGAGATATCAATAGGTGAAGGTATTCTTAAACTAAAGTACTCATCAGAGTAACGAGTACTGAATAGATAAAATGCTACTCGTACTCGTAACATCTCTTCCGGTAAATACCATCAATTTAAATCAAATCAGAATTACAAATGGTTCAGTGTTATTGCATTGTCAAGCATCAGAATTTAGTCTTAAATAAATTTTTATAGCGTTTACTAAATTACATAAAAAATCCAAATAGATACAAATCTAAAATTAGAGAATATATTATTAGAGCTCAGAGAAATTTTACACGATTTGTTGATAAACGTTAGTTAGATTTTATGTTCTATATCAGTAGGGAACGATAGGGTTTTGTAGGGTGTAGGGGTTGATTTTGTACAATATATTTCGTAATGAGAAGAAAATTCTAATTTCAGATTTTTCTAATTAATCGGAATGCGCAATTTCTAACTTATCAATTTTTGTTGGCAGTAAGGCTACAATCTGGGGTTGACTGGCATCTCTAATTTTATTGGTCCCCTTCACTGAGTACTACAAAAATGTACATTCTAATCTGGGCTAAATTAGAGTGTGTTCTTCTTTGAGGCTCGGAACTAGGTAATAAGCATGTTTAGATTGTTATGGCAAAATATGCGGTGACAAGAAATTCTATATATTTGCAACTAAATGGAAATCAGAGTAGACCCTTTGTTCAAATATCTCAAAAGCTCCATCATATGCTGCAGTGAAATAGGAGAGGAAACCAACCAAATTGTGCAATCTAATCCATATTGAAATATTAGATTGGCATCAATGATAATGCAGCAATTTATGTTTTATATCAATGGATTCTCGTTTTATTATAGTTATTCAGCTCATCCTTGTCCAGCTCTTCCTTAAGTTAATATACGTCCTCGTACCTTGAAATTGAAAATAAGAAGGCGGGAGGGAGAAGGAGCCCGTATTGTGGTACCTACTTTACTACCACAACACTTTAACCTACTAATATAAAATTTTGCTAACATATCCCGAATAAAAGAGTAGTTACCACTATTTTTCGAAACTTGATCGCCAAGATAAAAAATGGTAGAAATGGACAAAGTAGTTTCTGTTGCTGAACATGTTCACTAGTTTTATACGCTAAAAGGACTAGTTCTTAGTATAAGACTTTTCGGTTCACTTAGTTTTTAGGAGGTTGTATCTTCAAAATTCAGCTTTTTAAATATATCTCGGGTATAGAAAAGAAAGCAGAAAGAGATGCCTGTAAAAAATGCGAAATACACCTTTATGGAAGATGTATCGAATCAAAAATAAAAAGAAGCAATACAAAAAATTCAATTAATACAAGCAGCGAGATATATAAAAAAATCTACGGTTTTTTCGCAGATTTCCGAAGTAAAAAAGGAATAAGAGGAATAAAAAACAAACCCGACTCGATTCAAGATATCTGGAAAAAATGGTTAATTAATTTTTTTGCCACGTAAATTGAGTCAAAAAAAAAGGAAAGGAAGTGATACGAAAAAAATTACACCTGACTCAATCCAAACAGCCGTTCTCGAAATTTTTGTAAAAAACTACATATAAAATTTTTTTTTGCAGTTAATCGAGTTAAACTCTGAATCTCATAAACTCAATTTTACAGAGAACTTAATTCGAAAAAGGGGAAAATAGTGCACCAGACTCAACTCGAACATCCGTTCCCGATGAGTAGGGGAGGGTCACAAAAAAAAAAAAAACTGAAAAGCTGAAAGTTCTTTCGTGAATTAAACGTATCAGAAACGTATCAAATTCAAAAAAAAAATGCCTGATTAGATCGATCCACAAACAATTCTGTAGTCTGCCTTCAAAGTAAATGCTTCCATTTCTTCGCGAGGTACGATCTTATTGAGCTCATAGTTCATTCGTGAACTAAACATGTACTGCAGTGCACCAGTCTGATCAGTTTAGTTCCACAAAACATCGTACGAACAACCATACAAGATACAGTTTGTTCTCTTCGTAAGAGGTGAGATATGATCGTCGTGAATTGGCAATAACACAACCAATTGCTGTGTGGAATAAATGCTGTTTTTGAGGATATGTTGAACGATGAGGTTATGCTTTTATGTGAATAATAAATTGTCAACCGAATACGCAGACTTCTGAACCTTACATTCAGCTCACTACCAGTTCATTTCGAACTAAATGTAAAAATTTTAGTGAGTTATTCGTTTAGTTCAATGATGTGAATATCTCAAATGAACTAGTTCGTTCGTGAACTACATATCTATGTAAAATGGGGAATACCTCTGTTTAATAAAATTCTTATATTAGGATATTCAATACGTAAAACATCCACCTAGAAATATACAATTTATGTTATGCGCTCCTTTTGGGTAATAGGCCCATGAAATTTTTGCCAGAGACCAAAGTAAAATTTGGTTCATCTTGTAACTAACATTTACGAACATTACATTGGACTTTGGTTTGTTTGTTGAGCTTAACAACAAAGTCTAGTTAGTATTATGACATTGATTTTTATTGCACTAAACAGAGCAACTTTCATAGACACCGTTGAGCACCTCAACATCAAAACTAAAAAAATAATTGAAACTCGAGCCTCCAAAGCTCCTCCGCCCTCCCCCTGGATATAGTCTAGTGGGTAGCGTATTGCTCTATAATGCGAAGATCGCGAGTTCATATCGCGGTCGATGTATAAAAAAATTCTGTCACACTGCCAACGTGGGTGACTAAATCACCTCAATCTGCGAACATGAAAACTAGTTGATAGAGGGTTGTGCGAAGAGTAATAACCATTTGCCAATAACAAATAATGAGAAGTTAAGGAACCTGAAGTTCAGAAGACCAATGCTCGATTTGGGCTGGAGTGCCAGGAGAAGAAAGCTTCCATTAAATCATATTTTTTGTGCTCAAATTTTAAAAACTTCTGATAATATACATGTATGAATGTAGTATTACATATCACTTTTTCATAGTCGTATACAATCAAAATAGCTAGGGTGTAGCCTAGTGAGTAGTGTGTTGGTCTACAATGCGAAGGCTGTGAGTTCAAACTCCGGTGGCACATAATTCCATCACACTGCCTGCTCGGGTCACCTCAATCTACGAAAATGAAAAAACTCGTAGATAGAGGGTTGTGTGAAGGTCTAACAACCCTTCCACAGTAAGTAATGAAATATGTCAAGGAACCGGGAAGTCAGGAGGCCAAGGCCCAATTTGGGCTGTAGTGGCATTGTAGAAGTAGATATAATCAAGATACTATATAAATAGATTCAGGGAACAAAACAGGATTTTTGGGCCCTGGGGAATGTTGAAGAGAGTGATCGCGTTTTTCTTTTAGTGGATTGAAGCAGCAGGGACCAGCAAAGGATTTGATTTGACGAGGATGTTATACTTAAAGCAGAAGGTTCTAGGTAGCACAGTGTAGTTGTAGTTTACACAAGATATATTCACAGTACTTAATCATGGAAGTATGAGTAATAAGCTTACGACAGTATTTAAAGTTGAACTAACTACAGTAAATTATTTCGATATTACTACGGAAGTCTATAGAAACTATGATGATATTAAGTTAATTCTGACTAATTTATCTCATTGATGCTTTTTGAGGTTCTGTTCTTTGCCTCTTCTGCACACTACCAAATTGTATTTATACTCTAGATGAAATCTGAGAGTATTATAAGTTTGCCTTAAAGTTTGTAACGCCAAGAAATAAGGCTCGGAGAAAAAAATGAATGATACAGGAGTTCATATAATCACTCAAAAATCTCAAAACCGGATGTCCGTCCGTGTCCTCTCTAGCTTGAGAACGCGTTGATCTAGAAAGTTTAAATTTTGTACACGTCGTTTTTGACAAAAAAAGTAAGGACAAGTTCGTGAACGGGCCAAGTCGCTCAACCCCTTCTACCCCCTCCCATACAAAATGACACAATTGCGCAATTTGTCAATTAACGGCTTTTCTCGAAAAGTATAACTGCTATTGATCTGAAATTTCAGAACATAATAGTTTTATGATGATTCCATTCTACTGTATAAGAATTATTTGTGTCCTTCCCATCCTTCCATCCCCTCCCAAATAAACTGCACTTTTTCATGAAATGCTCTAAACCAATTTACTCAGTGCGTATACAATTTATCGATTTGAAACTGTACGCTGAACATTTATTTAGAATTATTAGTAAGATCAAAAAAAAAAAAATATTAGACGAATAGCTCTACCCCTGCTACCCCCTCCTATACAAAATGACACAATTTCGCAATTTGACATTAAACGAATTCGCTCAAAAAGTATAAAAGTTATTGATCTGAAATTTTGAATACATTACTTCTAACTCTAATCTGCTGTATAATTTTTATAATTATTTGAGTCCTCCCTTTCTTTCCACCACCTCCCATACAAACTGCATTTTTTTTATGAAAAACTAAAAACCGATTTACTCCGTACGTATGAAATTTATCGAGCTGAAATTATGCACTAAATATTTATTTAGAATTATTAGTCAGACCAGAAAAAATTAGGTGATTCGCTTCACTCCTTCTAACCCCTCCCATACAATTTGACACAATTCAACAACTTTACAAAAAGTCGATTTTCCTGAAAAGTATGAATGCTACTGATCTGCAATTTAAAATATGTCAATTAAATGATGTTCACAGTTATTTCTAAAAAAGTCATGAATAACTTCACACTCCTTGTACCACCTCCCATACAAACTGCACAGCTTCACTAAATCCAATACACTAATTTTCTCAGTACCTATTAAATTTTTGAATCCCAAATTTTGTATAAAACATTATGATAGCCACCTTAGTGTGATGTAAAAAACAGTTCAATGTCGTCACCCTCTCTACCACTTCCCCTAAAAAATTTCTTAAAATAAAAAATTAGTTTAATTGTTGAGCAAGATGACGAATTGCCACATTTGGATCATCATCAACACTACGTTGCACACCATCAATCGCTTATTGTGTGCCCACTGTACGACGTCTTACGGGATGTATATTATTAAAACGACCCATAGTTCCTCGAATTAATTGCTTTGATGTACGATTAAGAGCACCATAAAATACACATAAAGTCCGATGAGTTTTTCGAATTGAACAATGGGTTTCAAAATAAATTTGAATAATTTGCAAACGTTACTTCATCGTCAGTCTATTTTCGAAAAATTGCCAAGTCAAATTAATTCCGAAACTCTCGGGAACTGCTAGATCCGTTGTCAAATAAAACAGTATTGTTAATTTAAAGTTCTCACCCTTTAAGAAAAACACCCTTTATAACATCGAGCGTTTCAAAAATAATGTTCTCCGCCATTTCCATCTCTTTTCCCCAAAATTTTCACTATCAAATTTTATCCTCTCCTCATACTAACATAACTGTGCAATGCATTAAAGGGTGACCTCCTAAGTTATATGCGGTGCCTTAAAAAAAAGTGAGAATGTAATTCTACACAGTGAATTTTGAACGTGTTTCAAGCAATCAAATAAAAATTATTAATTTGCACCAACTCCTTTTGCCGTCCTCCTCCTTTACAAGCCTTAACTTGCATAAATAAACGAGTATTAATTATATGTAATGGAGCTATTGATCGCAATGTGAGGCTTCCGTGGCGTAGTGGGCAGCGTCCTTGCTTCACAGTGTATAGATCGTGGTTTCGATTCCCGCTGCAGACAGTGGGACTTTTTTAAGCACGAATTTTCAGTTGCTACTGGCAACAAAAAAATTATTCGAAATAAAATGGGCAAATGGTGTAAAAGTGAAACAGTTTCCACTTCAAGAAGGTCTATATACCCAGTAGATGGTTTTTGTTCATTTTCTATCATTCAGTCCCCCATAACATCTGCAAATATTTGTCATTAGCAGCCAGTGCAACTGAAAAACGTACCAGCTTCTTCACTCGTTATGGTCGTTCTACCTCCCTTCCCCTACCTTCCCAATCCCATTCCTTCCCTCTATGATTGTGTTTGTGCATTGCACATAAATGCTGAAATTGCCTATAACACAGGTTATTTTGTAAAAAAACAAATCGCATTTAAGTGTAATATAATTTACAACAGCCCTGCCCTAGCACCGCCACTTAGCCTTGCCCATCCATCATAACTTGCATATTGACTTCCTGATCCCACGCATCCTCAACTTGTCCCTAGAATAAAAAGGTTGCATCGGACTTGTTGACAAATATTTTTTTAATAGTTATCTCTTTAATGTGGCTTTATTTTCATGACCACCTTAGTAAATTTGGAACATAGTTTTCCTTGTTAAATTTTAACCAGGTAAAACCCTTTACTCTTTCTACAGCCTCCCATAGAAAATGACACATTTTCGAATATTAAGCCGATTTTTTTTTCCGAAAGTACAGGAGCTATACACCTATAATTTGGGAAAAAACATTTTTTGATAATAGTTGTAGTACTCCTTCTAAAAGTGTTTATGGTCTCTCCACTCTTTTCTGCATTTTTCATTAGAACTGCATTATTTCAAAAAATTCAAAACGAATTTTCTCAGTACGTATTAAATTATTATTTTCAATTTAGCCCCATTTTTTTGTGTTGGCCGTGCAGCGTTTGTTAGACATTCTGTTCCATAAGTATAGCCGCCATGTCTACACTCTTTTTTGAAAAAAAAAACATCAGAGCTTTTCAAATAACCACTGCGTTTTTTTTTTCAATTTTCACCGTATATTTTGAATTTAGCCGCATTTTTAGTTTTTCTTTTAACTGGTTATCGTCCCTCGCCCCTCCCCCTTTAGTTTAGTAGCAAGACTTATATTGCTTCTACTCATGCCACACAATTTGACACAATTTCACAACTCTGTATTAAATCAGGGGTAAGAACTTCGTTAGTGCAAACGTAAAATGCTCTCAGTTTGTTTTAGAGCACCTAACACTTCGAGTCGCCCTGTGCTATGGGACAGTAGAATAAACCCACAGCTATTCCTGGTCCTGCTTGCCCTAAAAATGGCCGGGTGATCCTGTGATCTTTAAATCTAACTGATACGAGAAACGTATACAACGCCTTGGAAATGGACGGATTTAGCTGTAACGACTTTTGGCATTAGAAAACAAATTATGGTTCGCTTATCAAGTCCTGGTGACAACTTGAGTTCAATGCTCAGGATAGCACCTTGTGGAGAGAGCTGCTTCTGTCCTATGCCCCTATAGGGGGTCTTAAAAGGAAATTGATTGATTGACGTAAAACAATGACTTAAATTTTGAGACGCTGAATTCAGCTAGTTAGCTATTCTACCTTTATTTGTATTTTTAAATTTTAGCAGTACTTAGTAACAATTTCGTTCTAAATTATTTCATTTTCAACGAAAAGGATTATTTGATACAAGCGAGTAAAAATATTTACCGAATTTCAAAATTGATTGTCCCGAAATAACAAAAATGGTACGCCAGAAAAACAACTAAGACAAGGACCAAAAAAAAAAAATAATATTTGAACGATCACTGTGTATAGCTATATTTTACTTAAATAATTCGACAATAACTCTTTAATACACCAAAATTAAATAAAAATCACAAAAATCCTGAAAATTTTACAAAAAAAATTAATTTATTAAGAACAAACAATTTAACCGAGAATATTAAATCAAATGATTGAAAAAATCTGCCAAAGAGTTTCGTAAAAATTTGGCGAAAACTTTTTTTAAATCACAATTAAATGCACCCATGCTTCGCACGGGCAAATCTGCTCGCATGCTGCTTCGGCCGAAAATCAAATTCGGGTCTCCCGAGAGGCGGGCGAGCATTCCACCACTGAGCCACCGATGCTGTAGAACATGTATCGCCAAAATATAGCTACAATTTTTGGATCATCTTTAATTAGAGTGAAATAGATTCAGTTTTAGACATAAAGCTGTTAGTTTCAAACTGAACAAATCGATTCCATTTTGAAACAAAAAAAAATATTTTAAATTAAATCTAGTGAAATCGCAAAAAAAACAATATCGGCGGGAATCGAACCAGGGCCGCCTGTCTCTCAGGCGAGCATTCTTCCACTGAAACACCAATGCTGACGAACTTATCTCGTCAAAATTTGGCTATCTACTTAATGAGAGCTACGTGACATCAAATATGTGCACAGTTTTTGCTTAGTATTATGGATTTTTTTCTACCTTCTTCTACAATGGTGCTACAGCCCAAATCGGACCTTGACCTCCTGACATTCAGCTTCCTTAACATTTTTATTTACTTATTGTGGAAGGGTTGTTAGCCCTTCACACAACCCTCTTCCTACGAATTTTTTATTTTCGTAGATTGAGGTGACCAAGGTATATCCAAGCAGGCAATGTTTTGAAATTATATATTGCGTCGACCGGGATTTGAACTCACGACCTTCGCATTACAAGACTAACATGCTACCCACTAGGCCATACCCTAGCTTTGGATTTTTTTTGTTAGATATTAAGTCCTGCCATAGCTTAATCACTCCACCTCGTTGAGCACAGCCAGGTCACTCATACTTCAGACAATTGTATAATCTCGTCTCACAGATCTTTAACCTGCCTTAGGTTAAATTTCAAAATTTAATCTTTAGTCTTCTTCTAGATTCTGTGTTTGTAAAACACTGTAATAAAATATATTTTTCAACGACGGATATTACCACATTTCACTTCATCCTCACGATACCACAACAATACCTTCATGCCGTACGATTATCAATTACTTTTATGAAACACTATTCTATTCTACAATGATACTATAGCCCCAATTGGGCCTTCCCCGCCTGACATCAGAGTCCTTAACAATTGTTGTGCCTCTACATTTTGTTAATGTGAAATTTGATAACTTCGAAGTTTAGCTACTACTTTTATAAAAGCCGCTGAAAGCAGGTACCTAAAAGCGTCAGAGCTAAATGGTTATATGAAAGTGAAACAGTTCCACTTCAAGAAAGTCTATATACTCAGTAGATGGTTTCTGTTCACTTTCTACTATTCAGTACCGCATAAAATTTGCAAATATTTGTCAGTAGCAGCCAATTCAACTAAAAAACATATCAGAATTATATATGATACTCTAGATGAGATGGAAATGACAATGACAAAATCTTTCGAATAGTGAATAGAAACTTTTGCATGGGAGGTTGTAGAAGTAGAGGGGGAGGATTGTATTTTTCGTATATGACACCGAACATGACGTGCAAAATGTTTTTTGCTGGATTTAAAATGTTTAGTTTTTATTATTTTTAAAGAAATTGGTCATAGTTTTCCTGAAATTGGGGCATTTGTATGGGAGGTGGCAGAGGAAGTGGAGCGTTTAAGATGATTTTGAAACTGCTTATCATCATCCTTATGACCCTGTTTTGATTCAATTTCAACGTCGATAGCTCTCATATACTTGAAGAAGAAATGCTTTTCTTGAATTTATAATACAGATATTTGTATGGGAGGTGGTAGTAGGAGTGAAGCGAAGCTGATAATTTTTTCTAACACTTATTTCAATTATTAAGAAACAAATTCTGACAAAATTTGAAGTTTGTACCTTTTCTAGTTTGAATGGAAATCGATAAAATGCATTTAACAAAAACTATGCATTTGTATGGGAGGGGGTAGAAGGAGTGTACGGATCGAAACAAATTTTGTTCGCATTATTAATATTTCTATTTGTATACCTTATACATAATATCAAGTTGATAGCTTTAACAGTTTCGAAGAAAAATAATTTAATTTAAATTTAAAAATTTCGTGAAATTTATATGGGAGGTGGTAGAAGGAGTGAGGTGAAGTTGATAATTATTTTTAAAATAAACTGCAATTATAGTAGAATTAATTCTGACAAAATTTCGTCTTTTCAGCTTTACTAGTTTCAATGAAAATCGAAAACATATATTTTTCAAAATTGTCCATTTGTATGGGAAGGGGTGGAAGGAGTAAGGGGATCGGTTCAATATTCCGTAATATTAATGACATATATACCATTATAATTGACGTACAAGTCGATAGCTTACATAGTTTAAAAAAAATCAATTTCTTAATATTTCGAAATTTCATGAAATTTGTATGGAGGAGGTAGAAGGAGTAGGGGGATGTAGCCTATTCACGAACTTAAAGTTACTTTTTTGCTAATGACACACACAAATTTTTAGCACTATAGCTCAAAGCTTTCGAGAGTTATGCTGTAGACAGACGCACAGACTGACAGACGGACAGACGGTCACTCGGAGTCGAGATTTTTGAGCGACAACAAATATTTCTGTACCCTTGGCGGCTCTGTGCGAGCGTTATTTCTTAGCATTACAAACGGTAAGGCAAATACAATATGCTCTCAGATTTTATCTAGAGTATAAATATACCAGCTTCGCCACTCGTAACGGTCGTTCTCACCCACCTTCCCCTACCTTCCCAATCCCATTCCTTCCCTCCATGATTATGTTTATGCATTGTACATAAAGGCCAAAATTGCCTTTTACACAGGACATTCTTAAAAAAAAAAACCCAAGATATAGCGTTGGAAGGATAAAGTTGACACAGGTCGCAAATTACTTCTAATATATTTTAAATGTATAGAATACTGTCCTGCTTATCCAATACAAAAAGGAGACCAAGGTAATACTTGGGCCTGTGTGATTAAAAATTCTGGTGCCTCGATTATTAGATTGTCTTATCTATTGCCAAATATGATATTTCAGCACAATCATATCTAAAGCGAATGATTGCAAATTGAAGCGAATTAGCAATACCAGATACCAGGATGTTCTAAAAAAGAAATAAATGCATATCGAAATCTAAAACTTAAGCGCCATATCCACAGAAAAAAAATTCACTTCAATCCTGCCATCCTTTCCTCAGGATTAGACCGAAACAACTTCTTGATTCAAACTGAAAGTATACCTGTACTTATCCGCTATCCATAAGGCAAGATATCAGTGCACTTCGGATACGCCTTTCTTAGTTTCAATTGCACAATTGTATTGTTTTTGATTTCGATCCTTTTGAAATAAAGATTAGGATGACGACGTACCGGATGAGGCAGGGGTCTTGATTGTTATTCTTTCGAAGCAATTCCGAAAATACCACAAATAAATTCTTCCATGAAAAGGATAGCCATGTGTGTAGTATACATACGTTGCATTGCATTAGGGAATCTCTCTTCCTGTTATCTTCACTAATGTACATATATGGCAGTTGGATTTTCGTTTTTTCTCCCGCCATATAGGAGCTGATGTACTCGCTAAATCCTCTGGCAAATTGAATGCGATGTTTGACTTGATATTTTTCAAGTTCTTCCATCGCTATATGTACGTTTTACTTACATCAACTCGATAAATTTCTCTCGTACATATCGTTGGATTCGTTCGCATATCTTTCGATAAACGACTTTACGGATTGGTTTGATTATGATTTTTGAGGCAGGTGCTCAAATCAAGTTGGGTTACAGGCGGTAACGGTAACAGTGGATTTAAGATTAAGGGAATCATGAAGGTATGTATGCTCTGGCGTAAACTCAATGCCAGAGCATATTTCACTAAAACAGGAAGGATACTATGCAAGTGAAAAAGTTACGGCACGTCTTCAAACTTGAGCTCCATTCGCAAGGATCTTCGATGTCATGATATGTTTCTTTTTTTTTCGAAGATTTATGCTATTTCAAATTTTCTTATTGGTTACGTCGTTGAAAATGATATCCTAAGAGATTTGTCTGTAGTGAACTTATCGCATCATTACACTTTTTTCCGAGTTTTGCTTTTGATAGGATGATACTGTACGTGAGATTCCTTCAGACCGTCTTTCATCTCATCATTTCCTATGGATTAGCGAGATTTGTGAAAACTGAGAAGTCTTTCAATTTTTGTTTTTTGTTTCGGAAATTTCCCTTCGGTTGAGAATGCTAAAGTACCGAAATAATAAACATACCATTATTGCGAAGCCGAAATTCAATTTGAAGGGATGAAACGTTTTAACGAAATTACAATATGAAAGGATACACTCATTTAGAAACTATGGTTACCACGGTAATGTCGAAATATCAGCTATGACCAATTAAGTGAAATGAGCTGACCACTTTCTAAATAATTTTAACGTAATTTATTAAAATTAAATGAAGGATGCTTTTATAGGTACACATAAATTTTGTTAGTTCAGTCATCCTTTGTCCAATATAGTAATGAAACTGGAAATTATATTATTATTAGAGTCAGAGTAAAATGTGGCGGTAAGGAGGCATAATAACAAAAGTTTAATTATGTTATCGGGTAAAATTTAATGTAGTAATAGTTTTTGTTCTTGGGTGGGAAGGACTAAGGTTTGTGAGAAATGAGGGTGTGAACTACTAAATGGTTTGACCTACTTGAATATCTGGATAGGCATCGAATGATGATTCGAACAAATTTGACATTACGACCGAAGATTGGTTGGGGAGAATATTTATCCAGGCGTGAACCTCTTCGTATGCTTCGATTAAAGGCAACTCAGAGGTTAAGATTAGATGGAAACAAGAAGTTTCTAATATGGAATTTTTAATTATCAGAGACTGCATATGATCGGAATAGCACAAGGATGCCTTCGGCTAGGTAGAAATTGAGAGTGGAAGGCACAACATCATTAATAAATGTGATAAATAGATTAGGAAAAGAACAGAACCTTAAGGGACAGCACCGTTAATTATTTGGAAAGCCCATACTGTATAGTATCGGTAATTTTTTGGATTATTATGCTATTTTTTTGGGGAAAAGGTTAAATAATTGTACGTTTTCAAAATGAGTAGACGGTAGTCAAAGTAGTAGTGACAGACCTTTCACTGAGGCTAAGCAAGAAAGGAGTAGACATATTCAAATACAAGAGCAGAAATCGGGAAATCGCCCAATTTTTTTGGATCTAGCTGTTCGATTCTTTGCATATTTTTGTTTTCGAGAGTTATGACTGCACGTCGGAGAGTGAAAGTTATTTTAAAATTTTCCGAAAAACTTTCATAACTCCAATTTTTTTTCCAAATTATTACTTATAGAGCCGTTTTCCGAGTCATATAACTACATTCTTAACTGCACCCTTCTATTATAACGTACACATTTATTGAATCGCCCTTTTGCATCTCTCGAGCGTATCTTTCATTCCTTCTTCACAAAAATGACGAATTTTCCTCCCTATGCTGTTCCGAGAACACCATTAAAATTCATTCATCTTCGTAAATGACAAAATCTCGAACGAGGATTCTGCTCCGCTCGCATCATGTTGAGGCGGCGAGCAATGTCTCAAAAGCAGAAGTGAAGGGAAAAAATTTAATTTCGGGTACCGATAAATATTCATAGGAATTTAAAATCGACATCCTTTGAGCAGTTATAGTTGCGGGTAATATGCATCATAAAACGTATGAGAGAGTTGAATTATGAGTCCTTGCAAGGATATCATCTTCGCTTGGCAACTAGATCGAGATGACATTATTCTGAACGGACGAATAGCGAACGAAGTTTAAGTGGAGGCCATATTTAAACCGTACTCGGAGCATTAATGGACCATATCTTTAGATCTGTCGAGCCCCATATATGACCTTACACTCCTCGTATTGGAGTGACGATAGTGCAAAACAAAAAGTCGTCGAAACTCAAACACGGCCAACAATTGTAATGCAATGCACGTTTTCGTATTTCATAACAGTGATATGTGCTCGGATCGGATATATGTGTATATGTCGTCTACCCTGTATGACGAAAGGAAGGCGCCTTAGCGGTTGGGTCATGGGTGGCAAAAGCCCGTACTCATTCATGACTGCAGCGATATTACACGTAAATTCTCTAGGGTATTACTACGAGGAGGGATGGTATGGTGCTAACTATATATCAGACGAGGCAAGGACTTTTTTTTGGAACGGAGGATTGTAGCAAGGATGGGAATATGGTGGTATCAGCAGTGAAAGATATCGACCTCAGAATGAAACCTTCCCAACACCATTCCGTCGCACGGACATGGCGTCCCAGTGTAATCAGACTAAATAAAATTAGGTTGAAGTTATTATTATAATTCAAATTAATTAGGGGCCAGCTCTTCGGGGATTACTGTCTCAATACAATGCTCTGTCCGATAGCGAAGGACTGACGGAAGGAATAAAAAGGACACCTAGAAAAAAAAACATTTTGACAAATAAATATATACGTTAGGGCTTGGACTTGACTTTTGCTTGTGTAAGTGTCCTGGTCGACCAGAAACAAACATAAAGGACACTCTATATCCTTTTTCCTTCCATGTTTCAATGTTGCTGTAGTTTTTCCTGGCAATTAATTCCACATACGTATTCGTATTATCCGGCTGCGGGTAATCTATTCATTGCCGTAATTAAGTTCCGGTTAGGGCGAGGATGGCAGGCTCTGATTTAGATCTCGACGTTTTTAATTGCCGCCGCAACCCCCGCATTTACCCACCTAGTTAGAGGGGCGGTGAGTATGAAATTTTTGTGAATATTTCAAGGAATATATTTTTACCTTTATTCACTTTGCATGTTCAAAGACTTAAAGAAAAGCCTTCGGATGTAATTTCTAGAATATCAGAATTTTCAGATGAAGTTTTACAGTCACGTGAATTTCGTCGGGAAAAGCGTCAATTTCGAAGGCTTAACAGTCTTGATTGTAAAAATGGAATACTCGGGAACTCCCTGAAACATTAACATTTCGAATTATCCGTTTTTCTATCGAACATGGAAATGATATGCAAATAACGTTGTTTGAGTATGCACGAATGTCCGGCGGTTCGCATAGGTACACAAAACTATTGGTTCTAAATGGTTCTATTTGTATTCTTTTCGTCCTTAGTCTTCCTTGCGGCATAACTGTCAGCTCAAGTGGCACTCCCAATCATTTAGCGCGTTTTATTGCAACGTTTTATTTATGCCTAAACTCTATATATACGGCAATTAACATGAAAACGTTGCGGTGAAGTGCCTATATTTTCTCTATTTCTGATGTTTTCGGGATAACGCGAAAGGTTCTTCTATTTTTAATGAACGTATCGTAAATTTTCCGCTCTTTATCAAATACTGGAAAATAAGGATGAGTAGAGGGTATGAGTAAGAGATCCTTTCAAACCAATTGATAGTTGCAGAATATAAATAGATCGTCAACGGCAGAGCTATTTATACTTTCAATTACCTATTTTGAAATCATATTCTGTTCCTATCCTGTCCTGGATTGTGAGCTAATATCATTTATCAGTAGCAGAATCTATCATTGCGAGCTTAAAATGTATCGCAAATTGACCATTTCTACCGACTGCGCAATGAAAGGAAAGTAACTCACTCACGTTTTCCTTGTGTACTTTTTCATTAATTTCAATGGATTATAATAATAGCTAATTAACATAAATCTCCTCAAAACACTTAACTAATTGCAAATTTCGGTAAAATGTTTGAAAATCTCTGACCGATACTTGAATAAAATTTAAGCATTTTAAAAATGAAAGGGTCTCTCGACTGAGAAGAAATCATCCGAATAATACCACCGGAAATTTCCTCTTCCCATCAGTAAAATCCAATTCGGATTCATTTTACGTTCCTAAGTAGAACGGAAAATCCCCACACCCACAACAAATTTTCTGTAAATAAAGTGTGAGTGCTTAAGAAGGTGTGTATCGTACGTACAAACTTAAAAATAAGAATCATCCGTAAGCAAACAAAATGAAGATGGATGAGCTCAATGGAGGGCTTACCGTAACACTAAAAGTTCATTTTAATTAAAATTAAAACCTCCTTTAAGAAAATATGCGCTTAAATTAAGCCATACAGATCCGAAGAGAGCTAATGTGTATTGGACGTTATAACCTCGAAATTGCATAGTCGGTACCTATTCGTATATAGAGTCGAAGCTCGGAAGGACCCTTTAACCATGTCTCATGACTCTCTTTCTTCTTTCAGTCCATGGAGCCATATCGTCCTGGAGGCGGAAAAGCACTAAAGGTAGACACAATACATAAAAGCCAAAGGAAGCTACTGCTATCTATGGCGAAAAAAATGCAATTTTACAGATAAATTTTCCAGCCAAATAAAGTTGTTGTGCACGACTCCGGATAAAAATGGGTAAAATACGCTGTTGATATAGAGCCCGAATCGAGCAAGGATCTAGCCATTATATCGCATAGACATTGCTGCAGTCGCGCATCCTTAGATATGGCTAACAACAATACACTAGCATCTCCGTCTCTGCTCACGAAGGTAGTAGGTAAAATTTCTAGTCCTATATCTTTTCCATCGAGGATATCTAATTTGCATTTATCTTCAAACAAAAAACCCAGCCAGGACGAAATTGTATGGATAGTAGAAGGCTTCAAATTGTTGAATCAATGGTTTTGCTTGAATCATTTTCATGCCACAGAACTTGAGTCTCGACAACGGTGCTGAATCTAAACTACTTTTTCGGGAAATACCTTGAGTGCTCTACCTTCCAGATTTCGGTGTACCTTTAAATACACCCTTAATGGATATGCGAGTTTCAGGAACTTTAATTGTTGTTGGTGTTGCTGCTGCTGCTGCTGCTACGATGGTATATAGCCAGTCCCACACCGTTTTTCTCTGCATATTTGAAAATTATACCGTAGTCGTGCAGATTTCCCGACACAGATAAAAAGTTTTAAGGTTAATTGAGCGCTTGGACTTAAGAAGCCAAAATAAGTATCGTTTATACCTGCTCGTTATAAAGACAGTATTAATAAAATGTGCCGAAATTGTTGCAGACACTTATACAATTCAGATTTTACAAACTGAAGCAATATTTTAATGGGATACGGCTTAATTTGGGCAGAATTTTGAATTTAGTTAATGTTATGGAGTTGATTTAATGATATGGGACGATTTCATTAAAATGTCAACGTTTTCAACTTAATGTCGATTCCTTAGTAATTCTATCGTTATCAGTTTGAAGAATTCTATAAAAGTGCAGGTATGTCAGTTGATTCTTTTTAGATTTAATGTATTTAAATCTAGTGCTAGTGGCACAAAGAATGTTTTCAGTGTTCGGTGATCTGATGGGCGTAGTTGATCTCGCCAATTCACTTGGGAATTGAAAGTACTTTTTTACCAAAAACCACTTAGCCAAACTTGATCAAACCTTGCTATAAAATGAGAACTGGGGTTTTAAAAACAAAATATCATCTGTTTTACAGAATATTAAAAATTAGATGTTTTTCTTATAAAGTTCAAACTAAAATATCTTAAAATCTAGCGGGAGTTTTGAAAAATCCGCAAGGAAAGTGACAGCCAATAGTTGCATATTTAAAAAAAAAAAAAACAAGTTCATATCTCTCATAGTAGTGATGTTAAAAAAGTATCTATTCGTTATATGAGTACTCGTTGAATGAATGACCGAATTCCGAAGTAACGAGTACCGGCGCAAGTTTTTTATATTCATTACTTAAGTAACGAAATGCGCTCCCGAAAAAGTAACAAAACGTTTCGTTACTGTTTCGTTACTCGAGTATTCGATTCACATACAAAAAAGTACCTATACCAATAGTAAATTTTAGTTGCTTTTTTCGTTGCATCACAGGAAAAAATCCTACATTTGTGCATAATGCCATACCGCTATTCCAAAGCAAGAACGAAAAGGAATGCTCTTACTCTCCCTTACAGCAAAGTCTACTGAGAAAATGCCCAGTTTTTTTCGTTTCAATTCTTTCAACACCAAAAATTTCGTCGAGTACAGTTGTGGTGCCCTGCTCGAGCGTCGGAACAGGCAGTCGTTAAGGTTGTGGGATCAGTTATACCAGATTTTTTCTTAATCAAAATGAGAGATTTTCGTTAAATAGAATTTCGATTTAATAAAAGTCATTTCTTTCACATAGTCATTTTATTTACGTTAGTGTTTAAAGGGATTTTCTGTTTAGAAGAGGGATAATTAAAAAATTGGACTTGGCATCATTGTGTTGATACACGTACTAGGCCAACGAAATCAAGAGCGATTCACAAACGATTTCTTGTTGCATATAGGTACTACCCCATAGGTACTAGAGGCCATGTCTTCTATTTGAATTTATGGTCTGCAAAACTGGCTTACCCATCCCTGCAACTTGATATGGCGCTAATTTAAAAAAAAAACGAAAACCTAGTAACGAATAAAATGTAAAGATTACTTTCCTTAAAGTAATGAATAGATACTGGTACCGAAAAGTAACGAAACTTGACATAGTAGTTTCTGAGAAAAAGATACCTAAAGCAGAAAAATTTAACTTTTCAGGGGAATCAAAACACTAACTTGGCTTTTTTGATTTTGAGTGATTTTTTGAATCTTGTGTTTTTCTCTTGTGCAGAGAAGAGTGAAGATAATAAAAAAATTAAAAAAAAAAACTTTTTGTTCATCATTCTTAGTTGGTGTTACACTACAGAACAGTTCTTGTAGTTTACTTTGACACGGAGCCTTCACGCAAAAATATCTAGATAAACCAGACAAGAATAATATTCAACCAGGTAATTCGATTGATTGTACTAGTCGATCAGTCATATATCATTATTTACAGGGTTGAAAAGAGATTTAAATAACACTAGCGATCGCTCGCGACTTCGTTCGTTAATGAATCGTAATAATAAGCAATGTTTGAGAATGTAGTGATGGAAGAGGGACGAAAAAAAAGAAGGCGGTATGGGTACTCGTGGTACTGGTGCTATCTTAAGCCACACGTTAAGCGCCACTGTAACGAAATGAAGGACTGCATTTCGCAAACAAATAATGGGCATCCTCCAGACCTCACAGCTTTGTGAGCTAAGTAAGTTTTATTCCCGGTTCTGCCAGCACTCATTAACAGGATGCCCTGCTTCATAGGACGTTCTGGCAATGATTTCTCCAAAGCAGGCTTCCCGTTTTTCTCTCCCATTCATTATAGCTCGTCAAGGATGGTATCTTCCCCGGCGACGAAATTCTTCTCTCCACGCCCTCAGTCCGGGCTTTCTATACAATATCACATCTTATGTATGTTCGTGCCAATCCTGCGCTCATCATTTCTTACCTACTTTGTGAGTTTGTCGTAATTGAAAACAATGTTAAATGTCTGTCATACTTCCGTCCGCCCTGTATTGAGAATTTTGTTATGACTCTTAAATGCAGCACCCAATCGTTCTTTAAAATTGTTTGTCCAAAAATTTGTCGCAAAATTTTATTAGAAAAGCATGTTAAATAAACTGCCAACAAGTCGGGCGAAACTTTATTATTCTTGGGACATGTTGCGGATGTGTGGAAAGTCAATATGCAGGTAAGAGTGGTTAGGGAAGACTAAGTGAAAGGGAGTTCTTGAGCAAGGCTGTTGTCTATTTAACAATATTTCATTCGTTTCTACAAGTTTGGGTTTTTATGGAGGGGAGGAGGAGGGGTAATAGTAAGGGTGGGTGGATGTTAATAGCTTTTTAATTAATTGCTTGAATCACGTCCAATATTCTCTGTGTAGAATGTGTTTCATAGACGAAGTTGCATAGAATTTTCATTCACAAAACCAAACATTTGTATGGGAGGGGGTAGAGTAGGTAGGGGAATCGTAAATTTTGATATGCAGTTTTATTTCGCTTCTCTTTTAAGGTGCTTTTATAAAATTTCAAGTTCATAGCTTTTAGTTTGTTGGTTATTAGTTGATTTATGAAATTGGTCGAAATCATAGTTTTGTATGGGAGGGGGTAGAAGGGCAAGCGCGATTTGAAAATTTTGAAAGCAATTTCATTTGAATTATTTTTATAAGTTTCAATGCAAAATTTGAAATTGATAGCTTTTAAGAGTTAGCTGATAACTTATTTTATAAAAATGCTCGAAAAAATAATTTTGTATGGGAGGGGGTAGAGGAGGTAGGGGAATCGTAAGACTTGTGATGCAATTTTCTTTCTTTTTAGTTGTTAGGTGCTCGTACAAAATTTCAAGTTCGTAGCTTGCAATTTGTTTGTTATTAGTTGATTTAATAAAATTGGTCGAAATCATACTTTTGTATTGGAGGGGGTAGAAGGGTAAGCGCGATTTCAAAACTTTTAACGTAATTTCATTTCAATTATTTTTGTAAGTTCTTATGCAAAATTTCAAATTGATAGCTTTTAATAGTTAGGTGGTAATTGATTTCTTGAAAATGGTCGAAAAAATAATTTTGTATGGGAGGGGGTAGAAGTTTTAAAGATTTTCGACCAGTTAATAATTCATTCTTTTATGGATTTTTTTTAAATGCATTTCGCAAATTTTCAAGTTTCTACCTTAAAATTTCATTCAAAAATTTTCAGCTTATGTGTTTTTTCATTTCACATGAAACACCTTGTGCACGTTAGACCAGGGGGGTCGGTGCATAATAATTGTAGAATTTCTATTATTTTTTATGTATGTACAATAAATTGATATATTGATCTGCACAATTTAAACTCTGTATCTTTTACCAGAGCCCAAAAAAAATTACTCAAAATTTTCAACATTTTTGCTTTCCACCTCCCTCCTCTTACACCCCCCCACTTAATTTTTTTACCAAAATTAATAATTATAAAGTTCTACGATCTGACAAATTTTTGATGTGATATCTGCTCTCAGTTTTGAGATATAATGGTTTGAAATTTTGGAAAGTTCAATGCTCCCCATTTTCCCCCACTACTATTTTCTCCAAATATTATATTTTTTTCATATTTTTTTAGTATAGCTTAATACAAATACCAAGTTTCAATTGCATAGCTTAACAAATAGCCGAGATATTGATTTTTAAGTGTTTTTCTTTGCACCCCCCCTGACTCTCCCCCTTACAATAATTAGCCTCTACGTAAGCTGATTCCAGTGAATCTGTATGCCATCTTGATGGTCTAAAATTATAAATTTTTTATGCTAAGTAATTTCGAAGATATAATCATTTGAAAAAAAAATTCGGCCGACAATTGGTTTTTAGCCCCCCCTTTTTGCACCCCAATGGATAAAAAAATTAGATTAATTTTAAAAGTTGTCCCACAAACCCTTTTATATGTACATTGATTTTTAGCTTCCTAGCTGTAACCATGTTTGAGATATTTGAATTCTTAGTTTTCGGTTTAAGTGCTCCCCCCGCCTCCCCCTGAACCCTTACACCCCCAAAAATGGGTGTCCTCCTGAGATCCGCAACTACCTACAATCCCTCCAAAAATGAGCTTTCTACCTCGAATGGTTTGGGCGTTAATGTGCTCTGAGCGTACACACCGGCGTACGGCGGACGGCGGACGGCGTACAGACAGACGGATTTTTTTTTTTGCATTTTTAGGCTAATTTAGTCACGAAACGCGAAAAAACAAAATTTCAGGGTAGCAAATTTTTTTTTTTTCCCAAGTCGATCACAATACTTTATTATTAAAATAATAAAGTAAAATTGTAGCTAATATGTCTTAGCGCACTGTCAACTTTTTTCGCCAATAGTAACTCTGTAAAATTGTTGTTAAGAAACTTCTGGCTAAAAATGGCACAAAGTTAATCTTAAAAGTCACACATTTAAACTCTTTTGTCACACAATTCTGTCGAAAAATATTTTTTTTTTTTTGGTAGTCTGAACTTTGTGGCATTTGTTGTGAATATTCAAACCAAAAACTACCTGCGTCGCATAGAAATATTCCAAATGTCCTTTGCCCAATATGAACAAATTTGTGTCCTTTTGGCTTTCTTACTGGCGATTAAAAGGGATCAATCTTCGATTGCAAATTATGCGACAAGTATCTATTGTTATGCGTTTGTAGCAAACGGAGATAATAATTGTGAGGTGCGAGTAACAACGAATGAGTTTCAATATAGTTTGAGAATGCAAGGAAAAATATCACTAAATAGGTTCTCAGCTATAAGAGAAGTAATTTGGAAGGGCGCGCTATCAATAAAATGATTCTGGCGGCAGGTGTACTTAGACCGGTACAGGAACTATTGCATTGGCGGGATCACTAACTTGTGCGTATGCTACAAATAATAATCCATGAGTCAATCGAATCAAATTCCTGTTAAGACCCCCTTTAGGGGTATAGGACAGAAACAACTCTCTTCCACAAAACTCGATCCTGAGCATAGATCTTTAGCTGTTGCCAAGACTTGTTTATTCGCTTGGCCTTCTACTCAACTGCTTGCTTCCAAAGGTTTATTCTTGTGATTTGTTAATGCAAAAGAGCTTTCCAAGAAGTTGCGTTATCATGGTATACTCGTTATTGGTGTAAAATTGTGGTATGAGGTGTATCAACAAGAGGTGTAGGATTTGTTTCCAATACCCAAACAGAGAACGTACGGCGCAGCTGGTGGTCCACAGGCTGCAGCTCTTGAGTCAATTGGACCTTGTACGCATGCAGAGCCATATCTTTCGTCAATATTTGCTGCAGTGTGGACGTGAAGAGGTCAAGTTCATGAACACGCTTACGAATTGAAAGGTTTGGGTCATTTTCAATACTGTTTTTCACCTGCGATATTTTCGGTCGAACATCTGGGGCGAATTCAGTTCGGTGTCTGTAAATCTTGCACTGAGCTAGTCTCTTGTTATTTGATTAGGTTGCGCGCACACGTCTCCACGTCTCAGAAGGCACATGATTACGATCAAAATTTGGCGCTTCGTAACGGTGATCGAACGCGAGTTTTCGTAATAAAATTCAACGACTGGTAACGACAACATAGTAAATTTCCCGCGCTTATAGATGGCAAATGTCAATATTTGATTACTGTCCAGCGTCAAGCTGTCAAATAATAGGTCTTTCCAACCCTACACCTCAAGCATTTGAATTTATTTCTTATCTTAAGGACTCTTACTCAAAAGTAGAGTATCGTAACCTCTAGATGAAATGGAAAAGAGTTGTACCGGAAAATATGTCATGTCAAATTCTTCGAAGAGTGAATAAATACTTTTGTATTACAGGTGGTAGATGCAGATGGGGAGATTTGTCATTTTCATATAGGACACCGAACGTGGTAAGCAAAATGTTTCGTAATGAATTTAGTGTTTGCAGTTTTCATAATTTTATTTTTGTTACAATTTTAAAGTCAATAGCCCTCACATGTTCGAAGGAGAAATACTTTTCATGAATTTTCAACTCAAAAATTTGTATGGGAGAAGGTAGAAGGAGTGAAGCGAAGTTTAAATTTTTTTTAGCATTTATTGCAATTATCAAGCGATAAATTCTGGCAAGATTTTAAATTTTTACTTTTCCTAGTTTCAATGAAAATAAATTAAATGCATTTACCAAAACTGTGTATTTGTATGGGAGGGGATAGATGGAGTATTCAAATAGTAATAGTATACTTTTTTTCAAAATTTGAAGTTGGTAGCTTTGACGGTTTTGGAGAAAAATGATTTAATTGAAGTTTCGAAATTTCGTGAAATTTTTGTGGGAGGTAGAAAGAGTGAGGTGAAGTTTATACTTTTTTTTAAAATTGGTAAAAATTCGTTCCTTTAGCTTTGTTAGTTGCAATGAAAATCGAATAAATGAATTTTTGAAAATTGTGTATTCGTTTGAGGGGAGGAGGGTATGTGGCTCGTTTCTACCAATGACACGATAGGTCAAAGCGTATGTTGCAGTTACTCGGTCACTCGGAATCAATGTTTTAGCGACCCTTGGCTACTCTGTGCCAGCATTATTTCTTAGCGTTACGAATGGTAAGACAATCGCAAAATACTCCCAGATTTCATCAAGAGTATGAAGATTTCATTTATCGTGAAATTGCGACATTTGTATAGGAGGTGTTAGATTGTGCGAGGGAATTCTGATTATTCTTGTTCGAATTATTGCAATCATCAGCCAAACTCATATTCATAAAAGTGTAGCTTACAGCAATCAGACATGCCTCAACTTACATCATGACGTACATCGAAGCCGTTTAAGATATCAAAATAAAACCAAAAGCAGACTATGACAGAAAGACAGACAGATATACAGAAAAACAGACTGAAAGACAGACAGACAAAAATATCTAAAGTGATGAGAGATGGAAATTCTGATCCGATAAATGTCCCGATTGATCAGAAATGACCTTCATATGCGTGCCTTTCGGAATGGAACAGGTCGAAAGCTAACTTCACAATTTGAAACCATACGAGTAGAAAGATCAAAGGTGTTGTTTGCTCGTTTCGCGCATGGTTAGCATCACTCCATTGTGTTTTCTGTCGAGAAAATCTTCAGGATCGAATGTCGTCCATGTGACTACTCTCGGGAAGCATATGGAAAAAGTTGAGGGGATATGATGGTCTGGTGAAAAGCTACGTAGGGACCACAAACCTCTATTTTTATGAAAGGGTCATCAAAAATCAGTAATTATCAAGAGTATATTTTAAAATGTGTTGTGATGTCTTTGAGCGATGCTCCAGCAGGATTCTGTTCACTAGACAAAGCTGTGGAAAACATTCCTGAGCTCACAAGGGCCTCAGATTGACCGTCTGAGAGCCCAGACTACTCCGTATTTTCTTCGATTGAGGAAATGGACTGTTCAAGACGTCATCCAAATCTGGAGAGACTGAAGAGGTTTCTGATCAAGTCAGGTGAGGAATTCCCACTGGGAAAGGAACGTACTGCAATTGATGACTGGTTACACAGACTATGAGCTTGTTTTGAGGCAAGAGGAGGTCATTTTGAATATTTTTACCATATATGATTCTGTTCGAAATATTCCCTGAAAATATAAATTTACGAAGTGAAGGTCTTCGATTACTATTGAAAATTTTCCTTGTAACAGACCTTATAGGAGGACTAGGTAGATTGATTTATACAGGTTTGGTCTGTTTTTTTAATTTTTGATAAGATTGCGAAGTGTCCGCAATACTTTGATAAAAAATAACTTTGTAATTTGTTGCTTCAATACTACAACTAGATAACTCCAAAAATTATTCATGTTGGGTTTCATAAGGTAGTTATTTGCTCTGTACTAGTGATGTTAAAAAGGTAACTAGTCGTTACACTCGTTACCAATGGAATTCGAAGTAACCGACGCAGATTTATTTTCGTTACTTGAGTAACTATATGAGTGCCCGAAAAAGTAGCCGAACTGTCAAAAAGGGTCGTTACTGATTCGTTACTCGATTATTCGTTCCTCATACAAAAAAAGTACCTATACCGAAAGTAGTCCTTTTATTTACTTTATTGTTTAACACTCATCTGTCGTTGGTGTAATTTCTACACAAAAAAAAGTAAAAAAGTCTTGCTAAAATGTTATTTATGCATGAACTTGATTAAGATTTTGGCACTATTTCAAAAATATCTTACCCTATCAATTTTTCGACAATTTTTATGGAATTTAAATCTTCTGTAGCATCTACATCATGATTGAAAAAGTAACCGACGGATGACTGTTAAAGGGATTTTCTCCTTAAAAAAGGGATAATTGAAAAATTGGACTATGTATCATTGTATTCATACGCAAGCTAATGAAATCGAAAGCGATTCACAAGCGATTTCTTGTTACGTATAGTTCCTGCATAAAACTCTAGAAATGATTTCTTCTATTTGAATTTATGATTTGACATATGGCGGTCATTTCAAATTAACGAGTACCTAGTAACGAATAAAATGTCAGGAATACTTTCCTTAAAGTAACGAATAGTTACTGGTATCGAAAAGTAACGAAACTTGGCATCACTAATCTGAACTGTAGTACAATTGGACAACTAAAAAGCAGACCCTTATGATATTATGTTTATTTAAACTAGAAGAAGAAATTCTAAATCCCCTTAAACAACATTTAATACTACGACTGGCTTTGTCGTCTCATTTTTTTGCTAATATTGAATTTTGGATATCAAGTTGTTGTGCATTGAGGCGACAAAATAATTTCAATAAAAATTTACATATGTAATTTATGTATTGTTTGTTAGTATTAACAAACCAGAAAAGTTTTTACATAGATTCGATTAGTTAAAACGCAAATTTTTTTTTCCAATTTCCATGGTGCTAAACATTTGCATATATGATTATCTTTATATTATACTTGCATGTATGTATTTGAACCGGTGATTAGCGGCAGTGAACTACAATTACCTTTGCCTACCTTCAAATTTTGTGCTAGTTTTTACCCTGTCTCTATTATAGCAGCATAGTCACAAGTTTGCACTACTATAGCCCATTCTATATAAACGGAAAGTTTGCATATCTGTTTCGTATAATTATGATTGCATACAACCAGTTGGAAATTCGAAACGATCGCATTCGTAAAACTGATTAAAAACCACCTGCGTCCTGGTAGTCCAGGTGACTAGCAACAATCGTCGAATGATTAACGAGTGTGTGTCGAAAAGCGTAGATTTAAATAGAAAAAAATGAATTACCCGCACTTCAACTTAGTGTCTCCAATTCAAACACCTTTAGGATTGTTTAATTAATGCCAGTTAGGCGGCATATACCATATACACAAATTAGAAATACCATCTGTTCCGTGTTCTTGACTTTTCGTAGCGTGGTAAGTAGACTTGAAGGTAAATTGTGAAAATAAATATATAGGAATAGCGCCGATGAATAATTAAAGCAAACATATTCCGTATAAAACGTAGGTATTAGGAATTAAATGAGCGTGCTTTAATTAACAGTGAACAAAAAATAGTGACGGTAGATACTATAATTATGATCTTAAACGTATGAACTTGGAACGAGCTTGGAGGGTATTGGGTAGCGTATCGGTAGGTATACAATGTCGGGAATGGTGAACAGTGCTCCAACCTCCTGATTGTAATATAGCGCTAGATATAGGTTTAGCTAGTAAGAGGGTAGGTTTGAAGAACCACATTGCACTGGGGCCATATAGTTCGGTCCATTTTACTCTTCGTATTTATTATGAGATGGATGTTACCCCTCTTGTGCTAGCTACTTGGTTCTGTTTACGAACCTGCTTCGGCTCGAATGATTGAAGCCTCTGAGGTCGTCTAGTTCTAGAATCTAGAGCCTGAACAAAGAAGACGACTGTTGGAGATTTGTGGATAGTGACAAAGATAATGTTCGATAGATTTCGCAACCTCTGCAAAGGCTGTTGCTTGCGATCCGCAACCTGAATGCGTGCAGCTTTAGCAAGCAATGACCTGTGGTCAGACCGACAATAATTCGGACGCTATAGCGATTACGTTGAAACAGCTGAGCTGTAATATTTTTATTCGGTTCTTCCCAAAAGGATTTGGTCGTTCTCAGCTATATAGTTGCTGCCATCCCGTCAAGAAAGAATCCATAATAGTTTATTTGGAGCTAGTATTCAGCATTTTGGGTGCTATATCGACTGACTTCGTAATGAAGTTAATATTAACAAATCCTTGTCGGGCAAGCGTGTCTGCTTCGTCGTTTCCAAACAGGTTGCTATGACCCGGTATTCTAATTAAAAAATACTTCGGTTATAGTCGCTAGACGATTCAAATTGTGTCTACAAATGTATACTTGTTTGGATAGATGCCAGAAGTGCAGCCCTGCTGTCCGAGAAAATGTAACAATTTTCGAGTCTGTTCTGCATATCTAAAATAACTTTTAAGCAATCTTTGATGGATAATACTGGCATTCAGTCGCATTTTCTGTAAGATGGAAAGAACTGTGGATGCCAAGGTCGTGTGAATAAATCTATGCACTTGTCCCTTGGTTGGTTTTAGATCCGTTCGGAGAGAAACAGGCGCTGAGTACCGTGTTGTTGCCATTTCATTTCGTTCAGGAAATTTAATTTAAAACTTCCGCTTCGCAACCTGTGATTGATTCACGCAATCTAAAAGGGAAGGTGCGTCTCCAATAACGTTTAAAATTTCGCCATGACCAATTACTGGTGCTAATCACGAATTAGAGGTTTTTAATCTAATGGCAGCTAGTTCTGGAGTTTGTCTTATAAAAAGATCAAGTGGAGGTAGTAAAAGAATTACTAAGATCATCTACATATGCTATTGTGGGGTTGCCGTTCCGACTTAAAATTGAAAAGGGTTCATTAACGGCTAGGACCCACAAGAGAGCGGATATTATGCTGCCTTGTGGCGCTCCTTTGTGTACAGAGCCTTTTCTTGTCTCTTCATACATCTGTGCTACAATTTTTTATGAACGAAGAATCTTAACTATCCATACAGTCAAGAGAGGTTCAACACTATAGCTGCGCAAGGCATCAAGTATTGCATCAACCTTGACGTGCGTCTAGAAAGGCACCGACTGCAACCTTTTTATGATGGAAAGCTTTCTGTGGCTACTGTAACATGTAAGGCCTTATCATTGGACATACCTTTGAGATAGACGTATTGGTTTGGTCACCTGACCGAGAGGTTCACATTTGTAAGTAAGTATCTGTTCACCAGTCTTTACAGGACTTTAAGCAGGAACGAAGTTAAGCTTATGAGTCGGAAAGCCTTCGGAATGTTATGGGAGGATCAGCCTGGCTTAGGTATAAAAGCCAGCTCTTCTTGCCATGGCTTCGGTATGTGGCAAAAACTATCGTTTCATCCGCATTTTGGATCAAAGCGGGATAGACCTCGTCCACCCCTGGTGACTTGTAAGGTTGTTTTTTCAAAGCTGAACGCAATTCATATGTTTTCTGGCGTCACGACTGTATCTACTAGTTCTGAGTTTTTGGCGGGGTCTTAAAGAATCCCAGGAAATGTGTTTGCATTAAAAGTTCAAGGGACTTGCGGCTGGACTCCGCCCAGGAAACATCGCCTTTATCCAGCAACTCAGGCATATATGGGTCTTCGAATAGGGTCTACTTTATCTTAGCGGCCTCTTTAGCGTTATCGATTTTTTCACAGAGCCCCTTCCACGAATTTCGTTTGACGGATCTTAACTGTTTTAGATGCAGTGTAAGTACTGCTTGGTATTGGTCTCAGTTTGTGTCATGTTTGCTGGAATTAGCTTTGTTAAAGAGCTTTCTGGCGCGTTTTTTTTCAGAATATCAAGATCGTTATTTCACCAGACAGTGTTCATACGACCCTTGACGTACTCTGAAGGCAGGAGCTGTTGTAGGAGGTTCTTGATATTTGTTAGCATACCAACTTATTTATGTAAGGAATCTCGTGTTTTTATTGGGTGAGGAACTATTGTAGTAGTTTACGGTTTGTTACCTCCTGATATTTAACCTAATCCGTTCTTACTGGATTCCTGTAGAAACGGCTACTTTTTGCTGATTCCACTATTTCAAATCTTATCCACATGTGGTCTAACAAGGACAGTTCTTTCGAAACTCTCCAGTTGCGGACCTCTAGTGATTTAGAATTAGTTGCAATAGTCAGGTTGATAGCCTTTCTTCTTACTCTATTTATGAAGGTGGGGCTATTACCAACATTACAGATATTAAGATTATTCATGCTAAAGAATTCTAGAATTGAATTATCGCGATCGCTACAGTCAGTGGTAGATCAGTAAGTGTGATGAGCGATGGCATCACAACATATTACCAAGTTCCTGTGATGGACTGGACAAGCTGGCACAGATCAGTCGTTGAAACATCCCTTGCTTCGTTTGGCTGGTATGATGAAACCAGCTTAACAAGCTGTGTTGTTCCGTAACAGGTCCTCTCTTAGACCATCGTTGTTTGGTCTGGACTGCTAAATTGTGAAATTAATTTCAACGACACATTTCCGCAGCTAACCTATTTTGGGTCCATGAAAGATTTGATGCACTAATCTGGAATTTGGTTCCTGTACAAGTGCAATATCTGAGTGTCCTCTTAAGAGATGTTGTTGTAGAGTGCTGGCAGCCTCTCTACTGTGATGTAGATTGGCTTGAACCGCTCTGAGCTTGCCGGCTACTAAGGTTGGCCGCAATAGGTTTCGGGAGCTTGAAGTGGATTTCGTTGAGTCCACAATCTGCGAAACCTTTTTCTACAGATATCTTTTCCATCGAGCTTTGGTCAATTCCGAGAACAAAAAGTTGGCCCTTGTCTTTTTGTTCTCTTTGGAAAAGCTTTAATACTGCAAAAGGAGCCCAGGTTCTTTAATGATACCAGGGATCCATGCAGACATTTTCGTCATTCTAGCGTTAGATATAACCATAAGATATTGTCAGATTGCTTCACAGAGTGCTTGATTTCAAAAGTTACCCAGAACTCAAAATATTGTGTATTTAATAAAATTATTTTTTTTGTTAATAATTTTATGCATTATATAGTTTTATATACAGACCTCTGTGGCGTAAGTGGGCAACGTGCTTGCTCCACATTTAATTGGCCGTGGGCTCGATTCCAACTTCAAGGAAGTAGGATTTTTTAAGCACAAACTTTTCAATTGCTTTAGGCAATGAAGAATTATTTGAAATAAAATGGGCAAACGATGTAAAAGCTAGGGTGTAGCCTAGTGGGTTGCGTGTTGGTCTTGTAATGCGAAGGTCGTGAGTTCAAATCCCGGTCGGCGCAATATGTAATTCCAACACATTGCCTGCTTGGATATACCTTGGTCACCTCATTCTACGAAAATGAATAATTCGTAGAAAGAGGGTTGTGCGAAGGGCTAACAACCTTTCCACAATAAGTAATGAAAAATGTTAAGGAACCTGCATGTCAAGAGGCCAAGGTCCGATTTGGGCTGTAGCACCATTGTACAAGTACAAACGATGTAAAAGTGAAACAGTTCCACTTCTAGAAGGTCTATATACTCAGTAGATTGTTTCTGTTCGCTTTATATCATTCAGTTCCCAATAACATCTGCAAATATTGGTCAGTGCAGAAAGTACAACTGAAAACATAACTGAATTTTGATTTGGCATAAAGCCCAATCATATGTTACTCTAAATGAAATATACCGGAAATGTACCGGAAAATATATCATCTCAAATTCTTTCGAATAGTAAATAGTGACTTTTGTATGAGAGGTGGTAAAAGCAGAGGGCGGAGGTTTGTAATTTTTGTATATAATATATATATATACAAGTATACAAAATGTTTCATACTGAATTTAAAATTTGTAACTTTCATAATTTTCGAGAAAATTGAACAATTTATGGCATTTGTATGAGAGGTGGCAGAGAAAGTGGGTGGTTTTGGATGATATTGTATCTACTTATCAACATCCTAATCACATTGCTTTGTTACAATTTTAAAGTCGATAGCTCTCATATGTTTGAAAGAGAATTACTTTTTCTTACTCTTGAATTTTTTGAAAAATGTGTATTTGTATGGGAGAGGGCAGAAGCAGTATTCGAATCAAAACCAAATTTTTCGACATCAATGATATTTTTAATAGTATAATTTTCTGAAAATTTAAAATTGATGAGTGATGAGTTTTGGAGAAAAATAATTTAATTGAAATTCCGAAATTTCGTGAAATCTGGATGGGTATAAAGAATGAGGTGAAGTTCATAGTTTTCCAAAATTGGTTGCAATTGTAATGAAATTAATTATGACAAGTGTTGGTTCTCTTAGCTTTGTTAGTTGCAATGCAAACCGAATAAATACATTTTTGATAATTGTGCATTTGTATGGGAGAGGTAGAAGGAGTAAGGGAATCAGATCAATATTTTTTGGCGTTAATGATATTTACATCATTATACTGTGACCTAATTTTCAAGTTAATAGCTGAAATGGTTTCGGAGAAAAATTTCACGAAATTTGTATGGACCCGTTCACTTTATTTTTGCTTAAATGACATATGACAAATTTCAGCACGATAGGTCAAAGCTTTCGAGAGTTATGTTCAAGACAGACGGACAGACGGTCACTCGGAATTGAGGTATTTGTGCGACAAAAAATATTTTTGTACCCTTGGCGATTCTGTGCAAGCATTATCTCTTAGCGTTACAAACGGTAAGGCAAACAAAATGTACTCTCAGATGTCATCTAGAGTATAAAAATATAGCAGCTTCACCACTCGTTACGGTCGTTCTTACTTCCCTTCCCCTACCTTCCCACTCCCATTCCTTCCCACCATGGCTGTGTTTGTACATTGCACATAATTGCACATTGTTATTTTTAAGGAGCCGCATATTCCAAGGTATTTTCGTTGAAGATCAGGTAATTTCGAATCGAAAAAATATGCGAATCGCACAAAAAAGTTTTTGTAGTGATATATAGCTGAGAAAGATCCTTCCGATTAGTTGGATGACCAGGAGGTGGTTGAAAAAAAATTTCCTATGAGAATCAAATGAACCTTGTCATGGTCATAAAATCTTAACGGTTGCGTAATTTTTATTATTAATATTTTTTCGGCTTGCAACAAATCAATCTACCACATACGCAAATAATGAAGCAGAGTAGAAAAATATAATCTACATGCAAAGAGTTTAAAATCAAAATTAAGCATTTTCTGCAAAAATTAGATATTTTAGAAATATAATAAAAACTTCGAAATTTTGAAAACTTTGTAACCAGTTCTCAGGTTTTAATATATTTTTTTAAAAACTTTCTGGACGAAAGTGTTATAGCTTCAGAACCAATCAACCAATCACATTGCCAGTAAGCCAGTTCCCTCACCAAGGTTTTGATTTAAGGATATTCGAAAATAAAATTAGAAAGCTAAAACACTACATTTTACTTTATTATTCTAATAATAAAGTATTGTGATCGACACAGGAGAAAAAAATTTGCTACCCTGAAATTTTTTTTTCGCGTTTCATGACTAAATTAGCCTAAAAACGCCGTACATATGAACTCATATCTCCGAGATCGTTAAAGGTAGAATGTTCGTTTTTGAGTGGATTGTTGAATAGGTAGTGTTAGGTGGAAGGGGGAGGCAGGGGGAGGGAAAAAGTCAAAAACCACGAATAAAGATAAGAAGGTGAAAATCAGTAGAGATATAGAGTGTTGTATGACAAATTTTAAAAATAATTTAATTTTTTTATACACTGTCGTCCGAAAAGGGGGGCTAAAAACAAATTGTCGGCCGAATTGTTTTTTCAAATGATTATATCTTCGAAATTTCTTATTGTAAAAAAATCATATTTTGGGCATTTAGTTCAATCGGAATCAGCAGAGAGCGGCTAATTAAAAGAAAAACACTTAAAAATGAATATCTCAACTATCTCTTAAGCTATGCAATTGAAACTTAAAACGTATATTAAAAATTCAAATTCAAATTCAAATTCATTTCTTTCATCATTATATATCAGTTTGTATAACACAAAGTAACTTATTTTAGAGAACAGATTACAAGATCTTAGCAACTAGAGAGAATTTTGTAGACATTTGCTGATTAGAACTGTGGGTTTTATTATTATTATTAAACTGACCAAGGAAAAATTTTCAAAAAAAAAAAAAAACCTATATTAAATTATACTAGGAAAATGCAAAAATAATGTAACATATCAAAATAATAGTAGTGGGGGGAAATGGGGAGCATTTCAAAAATGGCGCACTTTTCAAAATTACAAATCCTCTTATATCTCAAAGAAAAGTACAGATATCAAATCAAAAATTTGTCAGATTGTAAAACTACGTAGTGGTTAATTTTGGTAAAAATTTTGAGTTATGAGGTGTAAGAGGAGAAAGGTGATAAGCAAAAATGTCGAAAATTTCGAGTGATTTTTCTAGGGATCTGGTGAAAGATACAAAGTTTAGGTTTAGCATGTGGATACATCTATTTGATATACATAGAAAAATAATAATAACTTGATCCGTAATTGTTATAAACCGACCCCCGGTCTAACGTGCACAAGGTGTTTCAGTGCATTGAAAAAAACACATAAACTGAAAATTTTTGAGTGAAATTTTAAGGTAGAAACTTGAAAATTTGCGAAATGCATTTAAAAACATAACAAGGCTACGATTGCGCGTAAAGCGCAATCTTACGATACTCTAGATGAAATAGAATTTTTTGTGATCCCAAGATATTTTGTATGGGGAGTGTTAGAAGGGGTGATAGCATTGAACTAATTTTTTTCCCATCATGCTAAAGTAGCTATAAAAATGTTTTATACAAAATGCTTACTCCAAAAATTGAATAGGAGCTGAGAAAATTAGTGTGTTAGATTTAGTGAAAATGTGCAGTTTGTATGGGGGGTAGTAGAAAGAGTGGGAGGATTTTAATGATTTTTTCAGAAATAACTAAGAATATCATAAAATTGACATCTCTTAAATTTAAGACTAGTAAAATTCATACTTTTGAAGAAAATAGATTTTTTGTGAAGTTGTGAAACTGTGTCATATTGTATGGGAGGGGGTAGAAGCAGTAAAGCTAATCAAATAATTTTCTCTGATCTTAGTGATAATGCAAAATAAGTATTTATTGCAAAATGTGAGCTCGATAAATGTTATGTTCTGAGAAAATCGGATTAGAGCATTTCATGAAAAAGTGTAGTTTGTATGGGAGGGTTTGGAAGGAGAGGGAGAACGCAAATAATTTTTATACTGTATATTGAAATCATTATGAAAGTAATATATCCCGAAATTCAGACTAATAGCTTTTATACTTTTCGAGCAAATCCATTTATAGCCGAATTGAGAAATTGTGTCATTTTGTATGGCAGGGGGTAGAAGGGGTGGAGCTAATCGTCTAATTTTTTTTAGCCTTACTAACAATTTTAAATAAATATTTAGTGCACAATTTTAACTCGCTAAATTTTATACGCACTGAGTAAATTGACTTAGAGTAATTCATGACAAGTACAGTTTGTATGGTAGGTGGTAGAAGGAGGGGGAGGACACGCATAATTTTTTTACGGTAGATTAATATTATCCTAAAAGTAATATGTTCCAAATTTCAAGCCAATAGCTTTTATAATTTTTGAGCAAATCCGTTTATTGTCAAATTGCGAATTTGTGCCATTTTGTATGGGAGGGGGTAGAAGGGGTGGAGCGATTTACCCCGTTCGCAAACTTGACCTTACTTTTTTTGTCAAAAACGACGTGTACGAAATTTGAGCTTTCTAGCTTAACGCGTTCTCAAGCTAGAGATCGAACGGACGGACGGACATCCGGTTTTGAGATTTTTGAGTGATAATATTAATTTCTGTATTCATCATTTTTTTCTCCGAGTTTTTTTTTTGGCGTTACAAACTTTAGAGCAAACTTATAATACTCTCAGATTTCATCTAGAGTATAAAAAAACCCAAATTACACGAAATATTAACTGGTCGAAAACATTTAAAACTTCTGCCCCCTCCCATACAAAATTATTTTTTCGACCATTTTCAAGAAATCAATTATCACCTGACTATTGAAAACTATCAATTTGAAATTTTGCACAAAAACTTATAAAAATAGTTGAAATTAAATTACGTTGTGGCGACACGACGTCGGATTAATGTGGCGATACGACGTCGTCGGCACATTCCAGCACATTGAAATCGGACGGATTTATGCTGACCACACACAAGCGAAACCGTCCTCATTTTCATACATCCAGATTTGCTGATCGCCAACGTCACCTTCTGCATATCGCCAGATATGCAACGGATCAAGTGGCATGCCCGACGATGCGCGCGATCAAGCAATGATAATACTTTGTTGCTTATCATACACAAAGTACGCCAGCCAGACACGCCGCAGCGTCAGCATAATGACGGAAATTAAAAGGCAGTCGTGCTGGCTTTTGAAACAGTCGTCAATAGTCTTTCACAATCGTTCGCATTCTTCCGTAATAATAAAGTGTTATTTATTTATTCTACCTCTCGTGTTTTACTCACCACCTCGTCCACCCTCCTAGGCCCAAATTGGCGATCTTGCCAGGAGTGGTTTTTTTTCGATGGGATCGACCCCGACTAAACCAGTGACCGGTGACGTGAAAAATACGCTCATAGTGAATTCCGTGTGCTAGTGATCAATTCAGTGTGAAACGACGGGCTCAAACCAACCCGGCCTAGTGAGGTGCAGTGAAACGATTCTAACACCCATTTTTCACCGATGACGATCACGAATCGACATGTCTAGCCCACTGGAAGCGCCCGCGAACGACGCGGGAACAAACGACGAGACCGAAACTGAGACTCACGCTGAGTGGCCTAACGAGGGCACCGTCAGCCAACGCAACGCTAAACAACACGTCTAGCGCTCTCGTCCTGTCTCGCCTCCAAATTCGTGACCAATGCAGCTCTGCAGTTTTTTTTCATCGACACCGCAGCTGACGTCCCGGTCATTCCACAAACGAGGCACGAACGACTCAACCCCGACAGGACGACGCAACTATACGCCGCAAACGGTTCCACGATAAAAACGTTCGGAGCAAAACGCCTGAGACTAAATCTGCGACTTCACCGAATTTTGATCTGGAACTTCATCATCGCCGAGGTAAGCTCACTTATCATCGGAGCCGACCTTCTAAACTTCTACGGATTAATCGTCGACATGTGTGGCCGTAAACTCATCGATCCAGAAAAAATTAAATCAACAGTGGCTCAAATTCCTAAAATGAATAAACTACCCACGCTTTCGTTTCACGCATTCGATCATCAGTGTACCTACGGTTCGTTGATGCAGCAGTACCGCGAGATGACCATCTCGCATCCACGTCGCAACATCAAGTGCACATCGACGACATCCTGATCTTCTCACCAGACGAGGAGACACATCGAAAGCATCTGTCCGAGGTCTTCGCCCAACTCAAGGAGCACGGCCTCACAGTTAACAATCAGCAACTTGCTCCACCGAAAGTACGTTTCCTTGGACATCTGGTGTCACCCAATGGATTGAAACCCCGAAAAAGCCGAGGGCATATCCGCGACACCTCCACCGACAGCACCCGGAGAAAGCTAATCCACGACAGCAGCGGCAACTGTATTACATCTCTCAGTTCAGTGTGGACATACGCCACATTTTTAAGACAACTCTATTCCGGACTACCTCTCACGCGTAAGTACAATAGAGAGCTTTAACTTTTCTGCACTCGCTTGAGCTCAACGAAACGACGAGGCACTCACAACCCTGCTTCTGGACCACGACAACCCGCTTGAGTGGAGGAAGCAACACGTTCCCGGCACATCCGATCCATTGATGTGCATTGTCACCGAGCAGCGAATCCATCCGTTCGTCCCGAGTCAATTCCGAATGCCGATAATGCGTGTACTTCACGGACTCGCACACCCAGGCGTACGCTCTACTCGGAAGCTAGTCACCGAACGATATTTCTGGCCCGGCACGAATCACGAGATCAACACGTTCGTCCGCAGCTGCCTCGACTGTCAACGCAACAAGATCTCGAGGCACACCAAAGCACCCGTGCATCGATACGAGCAAACCAGCGAGCGATTCTCGCATATCATCATCAACTTAGTGGGACCCCTTCCATCGAACGAGGGCTTCCGCTACCTGCTGACGATCATTGACCGTTTCACACGATGGCCCGAGGCCATTCCGCTTCAAACCATAACCGCACCAGCGGTCGCCGAAGCGCTATTACACGGATGCATCAGCCGATTTGGAGTGCCCGCCAACATCACTACCGACCTGGGACGCCAGTTCGAGAGTCAACTCTTCGCGAAGCTCAACAAATTCTTAGGAGCCATACACCTCCGGACGACTCCGTACCATCCAGCTGCAAATGGCATCATCGAACGATGGCACCGCACCGTGAAAGCTGCTATTCGTTGCCATTCCGCCCCCGAATGGGTAAAAGCGTTACCTTTAGTCCTGCTCGGACTGCGATCATCTCTGAAGGAAGACCTGCAGGCTTCCGCAGCGGAGATGGTTTACGGGACGACGTTGCGCATTCCCGGCGAATTCTTCTCAGAAACACGACTGTCTGTTAACGAGACAGATTTTCTTCGAGACCTGCGTCTACGCATGAACGCCATCCGTCCTACAGACACAGCACACCACGGCTCACCCGGTGTGTTCGTCAGCAAGGATCTCGCAAGATGCACTCACGTCTTTGTCCGCAACGACAAAGTTAAACCATCGCTCACGCCACCTTACGACGCCCCGTACCCGGTAGTTAACCGGAAGGGAAAATTCTTCAAGGTGACGATCAACGGCAATGGCATAAACACGTCAATCGACCGACTCAAGCCCGCGTTTATGACCATCGAGCCAACATCGAGTCCGAGCGAGCGAGCAGACACAGCAACTACGACCCGCTCCGGTCGTACATCACGTCCTCCTGTACGTTTCAGGATCGTAACCACCCCCGGCGCCTTCAGTGAGGGGGGAATAATGTCGGATTAATGTGGCGATACGACGTCGTCGGCACATTCCAGCCGCATTGAAATCGGACGGATTTATACTGACCACACACAAGCGAAACCGTCCTCATTTTCATACATCCAGATTTGCTGATCGCCAACGTCACCTTCTGCATATCGCCAGATATGCAACGGATCAAGTGGCATGCCCAACGATGCGCGCGATCAAGCAATGATAATACTTTGTTGCTTATCATACACAAAGTACGCCAGCCAGACACGCCCCAGCGTCAGCATAATGACGGAAATTAAAAGGCAGTCGCGCTGGCTTTTGAAACAGTCGTTTTTCAACAGTCATAATCAGTCGTTCGCAGTCTCTTCAATTATCGAAATCACAGTTCACGATAACGCGTAGTCGACCATCAGTATCAATAAAGTATTTATTTATTTACCTCTCGTATTTTACTCACCACCTCGTCCACCCTCCTAGGCCCAACACGTTAAAAGTTTTGAAATCGCGCTTGCGACCAATTTCATTACATTAACTAATAACCAACCAACTAAAAGCTACGAACTTGACATTTTGTACAAGCACCTTACAAGAAAGACGAAATATAACTACATATCAAATTTTACGATTCCTCTACCTTTTCTACCCTCTCCCATAGAAATGTTCGGTTTCGTGAATGTCAAATACACCGAATTTTATGAAAATTCTATGCAACTTCGTCTATGAAACACATTCTATGCAGGGAATATTGGACGTGATTCAAGCAATCAATTAAAAAGCTAGTAACATCCACCCACCCTTACTATTATCCCTCCTCTTCCCCTCATAAAATCCCAAACTTGCAGAAACGAATGAAATATTGTTAAATTGACTACTGCCCTGCCCACGAACTCCCTTTCACTCAGTCTTCCCTAACCACTATAACCTGCATATTGACTTTCCCCAACTTGTCCCAAGAATAATAAAGTTTCGCCCGACTTGTTGGCAGTTTATTTATTTAAATATGCGATTTCGTGTGTACCATCCGGTTAGCAAAATAAAATTTATTTTTATAGTGCAAAATTTATCTGACTTTATTCTTACAATAATTTACAATAGCTGAAAAGAATTTTGAACATCCTTACTCCGAAAATAAATTTTTTTAACGTTTAATAAAAAGGAACTGCGCAAAAGTTTATGGCCATCTAAGTTTTTCTGCTATCCTTAAAAATGAAAACTATGAACTTCTATAGAATCCTAAATTATAAGCGAAATAGAGTTGAAACGCTTATTGCTTATTGAAGTTTCTAATTTTCGTGAAGTTTGTATGGAAGCGGGTTGAAGAAGTGAGGTAAAATTGATATTTTTTTAAAAATCAATTGCAATTATAATGGGCATAATCAAGGAGGATATATAAAAGGAGTACCTGATAGTCTGTCTCATGTGGGAATATTTTTTGATTCGGAAATTTTCGAAAATTGTGTCCAAGCTTAACTTGGCTTCAAACTTTTACAAAAAAAAAAACCATAATTTGTATTCTCTCTTAGTTGCTAATATTCAGTCAGCAATAAACTAATTTTCAGTGCAATGAAGGTTGCTGTTTGATTTCAGAAAATTTTATTTTTTCAATTTTTATTAGTTTTGGTTTGTGTTTAAGCTAAGCACTTTAGCAACGGACAATTTAACGCGGGACAGAGATAGTTACTTTGGGTTTAAGTATGTCAAACAAGGATAGCGAAACAATTTTTTTCGAAAATTTGACATCTGTTTCGAACAATTTATCGTGGGAAAGAGTCAGTTGCAATATTTTTAAGTGTGGCAGACAAAGATAGCGAAATGATTTTTTTCGAAAAATTTCGAGCATTTCGGTAGTAAGGGAGGGAAATACATTCATTCCCATTTTGCTTACAAGGCAAAGCATGCTCATAGTCACTCCTTATTATATATCCTCCTTGGGGCATAATACTGGCAAAAATTCGCCTTCTTAGTTTTGCTTGTTTCAATGAAAATCGAGGAAATACATTTTCAAAAATTGTGCATTTGTATCGGAGGTGGTAGAAGGAGTGAGGAGATCGGATGAACAGTTTCAAAAGTTCAAGCTCAAAATGCTTGAATTTTATATGGAAGGGGGGTAAAAGAAGTGGGGTATGTTCACGAACTTGAAGTTTTTTTTTTTGCTAAAAATGATATAAAACAAATCTGAGCTTGATAGTTTAAAGCGTTCGCGAATTATGCTGTAGGCAGACGGATAGAAGGTCACTCGGAATGTTTGAGCGATAAGAAATATTTTTGTACCCTTGAGCATTATTTCTGAGCGTTACAAACGGCAAGGTAAACACAATTTATTTTCAGATTTCATCTAGAGTATCCAAATCTACTCCATTGTTTTATTTCTTTCATATCCTTCAAAAATAATTCCTTCCTAAAATAACAAGTGTGGAAACAAACATTTCACGTTTTAAGCAAAATAACACGGTTTAAAATTTTATCATCTCTACCGTATGATCGCATTAGCTGAAAAGGACATTGTTTCGGTGCATCTAGACGTGAGCAATTTTTCGCGCACAAGCTTTATGCACAATTGAAAGCAAAAAATTGTTTGTGCACCGAAGGCAACTACCTTCTTTATAAACGGGGGAATTTCAGCTCTTTTGTTTTTATCGCGAAAGTTTTATTTCGCACTTGCTAAATTGTGGTATACTGTTTCGAAGGAAATATGTGTCGTCAATTTAAATATTCTATTGCAATTTCAATGACACCAGATTTGATTTCCCGAGCGATCATACAAAAAATGTTACTTTGAAAAATGAAATCGTTTATTTATCAGGCGCGTGTGCCGAGCGCTACGCTTATGATGCAGAAAGTTTACATTGAAAAGTTACAATAATACTCGTTGTATATAAGCATTCAACTTAGAACATATGGCATATTGCATGTGGCCAATTAACTTTAATAAAAATATCAAATAAATTTCTATAATTAAGATTTTTATCGCAGTCGTCTAAAAAGAGTTTCTTTTATTTGCAGATTCACGCAAGGTTTCATCGTATAATTATGTTTATCATTAGTGGCAACATTCACGCTACTAAAAACACTCACCACAAATGGCGCTTATTCTTGTCGAGTGCAGCACTCGAGTGAGTCCATCACGTCACACACATGGTGTCCTTTTAATGTTTATTTAATTTTTATCTTATAGTTATTAAGGTCTGGTGCCCGACTTTCTGATCATAATCATTTTTGTTGGTTAACAGAGGGCAACCTTTCGGTTTTCATCGAGCCCCCGTAACCTGAATCTATATGATGGTAAATGGATTGAATTACATTAGCTCGCCATAAAGCAGTTCTCCTTTTTCGCACAAGGCCATTTAAAAATTACACCACCCCAGCCCTTCGACTCCGATTCGAGTTTCGGCAGCATACCTCTCGGTCCCACTGGAGTCCTTTCCGGTCATAAGCGAGGGCATTAAGAAGTCTATTCATTTCTTAAATTGCGCATTTAAGGGAAGTGCGAACAGCTCGCTGCCTTCAGGTTATTCGTTCTCTGCCGGGATGGTAGGTTGTAGATTCGTACGTATATAAATTTTTACCGCCAATGCCATTAAGCCCATACACAACAGAACAGAACAGCCCTTAGAAGCAACCTCAGTATATGCCGCGCCAGGGCAGGGCTTACGTTTACGGCGTTCCGTAATAAAACAAGAAGACTTTTGGTTTTCTCGCATACACACCTGATTATCGGGAAAGCTGGGGATGGGGAGAAGTTGTCGGAAAGTGAATGGAGCGATGGCCTCCAAAACTACCCACTTGTAGGGCGGTTTAGTGGAGTCAGGAATGGAACCACGAATATCATGCTTTATTACGCTGTCGACTTACGAGGCAAGGCAAAGTGCACATACGTATTATTCAAGGAAGGTGTACGGTGACGGGAGCCCGGTACCGACTAGATGCGATTTACGTGCGAGAGTAAGTGCCCCGGTGTAAGGGTATTTTCTGATGCTGCTCCCAAATGGCTTATGACCCCTACCGCAATTATTTCATGGTATTACACGGAGTCAAGTTGGGTGGTGGTTGGTTGGTTTGACTTTCGATGGTGAGAAGGAGCCCTGGTTGAAGCTCCATGCTCACATTACGAAGGATGGTCGGGATGGCTGACTGGTTGGTTGGTGGCTGGAGTACGAGACAAACTGGGTTTTGTTTGTGTGCTCACCGAACATGAGGGCAAACATGTGAGCACAATTGTGGTGTAAAATTACCTAATTAGGCGGGGCTGCGGATTAATTAGATTTCACGTTTCAGTGTAAAAAGCTTTTTAAGCTTCACGGTTTCCGTCGTCGTTGGTGCTGTCGACGGAATGTTTGTGTACTTCGTACTTTGTTTTTGGGCCTTAGAAGGCTTACCAGAAGGAGAGGGAGCATGTCAGGGATGATGTGTAACTACTTGTAAAATTTATATCTGCATGAATTCGTTCACGATGATACAGATTCAGAAAATGAGATGTTACGAAACCAACATATTAATGGCCAATTTGTAGTCTACTTCAAAGAAACAAATTTCAACGGAAGGATTCGGGTATATTCGCTGTGAGTTTTTGTGAAATTGATAGATATGACAAAGAGTTTTAAGTTCTTGTTATGATATTTGAGCTCTTAATGATTTTAGGAATACGTATATTTTTATTTTTCAATCGGATTAAGTTTCATTATGCAAACAAGTTAGCTAATTCTCGATCTAAACTGACTTTCACCCCACACTGAAACATTCAGCATAATAATAATTTATTATTATTCGAAAAGTAAAACAGTTTCTGTTTTGTTAAGTATACACTTGATTTTCTTTACTGAAAATACCCGTGTATGTTGAAAGGAATGGGATGAGTTATGTTTTGATATGGCAGTATTAACGTCTCTGATTACGTAAGCGTATATTTGAAAAGTTGATAAAAGAAAATATTTGTGAAATGTCAGAAATTTTCTAAAATTATACTGTATACTTTATTCTATTCTGCTCTGCTTGAACATGAAAGTTGTTAGGTAAGCATTTTTTTTTTTTTTTTGGAGAGAAACAATTCGAAAGGTTCCTTATGGTCATGTTTTATTTACACTGATTCATGGAAGTGTGCTACGATAAATTTTATGCTATTTACCAATATCCACATAGAATAAGTCTTATGAATATTAATGACGATAATGACCTCTGAAATTCTACACATTTGTCCTAATTTGTGCATGTGAATTGAGGTATTCAAAAATCCTTCAAAACGCCAAATAGCTCTGTTCGCAGTAAACGTGTTAAAAACTATTTAAATCATTGTGGTTCACTTTTCGAAATCAATGCCTTCCTCGCTTTTTTATAAGTCCCATCATAAATGAAATATTATAATAATTTAAATAACTAATTTCTCCCGGGATCAATAAGCCATTAATCTAGCATTTTCTACAATGGCGCTACAGCCCAAGTCGGACCTTGGCCTCCTGATATTCAGGTTCCTTAACATTTTTTATTACTTATTGTGGAAGGGTTGTTAGCCCTTCGCACAACCCTCTTTCTACGAATTTTTCATTTTCTTAGATTGAGGTGACCAGGCAATATGCCGGAATTATATATTGCGCCGACCGGGATTTGAACTCACGACCTTCGCATTACAAGACCAACACACTACCTACTAGGCTATACCCTAGCATTTTATTCCTTCTGTAATCGCAATATTTTATAATTAGTATCGTTAAAATTAATTATAAATAATAATAATTTCCATGAAATCCGCAACTAATTCCACTTTCCGAAAAGGTTTTGTAATGAATTGAAAGAAGAGATTTTCGGATTCTACACTATTACGCTTTATTATTCGTGACATTTCGGTCTCTGCTGAGTCTTTTATCAAATTTTATCTCAGCAGAGACCGAAATCTCACGAATAATAAAGCCAAACAGTGTAGAACCCGGAAATGTTTTCTTTCAATTCGAAATGCACTGTGAGAACATTTACCAAACCAGGTTTTGTAATGATTAGTCAATCAAATAACGCTTATTCGCAAGTGACTTGTATTATGTGTAATTTCGGCCTTTATGTGCAATGCACGAACATAGTCATGGAGGGAAGCAATGGGATTGAGAAGTTAGGGGAGGGATAGTGAAATCGACCGTAACGATTTGCGAAGCTGGTATATTTTCTAGTTCTTCTGGTTGCAACTGACAAATATTTGCAGATGTTATGGGGGACTGAATGATAGAAAGCGAACAGAAATCATCTACTGAGTATCAGACCTTCTAGAAGTGGAACTGCTTATCATTTACATCGTTTGCCCATTTTATTTCGATTAATTTTTCATTTCTACAGCCTGGAGTGGGAATCGAGCCCACAACCTTTTGACTGTGAAGCGAGCACGCTGCTACTTCGCCACGGAAGCCACCAGTATTTTCGCGTTGAGTGGCATATTGAAATCTGAGAGTATATTATGTTTGCTGAAGTTGGCATATTGACATCTGAGATTATATTATGTTTGCTGAAGTTTGTAATGCTGTGAAATAAAGCTCGAATGGAGCTAATGGTACAAAAATATCTGTAGTTGTTCAAAAACTTCAATCCGAAGTGGCCGCCTGTCTGTCCACAAGATAGCCAACGAATGCTAACGAGCTGAATTCTTAATATCATTTACAGCAACAAAAAAAAAATAAAATAACCCCTAAGTTCACGAATGGATCCGATCACAACTCCACTCCTTCTACCACCTCGCATGCACATTTCAAGAGATTTAGTTTTTCCGAAACGACTTGATCAAAGTAATGCGTAAACACAGTATGGTAACAAGAACGTTGATGAGCTGTTTCAAAATCCTCACATATTTTCTACTAGTTCTACCACCTCCCATACATATGTCATAATTTTAAAACTACAATTTATCACTTTCATTGAAAATTATGAAAGCTACAAATATTAAATACAGCACGAAACATTTGCATTTCAGGCTCAGCGTTACATTCAAAACTTCCATAGTTACTATTCTAAATAATTTATAATGGCATAAATTCCAACGTATGAAGCTCTTTTCAAATCTCATCTAGAGTATCGTATTGAAAGGTCAAGTGGATAAACGTGTTGTTGAATATTTTTTTTTTTTAGATAAAGGCCTTCAAAGTTGTTTGAAGGTCACTTTTACAGGGTATTAGTGATCCGAATCAATCTTTGTGGTTTTGTCTATATTGAAAATTGAAAAGTTTGTCAGCCAACATTCAGTTGAAAACATAGTTTCTCAGTCCATAGTATTACCATAGAAAGGAGGTTTTGGTTTGAAGGTGGTAATGTGGAGTTTGTCACAAAACTTGCTGCCAATAGGTTAGTTTTCTCGAAAAAATCAATTACAGTATGATCACCATCAAAAAGAGAGTTGATAAAGAGAAGGAATTATTATTTTCAACTTTGACGAAAGACCAGAAAGTTCTTGAGCCTTTTAGGCTCGAATGGATCTCCCGTCGAAGCTTTCGGTCCCGCCCAAATTTATCACGTTCAAGCATAAATTTAAAAAAAATTCCTTGATCTATTATGAAACTCTCTGTTAGTTAGAGTTTGATTATTTCCAAAATTTGGAAACTACTATTAAACACTTTTAAATATTATCTTAAAAATAATGTTGTAAATTCAGTCATTATTTTATCCTTGTAGGTATTCATTCTTGCAGAATTAAAGCAGTCAGAATGTAAATTAAAGTTTTTTATGGCGTGAGCAATAGGTTTGTAAGGATGAGACTGATTTCAAGATCCTTCTGTCTCGAAAACTCTACCTTCTTACTTACTTACTTACGATGGCGCTACAGCCCAAATTGGACTTTGGCCTTCTGAACACTTTGCCTCCATCCATCTCGGTTCAGTTAGAAAATCTTAGCAGTGATTTGCTGTCTGCGTCAATCGAATCCTCTCAGCGCTTCCGGGGTTTTCCCACCGGTCTTTCTCCGTTGACTTTCCCTTTTAGTGTGCTTTTGGGAATTCTTCCGTCATCCATACGCTCCACATGACCAGCCCATTGTAACTTTTTAAATTTTATGAGGGTTGACACTTCTGGATTGTCGAAGATGGCATACAATTCTCTATTGTATCGTATTCTCCAGATCGACTCTTCCCTCACAGGTCCGAGGATTCTTCTGAGGACCTTTCTTTCAAAGGCGTTAAGTAGTTTTTCGGACGCCTGAGTTAAAGTCCACGTTTCGCTGCCATAACATAGCACAGGTCTTATGATGGTTTTGTATAGCTTAAGTTTTGTTTTCCTGTCCACGTTCTTGTTTTGGATTATTGAAATTAATGAATAATAAGTCTTGTTCGCCATCATTATCCTTCTTTTGATTTCGATGGGTTCGCTTCCATCCTTCGATAGGTTCGCTCTTAGGTATATGAAGTTGTCTACATTTTCTAGGCTATAGTCACCTACCGTAATATTTTGTCTGATTGGCGTCTTTTTCCTAGTTTGCGTCATAATTTTTGCTTTGTTTTCATTAATACGTAGTCCAACTTCCCTTGCTACCGAGTCAAGGTTTACAAATACCTCCTTGGCACTCTCCAGAGATCTTGCAAGGATACCTATATCGTCGGCATATGCTACGAGTTGTGTGGATTTGAAGCATAGTGTTCCCTTGGTGTCAACCGGAAGTTTCCGAACCACATATTCGAGTGTCAAATTGAGCAGCATTGGTGCGAGGCCGTCACCTTGCTTAAGGCCGTTATCTGCCGAACCAGTTTCGGTGGCACTCCAAACTCTAACATGATTTTACACAGTACGCGCCTGTCGATACTGTCGTATGCTTGCTTGAAGTCAACAAATATCTGGTGCACATCAATATTATATTCCCAGCACTTTTTCAGCACCTGTTTAACTGGTCTGTGGTCGATTGTCCAGCTCTAAATCTGCCTTGGTATTCATCAATTACTTTGTCAGCATAGGGTTTAATTCTCTTTTCCAGAATTTTCATCAAGATTTTATAAGACGTACACAACAGAGATATTCCTCGTGAAAACTTTACCTATGGTCAACAAATATGAAGCGGGATAGGAGCTGGCTTGAAATTTTGTTAGACTTATCAAATCGAAAGCAAGGGTAGCCGATGCATGCTTTCTTCTTCCTTCAAGAGAAGTCATGTTGAGCAGGAGTTGCCTACATTTGTAAGAAGGCAAACGGTAGCTACTAAGCTAAAGGCTTTGTAAAGCAAACAGTAGAATTTATACTTGAACTCTTTCAACCCTGTACGAGTCGATCTGAGTGGAAGGCGACCAAACAACGCTTGCTTATTCAAGCAACAACAGCGCACAGAAAGAGAGTCTTACATGGGTGTGGATCATTGAATTCCTTGACTCACCTCTTTATGAACCTTAAACCTGATTAAAAATTTATCTATAAGGGACTAAGTCAATTTAGCGTCAAATCTTACGCCTAGATCTTTAATAATTTGAGACACCTTTTAAATATTCGTTGCTAATACTATAGACAAACTGGATTGCTAATGCTAAGACAAATTGTAAAGCGTTATTCTTATGCCATTCAGATAAAATATTAATATTGTTTCGCAAAATAATATATATACAATCTCGATTTGCCTTAATAGTCCTGATAATTTCATCATCAACCATTCGTTCAAAAGTAATAACACGTCATTTATAAAAGTTATAAATAAAAGGGGCCCCAATACGCTACCTTCAGAAACACCACAGGAAATTGTAGTCATTTTGGATAGATGCGATGAAAATCAATCTTCTTCTGTACGATCGACCAAGTAAAACTTAAATCCCTGGTCCGTACATTCTTAAGACCGCTTTGGGACAATCATTGTTCTTTAAGTCAGTGCTTCCTGGTAATAAGTGATGGCGGAAACGGGAACAAAACTTATCTCCCACATACTCGCCATGTTGTGAGATGAACACCCATTATCTATTGTCGGAATAGAGTCATTCATTTCGTTACTGTGGCGCCCAACGTGGGGCTTAAGATTATACCGATATGCACTGTGTTCATATTCCGCCTCCTTTTTTCGCCGCCTTTCTTCATGGATTTTCAAGGATGATGTTTTTCCGCAACCATGGATGAAGCCTATTACCTGTTGGTGCAATGGCGCCCTTCATTTCGTTACGCTAGTTTTAACATTTTGATCGTTGGATGATTTTGCCCCTCAAGCATGCCGCCCTGTGCAAATGATTTTTTTTTCAGTATCGGCAGATACAGTTTGTTGTCAGTTTGTCAAGTAATTATGCTAGTCGTCTAGCACCATTTCTAAATTCAGCTACGTACGGTGGCAACTGCTAACTGTTGGTGTTGAGGCTCCGCAAATAGCGGCCATCTCGTCTTTAATTCGTGTAGTCGAATTTAATGAAGGCTCTTTTTTTTTTAAGAATACTAAAATTGGGTGACACTAACGACTGTTAAACAACAACTGAGAGACTGAAATGACCGAAATTTTCGAAAGTATCTTCATAATGATATAACCAGAACATTTTGAACCAAGTAACCGTCCTGGTGTGGCTTGAAGTTATTCAGACTACCTTGGTACAGTCTTGTGAGAATGCTGCTAATGATTGAAAAACTGTTGGAAAACCCCGAGAATAGAGATTTAGTATCTCTCACAGCATTTTACGGTGTTGTTGCAAAGCTGATTTTTAAGTTACTTACTTACATTGGCTGAACTCTAGTAACATGTATTGTTCCGGTATTGAGCGTATATAACTAGCGGCAGTCCAAAACCGGCCTTTGGTCGGTGTTTAATTTCCAATAATTACTGTTGGCCTTGAGTCGCACGGAAACATCTGCTGCCGTGCTTCGCTAAAATTCCCATATTTTTACTCTAACTAAATCATAAAAAAATAACATAACGGAATTATGATTGGGCGTAAAGCCCAATCATATGATACTCTAGATGAAATACTAACATACCTTTTGTTTGGGTGGTGGTAAAAGCAGAGGGGGAGGTTCTTAATTTTTGTATGTAACACTGAACGTAGTATATAAAATATTTCATGCTGAATTTAAAGTTTCTTGCTTTCATAATTTTCGAGGAAATTGTACAATTTTTGTCTGAATTTATGGTATTTGTATGGGAGGTGGCAGAGAAAGTGGGAGATTTTGGATGATTTTGAATTTGCTTATCAACATCCGAATCACATTGCTTTGTTACAATTTTAAAGTCGATAGCTCTCACATGTTCGAAGGAGAGAAACTTTTCTTGAATTTCCAATACTAAAATTTGTAAGGGAGGTGGTATGAGGAGTGAGGTGAAGGCGATATTTTTTATTTATTTTTTATTACAATTATAAAGGGACAAACTCTGGCAAAATTTCAAGTTTTTACTTCTTCTAGTTTCTATGAAAATCGGTTAAATGCATTTACCACAATTCTGCATTTGTATGGGAGGGGGTAGAAGGAATATCCCAATGAAAACCAAATTTTTTGACATCAATCATATTTAAAATAGTATACTTTTTTTCAAATTTTAAAGTTAATAGCTTTGACGGTTTTGGACAAAAATAATTTAATTGAAATTCCGAAATTTCGTAAAATTTGTATGTGAGGGGTAAAAGGAGTGAGGTAAAGTTGATAGTTTTTCCAAAACTAGTTGCAATTGTACTAAAATTAATTATGACACAAATTGTTTCATTTAGTTGCTAGTTGCAATGCAACCCAAATAAATGCATTTTTGAAAATTGTTCATTTGTATGGAAGGTGGTAAAAGGAGTAGGGGATCAGATCAATATTTCTTGAGGTTAATGATATTTATATGATTATACTATGCCCTAATTTTCAAGTCAATAGCTGAAATGGTTTCGGAGAAAAATCAATTTCTTTAAATTTCGAAATTTCATTAAATTTGTATGGGAGGGGGTAGAAGAAGTGGAGGGATGTGACCCGTTCACGAACTTAAAGTTACTTTTTTGCTAAAAATGACACACAAAATTTTTTAGCACTATAGCTTTCGAGAGTTATGCTGTAGACAGACGCACAGACGGACAGACAGCAACTCGGAATCGAGGTTTTTGAGAGCCAGCTAATATTTTTGTACCCTTCGAGGCTCTGTGCGACCATTATTTCTTAACGTTACAAACGGTAAGGCAAACACAATATACTTTTAGTTTTCATCTAGGGTATAAATATGTATTAAAAAAATATATTTGTTTCTGGATTCAAACCTCGGGCCGACCGCACGTAGGGCAAGCATTCTACCACTAAGCGCAAACGCTGATAAACTTATATCGCCAAAATTTAGTCATCTACTCAATGTGAACGGTTTTTTTTTTTGTATGGAGAATTTTTTAAGCCCTCTTTCGGTGGTTGAGGGTGTAAAATTTTTTTGGATCTGAAAGTTTTTATGGTTTTTCATGTTTGTAAGAATTTAATAAGAAAAAAAAACCGTAAGCTTGTAGGTGGTCTGGGAAGTTCCATCAGCCACTTACATCTGAGCATATATGGAGAGTACAGGCGAAAAAGGGATAAGTCAATTTAGATACATTTTTCAGTGTAGCAATTTTTAAGTTTACAGACTATTATTTCAGTAACACGCTTAAAGCATTTTATTTTGAATCGAATATTTTAATACCGTAAACTGTATTGTGTAACATTCAATAATTTAACCGTTTTGTAATAAATCTTTCTGGTATCTTTTATAAAAAAAGGCCTTGCGGCACCACTTTATTATAAAAGAGCCAACCGTGGTCGGTGCCCTCAGAAGTTATTCTAAGCTCTTGCACTGCACTAGGAAACGCTATTGGTCGATCTGGAAAATAAAATCACTCGAAGCTCTTGCACTGCACTAGGAACAACTCATGATCAGTCTTGAAAATATAATCTTCCCAATAACAAAAACCTTGTGTTTTCTTTTTTTTACCCTATACTGCTACCTCCTTCACGCGACACTATACAACATAGTCTGCATCTTACCTCTCCCTCATAAATTGTCGCTAGTTATGCCGCGAACCATTCATACGTCCCGTAACAATTGAACATAAATTATAAATAAATAAAATAAATAAATTATTTCATTCGCCCCACTGAAGCCAAAAAAAAAAAATATTCCATTGAGCGCAAGAAAGGGATAAGTCAAAATTATAGGTACGAACTGCGGTACAAGTTTAGCAAGTTTTCATAAAAAAATCGTGAAATAAACTAAATTTTCCATAAAATTAGTAAGTACTAGCTATTTCCTTGCCACAGGCAATTTTACTTTATTATTTTAATAATAAAGTATTGTGATCAACTTGAAATAAAAAAAAACATAAAAGGGCTACGATTCCGCGTAAAGCGCAATCTTACGATACTCTAGATGAAACAGAATTTTTTGTGATCCCAAGAAGTTTTGTATGGGGAGTGTTAGAAGGGGTGATAGTATTGAACTATTTTTCTCCCCATCATGCTAAAGTAGCTATTACAATGTTTTATATAAAATGCTTACTCCAAAAATTGAATAGGAGCTGAGAAAATTGGTGTGTTAGATTTAGTGGAAATGTACAGTTTGTATGGGAGGTGGTAGAAAGAGTGGGGGGATTTTAAAGAATTTTTTTCAAAAATAGCTAAGAATATCATAAAATTGACTTAAATTTTAGACTGGAAACATTCATAATTTTCATGAAAATAGATTTTTTGTGAAGTTGTGAAACTGTGTCATATTGTATGGGAGGGGGTAGAAGCAGTGAAGCTAATCAAATATTTTTTTCTGATCTTAGTGATAATACTAATTAAGTATTTGTTACAAAATATGAGCTCAATAAATGTTATATGTTCTGCAAAAACCGGCTTAGAGCATTTCATGAAAAAGTGTAGTTTGTATGGGAGGGGGTGGAAGGAGAGGGAGGACGCAAAAAATTTTTATACTGTTGATTGAAGTCATTATGAAAGTAATATATTCCGAAATTTAGACTAACAGCTTTTACACTTTTCGAGCAAATCCATTTATTGTCGAATTGCGAAATTGTGTCATTTTGTATGGGAGGGGGTAGAAGGGGTGAAGCTAATCGTCTAATTTTTTTTTGGCCTTATTAACAATTTGAAATAAATATTTAGTGCACAATTTCAGCTTGCTCAATTTAATACGTACTGAGTAAATTGGCTTAGAGTAATTCATGATAAGTACAGTTTGTATGGGAGGTGGTAGAAGGAGGGGAAGGACACGGATAATTTTTATATGGTAGATTGAAATTGTCATAAAAGTAATATATTCCAAATTTCAAGTCAATAGCTTTTATACTTTTTGACCAAATCCGTTTATTGTCAAATTACGCATTTGTGTCATTTTGTATGGGAGGGGGTAGAAGGGGTGGAGCGATTTGGCCCGTTCACGAACTTGACCTTACTTTTTTGTTCAAAACGACGTGTACGAAATTTGAACTTTCTAGCTCAACGCGTTCTCAAGCTAGAGAGCGAACGGACGGACGGACATCCGGTTTTGAGATTTTTGAGTGATAATACTAACTTCTGTATCATTCATTTTTTTCTCCGAGCCTTATTTCTTGGCGTTACAAACTTTAGAGCAAACTTTTAATACTCTCAGATTTCATCTAGAATATAAAAATTGCTACCCTGAAATTTTGTTTTTTTCGCGTTTCATGACTAAACTAGCATAAAAATGCAAAAAACATAATTCCGTTCCGCCGTATGGACTCATATCTCCAAGACCATTAAAGACAGTGATATAATACTGAAATACGAAAAATATATAAAGTGTGGACATAATAGTAGTGGGGGGAAATGGGGAGCATTTCAGAGATGGTACAATTACAAACCTTTATATCTCAAAATTGAGTACAGATATCAAAACGTCAGATTGTAGAAGTACATTGTCATTAATTTTGATAAGAAATTCAAGTTCGGAGGTGTAAGGGGAGGGAGGTGGTAAGCAAAAATGTCGAAAATTTTGAGTGATTTTTTTAGAGCTCTGGTGAAAGATACAAAGTTTAAATTTTGCATATGGAGACAACTATTTTTTATACATAGAAAAAAAATAATAATTTGTTCCACAATTGTTATGCCCCAACCTCCCTGGTCTAACGTTCACAAGGTGTTTCATGTGCAAATTTTTGAGTGAAATTTTATGGTAGAAACTTAAAAATTTGTGAAATGCATTTAAGAAAAATCTCTAAAAGTTTGAAATATTAACTAGTTGAATATCTGTAAAACTTGTACCCCTCCCATACCAAATTATTTTTTCGACCATTTTTAAGAAATCAATTATCACCTAACTATTAAAAGCTATCAATTTGAAATTTTGAGATGGCGCTTGCCCTTCTACCACCTCCCATACAAAAGTATGATTTCGATCAATTTCAATAAATCAACTAATAACCAAAAAATTAAAAGATATGAACTTGAAATTTTGTACGAGCACCTTACAAGAGAAACGAAATGAAACTAAATATTTAGTGTAAATTTAGAGAATAGTAATAAACACTTCTTAAAAATTGAACTATACAAGCTATATAGGGTTAGGGCAAGACTCACCATTATACCCATTCGGCAGATGAATTTCTGTGGAACGCTCTTCCACACTCACTATTTCCATCTTCGTTTTTTTTTTGTTTTGAGAGTGGCGTTGATTTCATCCAGGGACCGTTGTAGGATGTCTTGAATATGAAGGAAGACGAATTAGAGATCTTCAGTTCGATGATTGGTCTAGTGGAAAAATTAACTTTTTTACGTAGAGTTTGTCTAGGTGTATTGTCCATTCACTAAAAAACTTTTGTTTCGTTTCAACAACCTCAAATGGAGACGGATTGGATCGAGCTTGTTTGAATAACTTGATCAAATCTCTTGGTACTTCATAGTGGAATTTTTGGTTTATTAAACCAAAGTTCTTGTCACACTCCATATGCGAGTGACCGCGAACAGGAAATATGACAGTAGCGGAGTCTAGTCTTTTTTTACGTGTACAGCATAGTAAACACGTAAATAAACGAGCACTAGAAAATAACCTGGCCTATTGGAGCCTCAGCCAGGTCAGCTGACTCAGCTCGTCAGCTGACAACTTATCTTGATTTATCTCTTTCTTGCCTAGTATTGTCGGAATTACCCCCTTTTTTCTAAAGGTATACTATTTTCATATCGCTTTTATGTATCTTACTGACATCTAGCAGAAGTTTTGATAACACCACTGGATTTAATTAATTTAGGAGTTTTAATCGGAAAGGCCTGTAGTGGCGCTTCATTACAGTTTGGCAAATGTCACATCTGAAACGAAATTTTGAAAAAATGTTGAATTTTTTCTGGTGCATTGTTGAAGCCAGGAACTTTGCGCAGGGCATTAAGAAAAAATTTAGATAAAAATTTGTTTTCATGAAGATGGAATTTCCAAAAGATACTCACTAAGCTTAGTACTCCACGAATGGTGAATTGATCAGGTCGCAGAAGAAGAATTCGAAGCTGTCGATTTTAATATTTCTGCTGAAGTCTCTACAGTGTGTCTTCTTCGTATTGTCTAAAGTGATTCAAGCCTATAATTGCTCATAGCGCTTCGGAGCATCACTATTAGGTCCCGATTCAACATAAAATCCCATTTCTGAAAAAAATGAAAATTATAAAGTTTTCGGATTGCGAATGTTGTTAGACTTTTAAGTCCTTTCATTTTGAAAAAAAGATTCAATTGCAAAACAACGTCATAAGTCAGTTTACTTTTAAACGAATATTCTGATGCTTTTTTAAAATACCTGGCAAAAAAAAAAAAAAACGAACAACAACAATACTAACCAAAATCCCTAAAAAGTTTAAAAGTAGATCTACTATAAAATAATATTAATAACTTTTTACGCTAAGACGTTAAAAATTAAAAACGAAAAAGAAAATTGTCAAAGTCCATCTGAGTAAAAAACTTTTTCGGGCTAAGATCTTTATCTATACTTTCGTTTGTATTTTAATCTGAATGAAAGCTTATTTTAATAAATTCTTTTTTTTTCTTCTCTCGTCTTTGATTTTTGGTCCAGCTGAAAAACTTTTGCCTTTTGTTCCTTGTTTCCTTTTTCTATTTTTTTTTGTTTTTTATGGCAGTTCATAACACCGAATGCTAACGCGAAAAGCAACAAACACAGTGCTGCAAGGCAACTGAAATAAAAAAATCCGATTTAAATGAAAAGTTAAAGGAAAGTTTTTCACGTGTAAAAAGTTACTTACGAATCTCTTTCAGTGCTTTTTCGAACCATTCATTTTCCGGTCCAGTTTATGTCCTATGTGTGTCCTGCTGTGCGGAAATGTTGGACATTTTTCTGTACTACTGTGTCGAGTATTTTTCTTATTATTTTGTTCGTTACTGTTAATGTTGTGCGACAGACTAGAATATCTTTGGTTTTTGTTTTCCTTACGCCAAGTTTTATGCATTCGCTGTTGGAAAAACTTTACCATATTAAAAAATCGTAATTCATTTTTACTTGCCACGATGGGAAATGTGGAAGCCATGGAAGAGCGGTAAAGTCAGAGGCGGTATCTTTTATTGTCAGCGAGCTTAAGATTTGAGCGGCATACTTGTAAAAAGAGGATCCTGTCAGGGGTTTTCATGCGAACCTAAGCCGATTGTAACGTGATGGAAAGTCAGATAGGTATGACAATAGTGTTTTGTGTATATTGCTTTGTTTTCACGTTGGAAACGATGTGTGCATGGTCAATTGAAATGGAAAAATGTGGGAGTAGGATGTTTTGAAATGATGCTATTCAGGTGAGTCAGGATGGAAATTGTGATTTGAATGAGTGACCATAGGAACCAGAAAGATCTAGAGATGATATTTTTGTTTCAAATAACTGTACTTACCGAAGAGTGAAAGTGCACTATAAGCATTGCATTGTATTTACAATACAATGCAATGCTTATAGTGCACTCACCGCAATATTCAACTCCTGTGTTGAAAGAATCCATGAAGGTTTTTTTTCAATGAGGGCGCTCGATTTTTGAAAGTTGATAACGCACATGTTTGAAACTACAGAACCGTAAAATTGCATAATAATGTTTGTTAATTTCGACTATCAAACAACGCGTGTGAATTCTATTATATTCTATTCTGTTCTCTTCTATTATATTCTGTCCTACAGTGGCACTACATCCCAAATCAGGCCTTAACCTCCTGATATCAAATTCCTTAATATTTTCATTTTCTTATAATGAAAGGGTTGTTAGTCCTTCGCACAACCCACCACGCACAAATTTTCACTATCGTAGATTGAGGTAACTAAGGTATACTCAAGCAGAAATAGGACCATACCTTGAACGCTTAACGTGAACGTACTGACAGAAAGCCACGAGTTCACGGCTGTCTTTAGCAGTCACGGATTGTTTATGACGACAATCATTAACGCCTGCATCCTCCAAGCTTAACGCTAGTCATTGACCAACGAGATGATACCAGTCTAGGCTTTTTCGAGTGTTCTACAATCACACTGGTAAGAGCAAGGCCTATCTAAAACCTTTTCCAATCTTTGGATCATGGGATCCGGTTGAAACGCAACTTCACGCCGAGCACAAGATTTGCACAAGGCATTCCAAGAACCTGTATGCTGTACAAGTACAGCAAAACAGTAGATGCTCTACCCGCGATGTAGGTGGTAAACCACAGCCACTACGTGTACCCCGAAGGGACCTCATTCATGGTTGCATTGGTTTGCCCATAGCCCGTCGCATCGATCAGTCTCAAATCATTCATGCTCATTCGTATGATCATTCGATGTTCGTTTCATACCGTCTGTGCTGCGTAAAATTTTGCTCTCCTATGTTCTACTATGACACCAAGGGGCTTGGATCCGAAGTGCCACCTCGAACATAAGATTGATACTTTCTTACGCAATATACCATGTACTACCAAAAATACAATGTCAGTTCTGCTTAGTTATAGCTTCAATTAGCTTTCGTCAGGTTGCTACGACGGCCGTCTCGGATATACCGAGCCCCTGCCCCTCACACACCTACAGCTAGCCTAATATCCACATTTAAGGATCAGTTTTCACTTTCTTCGGTCGGTTATGCAGTCCACTTTGACTTCTTGCCTCCCTCAGTCCGCTACTACTATCACCCGTATAAACATTCGCCCATATTCAGCATTCTTCTTGTTTCATTTTTCACAATACTTAGCGGGGCTACTCTCGTCTTCACCTAGCTTAAGTCTGCTGCTAAAATCCACCATCGACATCAAATACTACATTCAACTACCAACTTTCAACTGTTAACATCTTATATTTTTTATTATTGCTTCAATTTTCGCATCCTTCAGTTAGTAACTAGCCCGTGCCGGCTATACCGGACACCTGCTTTTCGCCTCTTTCATTCAGCTACTACTATCCGCGGCTTCTTGATGTTTGGATCTTATATTCGTTCATTCATTTATTCATTGAGACATGATCGATACAACTTTGTACAGGGTAGCCAATACTTCCTCCCATAGTACTAAGTTTCAAGTCCTTGGTGAGGGCCTTCGTGAAGCAGGCTCCACTTCGGTCTTAGTTCACACCCAACTTGATACCGATCGAACAGCTCGGGTTAATGGAGTTGCCACGCTCCAAAAGAAGTTACTGGAATCGCCGTAGCTTTCTAGACCAGCACTTACTTCCCTGTGATCGACAGGATTCGGAGCTAACCGACCGTTCAACTTTGTCCCCCCCCCCCCACCCAAATGGGTTTCGGAGCTGACGGTCAACTCAACTTGATTCCTTCCTATCTATGTAGGCTTCGGAGCCGATGGTAATATAATAAATTGCCTTAGAACAATTCAATATACCTACCATTCGACTTACTCCCCCCTATCTGTAGATCTCTTTGCGTTATCCAGCCTGCACCACGTGGAGGTGGATCTACTTCGCAGACCACTCAAGCAGACAATGTTCTGGAATTATACGTCGGCGGGGACTTGAACTCTCGACCTCCGCATTGTAGACCAACGCCTACTCACTAGGCTAACATTCGCTGACTGGCCTCATATTGGAAGAAAAACCTTCGGAGATGAGGCTCATTTAGCGCGATCACAATCCACACACTAGATTCAAGAAAAGGCTGCTTGCTCGCGACAATGTTTGCGTATTTTAGTCCGGCAGCATCATCAGTCAAAATGATGAAGAAGCTATCACTGGAAATGGCACTCGATATCGATTGAATAATAATTGATTGTTTTCAGTTCATATTAGATGACGTTGATTTGACCAGCATGTGATCCCCGCATTACGGTACCACGTGCCATACAGTGAACACAACTATCAACATTCTGTACGAGTAGTTTGAGGGTTTAGCTATCATGCGAGGCGGTGATATCATGCTTAGAGATGGTATGCTATTTTACAAACCTGCGAATTTATTAGTGCTCTTTTAAAATAGGAATCTATATAAATATAATTGTAGTGTCTGACTGTGATTTGTTTATCAATGGCTATAAATAAGTTTTTTGCTTCATTTTAGCAATAACTAAGCAGAATTTAACGTTTTTAAAAAATTTCTCTGTCTGTCTGTCTGTCTGTCTGTCTTTCCGGCTTTCACGCAAAAACGGCTACACCGATTGCAATGAAACTTTCACAGATTATTAGCTCTGCCTCTGGGAGTAATCTGCTTTAGGTTTTATTTTTCTCCCCTCACGCCTTCTACCCCCTCCCATACAAAGTGACTCATTTTCAAAAACTTATGATAATCAAATTTTCATGGAAACAATGAAATTTAAAATATATTATTTCTATTATAAATGCAATCTTCAAGTATATAAATAGTTTGAATCCCCCAACTCCTTCCATCACCTCCCATACAAACTAAACTTTTTCATGAAATACTATACTCCAATTTTCTCAGTATGTATAACTTTGATCGAGCTAAGATTTTGTATTAAATCTTTAATTAGCATTTTTATTAATGTCAGGGAAAAACTAACCAATTAGGTTTACTCCTTCTACCCCCTCCCATACAATGTGGCACAATTTCACGAATTTGCAAAAATTCGATTTTCTTGAAAAGTGTGAATCTAACTGATCTAAAATTTAAAACACATCAATTGCATGGTGATTATAGTTGATTCTAGAAAAATTACCAAAAACCCCCCACGCCTTCTACCACCTCCCATACAAATTTCACAATTTCACTAAATCCAATGCACTAAGTTTCTCAAGTTACCTATTCAGTTTTTCAAGCTTAAATTTGGTGCAAAATATTTTTATAGCTACTCTAGCATGGTGTGAAAAAAAATTAATTTAGTACTGTCATCCCTTCTATCACTCCCCTAACAAAAATTCTTAAGATTACAAAAATTTCGATTTCATCGGTAGTATCATATATAATGGGGCTTTATGCACAATCGAAGTCCTGTTATGTTTTTAAGCTTAATGTCATTTTATTTGGGCTTTTTTCAATTAACACAAGCTACAACTATTCACATGTCCTTAACACGTATACATATGATCTCGATTCACGGGTTTGATTTGATCACAAGCCTCTCCCATTCAAATGCGAGTATCATGCTATCATTCTTAATAATTTATGGTTCTGACTCCAACAAAATATAAAACATTGTGTTCAAAGAGCTATTAAAGTAAGCGGATTATATATCCCATATAATGTATTACTAACTACATTCTCAAAAATTGCTTATTAATGCGATTTTTATGCGGACGAAGTCGCGGGCGTTTGCTAGTATTATATATATATATATATATTGCGATTAAAAATTTAAAAGAGCAGAGCAAATGTATACTGCTTGCGGTATATCGCCAATAAAATTGCCGCAATGATCATCGCTACAAATCCCAGAGTTTTTATTCGCATTCGCACATTAATCCCACGAGATCGTGGCTCAGAACAAAGCTCGCCAAACAAACCGTCGCTTACCCACGAAAGCGCATCTCATTAACCACAAATGAACAAACGATGTATGTAAAAGTAAACAAGGTAAACTTCAAGAGGGTCTATATACTCAGTAGATGGTTTCTGTTCGCTTTCTATCACCTGCAAATATTCGTCAATAGCAGCCAGTACAACTGAAAAATATACCAGCTTCACCACTCGTTACGGTCGTTCTCACCCTCTTCCCTTACCTTCCCCATTCCATTCCGTCCCTCCATGACTGTGTTTGTGCATTGCACATAAAGGCCAAAATTGCCTATATCACAGTCCATTTTGTAATAAAAAACCTCACTGTTCAGATCATAAATCCCACCGATCAGATCAAAGTTTGCTAAACAAATCGCTGTAGCACTTCACCCAACCGCACCTCTAAGCTTACCGATCGTGCATCAAAAGGATTTCATATGAACATCGATCAAATGGAAGCTCTTTCGTTGCTCGATTGCCGCTTGGAACATCTGATATATTCTATTATCTTTCTTTGTCTGTTATATCGCTCGCGATCAGTAATATTTTCAAACTGTTCACTGCTCACCTCAGTGGTATCAAAGAATATCAAAGACTATCAATAATGTAAGATATCCCAAACCTAGCTGATAGTCTTTGTTCTGCGAAGGTCGTGAGTTCAAATCCCGGCCGGCGCAAAATATAATTCCGGCACATTGCCTGCCTGGGTATACCTTGGTCACCTCAATCTAAGAAAATGAAAAATTCGTAGAAAGAGGGTTGTGCGAAGGGCTAACAACTCTTCCACAATAAGTAATAAAAAAAAATATTAAGGAACCTGAATATCAGGAGGCCAAGGTCCGATTTGGGCTGTAGCGCCATTGTCGAAGGAAGTAGAAGTGCGACTATGATTTGCTTAGCGATCAGTGAGGTGGAACGTGCGAAGTGGTGAATGCGGTGCGCTTTCTTGGGTAAGCGGCGATTTGTTTGGTGAGCATTGTTGCGAGCTACGATCTCGTCGGGGCGATGTGGGGCATGTGAGTTGTGGCTATTGCAAGTTCCGCCGATTTATGTTGCAGTCCACTGTGTCGATAACGGCTTCTTCATTGATGAATTTGCTTGTGTTAGTAATATCGAGTGAAAAAAAGAAAACAATAGATCGTTTTGGTTTAGTTTTTTATGACCGGGTATTTTTTTATTTGGCTTGGGTACATGCGATGCGATTGACATTTTTATCATCCTGACTCGATTGCGCTTGATCATTTTTCCTACTTTGGATAGTAAAAGAAACCCGTTTCATTCCGAGGGGAAATAGGGGAAATGTTAACTATGCGCACTGAACTAGTGGTACTGAGCATGAGATTGGGTCTGCCTGATTGTTAGATGCAGGATTTCGCAGAAAATTGCTGTTTTGTCAATTTTTTTTTATTGAGTTGTATTATTTTAAGCAATATGTAAATAAATACTTTGAATTTTTCGGATTTAATTTTATTTCAGATTTGATTTCATTGAAATAGCAGCTCTTTTCGAAGATAATTATTACTGCAATAACAGTTTTTGCCATCCTTGCGCATTATCATGGAGAATAGATATTGAAAAAATCAATTGTAGTTGATCACTGTGATTAGAAAAGAGCAGATTTTGCCATCCCTAATCATGTGGCTAGACATTCTTAGATTTTTTCTTATTAATTGTATCGAAGTTTTCACAGCAAGGTTTATATTTAGTTTTAGATATCGATACTAGAATAACGCTTCGATTAGAGGGGTTAAGGCTTATGAGTATCGCAGAAAATTTTTTTGGAGGTAGATTAGAGGCCCAATGATAGACCCTTGGGGTACACTATTAGAAAGACAAAAACTTCTTGGGATTTTGTTGTTAAAATAAACTAACTGGTTTCTTTTTGTTAGATAAGAATTTTAGGTCATCATCATTTTGGTCGAAATAAATTAAAATACTTCTATAAATTTCAAACTTCAGATAGTTAAAACATAAATGTGATAATTTTAGTCCTAATTTCTTGGCTTCTGCATTGGCAATTCTGGTCCAAACCGCCTTAACCAACTCCTTCGATTACTTTGTCCATTTCTCATGATCCCAATATGCAAATGAGAGTAGTCTCCTGCAATAATTCAATTGAAATCACGACTTTCAATTAAACTCGTATTATGATAATCCGTAATTCTATTATTCACCATGTCAGAAGCTATCGAAGGCGATTCGAATCGTGTACTAGATTGGAGTTGTCAAATCTAATAGCTGGATAATACCGGGTGCATATTTGAGTTAATTAATATTTTCAATGCAACATTGTTCTGGATTATATTTCAACAATGAACATCCTAACTATATGCAACTATGCTCCAATTAGCTATTTTACAGTATGAATGAAATACCAACGAATCGATAAAAGCCTTTCATCGAACGATATATCGATAAAAGCCAGTGAAAATGATTTCAGTTCGTCCTGATGGTGCCTGGCGTTCACAATTTATATGCGAAGTGGCAAACGGGTCTAACAATCCGCAGTATAAAATCATAGTTTCGAATAGAGGAAAAAAAATAGAAATAAATCCTCCGAAAAAATTAGCTATTAAAACAAGGTTGTATGTACTATGTCCGCGAATGTTCTACATCTAGGAGCGATGGTGTTGGCCTATAGCGAGGTCGAGCATAGGTTTCCATTTCGACTCTGGTTTATCTCGTTTCCTGCTTTAATTAAACTCTCCACACGTTGTTTATTGTCCGGCCCCATGTGTTATGCCGCAGATCCTCGTTCACACCGGTCGATGGTCGTTACTGCAAAAGCTTTGCGGTTAAGGCCACTCCGACTCGAGGCTATTTCCGTAAGACTCCTAGCCATTTGAGCTACATATATTGCAAGGTGATTAGATGTACTATATACAATGTACCTGAGCCGCACATATTTGCTATGGTTATTCCGAAAATTGAGGTAGGCCGTCGTATATAGAGTGCACCGACCAGGATCGGTCGAATATGGAGCAGAAGCTCATAGTCACATTTAATGGCCGCTGCTCCTTTTCGAGCTCGTCGAACCAATTGCCAAGTCTGAGCAATTTATGTTGTATATCCACTAAGGCCATCACGTAATGTTGCTGCAACATGCACATGACTATTGTTGTATGGCTCGGGTGTTATTAATTTTCTGCAAAGCTACCAATCGGGGTCTAGGCGGAGATATTTAACTCAGATAAAAGTACCTAATAGGTGCGAATTACACGCTTTAGGTAGCAATGTTGCCAGTTTAAAGCTAAGTATTAGTCAATTATCTAAATTAAATATCTTACTCAAAAGACAACATACGATATATTGTTGGTGTAGCTAATCAACTATTAGTAGCCAACTTGAAATGAAGTCCTTGTCATGAACTAAAGGTGAAGTTAACTATAGGATAATGTCGAGCTGAAGACATGAATGAAATAATTGTTCAATTACATTTACAGGTTATTGGATAGGTGGTGTGCAGCACTTGTACAAAGAGGGTTGCATAATTACTTAACAGAATGATGATTAATATCATCGATATCATTTGGCTTTGGCTTAGCCTTTGTAAAGGATTAATGACTAACATTTGAGTGGAAAGTAGAAATTCAATTTTTATTGTGTTTCCGTACACCAAAAATGGATTAGGGTTCACGTCTTATCGGATTTAATTAGATAATGCGTTTTGAGTAAAATGTTTTGCAAAACGAATTCTGATATGATAATTTTTAATTTATTTAGTGAGGTCTAAGGCTGGCTTCCAGTGCTCCCAAATTTTTGAGATTTGTGCGTTAACGAGATGCAAATATAAATTTTATACGAGCGCGTTAAAGCAAGTAATCCACATAAACTATGTTAAGTCTGAAAGTTAAATTGTACATTCTGTGACCTTAAATGTGGGGCGAAGATTATGTCGGACATGTCGCTCTCGTTTTTTGTGGAAATTTCTCTTGCTTTAAACCAGTTTTCTTATTGACCATGTGGATTGTACAATTCATTGGGTATTCGATTCCTCTTGATTTTGGGCGATCCTGGTTCGGATTGTAATTTTTGAACCATGGTATCGAATGACGACTGAAATATGCGTGTGACGCAGTGTTGAGGGATTTATTCTTTAAATGGGAGATATTAAGCCGTTCTACAGAAAAATGATATTTGTTGGACTTGAAGGTTTTTTGAACCATAATATCATAATATCATTATTGATCTTCTTAAATCGTCTCTCGAATTGGATTTAGTTCAACTTTTAATCGCGTTTATCTCGAAAAGGGTTTTTTAGGGCAAGGACTGACAATCCATGCTATCTGAAATGGAAGATGGCTCACGCACCCCGGAGGGAAATGATGCCGGTCCTAACATTTCGGTTTCAAAATTCGTCCGTAAAGAAGTCACAATCTACTAGACCGATGGAACTATGAACCCAAGAGAATCTTAGGAGAGCTCATCGTAACAACTATCTGATCTTATCGGATGGTCAAGCGGTTCTCAAAGCACTAGCATCCATCAAACACGGATCGATACTAGTTTGGAACTGCCTTCAAAACCTACTAATCCTGGGAAAAAGAAACAAAGTAAGCTTAATATGGATCACTGGACATAAAGCAATTGTGTGGAATGAAGAGGTAGACCGCCTAGCAAAAAATGGCGAAGAAACAAAGTTTATTGGACCAAATGGACCTTTCAACCTTATACTTAGAAAGTGGATTGAAGAAGACCACATAATCTACTGAAATAGACTTCCAGGCTTATCAATCTCCAAAAAAAAAAATAATCCTACTACAGAAGAACAAAGTGGAGGAAACCCTAAAATTAAGCTTGAGGGATTTGCCTCATGACGGGTCACACTGGAGTCAATGATTTTATTGAAATTGTTCACTCGTATGGGAGGTGGTAGATGAAATGAGCGAATTGCAACTACATGTTTCAAAAGCGAAGCTTCAATTTCGAAAAATTTGTTTATCTTAAAAAGTAGGCTTTACGCTTTCAGCCAAAAATTCGAGCCACCTACATAATAAATAAATAAATATAATTAGAACTTTAGACCGACATTCTGATAAAGCCATACAGCACAACAGAATTACTACGTATTGAAATAAATTTGAATATTTAAATGAAATTTTCATCACACAAAATTTGAACAAAATTTTGATATGCTTGCTCAGCTCTTACCAAAATTTTAAAGCTGATTTAATGTGTAATTGATGCATTCCTATGGGAGGTGGTAGAATGTATGAGGAATTGAACTATTATTTTCCGCATATCACTATAGTTGCTTCCAAAAATCTATTTTTTGGAAGCTCTGCACTTTGAATGGGAGGAAGAGTGGGGTATGTGTTTTTGCTTATTTTTAATTGAAAAAGTGAGCTCATACCACACCCAACATTTTCGGTGAGTTAAAATTCTTTGTTCAAACAATATCAGTAAGTGAACATATTTCCCAAAAGAAATTTTTAAAAAAATCGCTACGTATTGATGTATGTATGTATTGATTGAATCAATTCGGATCTTCATCCCTACATTTGAAAATCGATTTGTAATGCTAAGAAATAATACTCGCACAGAGTCGTACAGAAATATGTATTGTCGCTCAAAAACCTGTTCGTCTGCTCGTCTGTCTTTCTGCCGTTCTGCCTGTTTGTCCGTCTGTCCGTCTGTCTACAACATAACTCTCAAAAGCTTTGACCTATCGTGCTGAAATTTGTCACATGTCATTTTTAACAAAAAAACAAGTTTCAAGTTCGTGAACGGGCCATATACCACCACTCCTTCTATTCCCTCCTATACAAATTTCATGAAATTTAGAAATTAAAAAAGAATTTATTTTTTTCCAAAACTATTTCAGCTATCGACTTGAAAATTAGAGGCTTCCGTGGCATAGTAAGGAGCGTGCTTGCTTTTCAGTCAATAGGTCCTGGGTTCGATTCCTACTCCAGACAGGGGATTTTTTTAAGCACAAATTTTTCAGTTGCTACTGGCGATGAAAAATTATTCGAAATAAAATGGGCAAACGGTGTGAAAATGAAACAGTTCCACTTCAAGAAGGCCTAGATACTTAGTAGATGGTTTCTGTTTGCTTTCTATCATTCATTCCCCCATAACGTCTTCAAATATTTGCCAGTAGCAGCCAGTACAACTAAAAAATATATATCAGCTTCTCCACTCGTTACGGTCGTTCTCACTCCTCTCCCCCTACTTTTCTAATCCCATTCCTTCCCTCCATGACTGTGTTTGTGCATTGCACATAAAGGCCGAAATTGCCTATAACACAGGTCATTCTGTAAAAAAAAGGTAATAGTATAATGATGTAAATATCATTAACATCAACCTCCCATAAGGCACAATTTTCAAAAATGCATTTATTCGGTTTACATATTGCAACTAGCAAAGCTAAAGGAACAAATTGTTGTCATAATTAATTTTATTACAATTGCAACCAATTTTTGCAAAACTATCAACTTCACATCACTCTTTCTATCCCCTCCTATTCAAATTTCACGAAATTTCGGAATTTCCATTAAATTATTTTTCAAAACTGTCAAAGCTATCAATTTTGAATTTTGAAAAAAGTATACTATTACAAATATCACTAATGTCAAAAAATTTGGATTTGATTCGAATACTCCTTCTACTCCTTCCCATACATGCACAATTTTGATAAATGCATTTAATCGATTTTCATTAAAAGTAGAAAAAGTACAAACTCAAAACTTTGCTAGAATTTGTCCTTTAATAATTGCAATAAATGCTAAAAAAATAAACTGCCAACAAGTCGGGCGAAACTTTATTATTTTGGGAAAAGTTGCGGATGCATGGAAAGTCAATATGCATATGCACTCTAGGTTTGGGAGACTAAGTGAAAGAGAATTCTTGGGCAGGGCTGTTATTAATTTAACAATATTTCATTCGTTTATGGAAGTTTGGGTTCTTATGAGGGGAGCGGGAGGGGTGATAGTAAGGGTGGGCGAATGATAATAGCTTCTTAATTGATTGCTTGAATCATGACCAATAGAAAGTTCATAAAATTCGGTGTATTCTACATTTACGAAGCCGAACAGTTGTATGGGAGGGGGTAGAGCGGGTAAGGGAATCGTAAAATTTGTGATGCAATTTTATTTCATTTCTCTTGAAAGGTACAAAATTGCAATTTCGTAGCTTTTAATTTGTTTGTTATTAGTTGATTTAATGAAATTGGTCGAAATTATACTTTTGTATGGGAGGTGGTAGAAGGGGATGCGCGATTTTAAGACTTTTGAGACAATTATGTTTCAACTATTTTTAGAAGTTCTTATGCAAAAAATTTAAATTCATAGCTTTTAATAGTTAGGTGATGATTGATTTCTTGAAAATGGTCGAAAAAATAATTTTATATGGGAGGGGGTAGAAGTTTTAAAGGTTTTCGACCAGTTAATATTTCATATATTTAAGGATTTTTTTTAAATACATTTTGCAAATTTTCAAGTTCCTACTTTAAGATTTCATTCAAAAATTTTCAGTTTATATGTTTTTTTCAATGCACATGAAACACATTGTGCACGTTAGACCAGGGGGGGTTGGTGTATAACAATCGTGGAACAAATTATTATTTTTTTCTATGTATATCAAATAGATGTATCCAAATGCAAAATTTAAACTTTGTATTTTTCACCAGAGCCCTGGAAAAATTACTCAAAATTTTCGTCATTTCTGCTTACCACCCCCTTCCCCTTACACCTCCCAATACAAAATTTTTACCAAAATTAATAATTATTTAGTTCTACAATTTAACAAATTTTCAATTGAATATCTGTAATCGATTTTGAGATATAACGAATTGAAATTTTGAAAAGTGCGCCATTTTCAAAATGCTCCCCATTTCCCCCACTACTATTATTTCCACAGGTTATATTTTTTTTGTATTTTGGTAGTATAGATTAATATATGTTTTAAGTTTCAATTATATAGCTTCAGAGATAGTTGAGATATTCATTTTTAAGTGTTTTTCTTCGAACCCCCCTGACCCTCCCCAAGGAGTAATTATCCTTTTTCTAAGCTGATTCTGGTGGAGCTATATGCCGCCTTAATGGTCGCAAAATATGAATTTTTTATGATAAGTAATTTCGAAGTTATAATCATTTGAAAAAACAATTCGGCAGACAATTTGTTTTTAGCCCCCCTTTTCGGACGCCAATAGATAAAAAAATTAAATTATTTTTGTAGTTTGTGCCACAACCCTCTCTTTATCTCTGCTGATTTTCAGCTTCCTATCTGCATTTCTGGTGAAAATATTAGCAAGTGTAGTTTTTGACTCTTTCTCTCCCCCCGCCACCCCCTTCCGCTTAACTCTCACAAAATTTAGAAATTGGATCTCATTTACCCAATCAACAATGTGCCCAAAAACAAACATTCTACCTTTAACGGTCTCGGAGATGTGAGTCCATATGTACGGCGTACGGCGGTACGGATTTTTTTTTTTTGCATTTTTAGCCTAATTTAGTCATATAACGCGAAAAAACAAAATTTCAGAGTAGCAAATTTTTTTTTTTCCAAAGTTGATCACAATACTTTATTATTAAAATAATAAAGTAAAATGCAAAAAAAAAAAATCCGTCTATACCTAGTCGTGCCATAAGTTCTGTCACACGTATATGGGCAATTTTTGTATAAATGAAAAAGAGTTTTTGACAAAGGAAAATATATTTTATTTTGGCATACTAATGGAAGTAAAATAAGCAACAAATTATTCAAAGTGGCCGCCTTTAGCCTTAACACAGCTCTTTAATCTGTTGGGCCAGTCATCGATAGCAGTACGCACTGTTTCTAGCAGAAAATTAGCTACTGCTTCTGTCAAAGATCGCTTAAGGCTCTTGATATTTGGGTGTCGTCTCGTGCACACCATGGACTCTAACTCCGCCCACAGTTTGTAGTCCAGGGGATTCAAATCTGGGCTCCCAGAAGGCCATTCCGTCGCCCTTATAAACTGTGGAATATTGGTTTCCAACCACGCTTGTGTGGTTCGAGCTTTGTGGGCTGGCGCAGAATCTTGCTGGAAAAGCCAATGTCGATTGTTGAATAGCGTAGAGTTCAGCGGTTTCACACATCTCTCCAGGATGTCCGTTTGATAATTTTTCGCTGCAGTTTTTACGCCTTTTTCGCAAAAATGAAGCTCGGTGACCCCTTCGTAGCTGACACCCCACCATACCATGACTGATGCTGGATGATGTCCTCGCTGTTCCCTAGTGGCAACTTCTCGGGCTTCTGCGGAGCTGTGGGCATACACCTTATCATTTTGGCGGTTGAAATGTTCCTCCACCGTAAAAATTTTTTCATCGGTAAATAAAATTTCTCGATGTTTGTTGTTGCCGTACCGCCGAAGGAGCTCTTTCGATCTGGTGCTCCTAATTTGCTTCAACTGCTCAGTCAGCAAATGTCCCGTTGATCGTCGAAAGGCACTCATCCCGAGGTCAGATTTTATGATGCGAGACATACTTCGGGTGGAGATGTTCATCTCTCGAGCCATGATTCGTTGTTTACGAAGCGGATTTCGACGAATTCGACTCTCGACCGCTTTGATGGCAGCAGAAGAACGTACATCACGCGGACGTCCAGAACGAGGTCGATCTTCAATAGTCTGGATCGCGTTATATCTCTGGATCGCACGATACACAAATCTTTGCGTTATTTTTAACGGGCACAACAACTTGAAAATTTCACTCGCGGATTTTCCACACTTATGTAGTGCAATCACTGCAGTTCGGTTTTCTATTACACCCCATTCCATCTTCACACGTTAACGAACACACTTTAAATGACCATCAACTGTCAACAACATTATGACGTTTATAAAACTGGCCGATATTGAAATGTCACTCATAAAATAAAGTTGTTGCCAATGTGAGAAATTATGTGACAGAACTTATGGCAGGACTAGGTATGTACGCCGTCCGCCGTACGCCGACGTGTACGCTCAGCGCACATTAACTCCCAAACGCTTCAAGATAGAAAGTTCATTTTTGGGGGGATTGTAGATAGTTGCGGATATCAGGCGGATACCCATTTTGGGGGGTGTACGGGTTCAGGGGGAGGCGGGGGAGCGCTTAAACCGAAAAATACGAATTCAAATATCTCAACCATGGTAATAGCTAAGAAGCTAAAACTCAACGTACATATAGAGGGGTTTGTGGGACAACTTTTAAAAATAGTTTAATTTTTTTATCTATTGGGGTGCGAAAAGAGGGGGCTGTTATATTTTCCTTGTATTTCCCTAGTATAACTTAATACAGGTTCTAAGAGTCAATTACATAGCTTAATAAATAGCCGAGATATTAATTTCTATGTGTTTTCCTTTGCACCCCCCCCCCTCACCTTCTTCCTTAAAATAATTAGCTTTTATCTAAACTGATTCTAGTGGACCTATATGCCGCCTTAATGGTCTCAAAATATCAATTTTTTATGGTAAGAATTTTCGAAGATATAATCATTTGAAAAAAAAAAATTCGGCTGACAATTGGTTCTTAGCAAACCCCCCTTTCCCACCCCAATGGATAAAAAAATTAAATTAATTTTGAAAGTTGCCCCACAAACCTCTCTATATGTGTGTTGAGTTTTAGCTTCCTAGCTGTTACCATGGTTGAGATATTTGAATTCATATTTTTTGGCTTAAGCGCTCCGCCCGCCTCCCCCTGAACCCGTATACCCCACTAAATGGGTATTCGCCTGTGCAACTATCTACAATCCCCCAAAAAATGAACTTTGTATGTGCGCTGAGCGTACACACCGGCGTACGGCGTACGGGGGACGGCGGACGGCGTACAGACAGACGGATTTTTTTTTGCATTTTTCGGCTAATTTAGTCATGAAACGCGAAAAAACAAAATTTCAGTGTAGCAAATTTTTTTTTTTCCAAGTCGATCACAATACTTTATTATTAAAATAACAAAGTAATTGTTCAATTTCCTGGAAAATTATGAAAGCTACAAGCTTTAAATTCAGTATGAAACATTTTGTATACTACGTTCGGTGTTATATATTAATTACAAACCTCCTCCCTCTGTCTTTACCACCTCCCATACAAAAGTCACAATTCACTATTCAAAAGAATTTGAGATGACATGTTTTCCGGTACAATAAACTCTTTGCTATTTCATCTAGAGTATTATATGATTGGGCTTTACGCCTGTTATGTTTTTTGAACTATGTTCAAGCCAAAGAAAATACTTGCATTAGAAGTTTGCAAATAAAATCGACATAAATACGTCATTCGCAACCGCAATAAATTACCACAACGTATGAAAGCCGTCCATAAAAATCCAATAAAACAAATTAAAACTTTATTAAGTTGTGCAATCCCCGACAAATTCTGCCTGTCACAATATCTATACAAACAAACACGCCTTCTTGTTGAGTTTAGGAATCACCGGAATTGTTATGGTACGACCTATGCTCGCTGCGATATAATACAGACGACCGTATCATATCTATTTAAAACTTAGTCCCGACGAAAGTTGATAATGATATGAATATAAGGATTTTCGGATGTTAGGGTAGATGATGGGGAAAGGTACATATATCCTTAATTCCTTCAAATCGGCATAATCCTTCCATAGTACCTTAAAGCGATGTTTACCAATCGTCATGGCAATTTGTTGCAATAAAGGTCTCAACAGGATAATTCTATGGGACTATGTTCGGCGAGCGATGGAAGTCCCTAAAGCCTCGCTATTAGAGTTGTCAAGGCATTTATGCTCGCCTGGTTGATTCACAAAGTTTTCCCCGCAAGCACTTAATTGTGAAGACTAGACTCTTCGCTCTCTCTCTTTCTCTCTCTCAATTTTCTGTAGAACGTGCAGTCCTGCTAACGTTTGCCTGGTAAAACGCTTTCATATTCATATGCAGAGAAGGTTGATTGCCAGGACACGTCCTTTTCGAGATGGGATTGAGAAACTGGAATGGGAATGGGGTTGTGGGACGAATGGTCCATATGCGATACATGCAGCCGCTCGCCCAGGGTGTGTTTATTTGCAGAAATGAAATATTGAGATCCCTTTGGAAAACTTGGACTAACAGGATGAAGTGCTGTTTGATTTGTAGTGGCTACGCTTTGGTATTCATAAAGCGGAGCACACAAATCTTGGATATGTGGGTAAGGGACCGGCTATTCCAATTGGTATTTTACATTACCGGGAAACTATAGTTTCATCGAAGTCCTTTTTCATCTGGGCACCCCAAAATCCGACCGCTTTATACTCGTAGCTTCTTTTTTTTTCTTAGGCTGGACAAACATACTCTTCCTGGATTTCATCTCGAGTTTACCTCGCCCGAACAAATAAAAACTTGTGCGAAATGTGAAAACATCTCTCGTAAGCTCCTTATTAAAATATTTTTTAATGGATGAATGTATGTATGTGTGCGGTAGATTTTACGAATTTTATATGGCTTTTATGGAGACATTTGCAGTTGGAGCAAGTCATTCGACTGCCGTGGAACTTGTACAAGGGTTGCGATAGCAGTTTTCGAAAGTTTTGTTTGTAAACATTTTTGTGGCTTTGTAAATGGATTCCATCATTCATCGGAAGTGATACAAACTCCGATGTAGGTAGCGGATCTCGTTCAAATATTTTTTTTTTTCTTTTTTTTATAATTTATTTAGTTTGAAGATTTTATGGCTTTAACGTATAACATCGTGAAACTTATTTCATAGCTTTAATGATGATATAATAAAACAAGCGAAACTTGCTTTTTTTTGTTTATTATTTTAAATAATGAGTTTTATAGGTGTTCAGGAATTTTTCATTAGGACGCTAGAAGCGAGGAGTACAAATGATAAATCTAAGAAGAATCAGAAGTTAAGATGTAGCCTAGTCGGTAGCGTGTAGGTCAACAATGGTTCAGGAGTCTATTGTATTGTTTGTATATTTCTGGAGCTCTTTATGTATGTAGTACTAAATAAATAATTATTGAAATTATTATTGAAATTATTTTCAATTGCGGATTTTCGATAATAAATTGTTTAATAATAGTTTTGTAGCTAAAAAAAATTAATTTACCTTTAATTGAAATTTGCAAGTTATTATAGAATACAGACCCTAGTGCGGAAGCATGTCTTTTAGAGAGTTCGTTATATCATTTACTTATATCCAATACAGATCTTCCTTGACTTCTTATGTTATAAATGATAGTGAATAACAAAAATTGTGATAAGTTAAAATACACGAATTTAAACAAAAAGCAAGCAAACATTTGTCTGATATTCATTGCATTTAAATCAAAGAATGATTGTGTCGTAGAAAAACTTCGATTTTCTTAAGCATATTTTTATTATTCTGCTCTGCAAATTTATTAAAGGTGTCAAATTAATGGTATTAAACTCCAAATTAGTAGACTATATTGGATTATGATGCTGCCTTGGTCTCCCGGATGCACCTCCTCCAGTTGCCTCGGTCCAACGACCGCGTCCTCCAGTTTGAAAAATCGAGAAGCGATCTGCGTCGACTGAATCCTCCTATCGCTTTCGTGGCTTCCCCTGTGGTCGGTTGCCTTGAGCACTCGTTTTGGGAATCTTTTCTCGTGCATTCGTTCCACGTGCCTAGCCCATTGTAGCTTGCGCAGTTTGATCATGATAGATGCTGGTGGGTCGTCAAACAGCTCACAGTTGTATTGCATTCGCCAATCATCTCCTTCCTTAACTGCTCCGTATACCTTCCGAAGAATTTTTCGCTCGAACGTGTCGATTAACTTCTCCCCCACCCGCGTCAAGGTCCACGTTTCGCATCCATATAGTAACACAGGACGAATTAATATCTTGTAGATGCGTAGTTTATTGTTTCGATGGACCTTCCTTGATTTCATTATGGGGAGGACCGCATTAAATGCTTTGTTAGCTGTCATGATTCTTCTTTGAATTTCATGTCGCTCATTGCCGTCCTTTGTGAGAAGGGCTCCCAGGTATCCGAATTCATACACCTGCTCGAAGTTGTATTTGCCCATAGTAATGTTCTGCCTCTCTGGGACAGTCATTCGTGTCTAGGTCATGTATTTAGTTTTCGCTTCATTGACCCTGAGCCCTACTTCACCCGCTGCCGAATCCAACTCCTGGAATACCTCCTTAACGCAAAGTATTGTTCGGATCAGAATATCCACGTCGTCTGCGTACGCCACCAACTGTGCGAATTTCACGAATAGCGTATCTCTGGTGTCCACTGAGGTTACTGAACCTCCCTTCCTGACGACATACTCGAGCACCAAGTTAAAGAGCGTGGAGGTGAGACCATCTCCTTGTTTGAGACCTAACTCCATTGGAAAGCTTTGAGTCAACTCGTTTCGGATTTTTACTTGGCACTCATTGTTTTCCATTGTGGCTTTTATTAACTGAACTAGTTTTGGTAGGACAAGCCACCTTGATATTTTTTGATGATGCTGTTAGCGTATTCATTGAGTCTGCGTTCGATAATTTAAAATTTTGGAACACGTACACAACAATGAAATTCCTCAGTAATTTTCGCAACCTAGACGGTCACCCTTTTTGTATACAGGACATATAATGCTTTTCCGCCAGTCGTCGGGTAATTTATCAGTTGTCCAGATTTTAACAATTAATTTAAATACTGGTAAGCTCTGTTCCACCTTCTTTCAAGAGCTCGCAGGGATTCCGTCAATTCCGGGCGCCTCATTCGATCTCAAATTATGTAGGGCTGTCTCTACTTCATCATAGGTTTGAGCAATAGGCAGTTGATCTCCATCTGGATCTTCCAGAATTATAAACGGATCAGTCTGTGATGTCGTTCTATTTAACAATGTTCTGATGTACTGAACCTATCGTGCATTGATTTCGGTAGCGTCGCTTATGATGTTGCCTTCTTAGTCCTTACATTTCTTTCACGGTATTAAATGCTGCTCGCACGTCATTTTTCTTCAGGATTTCGTCCAGTGATAAAATTTTGTCATTGTTTTTCCGTTGTTTTCGTCCGCAAATTTTCTTGGCGTCTCGCCTGAACCGCTGATAGTTTTTCTCTTTAGGTCGAGTTCATCTTTCGAGAAACAGTCAATAGGCTTCGTTTTTCTTGGTGATAGCTTCTTGGCATTTCTCATCGACCAAGTCATTTCGTTTTCTCCGATCTAAATGTCCTAAAGTGTATTCACCTGCGCGCTGAATACTATCCTTGATGTTCTGCCACATTTGGTCAATACTTTCCTCAGGTTCAGCTTGAGGTAATGCCTCAATATGTGCTTTGATTGTGGTCATATATTGCACTTTCGTTGTACCGTCCTTCATTTTTTGCACATTGAGCTTCGGAGCCTCCTTTTAGTGTGGCCCTTGTTAGCTATGCAATAGTTGTATTCAGCTCGAACAAGAAAATGGTCCGAGTCACAGTTCGCGCCACGTAGACTCCTGACATTAAGAATCCTGGAGGCAGCCCTTTTTTCGATGAGAACGTGGTCAATTTGATTGAAGGAGTGCCCATCTGGTGATGCCCACGTCATTTTGTGAATATTTTTATGCGGGAAGCAGGTGGAGCTTTTGACTAGGTTCAAGGAAGTCAATAAGTCTTTGGCCATTGTCGTTCGTTTCATTATGATGGATGTGTCCTCCTGATGCGCCCCTATGAAACAGTTCGTTGCCAATTTTACCGTTGAAGTCTCCTATTAGATGATGATGATGTCAAAAGTGCTGTTAAGTCGGGCATAGAATTCGTCTTTAATGACATCATCTTTCTCCTCTGTAGAAACATGGCAGTTGATAAACCAAACGCTGAAGAACTTCAACCTGAAGCGGATTAAGCAGATTCGTTCGTTGATCGGCATGAATTTCGTTACGAGTTGTTTGAATGCATCTACCATAAAGGCGACACCAAATACTCTGCTTCCTTGCTTTTTCCCGCTGGTAAAAATCGTGTGAGATCTGTAATCGTTGACTTCTTTTCCGCGCCATTTCGTTTTCGAGCAAGGATGCTGATCTTATTACGAGATATCTTCTGAAGAAGTTGCCGCAGTGTACCCGTTCGATCGTTCCAAAATCCAAAAGAATAGTCCATTTTCCGTTGCCGTAATCGTTGCCGTTTGATCCGTCCAATCCAAGGCTGTAATCCGGGTTCCTAAACACGTGACTTTTTTTCCGGGGAGACGTTGTCAGCGTTTCGCCCAACCTCCAACCTGTAGCGCCAGCCTGGATGACAGTTCCGATAAGAGGCGCGGAACACTCGCCTTCACCCATCTCCGTCTATTGTTTTGAACAAAACACTCGGTGGCCACCGCGGGGATGTGGAGATAGGACTCAGTAGCAGAGCTATTGATATTATTTACAGTAAGCTTTTCACGTCATGTACCAGATCACGATTACGCTCTGTAACCCTTACTACCATTCAGCCACCCATATTGGATTATACTTTGTGTAAGACAGAAATAGACCATTCTTAGAGGATTTATATTTAAGACATTGCGTAGTAATAAATATGAGTGGCTTGTCTACCGAATTCTTTTTTATATGTCTTTTGTTATTATTTAGAGACTCTTCAAAGCAAATTTAATTTGTTTTATTTAATTTAATTGTCATTTTATGCTTAGCGACCCAATCTAAGACAGTCCTTAAGCCAACATTTGCTTTTGCAAAAGTTTCGACCCAATTTATGTCTTTCATCTGCAAAACATATTATATGCCCAATTATGTTAGTCCCATCTATTCTGCAAAAATCATTGAAATTAATAAGAAATAATAGCGGACCTAAATCCGATCCTTGAGATATTCAACACTTGTCGGCTAAAGGCTCCCTATTCATTTCACCATTTCACCTATTCTAACTAATTGCGTGCGATCTGAAAGATAAGATCTTAGTAATGAGTAAGCTTTCCCAACTTTTTTTTTTTTACAGAATGACCTGTGTTATTGGCAATTTCGGCCTTTATGTGCAATGCACAAACACAGTCATGGAGGGAAGGAATGGGATTGGGAAGGTTGGGGAAGGGGAGTGAGAACGACCGTAGCGAGTGGAGAAACTTGTATATTGCTCAGTTGTACTGGCTACTACTGACAAATATTTGCAGGTGTTATGGGGGACTGAATGATAGAAAGCGAACAGAAACCATCTACTGAGTATCTAGGCCTTCTTGAAGTGGAACTGTTTCACTTTTACACCGTTTCCCCATTTTATTGCGAATAATTTTGTTATCACCAGAAGCAACTGAAAAATTTGCGCTTAAAAAAATCCCGTCTGGAGTGGGAATCGAACCCACGACCTATTGACTGAGAAGCAAGCACGCTGCCCACTACGCCACGGAAGCCTCAACTATAGCTATCAATTCCAGTTTTTTCAATAGGATGCTGTGATCGACCGTGTCAAACGCCTTCTTGAGATCAAGAAATATTTCCAAAACTTTCTCATTATTGTCCAGTGCATTGCAGATAAATTTGGTCATATCATAAACAGCATCGGTTGTACTAGTATTCTTCCAAAAACCATACTGATTCTTTGACAGAACAACACTTCCTTCGAGAAATTTTTCTAAACAGCTCTTGATGCATTTCTCAAACACTTTTGCGTTCATATGAAATATTTTTAGGAAATGTTGCTCTTCAATCCAAAAATTTTTAGTATCTGAGATGCGTTTAAAAATATTTGTTTTAACTTTTTTGTAAAATTTTAATTTATCGAGTAACTCAAACAGATTTTAATATAACTTATAACGACTTAAAAAAAATTACATACTCTTCCCGGATCCATGTTCCTCGAAATTGTCTCATTCGAGATGTGGATAGCCGCTTCGTTTTCGCTTTCTCTTGCATACACTTAGGCGTTTTTAATCCAAATATATTTGAAATTACGCGATAGCTAAACGGTTGCTTCTCTCAATAATGCTGCAGTACCTGGGGTTAGATGCTCCATGACGACGATTTTCTCCATGGTTTAGAAGAAGCATCGATTCCTGGACCATTTTTTTTTACAATGACTGTCGTTTTGTAGGCACTAGGCATTCAGCATATTGTCGCCTTTGATTCGCCGTGTTAGCTGTACCGTGATGACACTCGCTGCATTTGGACTGTGTCGCTGACGGTATACGTTACTGCAGTGACGGCTCGTGACTTGTTTGATAGGTGAGGCGCTCAGAATTTTTTGTTTTGAGGAGGGATGGGGGAGGTAGGAGGTGTCATTAAAGAAAAAAAATATATATTTCATTGAAATAACTGCAGATAAATGCTCTTCTAATAAAAATGGCAGCTGTTGAACTATTGATTTTATAAAGTAGCTAGCAGATCAAATTTAGTTTCATTGTGGTCATTTCACTATTTTGAATACTAGATTCAGCAACTTAATCGAAAAATAAATTAGCATATAAGCTTCGCATCACTTTTTTGCTTAGTTTAGCAGGCTCGCAAAATTAATAACGTCTACTGTTCAGTCTCGTTTCATCGAGCCTCACACTACTCTACAACCGAAATGGTTCAAAGATGTCCCATCGAGCCCCGCACTACTCTACAACCGAAAATGACAAACAACATCAACAAGGCGATAAAATTGGCGCCTCAGATCTTTCATTTTTTATGGCTTCGACATCGTCGGATCAAGCCGCAGCAATGGTGTGTGTGCGTGTGTGCAGGCAGCAATGTGAGCAAGCTTTTCAGTCGCCTCAGTTGGGAAACTCGATGGTTTACAGGCTCGCTTATTTCTGTGCAAGCGTTTTTAAGTTTTTTTTTCTTCAAGTCCATTCCCCGGCTGTTATATGGAAAGCAAAATTTAAAAAGACAGAGGCATATCGCTGATATTAGAATGATCTAAAATGACAATTGAATATGCAAAATTTAATCGTATTAGGAATGTTAGATTCAATTGATCAAAAATGCTCTGGCAGTTGAGGTGCCGCCTCATGCGCCTCACCTGACGAGCCGCTGCTGCGTTACTGATGTCGAGCTCGTTAATAGTAGTTCCGATAGCTGTAGCTACAGACTGGACAACTTGAGTTGAATTTTTGTTCGGTATTTCGGGAATATTTGTTACGATGACGCTGTTTTTTGCGACTATCATACTGCAAATAGTTTATTTGGGTTTTGAGGTTGGTAATTTCAATGTCCAGTCTCGCATTCTTTATTTTTACGGCGCTGGCCTCATCTATCACAATCTGACATAAATTGCACGCCCTGCTCAAGGTTGTCAAACTTTTGCCAAGGAATCTTCAATTTGCTTCGATAATTCCTTCCTTTCTCTCCTCGCGACGGTTCGTGCTGTCTCGAATTGTGATCGCATTTCTGCATTGAATTTTACCCCTATCTAAGTACAGGATGTCCGCAAGCAGAATTATTGCTGACTTTCTAACAGGCATAAAGCTTTTCATAGAGACTCCACTTTGACAATCATTCCTGTTAATACTGTTGTAGTGCAAGGATCTATTTTCCGACCAAAGCTGTTTAATTTTTTTATTTATGACTTGATATGGATGTTATTGCTTCTGGAGTTTCTTTAGAAAGCTCCAAAGCAATTCTTTATGCTGACGACAACTTCATTTTTGGTTTGGTGAATGTTTTCACAGCACATTTCGAATTGAAAGAAAAGATTTCCGGATTCTACACTCTTACGCTTAATTATTCGTGACGTTTCGGTCTCTGCGGAGACGGAGTTTGATAAAGGTCTCAGCAGAGACCGAAACGTCACGAATAATAAAGCGTAACAGTGTAGAATCCGGAAATCTTTTCTTTCAACTTGATTTTCGTTCACGCTTAATGACCACATGACGCTCTCGCTGCAGTAAGAAAACACTTGCTGCGAGCCAATGATTTTTTCAAAACTTGGGGTATACAGATAAATGCTGAGAAATCGGAGCTTATCTGTTTCTGAAATGCAAATGGGAAAGGGCACCCTCTTGCAGTTTGCGATAGCAAATCTCCCTACCTGGTGTTACGTCAGAAAATTCCACATAAAAATAGCATAAAATATCTCGGAGATAGCCTACACCACAGAATGAAGTTCAATCCGCAAGCAAGATATGTACTTCAAAAGACAAAAGGACAGCTTCCATCTTAAGACCCTTGCTAAGTTCCAAGGAACTTTAGAAATCGACGAAGCTCTTCATGTATAAAACCCTAATTAGACCGATAATCTCTTATGGTTTTTTAATTTGGGCTACAATCTCTCCTTCAGTAGCTGAGGAGATACCAATCTTCGAGCGGAAAATCTTAAGGCGCTGTATATTAAATTATAGAAAGCCAGATAAGACTAATTTTAGCAACGTCTCCCTGCATGAAGAGACTAACATGGGACACTTGATGACGTATCTGATATATTTAGCTAAACGATAAGCCGTCAGACTAGCGACTCACCCGAACCCATTAATTTAAAAGATATTTGAAGACAATCATGACACGTCGTTTTTGAGTCAATACTAAGCATTACCAATTAGTTTATGAAGCGACGGATCAGTCCATATTTTGCAAGAATCTGCAGAAGGTCGCTGTAAAATAATATTTTATGAAAAGGCATAAACTAGCTCATATAGAGGGTAGCCAACTTATTCCGCCTCTGTCCTTGGTTGACAGCGCTTATTTTATTTTCTGTAATTTGTAACTTACTTCACTTTTTCGTTTTTTTATCGATACTTACCGAGGAAAAGGATGACGAACAATCCTCCAACGCATCATTTTGCGTTAATAGTTAACCGCGCCCTTCCTCGTTCATTTAGTTTTAATTTTAGTTATAACATTAGTAAAAATAGTCTGTAGTTGTTAGTTCTTGTTTAGTTTAGTTTAAGAAAATACTTGAAGTCATCAACTCCGGGAGCAAGAGTGACCCTTTCCAAGACTATGTATGTAATCACTTTGTAATTTAGTTCTCAGTCTTCAGAAACATTTTTTATTAGATACAATGCTTGGCCAAATTTTATAGCTAGTAACCTTATTTTCCTCTTTGTATTCAGCTATAATGATGTATCTATTTAAGTCTCAATAAAGAATCTTGAATATTGAATTGAGTTTTGCCGATACTGTCGGTTATTTTGATTCCTTGCAGATTTCGCACTTCCAGCGCTTTGAATTGCGAAGGCTTTTGCGGACTTTTATGTTGACCCATTTAAGGTGATAATAATTTCCGCATCCTGTGCACATGGCAACATCCCGCGGGTCTACGAAAACCTCGGTACTATTAAAACATTTGTCAGACATTTCTCTTTTTTCTGCCCTTTTTTTTTAAAAAAAAAACTCGGATTTCACTAGCTTTAGACACAAATTTATGACCGATCGCGTTGGCTATTGAACTCAAATCCCGGTCGACGTTTAATTTCAGCACACTACTTGTGTCGTCTGTATGGCTAAGGTAATTCTCAATAGGATTAGTGACGTCATCGAGAGCACTCTCGAAGTTTATCAGGATGGATTCCGTAAAGGGTCGTCTTGTACCGACCACACAAATACCCTACGGATAATATTAGAGCAGTCAGCCGAAATGGGTTTGCCACTACATCTCATGTTTGTGGACTTCGAGAAGGCTTTTAACAGCGTTAAGCGAGATTACATATGGAATGCTTTGCGTAGGAGAGGTATTCCAGATAAGGTCATAGCTATGATTAAAGAATCCCACGAAGATGCAAGGTGTCGCGTCTTGCATAGAGGAGAGCTGTCCGAGAGCTTCCCTGTGCGAACGGGTGTCAGACAAGTCTGCATATTATCACCACCCCTGTTTCTGGTGGTAATAATTAACATCTTGAAAGCTGCACTGGAAGGTGGGAAAGGTAAAGGTCTTCAATGGAGACTATTTAACATCTTAAGTCACCTTGATTATGCTGATGACGTGTGTTTGCTTGCACATAACCGTTCGGACTTAGAGTCAAATGTTCGCTCGTTGGATTCTAAATGCAAGGAGGCGGGACTGAAAATAAATGTGCGTAAAACCAAGTAGAATAAACAAGTCCTGGCAACAGCTTAAAGCCGATGCTCAGGATCGCGCCTTGTGGAAGAGAGTTGTTTCTGTCCTATGCCCCTATAGGGGGTCTTAACAGGAATTTGATTGATTGAAAACCAAGTACATGCACATGGGCTCGAACGCAAGCACACCGATTGTTCTTAATGGACAGGATGTGGAAGAGGTGCAAGATTTTTGCTATCTCGGAAGCATTGTCAGCATGGACGGCGGAGCCGAAAAGGATGATGAGGCTCGACTAAATAAAGCTCGTCAGGCCTTCGGTATCCTTTCCCCTTTCTGGAGGTTAAGAGAGATCTCCCTTCGCACGAAGCTGCGAGTTTTTGACGCATGCGTCAAATCCGTGTTGTTATATGGGTGTACTACGAGAAAAGTGACCGTTCGACTTACCAAGAAACTACAGACTTTCGTGAACCAATGCCTCCGACGCATTTTAGGGATATTCTGGCCAGAAGTGATCTCCAACGATGAACTTTGGAGTACAACTGGCCAGACTAAAATAGGTTTTGGGGCGGAAGTGGCAGTGGATCGGTCATACTTTGAGGAAACCAGAGCGAAACATCGCCAAACAGGCTCTGGATTATAATCTTCAAGGAAGACATCGGGCCATGTAACACATGGAAGCGAGCAGTTGAGCAGGAGGCCAAAGGAATAAACAAGTCCTGGCAACAGCTTAAGGCTGATGCTCAGGATCGCGTCTTGTGGAAGAGAGTTGTTTCTATCCTATGCCCCTATAGGTGGTCTTAACAGGAATTTGATTGATTGATTGACTTGTGTTGCTATGTCTTGGTCACCTAGATCTACGAAAATGAAAATTCGTAAATAGATGGTTGTGCGAAGTGCTAACAACCTTTTCATAGTAACAAATAAATATTAAGGAACCTGAAAGTCGGGAGGCCAAAGCCCGATTTGGGCTGCAGTGCTATTGGAGAAGAAGAAGAATCTGCCAGAAGTGAAAATGATCCAAACCTTTCTCAACAAACTTGAAACCCGATTTCACCGATACGTAACTAAAGAAAAAATTGTATGGGCAATTGTTTGATAAAACTATAAAAATGCTAACATCCTGCAGGCCTCCATAAGCTAAACAGCAAGTTCTTACATACTTGGACCTTACTCTGAAAATAATTGATCGGAAGGTTAAGACCCTTATCAACATTATAAAATGCATAAAAGGCGAAACTAATTAATTTTAATTGAATGATTCCTTAGAAATGCCTCTTGCTACAAATCTTAGATTAATATAGGAGGTGGTAGAAATGCCTCATATGTCGAAATATTTATACAGAAACTAAACAAATTGAGTGTAATGAGTTAACAGAACTTCGCAATCAGACACACAATCAGACAAAAGATTTAATTCGAAATTTAATCGATATTAGATACAAAACTTGATGAGAAACGTTATTGTTGAAAACAATATTTCTTTATACACTTCTAATTGAGAAGCAATTCAAGCAATTAAATCAAACAAACATACACACAATATCTTTCAACAAAAGCTTCAAATATGACGGTCTTCTTCCCAATTATTTTTCGCCGAAGCCATTTACCAATGTTTATTGAGCTCTTCTTCACGACAACACAATGCTCAATGCACATACTCAGTACTGTGCACTCATTCGTTATATACACGTAATTGTGGTACTTTGGTGTATACTCTCGTATATTGGACACGTCTAAACGTCTCATTATTGTTGACAGTTCACGTGCACACAAACTTTCTTCAGTTCACTTATAGAAATACGAGCCTGTTCCCATATATTGAGTGCGACAAACAATTGTCTGAGACAACAAATACGAGAATATCCTCGAACGAAACTATATGACTGCAGTCATTTCTATTAATGAACACGAAAGGATCCATTCATTGTAATTTTTCCAATTTTCTTTCGATATTGCAATGAAAATTGACATGAATGTGTCGATACAATAGCAAATTTACACACCATAAAGGACCTCATCCTCGACAAGAGTATTTCGTTGTAATAGGAAGTTATTTAAGGGTCATATACACGACACAGTATTAGCAGACGTAACATCATCCTGGACACACACTATACTCTTCCAAGAAGGCATAAGGAGGAAGTTTTTCCTATAAGTGCGTAGGCTGTTCTAAAAGGATCACCCGTCTGGATAAGCCCAAAATCGTTCGCCCAACATTGGCCCACATCGTATACCACACGAATATGAAAAAAAACAACAGTGTGCGGTTAAGGATTTTCAGACAAAAGTGTGGCAAAATACAGGAATAGAAAACTACCCTGCCACCTTCTATCATCCCTTTCGAAAGACTCTCATATAATGGAACACACAGTCATACCTTTGTTCTGCAGATTTCTCTCTCTCCGTATCGATAACAAACGGTGGAAGTTGAGTATCCTTTTTGACATCACTCCGTTCACGAGAAAACATCGTGTTTTGTGAACAATTGTTTAGATGTTAGTGTATGCATACCACTTTTACGGGTTCGAAAATGATGTGAAATGAAACGATGTTAGAGTCGATAAAATGATATGAAAAGTGATTGCGTGTGCGTGCGTGATGTTTGCTTTATTGAGAACAACACAATTAAGGTAATAGGATGAAGAAAAGGCGCACCAAGAAAGGAGAATTATGCTCAAAGGGACAATAAATTAATGACAATAAAAATTGAGACAGAATGCGATGGTATTTCAGTTTTGTGAGGAGTGTGGAAGTAAGTTTTAATATGCATACAATTTACGACCATAATAATATGTTAACTGGCCTACATTTGGAATTGTTCAATTCCATAATTAGGAAATTTTGCGGCGCAAACTAATGAAATAAATTATTGGTTAGTGGGACCTAATTGGGTCTTACTGGGGTGACATTCAGGATTCGAGAAATTTATGAATGGGGAAAGGTTTCTAGTGCTTCGTAAAGTACCTTATCTCGGAGTTTTGATTTTCGAAAGTTTTTCATAGTACATCCATATTTAAATGTTTCTTTCAATATTGGTAATGTGCCGCCACTTTAAGTTGTATTTCGACCTTAAAAAGCTTTTCAGAATTATTCGTTTAGTGCCAAAATTTGCTGATATTTATTATACTCTAGATGAAATCTGAGAGCATTATAAGTTTGCCACAAACTTTGTAACGCTAAGAAATAAAGCTCGGAGAAAAAAACAAATGATACAGAAGCTCATATTATTACTCGAAAATCTCAAAACTGGATGTCCGTTCGTCCGTCTGTCCATCCGTCCGTGTCCTCTCTAGCTCGAGAACGCATTGAGCTAAAACGTAAAATTCTGTACACGTCATTTTTGGCAAGTTAGTGAACGGGCCAAACCGCTCCACCCCTTTTACCTTCTCCCATACAAAATGATACAAATTAGGAATTTTAAAATAAACAGATTTTTTTGAAAAGTATTAAGGTATTGAGCTGAAATTTGAAACTTATTATTTTTATAATGATTTTAATCTCAACTCCTTCTACCATCTCCCATACAAACTGCACTTTTTCGTCAAATACTAAAAACCAATTTACTCGGTACGTATAGAATTTATCAAGCTGAAATTTTGCTCCAAATATTTATTTAGAAACAACAAATTAGACGATTACCTTCACTCCTTCTACCCCCTCCCGTACAATATGACACAATTTCACAACTTTACAAAAAGTCGATTTTTCTGAAAACTATGAATAATACTGATTTGCAATTTAAAACATGACAAATGCATGATGTTTATAGTTATTTCTGAGAAAATCATCAAGAACTCTTCTCTCCTTTTACCACCTCTCATACAAAGTGCACCATTTTACTAAATCCAATACACTACTTTTCTCAGTGCCTGTTCAATTTTTGAAGCTTAACATTTGTATAGCAATTCTAACATGATGTGATGGTTCAATGCCGTCGTCCCTTCTATCACTTCTCATACAAAATTTCTTAAAATCAAAAAAAAAATCTTTCATCTAGAGTATCGGCTTGACGCCTAAACGTTGTCTAGATGAAATCTTTGAGTAAATTGTGTTTGCCTTACCGTTTGCAAAGCTAAGAAATAATGCTCGCACAGAGCCACCAAGGGTACAGAGATATTGGTTGTCGCTCTGAAATCTCGATTCCGAGTGACCGTCTGTCCGTCTGTTTATCTGTCCGTCTGTCCGTCTATCCGTCCGTCTGTCTACCTGTCTACAACATAACTCTCCAAAGCTTTAACCTATCATGCTGAATTTTCTCATATGTCATTCTTAGCAAGAAAGTTACTTTAATTTCGTGTATGGGCTAAATCCCCCCACTCTTTCTACCCCCTGCCATACAAATTTCATGAAATTTAAAGAAATTGATTTTTCTCCTAAACCATTTCAGCTATTGACTTGAAAATTAGGTCATAGTATAATGATGTAAATATCATTACCGTCAAAGAATATTGATCAGATCCCCTTACTCCTTCTACCCCCTCCCTTACAAATAGACAATTTTCAAAAATGCATTTATTCGGCTTTCATTGCAACTAGCAAAGCTAAAAGAATCAATTTATGTCATAATTAATTTTATTACAATTGCAATTAATTTTCGAAAAACTATCAACTTCACTGCACTCTTTCCACCCCATCCCTTACAAATTTTTCGAAATTTCGAAATTTCAATTAAATTATTTTCCTTTAAGATCATAAAAGCTATCGACTTTAAATTTTGAGAAAAGTATACTACTTTAAATATCATTTATATCGAAAAATTTTTCTTCTACCCCCTCCCATACAAATGCAAAATTTTGGAAATTGTATTTTATCAACTTTCATTGAAACTAGAAAAAGTGAAAAACTTAAAATTTTGCCAGAATTTGTTCCTTAATAATTGCAGTGAATGCTTAAACTAATATGAACTTCACTTCACTCCTTCTATCACCTCCCATACAAGTTTCTGTATTGGAAATTCAAGAAAAGTATTTTTCTTTCGAACATATGAGAGCTATCAACTTTAAAATTGTAACAAAGCAATGTGATTAGGATGTTGATAAGCAGATTCAATATCATCCAAAACCTTCCACTTTCTCTGTCACGTCCCATACAAATGCCATAAATTCAGACAAAAATTGTTCAATTTCCTTCCTGAAAGCTACAAACTTTACATTCAGCATGAAACATTTTGAATACTACGTCCAGTGTTATATAAAAAAAATTACAAACCACTCCCCTCTGCTTTTACCACCTCCCATACAAAAGTCACTATTCACTATTCGAAAGAATTTGAGATGACATATTTTCCGGTACAATAAACTATTTCGTATTTCATCTAGAGTATCATATGATTGGGCTTTATGCATAATCATAGTCCTGTTTTTATACCACCACTGGCTGAAACCGAAACATAATTGGTTTAAAAATTAAATGAAAATTTTGCACTGATTTTTTTTTAGATTCTTTCGCCGAGAAGGTCAAACTTAAAGACGTCTGTATCTTGCCGAAAAAGATATCGATGGTTAGCCTATTTCTTTGGAGTAATAATCATCATCATCAATGGCGCGACAGCCCAAATCATGCCCAGGCCTCCTGAAGTCGTCGCTACCAATCATCTCGATCCAAAGACCGCGTCCTCCAGCTGCTAATTTTCAAGATGGCTTTGTTGTCTTCATCAAGCGAGTCTTCCCATCGCTTGCGTGGTTTGCCAACTTGCCGGTTGCTACTCCCTTTGCTTTTAAGAGCACGTTTGGGGATTCTTCTGTCTTCCATTCGCTCTACATGGTCAGTCCATTGCAGTTTATGCAGCTTGGAGTAATAACAATTTGTCTGTTTGAAGGATAACTCAAGTAACCCTCAACAGAAAAGGATGGGAGTGGTCGCAAAATCGATGAAGCGTTTTTGTACTATTTTCTCTCGTTTATCTATTTTCTCGCTTCAACTTGCTCCCACACATATTTTTCACTTTCCTTTCATACCTCAAGTGGTGGACTGAGTGAATGCGAGAAACGAGATGCCTGCAGTTTAAACAGTCGAAGATGAACTTGGTACAGCTTTTTAACCTACCAATTTTTATCGGTTATCGCGTTCGCTCTATCTGCAGCTGTACGAGTGAGCAAACCTATAAAGTTTTCATTTGGCTTGGCCAAAGATATGTTCTGCTTACATCACGCTACAAATCCACACACAAACCCAAAGTCTAGATATATTTGCACTGAACGAAATTATTGCCAGGTAGTGAGCAATTTTACGCCATACCTAATTAGCATCTTCTGCCAACTTTTTTCCCCAGTGGGGAATCACTATGAGTAGTAGTAAATCAATCAGTTAGTTCTACATTTGAGAACATACTCCAAACCAGAATTCAACTTCAACTGGCTAAACATAAATGCCCCAAACCACATCCTTAACAGAAGTCCGGCAATGAGTACAGTAAACACCACCATAGAATTTGATAAGCTTTCAACCGCTATTCAATCTACTTATGATACACATCCTGACGGTGATATTGTTATCACGGGCAATTCCAACATTCATAACACTACCTAGCTTGAATATTCTACGTATACGGACCAGCCCAGTTGTGCCGCTGAGCTACCTATCAGTAGCACAGCTGATAGGCTACACAACTCGCCTACGTTACATTGCAAGCCAATCTTCAAATTTGCTTGACCTTTTTTCTTTTTTATGCCTCGTTATTGGCTCCAGTTGATGCATCTGATCATTTTATGATTCGAGTACAGTTTCTCATCTCAGCAATAATTCCACCGATTACAAAGACACTATGTAAAACAGTGTGGCATTATAAGAATGTTAATTGGTAGACTCTTAATGAACTCAACCGCGCCTATAATTGAAGCCTCTGCTTTGAGTCCGGGAATTGTGAAGTCGTCTCGCAACTTGTGACCGAGACAATCATAAAAGTTAAGGGTTTTTTTACTCCATGTAATCTCAAAATGATCAGACTTTCGAAAGATTCGTAGTTCACCAATGAGTGCCTTGAAGAAATTAGAACCAAGAAACAGCCTTTTTAAACTTCTCGCAAAAACCCGACTGCAGAAAGCAAGAACTAATTAAAAGAAACACCTGCAATAAAGTCTTCTACAATGGCACTATGGTCTAAACCGGGCCTAGGTTTCCTGACCTTCAGGCTCCTCAACATTTTCATTACTTATTGTGGAAGGGTTGTTAGCTCTTCGCCAAACCCTACATTTACGAATTTTTTTGATTTTCGTAGATTGAGGTAACCAAGTTATATCCAAGCAAGCAGCGTACTGGATTTTTGCGTCGACCGAGATTTGAACTTACGGACCTTCGCATTGTAGACCAACACGGTACCCACTAGGCTACACTCGAACAAGTCAAGAATTTTCTGATCATTTGTGTAATCGTTTATTAACGATTTCAAAACATGTTCAACACATCCTCTTCTCGATGGTGACCGAACTGTTTTGATCCATCAAACCATTTAGCAGTAAGCTACGCTAAAAACTTCATGCTTCCACTGTCGAACCATAATTCTCTGTACTTACCGGACTCTAGATTCTCGCTACACAACTTTCCTTTCGAGCTAGAGTTATTTCCAGGATCCTGCAGGAGCTCAATATTAACAAGTCTGCTGGGCCAGATGGCATCCCCTTGGCACTTCCTCTCTAGGTAGGCCTTTTCGTAGTCTTTATCATCTTTCATACTCTTCTGGGTACTTTCCTCACATATGTATAGAAGGTCCCGAATGTTCAGGCAATTCCAAAGAATGGAAGCGAAGCAAATCTATCGCTAATTATCGCCCTGTAGCCATTACCTCAGTACATTCAAAAGCAATGGGAACTGCTGTCAACCGTAAGACAGTCAACGAAATTAAAGTTGCTGCTCTTGACATTGCTAAAGCGTTCGACAGAGTTTGGCACAAATGGCCTTTGGTTTCAACACATCGTGTTTACTTCCATTTCGTATAGCCGCACAACAACAGGGATCTTGATTTGTACAAAGAGTGATCTTTTTCAATCTCCAGAAAGCGAGAAGATTATAGAAAACTTGGCGTTCTGTATGGATTCGAGTCGAAACAACAATAGTCCATTGCCATTTTTAGGACAAGCAGGCTGACTGTGATTGTGTTCTATTGCCCCCCATTCTGTTGGGGGGACATATAGGATAACCAACACATTTTAAATATATTCCAATTAAAAACTTTGAAACAAATTTTAATTGACGACTAAATTTATGATATTAGAAAAAAAATTTTTACCAAAAATGTTACGGAATTAATTGATGAAAATTGACAGTGGTACATCATTTCCACGACAAAATTTTTTTGAATTAAAAAGTGCAATTTTATACTATAGATGAAATCTGAGAGAATTATAAATTTGCTCTAAGGTTTGTAACGCTAAGAAATAAGGCTCGGAGAAAAAAATTAATGATACAGAAGTTAAAATCTCAAAACCGGTCTGTCCGTCCGTCCATCTGTCCGTCCGTTTGTTCGCTCTCTAACTTAAGAACACGTTCAGCTAGAACGTTCAAATTTTGTACACGTTGTTTTTGACAAAAAGTAAGGTCAAGTTCATGAACGCGCCAAACCGCTGCACTCCTTCTACCCGCTCCCATATCAAATGACGTATTTTCGAGATTTGACAGTAAACCAATTTTCTCGAAAAGTATAAATGCTATTGAACTGAAATTTGGAATATATTATTTCTATGCCAATTTCAATCTATGACATAAAAATTATTTTAATCTCCTTTCTCCTTCTACCACCTCTCATATAAATTGCATTTTTTCATGAAATACTATAAGCCAATTTATTACATTAGTACATATAAAATTTATCGATCTGAAATTTTGAGCAAAGTATTTATTTAGAATTATTAGTAAGACCAAAAAAAATAGTTGATTAGCTTCACTCCTTCTACCCTCTCCAATACAATATGACACAATTTCACAACTTTTCAAGAAGTCGATTTACCAGAAAAGTTTGAAAGCTACAGATTTGCGATTGAACACATGTCAAATGCTTGATGTTTATAGATATTTCTGAAAAACTCACTAGGAACTCCAAACTTCTTCTACCACTCCCCTACAAACTCCACAATTTAACTGAATCCAATACACTAATTTTCTCAGTACCTTTTAAATTTTTGAAGCTGAAATTTTCAATAAAACATTTTGATAGCAATTCTATCAGGACGGGGAAAAATTCGTTCAATGCCGTTACCCCTTCTATCACTCCCCATACAAAAATTCTTAAGTATTTTATTATTCTTAGAGTACCGCATGGGCCTTACGCCCAATCGTAGTTCTGTTTTAAACTTAGGTTCGTAAAATTTTCGACAACAATAAATTTAACAATACTATTGTTATAAAAGCTAGGGTGTAGCCTAGCGGGTAGCATGTTGGTCTTAATGCGACAGTCGTGAGTTCAAATCCCGGTCAACGCAATATATAATTCCAGCACATTGCCTGCTTGGATATACCTTGGTCTCCTCGATTTACGAAAATTAAAAAAAAAAAAATAAAAATTAAAAATTCGTAGAAAGAGGGTTGTGCGAAGGACTAGCAACCCTTCCACAATAAGTAATGAACACTGTTAAGGAACCTGAATATCAGGAGGCCTAGGTCCGATTTGGGCTGTAGTGCCATTGTAGGAGATGTAGATTGTCATAAAAATACCACACATTTCCATCATATCGGAATTTCGTGCGTTAGGCAATTTAATAGAAGGCAAAAAAAGTGCCCAGAAGTGATCAAAATTTGTGCGCATAAGATCAATTTTTTAATGGGCTGTATGGCATGTCGTCAACTCGTCAAGCTTTCGGCATCCTTTCCCCTTTCTCTCCCTTCGCACGAAGCTGAGAGTTTTTGACGCATGGGTCAAATCCGTGTTGATATATGGTTGTACTACCTGGAAAGTGATCGCTCAACTAACCAAGAAACTGTAAACTTTCGTGAGCCAATGCCTTCGACGCATTTTAGGAATATTTTGGCCAGAAGTGATCTCCAACGACGAACTTTGAAGTATAACTGGACAAACTAAAATAGGTATTGAGATTCAAAGGCGGATGTGGCAGTGGATCGGTCACACTTTAAGGAAATCAGAGCGAAACATCGCCAAACAGGCTCTGGATTATAATCCTCAAGGAAAACGTCGGGTTGGTCGACCATGTAGCACATGGAGCGAGTGGCGTAGAGTAGAATCATTCAGATTATTTGGCTGATATCTAAATATTTACAATATTTAAATCTGTGGAAGTACCTGGGCTTACGAACTTCACAGTTGACATATACTATACCAAAAGAATTCACATAGTCCGACAATTGTTTGCCTAGCAGCTCTATTGCTAGTGGAGTCAGTCTTTACATTTAAGGAATCTGTTGGCGTGGCTGTCTAGCTGTTGTAGCCTGTCCAGTTAGGTTCTGTATGTATGAAGAAGAGTTCTTGTCCTCAATATTGCGCATGCTTATAGCACCGATGAGTAGATTCATCACAGCACGTCCTTTAATGCCAAGCTCAACAAGATAAACCGTTGCTCGTACACAGGATCTGCGAACATTAATCTATGTTCTGCGGAAAATCAAAAGGGCACTACAACCCTATATTTAGAAAGTGGTTTGAACAAGAGCTTAAAATCTACTAGAATAGACTTCCAGGCTTATCAATCTCAAAAAAACTAATCCTACCACAAAAAAACAAAGTGGAGGATATCCTAAAACTCAGCAAGAGTGATATTAGGACTCTAATCGGCCTATTGAAGGGGCATAGTGGTGTAAACCACCACCTCAAAAATATGAGCTTAGCTGATACCGACATCTGCTGCCTCTGTCTCAAAGGCTCAGAAACGACAGAACACATCCTATGTTACTGAAGTAGTAGCTAGAAAAAGACACAACCTTCTCGGAAAAGGTTTCCTTTCTATCGAGGAACTTGTTAACATGGCTCCCTGAAAGATACTTAAATTACCCAAAGCTATTAAGTTATGCTAGGGTGACGGGGCTATAAACGCACAATAGACCGAGAAGGTCGCAGTGCTCTCACGTGCTCCCCAAATTATATAAAAAAAAAATTAAAAAAAAAAAATTGTAGTTTCATCCTTTTAAAACAATACACATCCCGATTCCTGTCAAATTATATGAGAATCAATTCTTTCTTAAAAGGGTGTATTGTACCTGGAATGATAAGATATCGCCACTTCTAATCACTGACCAATATTTGAAATGGGGGCATTTTTGCGATGTGATACATAACAGCAAATATACCAACCAATCAGATTATTTCTTATAAAATTCTTGCCTTAGCCAAACCGTGAAGATCATGCAAATAATATACTAAAAATTTTGCACAATAGCATTTACATATTAATGTAAGCTACTGGTAATAACCTAGTCTACATTTATAGCTGAATCCCAAGTCTAGTTAAATTCAAAGAAACGAAATTTTCAAAAATCATTTGCACTAAACCGAACATTAAACTAAGCCAAACTTTGAAACCTAAAACCATAGCGCCATCAATCTTATATTCATAAAAGTCATATAAGACATAACCTTAAAAGGAATCTTCTCTTTATTCTGTCGGTTGGGTGCGGAAGGGAGGGGGTGCGGATGGTGTATACTTATAAAACCACAAAATGGGTTCATCAAGTGCAAAAAATATTATCGTGTGACCATAAAATACATCATAACATATAGCGGAAGCTTCCCCAGAGAAAGACACACGAGCTGCGAACCCTTTTCGCGGAGCATCATATTACAAGCCGTAACCTTGGTCCTTGCAATTCGAATAATCCATAAATGTACAATGGTTAAAGTCAGATTAAATAAAGAATAAAAGCGAAAAACGATTGAATTTTGAAAGGTAAACAGAACTTCAATCCGGTCAGTAATGCATTGCATCCGGGAAGTTTTGTTCTATTTTCTGTCCTATTAAATAAATCCAAAGAGGAGTTCCTGAAAGAATTCTCTCCAATGGATTGTTTATTTATGGATCCTATAAAAGCGAATAACGTTTATTTTATTTAAACTTAAAAACAAAAGTTCAAGCGTGGACTATCTAGCGAAAGTGCAGCAATAACCTTGCTGCTCCGCTCTCTCCTTAATATCCGTTTGCTACCAATAAAACGGTGTTCATTGACAGAATAAAAATGTACTTTTATAGTCAAGTCTTCATATCCTTCCGTTCGATGTCGAGATGGGATTTAAGACGCTACAACGACTACGACTCCTTGTACTGTTTTGTCCATAAATTCGGTACTCATATATGTGTTCCAGGAGTGTGATAAGCAAAGTAATAGGATGTCGTCGGTGGTCGATCACGTCAATAACATTTTCGTTCTGAAATTTTATCGGTCCTTTGCTCAGTGTTTGAAGCCAGAAAATAAGGGCACAGCTTAACCCCCTCCCTTCCCTATCCAAGTGTCTATCAAAATGCCATCGGTCTTTGAGAAAGGGTGCCAATAACATTAGGGCGTCCGTTTCGGACTGGTTTGGGTCTGAAAATGTCCTTAGCGCGCATTATTGAATATTTTTGACTATGCATAAGCGAATCGTTTTTATTTGATTTTCTTTTACCATATATAGCATATACGCCCCAATCGTACCTCGACTTTTGGTCACACAAAGCCGTTGAATAACAACCGGGGCAAGAAATCAAGGAGATTTTTGTATGTCGGCCTCTTATTTTGCTCCCAAGACGAAATTTATACATATAACCGAACTATATAAAAAAGGACATAAGAATTTCTTATTCGTTTCGCTTTGGATAGTGGTGGGTGATCTTTCAAGCTCGCTCGATTCCGAGAAGCTAATTCGTTTTATGGTGGACGCTGGTAAACCACCTCCCTGTGGAAGCATATTGATGCCCAGCTATGCCACATCCTTTGAATAAAATTTGAATATTTCAGTAAAGTTGATTGAAAAATTGTTTGTCATGTTTGACTTAAATTAAGAAATATTTTCTTTTGCCGTACGAATAGGAAGGAGTAGACGTCCTTTGACGTCTAATAAATATTTCGCTGAAAAAACTGAAGATAGAGTTGGTTTAGTGACAGGCAGCGATAAGGAAAACGATGTTTGTTCGATGAATTCAGTTTTCAAAGTCAACATTGAAACGTATTAAGATGTGGTCAAAGAAGAAAGTATTTTTTAAGGATCCTTAACACCTGTCTTCTTGCACTTTTAAAGTTTTTAGTTGGATTCCCGCAATTTTAGAATAATCACCGAAGTATTGTGGCTTAATGGCTCGTTCCCAACTCACGAGAAGGTTTCCAGTCTCTACGAGTAATTACACATATGGTATGTCTCAAAAAACCAAACTGGAGAAAATGAGACCAATAAGAATTTTTTGTCGATACACATGTGCGAACGGGCGTCAGACAAGGCTGCATATTATCACCAGCCCTGTTTCTGGTGGTAATACATTACATCTTGAAAGCTGCACTGGAAGGTGGGGAAGGTAAAGGTCTTCAATGGAGACTATTTAATATCTTAAGTCACCTTGATTATGCTGATGACGTGTGTTTGCTCGCACATAACCGCTCGGACTTAGAATCAAATGTTCGGTCGTTGCATTCTAAATGCAAAGAGATGGGACTGAAAATAAATGAGCGTAAAACCAAGTACATGCACATTTGTTTCGAACACAACCACACTGATTGTTCTTAATGGACAAGATGTGGAAGAGGTGCAAAGTTTTTGTTATATCGGAAGCATTGTCAGCATGGACGGCGGCTCCGAAAAGAATATTGAGGCTCGTCTAAGTAAAGCTCATCAGGCCTTCGGTATCCTTTCCCCTTTCTGAAAGATAAGAGAGATCTCTCTTCGCAAAAAGCTGCGAGTTTTTGACGCATGCGTTAAATCCGTGTTGTTATGTGATTGTACTACGTAGAAAGTGACCGTTCGACTTACCAAGAAACTGCAAACTTTTGTGAACCAATGCCTCCTATGCATTTTAGGAATATTCTGGCCAGAAGTGATCTCCAACAACGAACTTTGGAGTACAACTGGCCAGACTAAAATAGGTATTGAGATTCAAAGGCGGAAGTAGCAATGGATCGGTCACACTTTGAGGAAACCAGAGCAAAACATCGCCAAATAGGCTCTGGATTATAATCCTCAAGGAAGACGTCGGGTTGGTCGATTATGTAGCATATGGAAACGAGCAGTGGAGCAGGAGGTCAGAAGAATAAACAAGTCCTGACAACAGCTTAAGGCCGATGCTCAGGATCGCGCTTCGTGGAAGAGAGTTGCATCTGTCCTTTGCCCCTATATGGGGTCTCAACAGAAATTGATTGATTGATTGACACATGTGCTAGTATGGACCTACCATTGCGAAACGTGGGGATGCAGCTTAGTGCGGAATCTCTGAGATTTGTGCAGTGTCGTTTCGTACCCAGCTAGGCAGAGTACTTGCAACTGTTTGTTTAAACAATATAAGCGGGTTTAATGTGGTGTCATTATTAAGCTTACACTAATACGTAGGTACATATCGCGGCAGTAATCGATTTACAGTATATGACGGTCTTTAATAGAGCAATATTGCGACGGTTGACAAGTAAAAGTGTCTAACTCACAAAATGTAAATTTTGCAGGAGAACGTTTTGAAACCGAAAATCATTGTGATGATTAGGTGGGAAGAAATTATATGCAGGGCTGTCGTTCTAAGGTATAGGGGGTTTACGCCGTATACACCTCTGCTTATTTCCTAGATAAAGCGTAAAACCTCTGGTGCCACATCTGTATACGCTGTTATATACATCCTATGCTCTGTGTTTATAATGTAGATGAAATCTGAGAGTATTATAAGTTTGCCACAAAGTTTGTAACGCTAATAAATAAGGCTCGGAGAAAAAAATGAATGATGCAGAAGTTCATATAATCACTTAAAAATCTCAAGACCGAATGCCCGTCCGTCCGTCTGTTCGTCCGTGTCCTACCTAATTTGAGAGCATGCTGAGTAGAAAGTTCAGATTTTGTGCACGTCATTTTTGACAAAAAAGTAAGTTCAAGTTCGTGAACGGGCCAAATCGCTCCACCCTCTCTACCCCCTCCCATACAAAATGATACAATTTCGCAATTTCACAATAAATGGATTTACTCGAAAAATGTAAGAGCTATTTATCTGAAATTTGAAATATGGTACCTTTATAATGATTTCAATCTACGTTATACAAATTATTTGAATCCTCTCACTCCTTCCACCACATCCCATACAAACTGCACTTTTTCATGAAATACTCTAAAGCAATTTGCTCAGTACGTATAAGATTTGATGAGCTAAAAAATTAGACGATTACCTTCACTTTTTCTACCCCCTCCCGTACAATATGACACAATTTCACAACTTTACAAAAAGTCGATTTTTCTGAAAAGTATGAATCCTACTGATTTGCAATTTAAGACATGTCGAAAACATGATGTTTATAGTTGTTTCTGAAAAAGTCATTAAGAACTTTCCCCCCTTCTACCACCTCCCATACAATTGCCCATTTTCTCTAAATACATTATTTTAATTTTCTCAGTACCTGTTAAAGCTTAGAATCCTAAATTTTCCATAAGACGTTTTGATAGCAACTCTAGTGTAGTTTGAAAAAATTAATTCAATGTCGTCACCCCCTCTACCACTTCCCCTACAAAATTCTTTAAACCAAAAATAATCTCTTTCATCTAGAATATCGCATGATTGGGCTTTACACCCAACCGTAGTCCTGTTATGCTTTTTTCATAACAGTAGCTTGTAGCGCATATTTTTTACATAGAGATATTTATGTAGTTTATTATTCGCATCAAAATATTCGACTCATCATTCTATCGTGAAACAAGAAAATTTTTAAAATTTAGAAACGGGACGAGTTCCAAGGAGACCTACTCATCATCCTTTGCACATGCTAAGAGAGCTCCGATCTTCAAATGATCGAGAGTATGTGATAAAAATGAAAGAAGCTGAACTAAGGAAAATCTATGAAAAATATTTATTTATGAAAAGTATTACTTTTTTATTTATAAATTCATTGAAGTGAGCAAGGGATCGCTGGATTTCAAATAAAAATTGAACTAGTTTTGAAATTAAAATAACAGCAATATTTATTTATCGCTTTTAAGATTCACTTTAACACACTTGATAGCCTTAATATTCGCGTTATCGTGCGCCGTCATCAATTCCGACTCTAAACATCGATTGTGTCTTTTGCTTCCGCATTCGAATAACTCCATCGACTTCACTACGTGATGACCTAATCTCGACTCTTTCGCTTTCAAATCTTAACACGACTGCTAATCTCTTCCTTCGATCAGCTTACTGGATTCTGCCTGTCGATCACAGGACTCACTCCTGCCCTTCGATCACAGGACTCACTCGACTCACTGGACTTACTCGCATAATGAACTCCGCCTTCCTGTCACAGGACTTACTCCCGCCCGTCGACCTCACTCGTCTGCCGATGTCCTTACTCGCTTCCCACTTTCGACCATCCTGTTCAAATATCAACTTATAGCTCACTGCTTTCACTAATGCTCGCCCTTTTTATACACAGCCCTACGATGAGTTTGCTGACTGCCGCCGGCCGTCGCCAGTCGTAGTCGTTCGTTACCTATACAATGACGTGTTTTGCTGACTTTCGCTGGTCGCCGCGCCACCGGCGATGTGTTTCTGATTGTCGCCCATACGACGACGTGTTCCTGACTGTTGGCTTCGTCGGCGGAACTTGTTGGCCCCCATCGGATATTGTCGGCGCCCGTCAGACATTATTGCCCCCGTCGGATATTGTCGATAATAATATGTGTACGTGCGTGTGTGCAAAATTGTAGATAGCCGAAGGTCGCGAATATTCAATAAACGACCAGGGCATCATTACTTTCATTTCGTTTTTATGTTTGTAATATTTTTTAAGTTTTTTTTTTTTATGAAAAATTATTTTCTTTGTGTTATTTTCCCTGAAAATTAATATTGAAATCTCAATATCTACTCTATGCATTGCAGCCCCTGGAAAAAATTTCTTCTTTTAAATGGATTCTTTTTACTCAAGCAATTTTTTCAGCTCAAGCATGAAATAAAAATTATTTGAAATTATGATACATTCACTCTAGTTAAATTGTAAAAAATACCGGTCGAGAATCGTATCTGGGCCGTACGCGTGGCAGGCGAGCTTTGCACCACTGAACCACCGATGCTGACGAAACTCATCTCGCCACTTCAAATATACGCAGAATTTTTACTTATTATTATGGTATATACAGAGCCAGCAAAAAACTTTAATTGCTATAGCAATCCCTTTGACCACCACGTGAACTATGTTTTAGAACTGGGAGCTCAGCTAAGAAGCTGAAATTCAACATACATATGGAGAGGTTTGTGGGACAAACTTTAAAAATAATTAAATTTTTTTATCCATTGGGGTCCGAAAAGGGAGGGCTAAAAACAAATTGTCGGCCAAGATTTTTTTTAAATGATTATATCTTCGAAATTCCGTACCATAAAAAATAAACTGCCAACAAGTCGGGCGAAACATTACTATTCTTGGGACAAGTTGCGGATGAGTGGAAAGTCAATATGCAGGTTAGAGTGGTTAGGGAAGACTAAGTAAAAGGGAGTTCTTGGGCAGGGCTGTTGTCAATTTAAAAATATTTCATTCGTTTCTGCAAGTTTGGGTTTTTATGAGGGGGGGAGGAGGGGTAATAGTAAGGGTGGGTGGATGTTAATAGCTTTTTCGTCCAATAGTCTCTATATAGAATGTGTTTCATAGACGAAGTTGCATAGAATTTTCATAAAATTCGGTGTATTTTACATTCACGAAACCGAATATTTGCTTTGGAGGGGGTAGAGAAGGTAAGGGAATCGAAAAATTTGATATGCAGTTTTATTTCGTCTTTCTTGTAAGGTGCTTGTACAAAATTTCAAGATCGTAGCTTTTAGTTTGTTGGTTATTAGTTAATTTAATGAAATTGGTCGAAATCATAGTTTTGTATGGGAGGAGGTAGAAGGGCAAGCGCGATTTCAAAACTTTTAAAGCAACTTCATTTGAATTATTTTTATAAATTTTTCCGCAAAATTTGAAATTGATAGCTTTTAAGAGTTAGCTGACAGCTTATTTCTTAAAAATGCTCGAAAAAATAATTTTGTATGGAAGGGGGAGAAGTTTTAAGGGTTTTCGACCAGTTAATATTTCGTATATTTAGGGATTTTTTTAAATGCATTTCGCAAATTTTCAAGTTTCTACCTTAAAATTTCACTCAAAAGTTTTCAGTTAATGTGTTTTTTTCAATGCACATGAACACCTTGTGCACATTAGACAGGGGGGGTCGGTTTATAACAAATATGGATCAAGTTATTACTATTTTTCTATGTATATCAAATAGATGTATCCACCTGCAAAATTTAAACTTTGTATCTTTCACCACAGCCCTAAGAAAATCAATCAAAATTTTCGACATTTTTGCTTATCACCTCCCTCCCCTTACACCTCCCAACTTAAAATTTTTACCAAAATTAACCACTATGTAGTTCTACAATCTGACAAATTTTCGATTTGATATCTGTACTCTTTTTTGAGATAAAAGGATTTGTAATTTTGAAAAGTGTGAAATGCTCCCCATTTGCCCCCACTACTATTATTTCAACATGCTATACTTTTTTTTGTATTTTCTTAGTATAGCTTAATATATGTTTCAAGTTTCAATTACATAACTTAAGAGATGGTTGAGATATTAATTTTTAAGTGTTTTTCTTTGCACCCCCCTGACGCTCCCCCTTACAATAATTAGCCACTCTCTAAGCTGATTCCAATGGAACTATATGCCTCTTTAATGGTCCCAAAAAATGAGTTTTTTACAATAATAATTTCGAAGATACAATCATTTGAAAAAACAATTCGGCCGACAATTTGTTTTTAGCCTCCCCCTTTTCGGACGCCAATGGATAAAAAAATTAAATTATTTTTAAAGTTTGTCCCACAACCCTCTCTATATCTCTACTAATTTTCAACTTCTTATCTGCATTCGTGGTGGAGATATTAGCAAGTGTAGTTTTTGACTTTTTCCTTCCCCTGCCTCCTATGTGTGTGTGCAAAGAAAACCACTTAAAAGTGAATATCTCGACTATCTCCTAAGCTATGCAATTGAAACATGCAGAGAATGTTGGACGTGATTCAAACAATCAATTAAAAAGTTATTAACATCTATCCACTCTTACTATCACCCCTCCCCACATAAAAAACCCAAACTTGCAAAAATAAACTAATGAAATATTGTTATAAGAACTGGAGCTATTGATCGTATTCGCATTTAAGTTTTAAATTGATAATTGCCCTGCCCTAGCCACTCTAACCTGCATTATGACTTTCCACGCATACTCAAAGTTTCCCAAGAATAATAAAGTTGCGCCCGACTTGTTGGCTGTTTATTTTTATTTAGAGGGAATATTTATATTAGAAAAGCTTCTTTCAATCGCTTTAGAAATGCTTGAAGTATTTTATTTTTTGAAGTTACTTCATTTCTTTTCCGTCGATGGAAGGAGCGCCATCTACTTGTGACTACTTATTTTTCGAACTCTGTTGCCCACAAGTCTTTCTTTAGGTTCATGGAAATTTGTTCTATGCATGTGTGGAAAATCAATGGCGGAAATGTTCGCATTTGGTAAGGATATAAGTATGGGCATTTTTTCTGCGTTTTCCATTACATTATGTAGCAGTATTTTTTCAGTCATTGGCGTATTTTTACTTTCAAATCACGAAGCGTATTTGGTTTCTTGATACAAATCTTGCATTTAAGGCGTTAAGCGCTGGGGAAATGAAAAAAAAATCAAATGTTTTTTTGAATTTTTTTTTATCTGGATTCAATTTTGCACCGAACGGGGAAATTTGCCCGTTCGTCCAACATCTAGAAATGATTGGAATTTCGCGCCAAACTTAAAGGGGTGAGGAACAAATATTAGCTTTTTAACTTTTTCGCTCTGCTGGAAAGTTGCATTTTTTACATCAATGTACTTTTTCTCCAAAACTGCAAAAGACATCAAGTTCATTTTTGTTCTTTTATTAAGTGGTACCAAGGACTATAATTAGAGTTAAGCAAAATTTAAAAGGAAAACCATTTCGGCTGGTAATTTCAAATTACGCTTGGCAAAAAAAAATGAACTTTCAAAAGTTGTAAATAGATTTTTTTTCATTTATTTTTTTTAATTACTCCACTCAAATTGGTATTATTGATAATTTAATCATGTGCAAAAAATTTCATAAAGATCGGATGTACGGTTCTCGAGAAAAGTTACTTTGAATTTGTAATCCCAAAAGAAGTACAGGGTGTTATTTTTAAAGACGGAGAACTATAGATTAAAATAAAACATAGAAAAATATTTTTAATTTCCAAGAAATTGGCTTTATTTGAAAGATAATTTTATGGCATTCATTTTTGAATATGATTTTGGGCATGTGCCCACCGCGGCTCTGGAAGTCTACAATTTCATTTGAAAATTTTGTTCAGTGATGCAGCACTCTTTTGGCGAAATGGCTATGTCAAGAAACAGAATTACCGCATTTGGAGCTATGATAATCCACATCATTACATCCATAAAAAGTCACCGTTTGGTGCGTTTTATGGGCCTGCCGAATCATTGGTCCATATGTCTTCAAAAATGATGAAGGTCAGAACGTTACAGTCAACGGTGAGCGGCACAGAGGCATGATTACTAACCTTTTCGTGCCTCTATTGGAAGGCATTAATGTCGCAGACATGTGGTTTCACTGCTAAGATTCTCAAACTGGATGATGCTGTCACTGAAACGAGATGGATGAAGGGAAAATATTGATGAGGCCAAAGCCCGATTTGGGCTGTAGCACCATTGTAAGATAAGACGAAGAAGAGCACTTCAAATTAAGCGTTTATTAATAATAAACCAATATTTTGTAACTCGATGAATTTTTTTCAAGGGAATATTCCTCTTAAATCATGTCAAAACGATTTAGAAATGCTTGAACTAAAATCAATGGCGCAAATTTTCGCCTTAGAAACGAATATAATTGTGCGCGCTTTTTCTGCATTCTCCATTACATTACAAAGCATTTCGAGTCCTTAAAAAGATAATGTCTGTCAACACTGGATGATCGAATTAATAAGGCCTGGAAAGTAAAAGATTTACAAAATATGGTAGCATGATAGAGAATGTTGTGCTATGCAACCTTCTTGACTTCAACGCAGGAAAAACAATTAAAGAAGTGTATACTTATGTCTGAAGAAACATTGTTTGGCCTAACATTGTCGGATTTCCGTGAACTCGTATTTCAGTTAACAGAAAAGATTGACATTCGACACCCCTTTAATACAGAAACATAACAGAATTATGATTAGATGTACAGCCCAATCACATGGTACTCTAGATAAAATAGGAAGAGTTTATTGTACCGAAAATAAGTCATCTCAAATTCTTTCTAATAGTGAATAGCGACTTTTGTGTGGGAGGTGGTAAAATCAGAGGGAGAAGGTTTGTAACGTTTGAACGTAGAATACAAAATGTTTCATGCTGAATTTAAAGTTTGTAGCTTTCATAATTTTTGAACAAATTTGTCTGAATTTATGGCATTTGTATGGGAGGTGGCAGGGAAAGTGGAAGGTTTTGGATGATTTTGAGTCTGCTCATCAACATCCTAATCACATTGTCTTGTTACTCATATGTTCGAAGGAGAAATACATTTTTTGAATTTTCAATACAAAAAATTGTATGGGAGGTGGTAGAAGGAGTAAAGCGAAGTTCATATTTTTTTTAGCATTTATTGCAATTATTAAGGGACAAGTTCTGGCAAAGTTTGAAGTTTGTAATTTTCCTAGTTTCAATGAAAATCAATTAAATGCATTTGCCAAAAACTGTGCATTTGTATGGGAGGGGGTTGAAGGAGTATTTGAATCAAAACCAAATTTTTCGACATCAATGATACTTATAATAGCATACTTTTCTCAAAATTTAAAGTTGATAGCTTTGACGGTTTTGGAGAAAAATAATTTAGTTGAAATTCCGAAATTTCGTGAAATTTGTGAGGGGATAAAAAGAGTGAAGTTGATAGCTTTCACAAAATTTGTTGCAATTGCAATAACATAAAATATGACAAAAGTTGGTTCTTTTAGCTTTACTAGTTGCAATGTCAACCGAATAAATGCATTTTTGAAAATTATGCATTTGTATGGGAGGTGGTAGAAGGAGTCCAAGGAGTCATTTTTGAAAATTATGCATTTGTATGGGAGGTGGTAGAAGGAGTCCAAGGAGTCAAAGGATCACATCAATATTTTTTAGCGTCAATTATATTCACATCGTTATACTATGACTTAATTTTCAAGCCAATAGCTGAAATGGTTGCGGAGAAAAATCAATTTCGAAATTTCATGAAATTTGAAATGGGAGGGGGTAGAAAGAGTGGGGGAATTTTTCCCGTTACTTTTTTGCTAAAAGCAAGATAGGTCAAAGCTTTCGAGAGTTATGTTGTAGACAGACGGACAGACGGTTACTCGGAATCGAGGTTTTTGAGCGACAGCAAGTATTTCTGTACCCTTGGCGACTCTGTACGATCATTATTTCGTAGCGTTACAAATGGTAAGCCAAACACAATATACTCTCAGATTTCATCTAGAGTATAAAAACACAGGAGAATTAGCTCTTCCGCTTTTGGGAAACCTCTGCATTCTTTGAGAAATGCAGAGAAAATATCACTGGCTCGATTTAAAGGATTTGGTAAATTTTATAGTTTACTGGTGAAATCCAGTTTTTCTTCAAACGATAAATATATATAGTGAAAAAAAAACACAGGCTGAAAGAGGAACGATTGATATAAACGCCACGGGAAAATTGATGCTTCCGGTGGTTAAAAAGAAAAACCCAGACTGGGATTAAACGTTCTCTTCATTTTTGTTATTTGTTTTGAAAGGTTCGTGAAGCATTCTCATCCTTCAGCTGAAAAACCTGTCTTGTTATTTCTAAACGGCCAGTACTCCCAAATAAATAGGGTTGAGTTGATCAACATTGGTCATGAAAGTCATATTGCGATATCATTTTATGCTTTTCTTCTCACTGCGCAAACTGACTTTAACCACTAGAATTTATTCAGGGAAGCATTCACTAAAGCAGGTGTAATTAAAACGGCGATTACGGTATTTTTGAAGACGGAAACATCTTCATTAAACAGGAATGAGATATCCGATAATTTATAAGCCACTTCTGATACAACTGACCCTTCCATGACTAACCTTTTGGGGAGTACCGTCCCCACGTTTCCCGAAGCGGAGTGCCATCAGTCACGGGATGCAAGGAACCTAACTGGTAGTAATTGTTAATTGCGAAGCCCGACCGGAGGTTTTCTGGTACCACGGATGTCGGGGAGCCCATTGAAAGTTGCTTCCACCCCCGGCAATTGAAGAAGGCCTCTTGGGGAGTATCGTGGTGGCTGTGGTTACTGCCCATATCTCGGGTAGAGTTCTTCGGAGCTCGACGTGGAGTTGCGTTTTTCCAACCTGGTGCCATGACCGATAGAATGGCAGAGATTTAGATAGGTCTCGCATCCAGCAGTATGAATGCCGAACTTGCATTTGGTATAAACTGTTACCTTCGGGGGAGTTAATGATTGTCGTCTTAAACAATGCGTGTTGTTAAAGACAACAATGTGGCATTTCCATTTGTGAGCAATGCACCACATTAAACAAGGCTATAGGAATTTACCCTTTTATGCTTCTTGGTCAGTTAATAACATCACCAGCATCTGAGCAGGCCATGGAAGCCAGCCGTCTCAATCTAAAATTGTAGCTGTCCAGCTATTCACATTAAAAGCAAATCAAATTACAGGCTTCCACAGTAACTAATGCAATCCTACTTTCCACATCATTACTAATCAAGATTTCCCTACAGGTCCTTAGTCCAGTTTCAGATATTCGACAAATGAAAACTACAAGAAACTGAAGAAAATCTACCATTTTACATTTTGACAGGGATATGTCTAATAACTCTAGTTAACCAAAAATTGTATGCATCAATAAATATGTTGAGTCTATTTCTCTACAAGGCGCCCATAATTTCAACTGAGTAGCAAAAAAATAAAATATTCAGTCCAGTCACCGTGCATGCGCTCGTAGGCGGCTGTAAAATCCGCATTTTTTCCATACCAAGGTGAATCAGAAATACCAGGTATGCAGAACTATAATTAGGGGGGTGTTCGGGCTTAGTATGAAAAGTGTAAAATTCAACGGTGTTTACCTCAACGAGCGGCAGAATTATCGCCGACTTTTATGCTTGCAACTGAAATATGGCCACCTGGTATTTCAGGTCCGATTTTGTTTGCAAAACAGTCGAATTGCCGGCCGCATTTGTGCTCTGATTTTTCTCCTGGTAGGGCAGTACTGCTTTTTTTCTTACTGTTCCCTACTGTTTGGTTGAGATTATATGCGCCTGATGATCGAAGGTCGTTTTGTTTTACATATGAGCTCAATTTCGTACAATAAGAAACGTGAACAGGAGTTTTTCAAGCCAGCTAAGTCTTCAATGAAGAGAAACTTTTTGAAGAGAAGAAAAAAAGAACCTAAAATTAAAAAAGTGAAGAAATTGTGAAGCAAATGAAGGCGAGGAACGAATCGTCTTCAGCAGATGAATATGATGAAGATAAAGGCTAATTCACGGCCTATTTGCTCTTCAATGGTCTATTACTGAACTTAGCACATGGCGAGAAATAAGTCAAATATTCCGTATGCAAGGATTGGAGGAGTCTGACGAAGTATGCACTGAAAACGATAAACAACGACTTTGTTTAAAATTTTTGCAGCCAAAATTAAATCACAAGACCAGTGGTTTTTTATTTTATTGAATTTTTCGCAAAAGGTATATTATATATCATACTAGCGATCACCCGCGACTTCGAACGCGTAAAAATCGCAATAATAAGCAATATTTGAAAATATTCAAAAGTTAGTAATACATTATGTGGGATATATAGTCTGCTTAGTTTATGGCTCCTTAAACACAATGTCCTGTATTTTCGTGGAATCAGTACTATAAATTATTAAGAATGAAACCATGATACTTGTATTTGTATGGGATAGGCCCGTGACCAAATCACCAAATCAATACGTATTTGATTTGAGATCATATACATGTTGAAGAGCGTTAAGGAAATGTAAATAGTTGTAGCTTGTGTTAATTAAAAAAAAAAACCCAAAAAAAAAAAAATAATAAGCTTAAAAACATAACAGGACTACAATTGTACACAAAGCCCAATCATACGATACTATAGATGAAATCGAAATTTTTGTGATCTTAAGAAATTTTGTATGGGAAGTGGTAGAAGGGGTGACAGCTTAGAACTAATTTGTTTCACAGCCTGCTAGAGTAGGTATAAAAATGTTTTGTACCAAATTAAAGTTTAAAAAATTGAATAGATACTGAGGAAATTAGTGCGTTGGTTTTAGTGAAATTGTGCAGTTTGTATGGGAGGTGGTAGAAGGAAGGGAGGGGGGAAAGATTTTGTAATTATATTAATAATATTTTTATTTATTTTTAACTAGGCTTAGGTTTAGGTTGTAGGAGGGTGGTTGCACTGAATCACAAGCACTGAGGCCATCTAGTTGGGCCCATTGTACTCCCCCTGTTGTTATAAGTTGGAAGTCACTCCTCTTGCTCTAACTACTTGGTTCGGTTTGTGAACCTTAACAGGCTCGAATGTTGGACGCCTCCGAGGTCTAGTTCTGAGAAGAATCTAGAGCCTAAACAAAGGAGACGACTGTTGGAGATTTGCGGACAGTGACAAAGATAATGTTCGATAGATTCTTCGTCTTCCTCGCAACCTCTGCACAAGCTGTCGCTCGCGATCCGCATCCTAAATGCGTGCAGCCTTAGTAAGCAATGACCTGTGGTCAGGCCGACAATAGTTCGGATACTATAGCGACTACGTTGTAACAGCTGAGCTGTAATATTTTTGTTCGGTTCTTCCCAAAAGGACTTGGCCGTTTTACAGCTTTCCAGCTGCCGCCACCCCGCCAAGAAAGAATCAAAAATAGTCTATTTGAAGTTAGTCTTCAGCACTGTTGGTGCTACATCGACTGACTTCCTAGTGGAATTGATGTTTGCAGATCCTTGCCGTGCAAGCGTATCTGCCGCCTCGTTACCTAGCAGGTCACTATGACCCGGTATCCAAATTAGAAAAACCTCCATTATGGCCGCTAGGCGATTTAAATTGTGTCTACAAATGGACACTAGTTTGGATGTAGTCCTGTAGGATTGGAGTGCCTGAAGCGCAGCCCCGCTGTCCGAAAAAATGTAAGAATTTTCGAGACTGTTCTGCATATCAAGAATAATTTTTGTACACTCGTTCATGGCTAATACTTCTGCTTGGAACACTGTCGCGTGTTCTGGAAGATGAAATGAAGTTTGGATGTCGAGGTCGTGGGAATAAATCCCTCCACCTGTCCCCTGGCTAGTTTTAGATCCGTCCGTATAGAGATGAGAATCTATACAGGTGCTGAGTTTCGTATTTGTTGTCCATTCGTTTCGTGCAGGAAACTTAATGTGAAACTTCCGTTTCTCAACCTGCGGTTGGTTCATGCAATCATACTTGCAGTCTAAAAGGGAGTTTGCGTTTCTAATGACGTTTAGAATTTTTCCATGACCAATTTGTGGCGCTGACCATGATTTAGTGGCTTTTAATCTAATGGCTGCCAGACCCGCTGCTTGTTTTATAAAAAGATCAAGTGGAGGTAGTGAGAGAATCACCTCCAGAGCTGCAGTCGGTGTGGTTCTAAGGGCACCTGTTATGTACAGATATGCCATCCGTTGGATCAGCTGTCAGGGTGCCAGGTTGGTTCTTAGTACCACCGCCGGCCACCACACCAGCGCACCATAGCAAATAATTGATCTAACAATACTGGTATACATCCAGTGGATGAGGTGCGGCTTAAGGCCCCATCTCAAACCGAATGTCTTCTTGCAAGCGAAGAAGGCTACCTGACCTAAATATTTAACTTGATTCGAGGGGATCATATTGATACCTCGAATGTTTGGTGGATTGAAAGCATATGGTCTTCTTCTTCTGGAGAAGAGGACCAGATCTGTTTTTTGTGGGTTAATAGTAAGTCCTTTATCTAGTGCCCAGCTACCTAACAGTAGTGAAGCGGATTGTATGAGGTCTCCTAGAACTTGTTCACAGCATGATGACAGGATCGTCTTCATATGCTATTGTGGGGTAGCCGTTCTGATTTAAGTTGGAAAGGGGTTCATTCACTGGTCCTAACAGTGAATGAGCCCAGGAGAGGTGATATTATACCGCCCTGTGGCGTTCCTTTGTGAACAGAGCCTTTTCTTGTCTCGTCACCCATTCGTGCTACGATTTGCCGTGAACGAAGAAGCTTTGCTATCCATGCAGTTAGGAGAGGGAAACAACTAAAATAATCATGCAATTGATATATTTTAAATTTCAGATTCATACTTTTCAAAAAAATCGATTTTTGGAAAAGATAAGATTTCGTGTCACATTGTATGAAAGGGAGTAGAAGGAAAGATACTAATCGGTTTACTTATCCCCGATATTAATTATAATACTAATTAACGATTTAGTACAAAATTTGAGCTCAATAAATGTTATACGTACTGAGGAAATTGCTTTATAGTATTTCATGAAAAATTGCAGTTTGTATGGGAGGTGGTGAAAGGAGTGGGGTTATTCAAATAATTTGTACCTATATACCATAGTTCAAATTTATGACAAAAAGAATATATTTTAAATATCAAATTATTCGCTCGTTTCGTTTTCAAGAAAATTTAATTATTATTTATTTTTGAAAACTCTCCATTTTGTATGGTGGGTGAAGGGGCATGAGAGGATCGAAATAAAACCAGAATCAGATTACATCTCGGAGTATACCTAACAAACTGTCCAAGTTTATTTACAATCGATTCAGCCGGTTGTACGTGGTAGACGGCCGGACAGACAGACAGACAGACTGACAAAAATGTCAACAACGAGTTCTTATGCTTTGTTATTGTTAAAGTAAAGCAAAAACCTAACTTATAGCCATTTATAAGAAAATAACAGACAAACACTACAATTATATTTAAATGTATAGATTTTACTTTTCACTTAGTGAGTGTTATCAACTAATAGCCTACAATCAAATGAAGACTAGAGATGCTTTACTTCTTCTTGATGTTAAATCAGATGTTTCGGTGTATCATATACCAAATGGAATCCGGTTTTACACCACTTTGCCCACTCCCATCTGCATAGATATTGACTATCGCTCGAAAACCTCCAAGTTCTGAACGAAAAACTTGAAGGAGCGCTCAAAATTAAAGAAATTTTGTCATATGAAAATTTGGCTTAAAATTAGTTTTGAGGAATGCTTGAAAAAATAGGGGAATAAAAGTACCCATATACTCATCATGAATTTATTTTTCTATTTTTCTTCATGTTATACAGAATTTCTCGAAAGTTAATTTTCAAATCTGTAAACAAAAAACCATGAAATTCTTGAAATTCCATGAATACTGTTCGCGGAACACAATACCAAAATTTCCAACTAATCATTCAAATGTTATACTCTAATGTCTCGATGCCACCTACTGAAAACAAGAAATTTTCAAATTAATTTTGAAACCATCAAGATCATAATGGCAACTGATGTTTTCACTTCGTGCCGCTATCAATGAACTATCATATCCACCATAATTTTCTTCCTAGACGGGACACTAGATGATGCCGCCTCTTCCCACACTTCTTTAATAACAAAACTGTCTTCCTCGAATCTTAAGTTGTTGGGTATTAAATTTCATTTTCTGAATAGGAAAAACGGCCTCGAGCAAGGTTCAGCTTCTTAAAAGCAAAACAAAAATTTATCTGCGAAGAAGAAATACGACACATAAGAGAAAGATTGAAGCTAATTTTCTAAAACAAAGTGCCTTTGGTGGAGTATAGAGTAGGTTGGTATCCAGGACGAAACGTAGGAGGGGGAGGGGTGTAGCAGGAGTAAGAGGAAGTCGTCCAGGGTTGCTAAGGTTTATGCTAAGTGCACGAAAATATTTCATCATGTGATGAGCTGGAAGAGAAGTCAATTAACGTCAGTCGGCAACAACATCAAAATAATATTTTTCATGTTGTCCGGAAAATAAGCGCGTCTTTGACGAGCCCCCTGTAAATTAATCATCGTCACAACGGCAAGAAGAGCTGCTTTCGAACTCGCACTCCTTCCGACGTCCTCTTGACATGTCCAAGTTAGCCAGAGTGGGTTGATGCGATAAAACACGGGGAATCACCGAACAAGACTATCATTAGAACATGGTAGGGTGGCACTATCCATCCTTACAGGGATGGTTCAGGCTGTGCATCCAACGCAAGTCCATTTGCAAATTACTTAATGACTTTCTAATTTTTTTCTCTCCGTTTGGGTCCGCCGACCGTCCATAAGCTTCCATCAATCTCCAAGAACGTAAGAAGCAAAAGAAACGTATCAAGTGCATGTCGGTGTTAATTAAAAACTTTTGCGCACTCTGGCTGCAAAGAACTAACTAGCTACTCAAATGGAAAAAAAAGGATACGCGGTTTGTGTCTCGGGACTGCTTCTCCGTTGCTTCGTCTGTTTGGTCGATAGCTTCTCATTAAAGTTATTAACATGCCCATTTTTCTACCCTTGCACAGCCTGTACTCGTATACTGGTGTGGATATAGAATTTAAGGTGTGACAGTGGATTTCGTGTCGATTTGTTTCTAAGGACTCGACTAGATCGCATAAGGGAATCGAATTTGCTTATATATCTGATGTAACCTGGCATACGATGTAACTAAATTGCATAAAACACAGACACAGAAAAAGCCGAAAAGAGGTAGAGTAGAAAAATAGGGAACCTTGAGGCGGTTGTGCTCAAAAAAAAAAAAGAAAAAAAGACAGCTCTTACAAGGAAAAAAAGGAAATTGTCAATTTCGGGTAACAGCTGGTGTTGAGTATGCGGTTTACGAAGTTAAATTGTAAATTTGTGAATTGGAAATAAACGTTATCGACAGTCGTAGCAGTGTAGCCGAAGAGTAGGGATCTTGTTTTTTTGCTCATCATCTCCCTTTTTTTTCCATTGGACCATTCGTGTGCATCCTTTTAAGCCAAGTAAAAATGAAACGACCCCATAACAGGATGTCATAATGTTGTATAGCAGTTTTTTTCCCGCAGTATACCCGAAGGATAAGAGTATGGAACTGCTCTCCATAGACGAGGTCGAAGCCCGTGGTGCACAGTTCGGCGAACACTACTTCATTTCCCCATATCCTTGCGCCAAACAGTGATATAACCCAGGCAGCCTCTCCGTTTTCTGCAGTAAGGATAGCGCCCGATACTTGACTAAGTGGTCGGGTGTTGCTAATAATTGCCGTGAACATGATTTTTATTTTAACGAGTGACAAAGTTTCGTTCTCATTCCGAAAGCCGTTCTGATCCCGCGATACAGAACCCGGATTAAAGTCTAGACCCTTGAAATACTCCCACGGCACTGGTAATGCAGAAACAGTTTTCTTATCGTGTTTTCTGCAAGAATGGATTTCATTTTCTTTTCCATGGCTACAAAATAATGTTTTTCTTATTTTTCTTCTTTTTCGTCTATCTTATTCCTATCGCGGCAACAAACTCCTAAATTTCGTATCCTTGTGAATTGCGAAAGCGTTGTTTTTTTTCCTCTTCGCAAGGCTGGAATGAGAAAATGCGAACCGCCAAAGTGGTGGACTATCCTCGAGTAGAGTATATCTAGATTGTTTTTTTTTCGTTATTCTTGAAGCAATGGATCCAAAGAGCAGTTTAAATTTTACGCTTGTCGTTCGTCCTTGCCTCCTTTCCATTTGACTCCTTTTATTTTCTTTCATCCATTTATCATAAAAATGACTTGTTAATAATTCACAGTCACCCATACATGCACTAGCTGCCATTTATTTATTTTTTTTTTATTCTCTCGTAGAATTCACGGTATCGTTCCTTTGAGATTGAAAAATTTGTACGTGTACGCTATATGGCAAAGCTAATACTTAAAAAAAATTTTTTCACATAGTCATAGACTTTGATATTGCAGGAGCTATGTAAAATGGATCTACGATGGATACTAGATAGATGGCAGAAAAAAAAATGGAAAGTGCAAATATAGGTAGCAGTTCCTTGAAGGATTTCGCATTGTTGTGAAATTTTGTTTGCGTCGAAATGTTGTTTCCTTCGTCTGTAGTCATCCATTTGCGATTTTGAGAAGTTGTACAACTACCTTCTTGAATTTCTGTACGGATTCGGAGTCAACGGAATTACTTTTCGTGAAGCGCTTACCAAACTTGAATTTTTGATGGTACAGACGAAAGTTTGACACAGGGACACATGTTAAGAATCAAAACATAATTAAATTTTAAATTGTGTTTTTTGCCGCTTTAATGGTAGACCGACTTTTTGATATTGTGTAAGGCTTTGCTAAGAGTGGTCAAATTTATTCTATTATGTAATTTTTGTTCAACATTAACTACATGTATGTATGTTTAATTTGCAAAAAAAATAGTCTTAAAGCCATATTTTGCTTTTGTTGAGAGGCCTTAGCGCCTATTTGAATTTATAGACTCTGCGCCTATTCGAAATTATCAATAGATCCTTCGTAATGGCTATTTAGGCAATGGATTTTAGGTTACGGCACTATTTAAATAAAATAATGCATCAAAATGCATGGAGCTTGCATTCGGAACAAAAACAACGCTTAAAATTAGTGTCCCTCTTAAGTATAATACAGAATCAACTGACCATTTGCTCGATTTCCAAGTAATACAACCCCTGGGCAACCACCTCAATACCCTCTCCATCGACTCCAATAATTGAAACATGAATAGCAAAAGATAATTATAGCAGATTTTCTTTGGGTTTTTAATTTAATAAATTGGATGAGATCAAATTACGGTCGCCGGGACCCTCGTTCGCTTGACCGCCACACCATCATCGGGATATCAAACACGAGCAATCGTATCGAAAACTATGACATTATGATTGATTGAATCGTTCGCCTCTCCTGGCCTGTTTGCCAGGATAAAGCTATATCGTTAAGTTTTCGCCCACACTGTGTGTGTCTCTCTCCCGAGACTCTTCCATGCTTCAAATACTCCAGGCACCGCTCGTGTTATTTTCGTTCGGGGATGCTTGCTCCTCCCCAACCGTTCGTTCGGACATTAATTAAGGACGAGCTTCGAATGTAACCCAACTTGTTGATAGGATTCTATGAAACCCTTAAGCTATTCCGGCTGCCATTCACATATGCTTTGAATTATTGTTAAAGGAAACAATTTCGGTTCGATACGCGATTTTTTTGCGGTATGTGACTCGTATGTTACCCACACTTGAAAGCACCGTATAAATTATGGGCAGGAAAATGCAAGAGCACAGGGTAGTTTCGCATAAGTGTTTTGGAAAAAAATACATAGCTAGAGGGATTTAATCGCCTCACAATAAAAAAAACTGTTGGAAAAATGAAATATTTTTAAACTATCGAATTTCCGAAAATAAATTGGTGGACACGTTGATGATCGTCCCGAATGATTTTGATACGAAGTCAGCGGTTGTTGAATTCGAAACCACTCGTAGAATGGAAAATATCAAAAATCTATAAAGCTTTTTTTTATGAGAAAATCAAGGTAATGATGATCAAAAGCTTACGAAAATAAGTAAATAAAGTTTTAAATCGTTCGGGGCGAAATGTCTGTTCAATGAAGGTATTTTTGATGAAATTATTACTAACGAATATTTCACTGTAGAGCTGAATGAGGCAAAAATTGAAATTGTTTGTTTGTTTTCTTGTTTGTCTGTTTGCTTGTAACAGCATCACATGATAACTAGTGAACGGATTTTGATGCATTTTTCACTACCAAATAGCTTGATATACATTTCATTAGCATATGTCATTGCAGCGGCTTTACAGCACACATAGAATGTTCAAATTGGAAATCAATCGCACTAAAAATGACGATACTGAACGACCAACACGAGCCAAAAAAGAAAGATATGACGAGCTTAGGCGATATGCGAAAAAGATCTGCAGACGAAAACAAAGGAAGTACCATAATGACAAGATACAGAAAATGGACGACGACATGAGAAAAATAATACGCGGGACGCATACGCCATAGTAAAAGACTTGAAAAAGGGATATAAACCAAAAACCAGTCTATGCAAAGACGCAGAGGGCAATATCATCAGCGACACAGAAGAAATCAAAAGGAGATGGGCTTCATACTTCGAACGTCTTTTGAATCCCATCCCAGTAGCACCGATAACGACAGACAACATTTCAATTCAAGCCTCAACTGACGAAGATAAACCATCATCGACACCACCCACGCTTCCTGAAATCAAAGCAGCCCTATGTGACCAAAAACGAAACAAAGCGCCGGGAATTGACGAAATACCAGTTGAACTTCTGAAAAACGGTAGAAACTGTTTCGCTGAAATACTGCACAGCATGATATGCAAAATTTGGACAGAGGAAATCATACCCGACGACTGGCGAAAAAGCATTATATGTCCAATTTACAAGAAAGGAGACAAACTCTGCTGTGAGAACTACAGAGGTATATCATTGTTGTGTACGTCCTATAAAATACTGACAAAAATTATTGAACGTCGTTTTAGGCCCTATACTAATCAAATAATTGGCGAATACCAAGGCGGATTCAGAACCGGACGATCTACAACAGACCAGATATTCTCGGTGAAACAGGTGCTGGAAAAATGCTGGGAATATAACACAGACGTGCACCAAATATTCGTAGATTTTAAACAAGCATACGACAGTATCGACAGGAGCGTACTGTACCAAATCATGCTTGACTTTGGAATTCTTCCAAAACTAGTCCGACTAACAAGACTCACAATGACGAACATTGAATCCCAAGTGAGAATACAAACCGATTCCACAACCAGCTTTCGAACGGAATGTGGTTTAAAGCAGGGAGATGGTCTAGCTCCTATGCTTTTCAACTTGGCACTAGAGTATGTCGTCCGAAAAATCCCAGCCGACACCAACGGGACACTACTATTCAAGTCCACCCAACTAGTAGCATACGCTGACGACATTAACATTCTAGCAAGATCCTTCCCTAGTGCTAAGGAGGTATTTGTCAATCTTGACTCCGCCGCAAAAGAAGTCGGGTTGCGCATTAATGAAAGCAAAACAAAAGTAATGACGCAAACAAGAAGGAGAACGCCAATCAGACAAAACATAACAATTGCGGAATATAATTTGGAGAGTGTGGACAACTTCATATATCTTGGGGCTAATCTAGCAAAGGACGGTAATGAAACAGACGAAATCGAACGACGGATAATACTAGCAAATAAGACGTATTATTCGGTACTTCCAATAATGAAATCCAAGAAAGTGCACAGGAACAATAAGCTGCGGATTTATAAAACTATTGTACGACCTGTGCTCTGTTATGGCAGCGAGACGTGGACATTAACGCGAACTTCCGAAAAAGCAGTTAACGCATTCGAGAGAAAGGTCCTCCGAAGAATTTTGGGACCTGTGAAGGAAGGAACGGAATGGCGAATAAGATACAACCATGAGTTGTATCAACTCTACGACGAGCCAGAAGCTTCAACGTTCATCAAGCTACGTAAACTGCAGTGGGCTGGCCATGTAGAGCGAATGGAAGACAGAAGAATCCCCAAACGTGCTCTTAAAGGCAAAGCGAGTGGTAACCGGCCAGTAGGCAAACCACGCAAGAGATGGGAAGACTCGGTTGATGAAGACAGCAAAGCCATTCTAAAAATTAGCAGCTGGAGGACGCGGTCTTTGGATCGAGACGATTGGAGGCGACGACTTCAGGAGGCCAGGGCCCGATTTGGGCTGTCGCGCCATTGATGATGATGATGAAAAATGACGAGGCAAAGTTGTAGAATAGAAAAAATCAAGGAATTGTTACCGCATACATGTTTACATGTTTGACGCGTCCTTCAAGTCGAAAATTTCAGAAGCGATTTAATGTCTTCGGCGATCGAATACTCTTTCTTTATGGGCACATTTCGGTATTCTTCTGTCCTCCAGTCGCTGTACGTAACCAGCACCACAAAGTTAGGGTGTAGCCGAGTGAGTAGCGTGTTGGTCTACAATGCGAAGGTCGATAGTTCAAATCCCGACTGACGTATAATTTCAACACACTACTTCCGTGGGTATATCTTGACACCTACTCTGCGAAAATGAAAATTGCAAACGTTAACAATCCTTTCACATATAAATGTTAAGGAACCTGTAGGTCAGGAGGCCAAAGCCCGATTTGAGCTGTAGTGCCATTGAAAAAGAACCAACCCACCGTAGCTTTCGAATTTTGATGGGTCCTCAACGATGGTATACAATTTCTGATTGTATCGAATTCGGCATGCGCATTGTTCTCTCACCGGTCAGAAGATTCTTCGTCATACCATCGTCTCGAATGTATTATCCATTTTTTGTAATGCCTCTATTAAGGTCCACGTTTCACTGCCATAGCAAAGTACAAGTCGACGTGTAGGTCTACATTGCTCAATATTCAAAGCCCCGTCAACGTATAATTTCAGCACACTACTTGCGTGGCTATAGATATAGCCTATCTCAATCTGCAAAAATGAATAATTTGTAGAAAGAAGGTTGTGTGAAGGGCTAAAAACTCTTTCACACTAACAAATACGTGTTAAGGAGCCTGAAGGTCAGGAGGCTAAGACACTATTTAGGCTTTAGCGGTTTTGAAGAAGAAGAAGGTTTTGTTGTACCTTTGTAGATTCGCAGCATTGTTTTTCCACATTGTTTTTCCATGCACCTCGTTACATTTCATTATTGAAAATATCGAATAGAATGTCTTGATTGCTACTAATAAGCAGTTTTTGATTTCGTCGATTTCATTACCGTCTTTGAAGAGATTGGCTCCAAGATTATTTATTTATTACTATTAGGGGAACGCGTGAGAGCACTGCGACCTTCTTGGCTTATTGTGCGTTTATAGCCCCTTCATCCTATTATAATTCAATAGCTTTAGCTAATTTGAGAATCTTTACGGTAGCCGTATTGGCTCATTCCTCCGTAGAAAGGAAACCCTTTCCAAGATGACTGTGTCTTTTCCTAGCTACTGCTTCACAGTGACATAAGATGTTTACTGTCGTTTTTGAGTCCTCGAGACAAAGGCGACAAATGTCGGTTTCAGCTAAGCCCATATTTTTGAGGTGATGGTTTACTCCACTGTGCCCGGTCATTAGGCCGATTAGAGTACTAATATCCTTCTTGGTGAATTTTAGAATATCCTCCACTTTTTTTTTTTTGTGGTAGGATCAGTTTTTTTTGAAATTGACAAGCGTGGAAGTCTATTCCAGTAGTTTACATGTTCTTGTTCTACCCACTTTTTGAGTATGGGGTTGAAGTACCCTTTTGGTTTTCCGCAGAATGGCTCTGCACCAATAAAGTTTGTTTCTGCGCCGTTTTTTTGCAAGGCGATCAGCCTCTTCATTTCCCTCAATTCCTATATGTGATGGTACCCTCATTAAGGTTACATCATTGCTTTTCCCCAGGATGATTAGGTTTTGAAGGCATTCCCATTCTATTTTCGATCCGTGTTTATTGGATGCTAGAGCTTTGAGAACCGCCTGACTATCCGATAGGATATAAATGGACTTATTGCGATGAGCTCTCCTTATATTTTCTTGTATGCATAGCTCCATTGCAATTAGTTCGGCCTGGAAGATTGTGACTTCTTTACCAAGTGGTTTTGACACCGAGAAGTTAGGACCTTTGACTCCGGCTCCTGTCCCCTCAGAGGTGCGAGAGCCGTCTGTATACCAGATGGTTGATCCCTCTACTATTTCAGGTAGCATGGATTGTCAGTCCTTGCGTTCTCTGATTATAACTTTGAAGGGGGTTTCAAAGTTGAATTTTGTCGGCATCGTGTCCAAAAGTGTGGAAGTTATAACCTCTATTTTTGAGTCGTTCAGGATTTTGAGGTGACCTCTAAAATCCCCTGGTGTGTAATTGTTTTCCCTTTGTATGCGTAACACCCCTTTGATAGCTTCCTTTTTTATTTGGACATGTATCGGAGGGATGTTAAGGAACATTTCCATTGCCGCTGTCGGATAGGTTTTCATTGCTCCTGTGATACCAAGGCAATCTAGCCTGTGGTTTTTTTGTAGCGTAAGCTGTGCTTTCCGTTGTAAAATTTTAGTCCACCATATCGTTGATCCGTATGTGACTATTGGGAGAATGACTGTTCTGTAACACCAATAAGTGATTTTGGGCCTTAATCCCCATTTTCTGTCGAATAAGCTTATGCAGGCCCAAAATGCCTTTAGTGCTTTGGCATGAGTCCATTCTATATGTTTATTCCAGTTGAGTTTACTATCCAGTATAACACCTAGATATTTTACCTCATCTGAAAAGGGTATTGATGTTCCATTTATTGAAGAAGGTACAATGTGGTTTTTCTTTCTATTTGTAAATGGTACTATCTTAGTCTTACTTGGATTAATGTTTAAGTTCTTAGACTGACACCAATTCATTATCACCTCTAAGGCTAAGGCTCTAAGGATTGTATTCTTTCCGATATTATTGAATCATATTTGCCTCTAATGATAATGACGAAGTCATCAGCATATCCTATTGTCTCGTATCCCAAAGAAGTGGGTATAGAACCCCACATTGGGGACATCCTCTATAGGTCTGACCAGTCAATGTGCTATCACCTAGATCCGTGGTTGTCTTTCGGCTCTTCAGCATGGCGTGTATCCATTTTATCGTGGCCATTTCCAACCCCTTTTTCATAGCTGCCGCTATTATGGCTTCATAAGGAGTATTGTCAAATGCTCCTTCTATATCTAGGAATGCGCAAAGGGCAATTTTTTTATAGTCTTTTGCCTTTTCGATTTGCCTTACCAAACTATGGAGGGCTGACTCTGTTGATTTGCCTTTTTGGTAGGCATGTTGGTTCTTATTAAGACAGACCTTGTTAGGCCCCGTTCTTATGTGAATGTCCACTAATTTCAATTTCTCCATCGTTTTGACAAAAAAGGAGGTAAGACTTATAGGGCGATATGACTTTGGCTGTTCGCTGGGACGGTTCCCTGCCTTCGGTACAAATACCACTCTCGCTTTCCTCCAGATTTTTGGGATGTATCCCCATACAAAACTGGCTTTAAAGATCCTTATCATTATTGGCATGAGGATCTCTAGCCCCTTCTGCAATAATGCAGGGAATATTTTGTCTACTCCGGCTGATTTATGGAAAGGACCCATCAGGTCTCTCTAATAGTCCAATATCTGTCGAGGTGTCCTTTGACAACACCTTTTAGAGTCTTGAGACCGTTGGGAGATCATCAATCTCTTCACATAATCTCCTCCAAGACTCTTTTTTTTAACTTTTTTAGAAGTTTATTATATTCAGTAAGGGACTCTCTATATTCGTACCAGGTACCAAAGGTTTTTGCTCTATTGAACAATTTTCTAGTTTTTTTGCGTTTTGCCACTAGTTCCTCATTCCACCAAGGAGTTTGTTTGGCTCTTTTTTTATGTAGAACAGGACAACTTTGTTCGTAAGCATTGATAATATTGTTTACGAGTTTATTTGTGATTTTATCAATGCAGTCTGGGCTGCTTATTGTTTCTTCCTCGATACCTATTTCGTACTCTAGGACTGACTGGTAAAGATTCCAGTTGGTACGTTTAGGGTTTCTGTATTGTTCTATGTAACTAAATGAAGTCTTAATATCGAAACAGATGTGCCTGTGGTCTGATAATGAGACTTCTTTTGATACTTGCCAATTTTCACACTTGTCAACCAGGCAGGGGCTTGTTATGGTTAGGTCAAGTACTTCCTGCCTTACTGAATTTATGAAGGTCGGTGTGTTACCTTTATTTATTATATCTAGGTTGTTAGTAGTAAGGAACTCCAAAAGTGACTCACCTCTTTTGTTGATATCACTACTTCCCCAGATAGTGTGGTGTGCGTTGGCGTCACAGCCCAGTATTACCTGTAATTTGTGGAGTCTGCTGTATTCCACTAGTTCCATGACGCCTTGAGGTGGAGTCTCTAACTCCTCACCAGGAAAGTATGCTGAGGCTATTATTACCTCTTGAAGCCCTCCTGCCTTTGGTATTTTCACCAATACAGCTACTAGATCTGTTCTAATGAAACTTGGAATATTTAGGTATTTAATTTCAGATGACACAAGAAGTGCCGCCCTTGGCCTCTCGCTTCTTTTGTCATAAATCAACTTACATATTTTTTGTGGAATTCCAATAATTTTACCCTGCACGGCCCTTGGTTCTTGTAGGAGGGTAACATGGAATTCCTCTTTTGCAAATCTCCACGTCAGTACGTCCATGGCCGCTACTGCACGATGAAGATTTGCCTGAATAACTTTAATGCTATTCAGGCTTTTGGCCATCATCGGTAGATTGCGGCTTGCCGCTTCTGACCTCCTTAGCCTTAGGGCGTAGAGTCACACTCGAGAATTTATACCAGACGCGGTGCCCCTTCTGTTTAAGCCCCTCTTTCGATTGGCCGTCGATGGAGAAGGTTATAATTGTGTTTGTGCCCTCTTTCCTTCTATTAAGGACTTTCCAGTTTGAGGTGCACAAACCTACGTTTTAAGAGTCGATGAGGGTTGTAATTTTCTCTGTCGAGTCTTCTTCGTGGGGGAAATATTCTGTGATTATTTCTAATCGCGGAATATTTTCCTCCCGGACCGCCCTGATGGTGGTGGAGTCGTTCGGCTTGATGTTTTTGGCTGTTGTTTCTAGCCACGATACGGTTTGTTCGTCCCTGCACACAATTAGAGACTAATTCCACAAAATTGTGGCTTTATTGGCTCCTAGATATATGAAGTTGTCCAGGTTTTCTTTGTTATAGTCTGCTTTCGTTAGATTTTGACTTATTGAAGTTTTTCTTACTGATTTCGTTTTGTTAATGCGTAGCCCCATTTCTCGTGCTGCCACGTCAAGATTAATAAATACATCCTTGGCGTCCAGATATGATCGCGTCATTATGTTTATTTCGTCTCAATCAATCAATCACAATCCTGCCCCTATAGGGGCATAGGACAGAAATAACGCTTTTCCAAGGCGCGATCCTAAGGGGAAACCGTTGCCAGGACTTGTTTATTCCTCTGCCCTCCTGCTCAACTGCTCGCTTCCATGTGCTACATGGTCGACAACCCGACGTCTTTCTTGAGGATTATTTATTTCGTCTGCGATGATTTAAATAGTGGCGCCCCTCTAGTGTCAACTGGGAGCCAGATTAAGAAGTGTAGGTTCAAGTCCTTCGCCTTGCTATAGCCTAGAGATTGTTTGGAAAAAAATTGGAAGCTTTTTATTAGGGCATTCTAGATCCTTACTTGGCATGTTGAGTTCATCGTTATATGTAAGTCTATTCAGTCGGACGAGTTTCGCTGATACTCCTAATTCTAGCATTATAGTTTTCGCAAAATAGTTTGTCGCCCTTTTTGTAAATCGGACATATCGTCTCTACCATGTCAAACTATCGAATGTGAAAAAGTCGTTTTTTCATATTCAATACCCTGCTCTTGCATTGGGAACGATTCGCCTTGTGGCATCTCGAATCTCTGGAAATGTCATTTCCAGCGTTCCTTTAGGGGCTACAAATTCGAGGTTTTGCCACAAGGCGAATTGTCCCCAATGCAAGAGCAGGGTATTGAATATGAAAAAACGACTTTTTCACATTCGATTGTTTGACATGGTAGGAACGATATAATACATTTACGTCAATCATCAGGTAGTGTTTCTTATGTCTAGATTTGCGCCACAAAAATGAGGATTTTTCCTACCACCCCTCTTCAGAAGTTCCGCTGGTATGTCGTCTATGTCCACCTTATTGCTTTTTAAATTTTTAAAGACATCTTTCACTTCTTTTACTGTTGAGAGGGTCAATATGTTTTCGTCGTCAGCAGATGCCTCGTTGAAGATGTCATTTGAAGTAGTAGTCGATAATGAATTCCGGTTAAGCAACTGTTGGAAATCCTTGTTGCAGCCTAGTGAGAAGCACGTGGGTCGAAGGTCTTGAATTCAATACAATTCCAGCACACTGCCGCTTGGGTAAATCTAGGCTTCCTCAATCTGAAAAAAAAATTCGTAGATAAAGGATTGTGCGCAGGGCTAACAACCCTTTCACAATAGCGAACAACAAAAATTAAGGAACCTAAAGATCAATATTCTAAGTTCCGACTTGAGCTGTTGTACCATTGAAGAGGAATAACTGTTGGAAATATTGCCACATTTCGTTTTTATCTCTTCCGTGTCGTTAATGCCTCCTGCCGAGTCCTTACAATGCTTGTTTTCGGTTGGAATCCGCGATTCTGCTTTTTAATTAGAGCGTAAGCGTAAGATAGACTAACTATTCTGATCGTGAAAATTTTCGACATATAGTTTTTTTTTTCGGTTTCCACTATTTGATGTTCCTTGAGACGAAGAAAGGAGGTTGCTTGAGATGTCTTTCTGTGTTTCTGCGTAAGTATCTATGGCTGTGCCTCTCGACGATTGCTTCAGCTAGCTTCAATAGATGGAAGAGTCATAGTCGCAAAAGATTGTATACATCGCCAGGCAGCCCTGTTTTAATTTTTAAAATGACCGCCAACCGAAAGCGGATATTATGAGCATGTAACCAAAATTAAAATTGCTTTTTTTTGTTCGTTAATTTCATAATAATTCGTAATATATTTATTTCCCAAAATTTCTACATAACATGTTTACGCTAATTTTTCTTACAGTTAGTGATCAGATTATGTTTGAAATCTTAACAGCTTATGAATGAATAAATAAACAGTAATGCATTTATGACAATTTTCTTAATATAGTTGGGTGTAGTAAGGAAAAGAGAGGAAAACTAAAAACCTTATGATACTTAAACGTTTAACTAACTTACTAAGAAAAAGAAAAGAAGAAATCTAGGTGGTAATTTCTATTCAATGATATACATAGAGAATTAACGGGTTGTTGGTGTATTCATATCTATTTAAAAATATTTCACTCAGATTATTGCTATATCTTTGAACTAAATCTATTACAGCCAGTTTGTGGAGGTATCTTGTTGGAAAATACCAGAGTTTATTAAGTATCAATTTTAGGCATTTGTTGTGCGCTATTTGTTATTTTTTTATGGGCTTGAGCGCATTCATTCCAAACAGGACTTGCATATGAAAGACAGGGTCTCATCACAAATTTGTACAGAAGTAGTTTGTTTTCCGTCGATAATTTTAACTTTCGGTTTATCAAAGGGTGTAATAACTTAATGAGCAACAGAGTTTTGGAAACATCATTTGATACCTGATGATGGTAAGTTAGCTTTTTGTCTAAGTGCATTACAAGGTATTTTTTGCTGTTGGAACATGTTATCCTTCTACAACTTCTACAATGGAACTACAGCCCAAATCGGACTTTGGCCTCCTGCCATTCAGGTTCCTTATCATTTTTCATCACATTAAGAAAGGGTTGGTAGCCCTTCGCACAAGCCTCTTTCTACGAATTTTTCATGTTCGTAGATTGAGTTGACCAAAGTATATCCAAGCAGACAATGTGTTGGAATTATATATTGCGTCGACCGGGTTTTGAACTCACGACCTTCGCATTACAACACCAATACGCTACCCACAAGGCAAATTAATATTTTTTCTTTATGTATATCAAAAGGATGTATGTACGAGTATTTTAACTTTGTATCGTTTACTAGAGCCGTAAAAACATTTGTGAAAATTTTCGACATTTTGGCCCACCACCTCGTTCCTCTTACACCCCCCATCTTCAAATTTTCACGAAAATATAGATATAGATTATAAAGCTTTACGATCTGACGAAATTTCAACTTAATACCTGGATTGGATTTTGAGATTTAACGGTTTGATATTTTGAAAAGTGCACCATTTTTGAAATTTATATTTTTTTGTATTCCGCTAGTATATCTTAATATGTGTTTTAAGTTTCAATTATATAGCTTAAGAGATAGTTGAGGTATTAGTTTTTGAGTGTTTTTCTTTGCACTCCCCTGACTCTGCCCTTATGATTATTGGTCTCTCTCTCAGTAGATTATAGTGGAACTGTATGCCACCTAATTGGTCTTAAAATAATAATTTTTTGTATTAAGTAGTTCTGCAGGTAAAATCATTTAAAGAAACATATCGACCGATAATTTGTTCTTAGCCCTCCCTCCCCTTTTTTGGACGCCAATGGATAAAAGAAATATATTTTTTTCGAGTGTGTCCCACAACCTCTCTATACCTATGCTGATTTTCAGCTTCCTATCTGCATTCATAGTGGAGATATTAGTAAGTGTAATTGTTGACTATTTCCCTACCCCCGCCTTCTCCTTCCACCTGACACTCCCCAAAATTTAGATAATGGAGCTCACTTACCCAATCAACAAGCTGCCCGAAAACGAGCAAAGACGCAGGACTAAAAATAAATGTGCTTAACCAAATACATGCCAACACAAGCATACCAATTGTTCTTAACGGAGAAGATGTGGAAGAGGTGCAAAATTTTTATTATCTCGGAAGCATTGTCAGCATGGACGGCGGAGCCGAAAAGAATATTAAGGCTCGTCTAAGTAAAGCTCATCAGGCTTTCGGTAACCTTTCCCCCTTCTGGAGGTCCAAAGAGATCTCCCTTCGCACAAAACTGCGAATTTTTGGCGAATGCGTCAAATACGTGTTGTTAAATGGTTACACTATGTGGAAAATGACCGTTTGACTTACCAAGAAACTACAGACTTTCGTGAACCAAAGCATCAGACGCATTTTAGGGATATATTTACAGACGATATCTCTAATGATGAACTTTGGAATACAACTGGACAGACTAGCAATTTGAGGAAATTAGAGGAAAACATTGGGAGCAAGCTCTGCATTTTAATCCTCAAGGAAGACGTCGTCGGGTTGGTCGACCATGTTGCACGTAAAAGCGAGCAATTGAGCAAGTGGCCAAAGAAATAAATAAGTCCTGGCGACAATTAAAGGTCGATGCTTAGGATCGTGCCTTGTGAAACAGAATTGTTTCTGCCATATTCCACTATATGAGAAATTGCTTGAATTGATTGGCTATGAAAGTAGTTGCGAGGCTACTTTTAGCAATCCATTGTCGGATCTGAATTATAATTTTCGAATTTCAGTTACAAATATTAATTTTAAAATATAAATAACATTTCAGTGTCTTATGCCCTCAACATACGACGTAATTTAAAATATTTTAACTCATGATTTTGATAGAAATAGGCTGAGTTATATATTGGACTACCATTATAAGAAAATGAAGGACATTCAGCAAAGAAGTAATCAAATCAATCAAGGTCCTGTTAAGACCACCCATAGGCGCAAAGGACAGAAACATCGCTCTTCCACAAGGCGCAATCCTGAGCACCTTTAGCTGTTGCCAGGACTTGTTTATTCGTCTGATATCCTGCTCAACTGCTCGTTTTCATTTGCTACATGGTCGACCAACCCGACGTTTTCCTTAAGGATTATAATCCAGAGCCTGTTCGGCGATGTTTCGCTCTGGTTTCCTCAAAGTGTGATCGATCCACTGCCACTTCTGCCTTTGGATCTCAATACCTATTTTAGCCTGTAGAGTTGTACTCCAAAGTTCGTCGTTGGAGATCACTTCTGAATATTCCTAAAGTGCGTCGGAGGCATTGGTTCACAAAAGTTTGCAGTTTCTTGGTAAGTCAAACTGTCACTTTCCATGTAGTACGACCAAAGTAGTACAGTTTATTTCTATTAAAGTAGTACCCTCCATAATTGATTCAAAATAAAATTCGATGTAAAAACTAACCCTCCAATTCTTCTACCGCCTCCAATACAAACTGCAAAGTTTCACGAAATACAATTCATCCATTTTCTCAGTCCTTATCAAAATAAAGAAGCTCTAAATCAATGCAGTAAGAGATGAGAAAATTAGTTCCCTTTTAAAAACTTCCGTACAATTCGCATTTTAGCCATTCGCGTTTAACTGATTTTCAAGGCAAACGTGCTCTAATTGAATATGGGGAAGAAGTGGAAGCAATGTAATAGTTTTTTTTCGGTAGACTCCAAATAGCATTTATTCGAAATATCAAGGCAATAACGTATGTAGTCTCTAACATTTGTTTTATTTTATTTTATTTTATTTTATGGGAGGAAGTAGAAGTGGTGAGGGGATGTGGCCTATTCATGTGCTTAACTTTTTTTGGGCAAAATAAAGTGTACAACATTTTAAACATCTCCAAACAGGCTCTGGATTATGGAAGCGAGCAAGGAGGCTAGAGGAATAAACAACTCCTGGCAACAGCTTTAGACCGGTGGTCAGGATCGCGTCTTGTGGAAGAGAGTTTTTTTTGTCCGATGTCCCTATAGGGGGTCTTAACAGGAATTTGATTGATCATAAAAATAGAGATTTATTTTTATTTAAAACTAGAGATCGCCCGCGACTTTGTCCGCGTAAGAATCGCAATAATACCATTTTTTGAGAATGTAGTTAGTAGTAAAGGGTTTTCCAATAAGGACTTGACAACTTTTTTTCAAAATAAAATGCAAACCATTTGAGACGTTGTTCCTTCGTGTACTTTACCATGATAAAAATGTTAAGTTTACTGAATAAATTGACAGTGACAGTTAGATGATTAGTGAAAGGGTGCGTTCACAAATTGAATTCAAAGTTGTCAAGTCCCTATTGGAAAACCCGATACATTATATCGGATAAATAATCTGCTTAGTTTGATGGCTCTTTGAACACAATGTTTTGTATTTTGTTGGAATCAGAACCATAAATTATTAAGAATGAGACCATGACACTCGCACTTGTATGGGACAGGCTCATGATCAAATCAAACCCGTGATTCAAGATCATATGTATACGTGTTGAAGAGCGTTAAGGACATGTGAATAGTTGTAGCTTGTTTTAATTGAAAAAAGCCCAAATTAAATGACATTAAGCTTAAATACATAACAGGACTTCAATTGTGCGTAAAGCCAAATTATATGATACTAGCGATGAAATCGAAATTTTTGTAATCTTAAGAATTTTTGTGTGGGGAGTGATAGAAGGGATGACAGTACTAAATTAATTTATTTCACATCATGCTAGAGTAGCTATAAAAATATTTTGCACCAAAGTTAAGCTTGAAAAATTGAATAGGTAACTTGAGAAACTTAGTGCATTGGATTTAGTGAAATTGACCAATTTGTATGGGAGTGGGGGGTTTCTGGTAGTTTTTCTAGAAACTACTATAATCACCATTGATATCTCACAAATTTCAGATCAGTTAGATTCACACTTTTCAAGAAAATCGAGTTTTCGCCAAGTCGTGGAATTGTGTCACATTGTAAGGGAGGGGTAGAAGGAGTGGAGTTATACGGTTAATTTTTCCCGACAATAGTAATAATGCTAATTAGGAATTTAATACAAAATTTTAGCTCAATCAAAGTTATACGTACTGAGAAAATTGATTTAGAGTATTTCATGAAAAAGTGCAGTTTGTATGGGAGGTGGTAGAAGGAGTGGGGGGTTTTTGCTAATTTTTCTAGAAACTACTATAATCATCATGCAATTGATATGTTTTAAATTTTAGATCAGTTAGATTCACACTTTTCAAGAAAAAAGAGTTCTTGCAAAGTCGTGGAAATGTGACACATTGTATGGGAGGGGGTAGAAGGAGGGGAGCTAATCGATTAATTTTTACGCGATATTAATAATAATTCTAATTAAAGATTTAATACAAAATTTTAACTCGATAGAATTTATACGTACTGAGGAAATTGGTTTAGAATATTTAATGAAAAAGTGAAGTTTGTATAGGAGGTGGTAGAAGGAGTGGAGAGTTTTTGGTTATTCTTTGAGGAGCAACTACAATTATCATTCAATTGATATATTTTAAATTTCAGAACAGTAACATTCATTGTTTTCAAGAAAATCGAATTTTCGCAAAATCGTGGATTTGTGTCAGATTGTATGTGAGGGGGTAGAAATAGTAAAGCTAATTAGTTACTTTTTTCCTAATATTAATAAAAATGCTAATTAAAGATTTAATACAAAATCTTAGCTTGATAAAAGTTATACGTACTGAGAAAATTGGAGTATAGTATTTCATGAAAAAGTTTAGTTTGTATGGGAGGTGGTGGAAGGAGTAAGGGCATTCAAATTTTTTATATACTTGAAGATTGCATTTATAATGGAAATAATATATTTTAAATTTCAAGTTAATAGCTTTTATAGTTTCCATGAAAATTTGATTATAATAAGTTTTTGAGTTACTTTGTATGGGAGGGGGTAGAAGGCGTGAGGGGAGAAAAATAAAACCTCAAGCAGATTACTCTCCGAAGCAGACCTAATAGTCTGTGAAAGTTTCATTGCAATTGGTGTAGCCGTTTTTGCGTGAAAGCCGGAAAGACAGACAGACAGAGTGACAGAGAAATTTTTTAAAAACCTTTGATTCTGCTTAGTTATTGCTAAAATGAAGCAAACAACTTATTTATAGCCATTTATAAACAAATAACAGACAGACACTACAATTATATTTATATAGATTTCAGTATCTACTAAAATTTGCTTATAGAGCGATTTGATAAGTTCTGTTAACGATATAAGTAGCCTTTTTCTTTGCTTTAGATATTTTCTTGCATGCTATACAACAACAAATTCAAAACTTTCTAATTAATTAAAATCTGAATTGGCTTGAAACAAACATCATTACAACAATTATAACGCGTGTTATACCATCGTGTATCATATTACCAATCAAAATATCACTTCTAAGTCACACCGCATTCTTCTCTATACCGTCTACTCCTTATCCCGTAAGCTATTTAATAAATTTCTGTTGTCTGAAGGACATCTTTAAGTGTCTTCCGAGGAGTGCGAGCCCTTAGTAAACAACAATCTCCTTCCGATTACGTTCCTTGCAATTTCCAGAATTGCTTCAAACTATGAGTAGTGTAACTCAATACCGTAGTCACGTTTTGATGACTTATTGATCATTCGCCGGCAAATAAATATCACCGATAGCAAGCAGCAAACAGGAAAATCGATTTCGACAAATTAAAGTGACACCATCGCATAACTACTCCGGTGAAAATCCTGCCACTGTAACGTTATAATAAAGGCAATGTCGGAGCGCTAAAATCTAGACAGGGATACATCCGGCTACACTTCCAGCTCCACCTTAAAACGAGCAATATCGCCTTTTAATCCATTAGCAATACAAGGAGTCAAAAACCTAGAAAAAAAAACATCTCAATTTCCACAGGGCTGAAGCACCATCGAGACGTGAAGGATCCACCAGCGACACAAAAAGAAGTCCTTGTTGAAATTTTCGTATACGTCGAGATGACTATCGACGCCTGTGATTCGATTGTGATTTGATTTATGGTCGAACAACGAATGGATTTTAACGCCCGAAGTGCTCGAATGTTTCGGCGCTTATGTGATTTCAATTTTAATGCAGATAACCCATTCGCTAAACCCTTGGGAAAACAAGTTCTCCGATACTACGTATATACTACTAGAACGTCTGATTTTTGGACCAACAGGACACTCTACCGCAACAATGAATAGAGCGTCGCCTAACCTTAAGCTCCTGAATGGCCAGGACGGCGGTTTAAGGCTTTACTTTGCACCCATTTTCCATGTGATCGATAACTTTTTCCATCGACTTAAAAGGGAAGCCAACGACCAATGAGCCGAATTTCGAATCGAATGTCGAGGCTTTTAAATCCGATCTGAATGTCGGATGGGATTTCGGGCTGTGAGGTTAGCTACAAACTTTAAATCAGACGGCATTCATTAGGCCATTAGGGCGAATCCCTAGAAATAACGGATTAAGTTTCGATACGAAAGCTACTACTCTACTACTATTGCTGTAGTTAATTTTGAATTTCACCAGGAGAATATCACGTAGGATGGGTAACTCGATGCAAAGATGAAAAATTTTAAGATGGGATGCTTTCGGCTTAGAAATTCGTTTAGCTGAGTAAATAATGAATTACTCACTGTATTGCGTATTTTGAAATTCTATTAATGTTTATATTGTTCGATAGAATTATATAATTACTTCTGTTTCGATTAACTTTAATTTAACAGTGACCACTGAACAACCACTGAAGAAACAGAAATCTTTATCTATAGATCTGAACGGAAATTTGGTGGACAGATACAAGGCAACTTCAATGGCACTATAGCTTGTAGTTTATTTATTATTGTGAGTCCGTCGTACAACCCTCTATCTATGAATTTTCATTTTTTCCCAAATTGCGTAGGCCCAAATATACTCAGTTAGGGTGTAGCCTAGTGAGTAGCGTGTTTGTCTACAGTGCGAAATTAGGAAGTTCAAATCTCATCGACGTATAATTTCAGCACATTACTCGCGTGGATATATCTTGGCAAACTCAAATTGCGATCATGAAATTCGTAGATGGAGGGTTATGCGAAGGGCTAACGACCCTTTCACAATAACAAATAAATGTTCAGAAACCTGAAAGTCAGGAGGCAAAAGCCTGATTTTGGCTTTACTACCACTGAAGAAGAAGAAATATACTCTCGCAGGCACTGTTTTGAATTTGTACGTCGTATGAAATTTGAACTCACGACCTGCATTCCATACCACCATGCTAACAATTTGGCTACACCCAACCCAGCAAATAATTGAACGAGCTCTCGCAAATAATGATCCTAAAATGAGAGTGAATTGGTACAACACAAATAAACTGCGTGATGATCTTAGGCAAACCAATCATAAAGTATAAACAAGAAGAGTCACACAACTTCGATCTTGTTATATACAAGCAGTTTTCATCATATGCATTGGCAGTGCCTGAAATAGAAAAAGCATCTGAGATTCTTTTCTTGCTTGGTTTTAAAATTCCAGTTCGTTAATAAATCGTTAACTTTTCATAAATAATATCGTTTATGAATATTAAACGATATTCGTTAATCAATTAGAATAAAAATCATTAATGGTCCATTAATGATTCATTGAAAACGATTATATGCTTGTTTCTTGTAATCGTTTTAAAATTCATTAATGAATCGTTAAATGCAATTCATTAACGAATGTCCATTTAGTTCGCTTGATAAATCATCAATTGATCAAATCGCTCGTTAATGTAATTCATTAACGATTCTTTAACGAATTATATTGTTTGCTGGCTGTAGTCTGAATACACCGCGTTAGTAAAAAAAACTGATTTTTCATACAGAAATTCATCACTTTCGGCGAAAGCGACTAAGCGCGCAAAACTCAGCCCTATCATTTATCGATTTCCAATTCACTCTTAATGTATAAGATGGCGATAGGCAATCGAATAAGTTACCTTTTCTCATATTCACACAAATATATTTACCATATCCTGATTAGAGATACTCGATAACAGAGAGTTTGGACAATGTACATCGATTGCGCGGGAAATTTTGACCGAAAATTGAATTTTCTCGTTTATTTTTCTTTTACGAAGTAAACACAATCATAATGAATTGTTATTAATGAAAGTCATACTTATTTTCGATTCTAATGAGTATTCTATTTGAAAACTTGTAGTTTAACGCAAGTTTGTGTGTGGACAGAAACAACTCTCTTCCACAAGGTGAGCATCGGCCTTAAGCTGTTGCCAGGACTTGTTTATTCCTCTGGCCTCCTGCTCAACTGCTCGCTTCCATGTGTTACATGGTCGAACAACCCGACGTATTCCTTGAGGATTATAATCCAGAGCCTGTTTAGCGATGTTTCACTCTGGTTTTCTCAAAGTATGACCGATCCACTGCCACTTCCGCCTTTGAATCTCAATACGAATCTTAATCTTGGCAGTTGTACTCCAAAGTTCGTCGTTGGAGATCACTTCTGGCCAGAATATTCCTAACATGCGTTGGGCATTGGTTCACGAAAGTCTATAGTTTCTTGGTAAGTCGAACGGTCACTTTCCACGTAGTACAGTATAACAACACGGATTGGACGCATGCGTCAAGAACTCGCAGCTTCGTGTGAAGGGAGATCTCTCTTAACCTCCAGAAAGGGGAAAGGATACCGAAGGCCTGACGAGCTTTATTTAGCCGAGCCTCAACATCCTTTTCGGCTTGGTTTTACGCACATTTATTTTCAATCCCGCTCTTTGCATTTAGAATGCAATGAGCGAACATTTGACTCTAAATCCGACCGGTTATGTGCAAGCAAACACACGTCATCAGCATAATCAATGTGACTTAAGATGTTAAATAGTCTCCATTGAAGACCTTTACCCTCCCCATCTTCCAGTGCAGCTTTCAAGATGCCATTTATTACCACCAGAAACAGGGCTGGTGATAATATGCAGCCTTTTCTGGCACCCGTTCGCACAGGAAAGCTCTCGGACAGCTCTCCTCTATGCAAGACGCGACACCTTGCATCTTCGTTGGATTCTTAAATCATAGCTATGACCTTATCTGCAATACCTCTCCTACGTAAAGCATTCCATATGTAATCTCGCTTAACGCTGTCGAAAGTCTTCTCGAAGTCCACAAACATGAGATGTAATTGCGAACCCATTTCGGCTGACTACTCTAATATTATCCGTAGGCTATTTGTGTGGTCGGTACAAGACGACCCTTTACGAAATCCAGCCTGATAAACTTCGAGAGTGCTCTCTACGACATCACTAATCCTATTGATAATTACCTTAGCCATAACTTTTGATACGGCAGTAAGTAGACATATACCACGACAATTGCCACAATCCTGAAGGTCGCCCTTCTTCGGAATTTTCACAATGATGCCCTCCTTCGGATATCTTCCTTCATTCCACACCTCAGTAAAGAGTGGGAGGAGTATATCGGCTGTTATTTCCGGGTCCGCTTTGAGGAGTTCGTTTGGTAGTCCGTCTATACCTGGAGCTTTCCTTCCCGCCATTGACCGAATGGCGGAAACTATTTCTTCCTTATCTGGGGGATCGTCCCTAGTAGAGGATCGTTGCGGTTGGATGTTTGGTAGTTGTTCTGTTTCAGGAATATCTTCCTCTGACAAGATGCTTAAGATATCAGAGAAGTATTCCTTCCATCGCCGCAACTGGTGTTTATTCATATTAAGGAGAGTTCAGTTGACATCTCTCACCAGGTGGTAGGCGGTGAAATTCGTCAACTGTTTCATGATTTTGAAAAGTGAACTCATATCCCCAAGGTAAGCCGTAGATTCTGCCTTGTTTGCCTGATCTTCAATGGCCTTTCTCTTGTCGCGTCTAACAGCCTTTTTAAGCTGTATATGAGCATTGCGGTAGTTCTGCCTCAGGTCGAGCGTTCGTTGGTTGACATCGGGTTGAGAGATGATTGCCAATTTGGCTTTTTTTCGATTGCCAACCTTGTCCCATGTGTCTTGCGACATCCAGGGTTTCTCACCGCTTTGCGCATATCTCACATTTTCTTCAGCACTAGTTAGAAAAGTGTTTCTGGTTGCCTCCCAATTGGCGTCCAGTGTGCGCATTTCATGTTCACCCAATGTGGATGACTTTTCGCGTAGACGACTTATAGCCAGATGGTCGATGTCATTCTGAGTAACACCATCAGGGGAAACCCAAGATGTTTTATGATGACTCTTGTGTGGAAAAAGAGTTTCTCCGATGACCATTTGCCGAGTACTACAAAACTCCACAAATAATTCGCCGTTTTCGGGTCTCTTAATCCTAGGTCGTGACGCGTTGACCCAAGGGTCTCCGTGCCTCTCCATAACGTTTTCTAGTCCAGAGTTGTCTGATCCAACCTGAGCGTTCATATCTCCTGAGATGATAATAATATCACCTCTTTGAACACGTTCGAAGGTAGCACTCAGTTGGCTATAAAATTCCTCTTTGTCACCAGATGTTGCGGTATTAGTTGTGACGTTTCTGACACTCGTCCTGAGCCTGACGACGACAATCCTATCCGAGATTGGTTCCCAGCTAATGAGACTGTTTCTCGCTCACATTGTAAGGACGAACGCCACGCCATTTTTGACTTCACTTTCAGGGCCAATGTACAATTTCCCAAACACTATTAGGAGAGTAATGTTAGTGTGTATCGAATATCTCTAGTCCTGATAATTTGATATTTTGTAAGTCGAGACCTGTGTAGAGGAAGCTGCGGAGAAAAAGTGCACTTCATTGGCACAGATTTGGCGTTCTTTTCCCTTTTTTTATTTCTTGTTTGGTACATGACTCGAAAAATATCGGGATACTCCGAAAAATTTGAGGAACATTTTGGTAACTGGTGACCCAATGGCTTGAACCTTCTTCGAACATGCGAGTATCTCCAAAATATGACGTTATAGGCTTTGGCAAAATTTTTTCGAAATATCAAGGATTTACTTCTTTAAAAAACCTAAATAGAGCAATTATTTGAAAATTTCAAGTCAAGTTGATATGGGCATACAGTGACAGTACAATTAGGGATTCCCTTACTTCATTACATAGAATTTGCAAATTTGAAAATTGCTTTGGTCTATGAATCAAGCCGAGACTACTTATGGTTAATTTTATGTACCTCGATCAAAACATTGCAAAGTAACAGTGATTACCCGCATAGGGGTTTTCCACCACGATTTAGCTCGGTAGTCAAATTTCTCAAAATTTAGAGACTTCCTTTTTCACCTAGAGTCAAATTTGTGCAAAATTTTATATATTTGGGTCATGGTTTATTGTAATGGACCAACTAGGCGTTTCTCCCGATTCTACCATTTATAGGTTCACTTTGGAAAGATTCCCAAAATCGTATTTAGTCTAAGGCCCAGGAGGGACCCATACTCCAAATTTTATGTTAAAGGCGTGAAGGCGATGCAAGAATGTAGTGAATACTGGAATAGCGGGTTTTTATCCATTTCAGCATCTTGAAGATAAATTTCTGGAAACTCGAAAGCCATTTTTTCTTCTATTCCATCCAAATTTTATCTTTCAAGCTTAGCATTACGGGAACACAGTTATTTGCCAATTGAAAGTTTCCCCCTATTTTTTTATTTTTTCACTTATAGTTCGATGCCCATGGCTAATGCGTTGTTTCTCCTTATTTGAATTAGTGAGGATTAAATTTTGAAAAATATAAACACTGCTTTGGTGCGTGGCTTAATTGGAATATTTTTTTTATTAAATTTCTTGTTTGTAGGCCAAAGCGTTCCGGAAATACATTTATCGTCCAAATAGGTAGTTTCTACTATTTTTTCACTTTCGGGTTGAATTTTACAAAACTCCGTATTATCCCGCGCTTAGCTACCGAAAACTGCAGATGTATCTCAACTATTGCTATGAATGACTGTGGTATCCCACAGCTTGTGATCCTGTGGCCTGCTCTGGTACTTAGCAATGGGTGCAGCATTCTCTGATACTAACATGATCTCGTGCACCTCATGTTCTGAACGTCCATCATGCTTCATGTTCTTTTAGGCTTCGCATTATCAATTGGGAAACAGTTCTCCTCTAAAGAGTGCAACCTTGAACATCGGCCTTCAGTATTGTTCTGCTGCGCCATCGGAAAATAATTATATACCTTCTAATTTCGACCATTCTAATCTGAGCTACACATTCGCTCATAAAACCAATAACAGATCGGTTTGGTGAATGTTTTCATAGTACACTTCGAATCAAAGCCTATCGTTTCCTCTTCAAGTGAAATGACATTTTTTTATGACAAAGTAGTTGGCGAAATGAAGATACTCAAAGAGCTCAATATTCACAAATATGCTGGTCCTGATGGCATCCTCGCTATTACACTTATGAAATGTTTTTCCTCTCTGACTAAACCCCTTCGCAACGTATTTTTCCTGGCATTCTCTTCAGGACACTTTCCAACCAGGTGGAAAATTTCCAGTAAATCCCTAAGAAAGGAAACTATCTCCCTATAGCAATCAATTCAGTGCTTTCGAAAGTGATGGAAACGGCTGTCAATCACAAACTAGTCAGTTACCTTGAATATTACCATCTTATCCATGATCGCCAATACGAGTTCCGTTCTGGGCGTATTACTGGAGATCAGCATCATGTAGCTAGGATATAGCCTAGTAGGTAGTGTGTTGGTCTTGTAATGCGAAGGTCGTGAGTTCAAATCCCGGTCGGCGCAATATATAATTACGGCACATTGCCTGTTTAGATATACCTTGGTCACCTCAATCTAAGAAAATGAAAAATCCGTAGAAAGAGGGTTGTGCGAAGGGCTAACAACCCTTCCACAATAAGTAATGAAAAATGTTAAGGAACCTGAATATCAGGAGGTTGAGGTCCGACTTGGGCTGTAGCGCCATTGTAGAAGTGTAGAAGTATCATGTAGTTTATCTGACTGAACGTTGGAACTCGTGCATTCACAAATAAGGCGATTGAGTTTGGCACAAAGGTCAACTGGTAAAACTCATAGCCATAGATGTTAACACTACCTTTATCAAATGGAGTTTCCTTTTTGAACTATCGATACGAGTCAGATTATGTATCATCCCAACCATTTCAGATCGATTTCAGCGTTCCTCATGGCTCTATTCAATTCCCCACTTTCTTTTTAATTTTCATTAATGACTTTCTGTCAACAACACTCACTCACTCCATTTTATAAATTTTCTGATGACAGCACTCCGGATAGCGCCTTTCAATTCGAGTCTGTTCCTGAAGCTTATCGTGCTTCGGTGAATTTTAAACGCATCGAATTGTGCGATTCATTGAACTCATTTCTCACCTTAATCTTCGAATGGGCAGGAAAAATTGAGTAGAGTTCACTACTTCAAGACTAAGGACTGTCATCTATCCCTTAAAAAGTCTCGGCGAGATTCTCGAATATAGCCTTCGGTAACGTGCAATTACTTTTCAGAAGAATTTACATCATTCGACCAAAAACTTAACAAGCATCTCAATTGGACCAAACATATTTTTGATATTGCACTTGATACCTCCAAACGCCTTGCTGTTCTACGAAGATGTAAAATGTATCTTACGCCTCATGATCTAGCTAATATCTACAAGGCCTATATTCGTTCCCGTCTCGAGTACAACACACACATATGAGCTGACGCACCCAAAACACGACTTGCGATCGAATCCAAAGAGGCTATAAAAAAACATAACAGGACTACGATTGGGAGTAAAACTCAATCATGTGATTCTCTAGACGATTTATCTTCAAAAATTTAATTGTTACTAAGAAAATTAGTGTATTGGAATTAGTGAAATTGTGCAGTTTGTATGGAAGGTGATAGAAGGAGTGGGAAGTTCTAATGAATATTTCGGGAATAACTAAAAATATCAAGTGATTGACATATTTTAAATTGCAGATCTACTTTTAAAAACATAACAGGGCTACGATTGCGCGTAAAGCGCAATCTTACGATACTCTAGATGAAATACATAGAATTTTTTGTGATCCCTAGAAATTTTGTATGGGGAGTGTTAGAAAGGATTATAGCATTGAATTAATTTTTTCCCCATCATGCTAAAGTAGCTATAAAAATGTTTTATACAAAATGCTTACTAAAAAAATTGAATGGGAACTGAGAAAATTAGTGAGTTAGATTTAATGAAAATTTGCAGCTTGTATGGGAGGTGGTAGAAACAGTGGGGGGATTTTAGTAATTTTTTCAGACATAACTAGCAATATTACACAATTGACATCCCTTAAATTTCAGACTAGTGCGATTCATACTTTTCAAGAAAATCGATTTTTTGCGAAGTTGTAAGACTGTGTCATATTGTATGGGAGGGGGTAAAAGCAGTGAAGGTAATCAAATAGTTTTTTCTGATCTTAGAGATAATACTAATTAGGTATTCATTATAAAATATGAGCTTGATAAATGTTATATGTTCTGAGAAAATCGTCTCAGAGCATTTCATGAAAAAGTGTAGTTTGTATGGGAGGGGGTGGAAGGAGAGGGAGGACGCAAATAATTTTTCTACGGTAGTTTGAAATCATTATGAATGTAATATATCCCAAAATTCAGACTAATAGCTTTTATACTTTTAGAGTAAATCCATTTATTGTCAATTTGCGAAAATGTGTCATTTTGTATGGGAGGGGGTAGAAGGGGTGAAGCTAATCGTCTAATTTTTTTTGACCTTACTAACAATTTTAAATAAATATTTGGTGCACAATTTGAGCTCGCTAAATTTTATACGCACTGAGTAAATTGGCTTAGAGTAATTTATGACAAGTTCAGTTTGTATGAGAGGTGGTAGAAGGAGGGGGAGGACACACGTAATTTTTTTACTGTAGATTGATATTATCATAGAAATAATATATTCTAAATTTCAGGCCAATAGCTTTTATACTTTTCGAGCAAATCCGTTTATTGTGAAATTGCGCAATTGTGACATTTTGTATGGGAGGGGGTAGAAGGGGTGGAGCGATTTGGCCCGTTCACGAACTTGACCTTACTTTTTTGTTAAAAACGACGTGTACAAAATTTGAACTTTCTAGCTCAACGCGTTCTCAAGTTAGAGAGGACACGGACGGACGGACGGACGGACGGACAGACGGACATCCGGTTTTGAGATTTTGGAGTGATTATATGAACTTCTGTATCATTCATTTTTTTCTCCGAGCCTTATTTCTTGGCGTTACAAACTTTGTGGCAAACTTATAATACTCTCAGATTTCATCTAGAGTATAATTATAATACTCTCAGATTTCATCTAGAGTATAAACATAACAGGACTACTATTGGGCGTAAAGCCCAATCGTGCGATACTCTAGATGAAGGAGAAATTTCTTTATTTTCAGAAATTTTGTAGGAGAAGTGGTAGAGGGGGTAACAACATTGAACTGACTTTTTCACATCACGATAAGGTTGCTATCAAAATGTTTTTCAAAATTTAGGATTCAAAAATTTAATAGGTACTGAAAAACTTATAGTGATTTCTATTCGCCAAAAAAATGTGACCTGTTTTTGCCCTTAACATTTTTTCTAGCAGTTCCTATGTTCTATTGGAAAACAAAATTCTGCCCTGCTAGAAAAATGGTTTGCGCACTAGGTAAGACTTGACCTGAAAATGCACATTTCTTGCCCCGAATTTTTCGGCGGTGCAACTCAATTGACCTGTAATGTACAACAACATGAAAAAAATAAATCATCTAACAACATCGGTAACAGATTCTAACGGATAGATCTTACTTAAAAGGACTTAAAACTTTACATGAAGTATGCAATATGAGTGCATACGTAACTTTTCTTAATTTTCCTAAAATCTTCACAGGACCATTTAAGAGATAGCAAGACAAATTAAAACGCTTTGTTTTGACAGTTTCGAAAGGCAATCACCTGTTCGGTATACAGACAACATGATAAAAAAAATGCAAAAAACTTGCACTTAAAGTGTTCTATTGTAAATTGACCTGACCGACGGAACTGAGAAAAATGAGTGCAAAACTGCAATAATTTTGCATTTTAAAGGGCAAAAACGGGTCACATTTGTTTTGCGAATAGAAATCACTATTAGTGTATTGAATTTAGTGAAATTGTGCAGTTTGTATGGGAGGTGGTAGAAGGAGGGTGGAGTTCTTAATAACTTTCTTAGAAATAACTGTAAACATCATTTATTTGGCAGGTGAGTAGCATTCATACTTTTCAGACAAGTCGACTTTCAAATTGTATGGGAGGGGGTAGAAGGAGTGAAGCTAATTGCCTAATTTTTTTTGGTCTTACGAACAATTCAAATCAATCTTTAGTGCACAATTTCAGCTTTATCAATTTTATACGTACTGAGTAAATTTGTTTCGAATATTTCATAAAAAAGTGCAGTTTGTATGGGAGGTGGTAGAAGGAAGAAGGGGACTTAAATAATTTTTCTACAGCAGATTGGAATTATTATAAAAGTAATATATTCCATTTCCATTTCAGATCAATAGCCTCTATGCTTTTGGAAAAAATCCGTTTATTGTGGAATTGCCAAATTGTGTCGTTTTGTATGGGAGAGAGGAGAAGGGTAAAGTTAATCGTCTATTTTTTTTTGATCTTACTAATAATTGTAAACAAATATTTAGTGCACAATTCCCAATCGATAAACTGTATACGCACTGAGTAAATTGGTTTAGAGTATTTCATGAAAAAGTGCAGATTGTATGGGAGGCGGTGGAAGGAGGGGGAGGACACAAATAATTCTTATACAGTAGAATGGAATTATTATAAAAGTATTATATTCCAAATTTCAGATCAGTAGCATTTATATTTTTTGAGAAAAGCCGCTTAGTGTCGAATTGCGAAATTGTGTCATTTTGCATGGGAGGGGGTATAACGGGTGAAGCTAATGGTCTACTTTTTTTTGTCTTACTAATAATTCCAAATAAAACTTTAATGCAAAATTGCAGCTCGCTAAATTTTATGCGCACTGAGTAAATTCGTTTAGAGTATTTCATGAAAAAGTACAGTTTGTATGGGAGGTGGTAGAAGGAGGAAAAGAACACGCATAATTTTTATACGGTAGATTGATATCATCATAAAAGTAATATGTTTTAAATTTGAGACAAATAGCTTTTATAATTTTCGATCAAATCCGTTTATTATCAAAATGTGCAATTGTGTCATTTTGTATGGGAGGGGGTAAAAGGGGTGGAGCGATGTGGCCCGTTCACGAACTTGTCCTTACTTTTTTTGTCAAAAACGACGTGTACAAAATTTGAACTTTCTAGATCAACGCGTTCTCAAGCTAGAGAGGACACGGACGTACAGGCGGACAGACGGACAGACGGACAGACGGACAGACGGACGGACAGACATCCGGTTTTGAGATTTTTGAGTGATTATATGAACTTCTGTATCATTCATTTTTTTCTCCGAGCCTTAGTTCTTAGCGTTACACACTTTGTGGCAAACTTATAATACTCTCAGATTTCATCTAGAGTATAAAAAATCGACTTTTTATAAAGTTGTGAAATTGTGTAGTATTGTATGGAAGGGGGTAAAAGGATTGCAGCTAATCGTCTGTTTTTTCGGTCTTACTAATAATACTAAATAAATATTAAGTGCGTGATTTCAGCTCGAGAAATTGTACACGTACTGAGTAAATTGGTAGAAGAGGCGATTTAATTTATTTTTATACTGTGGATTGATTGCATCATAAAAGTATTATTTTCTAAATTTCAGATGTAAAGCATTCATACTTTTTGAGAAAATAAGTTTATTATTAAATTCCGAAATTGTAACATTTTGTATTGGTGGGGTAGAAGGGGTGGAGCGATTTCGCCCGTTCACGAACTTGACCTTACTTTTTTGTCAAAAACGACTTGCAGAAAATTTGAACTTTTCAGCTCAATGCGTTCTCGAGCTAGAGAGAACACGGACGGATGAACGAACATCCGGTTTTGAGATTTTTGAATGATAATATAAACTTCTGTATCATTAATTTTTTCTTCGAGCCTTATTTATTAGCGTTACAAACTTTGTGGCAAACTTACAATACTCTCAGATTTCATCTAGAGTATAAAAATTCAAATTTTGATACACAAATTTGATTTTATTCGAACGGCGTACTAGGAATTTTCGGATTTCACACTGTTCTGCTTTCTTTATCGTAAAGCTTCGGTTTCTACTAGGACCAAGCTGAGTTTCAAAAAAGTTTTTATGAAGACCGAACAGGTTCGATAAATTAAGCAGAACATTATGAAATCCGGAAATCTTTCCTAATAGTTCATTATATGGAAATGTTCAATTGACTTTTTGGAGCTGAAATGTGTACTTTTAATAGAAGATAAATGTGAAATAGCATGCAATAACATTCTGTTACTTATAAAGTAATGAAAAAAATGGCTCCCACTCCATTTAATATAAATAAGAACCTGAAATTTAACTAAATCCTTTAAAACATCCTGAAAATCACGCATTTCGAACAAGTCTCTCTGAAATACTGTATCCATAGCACACTTCAAATAAAATCGAATGATATGCAACTTAAAGCAAAGTCCTGTCCACCGATAATTTTCATCCTTAAGTGGCTGCCTTACGGACAATTCATTCGTCTCTCGAACGGGTTGTAGTCCCGTAGAATGGAGACGAATTTGATATACAAATCGTGAATAATTCCGAAATCGGAACCAACGGCACGAAGTATTTGCTTTTCGTGACAAACAATTTGTCCTCGTCATGGATCCCGAAAAACCAGAGGACGAATAGCAAAACACAAACCCAGGGAAAAAGGCACAAATACCCACCATTCAACGGGAAAAAATGCGTGGAAAAAATAAAATCTGAAGCACCACCACTTGACGGAAGAAAAACACCCTCCTATCCCCGTTTGATGAACAAAAAAAAAAGGAAAACTCCGGAAAAAATAAACATAAATTTTCCCGTTTAGATCGGATTGTTGTCCTAGTGTTTAATTGTTCGTGAGTTCACAGCTATTTGCTATCCAGAGCGGAAGGACGGAAAAAATTGAAAAAAAAAACCGGAAACCAAACCCCCAGTGAGTGGTGCACTCCTTGATTGCCAAATAGACATAAAGTGCATCAAAACGATTGCACATTCTCGATCCATTCGATTCCTGCGAGCGTCCTTGGAAATTTGCTCGCGAGTTAATTCTTTATTTGTCGAACAAAATGAAATTGATCCTGTGCTCGCGCTCAATATTTGTCCGTCAATAGACGCTTCTCGTTGCATCTGCCACCACCTGAGGAATATTAAATTTCAATTAGATTTTTGCTATTTCATCTTTCTGCCATCTTGAACCATCTACCCGTCTCCTCTCGGCAAATTTCAGGCATAAATCTCTCAGATCCAGAATCACTCGCATCCTTAAATACTTTCGATTTCAGGCGCCGACGGACATTAAAAAGACCCGCCCTCTCAATCTGATATGTTCGTAAGGGATGCATTGGCCGTAAAAAAAAGTTTTTCCTCGGCAGCTGGAGAACAATGAGCAGAATGGAAGACACCTTGGAAAATGTAATCCTTAATTAAAAATTAATCACTAATTTACTTTATTAGGGGATTTATTAAAGTTGGCATTGCGCGGTAAGACCGAACTCGGTACACCTGGCTGGCGGTATGTGTTTGAAACGAAACTTTTTTTGCCCATTTTTTTGCTATCCTTCTTTCGTCCAGCAGTGAAGAAAAAGTTTGCGCTAAAATTACATTTTTTTTGCATTGCCTTAGAGTCCCTGTCCATCCTCTCGGAAACTTCGATATAATGTTGAGCCCAATGCACACACAATCGGTCTAAAGTTTCCTCTAGAACAGAGTGTCCCTTATGCACGGAGCCACATGGATTTAGGATTAAAAAAAGTAAAAACAAAGAACCTCAGATCACATATGGGCTGACAGAGTGCTTCTTTTCAGATCATAACGCAATCATCGCGATATGCTGCAGGCGTGAAAAGGACGAAACAGTTTCCGATACTTTGTGAACAACTTTTCCATCAATTTTATTTTTTTTTTCCTGTAGCTCACGTCCCGGTCTCGATGTCTTTGATGCACACCCGACGGATTTTAATCGTCCTTTGCTGACATACAAGGCTATTTGGCAGATGGACTTTTAACTTTGCGTGCTATTTCGTTAAAGTGCCGAAACAATTACAAAAAAAGCGACAATCACCTTGGCAGCAAATAATGAAAAAAAAAACCGACTACACAACATCCTTTGATGCACATGGCAGAAACACGTTAATCCTGGCGAGGTGAAAAAATTCACTAAAGTCGCGCTTTTCCGTGATAATATTCACGTGTATTTTATGTGCAGGAAAAAAAACCCCATATTGGCAAATTGATTTTTGACCCTTACGTAATGGACGTATGAAATTCCTGCTGCACTGCGTTTGTATTAAAACCATTTTTAATCGTATTTATTTAAAAATTTTCATTTAATTCCAACTGGAACCCTCTTTTTTATCCTCTCAGCATGTACATTTGAGCTTACGCGGCTTTTACTTTCGTAATAATCTACATAGTGATTTGCTTGCCCTGATGTAATCCTTTCCAGGTCGATGCACAAGATTTTTAATTCTGTGCATAAAATCCATTAGCCGTCATGTATTCGTATGTAATTTCAAAACGTTTCTAAGGGTTATACTAATACTTTGAAAATATAGGAGGTGCAATCTGGCGTAAGCAATACATTCATAGTCACTGATCCATTATCGAGAATAAAATTCGTAAGCGTTGAAGGATGTTACTGGCGAGTAATTGGAAATTGAATATATTTGTTCCAAAAGGACGGGTATGAATTTCAAAATCTACAATATTTGTCAAGCCGTTGTTATAGTTCATGTTTGTTCAGTTCTTGGGATTGTTACTTTCGTATCGCAAATCGAATCACGAAAAAAGTTGATCTAATATTGTCCAGAAGCATGATTTTATACAAAGCTGGATGTAAGAAAACGAACAGAACCCTAGTGCTATAGAAACCGTCAGAAGTAGAACTATTACCCTCTACTTAGTCAATATACTTGAACGAAATTACCATCTCAGTTATGCACAACACCCCACTTTATAGTTTATCACAAACGTATACGTAACGCTTCGTCGAAATGTTCCCCTGGAATTGATAAAATACTAAAACACGTGCTACACTATCGGTTGTTATCTTTTAATACCAAATAACACCTCACCTGCCGGTTTTCCACATAGCTGGCTTGATAAAAATTAGGTAACATCGATTATTTGTGACTGAAGAAACTGTTTAGACGAGTATCCTTCTGACTGTTCAATGACTGTGATAATGTACGAGGACGAGTATACTCGTATGCGGTGTTTTTATGAGCATTCATACGTACACATGCCTCTGTCTATACTTACTGGATAAATCGATGATACACCTCTTATCTATTCCGTGTTGCTTCGGGAATTCTTTGACATATTTTCGCCTTTTAGAGCGGATAAAATTGATGTAGGTAATCTTGAGGCTTCGTAAATAGCGTAACTTTCTTTGCTTTGAGATTAAAATCTTAAAGATTCTATACCAGACTTAGATGAGGTATTTCAGCATTTCATAGGCATAAGAGATATGTGTACATATGTACCTATATACAGACAGGTGACATGAATATGTTTGTTCAACTGCTACTGCGCTTCGTGCATTTCGTCCCAGCCTGCACACGACGCACTCGTCTGTAAGGCTTGTGTAAGCAGGCCTTGCCTTAGACGCTAAGGGAATACCGTGCAGGTAGTTGAATTAGATCCTAGGCGTCTAAAGTTCTAAAGCTGCCGGGCCGACCACCGAGCTATGTAGGCTCCACAGCGTAGTTGGCTAGCAGTGTTGCATTACAAGCCGCTACAGTATTCCCCTAACAGTGGCAGAGCTGAGTCATTGAGCAAAGCATATTGCGATTATGAAACCGGGAAACCCCCGATGATTCTAGTACATACCGATAGGTTAATTGAATACCATCATCAAACTGCTGAAATTAATCAATCAATATTCTGTTAAGACTTCCTGCAAGGAATAAGACAGAAACAGTTCACTTCAACAAGGCGCAATCCTGAGCATCGTCAGGACTTATTTCTTCCTTTAGCCGTTGACCAACCCGACGTCTACCTTGAGGATAATAATTCAGAGCTTGTCTGGAGACATTTCGTTCTGATTTGTACAAAGCATGACCGATCCTCTGCCACTTCCGCCTTTAGATCTCAATGCTTATTTTAGTTTGCCCAGTTTTGGTCCAAAATTCGTCTTCTGAGATTGATACCCTGGTTAGAATATCCCTAAAATGCGTCGGAGGCATTGGTTCGCGAAAGCTTTTAGTTTTCTTAAGCCTAACCTTGATTTTGCATTTAGTATAACCATATACCTAAAAGAATTTGACACATGTGCCAAACGCTCGTAGGTTCGAAGGGAGATCTCTCATAACCTCCAGTACTGCGATAAGGGCTAAAGAGGCAGCTTACCGTGCTTATAAGCAGCTGCCATCCGAGGGTAATTGGATAAATTTCAAAAAAGAAAGGAAGCTTTGCAATCCAGCTTACTGAGGCAACAATTTTGAAAAGTCCTAAATGCAGCAAAAGTTTCTGGTCTCTCGCTCGTTCCATCAGCGGTAGTTCTGCATCTTCAATTCCATCTTTAATCTACAATAATGAGGTTATTACGGATCCTAACATGAAGGCAAACATCTTAGCGGACCAATTCGCTGCCAACTCTTCTTTACCACCAACGAACTCTAGCCTTCCAACGTATACTACGCTAAATTCCTCCTTAGGACAGATTAGTATTCGTCCGCGTAACGTTTACCGAGTTCTTAAGAATTTAGATGCTAATAAATCGTCCGTTCCAGATGGAATCCCTGCCCTTGTCCTTAAAAATTGTTGCGCTTCTCTAGCTAAACCTCTATGCAAACTTTACCGTCTCTCTTTATCGTCCTCCATTGTCCCATCTTCATGGAAGCTTGCAAATGCTCAGCCAGTTCCAAAAAAAGGAGAACGCACCAATCCCGCTAATTAACGCCCAATAGCAATAACCTCAATTCTTTCCAAGGTCATGGAAACAATCATCAACAATAGAGTAATAGAATATCTCAACATAAATGTTATTATTGACGACAAACAGTATGGATTCCGCAAAAACCGTTCCACAGGAGACCTTTTAACCACCCTCACAGAACGTTGGAACAAGAGCATTCACCAGTTTGGTGAATCTTGTGTTATTGCTCTTGATATTGCCAAGGCTTTTGACAGAGTATGGCACACTGCCCTTTTAATCAAACCTAAAGCTATTGGTTTGGGCGACTCTCTTATTTCCTGGATTGCAAGTTTTTTAGCCAATCGTTCAATGCGTGTGGTATTAGATGGTTTGGTTTTCCTCTTCTTTTAAAATTAACGCTGGTGTCCCTCAGGGGTCGGTTCTTTCTCCCACCCTTTTTCTGATATTTATTAATGACCTACTATCTTCAACTTTCAGTCCTATACATAGCTTCGCCGATGACAGCACCTTAGACTTCTCCTATCACAACAACAGTGCGTCCTTAGCACGATGTACTAGCTTAGTAGAACAACGTAGGTACATGGTTCAGTCATTGAATGACGACTTGGCAAAAATTTTTAGTTGGGGCAATAAGAATCAAGTTGAGTTTAATGCTTCGAAAACCCAGTGCTGTCTTGTGTCCCACAAACGTGACTCTATACTTGACCCAATCACCTTCGGAGGTCAGCCACTAAACACTTCTTCAAGTGTTAAGATGTTAGGTATCCAAATCACAGATAACTTATTTTGGAACGACCATATATTTAACATCGCCAAGGAAGTATCTAAATGCTTGGGCTACTTAAAACGATGTAAAAACTTCTTCACCGCTTCTGGGCTATTAACAATTTATAAGGCCTATATTATACCACGTCTTGAATTGCTCTGTGAGCGGGAGCTGCAAAAACTTCTCTCTCCTATCTGGATGGTATCCAATCTCGGACTATTAAAATTATAGGAGATTCTGTCATCACTTCTTCGCTCGACTCACTCGAGCATAGATGAACTGTAAGCTCCCTAACACTTTTATATCGCTACTACAATGGAGATTGTTCGGACGAAATCTTTAATCTCATGCCCCCATGCATGCCCTTACCCCGTAATATTAGAGCTGCTTCGCGCGCTCATAAGTATTCTCTTAACCCCACCTTCGGTCGCACTGTCAAATTTCGTGATTCGTTTTTAAACCGGACTGTTCGAATATGGAACTCGCTGCCCATCTCGGTGTTCCCGCATGACTACAACATTCAGCAATTCAAGGGAAATATTCATAGCCACTTCCGACTATATCCCCTAAATTCCCAAAAACCAATATCCTTCACCCCTCACCGGAGCTGTGCTTCAGTACAAAAGAGCAACCCCTCTAGTTCCGGTGTCACTTAAAAAAAAAAAAAGAAAGGAGAAAGAATACCAAAGGCCTGACGAGCTTTATTTAGACGAGCCTGAATATCACAAAAAACAAACTGCCAACAAGTCGGGCGGAACTTTATTATTTTTGGGATAAGTTAAGCATGCATGGAAAGTCAAAATGCAGGTAAGAGTGGTTAAGGAAGACTAAGTGTAACCCCTTTCACAAGTAGAACCCTCTTTAGGGCATGGCTGTTATAAATTTAACACTTAATTGCGAATAAAATCTACAGCTTAGTATATATAACCAACATTTCATTCGTTTATGGAAGTTTGGATTTTTGCGGGGCTAGGGGGAGGGGTGACAGTAAGAGTGGGTGGATGGTAATAATTTTTTAATTAATTGCTTGAATCATGTCAAATACTCTCTGTATAGAATGTCAGTTTCATAGACGAAGTTGCAAAAAATTTTCATAAAATTCGGTGTATTTTACATTCACAAAATCAAACATTTGTATGGGAGGGGGTAGAGGAAGCAAGGTAGTCGTAAGATTTGTGATGCAATTTTATTTCTTTTCTCTTGTAAGGTGCACGTACAAAATTTCAAGTTCGTAGCTTTTAATTTGTTGGTTATTATTTGATTTATTTAAATTGGTCGAAATCATATTTTTGTATGGGAGGGGGTAGAAGGGCAAGTGTGAACTCGAAACTTTTGACGCAATTTCGTTTAAACTATTTTTCAAAATTTCAAATTGATAGCTTTTAATAGTTAGGTGATAAATGATTTCTTAAAAATGGTCGAAAAAATAATTTTGTGTGGGAGGGGGTAGAAGTTTTGAAGGTATTCAACAAGTTAATATTTCAATTTATTGGAGATTTTTTTTAAATGCATTTCACAAATTTTCAAGTTTCTACCTTAAAATTTCATTCAAAAATTTTCAGTTTTTTTGTTTTTTTTCATTGCACATGAAACACCTTGTGTACGTTAGACCAGGGGGGGTCGGTGCATAACAATTTTGGAACAAATTTTTTATTATTTTATTCTTATTTATTATTTTTTCTTTATGTACATATATCAAATAGATGGATCCACATGGAATTAAATTGTATCTTTCAACAGAGCCCTAAAAAACCACTCAAAATTTTCGACATTTTTGCTTACCACCTCCCTTCCCTTACACCTCCCAAAGTAAAATTAAAGACTATATAGTTCTACAATTTGACAAAATTTCAATTTGATATCTGTACTCAGTTTTGAGATATAACGGTCTGGAATTTTGGAAAGTGCACCATTTTTGAAATGCTTCCCATTTTCTCCACTACTATTACGTCGAAATGATATATATTTTTTGTATTTCGCATGTATAGCTTAATATACGTTCCAAGTTTCAATTAAATAGCTTGAGAGATAGTCGAGATATTCATTTTTAAGTGTTTTTCTTTACACCCCCTCTCCATGATTTTCCCCGTTACAATAATTAGCCTCCCTCTAAGCTGATTCTGATGGATCTGTATGCCGCCTTAATGCTCCCAAAATATGAATTTTGTATGATAAGTAATTTCGAAGATATATGTAACCTAATTTAATGCTTGATTTAATTTATATAACCTAATATAGCTAAATTTACTTAATTAATTAAACCCAAAGAAGTATGATAGGCACTGGTGGAAGGGTCAAAAGGGTTGTGGGGGCCTTATAAAACGGAGCGTCGTCTCAGTTTATATGTCAACTTACTTATTGGAGGTGTATAGTGTGTTAAATACTCTGCAGTATCTGTTAATAGGTTCATTTTGTCCGTAATCTGTACGATGTGAATATTCCTTAAGTGGTTTTGAATGTCTTGTCAGCCTGACATTGTCATTGAGTCTGAGTTTATTTGAGATGTGGTCAACCTTAATATCGCCATTCAAAACATCTAAGGTAAAACAGAATGTGAGCATAGTTCTTCTAGAACCAAGAGGCAAAGGATTTAGTAATTGGAGCCTAACTGTGTAGGGTGGACGGTTTTCAAAGTCTCTAGGATCATACAAGTCCCTAAGACCAAAAACAAGGAATTGCTTCTGGGTTGAATCTATTCCGTTGCTGCAGAAAAAGGGGTCCCGAATGGGACATACATATTCCAGAATAGGGCAGACAAGAGAACAGAATAAAGATTTGGTTACCCATACATTCTTAAACTCTTTGGCTCTTCTCTTAATGAACCCAAGAAGTTTATTGGCTTTCAAAATTATTCGATTATAGTGAGATTTGAAGCACAGTTTATTGTCCAGTAGTAAGCCGAGATCCTCAATTTAGTCAACACGGTGTAGATGAGTTCCACTTAGTATATAGTCATGGTGATATGGGGATAATTTACGTGAGAAGCTAATCACGTGGCATTTACTGACATTAAGCTCTAATTTGCTTTGACTGCACCAATCTGGCGCAATAAGCTTGAATTGCAGGAATGTGGCAAAAAAAAACCGGCGACAATTTGTTTCTAGCCCCCTCTTTTCGGACCTCAATGGATAAAAAATGAAATTATTTTTAAAGTTTGTCCTAGAAACCCCTCTGTATGTATGTTGATTTTCAGCTTCCTCGCTAGACGCATGGTTGAGATATTCGAGTTCTTAATTTTTGGTTGTATCGCTTCTTCCGCCTCCCCCTTAATCCTTACAGCCCTCAAAATGGGTGTCGGCTTGAGATCCGCAACTATCTACAATCCACCCAAAAATTAACTTTCTATCTTGAAGGGTTTGGGAGTTAATGTGCACTGAGCGTACACGTACGGCGTACAGACAGACGGATTTTTTTTTGCATTTTCAGGCTATTTTAGTCATGAAACGCGAAAAAACCAAATTTCAGGGTAGCGAATTTTTTCCCAAGTCGATTACAATACATTATCTATACATATAAATATAATTGTAGTGTATGTCTGTTAATTGCTTATAAATGGCTATAAATAAGTTTTTTGCTTAATTTTAGCAATAACTAAGCAGAATCAAGCGTTTTTAAAAATTTTCTCTGTCTGTCTGTCTGTCTTTCCGGTTTTCACGCAAATCGGCTAAGCCGATTGTAATGAAACTTTCACAGTTTGTTAGATGTGTACCGAGATGTAATCTGCGAGCGGTCTTATTTCAATTCCCCACGCCTTCCATCCCCTCCCATACAAAATGACTCATTTTCAAAAATATATACTAATCAAATTTTCTTCAAAACCATTGGAGCAAATCATTTGAAATTTCGAACATATTATTTTTATCAGAAATATGATCTATGGTATACAAATTATTTGAATCCCCTTACTCCTTCCACCACCTCCCATACAAACTGCACTTTTTCATGAAAAGCTATTCACCAATTTTCTCAGTACGTGTAACTTTCATCGAGCCTCAATGTTGTGCTATATCCTTAATTTGCATTATTATTAATATCGGGAAAAAATTAACCGAGTAGCTTCACTCCTTCTACCCCCTCCCATACAATATGAAACAATTCCATGACTTTACAAAAATTCGATTTTCTAGAAAAGCGTGAATGATGCAGATCTGAAATTTAAAATATATCAATTGCGTAATAATTATATTTGTTTCTCGAAATATTACCAAAAACTCCCCTTTCCTTCTACCACCTCCCATACAAATTACACAATTTCATTAAATTCAATGCACTAAGTTTCTCAGTACATACTCCATTTCTGAAGCTTAAATTTAGTACTAAACATTTTTATAGCTACTCTAGCATGATGTGAAACAAATTAGTTCAGTGCAGCCACTTCCCATACAAAATATGATAATATCACAAAAATTTCGATTTCATCTATGATATCGTATGTTTAGGCTCTACGCACAATCGTAGTCCTGTCAGGTTCTCAAGCTTAATGTTATCTTATTTGGGCTTTTCTTAATTATCAGAAGCTATAATTATTCACATGTCCTTAATGCTCTTCAATACGTATATGATCTCAAATCTCGGGATCGATTTGATCACGAGCCTCTCCCATTCAAATGCGAGTATCATGCTATCATTCTTAATAATTTATGGATCTGATTCCAACAAAATACAAAACATTGTGTTCAAAGAGCCATTAAAGTAAGCAGATTATATATCCCACATAATGTATTACTAACTTCATTCTCAAAAATTGCTTATTAATGCGATTTTTAAGCGGACGAAGTCGCGGGCGTTTGCTAGTGTTTAATATAATTGCAAATCTGTGAATTTGTTTCCTTCTTTTTTCCTATCAGGCAATAATAAATCGATTTTCCATGTAAACTGCAATCGGAAGTAAATTTGGGCATTTTTTGTCTTCATTTTGAAAAAGGATCTATAAAAGGATGTACGAGTATTTACGCACTATTAAAATAAGGGTTCATCAAACTATAATAAATATAAAACTTTCTTATTTTCAACAGAAGTATTGCAGAACAACTATAGAACACCTGTTCTTGTTTTGGTTTATACAAGCCCACAAGCATAATTAGTAACATAAACAGCGAGTTATTAATCTATTTATTTAGTACTAAGTTCGCTAATTACAGCTCAAAAGTCTCACCACTAACTTATCATGGAAGGAACCAAAAACAAAGGAAAAAAACAAAAAAAAAACATCGCGAATATTCGTATGTTTTCTGCGAGTATTTCGTAATTAATTAATGCCATAAACTCGGCAGAAGCAGTTTTCATTCGACACCGCCAGAGTCATTATGCTCCACAGTGGAACTCGACACGTTTATTATCAAAATGATAATTTCGAGGAGGTAAGTATAAGTCCGTAGTGCGAACGTTCTAACTACTCAGCATCTTCTCGTGATCTTATCCATGCTTAAATTACGCCATAGCTACCAGGCATCATCGCAACAATCGAGTGAACAAGGAGGCATGGTAAATTTTCTTCTAATTTGAATTTAAGCCTTTTCTTTTCAGTTCATTCGTGGCCAAGGATACGGAAGTGTATACTTTATATACTGTTTATAATAATGTACCTCTTTTCAAGGACCTTTTCTAACCCTTTATTTTGTTTCCGTTCGTATTACAGGACGACAGAATTCCTTTGGTTTAGATGCGATCTAGTTAACTAGTTTGTAAGACTATTTTGTTTTTCAAATTGATGTGTTAAGACTTTATTAGGATTATTGGACAACGAGGAAGGATCGCGTCGAATTTTAGAGTTGACTACAGGGTATTATTAATATTCGCGAAAACTTGGTTGGCCACGCGTATTCTTGGGTTACTAACACACTTATTATGCTGTTATTGCTTGAGAATACACGTAGTTGACAAGTCTTGAACAACATTAATACAGTTTTTGGATAAAATATAATAAATTTTTTTTTCTGTAATTTCAATTATTCCTCATTACATCTGGTATGTGTTTAAATTGCTCACAATCAGTTGTTTTGGGTGTTTTACTAATTCAAATTACTGAATACTTAAATTATTTCATAGTTTAAAGGCTAGTTGTGCATCGTGTTAAATTGTGATTTCTTAATCTTCAAGAGTAAATAAAATATTTAGTTATAAGGTGAGTGTACAAAAAAAATAATTTTTATTATAATTGAGTACCTATTGCACTGTTATTTCGGCCTCATTGCCTTTTAAATTATACTAGTATCACCTGCAGTCGGAATTCGACCAATTTTCTGTATGAAATAACGAAATTCATCTTGTTTTGACATAATCAATAGGAATTTAGTTGTATTCAAATTTTTAATTCTTACATTTCAGTTTCATTCGCCTCCTTTAAATACTAAAAATTATGTATCAAAATTTTTGATTTCTAAGTTGTAAGTCAAGCATCAATGGAAGCCAATGGAAGTTCGGAAGTTTTGGAGACTGCTATTGTTGCGTTTGCCTTCGATGAATACTTTTAGTATGCCGTAGCCTAATATTAGGCATTCTTCAATTAGATACTTTGCCGTCTAAAAGAGCTTGCGTCAAAGATCAATGCAGTGCACTGGATCTCCCGGTGCTCGTCTGATCACCGAAGTCAAGCAGCATGGCATACGTGTAGTAAAAAAAAAATCACTAACAATTTTCGATGCTCACGTAATAATATCGATGGTGCAGCGCACAACGTGCCAATCTGCATGTTACGATCAACGCAGTTTGGCTCTTTTTCTGCTACACCATCAATATTTAAGATTTCAAACATTAAAAATAACCACATGAACCCATGCTTCGTATTTTGTACGAAAACGAAAGATATTCTATAAGGCCCACCTTATTGTTATTGCCGAATAAGTAAAAAAAATTTCTGTTTTTAGAAACATTTGTTTATATAATAAAATATTTATAATTAATTTTTAATTATTTTTGATCTCTTCAAACACTCCTGATTTACGAAACTCACCCCAGAGCTTACAATCTGTGTAATGTAATGAAAGAAGTCGATGTTTATAGTCCAGTCGGATTAGATCAAAAAATGCCTGTTTGGCGAAATGCTGCGATCTCGATGTTTTTTTTTTAAACCTCATTGTTTTTTTGCGTAGATTACGATAAAAATATTGCGGATACTAGGGGAGTGGGGGAAGGACTCGAAAAATAGCGAAATTTGCCAATTTTCTCCTGTTTTAGAGGTTTTTTGAAATTTATGACGTTCCAATAAACTATATTGAAAAATTAAAATTGAGGTTCGTTTGCAGACATTAAACCCTCTTATTTAAGTGGTACATAGTTAAATTTGGTTTATCTAAACCTGAGATATAGACTGTTATTTAAGACGTTTTTGGCAATTTTCAAAGAATTCGTGTTTTTGGAAGGAAATGAGTATCTCACAAACTGTAAAAAAGATATTCTAACAAAACTTGCGGCATTGCCTCTTATTAAATGTACTTTAAGTAAGTGATACAAAATTCAGTCTTAATTTAGCCGGTTTCGTAGAAATTTCATCTGGTGAAGTTATTGCAAAATATCTTTTCGAGTAAATTTTTTCTTAATATCTTTTTCAAAAATAGATGATCTAAATTAAATCTCTGACTAACTTCTATAGTCAGGTTGTATTGTAGACATCCTGACGAACAATTTGCGGGATTCGAAAGTCAATTTGACTCATCCTGAGCTGAGATATTGATCCTTTTCTTTCAGATTTTAATACTTTTAAGTAATTATGTTATTTTTACTCGTAAAAATTGGTTTTTAGGCTGCCAATCATATTCTTTGAGAATTGCTCTGTAGTTACGTGCATACATACATTTGATATACACAAGGAAAAAAGAACATTTTCAACCAGAACTCTTATGTTCCGAAAAGGGGTCTTAACCTGCACGAGGTGTTTCATGTGTATAGAAAAAACACAATAATTTAGAATTTAAGATTGAAATTTTAAGCTACAAACGTGAAAATTTGTGAAACTCATTTAAAAAAAATGCTTAAAAGTTTAAAATATTAGCTGGTCGATTACCTTCTAAACTTTGTTACGGGATGAAGAAAATCCTTCATCCTGCTCCAGATGATGGGAATTTCTTAGGCCGGGGCAGCACGATTTTGCCGACGGCTCAGGAGCTTGGGGTGGGTCATTGACCTAAGAAATCCTCATCCTAGTTCGTGCTGATACAAAACGGAATGGGGAACGGATCATGATACCGTACTACTTTATGCGGTATAAGCGCTTAGTGGGGTGTCCTGAATGCCGCTACTTATACTTCGCGGAAATCTACATTTTCGCACATCCTCATGTCATCGGTAAATACCTACCCGATTTCCGGACGAAGCCTGGGAACCCTCTCATGAGTTATTCACTCACTCATGTCGAGAATTGTATCAAATAACAAAAAATCTGGATACCTGTTCCTAAATACTCACACTAATCTAAACACATAAATAATTGAAAATATAAGAGAGAAATATAAATGCGTTTTCGCACAAAAAAAAAAAACAATTGTTTTAAACATAAATTACATTTTTTTATTAAGAAGTTTTTATTTTTATATATTTTTTTTTTTTTGTGACTTAAATAAAAAAAAACTAAGACTAAGTACTTAACTTATTGTATGTTGGGGCCCTTGCTGCTTCCAGTTTTATTCTTCCCTGTCGACTCGATCGTTGAGGCGATGCACTTATTCTTATTGTTTTAGTTGACTCACTCAAAAAAAATAAATATTAAACTGAAGTTTTAATTGTTTGATATTTTATTGTTATAAGTATTTTCTTTCGTTCTCTTTTTTTTTTTTTAAGTCTTGTATTATTTCACCTTTTGTTCTCGTTTTTTTATTTTTTTGATATATTATTCACTTTTCAACCTTTTATTTTTTTGATATATTATTCACTTTTCAACCTTCAACACCCAAAAAGCTCCTCCACTCCTTATAGTTCTGTTCCTTCCTCGAACACAGTCTATTTTGTTCTGCCCCAAAACTTTTTCACTTCTTTGCAATTAGCCGGCAGACGCGAGCTTCAACGGCTTTCTTTCCAATATCATCGATAGTTTTGGCGCCAAAATATTTTATAGCAGTGCTGCCATGGGAGTTTTTATGTCCATAATTTTTCGGTGAATTATTTGGCGCGAACTAATTTGATTATTATTATTATTTTCTTTTAAATTTGTTATTTGGTGGTGTTTATGAAAAAAAAAAATATAATATGTAACCTAATTGTATCTAGGAACAGTATGAGAGCAAAACCATAACAAAAAAATACAGCAATAAACTGCGACCTAAATGAGGGAAGAGTAAAAATTGAATTCTGGTAAAGATTAAAGAAAAGAAATTTACAAAAAAAAATAGTTTGCAACAATCGTGGGGACGACCTCGACCCAAGATGAGATGGTTTCATGCTCTTAGCCGGGCTTTGAGAAGAAGAAAAAAAAATATACCCACGCTTTAGCAACAACAATTTAATAAAGAAAATTAGAGTTAAAAAAAAAAAAAATGGAATTAAAAAAACTTCGATACACAAAAAGGTATTAAACTTTAATATCCTGACCATGAAAAACTCCCATCAATAAACCATCACAATCTTCCAACTCATACGCGACATTTCCAATACGTGTTCTTACGCGAGCTTTGATAAATTTCGGTGCCAATTTCGAAGAATATTTATTCGCAGCATCACTTTGAGTGTGATTGCGCACAAAAACAACTTGTCCAATTTGCAATTCTCGATTTCTGCTTCGCAGATTATAAGTGTGGGCACCTTTACGGTAAGCAAGATCTAACTGGGCTTTAACCTCAGTCTGGGCCATACGCAATCGCTCAATATGTGGTGTAGTTTGAATGTCACCCTCCGAAAAAGAATTCAAGGATCGAAGTAGTTCATAATCATTTCCGTGTAGAATATGATGATACCCGAACATAAGAAAATGAGGAGAACACTTCGTTGCTTCATGTGTAGTGTTCCTTAACGCAGTCAATGTCTCATTCAAATGTTCATCCCAAGTGCGGTGATCATTACCGACATATGACCTTATACCAGCCAAAATATTTCGGTTCACTCGTTCCGAAGCATTAGCTTGAGGGCTATATACCGGTGACCGAACATGTTTGACACGATATTTATCGAGCAGTTTTGCGAAAGTGCGCGAAATAAATTGAGCTCCATTGTCCGAATGGAGAATTTCAGGAACGCCATAAGTGAGAAAGATCTCGTGTTCTAAAAATTTAACCACACGCTCAGAAGTAGCTTCAGGCATAGATTTCAGCCAAGTGAATTTAGTATAACTATCTAACACAATAAAAATATATTTGTTTCCTGCCCGAGAACGAGGATAAGGGCCTAAAAAATCGATAAATATTCGCTGCAGAGGTCTTTCAATTTCAACGCGATTTCCCATTGCTGGGCGTAAACAATGATTGGCAGGTTTAGTTTGTTTGCAAACTTCACACGAGGAAATAAAAGTAGAAACGTCCTGTTGAAGTTTCGGCCAGAAATAGAATCGCCTCAATAACTCAATAGTTTTTTGTATTCCGCAATGCGACGTAAGAGGACTACGATGGGTTTTTTCAATCAAAGAAAGAGTTAACGAAGACGGGACCCAAAGTTTCCAATCTGGTATATCTGAAACTGAAACTGCCTTACGACGGGGAAGGTGAATAAAAAGGTGATTGTCCTGAACGCGTAAATTCGGGAATATATCCGGTTGATCCAGAATATTACTCACTCTGTCAACATATTCTTGGTCTTTAAAAGCGTCATTATGCAAGTTGATATGTGGGTAAGTTACGTCGGGACTTACATCAGCCAATTCAATTTCGTCGACACTATGGGCTCGTGATAAGGCGTCAGGAACAACATTCAAAGACCCTTTGCGGTGCTCAATATTAAAATTAAAGCCTTGTAATTTTAAACTCCATCTGGCCAAACGTCCAGATAGGTCTTTTTGTGACATAAGCCACTTAAGGCTCGCGTGATCGGTAATCACCGTAAAAGGATGTCCCTCAATATATGCACGAAAACGAGCAATACTTTTAACGGCCGCCAAACACTCCAACTCAGTAACACTATAGTTACGTTGAGCAGCGTTCAATTTCACTGACATGAAGGAAATAGGATGTTCATCTCCATTGTCTGATTTTTGAAAAAGAACACCACCCAAGCCTGTAGCGCTAGCATCACATTGAATAAAGAAATGCCGTTCAAAATCAGGATTCACTAAAACTGGAGCTGATGTTAATAAATGTTTGCATTCTTTAAAGGCATTCATAGCACGTTCATTCCATAAGAATTTCTGTTTTGATTTAAGTAGATCTGTCAATGGAGATGTTACCGAAGCGAAATTCGGGATAAATCTTCGATACCATCCTGCCATTCCCATAAATCTCCGAATATCACGAACAGTCTTTGGGATCGGATAATCAACTATACCTTGTACCTTCTCGGGATCTGCTTTAAGGACACCATCACTTACAATGTAACCCAGATATTTTATTTCTTTAAGCAAGAACTTGCTTTTTTCGACATTGATAGTTAGATTTGCCGATTTCAATAACTGGGCTACAGTGTTCAGTAATGCGATGTGCTCTGCAAAGGTGCTTGAAGTAATAAGCAAATCATCTAAATATACGAAGACTTTATCATGCAGTTGATGCGGAATTACCTTGTGCATCAGTCGACACATTGACTGAGGCGCATTACAAAGACCAAAAGGCATTACCGTGAATTGGTACAATGGACGATTTGGGACTGTGAAAGCAGTTTTATCTCGAGACTCAAGTGCCAAAGGAATCTGCCAGAAAGCATCTTTTAAGTCCAAACTTGAGATGTACTTAGTGGACTGTAGTCTGGATAAAAGGCCATCGATCAACGGAAGTGGATATGCGTCTTTGATTGTAACTTCATTCACTCTACGGGCATCCAAGCACAAGCGTACTTTACCGGTAGATTTACGAACCAGAGTAACTGGAGAACACCATGCGCTAGAACTTTCTTCGATGACACCCAAGGCCAGCATCCTATCCAGCTCGTCGTCCATCAACTTTTGTATTGCTGGTGAAACTGCATAATAGCGCTGTTTTATTGGCTCAGCAGAACCAACATCTATTCGGTGCGACAAAAGAGTTGTTTTACCCAAGCCTAACTTGTTGAAAGATGGAAAAGTCGTTATAGCTTGGTTGAGTTGAAGTTTTTCTGAATCAGAAAGTTCATGCTGCATAGAATTTTCGACAGGATTCGCCAACATAAGTTCACTTAATTGAACAGGTGCTATACCAAAGGTGTCCCAAAAATCAATCCCTAGATATAGTGGATTTTTCAATGAAGGAACAACCAAGAAACGCATAATTCGCTTTTTGGACCCAAAAGATACAAGGCCTTGAACATATCCAACTACGCTGTTTGGTTGACCATCCGCCGTAATCACGTGAGTGTCCAAAGAATGCTACAAGAAGCACCACTGTCGAGAAGTCCAACCACACTGTTACCATTGATAGAAATATTGGCATGTGGTCGTGTGTCACCTGAAACATGGAAAATGGATTCCAAGGACGCACGTTTAAGTTGTCGTCGAATACACCAGTAACGCATTGAACGATCCAAACGAGATGAAAGACGTCGCACCTTAGATTGTAAAAATTCATCAGTAGAAGATGCTAATGAAATTGCCTCCTCAATAGTTCCGGATCGGTATTCGAAGCTGCTTCGCATGTCGGTCGATTGGGACCTCTCCAAGACGTCTGAGCACGATTGGTCCCAGTTGGAATCGCACTCCGCCGAAAGTTTCCCGATGATTGGTTTTTGCACCGAGTACAATTTGGTTTCAGTGTATTACGAAGACCGCAACCAAAACAGAATACTCCGCGAATGGGATTGGGACAATCCGTGAAATTGTGACCAATGTCCTGACAATTCCAACATATGGCGTGGTTAGAATTTGTCTGAACTGCAGCAAGAATGGGAGGTGATAAATCATGCGGAATCAGATCAGAAGAAATACCATCCAACTCATTGACTTGACGACGAGAATAACAATTGGCTTCAGCATCAAAGCCAACACGTTGCCACGTACTTTCAATGGCAACACATCTTCGAATTAATTGTTGCGAAGACTGAAATTGTTGTCCTGCAAGTTGCACTTGCAAACCTGGTCGCATATTTTTCCACAGAATTTGCTGAAGATCAAAATCAGTCATAGGCACTGAAAGTTGCAAACCGAGTTGTTCGATAGCATCTACGAATTCTTGAAACCGTTCTCGAGTTTTTTGGTTACGACAATCAATTATACGCCGAATATCAAGATCAGTTTGATTGTCACTATATCGTTCGCGCATCATACACCTAAGCTCGTTCCAAGTTAGACGAGGAAATTTCTCACGAAGAGCCCAGTACCATTCAACCACCTTACCTTTAAAAAGTAGATGTATATCCGATACCAGCTCACAATCAGAGATAGCATGATCAGAAGCGAGAATTTCTACACGAAAAATGAACCTATTGATATTGACGGAAGTTCCATCAAAAATAATATTCCACTTCGAAATTGGCACGTACTTACGAACTGGGCTAGAACGAATAAAAGTTTCCGAATTAGGATTAAAACGCGTACTACTTGCAGGCGGGGTTGATTGTATCTGATCCTGATGGTTAATGAAAGTTGGTTCAGTAACCGGATGAACTGCCTTTTCATTCAACGATATGTTCGAGAAATTTAAAAGATTGAGTTTCCTTGCAAAAGTGTTACCGTCAACTTTGTTCTTGCTGAAGTCGTCTGTTAGATTAAATAAATCCCTCACCGATCGAGCGGATTCACTAGCGACAACTTTAAATTTTGTATTGTGATTGCATAATAACTCAAGTCGACTGGCATAATGCATCAGACGAGTTGAATATTTCGCGAGTTCTGTAGCATTCGCCTCAGATTGCCCTAATAAGTTGGTAATTTCATCCAGTTTACCAAGACAATATTTGATCTCATACTCCGGGTCTTCCAAAACCTTACTCGGAGCATAAGCAGGACGCAAGAAAGGCTTTTCTTGCTCAAGAACCAACTGTTTCTTAAGAGCATCAAACTGATTCAAAGCGCTCCCACGAATGTCACGAATCATACATTCCATCTGAAACTCTTCGGGTTCCAAATGTTTAATATTCAACACTGACATATTGTAGAATATATTATAAAATAAACCGAAACGTAAAAAAAAATTAATAGTATGGAATTAAAGAAAATATAATAAAAAAAAACTTAAATCATAAATCTAAACTGAAAATTTTGCACAATGCAAAAAAAAATAATGGTAGAAACTAATCAGAATTCAATTAAAACATAAAAAGAGTTCCCAGAACTTCACCGGAGAGATAAGCATTCATCTTCGACACAAGTGTTTGCCTTCCGTAAGCCAAAGTTATTGAGTAGTACAGTATCAGGTGGAAGAGACAGGATTTAAGGAGGGATTTGAATTAAAAAGTAATTTATTTTAAATCTTGTATAATCTATTTTCCAATGAATCGAAAGCTCTAATGATTTGAATTCTATTACTAACGAAATTATTCGAAAGATTAAAGTTTTTCTTTAATCGACGGACCCGGTCCGGATAAAATTCCGCGAGAATCCAAATCATTGCTTAACCGCGATACTACCAAATAATGACACTAACACTAGCATTCGATAAGTTTTATTTCGAAAACTAACGCCAATCGCGGATAGCTAGTGCGATCATTATCCAATAGCAAAACTAAACCAATTAAATCAGGTAAAAAAAATACGCCCACAAGCGAAAATATGTCCCTAATGGATCATTCACTTAAGGTGCGCTTGGGTTACCTATAACTACGTTAATAAACTCAAAATAAATCGCGCGACAAAATCCAAAATATTTCCTAATCAATGCGAAAAAGGTTTAAGGAAAAAAGCCATGAAATTGAAAAAAAATTATAAGTTAAATGCAAAAGAAATGTGCATTTACATTAGAAGAGAATTTCGTCAAATGCAAAATGCATCCAATAAGAGTGAGAGAGATAGAAAGTGTAAGCAATTATAATGAAAAGGCGGAAGAAAAAAAATTTTGCTAAGTAGACTATACATACAAGTATGCCGATAGAAAAAAAAAATTGGACGAAATAAAATTAACTTGATTGCATACATTTAGGAAATTAATAAAAGTTAAAGCAAATGAATGAAAGTCGTAAAAGAATTTATTTCGGTGATTGAAAATTTGCCTACTGTAATTTATACCGAGAGCTAGAACAAAATCGCATGATCAAGTTGAATGAACTTGACTTGCTGCGGATTATGATCGCCTGGTATTTCAAGTGAAATTAATATCAAATTTTTGTCTACTATTATTAAATTTTTTTTTTTTAATTCTTTGGTATTGACCGAAAAACCACAAAAAGTCAACCGACATTACCAAGAGTTTGAATAGGATAAACGACTAAGTCATAACTTATTTGAGTAACCACAATCTGTGTGCTAGAAGAAAGCACGAGATAAATATCACTGAGATGAAATTCAAATATAACGAAAATGTATAGAATGTGAAAGTGTTAGAGGAAAAAAACGAATTATGAAGAGGAAAAAAAATGAAAAATGAAATAAACCAAGACAAAGAGGATCTTGGCCGATAAAGTCGAATATGTACTAATTAACAAAATCTACATTTATCACATATTTGGGCGCCACTGTTACGGGATGAAGAAAATCCTTCATCCTGCTCCAGATGATGGGAATTTCTTAGGCCGGGGCAGCACGATTTTGCCGACGGCTCAGGAGCTTGGGGTGGGTCATTGACCTAAGAAATCCTCATCCTAGTTCGTGCTGATACAAAACGGAATGGGGAACGGATCATGATACCGTACTACTTTATGCGGTATAAGCGCTTAGCGGGGTGTCCTGAATGCCGCTACTTGTACTTCGCGGAAATCTACATTTTCGCACATCCTCATGTCATCGGTAAATACCTACCCGATTTCCGGACGAAGCCTGGGAACCCTCTCATGAGTTATTCACTCACTCATGTCGAGAATTGTATCAAATAACAAAAAATCTGGATACCTGTTCCTAAATACTCACACTAATCTTAACACATAAATAATTGAAAATATAAGAGAGAAATATAAATGCGTTTTCGCACAAAAAAAAAAACAATTGTTTTAAACATAAATTACATTTTTTTATTAAGAAGTTTTTATTTTTATATATTTTTTTTTTTTTGTGACTTAAATAAAAAAAAACTAAGACTAAGTACTTAACTTATTGTATGTTGGGGCCCTTGCTGCTTCCAGTTTTATTCTTCCCTGTCGACTCGATCGTTGAGGCGATGCACTTATTCTTATTGTTTTAGTTGACTCACTCAAAAAAAATAAATATTAAACTGAAGTTTTAATTGTTTGATATTTTATTGTTATAAGTATTTTCTTTCGTTCTCTTTTTTTTTTTTTTAAGTCTTGTATTATTTCACCTTTTGTTCTCGTTTTTTTATTTTTTTGATATATTATTCACTTTTCAACCTTTTATTTTTTTGATATATTATTCACTTTTCGACCTTTTATTTTTTTGATATATTATTCACTTTTCAACCTTCAACACCCAAAAAGCTCCTCCACTCCTTATAGTTCTGTTCCTTCCTCGAACACAGTCTATTTTGTTCTGCCCCAAAACTTTTTCACTTCTTTGCAATTAGCCGGCAGACGCGAGCTTCAACGGCTTTCTTTCCAATATCATCGATAGTTTTGGCGCCAAAATATTTTATAGCAGTGCTGCCATGGGAGTTTTTATGTCCATAATTTTTCGGTGAATTATTTGGCGCGAACTAATTTGATTATTATTATTATTTTCTTTTAAATTTGTTATTTGGTGGTGTTATTATTTCATGTTTATGAAAAAAAAAAATATAATATGTAACCTAATTGTATCTAGGAACAGTATGAGAGCAAAACCATAACAAAAAAATACAGCAATAAACTGCGACCTAAATGAGGGAAGAGTAAAAATTGAATTCTGGTAAAGATTAAAGAAAAGAAATTTACAAAAAAAAATAGTTTGCAACAACTTCTATCCCCTCCCATACAAAAGTATGATTTCGACCAATTTCAATAAATCAATTAATAACCAACCAATTAAAAGCTACGAACTTGTAATTTTGTACGAACAGCTTTCAAGGTAAATAAAATAATACTCCATCGCAATTTTTACGATTTCATAAACTCTTTTACCTCCTCCCATACAAATGTCTGGTTTGAGTAATATAAGAAAATCTGCTAACATGTCGGGCGCAGTTTATTATTCTTGGGACAAGTTGAGGATGCGTGGAAAGTCAATATGCAGGTTAGGGTGGATGGGAAAGACTATGTGAATGGAGGTTTTAGGGCAGAGTTGTTGGCAATTTAACATTTAATTGCGGATACGATGAGTCGCTTTATTATATGTAATTAATACGTCATTCATTTATTTCTGCAAGTTTCGGTTCTTATGAGGGGTGATGGAATTTGGGAAGGAGGGGGGGTGGATGTTAGTAATGTTTTAATTGATTGCTTGAATCACGTTCAGTATTCTCTGTACAGAATGTGTATCATAGACGAAGTTGCATAGAATTTTCATAAAATTCGGTGTATTTTACATCCACGAAACCGAACATTTGTATGGGAGGGGGTAGAGAAGGTAAGGTAATCGTAAAATTTATGATGCAGTTTTATTTTGTTTACCTTGAAAGCTGTTCGTACAAAATTACAAATTCGTAGCTTTTAATTGGTTGGTTATTAATTGATTTATTGAAATTGGTCGAAATCATACTTTTGTATGGGAGGGGATAGAAGTTTAGAAGGTAATCGACCAGCTAATATTTTAAACTTTTAAGCATTTTTTTTAAATGAGTTTCACAAATTTTCACGTTTGTAGCTTAAAATTTCAATCTTAAATTCTAAATTATTGTGTTTTTTCTATACACATGAAACATCTCGTGCAGGTTAAGACCCCTTTTCGGCACATAAGAGTTCTGGTTGAAAATGTTATTTTTTCCTTGTGTATATCAAATGTATGTATGCACGTAACTACAGAGCAATTCTCAAAGAATATGATTGGCAGCCTAAAAACCAATTTTTACGAGTAAAAATAACATAATTACTTAAAAGTATTAAAATCTGAAAGAAAAGGATCAATATCTCAGCTCAGGATGAGTCAAATTGACTTTCGAATCCCGCAAATTGTTCGTCAGGATGTCTACAATACAACCTGGCTATAGAAGTTAGTCAGAGATTTAATTTAGATCATCCATTTTTGAAAAAGATATTAAGAAAAAATTTACTCGAAAAGATATTTTGCAATAACTTCACCAGATGAAATTTCTACGAAACCGGCTAAATTAAGACTGAATTTTGTATCACTTACTTAAAGTACATTTAATAAGAGGCAATGCCGCAAATTTTGTTAGAATATCTTTTTTACAGTTTGTGAGATACTCATTTCCTTCCAAAAACACGAATTCTTTGAAAATTGCCAAAAACGTCTTAAATAACAGTCTATATCTCAGGTTTAGATAAACCAAATTTAACTATGTACCACTTAAATAAGAGGTTTTAATGTCTGCAAACGAACCTCATTTTCAATTTTTCAATATAGTTTATTGGAACGTCATAAATTTCAAAAAACCTCTAAAACAGGCGAAAATTGGCAAATTTTGCTATTTTTCGAGTTCTTCCCCCACTCCCCCAGTATCCGCAATATTTTTATCGTAATCTACGCAAAAAAACAATGAGGTTTAAAAAAAAACATCGAGATCGCAACATTTCGCTCCGAAATTCTAATCCGAATGGACTATTATACTCTAGATGAAATCTGAGAGTATATTGTGTTTGCCTTACCGTTTGTAACGCTAAGAAATAATGCTCGTACAGAGTCGCCAAGGGTACAGAAATATTTGTTGTTGCTCAAAAATCTCGATTCCGAGTGACCGTCTGTCCCTCTGTCCATCTGTCCGTCTGTCCATCTGTCTGTCTGCCCGTCTGTCTACAACATAACTCGCGAAAGCTTTGACCTATCGTGCTGAAATTTTTCATATATCATTTTTAGCAAAAAAGTAACTTTAAGTTCGTGAACGGGCCACATCCCCCTACTCCTTCTACCCCCTCCCATACAAATTCCATAAAATTTGGAAATTTAAAGAAATTGATTTTTCTCCGAAACCGTTTCAGCTAATGACTTGAAAATTAGGTAATAGTATTATAATGAGAATACCATTACTGTAAAAAAATATTGCTCTGATGTCCTTACTCCTTCCACCTGCTCCCATTCAAATGTACAATTTTCAAAAATGCATTTATTCGGTTTGCATCGCAACTAGCAAAGCTAAAATAACCCATTTTTGTAAAAATTAATATTATTACAATTGCAACCAATTTTGTAACAATTGTCAACTTCACCTCATCCTTTCTACCCCCTCCCATACAAATTTAACGAAATTTCGGAATTTGAACAAAATTATTTTTCTCCAAAATCGCCAAGGCTGTCAACTTTAAATTTTGAGGAAAGTATACTATTGCAAGTATCATTGATGCCAAAAAATTTGGTTTTAATTCGAATACTTCTTCTACCCCGTCCCATACAAATGCACAATTTTTATAAAATGCATTTAATCGAATTTTATTGAAACTAGAAAATGTACAAGCTTAAAATTTTGCCACAATTTGTCCCTTAATAATTGCAATAAATGCTAAAAAAAAAATTAACTTCGCTTCACTCCTTCTACCACCTACCATACAAATTATTGTATTGAAAACTCGAGAAAAGTATTTCTTCTTCGAGCATATGAGTAGCAAAGCAATATGATTAGGATGTTGAAAAGGAGATTCAAAATCATCCAAAACCCCCCACTTTCTCTGCCACCTCCCATAAAAAGGCATAAATTCAGGCAAAAATTGTTCAATTTCCTCGAAAATTATGAAAGCTACAAACTTTAAATTCAGCATGAAACACTTTGTATACTACGTTCGGTGTTATATACAAAAATTACAAACCTTCCCCTTCTGCTTTTACCACCTCCCATACAAAAGTCATCATCATCATCAATGGCGCGACAGCCCAAATCGGGCCCTGGCCTCCTGAAGTCGTCGCCTCCAATCGTCTCGATCCAAAGACCGCGTCCTCCAGCTGCTAATTTTTAAAATGGCTTTGCTGTCTTCATCAACCGAGTCTTCCCATCGCTTGCGTGGTTTGCCTACTGGCCGGTTACCACTCGCTTTGCCTTTAAGAGCACGTTTGGGGATTCTTCTGTCTTCCATTCGCTCTACATGGCCAGCCCACTGCAGTTTACGTAGCTTGATGAACGTTGAAGCTTCTGGCTCGTCGTAGAGTTGATACAACTCATGGTTGTATCTTATTCGCCATTCCGTTACAAAAGTCACAATTCACTATTCGAAAGAATTTAAGATGACATATTTTCCGGTACAATAAACTATTTCCTATTTCACCTATAGTATCATATGATTGGGCGGTACGCCCAATCATAATTCTGTTATGTTTTTTAAATAGCTTCAGATCTTCAAGTGCTTGGATTCGTTAACATGGCGACATAGAATTGTCCATGGGAAAATACATTGTCAATTTGGAAAAATTCGCAATTGTAATGTGCTAAAAAAATATTATTAAATATTATTAATATAAAGTTGCATGGGCCGAAAATCGAACCCGCGTGACAGGCGAGCATTCCACCACACAGCCACCGATGCTGATGAGCTTGTCTCGCCAAAATTTAGCCACAATTTTTGAATGTAATTTAATTAGTTTCATATGGATACAGTGTTAGACATCAAGTCGTTAGTTTCGAACTAAAGAAATCGATTTTATTTTGAACTCATGAATGGAATAAAAATTATTTGAAATTATGATATTTTCAATGTAGGCAAATCGTAAAAAAAAATTAATAAAAAAGAATCGAATCCGGAGCCGCCCGCGTGGCAGGACTGTTTTCCACTGAACCACCGATACCGACGAAATTATCTCGGCAAAAGTTAGTAATCTACTTAAGTTAGTAACTTCACTTTAAATGTTTGCACAGTTTTTCCTTATTGTATAGATAATAGGTAAATTCTAGGACTTTTCTTCAAAAAATTCCTCGATTGCAAAATGGTTCAATAATCAAAAATGACCAGAACACTCTATGAAAGTTAACTTGTACTCGGTGGTTGAAAAAAAGGTAAGTTTTTGAAAAAATCTAGAACCAAGCCTAAGGTCTAGTATACTATACAGTTCAAGTGGAATAAACAGTTGCAGTTGTGCTTTAAAGCTGACCAGCCATGTTTTTTTTTCAAGTACATGCTATGGTTCTCGAGTGCTAAAGCGATTCATCATTATTCAAATTATGTCAAGTTGTATTTTTCTGTGTTTTTTTCTAAGTAAATTTAATTTAATTTTAGTTATAATAAAATTATCTCTATCATACAAATATCTGCCGATATGCGGCATTTCACAATTGTATTAAACAGTATCCGGAAAATCAGTTTATATACACGAGATTGATACCCCTTTCAAACCGGTGCGTGCATCAATCCACCTGCATAAGAAGTATAATTCTGTGGTAAACGCGATCAAGCTTTCTATGGGAAAACTTAAAGTTGTTCTTTCAGACCACACCTACAGGCAAACAGCCTACCACAGGAAACATTTTTCGGTAGGTTTCGTGTTTATTATACCAGAAGGCTTCAGAGGCGTCCATATATTGTCTTTCACTTTCGAAAGTATTGGAAAAGCTCTCAGATGAAAAATTTTCTAAACCACTGACCAATTAATAGCTTCCCAGTCAGGCTTTCGCACTTGCTAAAATAGTTAATGATATAAGCTGCAGCCTCGACATAAATCACATTACCTTCCTGACTTTACTTGATTTTTCAAAAGCTTTTGATAATGTAAACTTTGAATTATTACTTAGGAAATTGAGGCGTAATTTTTTCTTTCACCGTTAGCTTGCTCATTTATCAATATATATTTGAGTTACAGAGTTCAAAGGGTTAGGATTGGAGAAATGGAGTCATTTTGTAGTTCAGTGTTGTCCTCAGGGCTCGGTCTTGGGGCCTCTGTTATTTTGCATGTTTATTAACGATTTCCCAAATGTGTTAAGGAATCTCATATATATGCTGACGATGTGCAAGTTTACCTAAGCTGTCCCCAAAGCGATATTTTTTCATTTGTAAGACTTATTAATGAGGATTTGTGTCAAATTAATTTCTGGGTAATTGATAATGGTCTTTGTCTAATCCTAAAAAATCACAGTGTATACTTTGGGCCCAACTAGATTGATTATAAGATGGAAGTCACTCCTCTTGTTCCAGCCACTTGGTTCGGTTTGCGAACCGTAGCAGTCTCAAATTTTGGACGCCTCTGAGGTCGTCTAGTTCTGAGAAGAATCTAGAGTCTAAACAAAGGAGATTTGCGAACAGTGACAAAGATAATGTTTGATAGATTCTTCGTCTTCCTCGCAACCTCTGAAAAGGCTGTCGCTAGTGATACGCATTCTAAAAGCGTGCAGCTTTAGCAAGCAATGGCTTGAAGTCAGGGCAACAAGAGTTCGGACGCTGTAGCGATTACGTTGTAACAGTTGAGCTGTAATATTTTTGTTCGGATCTTCCCAAAAGGATTTGGCCGTTCTGCAACTGTCCAGCTGCCGCCACCCTACCAAGATAGAATCCAAAATAGTTTGTTTGAAGCTAGCCTTCAGAACTGTTGGTGCTACATCAACTGACTTCCTAGTGGAATTGATGTTTGCAGATCCTTGCCGTGCAAGCGTATCTGCCGCCTCGTTATCTAGCAGGTCACTTTGACCCGGTATCCAAATTAGAAAAACTTCCGTTATGGCCGCTATGCGATTTAAATTGTGTCTACAAATGGACACTAGTTTGGATGTAGTCTGTAGGATTGGAGTGCCTGAAGCGCAGCCCTGCTGTCCGAGAAATGTAACAATTTCCGAGACTGTTCTGCATATCGTTCAGAGCTAATACATCCGCTTGGAACACTGTCGCGTGTGCTGGAAGATGAAATGAAGTGTGGATGTCGAAGTCGTGGGGATAAATCCCTGGAAGAAGAGGAGGACCATATGAATGTTTGGTGGATTGTAAACATATGGTCTTCTTCTTCTGGAGAAGAGGACCAGCTCTGTTTTTTGAGGGTTGCAGGCAAGTCCTTTATCTTGTGCCCAACTGTCTAGCAGTTGTAAAGCGGACTGCATAAGGTCCCCTAGAACTTGTTCAAACTTACCAGTTAGCATGATGACAAGATCGTCTGCATATGCTATTGTCGGCTAGCCGTTCTGATTTAAAATGGAAAGTGGTACATTCACTGTTGGGACCCACAGAAGAGGCGATATTATGCCGCCCAGTGGCGTTTCTCGAGATATAGATGCATTACACGAGAACGCACTCCATTTGTGGAAGGAGCTAGAATATGGAATAGTTTACCTATTCTCATAAAAAAAAATTTCTCTAACCGCGAGTTTGGTAAAGTAGTGACAAATTTTCTCAAAGCATTAATTTCATTTTTGTTTTTCTCAATCTTTCATTTGGTCCTAAAAGCGTGGTGTGTATTTCTTTTCTTTATGATTTCCAAGTCGCTGTTATCGTTATCCAATTCCCTACCGACGAACATTACACTTCCATTGAAAGTTTAGGTTGCGGTAAATTTAAAAATTCCACGATTCCACAAATTAAAATCCTAGAAGCAAATCGATTGGCAAGCCCGATGAATCCAAGGAAGCCAGCAATCAGATTTTATATCCCCTTGTTCGAGTGCACTTCCTCGGTGCAACCCTGCTTGATTATGTAGAATACTGCGGCCTCGTAAGACTTCAAAAAAGCAAAGCAATGCTCTGTGGTTACTGTCAGCGTTTTAATCACACTCGAAAATTCTGCATAAACAAGCCTCGCTAGGCTAAGTTAGGTGCAGGACGTATTACCACCACCTGCGTTGGTAACGACCCAAAATGTATCCTCTGTGGTTGTGCCGATCACATGTCCGGTTCCACCAACTATGCAAAATATACGTTAATCAACCTAAAAGCTATACACAAGAGGAAAAAAGCTCAAAAAATGTCCCATGCCAAAGTACTAACAGCTGTTACATCCACTTCGGAGAATCAATTAAGCTCCTCCATTTGAAGCCAATAATTTCCCCCCTCTAGCTCTGAGAACTATTCATCGTAATAGTCAACCCTCTACTTCCAGAAGACCGTGCCCTCCAAGTAATCGTTCGCAATCCACCAGTAGCATTGGAACGTAATTATATACCGCGTACATGTTTGTGAGAACCTCGGACTATCTGCAGTACTAATCAACCTGATTATTGTAAATTCATTTGTTCCAAACTTTCCCCATTAGTTCCCCTCATTTCGTCCAGAATTCCATAATGGGTAAGCCAATTAAAGCTAAATAAACTGTCAACAAGTCGGCCGAAACTTTATAATTCCTGGGACAAGTTGCAGATGCGTGAAAAGTCAATATGCAGGTTAGAGTGGTTAGGAAGGACTAAGTGAAAGGGGGTTCTTGAGCAGGGCTGTTGTCAATTTAACACTCAATTGCGCAACCGATCAATAGCTTCAGTACATATAATCAATATTTCATTCGTTTATTTATGCAAGTTTGAGTTTTTATAAGGTGATAGTAAGGTGGATGTTAATAGCTTTTTAATTGATTGTTTGAATCACGTCCAATATTCTCTGTATAGACTGTCAGTTTCATAGACGAAGTTGCATAGAATTTTCATAAGATTCGATGTATTTTACATTCACGAAATCAGACATTTGTTTGGGAGGGGGTAGAGGAGGTAAGGGAATCGTTAAATTTGTGATGCAATTTTATTTCCTTTCTATTGTAAGGTGCTCGTACAAAATTTGTTGGTTATTAGTTGATTTAATGAAATTTGTTGAAATCACAGTTTTGTATGGGAGTGAGTAGAAGGGCAAGCGCGATCTCAAAACTTTTGACGCAATTTTTTGTTAAGTATTTTTAATAGTTTTTATGCAAAATTTTAAATTGATAGTTAATATATTTAGCAATTTTTTTTTTTGGTTATAACGATTGTGGAACAAATTATTATTTTTTTTCGATGTATATTAAATAAATGTATCGACTTGCAAAATTTAAACTTTGTATCTTTCACCAGTGCCCTAAAAAATCACTCAAAATTTTCGACATTTTTGCTTACCACCTCGCTCCCCTTACAGCCCCTAAGTAGAAATTGAACTTACCAAAATTAAAGACTATTTAGTTTTACAATCTGACGAATTTTCGATTTGATATCTGTAATCAGTTTTAAGATATAATGGATTGAAATTGGAAAGTGCACCATTTTTGAAATGCTCCTCATTTCCCCCCACTACTGCTATGACCAAAGTTTATATTTTTTTGTATTTCGCTAGTCAAGCTTAATATATGTCTTGAGTTTCATTTACATAGCTTAGGAGATAGTTGAGATATTCATTTTTAAGTATTTTTCTTTGCACCCCCCTGACCCTCTCCCATACAATAATTAGCATACTTCTAAGTTGATTTTGGTGGATCTATATACCGCCTTAATGGTCCCAAAATTTGAATTTTTTTATGGTAAGTAATTTCAAAGATATAACCATTTGAAAAAAAAATCGGTCGACAATTGGTTTTTAGCTCCCGCTTTTATTATTAGAATAATAAAGTAAAATCTGTCCCTATTACAATGGAACTGCCGCAGTATAGTACCTAAATTACTCCAATTTCGGCTCTTGATGAAAATTTCTAACATTCATGTTTTTGGCTTTTGCCATCCTCAAACTTTGATGTTCCCGGTATTACCTCATCAGAAAAGACCGCCTGGATGGATATGAAGGTGTTCTTCTTGGTATTAATTTATTTATATATTTACATCTTTAGCATAGATAGCTTCAATAATGTAAAGCCGACATTAATAAAAGTGTTGCGAAATTTTATGTAGAAATAACAATTACTATGAGCAAGATAAAACTAAAAAAAAGGCAATTAATTACAAATTACAAGAAGACACGTTAAACAAGATAGGCTAAGTATGTGTTTCAGTGGGCGTAAAAATAAACTACATGGATCAGTTAAAGGACCAAGCTGCAGAAGATCATGCATCCTTTGATATTTAGGAAAGCGCAAATGAAAATAAACATTATGAATAAATAAAATATCGCGATTCCTCGTAGCAGTAGGAACCCGGAATGATAGTTCGATGAGCAAAGGTGAAGTAACGATACTGTTCGCGTTTTTGTATAGTGCACACTGGTCGATTAAAATACGTCCCTGATAAAGGAATGGAAAATGAAACGATTAGCATAAACGGCCAAACGATTAGCATAAGAAACATGCGGTATGTCAAAGCGATAGAATAGTGATCGTGTAAATTTCCGTTGGGAAGACCCAATAAGGTCAGTATCACACTGGTAAAGGAGATTCCAAATAGGTGAACAGCAATCAAAAATAGGACGAACTAACGTTTTGAACAGTAAAACAGCAACAGTTATACTCGAAAAGGATATAGTGGAGCGCAATATAAAACCAGAGAAGCGATAGACATTAGCTGAGATCTCAGTGTTCTTCTACAATGGCACTACTGCCCAAATCGGACCTTGGCCTCCTTCAGGTTCCTTAACATTTTCATTGCTTACTGTGGAAGGGTTCTTAGCCCTTCGCACAAACCTCTTTCTACAAATTTTAATTTTCGTAGTTTGAGGTAACTAAGGTACACCCAAGCAGGTAGTGTGCTAGAATTAAGCGTCAACCGGGATTTGAACTCATGACCTTCACATTGTAGACCTACACGCTACTCACTAGGCTATACCCTAGCCAGATATTTCAGCATAGTGATGCCTAAACTTAAGGCCAAGGTGCTTATAAGTGCTAACCCCAGAAAGACGAGACGCGTTAATTATGTAGGTAAAGTTAAGTTGGCAAGTAAACTTCATGAACAGACATTTCTCTATGTTAATAGAAATGTCATTGTTAAGACACCACTCAGATAGAGAATAAAGGTCACTTTACAATGCCAAACAGTCAGAAAGAGAATCGATCTCTCGGAATATTTTGAGACCGTCAGCATATAAAAGATATTCAGAAGATAAAAATGATGGTAGGTCATTTATGAAAACAAGAAATAAGAGTGGACCGAGAATGGAACCCTATGGAACTCTAGAATTCGCCGAAAAAATGAGGGATGATTTGCCGAAAAAGGTCACTCTCATACTTGGGCATGGAATTCAATTTAAAACCATGAACATTATCTCTGATCGGAATGTGTGTGTTGTTGTGCTGAACTAAATAACAAGAAAATCTTTATCTCCTCAGTTTATATTCCACCTGACTACTCATTAACCATCGCGGAGATAAGAAGTATCTTGAATCCACGACAAAAACCAATTATTTCACTCGGTGATACATAGCCTGACTTCAGGTTCGATAGTTGAAAACACGAGACCTAAATTATTAGAACCTTTTCTCGATGCAGCTGGATTGGTGACATTAAATGACGGCACTTTCACTAGAACTTCTCCACTTCCTCGTAGGCGTAGCAATCCTGATCTTTCTATTGTGTCATCAAGTCTAGCACCATACTCTACTTAACAAGTTTTGGATGATGCTGACGATAGTGATCACTTCCCCATCCAAATAGCTCTCTCCTTCACATATACTACTACCGAATACTCTTCTTTGATGCCTGATTGCACAAATTCCATATGCTGAGAGACATACTGTGAAGAAATCAATGCGGGCTTAGTTACGGTAAGGTCGACTCCCATGGAGGGTTACAATAATCTTAGAAGCCTAATTACAAAAGCAACAAAAGCAGCGCATACTCCACCTATTGCTCCCTCAAAATAGCTACGTAGGAGGCATTCTACTAAAAATTGGATTAGGAATAGTACCAGAAAAATAACGAAAAATTTGTGGCTTTTAGAGATTTCCGAAGGAGCGGCAGCCGTTCCACTATCCTCACCTATCAAAGGCCTGAAAATGAGCTCAACCATCTCTTAGCTCAGCTCGGGTGTAGCCTAGTTGGTAGCGTGTTGATCTACAATGCAAAGATCGTGAGTTCAAATCCCGGTCGACGCATAATTTCAGAACACTGCCTACTTGTGTATAACTTGGTCACCTCAATCTACGAAAATGAAAAATTAGAAGATAGAGGGTTGTGCGAAGGTCTAACAACACTTCCACAATAAATGATGAAAAATGTTAAGGAACCTGAAGGTCAGAACGCCAAGACCCGATTCGGGCTGTAGTGCCATTACAGAAATAGATCTTTTAGGTCATAAAAAGATAGAATCTTTCAGAATTTTTTGCAATTCATTGTCTAATCAAGCGTCACTATCGACCTTATGGGTAATGAGTAGAAAATTCAGAGGTATTAACCACACCTCTCCTATTGCAGATTATTCTAGCTGGTTTCCCTCTATTGCCGCCTCAAGAGGGATCAGAAAGTTTCTTTACGGAAAATTCGAATGTTTCTGAAAACGTTTGGTTCAGCGCTTTCTTCTCAATCAATGAGCTTGAAACAGCTTTACTAGCTTGTAGTAACTTTTCCCCAGGCCCTGACAATATCCGGTATGAACTACTGCACAAATTTCCGTCTATAGCAAAGGAGTTTCTGCTCTGCCTTCTTAATGAATTCTTCAGCTCAGGCACATCGCCAGAGGAGTGGCACAATGGCAGAGTGATTCCTATCCATGAGCCAAAGATGTCGAATCGTAAAGACCACTTTGTTTACCGTCGTGGGTTTGAAAAACTTTATAGAAAATGTTCCATACTCGGCTAGAATGGTGGAGTGAATATAATCATAAAATTTCTCTAACTCAATATGACTTCCGTAAATGAAAGAGCGGCTAGGGTATAGCCTAGTAGGTAGTGTGTTGGTCTTGTAATGCGAAGGTCGTGAGTTCAAATTCCGGTCGGCGTAATATATAATTCCGGCACATTGCCTGCTTGGATATACCTTGGTCACCTCAATCTAAGAAAATGAAAAATTCGTAGAAAGAGGGTTGTGCGAAGGGCTAACAATCCTTCCACAATAAGTAATGAAAAAATGTTAAGGAACCTGAATATCAGGAGGCCAAGGTCCGATTTGGGCTGTAGCGCCATTGTAGAAGAAATGAAAGAGCACTAATCACTATATATCAGCTTTGAGCACCTACATACATATACAACACTTTTGTAAAACAGGAAACCTGTCTGGCAGTTTTCATGACCATCAAATCAGCATACGACAAGGTTGTTCTTAATATTTTCTGCCAAATTTTGTGCGAGATTGGGGTTCCGATTTGTGATGTCAAGTTCTGTTACTTTTCGGTACCAGTTACTAATCGTTACTTTAAGGAAAGTAATCGTTACATTTTATTCGTTACTAGGTACTCGTTTTTTTTTTTAAATTACCGCCACATCAAGTTTCAGGGATGGGTAAGCCAGTTTTGCAAATTATAAATTCAAATAGAAGACATGGCCTCTAGTACCCCATATAGTACGTATGTGCAACAAGAAATCGTTTGAGAATCTCTTCTTTCGTTGGCCTAGTACGTGTATCAACACAATGATGTCAAGTCCAATTTTCTAATTATCCCTCTTCTAAGTAGAAAATCCCTTTAACGTAAATAAATCGAAAATTTCTGCAACAAATCCCTCATATTGATAAAAAAATCCATTTATAGACCCAAACATTAAAAAACTCTACAATCAGGTATCACTGATCAGACTAACACTAGTAACGACTGCCCTTTCGCCGAGCGCCACAACTCTACTCGACGACATTCTTGGTCAGAAACGAAAAAAAAAATACATCAGTAGACTTTGCTCTAAGGCAGAGTAAGAGTATTCCATCTCGTTCTAACTTTGGAATGGCGGTACGGCGTTATGCACAAGTATAAGTTTCCCTCCTGTGATGTAACGAAAAAATAAACCAAACGTTACTTTTGGTATACTTTACTTACTTTTTTGTATGTGGAACGAATACTCGAGTAACGAAACGTTTTGATAGTTCAGTTACTTTTTCGTTACTTAAGTAACGAATAAAAATCTGCCTTGGTACTCGTTAATTCAAATTTCAGTCAGTAACGAGTACTCGTGTAACCAATAGTTACGTTTTTGACATCACTAGTCCTGATCTCTGTAGCTCGTTTTCTGTACGCCCTAATGTATAAAAGGAATTTGCGATTTACAAAGAATGATAATATCATAGAATCAAGAACTAGTTTCCTAGGTCTTGCGCAAGGGTCGGTTCTTTCACCTTTACTTTATTGCCGGTATATCAAAAACATAGATTTGGCGATAGGTAATAACCCGTCTTTACTGCAGTATACCGATGACGGAGTCCTTCTCATCTCCGGTAAAGACCCCCAAGATATTCACACCAAAATTCAAGACTCATGCAAATGATTAGAATGTTTTTTAAATAATTTTGGGCTAGATATATCGCCTATCAAAACTGAGCTCATGGTATTTACGTGGAAGAGGAAGCTTCCGAATTTTAATATAAAAATTAACAACACCGTAATTAATAATTTTCCATATTTTAGATACCTTGGAGTATACTTCGACAGAAAAATGTAATATTGATCTGTTAATACAAACATGCCTCGGGCGTGTAAACTTCATGCGATCTATCACTGGCTCCTGGTGGGGTGCTGTTCCGTCGTGCCTTCTAACAATTTTTAAGTACATTGTTCGGTCGGCCAGGGAATACGGAATAATCAGTTTTATTGGCGGTGACATTAAAAAGCTGGAGAAAATCCAGAATCGTGATATTCGAGGTTGCTTGGGTCTAATGAGATCAACCCAAATTGCTTCACTCGAAGTTCTAGTCGGAGTTCCTCCATTACGTCTATGTTTTCACTCACTCGTCGAATATTTTTTTTCATACGTGCATACGTTCATACTATTTGTAACGATAAGAAATAATGCTCACACAGAGTTGCGAGATACAGAAATATTTGTTGTCGCTGAAAAATCGATTCCGAGTGACCGTCTGTCCGTCTGTCCATTTGTCTGTTCGTCAGTCTACAACGTAACTCTCGAACGCTTCGAGCTACAGTGGTAAAAATTTTCTTATGTTTTTTAGCAAAAAAGTAACTTTAAGTTCGTGAATGGGCCACATTCTCCCACTCCTTCTACCCTCTTCCATACAAATTTCATCTACTACAATGGCACACATCCCAAATCGGGCCTTGGCCTCCTGACCTTCAGGTTCCTTAACATTTTCATTACTTATTGTGAAAGGGTTGTTAGACCTACGCACAACCCTCTATCTACGAATGTTTCATTTTCGTAGATTGAGATGACCAAGGTATATCCATGCAGGCAATGTGCTGAAATTATATATTGCGCCGACCAGGATTTGAACTCACGACCTTCTCATTGTAGACCAACACGCTACCCACTAGGCTACAAATTTCATGGAATTTAAAGAAATTGATTTTTCATTGAAACCATTTCAACTAACAACTTAGTAATTCCGAGCAATTATTGCGATAAGAGATAATATCCCTAATAAACATTCCGCATAAGAGCTTTCTTAATTGAACCAAACACTTTAAGGTATTTAACTTCATACGTTGGAATGTCAGCGCTCCAGTTCAACTTACGTGAGATTACGTTGAATCTACTCTGAATCTGATAAACAGGATCCCAAATCACTCAACAATATTCCAAAATCGTTCTCACAAGAGAAACAAAGAGTGCCTTTACAGTATAAGGGTCAAAGAAATCTTTAGAGTTACGTTTTATAAAACCAAGATTTGAGTTAAATTATGTAGTCAATGTGAGAATTGAAATTAAAAGTCGAATCTATCAACACACCCAGATCATTTACCTCCATGGATTTCTGAAGAGATCTGTTATTCAAATTATAATAAAATAAAATAGGAAAAGATTTTCTATGCGCAGAAAATATTGTGTACTTATCAAAATTGAGTTCTAATAAGTTGACGTCACACCAGTTGCAGAGCTTAGTAATATCAGCCCAAGGAGGATACATGGGAATGAAAGTATTTTCCTCCCTTACTAGCGAAATGCTCGAAATTTTTCGAAAAAAAATGTTGCGCTATTTTTTTCTGGCACACTTCAGAATATTGCAACTAACTCTTTCCCACATTAAATTGTCCGAAACAATTGTCAAATTTTCGAAATAATTGTTTCGCTATCTTTGTTTGGCATACTTAAACCCAATTCAATTATCTCTGTCTCGCGTTAAATTGTCCGTTGCTAAAGTGCTTAGCTTAGACACATACAAAAAACTAATAAAAATTGAAAAAATAAAGATTTCTGAAATAAAACAGCAAACTCCATTGTACTGAAAATTACTTTATTGCTGACTGAATATTAGCAACCAAGAGAGATACAAATTATAGTATTTTTTTTTGTAAAAGTTTGAAGCCAAGTTAAGCTTGGACGCAATTTTCGAAAATTTCCGAAACAAAATGTATTCCCACATGAGACAACCTATCAGGTACTCCACTTTATATATCCTCCTTGTATCAGCCTGAGGTTCAAGCTTGAGATCTTAAAAAATGCTTAACTTCATCGGCGTACAAAAGAGATCTACACGAATTAAATATGGAAGGAATATCATTAACGAATAAAACAAAAAGTAAAGGCCCTAAATGGCTTCCTTGGGGAACGCCAGATATAACATCAAAATACAACGAAGAAATTCCATTTATTCGCACAACCTGTATTCTATTCGTTAAGTATGATGAAAACGAATTTAAAAGGTTCGAATGAAACCCTAGATTCCTCAATTTCTCAATCAAAAGTCCATGATGAGTCCGATTAAAAGCTTTTTAAAAATCTGAAGAGAACACGCCAACTTGAAAGCCTTGTTCAATCATATCTAAACAGTGCTTAGTAGAAATTGATAAATTTGTGGACGTAGAACGTCGGCAGACAAAACAATGTTGAATATTAGAAATACCCTCTTTGACATTAAAAAATAACTTTTCCTTAACTATGCTTTCTAATAATTTAGGGATGGAGGATAGTCCATAACTTTCAACTGAATGCTTGCGACCAGAAAAATATATCGGTAATATGAAGAATAGCTTCCAAGTGTCGAAAAATATTCCGGATGCAAGCGACTTATTGAAAATAATCGTTAACACCTCAAAAAGCGAGACCACGCAACCTTTCAGGAACACAACTGGAATTTGATCATAACCTGCTCCTTTTTGAGAATCTAAGTTACATAAAGCAACTAGTACATCGTATTCAGTAAGAGTTAAATTGCTCAGATCAGCAATGGAGACCAAACCGTCGAATTTCCCTGATAACTTTTAGTCATATAAAATAGACAGAATAGTTGTTTAAGCACAAAGGTTGAAATCTTAAATTTCCAAACTACTTAAAAGAAATAATTATTAAGGGAAACAAAATCAGGCTTAGAGAAATCATAGAGCGTCTTACATGAGAAAGGCTGAAAATTATAAAGTTCAATTAGAATACCGAAGGCTATATGATGAATAGAATTATTTAATAGCAGAAAATTTACTAAAAAAGTGTTAAACTTTACGATAACTAGGTACAAAATACGTCCAAGAATTTTATTATAATTACAACCAATAAAAAAAAAATTATCAAGTTTACTTCAGTTTTTCTACCCCCTCCCACACAAATTTCACGAAATTTCAATGAAAAAAGTTTTCTTCAAAACCGTCTATCTATAAGCTATCAACTTTAAATTTTGAGAAAAGTATACTATTGCAATTATCATTGAAGTCATTTTGATTCGAATACTCCTTCTACCCCCTCCCGTACAATTGCACCATTTTAGTAGAAGCATTTAATCGGTTTTCATTGCAACTACAAAAAGTAGGAACTGAAAATGTTGCTAGAATTTGTCTCTTAATAATTGCAATGAATACTAAAAAAATTTCCAACTTCGCTTCACTCCTTCTACCCTCTCCTATAGAAAATTTTGTATTGAAAATTCAAGAAAAGTATTTCTCCCTCAAACATATGAGGGCTATCGACTTTAAGATTGTAACAAAGCAATGTGATTGGCATGTTGATAAGCAGTTTCAAAATCATCCAAAACCTTCCACTTCTTTTGCCACCTCCCATACAAATGCCATAAATTCAAACAAAAATTGTTCAATTTCCTCGAAAATTATGAAAGCTATAAACTTTAAATTCTGCATGAAAAATTTTGCATGCCACGTTCGGTGTCATATACAAAAATGACAAACCTCTCCCCTCTGCATCTACCATCTCCCATAAAAAATCCTTTATTCACCATTTGAAAAATTTGAGATGACTTATTTTCCAGTACATATTCTTTCTCATTTCATCTAGAGTATTCGATGATAAGGCTTTACGCCCAATCATAATTCTCTTAATTCATGAAAGAATCGTTAATGAATTATATTAGCGAGCGATTCGATCTTTAGCGAGCGTCGTTAACGAGTCATTAACGATTCATCAAGCGGAATAAATGGATATTCGTTAACGAATTACTGTTAATGATTCACTAATGAATTGTAAAACGCTTACAAGAAACGAGTATATATCGTTATCAATGAATCATTAATGTGTCGTTAATGATTTTTATTTTAATTCATTAATGAATATCGTTAACGATTCATAAACGATATTATTTATGAAACATTAAAGATTTATTAAAGAACTTGACTTTCAAAACTAAACAAGAGATCTTCGAAGATCACAATTGCTTCTTGTTCTGTTTCTGTTGTTTATGACTTTGAACATTTCACGAACATTTCACGAACACACACACCCACAAGCACACGCGAATTTCTCTGCAAACTTCAGGTTTTTCACTGTTTACGTTTGCAATATTTTGATATATCGACACCAAATAATTTTTGGCTCTGATAATGCGCATGGTGAAATGAAAACTGCTTGTACATAACAAGATCGACGTTGTGCGTCCCTTTTTGCATGGTTTTCTTAAGATGATGACGCGGTTTATTTGTTTTGTATCATTTAATACTCGTTTTAAGATCATTATTTGCGATCGCTCGATAAATTGTTTGATAGAAGAGTTTGCAGAGAAAAAATCGCTCACTCATGAAAAGAGATGTGCGAAATGCCTATAAAAATAGCTATTTCGACATCACTCGCACTCGCATATCGCACGTGTGATGTGCACTCTGGTTTACATAATTTTATTTTACCCTCCTGCTGGGTTTTTGAACGTTTAGATTACTCATCACGTTATTTATTTATTTTTTTCGATCATTATTTATGTTTTCTAACAAACTTTAAATGATTTTACGGTGGATCACACGTATATCATGCGAGGTCAATGAAACAAGTGGTATGATGCGTTTTTTTATGGTATTTTAAACACTCAATAAAATAAGGACAAAAAAAAACGTTGCTTTATTTTTGCGGTTTGATGTTTTTGAAAAATATTAATTTAAAGTGAAAAATGATGGTGGTTACCCAGAAATAAATCACATAATCAGGAAAAAGAATAAATCAAATTGGAAAAGGATAAAACTGAAGTATTTTCTGTCGTTTACCACCTCCCGTGCAAATGACAATTAAGAAAAGTGAAAAATTAAATATATACCTATATTAGTAGCCATCTGTTATTCTTAATTCGTGGTGTACACTGATTGATTTTTGCTTAACGATTTTCCTTGATGGTGGAATGGATTTTCCAATCTATTCACTCATCTTCTATCATCCACTCCTCCTCACTGCAAGATTTTAAGATTCGAGATCATGGTACTATAGGTTTTTTGTTTTTATACTCTAGATGAAATCTGAGAGTATACTGTGTTTGCCTTATCGTTTGTAACGCTAAGAAATAATCCACGCACCGAGCCGCCAAGGGTACAAAAATATTTGTTGTCTCTCAAAAACCTCGATTCCAAGTTGCTGTCTGTCCGTCTGTCTACAACATAACTCTCGAACGCTTTGAGCTATTGCACTGAAATTTGTTGTGTGTCATTTTTAGCAAAAAAGTAACTTTAGTTTCATGAACGGGCTACATCCCCCCACTCCTTCTACCCCCTCCCATACAAATTTCATGAAATTTCGAAATTTAAAGAAATTGATTTTTCTCCGAAACTATTTCAGCTATTGACTTAAAAATTAGGTCACAGTATATTGATATAAATATCATTAACCTCAAGAAATATTGATCTGATCTCCGTACTCCTTTTACCACCTCCCATACAAATGCACAATTTTCAAAAATGCTTTTATTCGGTTTGCATTGCTATTAGCAAAGGTAAATAAACCAATTTTTGTCATAATTAATTTTATTATAATTGCAACTAATTTTGGAAAAACTATCAACTTTACCTCACTCCTTCTACCACCTCCCATAAAAATTTTATGAAATTTCGGAATTTCAATTAAATTAGTTTTTTTTCAAAACCATCAAAGCTATCAACTTTAAAATTTGAGAAAAGTATAATATTTTAAATATAAATGATGCTATCGACTTTAAAATTGTAACACAGCAATGTGATGTTGTTAAGCAGATTCAAAATCATCCAAAATCTCCTACTTTCTCTGCCACCTCCTATACAAATACCATAAATTGAAACAAAAATTGTTCAATTTCTTCGAAAATTATGAAAGCAAGAAACTTTAAATTCAGCATGAAATATTTTATATACTACGTCCAGTGTTACATACAAAAATTACAAACCTCCCCCTCTGCTTTACCACCTCCCAAACAAAAAGTAAGTAAGTATTTCATCTAGAGTATCATATGATTGGGCTTTACGCCCAATCATAATTCTGTTATGTTTTTTTTTAAAGGAGGTCACTACACAATTTTTTTAGTTTTATGTTTTTTGAAAATTGAACCCTTTCTGTACAAAATTATGAACATTAGAAGTGAATTTTTTTTTTACTCTAGATGAAATCTGAGAGTATATTGTGTTTGCCTTACCGTTTGTAACGCTAAGACATAATACTCGCACAGAGTCGCCAAGGGTATAGAAATATTTGTTGTCGCTCAAAAATCTCGATTCCGAGTGACGTCTGTCCGTCTGTCTACAATATAACTCTCGAAAGCTTTGACCTATCGCGCTGAAATTTTTCACATATAATTTTTAGCAAAAAAGTAACTTTACGTTCGTGAGCGGGCCACATCCCTCCCCTCCTTCTACCTCCTCCCATACAAATTTCATGAAATTTCGAAATTTTAAGGAAACTGATTTTTCCCCGAAAATTTTTCAGCTATTGACTTGAAAATTAGGCAATAGCATTACAATATAATTATCATTATTATCAAAAAATATTGATCTGATCCCTTTACTCCTTCTACCCTCTCCCATACAAATCTACAACTTTCAAAAATGCATTTATTCGGTTTGCATCGCAACTAGTAAAGCTAAAAGAACCAATTTTTGTCACAATTAATTTTATTTTAATTACAACCGCTTTCGTAAAATTTATCAACTTCACCTCACTCTTTCTACCCCCTCCCATACAAATTTCACCAAATTTCAGAATTGGAACAAAAAATTGTTCTCCAAAATCGTCAAGGATATCAACTTTAAATTTTGAGGAAAGTATACTATTACAAGTATCATTGATGCAAAAAAAATTTGGTTTTGATTCGAATGCTCCTTCTACCCCCTTCCAAGCAAATGAAAAATTTTGGCATAAATTTTATCGATTTGCATTGAAACTAGAAAAAAAATTTTGCCACAATTTGTCCCTTAATAATTGCAATAAATGCTAAAAAAATATGAACTTCGCTTAACTCCTTCTACCACCTCCCATACAAATTTTTGTATTGAAAATTCAAAAAAAGTATTTCTCCTTCGAACGTATGAGTAACAAAGCAATCTGATTAAGATGTTGATAAGGAGATTCAAAATCATCCAAAAACTCCCAATTTCTCTGCCACCTCCCATACAAATGCATAAATTTAGGCAAAAATTGTTCAATTTCCTCGAAAATTATGAAAGCTACAAACTTTAAATTCAGTATGAAACATTTTGTATACTACGTTCGGTGCTATATATACAAAAATTACAAACCTTCCCCCTCTGCTTTTACCACCTCCCATAGAAAAGTCACAATTCACTATTAGAAAGAATTTCCAATTTCATCTAGAGTACCATATGATTGGGCTTTACGCCCTGTTATGTTTTTAATTCCTAACAGCTTTATGGCAGTACGGGGAAAATTTCGATTTTCCAGCTCTCCTGAAAAGTTCGACTTTTCGCAAAGCCGAAAATTTTGAATGTTAAAAATCTGCATATTCAAAATATTAGCTAGTATCACAGAAAAGTTGTGCGAATTTCCAGCCAAATTCATTGTTTGGTTTCGGAGAAAATATTGCCAAAAATCTCATGTTTTGTATGGAAGTGATCCCCCTAAACATACTTAGAATCTATAAAAAAATTGCATTTAAAAATATAACTACCGTGTTTATAACAGAAAGAAAAGCATTTGAGGATTCCCGAAACTCCCCCTCCCACCGGCGTTCTTCAGCAATTGAGTACTATACGCTGGCTTGAATAAATAGAATGCCATCGAGAGTGTGCTTTTGAATTAATCAAAAAGGATTTTTTTTAATTTTTCGATAAGTAGATGTATGGGCTAAAGTAGTTAGAATTGTTAATCATTTTACAGCAGACTTTTGATAATCGTCATTATCATCATCATCAATGGCACTACAGCCCAATTCGGACTTTGGTCTCCTGAATTTTTTTAATTTTTTTTAGGGCACCGATATCACCCTTTAATACAATGCACAGTTGAGTCGGATTAGGTACGAGTATAATGGACATTAAATCAGTTAGGGCGGAGAAGAAAAAACCGTCGGTGTACGTTACTCTTGCAGCACTGCGGGTTATACTCTTTAGGAAAGACAACAACTGGAAATGCATTCCACAGCTTTGTTGTTTGAGAAATGAAAGATTGACTATATATCACTGAACAGAAAGAAGAAGGTTTGGAAAGCGGGGCATTCATTTCGCGGAGTTCGATACTGCAGTTACCGTGGAAGTAGCGATAATGCCGAGTACTGACATTTTCGCGTTGCTATAGGGAGTCTATAGAAGCCGTGATGATTTCATCTCAGTTGAAACGCATGTATTATACACGATCGAGCAACGCGAGATGTGTTTTGTGTGCCCAACCCAAATGTGTGAATTGTACTCTAAAAGAGGTCGAATGACTGCTTTGTAGATTGCAGCAAGATACATTTTCGTAGAATTTCTAGACGCTTAGGGGCATCAAGAGCAATTTCTAAGATGGTTTGGCTCCAATTAAGGTGGTTATTAATCTTCACGTCAGGGAAATTACAATCTTCCGAACATAAATACATTGTAGGACGAGGTCGAAACATCCCGCTTGAGCGATGAATAACAGGACTGCCCCATTCCAGGATTAACTTGAGGTCAGAGTGCAGCGAACTAAATAACTCGCTGCGTTTGGAAGCTACAGAATGTCTTCGTAAGCCCAAAAGAGAGTTAAATTCGTTGACGTTATCAAGAGCAGTGTCATCTGCAAAACTATGGATTGGATTGAGAGTTGATGAGTTGACGAATATAAGGAATAGCTAGGAGATAGGACTGAACCTTGGGGGATGTATGCTTCGTCTCCAATTTTCTCGGTCCAATGAGCGCGACCCCCATGTTGAAAATTTGAAAAGCGATTAGCATTTTCTAGGTTTTCCAATTGGCTGACTCTTACTTATATATATGAACCAACTACCTTCAGATGGAGTTCATATACTATATGAAAGAACTGTTTATATAAGTTCAAGCTATAATATCCCAGTCGGTATCTTCATATTCTCCCGGTCACAAACACTTAATAGAGTGTTGAGTGCGAATTAACGGAAAAGGAATCTCAACGGCACGTAAATTATTTTCCTAAGAAGTTGATTTTCTTGTATACATTCAGATTTCGTACAAAATATATCCTCTTCAAGAATACATTTAATTCCGACTATAAAGGCAACATGACCTCAAATACAATATTTTAACAGTTAAACGTGTTTAGTACAATAGTTCAGAGAGACAAATGTTAACTTATATCGCATGCACGTGGAGCGTAGTGTAGTGTATTTTAAAATCCACCACACTTCAATGCTATGATAAACTTCTGGAACGATCAAACATTGAGTGACGGTCCTTGCACCGACAATCAGTAATCGACCGCACAAACATCCAAACCTTGGGTCTGAGAGAGATCAGGTGGACAGGATCAGGAGAAGAATGAACCCCGAGCGGAAATACTACTCTGTATGTTGGTTCTGAGAGTGAAGCTAAAAATACCGTAGCGGTTGTCCTTATACCGAGAGCGAGAAACAGTATCATTAGTTGGGAAATCCGATAGCACCATCGTCATCAGACACAGGACCAAAGTCAGAGACGTCACAATTCTGCAAATCTACGCACCAAATGCCGCATCACCTGGTGACAAAGAGGAGCCAACTGAATGCCATCTTCGAGCGTGCCCAGGTGATATTACTGTCATCTCAAGAGATATGAGCGTCCAGCTTGGCTCTGACAATACTGGACTAGAACACGTCATATGGAAGCATTGTGGCCCTTTGTTTGACACGTCACGACGCTGAATTAAGAGACCTCAATACGGTGATTATTTTTGTGGAGTTTTGTACTCGGCAAATGGTCATCGAAGGGAACTTTTTTCAACACAAGAATCACCATAAAACATCTTGGATTTTCCCTGATGGTGTTACTCAGAACCAGATCGGCCATTTGGCTATAGATCACTAATGGAGGAGACGTCTCCTCGATGTGTGAGCGAAACGTAGATCTGACGTGCGGAATCGTCGATCACTACCAGCAGCTGTGCGATGGCCACAAATTCTTTAAACTAAGCGCAAGCTTAATGTAGATAAACATTGACACCCCAACAAAAAGCGCGAGTATACCACAATTCTACACGAAAAGTCATCCACATTGAGCGGATATGAAATGTGCACAATGGACGCCAATTGGGAGGTAACCAGAAACACGTTTCTAACTAGTGCTGAAGAATCTGTGGGATATGTGCATAGTGGAGAAACTCTGGATGTGACGCTAGACAAGGTTGGTGAACTGAAAAAAGCCAAATTGGCAATCTTCTCTCAACCCGATGTCAACCAAAGAACTCCTTGTGATGAAACTAGCACGATGCTCATATACAGCTTAAGAAGGCTGTTAGACGCGACAAGAGAAAGCCCATTAAACATCTAGCCAATAAGCTGCAGCTAACCTTGAGGATATAAGTTCACTGTTTAAACTTATGAAACAGTTGACGAATAGGAATTTCACCTCCTACCACCTTATGAGAGATATCAACGGTAATCTCCTTAATATGAGTGAACACCATTTGCGACGATAAAAAGAATATTTCTCTGATAATTTACACATCTTGCCAGTCAATAGGTCGTGGGTTCGATTCCCACTCCAGACAGTGGGATTTTTTTAAGCACGAATTTTTCAGTTGCTACTGGCGATGAAAAATTATTCGAAATAAAATGGGCAAACGGTGTAAAAGTGAAACAGTTCCATTTCAAGAAGGCCAAGATACTCAGTAGATGGTTTCTGTTCGCTTTCTATCATTCAGTCCCCCATAACGTCGGCAAATATTTGTCAGTAGCAGCTAGTACAACTGGAAAATATACCAGCTTCTCCACTCGTTACGGTCGTTCTCACTCCTCTTCCCCTACCTACCTAATCCCATTCCTTCCCTTCATGACTGTGTAACAAAAATCCGGCGGCGAAGCCGCATTCTCGTCGCAGATTCTCTCATGGGGCTTCTCCGAGTCGTGCAGCACCTCCTGCCGACTGCTCAGGAGCGTTGGGGGGGTCAAAATTAACCGGAGAAGCACCTATCCTTGTTCGTGCTGCCAATAATTGTCGAGAGGGAGAGGAAAAGTAAGGATACTAACCTTAAATGGTGATGGGCAGCCTCAGGGCACCCATAGGGCGACGCTCTACTCTTCACACATCATAAATAGGTCCGGATAAAGTGTAAAAATATATATACAAGTTCCTAAATACGTCACAAGAATCTTCACAATTATTTAAATTACAAGCAACAAATTTTCTTTTTTTTGGTAAATATTTGTATTCAGTGGAAAGAAAGAAAAATTCCAAGAAAAATTCAATTCATAAAAAATATGAATATACGAAAGAAAAAAAAATTTACTCCGGTGGGGCCTTTGCTGCGTCCAGATCCTTGCTGACTCTTTCGCCTTCCGTCTCGTGGCCTTTTTTTTTATATATTCAAGTTATTTTTATTTTGTATTATCACATGTATTTCTCTTTACTCCATTTGTTCAATTATTCTCACTATATTTTTGATTTATTCATTAAGCTTGATTAAAAAAATGTTTTTTTCTTTTTTTTCACACGCCATTTTTATTATAAGATAAAACTTTCTTTTTAAAACCAAAAAAATTTCGTCGATTCAACTATGCGTCGACAGCTCTCCGCACCCACTGCCTTGCGTGGTAACCAACTTTTTCCGCTTTCTTTTTGGCGGGCAGACCAGAAGCACCAAAAAAAACTCGTTTTCTTGCGTTCTGGTCGGTGAATTTTGGCGCCAAAAGATTTACTGCAGTGCTGCCTTGTTGCACTTTGTTCATTTTTTTTTTTTATGTAAATTATTATTTTTTGTGTTAAATTTTTTTTTATTTTTAAGTACTATTTCCTATATTACATATATTGACTAAACTTGCGTTTTTAGGAACATTAAAAAATTTCTTAGAGAAGCAACAAAAGAAACGCACAACTGGGGAAATGCGTATAAAGAGTAGGTTTTTTTTTTTTTTTTTTATGTGATTCGCAACATTCGTGATTCGCAACAACTGTGTTTGTGCATTGCACAAAAAAGTAAATTTTGTTTTTTGTAACACTTAAGTTTGAGGACTCTTGATACATACTTTTCTGTGAAAAAAAATAAAAATTTGGAAATAAATGGCTGAGAACCAGAGGGGTATAAGTTGGACCCATCTCGCTCTCATCCCGTCATTTGCAAAGCAGGGATTAACAAGTAGCCTTAGAGTACCACTTTGAAATCAAAAAAGTACCAAAAGTATCAGTTCTTACAGATACTACTGTACTATTTAGTATCGCCTACGGACGAAATTCGACCAATTGAATAACGAAATTCATTTTGTATTTGACATAACTTATTGGAATACAGTTGTATACAATTTCTTAATTATGTAAGAATTATTATCACTGCCTGGATTCCTTAATGCAAGGAATTGCCATAGATCCATTCCAAATTTAAAAATTTAAAGTCGATTTATCCTATCCTCTGGTTTACCATTTGGTGAAGGGACGAAACAAACATCACCACTCCAACACCAAGTACAGATAATAATAAAAAAACAATAAATTGAAAAAAATTCACATACATCGGTGTCAACTAGCGTTAAGTCTACGTCTTGAGCACTACTTATCCACAGAAAAGTCGAATACGTTAGTATTCTCATTAACATCCCTCGCGAGACGCGAAATCGGTTCATTCACACCATAGTTTTTCCAGTGAAAACCATTTCGCAGCAATCTAGGATACTTTGGAAAATATTGACCAACATCAAACTGCATCAAACCCAAAAGGGTGGAGGAATCAACTAGCCCTGTAAGAAGGTTATTAGCAAAAACTACATCAGGTACTTCACGTCGTTTCGAGAGCGATTTCATTTTTAATAGCTGAAGTTATTCAGTATAAGGAGGAAAACGAGCTTTGTCGTTTCAATTAAGGTGACATAAAGCTACTCTTACAAATTTACGCTAAATCGATTTAATTCTGCCAATGTGCTCATCATAAAAAGGAGACCAAACTTGAGAACCATATTCAAGGTGAGATCTAACGAAGGTGTTAAAGAGACTTTGTCTAACAAGCGAATTGTTAAATTCCTTGGATGAGCGAATGGTAAATCCCAACATAGAATTGCCCTTCTGCACGAACTTATTTATATGCAAAGCAAAATCAATTTTATGGCCAAATGTAACACCTAGGTCAGTAATAGAACTGACTCGATCCAAAATACAGTCATTAAGACTGTAAATTATCACAAACGGAGAGATTTTCTTTGACTTTATGAAATTTATCCAAATTCAGTCTAAGATCATTATGGCGACACCAGTTAATAAAATTAATCAAATCCTCCTGAAGAAAATTGTCAGACCTATAGATTTTAATGTCATCAGCATAAATGAGTACTTCCAAATATTTAAAAAGAGAGGCAACACCATTAATGGCCAGAATAAACAAAAGTGGCCCAAAATAACTTCCATGAGGAACACCAGAATGCGCAGTAAATGGCTTAGAAGTACAACTCCGAAATAGAATTTGATAAGTTCTATTAAGTAGATGTTACTTAATTCAATTGATAAACCATATAGGGAAACCCATGAACTCCAATTTCAACAGTATCCAATCCAACTGCTTAGCCTCCTCAATAGCCAAAATGGATTTATTTGCAAATCCACTGAAGAATAGTGAATTGATCGTTACTATTGCTGACAAGAAATTGAAAAGTTGGATAACCATCAGATTTACACTTACAATTAACAAATTTCCAAAACTTCAAGAGATTTCCAATAACATCCGACTGCATTTCGAGTAAATACTCAGAATATACTTCTTCTTCTACAATAGCGCTACAGTCCAAATCGGACCTTGATCTTCTGACATTCAGGTTCCTTAACATTTTTCATTACTTATTGTGGAAGGGTTGTTAGCCCTTCGCACAACCCTCTTTCTACAAATCTTTCATTTCGTAGATTGAGGTGACCAAGGTATATCCATGCAGGCAATGTGGTGGAATTATATATTGCACCGACCAGGATTTGAACTCACGGCCTTCGCAAGACCATCACGCTAGCCACTAGGCTACACCCTAGCTTTTAAATATACATATTTAGAATATAAGCGAGTAGAAAAATTCCCTTCTTTAAGTACTGAAATGCTCGCCAATGGAATTTCGGAAACTTTGGAAATTGCTGATGTTGGTTTTTGCCTTCGATTAATACTTTCAGTAAAAACCTCTAAAATTATACATTATATCTAAAGATAGATTTTTTTCCTTAATCATGGGATTTCGTAGGGATCATAAAAAAATAATTAATAACAAAAGATAATGAAACATATTTGGTGTTTTCTTAATTTTAGAGGTTTTGTGAAGTTCTTAAAAAATGTCTTGCTTTTAGACCTTTCAAATTTCAAACTCTTTAGAACAAACTAAATAATATTTCGATAGTCCAGTCGGTTGAGCAGTTTCGGGCTATATTTCTTTTTTAATCTCTTTACTTTGATACGTACTTTACGCAAAAAATAATATGACTCGAAAAATGGCAAAACTAGATTCAATAAATTACCAGACATAAAAAATAAAGAAAAGGTTGGATTGTTGGCGTTTAGTATGTTATTTCAAAATTGCAATTGATTATTATCGCTGAGTACGATAGCTAAGGAACCATGCTTTAACATTCATGCGTGCAGCAAAACGGGCAAAGTGAGCCTATCATTAGTTCTTACATCAATGCTTGGTAATGCTGAAAGTGGTCGGTGCCCACTCTTTCAAATGATATCGCTATGATAAATTTACCGAAGCCAGCATAGGGGTAAGTAATGATTACTGAATCAGTGTTGTAATCGTTACCGTTTCTATTGGGATATTTGCCTTCAACGTCGTCGTATGTGTGATCCCTGCAAACGCGATAGGAATACAATAGCGAATCGATATCATACAGGCAATATATTCGTATCGAATGCGATGAGGAGAAAAGGTTGACACTAATTCTTATGGCATCGACTGATCTTATTCTTGTCGAAGAGACTTATCGCATTCTTATCGTTTCGACAGATTGCATTCTTATTGCATGGCCTGTCGATTTGTCGAGGAATTATCATGATGTCGATCAAAATGCGTAGATGATTCACATTTTATCGTTGAAGGCGATGATTTACAATATAAGGGCAATTCGAAATTCTTGTATTTTTGTCGTCATCGCGATTCGAAAAAGTTTTCGCAAAATTATCACCAAGTCAATAAAAGAGCAAGGACTCTTGCAATTTTATCGTTAGAGGCGAAAATTTACTATTGGCATTTCTATCGCCACTGCGATTTATCGTGCGATTGTTTACTGAGAAGTATGTTGTGAATGGTGACCACTGCGATAAGTGTAGCTATACATGTATTTCAAACTGGTAGCATCGTGTATTTGGCGCTCAAAAAATGCAATTTTTGAAAATGTGCTCTGCAGGACACAAAAAAGCAAAAAATGTGATTCAATATCTTCATTTTTATCTCAGAAAAATGGTCTACAATTTGTTTTTTTTTTTCAATCACAACATATTAAAATCAAAAATTCTAGATGTAAAATTTAATCTTTCGAAACTACTAATAAATCGTGCTTTTGTTTAAGTGCTTGAATTCACCACCGAGGCGAGAGATATCCGGATATTCATTGTTTATGTTTATTATTATAGATAATTTTTAAAAAACTGGGACAGGCGTCAAATTAATCGTACAAAACAACTCGAAATGCACCACAGTGATCAAAGGTGAAATAATTTTCGATACGAGAAAAAGAAACTGTTGGCAACGCCATAACTACTTGAATAAAATACTAGTTTTGAATTACTGTTAACGTAGAGCAAATTGAAATATTAAAAATGTATTTTTAGATCTTAATTGAATATAGACCATCTACAAAGCAAGACGACCTTTTTTTACTAGCCCGACCCGTAGACATAACAGTGGCGACGAGGATTTTTTTTTGTGGATAATTACCTGCAGTGTTTACAATATCTAGTTTCGGGAACTGTGACAATTAAATACAATTGAAATAGTTAATAAATAGTACTGAAAAACAGTGAGAAAAGTGCACATATTTAAAAAACAGTTACAGTGAGGAAAGTGCGCTGGTAAGCGTTTTTGATTCTTTTTTTTATACATTAAAATTGGCTGCAAATAAGTTAGCATGGCAGATGAAAAACTTATGCAACTTTTGGAGCAGCAAAGGAAAACGTTAGCGGTACAACAGGAGATGCTGCAGAAGTTTTTGCATCAATCACTACGCACGGAAAAATTTAAGGCGGATAATATTGCAGCTAGCATAACGGAATATCATCATGAATGCGCAAATACTTTCAATTCATGGTATTCGCGATATGAAGATATTTTTAGGGAAGATTGCGCATAATTGGACGATAGCGGGCGAACTCGTCTTCTAATGCGAAAGCTCAGTCCAATTGCACACGAACGTTATAGCAATTATATTTTGCCAAAGACACCAAAAGAAATAAAATTTGACGAAACAGTTACAACGTTAAAAAAAATTTTCGGTGCACGGGAATCTCTATTCAGTATTCGTTACCGATGTTTCCAAACGAAGAAGACTGAGACTGAGGATTACATGTCATACGCAGCATCGGTTAATAAAAATTGCGAGGATTTCAAATTCAACGATCTCTCAATAGATCATTTCAAGTGCCTCATATTTATAACCGGGCTTAAATTATCAGATGATTCAGACTTAAAAACTCGTTTATTAAATAAATTAGAAACAGAAACTGCTCAATCTCCTATCATTAGATAAATTAGTATCAGAAACACAAAACATTATAAGTTTAATGAAAGATTCAGCTCTCATTAATAGTGTCACTCGTAATATTAATTCGTTAAAAACAGTTCCCAATAAACAATTTAAACCAGTGCGAAATTCTGATAAGTCAGCTCCGCGTACTCCATGCTGGGGATGTGGAGGTATGCATTTCGCGCGCGATTGTCAATATGCTACACACCGGTGTAGTACATGTAAAACCGTCGGCCATAAGGAAGGTTACTGCGGTTGTTTCAAAAATAGTAAATACAAATCAGTTGAAACACAACCGAAACAATCCAACCACTCAATCTCACAAACTCAATTAAAACCGAGACTGCAACACAAATCAAAAGCAATTTTTGCGAATGTGAATCAGCTATCATTCAAAAATAGTAGGAAATTCGTCACTATTCAGCTTAACAATGTAACTGGAGCATCGCATATCAAAGATGCACCTGTTAAGCTTCAAGTTGATACAGCTTCCGACATAACAATCATTTCGAACACTGTTTGGAAGAAACTTGGCAGTCCCGGTACAATACTGGAAACTACCGAACATCTTGCTAAGAGTGCATCAAAGCACGGCATCGAGCTGATTGCGAAATTCTCCCGTGAAGCAACTCTTAAAAATGATACTAAGCACTGCACAGTTTATGTGACAAACGTATCTGAATTAAATGTATTGGGTATAGATCTCTGCAATACATTTAACTTATAGGATAAACCATTGTCAGCTGTTTGTTCCCAAATTCATACAACAGTAGCAGATGAGATCGTAAAACTCAAACATACATTCTCATCGCTTTTCGAAGAAGGCATCACAGAATGCAAAAACATTACAGCAAAACTTGTGTTGAAATCAAATTTTCAGCCAGTTTTTAAGCCTAAGCGTCCAGTGCCATACGCTACGCTATTAGATGTCGAAAAAGAACTCCAACGTTTGGAAAACTTAGGGATCATCACACCAGTGGATTATTCCGATTGGGCGGCTCCGATAGTATAAATACATATCAACTGAAAATTTCGGATTCGTCGATGTTCTCTCACGACTTATGGGAGACTACAGCAAAGCGGACGAAGAATATGTGATAGCATGCACACAATTGGAGGATACAATTCATCATCAATTGGAAAATTGTATAAAAACACTTCCGCTAACATTTCGAATGATTCAAAAAGCAACACAATACGATTCTGTACTACAATCAGTCATGAAATTCGTAGAAGATGGGTGCCCGAAATCATTGTTATCATCAACAGTGTCAACAATGTTTTCAAATGACAATCTTGCACCTTATTTTCATCGAAGAGAACAGTTATCTATATTTGACAACGTCCTACTTTTCGGCGAAAGAATTATCATACCAAAAGTATATCGTCAGCGTGTTCTACGTCAGCTCCATAGAGGACATCCGGGTATTCAGCGTACAAAAGCATTAGGAAGAAGTTATGTTTATTGGCCCAACATTGACTCTGACATCGAACATTATGTTAAACAATGCGAAAGTTCCGCGCATTCCGCAAAATTACAAATCAAAACAAAACTAGAATCCTGGTCGCTCTGCTCCGAACCTATGGAACGGATACATGTTGACATCGCAGGACCACTCCAAGGAACATTTTTATACTCTAGATGAAATCTGAGAGTATATTGTGTTTGCCTTACCGTTTGTAACGCTAAGCTTCTGCTAGTAATAAACCTAAAAAGCCTTCACTCACGAAGTCTACCCCATTGCATTCGAGTAGATCTCAAAGGCCTCACACAGTTACTAATCCCACTGAATTTGCTTCTACTTTGCCTTCACATCCACACTTATTAACTACTGTACCTCGTCCGAAAGCCCTTTTTATTTCTCGATTTGATCCCCGAACATCCCCTGATGATATTGTTAACTATTTAACTTCAAAAAAATTTATTTTAGCTGGATCAATGGTTAAGTGTGAAAAAATTAGTAAAGTTACTAGCTCCATTGCCTCTTTTAAGATTGTTATAGCCAATAATGAGCTTTTTAATCGATTATTAGATAGTAATTCATGGCCGTCAGGAGCATTTGTCAAAGAATTTATTTCTCGGCGCATTAGTTCCTCTGGTTCTGGTCCAAAAAACTCCGACAATTGTCCATTTACTATCAAAACGTAAATGGACTGCGCACTAAAACTCAGACGATATTTGCTTCAAGCCAGAATTCCTCTTATGATGTTATTGCTTTTTCTGAATCGGGACTAAACTGTAGTTTTACTGACAGTGAACTCTTTAGTTCAGACTTCCAAGTCTTTCGTAGGGATCGTTATGTTTCCGACTTGAGATTGAAAGGTGGTGGGTTGTTATTAGCAGTCCGTAGCTGCATTAATTGTGTAGTTGTTGATGTGCCGAACCCTTACTGTCTGGAGATCTTGTGTGTTAAACTTGTATTTAGCAATAAGGATATTTATGTCTTTTTGACATATATTCCTCCTTCGAGTCCCCTTACTTTATACGAAAAAACAATTGACAGTTTAACATTTGTTCATAGATCTATGAATATGTCTGACGAACTCATTTTACTGGGTGATTTTAATATGCCAGGACTTTCTTGGTCTTTTTCTGACGATGATTCTACGCTCTTAGTCTCTGATGCTTCGTCCTCGCTTGAATGTTTTTTTGTTGATATTGTATTTGCACTTGGTCTCCACCAACTTAGTCTTGTTCGGAATTCCTATGAAAGACAGCTTGACCTGGTTTTTTATTCTGACTACTGTGCCTGTTCCGTGGAAGAAAGCTTATCATCAATCTCGGTCATTGATGTCTTACACCCTCCTATTAAAATATTTCTTATGATTGACGAGGAGCATATTTTTAGCCCTAGTGAGAAAGTGCTTACTTTTGATTTTAACAAAGCTGATTTTTCACGGTTGGACTATCTTATCTCTAATTTTAACTTTGATAAAATTTTTGACAATCCCGATTTTGAGGGTGCCATATTTGATTTTTATTATATTCTGTACCAATTTTTTGTTGCTACAGTTCCTTTTACTTATCGTAAGAATAGTTCATTGTTGTATCCTTGGTACACGAGTGAGTTGCGTGCTATTCGCAACTCGCGTAATGCAGCGTGGAATAGGTATACTAAGACGAAGAATGATATTGATTTTCGTTTGTATGAAGAATATTATGACTTATTCAAAGAATTATCAAATCGCTTATATTCTGAATACTTACTTAAAGTGGAGTCGGATATTATTAGAGATCCCTTTAATTTTTGGAAGTTTGTTAATTGTAAGCGCAAGTCTGATGGTTATCCAGCTTCTTTTCAATTCCTTGGTAGTAATAGTAATGACCAAATAACTGTTTGTAATTTTTTTGCCACATTCTTCAGTGGTTCCTTTTCTGGTAATGACTTTATCCCTGATATGTCGTACTTTGATAATTTTAAAAGTACTTGTTCAACTACGTTGTCTGGTATACCGATTTCTTATAACGATATAGTTGACCATATCTCTCGCCTTAAGGATGTTTCTTCTCCTGGCCCAGATGGTGTTCCTGCAGTTGTCCTTAAACACTGCTGTCTCTCTATTGCTAAGCCACTCTCTCTCCTCTTTAAAAGGTCGCTAGAATCTGGGATTTTCCCGAATGTATGGAAGGCCTCCTTTATCATACCGACTCACAAAAGTGGAGCAAAATCTGCTGTTGTCAACTATCGACCAATAGCTAAGTTGTCAGCTATTCCAAAGCTCTTTGAATCTGTGGTGTATGAGTGCCTGTCGTTTCACTGTAAATCCCTGATTTCAAGTAAACAACATGGATTTGTCAAAAACAGGTCAACAGTCACCAATCTGATGGAGTTTACGAATAAATCCATTGTAGAAATTGAGGAGGGTAAGCAGGTGGATTGTATTTATACTGATTTTAGTAAGGCTTTCGATAAATTGCCCCATTCAATTATTTTATTGAAATTAGACATGCTGGGTTTTCCTACATGGTTTATCAGTTGGATTAAGTCATATCTACTTAATAGAACTTATCAAGTTCTTTTTCGTGATTGTACTTCTAAGCCATTTGTTGCGCATTCTGGTGTTCCTCAGGGAAGTCATTTAGGGCCACTTTTGTTTGTCTTGGCCATTAATGATGTTGCGTCTGTGCTTAAATACTCGGAAGTGCTTATTTATGCCGACGACATTAAGATCTTTAGATCTCTTAGTTCCAACTCGGACAATTTTCTTCAGGAAGATTTGATTAATTTTAGTAATTGGTGTCGCCACAATGATCTTCGTCTGAATTTGGATAAATGTCATGCTATGTCTTTTACTAGAAAAGTCTCGCCGGTTGTAATAATATATAAACTTAATGACTGTATTTTGAATCGTGTCAATTCTACTATTGACTTAGGTGTTACATTTGACCATAAACTTGATTTTAGCTTGCATATAAATAAGATTGTGCAAAAGGGTAATTCTATGTTGGGATTCACCACTCGCTTATCCAAGGAATTTAAAAATCCCTCTGTTAAATTGATTCTTTATAACACCTTTGTTAGATCGCACCTTGAATATGCTTCTCAAGTTTGGTCTCCTTATTATGATGAGCACATTTGCAGAATTGAATCAATTCAGCGTAAATTTGTGAGAAGTGCCTTATGCCACCTTAATTGGAATGACAGAGTTCGTCTTCCTCCTTATATTGATCGACTTAAGCTATTAAATATGTCATCACTCTCCAAACGACGTGAGGTAGCTGATGTAGTTTTTGCTCATCAACTTCTTACTGGTTTAGTTGATTCTTCCACACTTTTGGGATTGATGCGGTTTTCTGTTGGTCGATATTTACCAAGACAGCCTGGATTGCTTCAGATTTGCTTTCACCGGACAAACTATGGTATGAATGAGCCGATTTCGCGTATCGCGAGAGAAGTTAATAAGAATGCTGATGCATTCGACTTCTCTATCGACAAATTATGTTTAAAGCGTAGACTTAATGCTAGTTGATACCAATTTTTTGTCAATTTTTGTTTATTTTATTTTTATTTATGTACTTGGTGTAGGGATTTTATTGTTTGTTTCGTCCCTTCACTAAATGATGAGCCAGAGGATAATTGATTTCCATATTTTAATTTGGAATCGATTTATGGCAATTCCTTGCATTAAGGAATTCTGATAGTGATAAGAAATAACGCTCGCACAGAGCCGCCAAGGGTACAGAAATATTTGTTACAAAATGACACAAATGCGCAATTTGACAATAAACGGATTTGCTCGAAAAGTATAAAAGCTATTGGCCTGAAATTTGGAGTATATTACTTTCATAACAATATCAATCTACGGTATAAAAATTATGCGTGTCCTCCCCCTCCTTCTACCACCTCCCATACAAACTGTACTTGTCATGAATTACTCTAAGCCAATTTACTCAGTGCGTATAGAATTTAGCGGGCAGAAATTACGCACTAAATATTTATTTAAAATTGTTAGTAAGGCTAAGAAAAATTAGACGATTAGCTTCACCCCTTCTACCCCCTCCCATACAAAATGGCACAATTTCGCAATTCGACTATAAATGGATTTGCTCGAAAAGTATAAAAAGCTATTAGTCTGAATTTCGGAATATATTACTTTCATAATGATTTCAATATACAGTAAAAAAATTATTTGCGTCCTCCCTCTCCTTTCAACCCCTCCCATACAAACTACACTTTTTCATGGAATGCTCTAAGCCGATTTTCTCAGAACATATAACAATTATCGAGCTCACATTTTGTGATAAATACTTATTTAGCATTATCACTAAGATTCAAATTCCTGTTAAGACCCCCTATAGGGGCATAGGACAGAAACAACTCTCTTCCACAAGGCGCGATCCTGCGCATCGTCTTTAAGCTGTTGCCAGGACTTGTTTATTCCTCTGGCCTCCTGCTCAACTGCTCGCTTCCATGTGTTACATGGTCGACCAACCCGACGTCTTCCTTGAGGGTTATAATCCAGAGCCTGTTTTGCGAGGTTTTGCTCTGGTTTCCTCAAAGTATGACCGATCCACTGCCACTTTCGCCGTTGAATCTCAATACCTATTTTAGTCTGGCGAGTTGTACTCCAAAGTTCGTCGTTGGAGATCACTTCTGGCCAGAATATTCCTAAAATGCGTCGGAGGCATTGGTTTACGAAAGTCTGTAGTTTCTTGGTAAGTCGAACGGTCACTTTCCACGTAGTACAACCATATAACAACACGGATTTGACGCATGCGTCAAAAACTCGCAGCTTCGTGCGAAGGCAGATCTCTCTTAACCTCCAGAAAGGGGAAAGGATACCGAAGGCCTGACGAGCTTTATTTAGCCGAGCCTCAACATCCTTTTCGGCTCCGCCGTCCATGCTGACAATGCTTCCGAGATAGCAAAAATCTTGCACCTCTTCCACATCCTGTCCATTAAGAACAATCGGTGTGCTTGCGTTCGAACCCATGTGCATGTACTTGGTTTTACGCACATTTATTTTCAGTCCCGCCTCTTTGCATTTAGAATGCAACGAGCGAACATTTGACTCTAAGTCCGAACGGGTATGTGCAAGCAAACACACGTCATCAGCATAATCAAGGTGACTTAAGATGTTAAATAGTCTCCATTGAAGACCTTTACCTTCCCCACCTTCCAGTGCAGCTTTCAAGATGTCATTTATTACCACCAGAAACAGGGCTGGTGATAATATGCAGCCTTGTCTGACACCCGTTCGCACAGGAAAGCTCTCGGACAGCTCTCCTCTATGCAAAACGCGACACCTTGCATCTTCGTAGGATTCTTTAATCATAGCTATGACCTTATCTGGGATACCTCTCCTACGCAAAGCATTCCATATGTAATCTCGCTTAACGCTGTCGAAAGCCTTCTCGAAGTCCACAAACATGAGATGTAGTGGCGAACCCATTTCGGCTGACTGCTCTAATATTATCCGTAGGGTATTTGTGTGGTCGGTACAAGACGACCCTTTACGGAATCCAGCCTGATAAACTTCGAGAGTGCTCTCGACGACATCACTAATCCTATTGAGAATTACCTTAGCCATAATTTTTGATACGGCAGTAAGTAGACATATACCACGCCAATTGCCACAATCCCGAAGGTCGCCCTTCTTCGGAATTTTCACAATGACGCCCTCCTTCCATTCAGTCGGATATCTTCCATCATTCCACACCTTAGTGAAGAGTGGGAGGAGTATATCGGCTGTTATTTCCGGGTCCGCTTTGAGGAGTTCGGTTGGTAGTCCGGCTATACCTGGAGCTTTCCTTCCCGCCATTGACCGAATGGCGGAAACTATTTCTTCCTTATCTGGGGGATTGTCCCTAATAGAGGATTGTTGCGGTTGGATGTTTGGAAGTTGTTCTGTTTCCGGAATGTCTTCATCTGACAAGATGTTTAAAATATCAGAGAAGTATTCCTTCCATCGTCGCAACTGGTGTTCACTCATATTAAGGAGAGTTCCGTTGACATCTCTCACCAGGTGGTTGGCGGTGAAATTCCTGTTCATCAACTGTCATGATTTTAAATAGTGAACCCATATCCCCAAGGTAAGCCGCAAATTCTGCCTTGTTTGCCAGATCTTCAATGGCCTTTCTCTTGTCGCGTCTAACAGCCTTTTTAAGCTGTATATGAGCATCGCGGTAGTTCTGCCTCAAGTCGGGCGTTCGTTGGTTGACATCGGGTTGAGAGATGATTGCCAATTTTGCTTTTTTCCGATTGTCAACCTTGTCCCATGTGTCTTGCGACATCCAGGGTTTCTCACCGCTTTGCGCATATCCCACAGATTCTTCAGCACTAGTTAGAAAAGTGTTTCTGGTTTCCTCCCAATTGGCGTCCAGTGTGCGCATTTCATGTTCACCCAATGTGGATGACTTTTCGCGTAGAATGGTGGTGTATTCGAGTTTTTTGCTGGGATCTCTGAGTTTATCCACATTAAGCTTGCGCTTCATTTGAAGAATTTGTGGTCGTCGGATAGCTGCTGTACACAATCTCAAGCAGGCAACCATCAAGTGGTGATCGCTCCCCACGTCAGCTCCACGTTTGGCTCGCACATCGAGATGTTTTATGATGACTCTTGTGTGGAAAAAGGGTCCCTCCGATGACCATTTGCCGAGTACTACAGAACTCCACAAATAATTCGCCGTTTTCGGGTCTCTTAATCCAAGGTCGTGAAGCGTCGACCCAAGGGTCACCATGCCTCCCCATGACGTGTTCTAGTCCAGTGTTGTCTGATCCAAACTGGGCGTTCATATCTCCCGAGATGATAATAATATCACCTCTTGGAACACGTTCGAAGGTGGAACTCAGTTGGCTATAAAACTCCTCTTTGTCACCAGATGTTGCGGTATTAGTTGGTGCGTAGCACTGCCGAATTGTGACGTTTCTGACACTGGTCCTGAGCCTGACGACGGTAATCCTATCCGAGATTGGTTCCCAGCTAATGAGACTGTTTCTCGCTCTCGGCATAAGGACGAACGCCACGCCATTTCTGGCTTCACTTTCAGGGCCAATGTACAGAATAGTGTTTCCGCTAGGGGTTCGTTCTTCTCCTGATCCTGTCCACCTGACCTCGCTCAAGCCCAAGATTTGGATGTTATAGTGCTCCATTTCACGGTCGATCACCGATTGGCGGTGCAAGGACCGAGTAACCCTAGCTCTTCCCCCGTCATTCAATGTTCGATCGTTCCAGAAGCCAATCATAGTCCGTTTTCGAATGCCAAAAGTCGTTACCGTAGAATCAGTCCGTATCCGAGGCGATGTATCTGTTTCTCGTATCATTTAGGTCTTAAGATCACGGGTGATAAGCCCATGATCCAGTGAGTGTCCATTTGCCATTTTTAGGGCAAGCAGGACTGGCTGTGGGTGAATTCTACATCCCCCATTCCAGAGGGGGATAGTTAGCTCAGGTCCGTGGAGTCGTTAACTCCAAAGATAGTTGCAGGAATTGGTAAAACCTCATACTACAACTACCCCCTTGCGGGGTCGTTTTTTAGTTTTATCACTAAGATTAGAAAAAAATATTTGATTAGCTTTACTGCTTCTACCCCCTCCCATACAATATGACACAGTTTCACAACTTCACAAAAAATCTATTTTCTTGAAAAGTATGAATGTTACTGGTCTAAAATTTAAGAGATGTCAGTTTTGTGATATTCTTAGTTATTTCTGGAAAAATTACTAAAATCCCCCCACTCTTTCTACCACCTCCCATACAAACTGCACATTTTCACTAAATCTAACACACTAATTTTCTCAGCTCCTATTCAATTTTTGGAGTAAACATTTTGTATAAAACATTTTTATAGCTACTTTAGCATGATGGGGAAAAAATTAGTTCAATGCTATCACCCCTTCTAACACTCCCCATACAAAATTTCTTGGGATCACAAAAAATTCTATTTCATCTAGAGTATCGTAAGATTGCGCTTTACTTGAATAAAATACTAGTTTTGAATTACTGTTAACGTAGAGCAAATTGAAATATTAAAAATGTATTTTTAGATCTTAATTGAATATAGACCATCTACCAAGCAAGACGACCTTTTTTTACTAGCCCGACCCGTAGACTAAAAAATAACGAAATAACAAACAAATCTGCAATAAAATTCCTTAAAGCAGTTATACCTAATCCTTATATCGGAAAATACAATAAAATGAACCGGTCAAGTCCAAAATTCCAAGAAAAGAATCTCCAAGCTTACCAAAGAAGAATTATTCTGGAGCGATGCATCCCGGAGAATGAGTGTTGGATAGGAGGAAGGTGCCTCCTTCCCAACGTTCATCCTCATCCAACATTTCGAACGTAATTTCAGCAAGACCATTCGGTGAATATAAAAATCAGGTCAAAAGGTGGAATGAAGAGTAATTTTAATATCCAAATATATCTTAGATGTAGCCTGTGGATACATAGATATGTGTCTAGGTATACACCACTCGATCATCCAAATTCGTTTGGCATATTCGTCGACATTGCATAGGGCAGACGGACTCTTTCAACGTCCACCCCTCCTTTATACACTCGTGTATATGTAATATAATTTTTTTTCGAAACGTATCGGAAAATCATTGAATTGAAATCTCTGCAACATTCCGTAACACTCGCATAGGTAATAAGGAGTCAATAAGATCCATAAGAAAAAAAAAAAGGAAATTCATAATTCTGATTCGCTTCCCTTGGATGCCGCAGGGACAAAAAAAAACCAGCGTACGGAGTTGCCATGAGGATTTAATATATTCAAATTGAATTTCGGGATATTTCCATAATGTCGTGAGTACACAGTGTTTACTGTTTTCCGATACTTCATGCTTAGCTGGTTGAACCTTAAAGAGCATTGGCAAGGACGTTAATGATGGTCATATTACAGACAGTTAGTTATCATGTTTTTGGCTGGTCGTGCAGCCGGTATAATAGCAAACGTTAGCTTTATTTTGCTAACAAGCAAAAAGACTAAAGGAACTTACTTATTATAATGTTGTTTTGCTGCTCGTTTTTATACTCTAGATGAAATCTGAGAGTATTATAAGTTTGCCAAAAAGCTTGTAACGCTAAGAAATAAGGCTCGGAGAAAAAAATAAGTGATACAGAAGTTCATATGATCACTCAAAAATTTCAAAACCGGATGTCCGTCCGTCCGTCTGTCCATCCGTGTCCTCTCTAGCTTGAGAACGCGTTGATCTAGAAAGTTCAAATTTTGTACACGTCGTTTTTGACAAAAAAGTAAAGACAAGTTCGTAAACGGGCCAAATCGCTCCACCCCTTCCACCCCCTCCCATACAAAATGACACAATTTCGTAATTTGACAGTAAACGGATTTGCTCGAAAAGTATAAAAGCTATTGGCCTGAAATTTTGAATATGTTACTTTTATGATAATATCAATCTATTATATAAAAATTAAGCATGCCCTCTCGCTCCTTCTACCACCTCCCATACAAACTGAATTTTTTCATGAAACACTCTAAGCCAATTTACTCAGTGCGTATAAAATTTAGCGAGCTGAAATTGTGCACTAAATATTGATTTGGAATTATTAGTAAAACCAAAAAAAATTAGACATTTATTTTCACCCCTTCTACCCCCTCCCATACAAAATGACACATTTTCGCAATTCGACAATAACCGGATTTTTTCAAAAAGCATGAAAGCTATTGATCTGAAATTTGGAATATATTACTTTTATAATAATTTCAATCTTCTGTATAAAAATTAGTTGAGCTCTCCCCTTCCTTCCACCCCCTCCCATACAAACTGCACTTTTTTATGAAATACTCTAAATAAATTTACACAGTACGTATGAAATTTATCGAGCTGAAATTATGCACTAAATAATAAACAATTCAACAACTTTACAAAAAGTTGATTTTCCTGAAAAGTATGAATGCTACAATTTAAAATATATCAATTAAATGATGTTTACAGTTATTTTTAAAAACGTCATTAATGAATTCACACTCCTTCTACCACCTCCCATACAAACTGCACAATTTCACTAAATCCAATACACTAATTTTCTCAGCACCTACTTATTAAATTTTTGAATCCTAAATTTGGTATAAAACATTATGATAGCAACCTTAACGTGATGTGAAAAAAATTAGTTCAATGTCGTCACCCCCTCTACCACTTCCCCAACAACATTTCTTAAAATAAAAAAAAATTCTATTTCATCTAGAGTATCGCACGATTGGGCTTTACGCCCAGTCGTAGTCCTGTTATGTTTTATATTAAAAGTGTTTTTTAGATTCCTCAATTTGTTCACGCTTACGTGTGTTTAAGTTAAAAAAGTGAAATTTTCCGTGCTTTAGTATTTTCCGGTATCCTGTATGAATTACTTTGAAAAACTGAATAGAAAAACGATTGCGTCCGTAGGGAAGGGCGTATGTATCACAGGATCTGATCGATATGCCCACCACTTCTCTCACAGTCAATCGACGATAATTTGTGGCGAGATCTTTGATTTTAGCTACGTTCTGTTTAGTTGTCAATGTATCGATGTCAGGCCCGTGCACAAGAGAGTTTTGGGGGTCAAGTCATCTTTCTTCATACCCTGAGGATCCTTACTAACACAATTTGTTATTTTTGAGATCATAAATTTATTAAAGAGTGTTAAAGAAATGTAAACAGTTGCAGCTTGTGGTAATACTAAAAGCGGGCTGAATGGTATAACCTTCATGCTCAAAAACATCAAATATCATTAGCCAACAAACGACGCTTTTCTAGGAATTATTGTAGATTGAAAATTCTTGTAACCCAAAGTTTAGGTTTAGGTTGTAGGAGGGTGGTTTCATAAAACCGAAATACACTGGGGCCATCTAGTTAGGCCCATTGTACTCCCCTGTTGATTTTCTTTTTGTTTACAGAATGACCTGTGTTATAGGCAATTTCGGCCTTTATGTGCAATGCACAAACACAGTCATGGAATATTTTTATCGGTTCTTCCCAAAAGGATTTGGCCGTTCTGCAGCTGTTCAGCTGCCGCCACCCCGGCAAAAAAGAATTCAAAATAATTTGTTTGAAGCTAGCTTTCAGCACTGTTGGTGCTACATCGACTGACTTCCTTTTTTGCAGATCCTTGCCATGCAAGCGTGTCTGCTGCCTCGTTACCTGGTATCCAAACTAGAAAAACTTCCGTTATGGCCGATAGGCGATTCAAATTGTGTCTACAAATGGACAGTAGTTTGGACGTGGACCTGTAGGATTGGAGTGCCAGAAGCGCTCGTTAACCACCCAAAGTTACTCGCTTCGGTATTCATCATGATGAGTTCGGAAAAAATCACCAATTGCGTCCTTCCTACTCTCTAAAACTGCGGTTACACGGCGCTGGTTTACCAGTCGCAAGCCGCTGATGGCTAAAAGAACGATCTCTACATCACCAGCCGCTGTAAAAATTGTTCGGCTCGTGCTGGTAGCAGCGAGCACAGGGGTTCCCACGGTGGCTACTAATAGCAAGCAGCGCCCAGCGATGGTAGGTGGACCAGCGTCGTGTGACCGCCACTTAAGTCTACTGATCTTCCGCTCTCCTAGAGGGAGCTTTCATACCCCAGAGTATGTATCGGTCCTTAGGAAACATAAAAATCAATACCATTGACAATGTTAAGGAGTGTTGAGTCAAAGAAATTCCTCAGCATAGACGTGGTGGAGTATTTATGAATTTTGCGAAATAAATATGATAGAGCACGCTAGAGCCAGCTTACGATTTTTTCCTATTTTTCGGGAAGTTCCAAAGAAACTGATCTTGGAGCATATTTAATTTTTTCGGGATTTCGTGGAGATAACAAGGCACTAATCTAGGATCAGTTATGGTGTGGCCAAGTGGGTAACATGTTGATCTACAATACGAAGGTCGGGAGTTAAGATTTCGGTCGATGTATAATTTCAGCACACCACTTGCGGCTTACAACCTTTTCACAATCTATATAAATATAATTGTAGTGTCTGTCTGTTATTTGTTTAGAAATGGCTATAAGTTAGTTTTTTGCTTTATTTTAGCAATAACTAAGCAGAAACTCACGTTTTTAAAATTCTTCTCTGTCTGTCCGTCTGTCTCTTTGTCTGTCCGGCTTTTACGCAAAAACGGCTGAACCGATTGTAATGAAACTTTTACAGCTTATTAGGTATGCTCCGGAAAGTAATCTGCTTTTAGTTTTATTTCCCTCCCCTCACGCCTTCTACCATACCTCCCATACAAAGTGACTCATTTTTAATAATATGTAATAATCAAATTTTCTTGGAAACTATAAGAGCTATAAGTTTGAAATTTGGAAAATATTATTTCTATTGCAAATGCAATATTCAAGTATACTTCTACAATGGCGCTACAGCCCAAACCGGACCTTGGCCTCCTGATATTCAGGTTCCTTAACATTTTTCATTATTTATTGAGGAAGCCCTTCGCACAACCCTCTTTCTACGAATTTTTCATTTTCTTAGATTGAGGTGACCAAGGTATATCCAAGCAGGCAATGTACCGGAATTATATATTGCGCCGACCGGGATTTGAACTCATGAACTTCGCATTACAAGACAAACACACTACTTACTCGGCTATACCCTAAGTATACAAATTATTTAAATTCCCCCACTCCTTCGCGTACCTCCCATACAAACTACACTTTTTTATTAAATACTATGAACCGATTTTCTCAGTACGTATAAATTCCATCGAGCTAAAATTTTGAACCAAATCCTTAATTAGCATTATTATTAATATCGGGGAAAAAATTAATCGATTAGCTCCACTCCTTCTACCCCCTCCCATGCAATATGACACAATTCCACGACTTCGCAAAAAATCTATTTTCTTTGAAAGTGTGAAAGTCACAGGTCTAAAATTTAAAATATATCAATTGCATAATGATTGTAGTTGTTTTTAGAAAAATCACTAAAAACCCCTCATTCCTTCTACCATCTCCCATACAAACTGCACTTTTTCATTAATTACTCTAAACCAATTTTCTCAATACGTATAGCTTTCATCGAGCTAAAATTTTGTATCGAATCCTTAATTAGCGTTATTATTAATATCGCGAAACAATTAACCGATTACCTTCAGTCCTGCTACCCCCTCCCATACAATGTGACACACTTTCACAACTTTTCACAAATTCTATTTTCTTGAAAAGTGTGAATGTTACTGAACTAAAATTTAAAATATGTCAGTTTTATTTCTCGAAAAATCAGCAAAAAACACTCCTCTCCTTGTACCACCTCCTATACAAATTGCACAATTTCATTAAATCCAATGCACTAAGTTTCTCAGTACCTATTCAATTGTTGAAGCTAAAATTTGGTTAAAAACATTTTTATAGCTACTCTAGCATGATGTGAAACAAATTAGTTCAGAGCTGTCACCCCCTTCTATCACTTCCAATGCAAAATAATTAACATCAATAAAATTTCATTTGTGGTATCGTATGATTGGGCTTTACGCAGAGTTGTAGTCCTGTTATGGATTTAAGCTTAATTTAAATTTAATTGGGCTTTGTTTTTAATTAGCACAAGCTACAACTATTCACATGTCCTTAATGCTCTTCGATACGAATATGGTCTTAGATCACGGGATTGATTTGATCACGAGCCTGTCCCATACAAATGCGAGTATCGTGGTTTCATTCTTAATAATTTATAGTTCTGATTCCAACAAAACAGAAACCATTGTCTTCAAAGAACCATTAAACTAGTTTATATATCCAGGATGATGTATTGCTAGCTACATTCTCAAAAATTGCTTATTTTGCGATTCTTACGCGGACAAAGTCACGGGCGATCCCTGGTAACAAATAAATGTTAAGGAACCTGAAGGTCAGGAGATCAAAGTTCGACTTGGGCTGTAGTCCCATTGAAGAAGAAGAACCTAAGACCACTCTAGGTCAAGTTTTTAATTTATTCCATTTTTAAAGAGATTGCTATTAATTGCTGTAGAGTACTCTGGAACAAGCTGTATTTTTTTAAGCGTTTTAATACCCATGAAACGCTGGTACACAAATCCTGGTACTGCAAACTTAGGTATGGTTTGATATCGGCTAGAACTGAACTAAAATTGGACTGAGATTCACAGTATATTACTTCAAAAATGTGCAAAATTATATGCAATTTATGCATAAAATTACTCGCCACATCAATTGATGGATGACGATTTTCATAAATTTAAAATCAAATTATTGACATAGGATATCCTTAATCATCACAGGAAAATTTAGCTCGGCTATTTACCACCTTTCAGAGATAAAGGAAGGAACATCGGATGCAGCCTCTCACACTCGACCCTGAAGAAACACCCAAATAACAAAACGCTGACGCACTGATCAAGTTTCAACTTCTGAAATATGACATCTGCATAAGCACATCTCTCACACAAATTATTCACGAATATATGTATGTATGGACATAGAAAACACTATACTATGTTTACAGAAGTCCGGCGATGAGTACAGCAAACACCACAATAGAATTTGATAAGCTATCAATTGCTATTCAATCTATCTATGTATGCTGTACACCCTGACGTTGATATCGTTGTCGCGGGCGATTTCAATGTTCATAACGCTGGCTGGCTTAAACATTCTACGCATACGGACCAGCCGTGTCGTGACGCTGAGCTCTTCGCATCTATCAACGGTTTAGTACAGCTGGTTGACAACCCTACTCGTCTACCTGGCATTGCAGGCCAGTCTCCAAATCTGCTTGACCTCTTTTAACCACGCACCCACTAAAGTATGATGTCTCGTTGTTGGCTCCAGTTGGTACATCTGATCATTTTATGTTTCGGACACAGTTTCCCATCTCAGCATCAAATCCACCGATTACATAGACACCACATATGTAGAACTGTATGGAATTATAAGAAAGCCAATGGGGAGGCTCTTAATGCATTCTACCGAGCCTTTGGAGGCTATGCTTTAAGTCCGAAGATTGTGAAGTAATCGCACAACTTGTGACCGAAATAATCATAAAGGGCATGAGGCATTTTATTCCATGCAATATAAAAAGGATCAAATCTTCGAAAGATTCGGTTTACCAATGAGTACCTCGAAGCAATTAGAGCCAAGAAGCAGCCTTTTCAAGCTTTCCGCAACAATCCGACTGTACAAAATAGGGACTCATTGAAAGTGTCAAGAAACAGCTGGAAACAAATTTTAAAGCGTACTAAATTTGAACATGATCAGAAACATCGATTTAAGATCATTGAGAATCCCAAAAACTCTAAGCTAAGCTAAGAGTCCTCCGTACTTACCGGATTCGGGCTTCTTGCTGCCACCACTTCGTTTTCAAACTTGAGCCATTTTCAGCATCCTGCAGGAGCTCAATATTTACAAGTCTGCTGGGCCTGATATCATTCCCCCATTGTCCTTAAAAATGTACGCGTTCTATCTAGCTAAAACTCTTCGTAATCTCTATCATCTTTCTTACTCTTCAGGGTGCTTTCCTCAGATCTGGAAGGTCGCGAATGCTCAGCCAATTCCTAAGAAAGGAAGCAAAGCAAACTCCGCTAATTATCGCCCGATAGCCATTACCGCAGTGCTTTCTAACGTAATAGAAACTGATGTCAATCGCAGGCTTGTCAACTTTCTTGTAGATAAAAATCTCATACACGACTGCCAATATGGATTTCGCTCGGAACGTTCTATTGCCGATCTCCTTTTTTTTTTAACCAACCGAGCGTTGGAACTCCTGCATTCACAAATTCAGAGAAGGGCATGTACTTGCTCTTGACATTGCTAAAACGTTCGACAGAGTTTGGCACAAATGTGTCTTAGCCAAGCTGAAGGCCTATGGTTTTAACACAGCTTTTATTAAATCGATTGAGAGTTTTCTCTCCGAGCGCTCTATTAGAGTCGTCCTAGACGGAGTAACTTCTGCACCCTTTTCCATTGATTCCGGCGTCCTTCAGGGCTCAGTTTTATCTCCTACCCTCTTTTTAGTCTTCATAAACGACATTCTGTCATCTACTTTCAATCCTATTCATTGTTTCGCAGAGGACAGCACTTTGGATAACAGTTTTGTAGTACTCGGCCAATGGTCATCGGAGGGACCCTCAAGAGTCACCATAAAATATCTTGGGTTTCTCCTGATGGAGTTACTCAGAACCAGATCGACCATTTGTCTATAAGTTACCGATGGAGAAGATATCTCCTTGATGTGCGAGACAAGCGTGGAGCTGACGTGGGGAGTGATGGTTGACTGCTTGAGATTGTGCACAGCAGCTATCCGACAACCACAAATTCTTCAAATGAAGCGCAAGCTTAATGTGGATAAAATCAGAGACCACAACAAAAAGCACGAGTACACCACCATTCTACGCGAAAAGTCATCCACATTGGGCGAGTATGAAATGCGCATACTAGACGACAATTGGGAGGCAACCAGAAAGACTTTTCTTACTACTGCTGAAGAATCTGAGGAATATGTTCAAAGCGGTAAGAAACCCTGGATGTTCCAAGATACATGGGACAAGGTTGGCGATCGGAAAAACGCCAAATTGGCAATCATCTCTCTAACCGATGTCAACCAACGAACACCCGACGTGAGGCAGAACTACCGCGATGCTCATATACAGCTTAAAAAGACTGTTAGACGCGACAAGAGAAAGCCCATTGAAGATCTGGCCAACAAGGCAGAATCTGCCGCTTACCTTGGGGATATGGGTTCACTATTGAAAATCATGAAACAGTTGACGAACAGGAATTTCACCGCCAACCACCTGGTGAGAGTTGTCAATGGAACTCTCCTTAATATGAGTGAACACCAGTTGCGACGATGGAAGGAATACTTCTCTGATATTTTAACCATCTTGTCAGAGGAAGATATTACAGAAATAGAACAACTACCAAACATCCAACCGCAACAATCCTCTATTAGAGGCGATCCCCTAGATAAGGAAGAGATAGTTTCCGCCATTCGGTCAATGGTGGGAAGGAAAGCACCAGGTATAGACGGACTACCAACCGAATTCCTCAAAGTGGATCTGGAAATAACGGTCGATATACTCCTCCCATTCTTTTTTGAGGTGTCGAATGAAGGAAGATATCCGACTGAATAGAAGGAGGGCGCCATTGTGAAAATTCCGAAGCAGGGCAATTGGAGTGGTATATGTCTTCTTCCTGCTGTATCGAAAATCATAGTGTGGTCTTGTGGGCGCATTAAGTAAAACCGCGTCGGCTTATAACATACGAAAACAAGAACTTTATTTTATCATAATCTAACATACAATTTAATGAAACGACGTTGAGTGGTCGGCGGACGTGATGGTCGCGGCTGCTTACTCGTCGAGGGCCAACGTTCAAGTGCCTTCTTTATCGTACCAGACAGTACGATAAAAGGGACAGCGAACTTGTGCGTTATCAGCATTACTCGGCGGTCGATATGTGCCATGCGATGCGCGCATGGCTTTTATGCTGACGCCCGAGACTGTTGACTTCGGATTACAATTGAGCGGGTGGCATATATGTCGCGGTATTCGCTGACGCTCGAGAAAGCTGACACGCTGATGTTGGGCGCAACAATGTTGCAATGTTATAACATTTTTGTACCGCTACAATGGCTAAGGTAATTCCCAATAGGATTAATGATGTCGTGGAGAGCACTCTCGAAGTTTATCAGGCTGGATTCCGTAAAGGGTCGTCTTGTACCGACCACACAAATACCCTACGGATAATATTGGACCAGTCAGCCGAAATGGGTTCGCCACTAAATCTCATGTTTGTGGACTTCGAGAAGGCTTTCGACAGCGTTAAGCGAGATTACATATGGAATGATTTGCGTAGGAGATATTCCAGATAAGGTCATAGCAATGATTAAAGAATCCTACGAAGTTGCAAGGTGTCGCGTCTTGCATAGAGGAGAGCTTTCCTGTGCGAACGGGTGTCAGACAAGGCTGCATGTTGTCGCCAGCCGTTTCTAGTGGTAATAAATGACATCTTGAAAGTTGCACTGAAGGTGGGGAAGATAAAGGTCTTCAATGGAGACTATTTAACATCTTAAGTCACCTTGATTATGCTGATAAGGTGTGTTCGCTTGCACATAACCGTTCGGACTTAGAGTCAAATGTTCGCTCGTTGCATTCTAAATGCCAAGTGGCGGGACTGAAAATACATGGATTCGAACGCAAGCACACAGATTGTTCTTAACGGACAAGATGTGGAAGAGGTGCAAGATTTTTGTTATCTCGGAAGCATTGTCAGTATGGACGGCGGAGTCGAAAAGGGTATTGAGGCTCGTAAAAATAAAGCTCGTCAGGCCTTCGGTATCCTTTTCCCTTTTTGGAGGTTAAGAGAGATCTCCCTTCGCACGAAGCTGCGAGTTTTTGACGCATGCGTCAAATCCGTGTTGTTGTGTAATTGTACTACGTAGAAAGTGACCGTTCGACTTACCAAGAAACTCCAAACTTTCGTGGACCAATGCCTCCGAAGCATTTTAGGAATATTCTGGCCAGAAGTGATCTCCAACGGCGGATTTTGGAGTACAGCTGGCCAGACTAAAATAGGTATTGAGATACAAAGGCGGAAATGGCAGTGGATCGGTCATACTTTGAGGAAACCAGAGCGAAGCATCGCCAAACAGGCTCTGGATTATAATCCTCAAGGAAGACGTCGGGTTGGTCGACTATGTAGCACATGGAAGCGAGGAGTTGAGCAGGAGGCCAGAGGAATAAGAAAAGTGGCAACAGCTTAAGGCCTCAGGGCTCAGGATCGCGCCTTGTGGAAGAGAGTTGTTTCTGTCCTATGCCCCTATAGAGGGTCACACTCAATTTGAAATGCAAGTAAATTTATTTTTAGGTTTTTGGTATTATTTTGATTGAGATTGATTTTACGACTTTGATGCAAAATCATAGGTGGCCAAATTGTCGCAGACGCGATCGGAAGTGCAAATCTGGTAGACGCGAGCGAATTTAGGATATAGTAAGTAATGGACATCTGTAGTTCGAATAATGGCATTACAGCTTTGGCCTCCAGACTTTCAGGCTTCGTTAAATTATTTTTTATTGTTGTAGGATTCTTTAGGTGGTACCGATTATAGTCAACTTGGTTGAGTTGTTCACTGTACAGTCTAGACTAGAAGAGCCAGCGGCGAAACTTGCAATAGCCGCTGGTGATCGGTCGTCCATTTAAAAGGATCTTAGCCATTTCGGTCATCTTCATTATATAGTCTTTGCCTAGAAATACCTATGTAGGTAATGTGCTGGAATCATACTCCATCAGTTTAACTCATCATTGTAGACACGCTTAGTTTGAGGTGGGAAAATAATGAAAGCAATGGACCTCATGATTTGAGAAAACAAAGCCAAAGCGAATTTTTACGCTCGCGGACAAAGTTTTGTGATACGGCCCCGGGGTTTGATTGGAAAATCCGGCCACAATTTTTTTTCAGTAATTCATTCTTATTTCATTGATTGTTTTAGCTTTTACCAAAAAAATATTCACACCATGGATGTAACCTAGTGGATGGCGTGTTGGTTTACAATGTCAAGGTCGTGAGCTAAAACCCCGGTCGACGTATAATTCTAACATGCTGCCTGCGTAAGTTTATCTGGGCTACCTCAATTTGCGAAAATGAAAATTCGTAGATAATCTAGGGTGTAGCCTAGTGTGTAGCGTGTTGGTCTACAATGCGAAAGTCGTGAGTTCAAATCCCGGTCGACGCCTAATTCTAGCACACTGCTTGTATGGATATACCTTTGTTAACTCAGTCTACGAAAATGAGAAATTCGTAGATAGAGGGTTGTGCGAAGAGCTAACAACCCTTCCGCAATAACGAATGAAAATGTTAAGGAACCTGAAGGTTAGGAGGCCAAGGACCGATTTGGGCTGTAGTTCCATCGAAGAAAAAAATTTTCGCACAGACAAACATTTATCGCACATTTGGATTCTTTTGGAGACTGCACAAGGTTCATCTCGTAAACCATCGAATTTTTTAGATGTAACATGATTGATCACCATAACCAGAAAAGATCAGCTGCTCAGCTATGTTACAAGTATGAAATGATTTGATTTGATTTATGTTGAGCGAGTAGAATGAATAAATAAAACAATTCTTTTATTCCTTACTGAATGCACTTAATTTTTTTTTTCTTTTTTTTCACATACATTGAGAGTAATATATAAGTAATTATAACTTTCTTACAATTAAACCATAATCGTTTAATTATCAAAAAAGAGGTCCGTATTTATGTATGAAAATAAAAAAAAAATCATTTTGATTTCAAATTCATTAAAAACTTACCGAAGAGAAAAAAAAAATGAAAACTAAAAAAATAAACGAAAAATAAATCATCATAATCCTAAAGGCAAAAAATTATATTTATATATTTAGAAATAATTTAAAAACTTGAGACTAAATTTCAAAATAAATCACAAGTTGAAATGTTTCGTGTGCCGTTGATTTGGTTTAATAGGGAACATTTTTTAATTTTAAACACACATCATACATACACACATGACTTTATGAAGATGCACTTTTAAACGCGTCGCAAACACATCACAACACTTTTAAAACAGAATTTCCTTCCGGATTATTTTCCTTTTGGTTTTTTTGTTTTCTTTTCGCTTTGCCATTATATGTCTGTTTCATGTTTTCATTTATTTTCTATATATATATTTATTCTACTAAAATTACGAAAAAAAAAAGAATTTATAGGACTGTTGGCCAAGATAAATAAGTAGGGGTATCTTCTAAACACCACAAAAATAAAAAATAAATTGAAAAATAAGTTAAACGACTTTAGGCTTATTACACAGTTCCGAAATGCCCTCCCGAGTCCTCTTGTGGTTGCTGATGTGCCATTCCATTGTTTGAGTTGTTTGCTGATGCTGTTGCTCTTGTTTTTGTCGTTGGTCCAGATGTTGAACTGGGATTGTTAATTTCCGTACTAAATTCATCTACATCCGATCTAAAGAAATTACTTTCCTGAATTTGACTAACATTACTTCGGTCGTCTTGCCTCGTCGACGACTGGCAGCTCCGACTGCGATCTATGCGTGGCTCTAATGAATAAATTTCACTTTTGTCGGGGTTTAAATTGCTGCTTGAATTCTGTTCAATGCCACTGGTGCCCCCGTTCGTAGTTGTATTATTGCTATAGCCCAAAGCTCTTATGTCAGTTTCATTTATCTTTCGTTGTTCCTTCACGAAGTTATCAGAATCCGGGGCACCTGAAAAGTTTCTTGATTTCGTCTCAGCGCAACCGGATGTTGACTCCATACTTTCGGCATTCATTTGGTCCTGTTGGTGTTTTTCCAGTGGCAATTCGGCTTTTAGTTGTTGTTCTTCTTGCTGTTCGATCCGAGAACTCAAATCTGAGCCATGTTTTAGAAATTCGTGATCACCCTCAACAGCTTTACTTATACCGGAATCGTTTTGTTCTTTATCCAAGAACTTTTCCTCAGTTTTATTGCTTTCAGCAATGCCATTTCCGTTCTTCACCTCATTTCGACCTTCCGCTCGGGAATTTGCTGTTGAGCTATTTTCGCTGCTTGTAGTCATCTCATTTCGATTGCTGTCATCTAAAATGAATTTTGAGTAGATGGAAAATTATTTAGTCGTTCCAGAAAATTACTAGGACGGCGAAAAATGAAAAACTTACTAAGACCGTCGGCTGCTGTTGCCGGAGTCTCATTACTATTTCCGGGCGTAGTGTTTACTGTTGCTGACGTCGTTGTACTTGACGGTGGAATTGTTGCTGCCGCTGCTGCTGCTACTGCTGCTGCTGCTGCCGTTACGTAATTCGAGGGATTAATTTGGATCGAATCCAGATTTATACGCCGTAGGTTTCCTATGTTAACAACTCGCATCGGTACGGGCGCCATCCAGCCCATTCCGTACATGAAACGTCGCATGGTGTTTAGGATTATGTCGCCACGTCTTTCCATCAAAGGACGAACCAGTTCAGCTAAATTGTTGTTATTGTTTGCACCAGTGTGTTGCCTTTGATTCGGTGTATTGACAGAATCGCCGGCACCGTTCTCGGTTTGACTCCTGCCAGTGCCAGCCTGTTGTTGAGAAGTCTGTTGACGAGTGTGTAGAAGGACTTGTTGTAAATGAGCCTGTTGAATGATGACGGGCAACTCGTAATGATGGAAAAAGTAGAACATTGAGTGCTATAAGGGAAAAAAAAGGATATTTGTAATTTAGAGAAAAATTGGCAAAGGACATTTTAAATACGAGGGGAGGTCACAAATTTCGCGAAATGACATGGTGGGGAGGGGGGGGGGGGGGGTTTAGGGGGGTTAAATTACACAAATTATTATTTTTCCTTTTCAATATATTCTCCCTTAAGCCTAATACATTTATCACACCTCTCACAAAGTTTATTAATTCCTCCTAAAAAAAATGTTTTATCAAGGCCTTCAAAATAGGCTGAAATTGCCGACTTCACCTCTTCATCGTTGGTAAATTTTTTTCCCCGAAGTTCTTCCTTCAGTTTTGGAACCGAATGGTAATCGGAAGGGGCAGATCTGGACTATAAAGCGGGTGGTTCAATATTCCGTAGCCGCAATTCTGTGGCAGTAACTGAACTGTCAAAATGTTTCGTTACTCGAGTATTCGTTCAGCATACAAAAAAAGTACCTATACCGAAAGTAACGTTTAGTTGCTTTTTTCGTTACATAACAGGAGGGAAACCTACACTTGTGCATAACGCCGTACCCCCATCCCAAAGTAAGAACGAATACTCTCACTCTACCTTACAGTAAAGTCTATTGAGAAAATTTTTCGTTTCGTTTCTTTCAACGCCAAGAATGTCATCGAATTAGTGTTGGGTAGGACAAGAATTTTTGTCCCATGTTTGTATGAGGGGCTCATTTGAAATTTGAGGTGGTACAATGTCCCACCTCAAATGTCCCATTCAAAAGCTCCATGTCCCATACATACAATTTGCCTTTTTGAGGAGCGATGGTAGCAAATGAGCGAAGAATGACGTATATTGCGCTTTTATGTGCGCGCGTAGAGTATTTTAACCCTAGTAACACCGTTTCTTATTGAGATGCGATAGTAAAATGACGTATTATTAGGTGTGTGGCATTTGTGGGTTGTGTTTATAATATACATTCTTTTTTATTTTACTTATTCTTATTTAATTTTAAAAATTAAAATACAAAAACTCCTTTTCCGTTCCTATAGAATAACTCTAAATGCAATATATCAAAGCTTGCTACATCCCAAGTACTACATGTACTACAGCTACATCTCCCTCAAGCTTACAGTGAAAATTAAACCTGATCTTTCCATTTCATTTTCGCCAAGATTTTTTTTTTATTAGACATGACCCTCGCACCCGCCGTCCAAGTTGAATACAACGCGAGCAAAAGCTTTAAGGACGCCATGTACAAGAATGAGAGATAAGAGGTGTCGCGGAATAACTAAAATTCTACAGTTTTCTATGTGTTTCAACTTTAGAGGGCTTTAAATATACATAAGTTTACACTTATTCGGTTTCCCTAGGGTTAAAACACCATGTAAGTCAATCCAACAACAACAAGTTGGAGTCACAACAAAAATGACAGTTACGTACAAATTCGCTAGCTTTTGTATGTAGCGGACACGGCGGGCTTCGTAAGAATCAGGTTTATTCTTAAATGCAGTGCTAAAAATAGTTCAGTTTTCCAAAATACTTTATTAATAGTGCTCAGCATGTAATTATTACACGTTGATATCAGTGCAATAGATTTTTAATTGAAAAAAGTGCGATGAAAGTCAAATCTCGATTTCTCTCATCGAAGAGAATCTGTTATTCATGTTCAGAGTTCTCCGGTTTGTAATATTTCCGTGCTTTCTACATTCTAGAGAGCTTTGCTTTCTCATACAAATGCATGGGACAAAACCCGGTGAAGTGAGTGCGATTTGAGTGTTACAAATGTGTTGGTACAGCAGCCATACAAATGCATGACTTTAATTCAGATGCGACAAAAGCTCTGAAGTGGGACAAAAACTTTGAAGTGGGACAAAAATGTTTTTGTAGTGATGGGACATTTGAAGTGCATGAATGGGACATTTGTACCACTTCTTGTATGAGTAACCCAACACTACATCGAATAGAGCTGTGGCGCTCGACTCGAGTGACAGGGCAGGCAGTCGTTACTAGTGTTAGGGTTGTGGAATCAGTGATCCCAGATTGTGTGGAGTGGTAAAGGAATTTTTTTTAATCAATTTGAGGTATTTTTGTTGAAGAAAATTTCGATTTAATAAAAGTTATTTCCTTCACATTGTCGTTCTATTTATGTTACTGTTCAAAGGGATTAGATTTTCCTAGATCAAAAACCTAGCAAAAGAATAGAAAGAGAGTTTTAGAAATCTTCCTCCAAATCAACTATCACGCGCTTATAGCAGGCTATCTAGATAGTGTTGTTACAACCTGGGTTCCTGGGTTCGATTTTTAACTTTAAAACTTAGTGAAATTAAATACCTGGATTCCTAGTTTCTAGAACAATGAAAATGCGTTACAATAACCCAAAATAAAATGTAATAAAAATCATAGTCTTTCACCTCAGCAATTTCTCAATTTTCTAATAATTCGAATATCCCTAATAAATCCTTGAAATATCATAATCGTTCGACTGAAACTAATCCAAACCATAATGTCTATCTTCTCCATTCTTATTCAGGACGAGTCTCAAATAAAAATACATAACCCGACCAAATATTCATGAAATCAGGCAATCTCTTCCTGTATCCGTCACTATGGAATATTCATAAATACAATTTCAGGATACTTTAGGGACACGGGAAATTTATGTTTTCAAAATTTCTCATCACGTGGATTCCAATTCGAAGCGAGGAATTCACGTGATGTTCTAACTGAAGTCACGTGACTCCAAACAAAACTTATTTCAATAGGAGAACGGGTAAAAGTGTAGCCATCCAGCTTATTTCGTCTCTATTATGGTCCTCTTTGACCCGACGACGCCCACGGAAAGTGCATTAAAATGTTGGCATAATAAATACAATCAAAAATAAATAAAACTCAATATCCTTTCGTGCTTATTATGAATTTATGTGATTATATAGGGGGAGGTGCTGTTTAAACACGATAATTTTATGCTTCATCATTTTCATTAAAAATAAATAACCACAAAAAAGAATTTATTTACGGCGTTGTTAACTACCGAATGGCAATTATTGTGATGCCATTTAGCACTATTTAATGGTCGCTAACACCAAGGGAAAGCAAGAAAAAAAAATAATAATAATGCAGGACGATTATGCTTTTTAATTACCTGAATAAACAGCCAGGACGAAACGAGCGCCAAACTACTGTACTGTCCATTAAATCGATAGTGGTATGCGTAAAACGAGAAGTGGTACAAGTAGAAGAATCTGAAAGAAAATAATGTTGAAATTCATAATTAGTACACTGATGATGGAGCTTAATGGGGCAGTAAATACGAGCTTTATGACTTTGTCGTCATTTTATTGTTAAAAACCATCCCTCCCGCCGACCAGATTCCATCATTCCCTCCCTCACCGAACCTTGCTCTCGGCTTATCCTATTTAGTGGCGAAGCGAAATGGCGAAATAAAAATCTCATTTTATGGGCAAACAGTTGAAGACTTCATTGCTATGTACAGTCAGAACGTTTTCATCCGTCCCAGCCGATCCATGTCCTTTCGATGTTAAAAGTAAAACAGCTTAAATTTATTGTAAGCGTTCCTTCTTTTATTGGACACGATTCTTTTGATGAATCGGACGACGTTCAATAAAATTTGAGACGACGACGCTTGTCGAAATTGTTACGGATCTGATTAAGGAGATTTACGAAATTTCGAGTAAGAAACGTGAAAATGGGATTCGGTTCAGACTACCCACAGACGGGAAGGCTGAAACGAAGTCCATTTTCTGATCGGCTAAAAGAACATTGTATTCAGTATTTATTCAAAATCTTAAGAACAATAAGTTGAATCTGCTCAAGTTAGTTGCGAAGATTTTCTCATAGAGATTTGATTTTATTTAGTCCAAACAGAAGATCACAAAAGTCCTGCCCTAATGAATTCAATGTACTACCGAATTGGGTAATCGTATAATAGAAAGTTGGGTGTGTATTTATGACAATAGGATCGAAAGAAAATATTTCCGAATTCTACACTGTTAAGCTTTATTATTCGTGATGTTTCGGTCTCTGCTAAAACCTTTAGCAGTTTGATAAAGGTCTCAGCAGAGCAGTTTGATAAGGGTCTCAGCAGAGACCGAAACGTCATGAATAATAAAGCTTAACAGTGTAAAATCCGGAAATATTTTCTTTCAATTCAAAATGCACTGTGAAAACATTCACCAAACCATTGACCATAGGATCTTTTGGAAGTTAATTTTTGAAAAATTCTCTAAAGACAAAAAAAAACTAAACAAGTTATTGCCTTATAGGTAAAGGGTGTATCAACAAGAGGTATAGGGTTGGAAAGACCTATTATTTGACAACTGGTCGCTTGACAGTTGACATTTGTTATCTATTAACGCGAGAAATTTACCATCGAACGCAATTCAATGAAAGAAAGAATAGAAATCGATGAAATTCGCGTTCAATCGCAGTTATGATGCACAAAATTCGAGAAAATTTTGATCGTAATCATGTGCCTTCTGAGACGTGTATGCGCAACTTAATCAAAACAATTCCAATAGACTGGCTCAGTACAAGATGTAAAGACATCGAAACGACTCCGCCGCGGCTGTACGACCGAAATTATCACCGCAGTGAAAAACAGTGTTGAAAACAACCCAAATACCTCAATTCGTCACCGTGCTCAAGAACTTCGACCACTCCACGTCCACACTGCAGCGAATATTGACGAGAGATTCGGCTCTACATGCGTACAAGGTTCAATTGACCCAAGAACTGCAGCCGGTGTACCACCAGCAATGCCGTACGTTCTTTGGTTTTTTTCGAAAATGACGACGGAAGAGCCATTGTAGGCAATGGAGTGCACTACAGACGCATGGTACACAATTTTTGTGGTCGGAGATGAAGTATATGGGCACGCACTATCACTACTTTCAACAGGATTGTGCTGGAAGCCATAGAAGTTCCGAAACAATCGAGTTATTGCGCATTAAGTTTCCTGCTCGCGTAATTTTGCGTTTTGGAGACATCAATTGGCCACAAAGATCTTGCGATCTTATTCCTATGAGGCTATGTTAAGAGTTAGTTTACGCTAACCATCCGCAAACAATTCAAACTCCCAAAGCAAACTTTGAGGCTGCCATCGCCGAAATAGAACTCCAATTATGCAAAAGAGTGATTGCAAATTTCGAGAAAAGGATGATGGTCTAAAAGCAAAGCCGTGGCGGTAATTTGACAGATATTTGATTCCATACATAATCCCCATGTGTCTACTTTATATTGCAATAAAAATTTCAGAGGCATCCAAACAATTGTTCGTTTTATAAACAAAAAACAAAACTTGTTGATAAACCCTATAGAAATTTACTACAAACAAACAATCAAACTTTCATGAACAATAAGCTATTACACGAATCAGTGCTAAGTTATAAAATAAAATTACTTTCCTGGCCGTAAGTTATGTCGTCCGATACATTCTTCAAGTTTCCCTGGAGCCAAATAATGAATCAATTCCATCCAAACCCTTCATCCTTTAGTGTTTCTTCCCTTTTCTTAATTTAATCTTAAAGTAACCCAGAGCAGCGACACAGCAGCAACAAAAATTAGGGGATCAAAATTGGAATGAGTGTTTACTGAAAAAATTAATTATATCGGGTTTGCTGGCCATCAGTGTGAATTATAGTGCTGAATTGGGTTTAATTGAAAAATGAGTGTGAGAAACCGAGAAGGTTTGAGGAAAAAAGCAAGAACTGATAACAAAGCTATTTTCGATCGACAAAGTCAAATCGAATTCGTTAATACGCTCTCGCTGGGTGTGTCTTAATATGTTTACGGAGTAGAATGTAATTAATTAATTAAGTTTATGTTTTCCGACTATTACATTATAGATTTCAGGACTTGATGTTTTCACGATTATTTAGTTGTCGTGTCATGTTTGAAATTAAATGGAATTTAAAATCGGTTTTGATTTGCTTTGTGCTTAGGACTTTGTTTGAAATAAGATTTAACGTATTTTCGACATTAAAAAGATACAAAACCGATTTTCTTAAAATAATAAATACTACAAAAATAATAGAACCACGATTTCGCATAAAACCCAATCAACCCTTAGCTGAAATAGAGATTTTTTTAAATTTGGGAATTTATTATATTTCGTATGAGGGGTTGTAGAAGGTGGCATTGAAAATATTATTTTACACCATATTGCAGTTGCAAATACATTTAACAAAATTGTGCATTTGTGTGGGAGGGGTAGAAGAAATATTCAAATCAAAACAAAATTTTTCGACATCAATGATATTTGCAATAGTATATTTATACTCTAGATGAAATCTGAGAGTATATTGTGTTTGCCTTACCGTTTGTAACGCTAAGAAATAATGCTCGCACAGAGCCGCCAAGGGTACAGAAATATTTGTTGTCGCTCAAAAACGTCGAATCCGAGTTGCTGTCTGTCCGTCTGTGCGTCTGTCTACAGCATAACTCTCGAACGCTTTGAGCTATCGTGCTGAAATTTGTTGTGTGTAGTTTTTAGCAAAAAAGCAACTTTAAGTTCGTGAACGGGCTACATCCCCCCACTCCTTCTACCCCCTCCCATACAAATTTCACGAAATTCCAAAATTTTCAGAAATTGATTTTTCTTTGAAACCATTTAAGCTATCAACTTGAAATTTGAGTTTAAGTATTATGATATACCTAGTCCTGCCATAAGTTCTGTCACATAATTTCTCACATTGACAACAACTTTATTTTATGAGTGACATTTCAATATCGGCCAGTTTTATAAACGTCATAATGTTGTTGACAGTTGATGGTCATTTAAAGTGTGTTCGTTAACGTGTGAAGATGGAATGGGGTGTAATAGAAAACCGAACTGCAGTTATTGCACTACATAAGTGTGGAAAATCCGCGAGTGAAATTTTCAAGTTGTTGTGCCCGTTAAAAATAACGCAAAGATTTGTGTATCGTGCGATCCAGAGATATAACGCGATCCACACTATTGAAGATCGACCTCGTTCTGGACGTCCGCGTGATGTACGTTCTTCTGCTGCCATCAAAGCGGTCGAGAGTCGAATTCGTCGAAATCCGCTTCGTAAACAACGAATCATGGCTCGAGAGATGAACATCTCCACCCGAAGTATGTCTCGCATCATAAAATCTGACCTCGGGATGAGTGCCTTTCGACGATCAACGGGACATTTGCTGACTGAGCAGTTGAAGCAAATTAGGAGCACCAGATCGAAAGAGCTCCTTCGGCGGTACGGCAACAACAAACATCGAGAAATTTTATTTACCGATGAAAAAATTTTTACGGTGGAGGAACATTTCAACCGCCAAAATGATAAGGTGTATGCCCACAGCTCCATAGAAGCCCGAGAAGTTGCCACTAGGGTACAGCGAGGACATCATCCAGCATCAGTCATGGTATGGTGGGGTGTCAGCTACGAAGGGGTCACCGAGCTTCATTTTTGCGAAAAAGGCGTAAAAACTGCAGCGAAAAATTATCAAACGGACATCCTGGAGGGATGTGTGAAGCCGCTGAACTCTACGCTATTCAACAATCGACATTGGGTTTTCCAGCAAGATTCTGTGCCAGCCCACAAAGCTCGAACCACACAAGCGTGGTTGGAAACCAATATTCCACAGTTTATAAGGGCGACGGAATGGCCTTCTGGGAGCCCAGATTTGAATCCCCTGGACTACAAACTGTGGGCGGAGTTAGAGTCCATGGTGTGCACGAGACGACACCCAAATATCGAGAGCCTTAAGCGATCTTTGACAGAAGCAGTAGCTAATTTTCCGCTAGAAACAGTGCGTACTGCTATCGATGACTGGCCCAACAGATTAAAGAGCTGTGTTAAGGCTAAAGGCGGCCACTTTGAATAATTTGTTGCTTATTTTACTTCCATTAGTATACCAAAATAAAATATATTTTCCTTTGTCAAAAACTCTTTTTCATTTATACAAAAATTGCCCATATACGTGTGACAGAACTTATGGCACGACTAGGTAGATGTCATTAATATGAATGAATATTGATCCGATCCCTTTACTCCTTCTACCCCCTCCCATACAAATGGACAATTTTGAAAAATACATATTTTCGATTTTCATTGAAACTAGTAAAGCTGAAAAAACGAAATTTTCTCAGAATTCATTTTACTATAGTTGCAGTTTATTTTAAAAATAATTATCAACTTCACCTCACTCCTTCTACCCCCTCCCATACAAATTTCACGAAATTTTTAAATTTAAATTAAATTATTTTTCTTCAAAATTGTTAAAGCTATCAACTTCATATTTTGTATAAAGTATACAAATACAAATATTAATAATACGAAAAAAATTTGTTTTGATCCGTATACTCCTTCTACCCCTTCCCATACAAACGTATAATTTTTGTTAATGCATTTTATCGATTTCCATTCAAACTAGAAAAGGTTCAAACTTCAAATTTTGCCAGAATTTGTTTCTTAATAATTAAAATAAGTTTTAAAAAAAATTATCAGCTCCGCTTCACTCCTTCTACCACCTCCCATACAAATATCTGTATTATAAAGTCAAGAAAAGCATTTCTCCTTCAAGTTTATGAGAGCTATCGACTTTGAAATCGAATCAAAGCATGGTGATAAGGGTGATGATAAGCAGTTTGAAAATCATCTAAAACGTTCCACTTCCGCTGCCACCTCCCATACAAATGCCACAATTTCGGGAAGACTATGACCAATTTCTTTAAAAATAATGAAAACTAAAAACTTTAAATTCAGCAAAAAACATTATGCATGCCATGTTCGGTGTCATATATGAAAAACACAAACCCCCCCCTCTACTTCTACCACCTCCTATGCAAAAGTCCCTATTCACTATACGAAAGAATTTGAGATGATATATTTTCCGGGATATTAAAGTCATTTCCATCTCATCTAGAGTATCATATGATTGGGCTTTAAGCCCAATCATAATTCTGTTATGTTTTTCTTAAAATTTAGAGTTGATAGCTTTGACGATTTTGAAGAAAATTAATTTAATTGAAATTCCGGAATTTCGTGAAATTCGTATGATAGTGGGTAGAAAGAGTGAGGTGAATTTGATAGTTTTTCCAAAATTGATTCCAATAATAATAAAATTAATTATAACAAAATTGGTTCTTTTAGATTTGCTAGTTGCATTGCAAACCGAATAAATGCATTTTTGAAAATAGTGCATTTGTATGGGAGGGTTATGTTATGATCTAACTTTCAAGTCAATAGCTGAAATGGTTTCGAAGAAATAACAATTTCTTTAATTTTCGAAATTTCATGAAATCTACCCCCTCCCAGGCTCATTCACGAACTTTAAGTTACTTTTTTGCTAAACATGACGTATGACAAGTTTCAGCACGATAGGTCAAAGCTTTCGAGAGTTATGTTGTAGACAGACGGACAGACGGTCACTCAAAATCGAGATTTTTGAGCAATAACAAATATTTCTGTACCTTTTGCGACTCTGTGCGAGCATTATTTCTTAGCGTTACAAACGGTAAGGCAAACACAATATACTCTCAGATTTCATATAGTGTATAAACAGATTGTACAAAATTTCACAACTCCTAGGCGACCCTCAAGCGCATCGAACTTGGAGAAAGCCATTTTACTTTATTATTTTAATAATAAAGTATTGTGATCGACTTGGGAAAAAAAAAAAATTTGCTACCCTGAAATTTTGTTTTTTCGCGTTTCATGACTAAATTAGCCTAAAAATGCAAAAAAAAAAATCCGTCTGTACGCCGTCCGCCGTACGCCGTACGCCGACGTGTACGCTCAGCGCACATTAACTCCCAAACTCTTTAAGATAGAAAGTTCATTTTTGGGGGGATTGTAGATAGTTGCGGATCTCAGGCGGATACTCATTTTGGGGGGTGTAAGGGTTCAGGGGGAGGCGGGGGGAGCGTTAAAACCGAAAAATACGAATTCAAATATCTCAACCATGGTAACAGCTAGGAAGCTAAAATTCAACATACATATAGAAGGGTTTGTGGGACAACTTTTAAAAATAATTTAATTTTTTTATCCATTGGGGTGCGAAAAGGGGGGGCTAGGAACCAATTCTCGGCCGAATTTTTTTTTCAAATGATTATATCTTCGAAAATACTTATCATAAAAAATTGATATTTTGAGACCAATAAGCTGGCATATAGGTCCACTAGAATCAGTTTAGATAAAAGCTAATTATTGTAAGCGGGAGGGTCAGGGGGGTGCAAAGAAAAACACTTAAAAATTATTATCTCGGCTATTTATTGAGCTATGTAATTGAGTCTTAGAACCTATATTAAGCTATACTAGAGAAATACGAAAAAAATATAACATTTGGAAAAAATAGTAGTGGGGGGAAATGGGGAGCATTTCAAAAATGATGCACTTTCCAAAATTTCAAACCGTTATAATTCAAAATTGAGTATAGATATCAAATTAAAATTTTGTCAAATTGTAGAACTAGGTAGTTTTTAAATTTGGTAAAAATTTTACGTCGGGAGGTGTAAGGGGAGGGAGGTGGTAACCAAAAATGTCGAAAATTTTGAGTGAATTTTTAAGGGCTCTGGTGAAAGATAAAAAATTTGAATTTTCCATGTGGATACATCTATTTGTTGTACATACAGAAAAAATAATAAAAATTCCACAATTGTTATGCACCGACCCTCCTGGTCTACCGTGCACAAGGTGTTTCATGTGCAATGAAAAAACCACATAAACTGAAAATTTTTGAATGAAATTTGAAGGTAGAATCTTGAAAACTTGCGAAATGCATTTAAAAAAAATCTTTAAAAGAATGAAATATTAACTGGTCGAAAACCTTGAAAGCTTCTACTGCCTCCCATACAAAATGATTTTTTCGACCATTTTTAAGAAATTAATTATCACCTAATTGGTAAAAGCTACCAATTTGAAATTTTGCACAAAATCATTTAAAAATAGTTGAAATAGAACTGCTTCAAAATTTTTGAGATCACACTTGCCGTACCCTCCCATACAAAAGTACGATTTCGACCAATTTCAATAAAACAACTGCTAACCAACAAATTAAAAGCTACGACCTTGAAATTTTGTACGAGCACCTTAAAAGAGAAAAAAAAGAAAACTGCGTCACATATTTTGCGATTCCCCTACCTCTTCTACCCCCTCCCATACAAAATTATTTTTTCGACCATTTTTAGGAAATCAGTTATTAGCTAATTCTTAAAAGCTACCAATTTCAAATTTTGCACAAACAATTATAAAAATAATTGAAATGATACTACTTTAAAAGTTTTAGAATCGCGCTTGCTCTTCTACCCCCTCCCAAACAAAAGTATCATTTCGACCTATTTTATTGAATCAACCAATAACCAACAAATTAAAAGCTACGAACTTGAAATTTTGTACGAGCACACTACAAGAGAAAGGAAATAAAATTGAGTCACAAATTTTACAATTCCCCTACCTCCTCTACTCCTTCCCATACAAATGTTTGGTTTCGTGAATGTAAAATACACCGAATCCTATGAAAATTCTATGCAACTTCGTCTCTGAAACTGATATTCTATACAGAGAATATTGGACGTAATTCAAGCAATCAATTAAAAAACTATTAATATCCACACACTCATAAAAACTCAAACTTGCATAAATAAACGAACGAAATATTGATTATATATACTGGAGCTTTTGAACGTTTCCGCAAAGTGTTAAATTGACAATTGCCCTGCCCAAGAACCCCCTTTCACTTAGTCTTCCCTAACCACTCTAACTTGCATATTGACTTTCCACACATACGCAACTTGTCCCAAGAATAATAAAGTTTCGCCCGACTTGTTGGCAGTTTATTTAATAACACAACAATTTCGTTAACGAAAGCACATTTTTATTTAGAGCAATAATTATTTTTCCCCAAGAAGGGATTTAGTAGCAGTTGGGGCCGAAGACCGTAAAAACGTCTTCGGCGACGATCTGTAAAACAAATTGCATTATTCCGCTTGTCTTGAAAGGTGTTAGTACAAAATTTCAAGTTTGTAACTTTTAATTTGTTGTTGATTAGTTAATTTAATGAAATTGGTCGAAATCATACTTTTGTTTGGGAGGTGATGGAAGGGCAAAATGGATCTCAAAACTTTTGATGCAACTTTGTTTTAAATATTTTAACAAGTGGTTAAATTTCAAGTTGATAGCATTTAACGGTTTTGTGATATTTGATTTCTTATAAATGGTCGAAAAAAATACTTTTCTATGGGAGGGGATAGAAGTTTTAAAGGTATTCACCCAGTTTATATCTTAAACTTTTTTTTTCAAATGAACTTCACAAATTTTTAAGTTTTAAGCTTAAAATTTCAATCAAAAATTTAGAGTTTTTGTGTTTTTTTTCAATAAACATGAAACACCTAGTGGAGATTAGAGCTCCCCCTTTGGAACATAACAGTTCTGGTTCGAATTATTATTTTTTCTTTGTGTATATCACGTGCAAAATTTAAACTTTGTATCTTTTAACAGAGCCCTAAAAAAATCGCCGAAAATAAATTTTGGCGCACCCCCTCTTTCCCCTATCACTGATCCATCCAATTCTAGCCAAAAATAGTCTTCCTGACATGGTACAATAGTAAACTCCATTGACTGTAACATGGCGATCACTTTCATCGACGAAATCACACCTCCGGCATAAAATTCACACCACACGGTCACTTTTTGTGGATGCGAGCACATGTGGGTTCGTTGCTATACGATAACGCATATTTTGCCTATTGACAAAGCTACTAAGCCAAAAATGAGCTCCATAGCTAAAATGATTTTTCTATGAAATTCAGGATTTTCTTCAAACTTTTGTAGAACTCAATCGGAAAAGTTTCGGCGCGTGAACTTCAACATGAATAATGTGAACCTTGACTGATGTTTTGACATTGACAGATCATAAAACAACGCAGAAACAAACACACCCCTGTATTAAAATACAAAGGTGTAATGTCCCTATTAAACAACCCCTAATTATGCTCTAGATGAAATCTGAGAGTATATTGTGTTTGCCTTACCGTTTGTAACGCTAAGAAATAACGCTCGCACAGAGCCGCCAAAGGTAAAGAAATATTTGTTGTCGCTCAAAAACCTCGATTCCGAGTTGCTGTCTGTCCATCTGTCCGTCTGTCTGCAGCATAACTCTCGAAAGCTTTGAGCTATTGTGCTAAAAAATTTTGTGTGTCATTTTTAGCAAAAAAGTAACTTTAAGTTCGTGAATGGGCTACATCCCCCCACTCCTTCTACCCCCTCCCATACAAATTTCATGAATTTTCGAAATATTAAGAAATTGATTTTTCTTTCGAAGCTATCTAAGCTATCGACTTGAAATTTAGGTCAAAGTATTATGATATAGATGTCATTAATATCACGGAATATTGTCCCGATCCCCTTACTCCTTCTACCCCCTCCCATACAAATGGACAATTTTGAAAAATACATATTTTCGATTTTCATTGAAACTAGTAAAGCTAAAAGGACGAAATTTTGTCAGAATTAATTCTACTATAATTGCAATTTATTTTAAAAATAATTATCAACTTCACCTCACTCCTTCTACCCCCTCCCATACAAATTTCACGAAATTTTGAAATTTCAATTACATTATTTTTCTTCGAAACTGTTAAAGCTAGCAACTTGATAGTTTGTATAAAGTATACAAATAGAAATATTACTAATGCTAAAAAAATTTATTTTGATCTGTACACTCCTTCTACCCCCTCCCATACAAATGCTTAATTTTTGTTAAATGCATTTTATCGATTTCCATTCAAACTAGAAAGAGTACAAACTTCAAATTGCCAGAATTTGTTTCTTAATAATTGAAATAACTTCCTTCTACCACCTCCCATACAAATATCTGTATTATAAATTCAAGAAAAACATTTCTCCTTCAAGTATACATATGAGAGCTATCGACTTTGAAATTGAATCAAAGCATGGTGATAACGTTGATGATAAGCAGTTTTAAAATCATTTTAAATGCTTCACTTCCTCTGCCACCGCCCATACAAATGCCCCAATTTCAGGAAAACTATGACTAATTTCTTTAAAAATAATGAAAACTAAAATCTTTAAATTCAGCAAAAACATTTTGCATGCCATGTTCGGTGTCATATACGAAAAATACAAACCTACCCCTCTACTTCTACCACCTCTCATGCAAAAGTCTCTATTCACTATTCGAAAGAATTTGAGATAACATATTTTTCGATATATTAAAGTCGTTTCCATCATCTAGAGTATCATATGATTGGGCTTTAAGCCCAATTATAATTCTGTTATGTTTAACTTCCTATTTTGATATAAGTAAGCTGAATTATGTATATGATAATAATACTAGTAATGCCGAAAATCGAGATCTAATCGCGATTATGTTGATTTAATCTCCATACAATTGCATACGAGTTAAAACTTTCAAACTCGAATTCTGACGAATCGTTTTTGTTTAGTGGTAGATCGTTTACAATCTCAGAAACTATTTTTTGAGATTTTAGTATTTTCGCACGTCGAAGACAAGACGTTTTGCCTCATTTAGTTATCACTTCTTCCACAATACAAAATCACTTTTCCCACAACTTTAAATGAAGTTTTTCATTTTTTCGTATTGCCACGACAGAGATTTTATGAACAATTTCACACGAAAATAAAACATAACAGGGTTACGATTGCGCGTAAAGCGCAATCTTACGATACTCTAGATGAAATACATAGAATTTTTTGTGATCTCAAGAAATTTTGTATGGGGAGTGTTAGAAGGGATGATAGCATTGAACTAATTTTTTCGCCATCATGCTAAAGTAGCTATGAAAATGTTTTATACAAAATGCTTACTCCAAAAATTGAATGGGAACTGAGAAAATTAGTGAGTTAGATTTAGTGAAAATGCGCAGTTTGTATGGGAGGGGGTAGAAAGAGTGGAGGGATTTTAATGATTTTTTCAGAAATAGCTAGGAATATTATAAAATTGGCATCCCTTAAATTACAGACTAGTGCCATTCATACTTTTCAAGAAAATCGATTTTTTGTGAAGTTGTGAAACTGTGTCATATTGTATGGGAGGGGGTAGAAGCAGTGAAGCAAATCAAATATTTTTTTTTTCATCTTAGTAATAATATTAATTAAATATTTATTACAAAATATGAGCTCAACAAATTTTATATGTTCTGAGAAAATCGGCTTAGAGGATTTCAGGAAAAACTGTAGTTTGTATGGGAGGGGGTGGAAGGAAAGGGAGGAAACAAATAATTTCTCTACTGTAGATTTAGATCATTATAAAAGTAATATATACCAAAATTCAGACCAATAGCTTTTATACTTTTTGAGTAAATCCATTTATTGTCAAATTGCGAAATTGTGTCATTTTGTATGGGAGGAGGTAGAAGGGGTGAAGCTAATCATCTAATTTTTTTTTACCTTACTAACAATTTTAAATAAATATTTGGTGCTCAATTTCAGCCCGCTGAATTTTATAAGCACTGAGGAAATTGGCTTAGAGTAATTCATGATAAGTACAGTTTGTATGGGAGGTGGTAGAAGGAGGAGGAGGACACGCATAATTTTTATATGGTAGATTGATTTTACGGATGGACGGACATCCGGTTTTGAGATTTTTGAGTGATAATATTAACTTCTGTATCATTCATTTTTTTCTCCGAGCCTTATTTCTTGGCGTTACAAACCTTAGAGCAAACTTATAATACTCTCAGATTCCATCTAGAGTATAAAAATACCCTGGGAAATATTCGTCGGCCAACACTAAAATGATTGAAACATTAAATATTTAATTTCACCCTATTAGAAATCTACCTTTAGATACTTGTGGTTTCAAGAATACTGCAGATCATTCGTTAATTTACGTCTTTGACTTTTTCACTCTCAACTTTACCTATGTATACGTAAAGTTGCGACTGAAATTCGAGAATAGGGCCCTAGGTGTGGTTGCAATATTCGCTTATCTATGACAATGCTGGCAAAATTTGGCCTGACTACTATTTGAAAATGGCAATCCCCTATCGGACAATTCGCAAGGTATGAATTTGTAATTGAATATTTCATCGAAGAAATTCGTAGGCGATTACCCGGTATTGCAGATTGTAATGGCTCTATGGAAATTTCAGCATTCGAAGAAATTGTATTCGATCCTTCCAGTCGACAAGTAATGATCACATGACAAAACATGAACGCATCTTAAACTTTGGTAGTTTTATTGATTCTCCTATACAGTCGCGAGAAATGAAATGTTTCCAGGTAAAAAAAAGTTGTTTCATGTGATCCTTTCCAGGTGATTTTACAAAAAGTAGTACGCAGTATTTATTTTTTTGGTTTAAAGGTGAATCTAATGCGTAAAATTAGGTCAGTAGAAATTTGTACTTCAAAGCTATCGGTCGGCAATGATTCCAAAACAGTAAAATGGTAGAAAAAGAAAAAATTAAGGAATTGGAACAATGTCGAATAATGACCCTCTACGATCAAAATTTAAGCACCCGCGCGATAGCAGGTAATGTTGGATTCAGCCACATCGCTATATGTAGGTTTTTGCGGAGATTCAAGAGAACTGGTTCTTTGGAACGCAAGAAAAGTAGTGGGAGGTAAAGAATTACGACTGTAGCAGAAGATCGAGCCATACAGCGTACCAGTCTTCGGAATCGTTTTAAAACTACTGTGGACTTTCGAAAATAGCACGTAAGAAGCCGAAGAAATAATATCGGTGTCCATACAGTCCAAAATCACCTGAAGGAGGTTGATTTGAAGGCGGCCAAACCAGCAAAAAAACCATTCTTAACGTCAAAAATAGACTGGAATGGGCCAAAAAGAATGAACACTGGATTGAAATAAATTGGAGAAATGTCCTTTTCTCAGACGAAATCAAATTCAATTCGTTCGGATCAGACGTAATGCAGTACGTGAGATGAGGAACTGGAGAAAGAAAGTGAACTATCTATCTATCTATCGGATCAATTCTTCTATAAACAAAACAAAAGCAATATATTTCATATATATAATATTATGATTTAATATTCTAAGAAAAAATAAAATATTTTATCTTCTGATCAAAATTTCCAGTCGAATTTTGCACTTATAGATATTTTTTGTATAGAAACATTCATTTCTCGCCACTGTATTATCTGTAAATCATACTACATGAATTCTGAGAGTGTTATAAGTTTGACACAAAGTTTGTAGCGCTAAGAAATAAGGCTCGGAGACACAAATCAATGAAACAGAAGTTAAAGTTATCACTAAAAAATCTCAAAACCGGATGTCCGTCTGTCCGTCCTTATCCTCTCTAGCTTGAGAACGCATTAAGCTAAAAAGTTCAAATTTTGTACACGTCGTTCTTGACAAAAAAGTAAGGTCAAGTTCGTGAACGGACCAAATCGCTCAACCCCTTCTACCCCTCCCATACAAAATGACACAATTTTGCAATTTGATAATAAACGGATTTGCTCGAATATGAGCATTGATCTGAAATTTGGAATATAATACTTTTATAATTATTTCAATCTACGGTATAAAAATTATTCGAATCCCCCTCTCCTTCCACCATCGTCCATACAAACTTTACTTATTCATGAAATACTATGAACAGATTTACTCAGTACGTAAAATTTATCAAGCTGAAATTGTGCATTAAATATTTATTTACAAATATTAGTAAGACCAAAAAATATTATATGATTAGCTTCACTCCTTCTATCCCCTCCCATACAATATGGCACAATTTCATAACTTTAGAAAAAGTCGATTTGCCTGAAAAGTATGAATGCTACTGATCTGCCAAAAGCATGATTTATAGTTGTTTCTGAAAAAGACATTATGAACTCGCCCCTCCTTCTACCACCTCCCATACAAACTGTACAATTTCACTAAATCCAATACACTAATTTTTCTCAGTACCTATTAAATTTTTGTATAAAACATTTTTACGGCTAATCTAGCATGATGTGAAGCAAATTAGTTCAATGCTGTCACCTCTTCTACCATCCATACAAAATTTCTTAAGATCACAAAAATTCCTCTTTCATCTAGAGTATCGCATGATTGGGTTTTACGCCTGTCATTTCTGCGCAAATCTTAGAATGGTAAGAAACACATGAAATTTTTTTACGCTTCCGAAACACGATCTACCTAGTCAAGTCATAAATATTGGTACACAACTAAACGCATTCATTACGAATGCAATATTGGGCGCATCCATTTCGTCTTCACTGCGATTTGACATTTCTGCTTCATTGCCACGTAAAAAGTTTTTGGCATCAATTGTTTACAATCATGGAATGGGGCGCCTTCGAAAATCGTATTGTTGTAGTTGGCCTACTAAAATGCAACATGAAAAAAGGCGATATCTTTCGGACGTTGCGACCGCTTGGAATCATTCGCAATTTTGTGTATCGTGCTGTGAAGTTATTTGAGGATGCTGGTGGAGTACGAGACCGTCAAAGATCAAAGCCGCGAAGAAACGAATCGACCGAAAACCGCTGCGAAAACAGAAAATCTTGTCGCGGGAAATGCAATCCATGTCTCGCATTATCAAAGAAGACTTGGGACGCGTACAAGCGACACACTGGAAATCTGCTCACGGCCGCATTAAAGGAAAAACGCAAGCGAAAATCGAAAGCGTTACGCAGCCGGTACGCATAGAACGCTCAGAGACAAATTCTGTTTACTGACGAGAAAATCTTCACCGTAGAAGAATCGTTCAATAAACAGAACGACCGTGAGATGCTCGGTCATCCAGAGAAGCATCCCAACTCATCCCGAGGGTGCAAAGAGGCCACCATCTCGCGTCTGTAATGGTATGGTGGGGAGTGAGCTACGATGGCGTTACCAAACTCCATTTTTGCAAGAAAGGAGTGAAAACATCGGCCAAAGTATATCAATCGACCGTCTTGGAACCCATTGTGAAGCCTCTCAACCAATCAATATTCGCCAACAAGCCGTGGACTTTCCAGCAAGACTCTGCTCCAGCTCACAAGGCAAAAACGACTCAACTGTGGCTCAAAAACAACGTTCCGGACTTCATATCAACGGATGATAGGCCAGCTGGTAGTCCAGACCTCAACCCGTTGGATTACAAATTGTGGTCCGTATTAGAGGGCATGGCTTGCTCTACTCGACACCCAAATATTGAGTCGTTGAAGCGAGCCCTTGTCCGTGCAATGGGCAATTTCCCCATGCATGAAGTGCGTCTCGCGATCGATGAGTGGCCAGATCGTCTCAAGTCGTGCTGGAAGGCAAATGGAATTCATTTCGAATAAGTTGTTCTAAGATTTGTAGCCATTGAATAACCCAATAAAAAGAAAAAAAAAGTTTTGAAAAATATTAATTGGTTTTCATTTGGCGTCGATTTTTCTGTGTACCAATATTTATGACTTGACTAGGTAATGTTCTATTACAGAATTAACCGGAGATAACATACTATTCTCTTTTCGCACCTGCTGCTGCATTCTGCCTTGATGATTACCATATCTCTCGAATTCGAATTGCACGTGATAGTACATTACATAAGCACATGTACCTATAATTTGCATATGCGTTAAAGGCATATCCGTTCCAATGGACATCGAGCTACGAAGATGAGCTTTGTGATAGATTATGTCTATGACATTACAAAAATAACCAGAAGATGCCGAAAACATATTTATCATTACGTATGTCTCAATCCATCGATAGCCTATTCTGTCTTTTTACATGTCTATTATACATCAAAATCAGATTTTATGCATGAAATATGAATTTTAAAACCCACAAAAAAAAACTATTAAAGAACATTATAACTGACGTAGATACATTTTTACATAATTACGATTATTAGATTTGTCAATCAGAATAACGTATACAAACGTCATACGACATCGTGCCCGGTTTATTCATAGTACACAATATTTCTGGCGAAATCTCCTCAAACGGAAAAGGGACGAATGGATGCTTCTGATCGGCGCAGCAAGTGTCCGTTCCTTATTTTTATTCAAAACTGCATTGGACACTTAATCTTATCCAGTAAGCGAGAACGCACACACCCACTCATACAAGAAAAAGAGAAAAGAGAATTATCCTTATCCTATTATTGTTTTCTTGCCCTTATTGTAATAATCCCGATAATATTATGAAGCCGTTTTACTCGACGACGACGAAAGAAAATCCGTCGGCCACTTTTATTTTCCTTTTAACGCGATATGTTCGAAGGAACTTACTTCCTTGCACCTATATATATACGGTTGCTTCTAGAACTTTGACAGAAATATGCTTTTACGGCATGCTGATATTTCGACAAGGCAATTACTCCCCATGAAGTTTTTATATTGATGAGTTAACTATGGGTCCGATACGTTTTACGGACATTCAGAAATGTCGAGAAATAAATAACCTTGGGTGGAAAAACATCCAGGAAATGTTCTATTACATAAAAAAATGTATTGTTTGGTATGAATGAAAAGGCAGGCAAAAATATTGAAAATTTCAAATATCATCACAAAATTGTTTCCAATGATAATGACAGTTTGCAATTTTATGCTAGAAGTTTGAACCTGTTTGTGTCAAATCAAGCATAAGTAATGAAAACTTGCAAGTGCATCTTGAGATTTCTAGAAATTTTTTTTTACCGATGTTAAGATTAATTCACAAGGAACATAAGCATATTATTAGAACATAAAACAAATGGTACGATTGGAAAGACAAAAATTGTTTTTAATGTCATAAATTAATTAGTGTAAACAATTTACTACACAAATTGCAACCGTAAGAAATTTATTAGTTTTCGAAAATGCGATGTATTGGACAGACTTCGTCTATCCATCTTATTGATCATAGCTCATTCACGACAAGATCATATATATTGATTTGGTGAATGTTTTCACAGTGCACTTCGAATTGAAAGAAAAGATTTCCGGATTCTACACTGTTACGCTTTATTATTCGTGACGTTTCGGTCTCTGCTGAGCAGTTTGCTAAAGGTCTCAGCATAGACCGAAACGTCACGAATAATAAAGCGTAACAATGTAGAATCCGGAAATCTTTTCTTTCAAGATCATATATCCTTACAATGATGATGTGTGGCTAGACACGTTTCTTCTTACAAAATTATGTTGCTTAACTTTTTTCCAACTCACGGATAGAAGATATCCATTTTGTGAGAAGTTATTCATACTGTTGCATATGAACCCTTGTCAAATATCGGCAGTCTTCCACTATACTTAGTCAAAACGTCAATGGAACATGAAGTTTTTGCTGATTCCATCCATCCTCGATTTGCGTAGTTTTTACCTTTTAACGCTTCATTTTGCTACAAATTTTACTTCAAAGACTTTATAAAGTCGTATTTGACTATAATTTATAGAAGTTAGTGAGAGATTCGACTTAATAATAGCCGTAATCATCGAAATTCCAACGTTGTGACGTAATCAGTGCATTCGCCTCCAGAGTACGAGGAGTGAAAAATAAAAAAGAAAAAAATAATTAATAATAAATAAACTGGTTCGTCTGAGTTTTGAGTGATTGCGCGATTTTCACAGCGTTTCAGTTATAATCATTTTACTTTTCGGCATTTTCATTTATCAGTGCCTTCGTCGTGTGTGATAACTTTTCGTGTTTGTAATTTGTAGTGAAAATTTTTTGGCGCGAGTTTGTTACTGCCTGCCTGACTTTATTAATTTGTGGGTGCTCAGCTGTTTGTTGTCATCTTGAACAATCAGCTGTTACGCTACGGGTTCGAATCTCCGATTTTTCGTGTTGCCAAGTGAACATTATTTTGTTTTTTATTGCAATCTGCATCATTGTCATGACGTGCGGGAAATGCTTGTCTGCAATTACATCTGACAGCCTCAGATGCTCGGGGATTTGTGGTTTGGAATTTCATCCCTCGTGTATGGAGATCTCAGCAGCCAAGTATTTTGCCGCTCTTGCTCTTCCTGGCATTCGTTGGCTTTGCCCGAGCTGCGATAAGAATGCCATTTTGAGCCTTTCTACTAAATTGAGTTCAATGTCGACTAATATTGATGCTGTGCTTTCCAATCTGAAGGAGCTAAAAGATGAGTTTGCTCAACTACAGGGACCACAATCATCGGCTGTTGTTGACAACTCAAATCGGATTCAACCAAACTCCAATGTATTAACGAGTAGCATGGCACAGCAGTTAAAGAAAGATGGACATCGTCATCAACGTGGGATTAATCAGAACATTGGCAAAGTTGCTTCTCCTAAGCCTTCAAATAAGCCATCTACTATGTCCAAAACTGAATGTAACAATTCGACTCCCGCTCTAGCCGAACTTCTTTCTGCGCCTCTGGCTAGCTTGAGTGGTAACTGCCCACTTCGTGTAATGGTGCCACCCAAAGCTGTTTTTATTTCTCGACTGGAATACTCGACTACTGAAGATGATGTTCTTCGATATGATGCTGACAATCGTATTTTCACCTGCTCGAACTTGACGCCTAAAAAAATCACTAATCGCCACATTTCATCGTTCAAACTTAACAGTTCCGCCGAATCTATTATATATCATCTTATCACCGGATTTCTGGCCTGCTGATATTCTTGTCAAATAATTTGTTTACTCCAGTAAAAATTTTCGGACCAATTCTCGCCGGCAGCCTCTCACTTAAAATCTTTTGATGGCTCAATGAGAAGTTTTAGTATCTACTATCAGAATGTTAATGGTCTCACAACTAAGACTTCTCTGCTCAAGTTCAACTCTGAGCTTTCATGTTTTGATGTGGTTGCACTTACTGAGACCTGGCTTAATGATTCCTTCATTGACAATGAACTGTTCAACAATTATAACGTTTTTCGCTATGATCGTCATGAGGGTACCTCAGTTACTACTGTCGGAGGTGGCGTCTTGCTTGCGGTAAAAACTGGAATTAAATGCACACGACTCTACCCTCCGAACTCTTTGAAGTTGGACTTAATGTGTTTATCGCTCAAATGCGTTGCTTCGATAATCTACATCATTGTTCTGTATATCAGCCGAAGAGTACAATCGAAAGTTACAAAAACTATCTTCTGTGTATCGAACACATCTCGAACGTTGCGGACTCTAATGATGTTATTATTATACTGGGTGATTTTAATCTTCCGTATCTAAATTGGAATTACTCTGAATCTGAGGATCATCTATTTGCGACTAATGCATTATCTCGCCTTGAATGTGTTGTTATCGACAGGCTTAATGGTCTTGATCTAAATCAAATCAACAGTGTTCTTAATGTACGTAAGCGAATTTTTGACCTTGTCTTCGTTTCGGATCCGTCAAATACTGCACTTTTATGTTCTGGTTCTCCACTTGTTCCTGAGGTTCCTGATCATCCAGCTTTAGAAGTTAATTTAATTTTAGAATGTTCTGACCATAGTTTTTCTTGTAAGTCGCATTTTAATTTTCGTAAAACTAACTTTGAAAAATTGCATTCTCTCCTAAATAATGTAGATTGGTCGTTTCTGCTTAATATTAATAATTTAGATGATTCTTTGTCTCGTTTTTATATTTTATTTGATTCTTTCCTGCTCTGTGTTCCAATCTTTATAAACAACATCAGCTCAGTAAAGCGTGCTCCCTGGTTTGATGAACACTTGTGTCGTTTGAAGCGTGTTAAGAATCGTTTGTGGAAAGCTTACTGTAAGAGTAGGTCGTCTGCTTCTTGCAATGATTTCTCAATAGCTAGGCTGAATTTTAAACAATACGCGATTTTAGCCTACAACAGGTACATTGAGAAAGTACAAACTGATATTAAGACGGATCCTAAATCTTTCTGGGCTTTTATTAATTCCAAACGTAAAAATGATGGTTTTCCGTCGAGCTTATCGTTTGATGGAAACTTTTCTGATGACCCGGATATTATATCTAATTTATTTGCCAACTACTTTGCCCAATCATTTATCCTGGACGATGGTTCATCGGATTTTGTTGCCTTGTCTAGTTCCTTGCCTTGTTATACAATCCCTCGCTGTAATTTTATAACAATCAGTGATGATACTATTTTTCAGTCCCTTAAGCAGTTTAAAATCTCCTATAGTTCGGGACCGGACGGGATTCCCAGTGCCATTTTGTATCACTGTGCTGATGTCTTAAGTCTCCCTTTTTCATTGCTGTTTAACAAGTCCCTTGTGTTAGGCGCTTTTCCACACATCTGGAAAAAAATTTTTATTATACCTGTTCATAAAAAGGGTAGCACTGTTGACATTAAAAATTATAGACCTATTGCGAAGCTTTCAGCAATTCCTAAAGTGCATTTTGACTGAAGTGATTTACTTTAATTTTAAATCTTCACTTTCTGCAAAGCAACATGGGTTCCTTAAGGGACGATCAACTGTGACTAATCTTCTCTCCTTTACCAATTTCGTAAACCGCTGTATTGAAAATAAATCTCAAGTTGACTGTATATATACGGATTTCAGCAAGGCGTTTGATAAATTGTCTCATGAAATTCTACTTCTGAAATTGGATAAATTAGGATTTCCTCCTATACTACTACGCTGGCTTTGCTCATATTTGCCAAATAGAACTCAATCAGTTATATTTAGATCTTGTTTTTTCCCATGATATCATGTCTACGTCCGGTGTGCCACAAGGAAGTCATCTTGGGCCACTACTTTTTATTTTATTTGTAAATGACCATTCCTTTGTTTTACCGAACACTAACTTACTTTTATATGCTGACGATATTAAATTTTTTAAAAAAATTGATATTGAATCTGACTGTTTATCTCTGCAACGTGATCTTGTTATCTTTCATGACTGGTGTGTTCGTAACAAGTTATTTTTAAATATTGATAAATGTAAGGTCTTATCCTTTTCTCGTAAACTTGCACCTATTTTATCCTCATACACTTTAAATAATACAGCCCTTAACCTTATTTGTGATCTTGATGTTATCTTTGATAGTAAGCTGAGCTTCACCTTGCACTATGACACTATAGTGAGTAAGGCTAATAAAATGCTTGGCTGCGTACGTCGTTATACTCGTGATTTCAGTGACCCTTACGTACTTAAATCCCTTTTTGTCTCATTGGTAAGACCTATTTTAGAGTATGCTTCCCCTCTTTGGTGTCCACATTATGCTGTCCATATTAATCGTATTGAAGGTGTTCAAAAGCGTTTTCTTCGTTTTTCCTTGCGGTTCCTTCCTTGGAATAACCCTGAATCTCTCCCACCTTATTCTGAGCGTTTGAAATTATTGTGTTTAGATAATCTGTCCAGATGTCGAGAGGTCATCAATGTTTTGTTCGCTCATGGCTTACTCATAGGTAATATTGATGCTCCCGATCTGCTGTTACTTCTCAATGTCTTCTACTACTGCTTCTCATAGAACTAATTATGGGCAAGGGGAACCTCTTGATGTTGTTTGTAGAGATTTCAACCGTTATTAGCTTATCGATTTTAATGTTAGTAAAGATTGCATAAAATCGGCCTTATCTACTTTTGTCTCATAAATAATGTTTCATTTTATTAATTCTTCATTTATATTTTTAACGCTTTATTTGTTTGTAAGTAATTTTTTATTATTTTTCTCTATTATATTATTTTTATTCTTTCCATTATTTTATTTTAATTATTGTAATTATTCATTAATTCTAATAATTTGTATTTTTTTTATGGTCAGTGGTATTTATAACCTGTCGACTATTATTGTAAATAAATAAATAAGTATACTCGAAAGTAATGCGAAATATGAGCTCTACTTGCTGTAATTACGAATCACCAAGAAAAGAGCAACATCTACACTCGACCGATAGGGAACTTGAACGACTACGTTATGAACATCTGCTACTACTACTACTACAATGGCGCTACAGCTCAAATCGGACCTTGGCCTCCTGACATTCAGGTTCCTTAACATTTTTCATTACTTAATGTAGAAGGGTTGTTAGCCCTTCGCACAACCCTCTTTCTACGAATTTTTCACTTTCGTAGATTGAGGTGACCATGGTATATCCAAGCAGGCAATGTGCTGGAATTATATATTGCGCCGACCGGGATTTGAACTCACGATCTTCGCATTACAAGACCAAAACGCTGCCCACTAGGCTACACCCTAGCTTGAACATCATTATGAATATCTGCACCACAGTTTAATTATACGTAAAACAGTTTACAGACTGGAGAGAGCTTCTCGAATCGAGCTCACCAATTTGCGTGCAATCTTCACGCACACATGCGAACAATCTACGTGTAAAATATGCCTTAGTAATCAACTGTTTAAATTTTTGGGAGGTAGAACCTTGAGCGAACCAATCAAAATCATTCATTTAAGAGGTAAGAATTTTTTATGCGAAAATTTTTTTGATCTACGGGCAACATGGAAAGTCTGTGCACTCTGTCCTCTTTCGCTCTGATCTGCACTATAGACGACCATCGAGTTTTTGGGGACTATCAACCAGCAAACTACATGTATACTTGACCGGCAGGAAATAGAATCGGACGAGAATGGAATAATTATGAGACCTGTGAGTTCTTTACCTAGAATGCAACGGCAACGATCGGGCGACAGAAGAATAACTCGGGCGAAATACTTTATAGTTTTCTCAAATATTTCGAAATAACATTGCCATTTTCGTGGTAAATGGCTTGTGAAAAGGTTCCGAATCGTCGTAAACTATTCGGGAGGTTGGGTTTGCTGGGAACAAACAATCTAGTACGTACGATCTCCAACAAAAATAGCACGGACAATGTGGAGAAGCGGTCGACTGCGATGAAATACTTTATAGACAGCAAAAACAACCACACGTATGGGCTCGTACGGATGGGAAAAAATATTTGGGCGATGATAAAGCAATTAACAGCCGAGAAGAATATTTGTACGACAAGGCGAATAATTCGGCCGACAAAAGCAATATAAATAGGCGAGCGTTTTTGGTGAACGGACAGTCAAGTTTGAAGCGATCGACGAGTCAGTCACAAGCGAAGTCAAGTGAAAGTGTAAAAACGATTTAGTTGGAGTTTAAATAAAGGTTGCGGCTTAAATTAAAGTGAACTAGTTAAACTGGTGGTTTTATTTATTTACTTGAAATCTACACCTTCAGCACTTCAATACGCTATATTTTAATAAATATGTTATTTTAGTCCTTTCGATAGTTTTGTTGCTACAAGCTTCAAAGATGCACATTTGTTTCATTATCATTTAACTTTTCGCACTCAAAAAAAAAATGTTTTTAAATGTGTGTTACTTTTTTCTACTTGTGTTTGTGAATTTTTCACTATGATGTTGTAAATGTTACATATAAATTGTCAAACCAGTCATATCTGACTGCTCATCATTTTATAAAAATTCTGTCGCGAGTTTATTTGACAATGAACCATTTTTACGAATGCTACTACTAAAAATATACCGTCAAGCGTAGAGAGCCATATTTTGGAACAAAAGCTGCTATCTTTGGCAGTTAAAAGATTTATTAAAGGAAAATGGAATTGCTTCAATGCTCTTAGTAGAACGACAATATCAAAGACAAAAAAAAAATAGTACCAATTCTTTCCAATTGCCAAAATACGGCGTATATTGGGAAATATTCATAAAGTTACTTATCACGGCAGCTAAAAAACATGAGTTAAAAAAATTTTTCATCAGATTAAAAGAAAATTTCGCCGTTTATTTTTGTTAAATGCTAAGCAATTTTGCTTCCGTTTAACGATCATTTTCGAAAATAATAGAGGTCTATCCATTACTGTTGAGACTTACTCAAGTTATTTATGCACTACGACAGTTCAAATGAACAATTAAAATATGTAAATGTTCCATACAACATAAATGCAATGTGTATATTTTTATAAGAGATATGGTAAATACAGAACATTACCCTAAGACATATACCATATGCAATTGGCGCGATTTAACTCGACATAATAAGCTTTCAAGTTCAAACATACGAGAGAAGTAGCATTCAACATAACGCAACATAATCGTAGCGCAAAGTAGGTCAACTTTTAACTTCGAACATTGCAATCGTTAAATTAAAATTGGAATATGAGCTAAATTGATTTGATATAAAAGCGTCTGATTTCAAAATTAATACTGTTCCATGTTGGCCCTAGTCATTTATCAAATATCCGCGATCTTCCACTGTACTCGAAAGTAATGCTAAATGTCAGATCTACTTCCTTATCATCAAATTAAATGTGCGCATACGAACACTATAAGGTGATGCGACTTGATTGAAATGTCAAGGTCTTCAACCAAAAACATATATACGCGCGACCATCGAATTACCATAAGGAACATCTGCTATCCGTTCTGCACATATGCATCATTGACAATCCGCGATCATCAAATGCTTGTAACTGCGAGCTACTCGTGGGTACTGAAATGCAGACGAAAAGGCAGACAAAAGAATTGCAGACGAAATGCAGATATAACTATATAAAAACGAGAGCATTTGCAACAGAGTAAATGTACTCTGATTTGCAACGAGTCGTCTGAATTTGGAAGCGAAAGAGTAAAGATCGCGTGGAAAGTTGCGATAGCTAATCGGAGATAGCAAAGCGACAGTTGATGAACGGAAAAAGTGGTTGTGGTGAATTTTTCACAGTGCATTTCGAATTGAAAGAAAAGATTTCCGGAAAAAAGTGTTTGTGAGAGTTAGAGAGAAGCAACAAATAAAGTTATTTAAGCTAAGGCGATTTTGTTTTATTTACTTGGAATCCAGCGACCCCTTGCGCACGACGATTGTCAGAAGTGGGATAACCAATTGTCGTGCGCAAGAGGTCGCAGGCATTTTTAAAAGGTTTTTTTCACCCGCCTTTCACTTGCTTTTCGTCTGTCTGCCTCTCGTCTATATTTCGCCTGCAATTCTCGTCTGCCTTTCGTCTGTATTTCAGTACCCTCGAGCAGTTCGCACGCACAAGCAATTGATGATCGCGAATTGTCAATGATGTGTATATGCAAATGAGAAGAATGGATGGGAGATATTCTTTTTGGTAATTTGATGATCGCACGTATATTTGTTTTATACCATTTACACGCAGCTAAATTATAATTAATACCTAAATTATCATTAAACAGTTGTGTGTCATACGCTAATTTAGCTACAAATAGTGATCATTTATTATCTAGCATTTAGCTAAATCTTCTCATTTTTCTCATAATTTAGGCAGTATCGATGAAGATTATGCTAGAGCTGGAGCTTTCATAAAAGTGTTTTCGTGGAAGAGAGAAAAAGAAAAGTCATTTTCTGATAGCTTATCTTATACTTATATAAAATCTTTGAAGCGTGATTTAAACGCCCAGCTATGAAAGATAACTTGCAAACGATTCCAAAATAGTATTAAGAATCGTTTTTTTTCCAGACCTTCCATGCAAAATTTCATTGCCTATTGGCAATGTAATTAAACTTTTTAAAAATATGAGAGATGAGTGAGTGGCTCTTCTTAATTAGCAAAGTGCTATGTGTCACCATTCTACTAACGATAAAGACGAGATAAATTAGGAATTAGCTAAATTATAATTAGGACCGCTATGTGTCAATGGTACTAGATTGAATGTCAAGGTCATTCCAATCAAGTTGCATAGCGTTTCTTATAGTATTCGTACGTGCGCATTAATTTTATGATAAGGAAGTAGAGCTGACATTTCGCATTACTTTCGGGTACAGTGGAAGACCGCGGATATTTGATGAATGACTAGCGTTAACATGCAAGAATACTTCAACAAAACGAATGAACCATTTCTTTTGTGCCACTTGAACTCGGTTGGAATACGTTTTACAATGTCGCGCAAAATTGATATTTACTTTCCAACAAAAAAATGTTCGAAGCATAATAATGCTTAGTATTATAGATTTTATTTTCAGAACAGAAGTCACATAATTTATATTTACCTTTTTTTACAGAATGACCTGTGTTATAGGCAATTTCGGCCTTTATGTGCAATGCACAAACACAGTCATGGAGGGAAGGAATGGGATTGGGAAGGTAGGGGAAGAGGAGTAAGAACGATCGTAACGAGTGGTGAAGCTGGTATATTTTTTGCTACTGACAAATATTTGCAGATGTTATGGGGGGACTGAATGTTAGAAAGCGAACAGAAACCATCTACTGAGTATACAGACCTTCCTGAAGTGAAACTGTTTCACTTTTACATCGTTTCCCCATTTTATTTCGAATAAAATTCGTGCTTTAAAAAATTCCACTGTCTGGAGTGAGAATTGAACTCTCTACCTACTGACTATGAAGCAAGCACTCTGCCCACTACGCCTGCTTGTAATAATTATAAAATGTGCCACGTTTATATTTTATGCGGTGTTACAAACTCCATCGCAAAAAATATTTATGCTCTATAGATGAAATTTCAAAGTTTGTAACGATAAGAAATAAGGCTCATACAAAGCACAGTATACATAATAACATAATACTGTAATATAAATCAGCTAAATATGGGGCTTGGTTTCGAAAACACACGTGTGTTTCATCTCCCTAAAGCTTACATTGAACATTTAATCTGGTCTTTCCATTTCATTTTCGCAAAGATTTTTTTTTATTAGACAAGAGCAAGCGAAATTATAAGCACCGCCGTCCATGACCCGCGCACCCGCTATCCAAGTTGAATACGACGCGAGCAAAAGCTCTAAGAACGCCATGTGCGAGAATGAGTGATAAGAGGTACCGCGGACTTGTCGGGACACGTCGCGAACGAGTTCGTCAGTACTTTTCTCTCCCTCTTTTTCGGAGGTAATGACGTCAAAATTCGGAGGTCTCTCATCAAAACCCTGTTAACCCAGACAATATACAGCGTTATTTTACTTGGTGTACTGTGATACAGAGTTGCCAAGGAAACAGAAATGTTTGTTGACGCTTAAAAAACCTCGAATCTGACCCAGCAAAAACAAATCCCATGAGTCTGCTCCCAGCAAACAATTTTAAAACGAGCTACAAAACAAATAAACTGCTTGATGATCTTAAACAAACCAAACAAAAAGGATCGCTCATCGATCTTGTTATATACCAGCAGTTTTCATTTCACCATACGCATGAACAGAGCTATAAATTATTTCGTGTCGATATCCTTAATGCAAACGATGAAAACCCTGAAGTTTAAGGAGACCACGTGTGGTTGTGTGAAGTTCTTTAATTAATCGTTAATCTTTCATAAAAAATATCGTTTATGGATCGTTAACGATTTCCACTAATGAATCAAAAATCATTACCGACACATTAATCATTCATTGATAACGATTATATACTCGTTTTTTGTAAGTGTTTTACAATTCATTAATGAATTGTTAAAACTAATTCATTAACGAATGTCTATTAAGTCCACTTGATGAATCGTTAATGATTCGTTAACGATCAAATTCTATGATAGATCCCATACAAATTACACGAAATTTCGAAAATCAAATTTTTTTTTTTTAAGCTTTGATTTAAAAACTTGACCTATGTATGTAAAGCGGTGTGAACGTTATTCAAATGTTACTTTTCAGTAGTCTAAAGAATTCGAGATAACATATTTTCTAGTGCACTAAAATCATTCCCATTTCATTTAGAGTCCCGCATTATTGCGTTCTTGCCCAATCATTCTGTTATATTTCATAATGGTTTTCAATTATGAAATCACAAGTAACAGTATTTATAACAATTAACTAAAATACTCATGCCAATAATATTCATTATACATTCCTTTAAATAACTAATTTCAGAATTACAAACAATGCCTAGATATATTTTTAACCCGATTTTGTTTAACACATTGTTATATCGTATTTTATTTAAATTCCAATAAGCAAAACGAAATAGTGAGTATAGTTGCGTGGTTGATAAATTCATGCTTTTAAAATATGAATTACTTTGAATAGAGATAATTTATTTTACAGAGATGAAAATAGTTTGTTCATTAGTAATTAGCTCGACCTAGTAATTAACGAATGAATTTCAGCACCATACTGTCATATGGTAGCTTGTAATTATTGAATAATCAGCCTTAATTAATTCGGAAATTCATGGAAAAAAAAAAATATCGATCTGACCTAAAATTTGAATTGAAAAATTTAAATCAAACAAACATTTTTAACGTACTTCAATATCAATTTTATGTTGTACGAGTATTTAATAATAAATGGTGATAGGTGAACCCGGGCCAAAACGGGGTACTAAGTTGCAAATATGTTTTAAGTGTTAATTAAGGGAGCTGCAAATTTTTCTACAAATACATCGTAATGTAATAATACAATAACATTGTAAATAATAATAATAATATTGTAAGAAAACAATAGAACAATATTTTTGTTTTCAAAAAAAGAAAATAATGTCATTTTGCCTCGTTCTGCCACGGACATGGAGCAGAACAGAGTCGTAGGGCAAGTTATTATAAAAACATATAATACTAGTGGAAATGAAGAAAAAATATGTTTGCTCTGTATCTTTATATTTCGTTTTGAGTGACTACACTTTTCACACTACACTTTTCATTGATTGTGTCCTTTTCTTAAACCTATTCACGAAATTTACAAACTAGGAGAGCCTCATCATTTTCACAAAACTAAAGACAATTAAATGTGCTTCAAGAATGTACTAACTACAGTCGTAATGTAAACATGTACGTATACCTTATCATGGTTACAAAATCATCAGAAGTTTCAACACAGGAGCAAAAAACACAGAAAGAAAGCTTCAAGCATCAACGCTTAACAAAACTATACTAATATGGCTGCCGTAGTTCAGCAGCAACATGCACTACCTACTCGTATGTCAAAAACATTTACCAATGTGAATTATGAAAACATGAAATCTGAATGGAACAGGTCCATGCGTACGAGAATGTCGAGGTTCAAACCGTTCCACCCTTCCTCCGCCATTGCTGGTCACGTATATGCAATTTTTTCTTATCCTAAGGATTCTTACTTGAAGGGGTTCTGATTTTTGAGAAAAACGTTCAAGAAATATATGTAGTTGTAGTTTGTGTTAATTCTAAAACAAAAAGTTTAACTAAAATAATATTCAGTTCAAAAATATGCGGGAACCTCAGGCAAATCCAGCGCACATGCCTGGTATGGTACTGATTTTAAAATATTCCAAGAAAATGGTCAATAAAATTTTGCAAATAGCATTTTGTATGGGAGGTGGCATTTCATTTTAAAACATAAAAAAAATGTTTGCATGTGGTGAAATTGTGACAGTTGAATGGAAGGTGGTAGAAGGCGTGACATGATCTTGATTATTATTGCCCGAACTACTGCAATCATTAACAAAACTCATTTTCTTTCAAAAAGCTAACACCAATCAGACATGCATCGACTTATGTCATGACGTAAATTGAAGCATTTTGAGAAATCGAAATAAAACCAAAAGCAGTTTATAGCTCCAAGCATACTTCCAAAACTGTGAAAGCTTCATTAGAATCGGTTCAGCCGTTTTTGAGTTAAATCCGAACATACAAACAGAAAAAAAAAACGATTTTATACGTAGTTTTTATCTAAATAAAGCAAAACACTAACTTTTTACCATTTATAATCAAATAACAAGCAAACGTCTCAATAATTCTGGACCTTGCGGGTAAACTGCCCTATGTCATTTTATTCAACTTTTCAGTAGAGTTAAACTGCTATTGAAATCTTTTCGTACTACAGAATTCAATTTATTTCGCCCAGCAGGACACATAGACCATATCATATGACGTCATTAATGCATACTGCAGTAGTGTGTAGGAACGGACCCTCTCTTATTAGAGTTTGGACATCAGGTTCCAGCACAGAGCGAGAAATTTTCAAATCGAAGATTTTAGGCCAAGTATTTCAGTATTTCGAAATTTTAGGTTAAGTATAAATGTAAACTCTCGAAAAATACGTTTCAAGTCGTTTTTAGTGAAATCGCAATCTTTTTTCAGTACGAGCTGTCACTCGAGGACTTTTTAAATATCGTCGAGTGACAGCTCAACTAATAGCTTCCAGGCCAAACTCGAAATCAGCAGAGGAGGGCGTGTTCGCATTAAGTAACTATGGTGTAGTATACCTCGGGAAAGCTCTCGAAGAGATGAATGAATTAAGTCAACTTTTATAAAACAGCACCAAGTCGACATAGCGCAGTTTGCCTCCGAGGTCCAGAATTATATTTGTATGAACGAAAGGATTAGATAAACTAAAACTTCGTATGGTCCCTATACCCAATGAGTTATGACTATTACCATTGTGTGGAGGTTCGATTGGCATAAGGTGGCATGTGGTAGTTGAGAGTGGCTGACGATGGGATTTTGGTGGATTTTCGTTCACACTGCAAAAGAGCATGTAGCACGATAAAGGCACGAACGCATAGTCCATTTTCGAATGCCAAAGGTAGATACCGTAGAATCCGTTCGTATCCGAGGCACTATTTCCGTTTCTTGTAGCAGATGGTGTTTTAAAATCACAGATTATAAGCACATGATCCAGTGTCCATATGCGATTTTGGGCTGTGGGTGAATTCTACTACTACCCATCACACAGGGCGTCGTTGCGTAAAGGGAACTTTAAAAGATCGATTTGTTGAATCTACATAAGGAGCCATGTACACCAAAACGATGATTTCGCTCAAAGAATCCTATTTTCAATAGAATAAATTTTCAAAATTGCGTGTTTGCTGTCTACTTTTGCATATTACGAAAGCTTGCTGAAGTGAATTTGTAGAGAAGTCATTCTACTCGTATTATCCCATATCTCTAAGCAATTTAAATATCTGCCGAAAATCAGCGCAACTTCATTTATCTTGGGACATGTTGGGGATGTGTGGAAAGCCAATATAAAATTTTAATAGATAGTGCATGGATTTCTCCATTATTTAATATCTATCTGTAATTATGATTGTTTAAATATTCATACGAAATCTTAGATTTCTGTGGAAGTAAAAGGGATGTTAATAATGTTTTAATTGATCATTTGAGTCACGTTTAAAATTCTCTATACAGAATATCAGCATGGTCGTAGCCTGTAAGGTGTTTCGACTATTTCGCTCAAATTGCAGCACCTAAGTTCGTTTCGACCAGTTGGATAGTCGAAACGACAAAAATATCGTAGCATGTAACTTTATTTCGTTCGTTTTTCTGTCGAAACGTTCATATTTTATACGACAGGTTAAGACCTTTCGACTGGTTTCAATTTTAGGAAAATGTAAGTATAAAAATTAGTTTGGCTAGATTTATCTACTTTATAAATTATAATTATGGATAATTTGCATAGGGAAAGTGATATGCGAAGTTCCAATGCTAACCAAATTAAATTTCTTGCCGATTTCATGACGGCGCATAACAATCTTGCAAAGGGACTGTTAAATACCACGCAAGGAAAAAGAGTCTCTGAATAGCAATGATTAAAAGACGGATTAAGCGAGAGGAGATCTCCGTGTAAGCAATTGCACGAATAGAAAAAGGCATTAAATGAAAATGCTTTATTAAGGATACTCTTTCCTTAAATTATTAGGTGTGGGCGGATACAAAATAAAAACGAATCTCAGAGATAATAAATAAAAAGCTGTAAGAAAACTGCAGGAGATCCTTATTCAATAAAAAAATTGAGACAATTCGAGGTATGCGTGGTGGAATAGGCTGGCCTTGAAACAGCTGTTGATGGCATAAAGCTTTCAAGGTCATTTGGTGCTTCTTCTATTTTTGTTCCTATCGCGGTATTTAACAGCTCTAGTACTAATGACAAGTAAATTCAAAATGGAGAAGCACAAGCGCAAGACTCCAGCGTGCATGAAGATGTTACCTCGGAGCAGGAAGAAATCGAAGCATGTGTTATAGTTAATACAAATGGAAAACCATATAAGAGAACCTTAATGGAAAAGTATGTGTTGGCGGTGGAGAAGACAAGCAACAAGCAACAAGAAATGCTAGAAAAACGGACATTTTTAAATTCGAAAACATTGTTTTATTTATATTAAATCATTATACAATAAAACATAACAGGGCTACGATTGCGCGTAAAACGCAATCTTAAGATACTCTAGATGAAATAGAATTTTTAGCGATTCCAAGAAATTTTTTATGGGGACTGTTAGAAGGGGTGATAGCATTGAGCTAATTTTTCCCAATCATGCTAAAGTAGCTATAAAAATGTTTTATACAAAATGCTTACACCAAAAATTAAATAGGAGCTGAGAAAATTAGTGTGTTAGATTTAGTGAAAATGTGCAGTTTGTATGGGAGGTGGTAGAAAGAGTGGGGGGATTTTAGTGATTTTTTCAGAAATAACTAAAAATATCATAAAATTGACATCTCTTAAATTTTAGACTAGTAACATTCATACTTTTCAAAAAAATAGATTTTTTGTGAAGTTGTGAAACTGTGTCATATTGTATGGGAGGGGGTAGAAGCAGTGAAGGTAATCAAATATTTTTTTCTGATCTTTGTGATAATGCTAAATAAGTATTTATTACAAAATGTGAGCTCGATAAATGTTATATGTTCTGAGAAAATCGGCTTTGAGCATTTCACGAAAAAATGTAGTTTGTATGGGAGGGGGTGGAAGGAGAGGGATGACGCAAATAATTTTTATATTGTAGATTGAAATCATTATGAAAGTAATATATCCCGAAATTCAGACTAATACATATTATACTTTTCGAGCAAATCCATTTATTGTCGAATTGCGAAATTGTGTCATTTTGTATGGGAGGGGGTAGAAGGGGTGAAGCTAATCGTCTAATTTTTTTTGGCCTTACTAACAATTTTAAATAAATATTTGACGCACAATTTCAGCCCGCTAAATTTTATACGCACTGAGTAAATTGGCTTAGAGTAATTCATGCCACGTACAGTTTGTATGGGTGGTGGTAGAAGGAGGGGGAGGACACGCATAATTTTTATACGGTAGATTGATATTATCATAAAAATAATATATTCCAAATTTCAGGCCAATAGCTTTTATACTTTTCGAGCAAATCCGTTTATTGTCAAATTGCGCAATTGTGTCATTTTGTATGGGAGGGGGTAGAAGGGGTGGAGCGATTTGGCCCGTTCACGAACTTGACCTTACTTTTTTATCAAAAACGACGTGTACGAAATTTGAGCTTTCTAGCTCAACGCGTTCTCAAGCTAGAGAGCGAACAGACGGACGGACAGACGGACGGACGGACAGACGGACGGACGGACAGACGGACGGACGGACAGACGAACGGACGGACATCCGGTTTTGAGATTTTTGAGTGATAATATTAACTTCTGTATCATTCATTTTTTTCTCCGAGCCTTATTTCTTGGCGTTACAAACCTTAGAGCAAACTTATAATACTCTCAGATTCCATCTAGAGTATAAAAAGGTGAGTTTTAGTTAAAACTGATGTCGTAATCATGGAGAGGTGTATCCATAAAGAATTCGTGAGTATACCGAGAATTCATTAGATCCTTGTAATGATTCGATCTGCGGTGTAGCAATAATTTGATATGTAGACACTTGTGACATAACGTGAACGATAACTTTTTTGTGAGAACGCTAGGGTGTAACGATGGCAGACTAAAGATTAAGGAATGCAGGAATCACAAATAGGATTGCAGCTTCTTTCTTCAAATATTTTTCCGAGACTCATTTCAATTCGATCGTTAAAGGTTATAATAAAAACATAACAGGGCTACGATTGCGCGTAAAGCGCAATCTTACGATACTCTAGATGCAATAGAATTTTTTGTGATCCCAAGAAATTTCGTATGGGAAGTGCTAGAAGGGATGATACCATTGAACTCATCATGCTAAAGCAGATATAAAAATGTTTTATACACAATTATAATTATCCAAAAATTGAATGGGAACTGAGAAAATTAGTGAGTTAGATTTAGTGAAAATGTGCATTTTGTATATATTGCGCAATTGTGTCATTTTGTATGGGAGGGGGTAGAAGGGTTGAAGCTAATCGTCTAATTTTTTTGACCTTACTAACAATTTTAAATAAATATTTGGTGCACAATTTCAGCCCGCTAAATTGTATACGCACTGAGTAAATTGTCTTAGAATAATTCATGACAAGAACAGTTTGTATGGAAGTTGGTAGAAGGAGGGGGAGGACACGCATAATTTTATACAGTAGATTGATATTATCATAAATGTAATATATTCCAATTTTCAGGCCAATAGCTTTTATACTTTTCGAGCAATTCCGTTTATTGTCAAATTGCGCAATTGTGTCATTTTGTATGGGAGGGGGTAGAAGGGGTGGAGCAATTTGGCCCGTTCACGAGCTTGACCTTACTTTTTTGTCAAAAACGACGTGTACAAAATTTAAACTATCTAACTCAACTCGTTCTCAAGCTAGAGAGCGCACAGACGGACGGACGGACGGACGGGCATCCGGTTTTGAGATTTTTGAGTGATAATATTAACTTCTGTATCATTCATTTTTTTCTCCGAGCCTTATTTCTTAGCGTTACAAACTTTAGAGCAAACTTATAATACTCTCAGATTTCATCTAGAGTATAAACATAAAATGACTACGAGTATAAACTTAACAGGACTACGATTGGGCATGAATGTTTTCAAGAAATATTGCAGGGGAAGTGGTACAAGGAACGATGACATTGAATTAATTTTTTCTTATCACGCTAAAGTTGCCATTAAAATGTTGTATGCAAAATTTGGAATTCAAAATTTTAATAGGTACTGAGGAAATTAGTGTGTTAAATTTAGTGAAATTCTGCAGTTTGTATGGGAGGTGATAGAAGGAGGGACGAAAAACAATTTCAAAACGTTTTTTTATAAAGAGCACTCATTTATTATCTTGTTATCTTTACGAAAGATCAAACTGTACTGACCAAATGAATCTAACGTGGAATCGGCAGTTGAATGTTATACATAGTTTACCATAACACATAAATGTTGGAGCAATAGGAAGGAATTACTTGCGACACGTTCTTCTTGGACACACTGTATTTAGTTTGAATATACTGTTATCTGTATTATTTTTATTACTAGTTATTAGGATCGCAGAATTTTTGTAAATTCACTTAGCCATCTCGGCCGATACCAATAAATCCCTCCGGTCTCGTGGTTCGGTCCAAAGATCGATAAGGAACGGCGTAAAGGACCAATGGCGTCTACGCTGTACCCCTTGATACAAGGGATTTCCCTTTACGTTTCCGAATCGGGGTAAATGTAATGACTGGTCTGGAATTTCAAACATATCAATATTCATTGTTATTTCTGAAAAAATCACTAAAACCCCCCACTCATTCTACCACCTCCCACACGAATTGCTCAATGTCATTAAATCTAATACACAAATTTTCTCAGTTCTTATTCGATTTTTGAAGTTTAAATTTTGAATAAAAAATTTTCAAAGCTATTCTGTGAAAAAATACTCCCTCTGACCGAAAACATGGAATAAATTTTAATTTTTTTTTGTTCGAAAATATGGTATAAAATTTCTGAAAAATTCAAATAAATCTAAAATCAAATATAAAAAACAAAATTAAATTCATTTTATTATCACAATAACTAAATACAAATAATTTTAGTGTAATCCAAATTCTACTTACGGTCAGAAGGGATACGTGGAATGCAGCTGCAACTTTATTAATATCACCGTGTTCTAATTTTTCATTGTTCTTTATATATTATGCATCACAAAATTATTTGTACCATGGAAAAAAATCCCAATCTTCAAGTTAAGTCATGTTTAAAGTGCGCTTTACAGCTTTAGGAAAAAATATGTTTACAGGGAAAGGAAGCGACTAATGTCCTTAAAATACCCAATAATAAAGTTAACGCAATTTATTTAAAGCAAAGGAATTAAAAGCAAAAAACATTTTAACAAAATTATTTGTACCATTGAAAATTATTCACAAAATTATTTGTACTTCATATAATAATACTGGAAAATACCAGATATGAAAAGAAAAACTCATTCTTTTTCGACATCTAAAATGAGGTCCTGCGTTCCTTTGCATTTATTACTGCATGCAGTCGCCTTGGAACTGATTCCACTAAATTCATCGTTATTTCCTTGGGAATATTATTCCAAATTTCAATTTTTTCATTGCAGGCAGCTCGTGCCAAAGGTTCTCAATCACATTCAAATCCGGGCTCTGAGGGGGCCAAGGTAGAAGCTCTTGTTGAATTTTGTTAAAAAATAAAGTAATTTGACGACCTTTGTGATCATCTTACTGCAGTATGAAGCCCTCCCCAATCAAGGCCTTTGTTGACTCGAAGGCGTTATCATTAACAGTTGCCAAATAAACGAACTGGGTAACTTTTCCTTTTGGTTCAACCAGTTTCCCTTTACCATTGTATACCATACAGCCCCAAACCATTATTTCCCATACAGCGCCAATACATATTTTTCCGCCATTGTGCAGGCGAAACGGAATGGTTCGCTGTTGTTTTTTTCTTAAGGCAGGAGTGGTACGATAATATTCTTTGCCATATGATCCATCTAACGAAAATGCTGACTTATCTATCCACAGAATGGTTTTCCAGAAGTCTAAGGGCTTATCAATATATTCTTTTGCAAATTTCAGTATGCGAGCTTTATTTTGTGCCGATATAAAGTATACCTTCCTTTTTACAAAATATTTTTTATTCGCTTCCTCCAACCTCCGTCGAATCGTCATATGACTTATTTTGTGTACACGCTGCAAGTGAACATTTTGAAGTAATATTTTAATTGGAATTGAGTCATTTTTGTCACCGCTCCAACGATTTCCCGATCTTCTCTATTGGATGTAACATGCTTTCTGCCCCTACCGGGTGCCGTTTTCAAAGTTTTTGTATTATTTAATTTCCGAACTTGATACAAAACGGCATTTGTATGACACTTAAATTGTTTTGCTATATTAGTCAAAGTAGCCCCTGTCTAATCGTCACACTTGTATTAAGCATAAAAACAATTAAGAAGTTAATACCTTACTGATTTAAGTTGAAATAACTAACGACTGTCTCATATTTTCTCAGAAATAATAGTGTTACCATGGGATATTACAAATTTTGTGAATAAATTTGCATGGTACAAATAATTTTGTTAAAATATTTTTTGCTTTTAATTCCTTTGCTTTAAATAAATTGCGTTAACTTTATTATTGGGTATTTTAAGGACATTAGTCGCTACCTTTCCCTGTAAACATATTTTTCCGTAAAGCTGTAAAGCGCACTTTAAACATGGCTTAACTTGAAGATTGGGATCTTTTTTCATGGTACAAATAATTTTGTGATGCATAGTACTGCAATAGCTGTTGGAAGATATCTTGACGTTGTCCATTGGGCAATTGCTCGATTTGGCATCTCTTATTTTTAAATTCACGTTATTTGGATTAAAATTTTCCATTTTGAATAAATTATTTTTCTTACAAAAATTAATTTTTGGTCTTCAAATTGCTTCCGAGTTAAGCAACGCCTGTCAAATATGTTAGGCTATGTGGCTCAATAGTCAACAATACCAATATAATGAGTATTGCCAGTTACTTTCGAAACTCTAGATAATCTTAGATTTTTTTTCAAATGGAAACCATATTTTCGGAAAGAGGGAGGAGTAGTTCATTACCGTCACCCCTTCTACCCCTCCCCATACGAAATTTATTAAGATCACAAAAATGTCTATTTCATCTAAAGTATCGTATGATTGGGAATTACGCGCAATCGTAGTCATGTTACGTTTTCAGTACCATGAAAGCTAAAAACTTGACTTCGGTTTCCATGTCCAATGAAATTTTAATTTTATTTTTCTTACCACAGACTAGTGATGTCAAATTTCGTTACTTTTCGGTATCAGTAACTATTCATTACTATAAGAAAAGTAATCATTTATTTTAAATGACCGCCGTATCATATTGCAGGGATGAGTAAGCCAGTTTGCAAAGCAGAAATTCAAATAGAAATTGAATTGCCTCTAGTACCCCATGCAATAACTATATGCACCAAAAAATCGCTTGTGAATCGCTCTTGATTTCATTGACCTAGTACAAGTATTAACATAATTATGCCAAATCCGATTTTTTTTTAATTATCCCTCTTCGAAGTAGAAAATTACTGCAAACAATAACATAAGTTTTTTCAATATTTCACAAATTTATCTTGTCCAAATAATTTTTCTTCAAAATACAGAATAAAACGACAATATGAAGGAAATAACTTTTATTAAATTGAAATTTTCTCCAACAAAAATCCCTCAAATGAAAAAAAAATCCCTTAATCACCCCAAACATTAAAAAATTCTACAATCTGCTATCATTGATCCCACAGCCCTAACACCAGTGACGACTGCCGGCCCTGCCGCTCGAGCCGTGCGCCACAAATCTAATCGATGACATTCTTGGTGTTGGAAGGAACGAAACTAAAATCATCATTTTCTCAGTAAACTTGACTGAAAGGTAGAGTAAGTGTTCTCCTTCTCGTTCTTGCTTTGGAACGGCGTTATTCACAAGTGTAGGTTTCCCTCCTGAGATGTAGCGATAAAAGCAACTAAACGTTACTTTCGGTATAGGTACTTTTTTTGTATGTGGAACGAATACTCGAGTAACGAACCAGTAACGAAACGTTTTGACAGTTCAGTTACTTTTTCGGGAGCTCATTTCGTTACTTAAGTAACGAATATAAATCTGCGTCGGTACTCGTTACTTCGGTTTTCAGTCGATAACGAGTACTCGTACAACGAATAGTTATTTTTTGACATCACTACAACAGACAATTCATCCTTTTTTTTCAATTTGCTTGCATTCACATTATCTCGTCCTGTGCATCATATCTTAAAAAAATAATACAATACATTTTTCTTCAGAAAATTTCCAAAAATTAAAAAAAAACGCACACAAACTTTACCGCAAATAAATCCTGATTGTGAGATTACTAAGAAATAACGTATTTCGCCATGTAAGATTATGGCTAATTACGAGTAGAAGCAAACAAACTCTACCCTACACTAAATTTATCTGATAATATACATGGCACAGTGGAAGTGAAATTATTTCGTGTGTTGTGAAGTATTTAAGTCTTTTGAAGTTTATTTTCCGGCTCTAGAGCTCAGCGCTCTACATCAAGAGCTAAAAAAAATATAAACTTGTAGATATATATTTAGAGCTACATTCATATAAGTGTATCCTTAATTCGTAACAGCATGAGGCAAGTGTTATAAAATTGAGCGAAGTCTCCATGACAATATTCTACAACAGTTTTCTCGATATATGGGATATATAACATGTATAGAGTATATTTCTCCAAATTAACTTGTTGGGCTTTAAGAATGAAGTGCCATAATCTGTTGCGGAAAAGAATGAAGGAAAAAGCCTTACACGATCTCCGTATAGACCTCTACTGGAGAAGTTATATATATCGGTATTGCTTCGAAAGGAAGTTTCCTTTGATGTCTCGGAACATTCGCAAGAAATCCCACAAATAAAACATCATATACCAATTCTATACACCTATAAAGAAGCTACATAATGATACATACATGTTACATCGACATCTTTTATAGCAATTATTTGACGCTGAAGACGGTATTAATAAGCTTATTTCCCACCTAATGCAGGGCATTAAGGGCGAAGATCAAAGAAACCCAGTAACTGATGTTTTTCTCTGTTACGCATTCTAAGTGTGCCTATCAACGTTCAGAATATCTTCCTTTATTTCCTGTTTTTTATTATTCCTGAATTCTTGATATGAAATTTTCAACACCATTCCAACATTTAATGACACTTCTTTTTATATTTTTATTTCTGATTTTTACCTTCATTTTATGAGTTGTTGTTTCTTCTCAATACATTTTTTAAAATGTTTTGCTACCATAGTGATGACGAAAATTCATCTTAAATAGATACGGCAACTTTTTTCCCGGAGTTGTCGGATATAGGCAGATACTTAAAATGAATGTATCTCTTGCTTTCTTTATTTTATTTATATAGTTAGAATTTGCTACTTATTTATTTATTTTTTTTTTTCAAACAGTGTAAAAATATTTTCTTGTTATCATAAGTTTGTCATGGAACGTTTTTCGGATGAGAGGAATTAAATAATGAGATTTTGCTAAGAATATGGCTAATGCTATATATTTATAAATAATTGGAACGCAATTTTCTGCTTATTTTGTTTGAATTATCAGGACTTGAAAAAAAAAAGATTTATCAGTATTTTGAAGCTGACTTTACGTTATTATTTTAATAATAAGGTATTGTGATCGACTTGGACAAACAAATTTATTTTGTTTTTTGCGTTTTATGACTAAAATAGCGTAAAATGCAAAAAAAAACTGTCTACACGCCGTACGTGTACACTCAGCGCACATTAACTCCCAAACCCTACAAGTTAGAAATGTAATTTTTGGGTTGATTGTAGATAGTTGGGGATATCAGGCGGACATCCATTTTGAGGGGTATAAGGATTGAGGGGTATAAGGGTTGAGGGGGGAGGGGGAAGCGCTAAAACCGAAAACTGAGAATTCGAATAACTCAACCATTCCTTTATCCATTGGGGTCCGCAAGAGGGGACTAAAACAAATTGTCGGCCGATTTTTTTTTTCAATATCTTTGAAATGGCTTACCATAAAAAATTCATATTTTGGGAACATTAAGGTTATATACAGATCCACCAGAATAAGCTTAGAGGGAGATTAATTGTTTTAAGAGGCAGGGGCAGTGGAGCTCCTCCTCCCCCCCCTCGCGAAGAAAAATACTTAAAAATTAAAATCTCGAGCTTTTTAATTAGAACTTCGAACATATATTAAGCTATAATAGCGAATATAACATTTGGACATAATAATAGTAGTGGAGGAAAATGGAGAGCATTTCAAAAGTGGTGCACTTTCCAAAAGTTCAAACCCTTATATCTCAAAACTGAGTACAGATATCAAATTAAATTTTATCAGATTGTAGAACTACATAGTCTTTAATTATGCTAATTTTAAGTTGGGACGTGTAAGGGGAGGGAGATGGTAAGCAAAAATGTCGAAAATTTTGAGTGATTTTTTAGGGCTCTAGTGAAAGATACACAGTTTAAATTTTCCATGTGGGAAAGGGGGTAAGGTGCACAAGGTGTTTCATGTGCAATGAAAAAAACACAAAAACTGCAACTTTTTGGATGAAATTTTAAGAAAGAAATTTGACAATTTGCGAAATGAATTTAAAGTAGTTCCTTACAGTATGAAATATTAGCCGATCGAATACCTTCAAAAATTCAACCCCCGTCCATACAAAATTATTTTTTCGACCATTATTAAGAAATCAATCAAATATTATTTAAAGCTATCAATTTGATAAAAACATAAAAACATTTAAAAATAGTTGAAACAAAAATCCGTCAAAACACACTTGCCCTTCTATACCCTCCCATACAAAAGTAAGATTTCGAACAATTTCAATAAATCAACTAATAAACAAAAAATCAAAAGCTACGAACTTGAAATTTTGTACAAGAAACGAACTAAAACTGCATCACAAATTTTACGATTCTCTTACCTCCTCTACCCCCTCCCATGCAAATGTTTGGTTTCGTGAATGTAAAATACACAGAATCTTATGAAAATTCTATGCAACTTCGTCTATGAAACTGACATTCTATACAGAGAATATTGGACGTGATTCAAGCAATCAATTAAAAAATTATTAACATCCACCCGCCCTTACTATTACCCCTTCGCCCACCCCTCATGAAAACCCAAACTTGCTTAAATAAGCGAATGAAATATTGATTATATGTACTGGGACTAGTGATCGTATTCGCAATTAAGTGTTAAATTGACAACAGCCCTGCCCTAAAACCCCCCTTTCACTTAGTCTTCCCTAACTACCTAGTGAAGTCATAAATATTGGTGCACAGAAAAATCAACGCCAAATGAAAACGAATTAATATTTTTCAAAACTTTTTTTTTCCTTTTTATTGGGTTATTCAATGGCTACAAATCTTAGAACAACTTATTCGAAATGACTTCCATTTGCCTTCCAGAACGACTTGAGACGATCTGGCCACTCATCGAACGCGAGACGCACTTCATGCATGGGGAAACTGTCCACTGCACGGACAAGGGCTCGCTTCAACGACTCAATATTTGGGTGCTGAGTAGAGCAAGCCATGCCCTCTAATACGGACCACAACTTGTAATCCAACGGGTTGAGGTCTGGACTATCAGCTGGCCAATCATTCGTTGATATGAAGTCCGGAACGTTGTTTTTGAGCCACAGTTGAGTCGTTTTTGCCTTGTGAGCTGGAGCAGAGTCTTGCTGGAAAGTCCACGGCTTGTTGGCGAATATTGATTGATTGAGAGGCCTCACAATGGGTTCCAAGACGGTCGATTGATATACTTTGGCCGATGTTTTCACTCCTTTCTCGCAAAAATGGATCTTGGTAACGCCATCGTAGCTCACTCCCCACCATACCTTTAAAGACGCGGGATGGTGGCCTCTTTGGACCCTCGGTTTGATTTGGGATGCTTCTCTGGATGACCGAGCATACAGACGGACGTTCTGTTTATTGAACGATTCTTCTACGGTGAAAATTTTCTCGTCAGTAAACAGAATTTGTCTGTGAGCGTTCTTCGCGTACCGGCTGCGTAACGCTTTCGACTTTCGCTTGCGTTCTTCCTTCAATGCGGCCGTGAGCAGGTGTCCAGTGTGTCGCTTGTACGCGCTGAGTCCCAAATCTTCTTTGATAATGCGAGACATTGCAAAATTTGCATTTCCCGCGACAAGATTTTCTGTTTTCGCAGCGGTTTTCGGTCGATTCGTTTCTTCACGGCATTGATCGCTTTCGGAGTTCTCACAGTGCGCGGACGGCCGGACCTTTGACGGTCTCGTACTCCACCAGCATCCTCAAACAACTTCACAGCACGATACACAAAATTGCGAATGATTCCAAGCGGTCGCAACGTCCGAAAGATATCGCCTTTTTCCATGTTGCATTTTAGTAGGCCAACTACAACAATACGATTTTCGATGTCGCCCCATTCCATGATTGTAAGCAATTGATGCCAAAAACTTTTTACGTAGCAATGAAGCAGAAATGTCAACTGTCAAATCGCAGTCAAGACGAAATGTATGCGCCCAATATTGCATTCGTAATGAATGCGTTTAGTTGTGTACCAATATTTATGACTTGGCTAGATACTCTAACCTGCATATTGACTTTCCATCAGTGGCGTAGCGTGACTTTATAGCTAAGGGAAGCAATTATTTTTTAAATTTAGTGGTTTATCACGCTTAACAATATACTATATATAATCACACAAGGTATAATTTACGAAGTCAGTCACTTAGAACTATCCATATAGCTAGAACTAAAAAATCATTAACACAGAGGCACCCTAGTTTCTTAGGGCCCAAAGCGTACAACAAAGTACCAGCTGAAATTAAAAATATAATAAATTCGCATAACTACAAAATGGTAATTAAAACATTTATATTTGATAACCCAAATTTCTATAATGCCTTTTCAAATAATGGTGATTAGCTGTAATTAGTATACACACTTAAGTTATTTAATATTATAAAACGAATATAGTTCACTAGAATTTAAGATTTCTTAGTTTAATTTAGAAAATTTTAGTTTAATTTATTAATTTTCTCATACGCAAATGCTTAATAATAGATAATAAATAAATAAAATTTAAAAGATATATTATAAATAAAATTATTTAAAATACAGAATCTGAACTCTCACACACAAGTCACAATGACTTATGTGAGTTGTTGCTATAATTGTTCATTATTATTGTAACGCAAATGTAAATATGTATAGCTTCAATAAATGTCAGTAAACTATAAACTATAATATCACTAAGACCTCTCTCGTAAGCTGATCTAAACATTATTAATGTTGAGAGAACCCTGGAATCATGAACGTGATATAAAAAAAACGATCCACATTCACCCCTACTACCATATAGGAGCTTAAAGTGTCTGATATAATAAATTAACGGACAATGTATATTGTTCAATCCCTTCAATAGATGGCACTCTTCTTGCTAGGTTGGTAATGGATCGAAATTCGAAGAAATATTTTAGTGACGGCTTGCTTCGACAGACCCTTTAACCTTATTATATTAAATATAAGCTTGAAAAATGTTGAATAATGAATTAATTCAAGCCTCAGTTTAAGCTTCTAGTTTTTATTTTCTTAATAAAAAAGAAAAGACGTCCAAAAATAAATGTCGCCCGATTTCTCGAAGTTTAAACCGATTCGTTTCCACTCAAAGCACGACAAATATTGGAAATATCGCCAGATCTACCTCTTGAAATTTTTCTTTCTGATCATTTTTCGGTTAGTGCAGAAATTTTAATACTTCGCTCGCCGCGAGCGAAAATTTTACTCGTATTGGCAGGCAGTCTCGTTATCTTGTATATACGATTAAAAGCGATAAGAAGAAAGCAATTTAATTCGACGCATCTCCCCTTCCTATTGAAGTCAAACTTGCGCACATCACGCGAGAAAATTTTGCTCGTATTGAAGACGAAGAAATTTTATAATAAATTTTCATAATTGTGCTGATTTTGGTTTAGCTTTTCTAAACTGAATAAAGGGCAAAACGTAAGAGAAGCATTGCTTTCCGGAGAGATGATTTTTCATAATCCCCCATACGTTTTCAATGGGGTTAGCATAACGCTATATTCTTCACCCCATTACTTGCAGAGTCGGCTTCAATGTTTCGGACCATTATCCTCTCGCAAGACCCAGCTTTCGTTTTTCCGTGAATGATGAAGATGTTCTTGATCGATATAAAAAAAATTTGTAAATCTGGACCATTTTTTCGGCGTTAAAATTTTGGATTAAGAACTCGAAATAGCCGAAAACATGCTCGGAGGAGCATCCCCCAACATTCACCTTTGCTGGAGGATGTGCGCTGGATAACATTTTCAATTTTTTAATTACTTCTGCAGCCGCGGAATACGATAATTTTGGCCCTTTTGAGTGCGAACACAAAAATACCGCCTCGTAATGCTATGCATACTTCACTCATTTTGGTTTCGTTGCGTTCACTTGAAATTTTGCAAAATTCAAACTCCAAATATTTTTTCTATATGTAAAAACTAGCTAGTTTTGCAAAGTTAAATTTCTTTATATGTATTTACAACGATCCTTATAGAGATCGGCGATCGACTTGACAAGGCGTACTGTGACATGTCCGAATAGCGCCCATATCATTAATGCAACGAACACAAAATTCCTTAAAATAACCAAAGCCCCTTATTATTATCCGTAGTATAAGAAACTATGTTAACGGTGTGTATGGCATAGTGGCTAAATATCCGCTTCGTGATCTTGGAGATGTGGGTTTCTAGACCTTAAAAAGAAAAATCGCAGTTTTTTTTTTATTTTGGTACGCTGCTTGTTTTTCATTTCCTGTTCCTTATTAAATATTTCATGATATGGGAGCTTCAAAAAAATAGCTTTCCAGAGTAATTCCATAGCGAAACGGATCGTCCTATACATTTACGCTTCAATTAGCATTCACGGCGTCTTATTAATATCCCACTAAGTATTATCGCCACGCAGAACTCTCGTTTAACAAATATGAATGTCGAGTTCTGACAAATAAAGCACCAATTCCCATCAAATGCAAAAAAAAAATTGAAGAGAACGTGTAGATAACGGAGAAGTGTGTATGGCAAAAAGTTGTTATTTTACAAGATCTACAATGTTGTTTTTTCATCCGATTAAAAATGCGGCGAATTCAGGCAGTCGTATGTCATAGCGAAAAACCATTAGAGTGAGAAAAAAATTGTTTTTGCCCGCTCTACAACTTTGGGCTATAACATTTTTTGATCTAATTAAAAATAGTTTTTGTGATTATACTCTAGATGAAATCTGAGAGTATATTGTGTTTGCCTTACCGTTTGTAACGCTAAGAAATAATGCTCACACAGCGCCGCCAAGGGTATAGAAATATTTGTTGTCGCTCAAAAACTTCGATTCCGAGTTGCTGTCTGTCCGTCTGTCCGTCTGTCTACAGCATAACTCTCGAACGCTTTGAGCTATCCTGCTGAAATTTGTTGTGTGTCATTTTTAGCAAAAAAGAAACTTTAAGTTCGTGAACGGGCCACATCCCCCCACTCCTTCTACCTCCTCCCATACAAATTTCACGAAATTCCGAAATTTTCAGAAATTGATTTTTCTTTGAAACTATTCAAGCTATCGATTTGAAATTTGGGTCAAAGTATTATGATACAGATGTCATTATTATGACGGAATATTGATTCGATCCCGTCACTCCTTCTACCCCCTCCCATACAAATGCATAATTTTGAAAAATTCAGTTTTTTGATTTTCATTGAAACTAGCAAAGTTATAATAACAAATTTTTGCCAGAATTAATTTTATTATAATTCCAATCAGAATTGAAAAAATTATCAACTTCACCTTCCTCCTTCTACCCCCTCCCATACAAATTTCACGAAATTTTGAAATTTAAATTAAATTATTTTTCTTCGAAACTGTTAAAGCTATCAACTTGATATTTTGTGTAAGATATAAAAATATAAATATCTATAACGGAAAAAAAAATTGTTTCGATCCTTACACTTCTTCTACCCCCTCCCATACAAATGCATAATTTTTGTTAAATGCATTATATCGATTTCCATTAAAACTAGAAAAATTACAAACTTCAAATTTTGCCACAATTTGTTTTTTAATAGTTGCAATAAATGCTGGCAAAAATTATCAGCTGAACTTCACCCCTTCTACACCCTCCCATACAAATATCTGTATTATAAATTCAAGAAAAGCATTTCTCCTTCGAATATATGAGAGCTATCGACTTTGAAATTGAATCAAAGCATAGTGATAAGGGTAATGATAAGCAGTTTCAAAATCATCTAAAACGTTCCACTTCCTCTGCCACCTCCCATACAAATGCCACAATTTCAGGAAAACTATGTCCAATTTCTTTCAAAATAATGAAAACTAAAAACTTTAAATTCAGCACGAAACATTTTATATGCCATTTTCGGTGTCACATAGGAAAAATACAAACCCCCCCCCTCAACTTCTACCACCTCCCATGCAAAGTCTCTACTCACTATTAAAAAGAATTTGAGATGACATATTTTCCGGTATATTAAAGTCATTTCCATCTCATCTAGAGTATCATATGATTGGGCATTAAGCCCAATCATAATTCTGTTATGTTTTTTCTTTAGTTTATATGAGAGACTAGTGAAGACATAAAGATGTTTCAATCAGTACAAGAAAATAATCATATGAAGAAAAAGCTCGACGCATTCTCTCGCATCCAGGCGAATTCAATACCGGTAATAACCGGTAGTAACCAATATGGCCAGGTCGAAAATACACGATCCTTAGAAAAGGGATACTTGAGTTGTGCGTTTTTTTTCATAATTGATCTCCTAAACTTTTTTTTTAGCAAAGTTTAGTTTTTGATTTCATGAATCAATGTGAATCCCTAGTAAAGCGTTTGTATGATTTATGAATGAATGAAATTGTCTTTTGGATATTTTGGATTTTAGGATAAGTTAGAAACATGAGATTGTGCATAAAATTATTCAATACCCTTCGAACTGCAAACTTTTTAATCCATGCCCATATGAAGGTACACTACAAATTAGTAAAAATACCTCTAACCATGAAAACACATACGTTTTTGGCTTTCATGGTATTCCTAGTGTCTCCTAAATTTGTAAATCCCACTATTTGGTCTTTAATAGATTTATATGTTAAACCCTTGCGAATTGATATTTCATCGAGCAAAAGTACTGCATCTTTCAAACAGTCATCCCATGAATAAATCTATTTTTTAACATTTTAAATAAATGTATCATTAAAACTAGCGCTACAGTTTTTAAAAGGAAACCACCGATAAACTGAACCCAGCGAAGGAAGGTTAAATTTGCACATACTCAAAATCGGATCCGAATTCAGTTGAAGAAAAAATATTTAATGTTGGCATTGCACTCTTTCTTAAATATTTTTTTTCCCAATTTGGTTATGTTTGATATGTTTCCCACAAACACATGTATTTGCAAGTCCACCAAGACTTATCAACCCGCAGGCTTTCAGCTACTTTTCGAATTGTGCCGCCTTTTCTCAAGATCTGGAAAAAAATTAAAATCATGATCTTTTCGTTTGCTGGAATCGGAGGAAAAAACCTCACATTTCACACTCCACACATCAATTCCAACAATTCAAAATAAACAAAATTAAATTTCTAATAAATAAAATCTGACCAAAATAATAATTGCGAAGACGACGATGAAAGTTATTTGGTTCAATATACAAATTTTGCAGAAACTGATGTCAACACTCAAGACAATTCAAATATATCAGTTTATAGACTAGAAGAAGAAAATACAGACATATAGCAAAATTACTTACAGTATGTTACTGAAGAAATTTTAATTCACGACGCATCGTTAAGTTATTTTATTGCCTTTAAAATGATTCCGAAGAATGATTGTTTCCAATGTTTACAAGACATGTGCCGATCTGAAGTAGTAATTAGATTGGAATGTGCATTATATTCTATAACAATTATTCCGCACATTCTGATTTTGGCAGTTTGAAGGCTCCAACGGATTTTTTTTAAGGTTTCAAAAATATGCCTTAAACAGTTCGAAAAAGTTTTAGAAGAAAATCTATCACCCAATAGCTTAAAACAAATGATAAGAGAATACTGTATCTTAACGTACAAAATACCCCTAACTTATCATTTTGGTTTTCTGTTGAAAATTCGTGTTATAAACATCATTTAGAGGCTCTACATTATTCTATATTAATCCTTTTAGAGAAATATTCTAAATGGGAGTCCGACAAATCCCAAACAAATATGCATGCCAACCTTCATATGAGCATGGATTAAAAAGTTTGCAGTTCGAATGGTACTGAATAATTCTATGCACAATCTCATGTTTCTAACTTATCCTAAAATCTAAAATATCCAAAAGACAATTTCATTCATTCATAAATCATACAAACGCTTTACTAGGGATTCACATTGATTCATGAAATCAAAAACAAAACCATGGTACTGACTTTGCTAAAAGAAAAAAAAACGCTCGGGAGATCAATTCAATTCTACATACGAAAAAAACGCACAGTTCAGGTATCCCTTTTCTAAGGATCGTGTATTTTCGACCTGGCCATATCCAGTTCATTATCGATTTCTGCAACACTACATCATCATTCGCATTGAACTTTGTTTCCCCTTTGTGCTGGCACCGGTATTGAATTCGCCTGGATGCGAGACAATGCGTTGAGCTTTTTCTTCATATGACTATTTTCTTGTACTGAGTGAGGCATCTTTATGTCTTCACTTATCTCTGGTTATATGCTTATTACTTGCGCTTCAAGTTAGCAGACATGTTAAAAAACAATAGCTCTCTGTCCGAACCGAGGCCCGATTTTTTATGACCAATCGCACCCTTTTTTGTTGAGATTTACTCGAGTTATCGTCGAGATACACAGACACACACAAATTACAGACGACCATCAAAAAACATGGGACGAAAATTTTCACTATTAACCAAGTTCCCTATTAATATTTCATAATTTCATGCTAAACATTTGGCAGTCCTTTTAATTTTTCTTTAAATTTCGAAATTTCGTTAATTTGTATTGAAAAGGGTTAAAAGAGTGTGACGATTTTGCACGTTCCCAAACCCCTTTTTGCTGAAAATAACGCAATTTCAGCTTGATAGCTCAGAACTTCGAGAGTTATTTAGTAAACAAACAGAGGATCACTCGAATTTGAGGTTAGTAAACTTTTCTGTATATCCTTGGCGGTTCTGTAACTAGCCTTACTTCTTAGCGTTACAAACGTAAGAGCAAACGTAATACAAAATAACAGGGCTATGATTGCGCGTAAAGCGCAATCTTACGATACTCTAGATGAAATAGAATTTTTTGTGATCCCAAGAAATTTTGTATGGCGAGTGTTAGAAGGGGTGATAGCATTGAACTAATTTTTTCCCCATCATGCTAAAGTAGCTATAAAAATGTTTTATACAAAATGCTTACTCCAATAATTGAATAGGAGCTGAGAAAATTAGTGTATTAGATTTAGTGAAAATGTGCAGTTTGTATGGAAGGTGGTAGAAAGAGTGGGGGGATTTTAGTGATTTTTTCAGAAATAACCAAGAATATCATAAAATTGACATCTCTTAAATTTTAGACTAGTAACATTCATACTTTTCAAGAAAATAGATTTTTTGTGAAGTTGTGGAACTGTGTCATATTGTATGGGAGGTGGTAGAAGCAGTAAAGCTAATCAAATATTTTTTTCTGATCTTAGTGATAATGCTAAATAAGTATTTATCACAAAATGTGAGCTCGATAAATGTTAAATGTTCTGAGAAAATTGGCTTCGAGCATTTCATGAAAAAGTGTAGTTTGTATGGGAGGGGTTGGAAGGAGAGGGAGGACGCAAATAATTTTTATAGTGTATATTAAAATCATTATGAAAGTAATATATCCCGAAATTCAGACTAATAGCTTTTATACTTTTCGAGCAAATCCATTTATTGTGGAATTGCGAAATTGTGTCATTTTGTATGGGAGGGGGTAGAAGGGGTGAAGCTAATCGTCTAATTTTTTTTGGCCTTACTAACAATTTTAAATAAATATTTGGTGCATAATTTCAGCTTGCTAAATTTGATACGCACTGAGTAAATTGGCTTAGAGTAATTCATGACAAGTACAGTTTGTATGGGAGGTGGTAGAAGGAGGGGGAGGACACGCATAATATTTGTACGGTAGATTGATATTATCATAAAAGTAATATATTCCAAATTTCAGGCCAATAGCTTTTATACTTTTCGATCAAATCCGTTTATTGTCAAATTGCGCATTTGTGTCATTTTGTATGGGAGAGGGTAGAAGGGGTGGAGCGATTTGGCCCGTTCACGAACTTGACCTTACTTTTTTGTCAAAAACGACGTGTACGAAATTTGAGCTTTCTAGCTCAACGCGTTCTCAAGCTAGAGAGCGAACGGACAGACGGACATCCGGTTTTGAGATTTCTGAGTGATAATATTAACTTCTGTATCATTCATTTTTTTCTCCGAGCCTTATTTCTTGGCGTTACAAATTTTAGACCAAACTTATAATACTCTCAGATTCCATCTAGAGTATAAACAATAGAAAGAATATAAAAAATTTTTATTGAGTGTTCGTTAAAGCTACTCCAGCGAGCGCTAAGGGCGCTTTAGTAGAATAACTTTTGCTTATTATATGCAAAATATGCATGATTTTATTCTGCCTGGGTGGCTAGGAAGTCAACAGCTGACGCTGTACGTATGCCATTTAAAAATTCAGCACAATTATTCGAAAAGATAGCTGGTTGAGTTTATATATTTATTTTATTTTAACCGCTGATACGGAAGCGTTAAATTGAAATGAAGACAATATGTGAAACTATTATTACAAAAATAGGCAGTGGACCCGACGTCAGCCTCCTTCACGGATCTAAAGTTTTTAATCCCCCACTGCAGTTAATGCGGAATAAATAATTTTACTTTATTATTTTAATAATAAAGTATTGTGATAGACTTGAAAAAAAAATATGTTCTACCCTGAAATTTTGCAAAGAAAAACACCTAAAAATCAATATCCCGGCTATTTCTTGAGCTATGTAATAATTGAAACTTGGTACTTATGTTAACCTATACTAGAGAAATACGAGAAAAATATAATATTTGGACAAAATAGTAGTGGGGGAAAATGTGAAGCATTGCACTTTCCAAAATTTTATATCTCCATTATATCTCAAAACTGAGTGCAGATATCAAATTCAAATTTTGTCAGATTGTAGAACTACATAGTTTTGAATTTTTGTAAAAGTTTTACGTCGGGAGGTGTAAGGCGAAGGAGGTGGTAAGCTAAAATGTCAAAAATTTTGAGTGATTTTTTTAGGGCTCTGGTAAGAGATACAAAGTTTAAATTTTCGACGTGGATACATCTATTTATTATACGTACAAAAAAAATAATAAAAATTCTGCAATTGTTATGCTCCGACCCCCCCTGGTCTAACGTGCACAAGGTGTTTCATGTGCAATGAAAAAACACTTCTACTTCTACAATGGCGCTACAGCCCAAATCGGACCTAGGCCTCCTGATATTCAGGTTCCTTAACATTTTTCATTATTTATTGTGGAAGGGCTGTTAGCCCTTCGCAAAACCCTCTTTTTACGATTTTTTTCATTTTCTTAAATTAAGGTGACCAAGGTATACCCAAACAGACAATGTGTCGGAATTATATGTTGCGCCGGCCCGGATTTGAACTCACGACCTTCGCATTACAAGACCAACACACTACCTACTAGGCTAAACCCTAATGAAAAAACACATAAACTGAAAATTTTTGAATGTAATTTTAAGGTAGAAACTTGAAAATTTGTCAAATGCATTTAAAAAACATAACAGGGCTACGATTGCGCGTAAAGCGCAATCTTACGATACTCTAGATGAAATAGAATTTTTTGTGATCCCAAGAAATTTCGCCTGGGAAGTATTAGAAGGGATGACAGCATTGAACTAATTTTTCCCCATCATGCTAAAGTAGCTATAAAAATGTTTTGTACAAAATGCTTACTCCAAAAATTGAATGGGAACTGAAAAAATTAGTGAGTTAGATTTAGTGAAAATGTGCAGTTTGTATGGGAGGTGGTAGAAAGAGTGGGGCGATTAGAGTGATTTTTTTCAGAAATAACTAGGAATATTGTAAAATTGACATCCCTGAAATTTCAGACTAGTGCCATTTATACTTTTCAAGAAAATCGATTTTTTGTGAAGTTGTGAAACTGTGTCATATTGTATGGGAGGGGGTAGAAGCAGTGAAGCTAATCTATTTTTTTCTGATCTTAGTGCTAATACTAATTAAGTATTTATTACAATATATGAGCTCAATAAATGTTATATGTTCTGAGAAAATCGTCTTAGAGCATTTCATGAAAAAGTGTAGTTTGTATGGGAGGCGGTGGAAGGAGAGGGAGGACGCAAATAATTTTTCTACTATAGATTAAAATTACTATGAAAATAACATATCCGAAAATTCAGACTAATAGCTTTTACACTTTTCGAGTAAATCCGTTTATTGTCAAATTACGAAATTGTGTCATTTTGTATGGGAGGGGGTAGAAGGGGTGAAGCTAATAGTCTAAATTTTTTTGGGCTTACTAACAATTTCAAATAAGTATTTGGTGCACAATTTCAGCTCTTTAAATTGTATACGCAATGAGTAAATTGGCTTAGAGTAATTCATGACAAGTACAGTTTGTATGGGAGGTGGTAGAAGGAGGGGGAGGATACGCATAATTTTCGTACGGTAGATTGATATTATCATAAAAGTAACATATTCCAAATTTCAGGCCAATAGCTTTTATACTTTTCGTGCAAATCCGTTTATTGTCAAATTGCGCAATTGTGTCATTTTGTATGGGAGGGGGTAGAAGGGGTGGAGCGATTTGGCCCGTTCACGAACTTGACCTTACTTTTTTGTCAAAAACGACGTGTACAAAATTTGAACTATCTAGCTCAACGCGTTCTCAAGCTAGAGCGCGCACAGACGGACGGACGGACGGACGGACGGACGGACGGACGGACATCCGGTTTTGAGATTTTTGAGTGATAATATTAATTTCTGTATTCATCATTTTTTTCTCCGAGCATTATTTCTTGGCGTTACAAACTTTAGAGCAAACTTATAATACTCTTAGATTTCATCTAGAGTATAAAAATTTCTAAGAGAATGAAATATTAACTGGTCGAATACCTTCCAAACTTCTACCCTTTCCCATACAGAATTGTTTTTTCGACCATTTTTAAAAAATCAATTACCACCTAAAACTTAAAAGCGATCAATTTGAAATTTTGCACAAAAGCTTTTGAAAATAGTTGAAACAGAACTGCGTCAAAAGTTTTGAGATGAGATCGCACTTGCCCTTCTAACCCCTCCCATATAAAAGTATGATTTCGACCAATTTCAATAAATCAACTGCTAACCAACAAATTAAAAGCTTCGAATTTGAAATTTTGTATGACCACCTTACAAAAGAAATGAAATAAAACTGCATCACAAATTTTACATTTCCCTTACCTCCTCTACCCCCTGCCATACAAATGATTGGTTTCGCGAATGTAAAATACACCAAATTTTATGAAAATTCTATACAACTTCGTCTATGAAACTGACATTCTATGCAGGAAATATTGAACGTAATTGAAGCAACCAATTGAAAAATTATTGACATTTACCCACCCTTAATATCACCCCATCCCCCTTCCCTCATAGCAACCCAAACTTGCATAAGCGAATGAAATATTGATTACATGTACTGGAGCTAGTGATCTTATTCGCAACTAACTGTTGAATTGGCATCATCCCTGCCGTAAAGGGGATTCCACTTGTGAAAGAAGGTCTCACTTGTGAAAGGGGGTTCCACTTGTGAGAGAGGGTTTCACTTGTGAAAGGGGGTTCCACTTGTGAAAGGGGGTTCCACTTAGCCTTCCCTAACCACTTTATCTTGCATATTGACTTTCCATGCATCTTTAACTTGTCCCAAAAATAATAAAATTGCGCCCGACTTGTTGGCAGTTCATTTTAAAACTGAGTTAATGTTGATATACGTATTTTCGATTTTCTATTATATTCTATAAATTTGCTTCAACGAATGTTGTAACTTTAAGAATAAAGTTTGTCCGCACGGTCTCTAGCTTGAAAATGCGTTGTGCTAGAACGTTCAAAATTGGACATATTATGGTTTGGTGAATGCTTTCACAGTGCATTTCAAATTGAAAGGAAAGATTTCCGGATTCTACCTAGTCGTGCCATAAGTTCTGTCACACGTATATGGGCAATTTTTGTATAAATGAAAAAGAGTTTTTGACAAAGGAAAATATATTTTATTTTGGCATACTAATGGAAGTAAAATAAGCAACAAATTATTCAAAGTGGCCGCCTTTAGCCTTAACACAGCTCTTTAATCTGTTGGGCCAGTCATCGATAGCAGTACGCACTGTTTCTAGCGGAAAATTAGCTACTGCTTCTGTCAAAGATCGCTTAAGGCTCTCGATATTTGGGTGTCGTCTCGTGCACACCATGGACTCTAACTCCGCCCACAGTTTGTAGTCCAGGGGATTCAAATCTGGGCTCCCAGAAGGCCATTCCGTCGCCCTTATAAACTGTGGAATATTGGTTTCCAACCACGCTTGTGTGGTTCGAGCTTTGTGGGCTGGCGCAGAATCTTGCTGGAAAACCCAATGTCGATTGTTGAATAGCGTAGAGTTCAGCGGCTTCACACATCCCTCCAGGATGTCCGTTTGATAATTTTTCGCTGCAGTTTTTACGCCTTTTTCGCAAAAATGAAGCTCGGTGACCCCTTCGTAGCTGACACCCCACCATACCATGACTGATGCTGGATGATGTCCTCGCTGTACCCTAGTGGCAACTTCTCGGGCTTCTATGGAGCTGTGGGCATACACCTTATCATTTCGGCGGTTGAAATGTTCCTCCACCATAAAAATTTTTTCATCGGTAAACAAAATTTCTCGATGTTTGTTGTTGCCGTACCGCCGAAGGAGCTCTTTCGATCTGGTGCTCCTAATTTGCTTCAACTGCTCAGTCAGCAAATGTCCCGTTGATCGTCGAAAGGCACTCATCCCGAGGTCAGATTTTATGATGCGAGACATACTTCGGGTGGAGATGTTCATCTCTCGAGCCATGATTCGTTGTTTACGAAGCGGATTTCGACGAATTCGACTCTCGACCGCTGTGATGGCAGCAGAAGAACGTACATCACGCGGACGTCCAGAACGAGGTCGATCTTCAATAGTCTGGATCGCGTTATATCTCTGGATCGCACGATACACAAATCTTTGCGTTATTTTTAACGGGCACAACAACTTGAAAATTTCACTCGCGGATTTTCCACACTTATGTAGTGCAATCACTGCAGTTCGGTTTTCTATTACACCCCATTCCATCTTCACACGTTAACGAACACACTTTAAATGACCATCAACTGTCAACAACATTATGACGTTTATAAAACTGGCCGATATTGAAATGTCACTCATAAAATAAAGTTGTTGCCAATGTGAGAAATTATGTGACAGAACTTATGGCAGGACTAGGTATACTATTACGCTTATTATTCGTGACGTTTCGTTTATCATACAGTTTTACAGTTAGATAATGGTTTCAGCAGAGACCGAAACGTCACAAATAATAAAGCTCAACAGCGTAGAATCCGGAAATCTTTCCTCTCAATTGCACATGTTACTTTCATCAAAAAAGTAAGGTGAAGTTCGTGAAATCGCTACAAGTTTAACCTAACTTTCTCAAAAAACTTGACATTATAGAGAAATTTGTATTCCGGATTCAGCTTGACGATTCGAACTAAAATGAATCTATCTAAAGAATGTCAAATCTTATTAACGGTTATTCATGTCGTTTAGTGTCATTGAGTTTTCTTCCATAAATATTATATTGATAAACCCAATACGGAAAGTTATCAAAATGATAACAGATCACCGAATAAACTACATGCTACATAAAAAAAATTTAAAAGTACATACTATACTAGATATATAAATTTAATATATTCAACAAGTAGAGTAGTGAACCATCAAAGTCAGCAAGTAAATCCTTAAAAGGACACAGGCAACCACCGCATCATACTTTTGTGAAGAAAATATGCAACAAGCTAAGAAAATTGCAGGTGAATTTGAAAGAAAAATCAAATCTGTATAGGGAATTCTATGCGGATTTTCGCCCGATATGCTTTCAACGATGTGAAGCGACCTTACCTTCTATGCTCTACGGTCATGGAGATTTATGTTTTAAATTTATGAAAAGAAGGTTTACCGGTGAAAGATCAGTAATGCAATGGGCAAGCTAAGACGATGGGAATATGAAACCAAAATGCATTCCTTTTCATATGAATGTATATTTTAGGTGAAATATTTTAAAGAATCATATTCAAAGGTGAAATTAGATTTAGTGGAAATTATTCTCATGGATCAGAGTTGCAATTGTATTGAAGGCTATTTTTTTTCTCTCTTAATTTGTCATCCGGTCAAATACGACTACATATTGGAATAATAATTTGTAGTCCGCAGCCTCTCAAATAAATTCCCAAGGATCGAATTAACACCACAAATTTGCATTTCAGCAAGTGCTGGAATTGTGCGTTCACACATAAAATACTTTAAATTAATATACATTGTGATAATAAAGTACTGTTGCGAGCTAGGGGTTCGCCGGGATTTCAAGTAAAAACACAATTCGTTTAAAATTAAGTGATAATTTATTTATTCGCACTTTAACTTAATTCGCACTATATAGCACTACCCGCCGTGTATCGCTTTCCTTCACTGGTTCGCGTCTCCGTCATGAAAAAGACTGGTTCTCGACTGAAAGCTTTCGTGCCTTTTATACATTTTTCCCCCTAGACATAACTCTTCTCGATGCTTCCGAAGGGTGTATGTCTCAACTATACTGGAAAGTTCTAGATCTTTAATTATGGCTTTTTACATATTGGGGATACTGTTCTACATAATTCTGGTATATTCCAGAGAGATCAAATTGCGAGGTGGCCAGATCTGTAACAGTATCGAGACTTTGTAATTAAAATTGCTCTTGGAAATGATTTTTAAAATTTTTTTTTTTTATAAGCAGGTAGGACTGTTCTTAATTATTATCCCAAAAATTAGCGCGGTCTGTTAATCTGGTTGAATCGGTACACCTCAGTAGTCCACGGCGATTTTTGTTTTATGTCCTCGATCGACTAAAAACAGATTCCACGGAGCGGTAATTTCAATTTCGGGGATAGGAAAATGTCACACGGGGCCAAATCTGGTGAATACGGTGGTTGAATGATGCAATTTGATGCTTTTTTGGCCTTAAGTTCGGTCACAATTGAGGCTCTTCCATTGAGCATCAATTGTGTCCGAATTTTCATTGTGGAAAATTCATGACTTCTGCTTTTATAATTCCGGCCGTTTTTTTACAGATTTGCTCACGCAAATGCTTCACTACTCCTTATTGAAAGTCTGTCCATCTGGAACTAATTCATGATGGGTCAAACCTCGAATATTGAAAAAACCATGAGCATCGTCTTGATTTTTGAGCGACTTTAGCGTGGTTTTTCGGTTTTGGCTCTGTTTTTTCCTCTATTCCGACGATTGTTGACTGGTTTGCATGTCAAACTCATAGACCCATGTCTCATCCCCAATTATGATGCACTTCATTAATGTGGGATCAAAATTCGCACGATCAAACAAGTCCAAAGTGACCTGTTCACGGTACTTTTTTGAAGAAAATTCAGGTTTATTGGAAAGAGTCAAGCAAGGACGCGTTTCATGGCCAAAGTATCCACCAAAATCGAACGAACGGACTCGCGAGATATGTCGAGCTCTCCTGCTATCTCCCTAACACTGGTGTGACGATTTTCGAGCACCATTTCCTTCAGCTCTGGAATGTTTTCGTTAGTTGAAGAGGTCGGAGGTCGTCCAGAACGAGGCATGCCTTCAGCGATCTTTCGACCGTCCGTAAAGGCATTGTACCACTCGTAGGCTCGTCTTTTTGATATTACTGAAACACCGTAAGCCTTTTCCAACATTCGCAACGATTCCGCACACGAAATTTGGTTGGAAACACAAAATTTGAGACAAATTCTTTGTTCCATATTTTTATCCATTGTAAAAATCGCGGTGGACTATTGAGGTGTATCAATTCAACCAGCTGCTGTAAACAAACTGATTAACAGACCGCGCTTATTTTTATAATGAAGGATAATAATGAAGGACAGTCCTACCTACCTACTAAGAAAATTTTTTTTTTAAATATCATTTCCCAAAGTAATTTTAATTAAAAAGTCTCGATACTTTATTGTCACAATGTATGTACGAGTAGAGAAGGACGGATACATGAAATCAAGTACGACGCAATTCAAGAATTATAATCCGAATTTTGTAGAAATGATCCCATTATTAACTGAAGAGCGCACTTATCAGGATTTCAGTCCAGCTTAGCACATTAAGATCCAAGATCAATTGAAGGGGTTTAGTATTTTTCATAGAAAGATTACTAATAATCCTGTAAGTCTAACACTCAAGATTCTACAAAATTAACAAGATGCGTTATATCGAAGCAAATCCAAATAAATGAAAAAAATATTCATTCGCTGAATATATACACTTGATTCTCATCGGAATGATAAACTTATCTACATCTCCGACATCTTCAATCCCATTGGCGTCTTCTTTCGCGAAATACTCCCTATTCACGAGAAATTTTCATCTATATTTGCGAACAAGATATTTCCGCACTCAAGACTTTACAAACTGAGTTTAATCTTTCCAAGTGGCTACGAAAAGAAACATTCTCAAGGACTATTGTGCTTTTCTTCAAATACTATCGTTCAAATATTAAACGAGCTCCCAATAAGTAGTCGAAGTCGATCCTAGATATACGTATAGGTATGTCTATGAAGCTTAGAAGCAGTAGATACGCATCGCCATCGTATCACACCAATTAGCAAATAATCGCGCTCCTTGAATCGCTCTCCTGACGAGGACAACAACGTTATGGAAGGCAGATAAAGACTCAAAAGAAAACAAAAATATAAAGACGTATATAATAAACAATTCGATCAACAATAACAACAACGCGCTACAAGGAGCACGGCAACAAGTGAAACAAGAAAAATGAAAGAAAAACTTCTTATTCTTGCAAAAGCCTAATAAGTTGATATTTAGGATATTTTATGTGCTATTCTTACCTGAGCCAGTGACGTTTTGTGATGGCCGTGTGACAACAAATAGCGTCGTATTGATCAGCAATCCAAACAATGAGAATTATATAAAAAGCTGTTGTTGTGTCGTTAAAGAACTCCGACATTATGGCTTCCATACCTACGAAAGGACAAAGACGGAAAAATAAAATCACAGAAAAAAAACATTTTTTCGTTATATTCAAGAAAAATAAAATAGAAAGCAATTTTCATGCGAGAAATTTCGCACACCGGCTGCAATAGTGGCACAACTTATTAAAGCAAGGCTTTGGGTTAACTCAAACCCATTAAAAGAAACTAAAAATTCTTCCGAATCTAACTTTTATCTATGGTAGCCGGTGAACGTTATTATGAATCGGTATTTGGTATAAGATAACAAATGAAAGAATAAATAATGGTTGACGAAAAAATACAAGGAAAGCCTTCGGTCAGCGTTTATCTTTGCAATCCTCGAAAAATCAGCATATTTATGGATGTTTTTTTCGACAGTAGTAGGAGTAGTAATCTGTACAGAAGGTGCAATTTATTGCGCGATAAAAAACCTAAGTAGGAATATCTCAAAATAACTCCTGGAGGGAGATGCTTCAAATAAAAATGCCTTGACTTTTTTCTATTCCTTTCCAAATTATTTCTTTTTAAACTCCTTGTAATCCCGAAATAATGATGGTAACTTTATAAATTAGCTGGAAAGTTACACTTCCTAGAGATAAGATGAGAACAAGTTGGTAGATGAATTTTGGTTTACCTAGAAATTCACATGAGAACGTTATGAGAAAAATATCGTTAAACAACAATGCGGATAGGACCCACAAAAATCAGACCAAAGCCAATTGTGTATGAGAAGATCAAGTTGATTTCTTGTATACAAAATATATTTATTTTACTCGTAATCTAACTGTTGATATACTAGCGTAACAATTAAAAAGTCTAAACACGTCTAGTGAAACCAGCAGATTTCATGAGAATTAATCATGTCAATTGACGAATCTTAACACAGGAGTTGATTTTTTTCAAATCTGAATGACAAATGCCCCATTCCATCACTAACGATTTTTTTTTTACGGAACCGAGTTTAACTTACAGGGTCACCCTTTAATGCAATGCACAATTATGTCGGTATAGGAAGTGTAGGTATTAAGGTGGAGAGAGACAAAAATGACGGTGGACATTGTTTTTGAAGCACCACAGGTTGTGCTTGTTGGAAAACAAACTAGCTGGCAAATCGTTCCAAATTTTTGACGTTCGGGAAATGAATGGCTGCCTATATTTCACTGTACGAGAAGGCAAGGGTTTGACCGTGTACTCGTGTGCGCATTAAGCTTGGTGAGTATTCCGGGGAAAAGTATGCAGTGGAGGAATGAGTGCGCTTAGCTTCGTACTGCATTTTATTTTTTACGGATTGAGAGCATGTAAATGTGAAAAAGAATAAATAGATACTTAAGCAATGACGGAACGAATTGCGCTAGAGAAAAACAAACACTATCTAAAACTAACCATTATTCTGTTGAGAAAGGCATCAAAATCTACTTCATTTAATTTGTTAAATAGAAATGTGTGCCAGACTCTGTCAAATGCTTTGCATACATCTAGTGCTTAGTTTTCGTGAGAAAAATATGAGCTATTTATTTTTTCAGTAAAGTAGATAAATGAGCTTAGAGTAGTGGAGGACAGATAGAAAAGGGTTCAGAGAATTTTTTTTTTAAAAACCAATGATTGTTTTGTTATAATTGTTTGAAAATATCCCACAAATTAATCGAAGATGATACGATGAAATGATTTCAAAATTAATACTAAAAACACCTAAAAATATTAATAATAATTTAGAGTTGATATGCACGACGTATAAGTCAAAAACTAATTAACACAGTAATTCATTTCCATCTCCGAAATACTGTTATTATTGCTTCCGAATGGCGAGTATAATAGACAGCTCCTCTTGTTTACGCTGCATAATGCGTTAGACCAATACGAATTTTCCGTATTGATTGATTGCAATATACATAGAAACCAGAACCACGTCACGTAATGTCAAATGCTAATTCGCTGGTGAATCCGACAGTCGAACGATATCTGCATGAAATAATGAAATTTGATTGATCTGTTTATTATTGGATTACCAATAAAAAAAAATTTACTATGACCGAAACAAATCGAAATGATTTTTAATTATGCCCACGACGAATTTTCCGCATAAATACGCCCAAATTTTTGTATGAAGATTTATGCAGAATTATGCTTGTTTTTGAAATTCAAAATAATTTTTTCAATCACATTGTATGGCATCCAATTACGAATATCACAGAACGACCGTCATCACGCATTCGAAGCGGATTTCATTCAAGGGAGAAATGTATATGAAGACTGGGAAAGTGATATTGAAATATCGTCATGGCTTGAAAAGGTTATCATTATTTTAAGATAGGTGGTGAACCGTTCGTGAAGCTAATTGGAACGAAAAAAAAAATCATGGTGTTATTAGTGATACATTTTATCGTATTGAGAACAACAGAAAATCTTACAAGCAAATAGAAAAAAAAGGACATTTCTGGCGAAGTATCTAAATTTAAAAAAATTAACTAACATTTCGAAATTAACACAACGATATGTCACGTGCTAACGTGACTCAAGTCAAAACTATGCTCTTATTTTCCGAATTAAGTGCACCGTCACTAAGTACCCTCTCTATACAGTACTTGAATACTTAATGTTAGTTCATCATTTCGTAACCCTTTCGATATCAACATTGATAACATCATCATGATGCTATGGGACTGGAATCAATTCAATTCCCTACCTTTCGTGTTTTGAATGTTATGCAACCCTATAACTCGAAAATGTTAACATGAAGCTCCCGAATTCTGGAATAGATTCTCGTATTATTTCGATTTGAACCAGAAATGACGATATTCGATACGATTTTCTCTAACATGTGATTAAGGGCACGCATGCAACCGAAATATTGTTTCGTATATCTAAAATGAAATAATATTAGAGACATTTTAGATGTAAATTATATAGAAACCGGAGATAATGTAAGCAACCTGGATAGGCTCTCGCTAAAATTAGTTGCGTCATTTTGTGTCATTTGGAAAGTTCGCAATCAAAATTTATTAGTAATACATAATACTCCAACTGTGGGATGGGGGCAGCTGAAAACACTCCCAGCCAGGCCTGCTTGCCCAGTGGATCACGAGCTTATCACTCGTGATCTTAAATTCTAACTGATACGAGGAACGGATACAGCGCCTCGGATACGGACGGATTCAACGGTAACGACTTTTGGCATTTGAAAACGGATTATGATTGGCTTCTGAAACGTTCGAACATTGAATGACGTCGGAAGGGCTGGAGTCACTCGGTCCATAAACCACCAATCAGTGATCGCCCGTGAAATGGATTACTATACTATCCATGGGTATGTGTTAAAATAGTTTTAAAATTTGAAAATCCAAAATTTTGGTAAAAGCAGAAGGCTGAGGTTTGTAATTTTTGTACCTAGTCTAGCCATAAATACTGTTACAAACTTTTTGAAGCACTGTTCAATAAAAGAGGTGTTATATGTTAAGAAATCATTGTTTATTTATTAAATGCATTGTCAACAACGGAAATTGCAACAAGTTATTCGAAGTGATTGCCTTTTGCCTTTACACAAGCCTTTAATCGAGCTGGCCACTTATCTATGGAAGCACGCACGACTTCAATCGGAAAGTTGGCGACTGCATGTGTAAGAGACTTCTTTAAGGATTCGATATTAGGATGTCTTTTAGAGCACGTCATTTGCTCTAAGACAGACCATAATTCGTAATCCAGCGGATTCAGGTCTGGGCTAGAGGAAGGCCAATCTTCAGCTTTAATAAAATCTGGAACATTTTCTTCAAGCCATTTTTGGGTTGACTTCGTCTTATGACCTGGTGCAGAATCTTGCTGGAAACTCCAAGGCTGATTTTTGAATAATGACGTGTTGAGAGGTTTCACTACACTTTCAAGGACACTTTCTTGATAAATTTTGGCAGACGTTTTGACGCCCTTCTCACAAAAATGCAACTTTGTCTCCCCGTTGTAGCTAACACCCCACCAAACCATTACTGAGGCTGGATGATGACCTCTTTGAACCTTTTGGGCAACTTGAGAAGCTTCTCTGGCACTGCGAGCATAAGCCCTATCGTTTTGTTTATTGAATGTTTCTTCGACAGTAAACATTTTTTCGTCCGTAAACAAAATTTTACGGTGTTCTTGGTTTGCGTACCGGCAAAGTAATCGTTTTGATTTTTCCACTCTATTTTTTTTAACGAATCTGTTAGTAAATGCCCGGTAGATCTACGATAAGCACCCAACCCCAAGTCACTTTTGATGATACGTGAAATTGTTCTTTGGGGTATTTTCATCTCACGCGATAAAATTTTTTGTTTCCGAAGAGGATTACGGCGAATTCTCTCGCGCACGGCTTTAACCGCTTGAGGTGTTCGAGTAGTTCGCGGACGGCCACTTCTTTCACGGTCACTTACTCCAGACGTATCATTAAATCTTTCAATAGCCCGATATACAAACATTCGGCTTATACCAAGGGTATGCAGAGTCTTAAAAATATCACTTGGTTGCATTCCTACTTTATGCAGTGCAATCAAAGAAATTCTATTTTCTTTGTCACCCCAATCCATGTTCACTACACTAAAAATTAAACTCAAATGATGACAAATGCATCAAGCACAAGCGTACTATAGCGATTAGCTCAATTTTTAAGAAATGCAATATAACGGTTCCTTTCTGGAGGGTTGCCAAACCTTGTAACAATATTTATGGCTAGACTAGGTATATGACAGCGAACGTGGTATGCAAAATGTTTCGTGCAGAATTTAAAGTTTGTAGCTTTCATAATTTTTAAGGAAATTGGACATGGTTTTCCTGAAATTGGGGCATTTGTATGGGAGGTGGCAAAGGAAGTGGAATCTTTGGGATGATTTTGGAATTGTTTGTCAACATCCTTATCACCATATCAAATTCAATCGAAGGAGAAATGCTTGTCTTTTATTTCTAATTAAGAAATTTGTGTGGGAGGGGGTAGGAGTGAATCGAATTTAACATTTATTGCAATTATTAAGTGACAAATTCTGGCAAAATATAATGCATTTACCAAAATTGTGCATTTGTATGGGAGAGCGTAGAAGGAGTGTTCGGATCAACATGAAATTTATCGACATCGATGATATTTGCAATATTGCAAATTTACGCTTATAGATTTGACAATTTCGAAAAAAAATAAATAAATAAATAGTTTGTCAAAAATTCGTTCATCTAGTTTTGCTAGTTTCAATTAAAATCGAAAAAATGTATTTTCCAAAACTTCGCATTGTATGGAAGGGGTAGAAAGAGATAAGGTTTCGGATTAATATTTTGTTGACGTTTATGACATTCACATTAGTATACTCTCACCTAATTTTCTAGCCAATAATTAAACAGCTTGGGAGAAAAGTCAATTCCTTGAAACGTTTGAGAGTTATGTTGTAGGCAGACAGACAGACGGTTACTCGGAATTGGGGTTTTTGAGCGACAACAAACATTTCTGAACATTTGGCGGCTTTGTGCGAGCATTACCTCTAAGTGTTACAAACGGAAAGACAAACACAATATACTCTCCGATTTCATCTAGAATATAAAAAGCCAATGGGAATCGAAATAAGAAAACGCGAGAGAGTAAGTTGCATTTTTTTCACCACGACGTACCTAATTAAAAACATAACAGAATTATGATTGGGCGCAAAGCCCATAGTTTTTAGTTTTTATTCGAATGAAATTGTCGATAGTTATTCGAATGAAACCTATCGATAATTATTCGAACACAACTATCGATAGTTTTTATTCGAATCAACACTCGAAACTTTCAATAGTTATTTGAGTAAGAACTTGCAGATTTTAATTTCTTTCAATAAAAAGGCAATGCTATCCATAGTTTCGACCCGATTGATTGAGCAATATCTATAATACAAGAAATGAAAGGAACAATTCTTATACATTATTAACCAGTGACTATATGCTTTTGGCAGTCGACAAATCACGGATAGAGAATGAAACAAATCGAGAGAGATTTAACGAAAGTGATAAAAGTGACTTGCAAACACATTTCGTCGACGTGACCGTTGGAGAAAAATGAAACAATTTTGCGAGCATCAAAATGAGTAATCTTATAACACAATTTGTTCAATAATAAAATTGATATCTTGAAATGAGATACAATTTTACGACATTTCGAAGTAATGGCATTAAACTGTTCTGTTGCACTGATTGTGTCCATTACTAATAAATTTAATGTAAGTGCTGCGCAGAAAGAGTTCATATTATGCGCTATTGGAACTTCCTAACGATGTAAAAACAAGAGCGCAATATGTCATATAATAAATATGCGCATCTGAACATATGAAACCGATTAGGTTTAATCTTAAACAAGAGAGATCACACCTCAGCAAGTCGAGAGATAATGTCGATCTCAAATTTTCTCAGTAAAACTCTTTAAACTATCGACAGTCCTTATTTCATTTACTATTAGTCTAAAGACATTTCATTCGGATTAAGTTTATCAACAGACTTCAGTATTTAAAGAATAATTCAATAGTCGCATCCAGTCCATAGTCATTTTCATTCGTTCCAAAAGTAATTTTCATTCGTTGAAAAAATTCATTCAGAAAGTTATTCGATAGAAATTTTCATTCGATCGAAAAATTATTCGATAGTCACTATTGATAGTAATTTTCATTCTTTCAGAAAGTTATTCGATAGTCCCTATCGATAGTAAAAACTATCGAATAACTTTTCGATAGTTATTCACTACTCTAGATGAAATAGGAAAGAGTTTATTGTACCGGAAAATATATCACCTAAAATTCTTCCGAATAGTGAATAGTGACTTTTATACGGGAGGTGGTAAAATCAGAGGGGAGAGGTTTGTAATACGTAGTATACAAAATGTTTCATGCTGAATTTAAAGTTTGTAGGTTTCATAATTTTCGAGGAAATTGAACAATTTTTTCCTGAATTTATGGCATTTGTATGGGAGGTGGCAGAGAAAGTGGGAGGTTTTCGGATGATTTTAAATCGGGTTATCAACATCCTAATCACATTGCTTCGTTACAATTTTAAAGTCGATAGCTCTCATATATTCGAAGGAGAAATACATTTCTTGAATTTCCAATACAGAAATTTTTATGGGAGGTGGAAGAAGGAGTGAAGCGAAGTTCATATTTTTCTTTTAGCGTTTATTGCAATTATTAAGGGACAAATTCCGGCAAAATTTGAAGTTATTACTTTTTCTAGATTAAATGAAAATCGATTAAATGCATTTACTAAAATTGTGCATTTGTATGGGAGGGGTAGAAGGAGTATTTGAATAAAAATCAAATTCTTCGAAATCAATGATATTTATATTACTATACTTTTCTCAAAATTTAAAGTTGAATCGTCAAAGGGTTTTGGAGAAAAATAATATAATTGAAATTCCGAAATTTCGTGTATGGGGGTGGGAGGGGGGTAGAAAGATCACCTCACTCTTTCTACCCCTCCCCTACAAATTTCACGAAATTTGTTGATAGTTTTTCCAAAATTGGTTGCAATTGTAATAAAATTAATTATGACAAAAATTGGTTCTTTAAGATTTGCTAGTTGCAACGCAAACCGAATAAATGTATTTTTCAAAATTATGCATTTGTATGAGAGGGGGTAGAAGGAACAAGGGGATCAGATCAATATTTTCTGACGGTAATAATATTCACATCGTTATACTATGACCAGAGATAAGTGAAGACATAAAGATGTCTCACTCAGTACAAGAAAATTGTCATATGAAGGAAAAGCTCGCCGCATTGTCTCGCATCCAGGCAAATTCAATACCGGTGTCAGTACGAAGGAGAAACAAAGTTCAAGGCGAATGATGACGTAGTGTGGCAGAAATTGATAATGAACTGGTTATGACCAAGAAAATACACGATCCTTAGAAAAGGGATATCTGAGCTGTGCGTTTTTTTCGTATGTAGAATTGAATTGATGTCCTGAACGTTTTTGTTTCTTTTAGCAAAGCCAGTACCGTGGTTTTATATTTGATTTCATGAATCAATGTAAATCCCTAGTAAAGCGTGGGTCTTGTATGATTGTCTCGTCTTTGGGACATTTTGAATGTTAGCATAAGTTCAACAGAAAACCAAAATGATTAGGGGTATTTTGTACATTTTAGATACAGGATTTTGTTATAATTACTTTTAAGCTATTGAGTAATGGATTTTCTTCTAAAACTTTTCGAACTGTTTAAAGCATATTTTTGAAATCTAAAAAAAAAAAATCCGTTGGAGCCATCAAAATCAGAATGTGATGAATAATTCCTATGGAATATAAATATCATTATTTGAACAGCATATGATTTTAATTTATTGCCAATTATTTGCATATATATGTATATGTTTGGGACACATTTTTGTGGACTTATTTTGTGGACTTATTTTATTCAAACCGGTACAACTCTTTTACTGATTCCCAGCTACCTGTTCCTCCAGGCGTATTAATTTCATTTGTTATGAGTATATTTCGAATGGATTTGAATATATGAGATGTATCGAACGTGCAGAAAATTTTTCTAGAATTTTACTCAAAAACAGTATTCTCCTCTGATATACCCAGCCTTCGCTGATAGTTACGATTATTCGAACCCTGATCAGTTGTTATGCAACGTATATTTAAACCCATTTTCGTACAAATCTTATTGCAATCCTTGATGTTTTGAGTTAAAATTTCTCCGGAAATTGGTGCTACAGTTGCGAAATAGCACACTACAAATTAGTGAATATACCTCTAAACATGAAAACACATACGTATTTGGCTTTCGTGTTATTCCTAGTGTCTCCTAAATCCTTATATCCCACTATTTGGTCCTTAATAGAATTATATGTTAAACCTTTTCGAATTGATAATTCGTCGAGCAAAAGTACTGCTTCTTTCGAACACTCATCCCATGAATAAATCAATTTTTTAACATTTAAAATAAATGTATCATTAAAACTAGGTCTACAGTTTTTAAAAGGAAACCACCGATAAATTGAACCCAGCGAAGGAAGATTAAATTGGCATATACTCAAAATCGGATCCTAATTCAGGTGAAGAAAAAATATTTAATGTTGGCATTGCATTCTTTTTTAAATATCTTTTCCTAATTTGGTTATATTCGAAATGTTTCTCACAAACATAAGCATTTGCACGTGTTGGTGGACTTATCAACCCACTGGCTTTCAGCTACTTTTCGAATTGTGCAACCTTTCTCTCGAACGGGATATTTAAAAAATTTAAAATTATGATCCTTTCGTTTGCTAGAATCGCACGAAAAAACCACATATCATACCCCACACATCCATCCCAACAACTTAAAATAAACAAAATTAAATTTCTAATAAATAAAATCTGACCATATTTTTAATTGCGAAGACGACGATGAAAGTTACTTGGTTCAATATAAAAATTTTATAGAAACTGATGTCAATGAAAGAAATTGTGACACTCAAGACAATCCGAACATATCAGTTTATAGATAGAAGAAAATACAGACATAGCAAAATTACTTACAATATGTTACTGAAGAAATTTTAATTCACGACGCATCGTTAAGGTATTTTGTAGGCTATATTGCCTTTAAAATGATTCCGAAGAATGATTGTTTCCAATGTTTACAAGACATGTGCCGATCTGAAGTAGTAATTAGTTTGCAATGTGCATCTGAGTCTTTTATATTCCATAAAAATTATTCCGCACATTCTGATTTTGGCACTTTGAAGGCTCCCATGGATATTTTTTTTAAGATTTCAAAAATATGCCTTAAACAGTTCGAAAAAGTTTTAGAAGAAAATCCATCACTCAATTGCTTAAAACAAAATATAATAGAATCCTGTATCTCAAACGTACAAAATACCCCTAACTTGTCATTTTGGTTTTCTGTTGAAAATCCGTGTTATAGACATCATTTAGAGACTCTAGATTATTTTATATTAATCCTTTTAAAAAAATATTGTAAATGGGAGTCCGACAAAGCCCAAACAAATATGCATGCCAACCGTCATATGGGCAGGGATTAAAAACTTTGCAGTTCGAAGAGTATTAAATAATTTTATGCACTAACTAACGTATCCTAAAATCCATAATGTCCAAAAGGCAATTTCATTTATTCATAACCCATACAAAACCTATGCTTTACTAGAGATTCACATTAATTCATGAAATCGAAAACAAAACCACGGAACTGACTTTGCCAAAAGAAACAAAAACGTTCCGGAGATCAATTCAATTCTACATACGGCAAAAACGCACAACTCAAGGATCCCTTTTCTTATATTCGACCTGGTCATAACCAGTTCATTATCAATTTCTGCCACATTACGTCATCATTCGCCTTGAACTTTGTTTCCCCTTCATATGACAATTTTCTTGTACTGAGTGAGACATCTTTAACATATGTCTTCACTTATCTCTGCTATGACCTAATTTTCAAGTCAATAGCTGAAATGATTTCGGAGAAAAATCAATTTCCTTAAATTTCGAAATTTCATGAATTTTGTCTGGGACGGGGTAGAAGGAGTGGGGGGGAATATGGCCTGTTCACGAACTTAAAAATTATTTTTTGTTAAAAATGACATATGACAAATTTCAGCACGATAGGCCAAAGCTTTCAAGAGTTATGTTGTAGACAGACCGACAAACGGACAGACAGTCACTCGGAATCGAATATTTTTGAACGACAACAAATATTTTTAGTTAAAGAGCCTCTAATCAATGCTAACAAAAGATCGTAAGAAACATTCTACGGAACAGAAATGCGAGAGAATGTGATAAAATCAATACGTAAAATAGAATAAATATGATATCCCAAAAATGACATAATTATACCTAATAAAATTTTATATTTATAATTTAAGTCCTGTCACGTTATCCTTTGACATAATTTTCTAGTAGAAATATATCGTATATCTTCGATCAATGATGCCTGTTAGTGTCGGCAACTCCTTTGGGGTACATTCATTTTCACACAGCCCGGCCTATATTCCTTGTACTCCCTATAATAAAGAGAGCAAGAGAGTTCACTTGATGCAAGGACATATACATATTATACCGGATACGGAGGAAAGATCCTTGTATAACATATATTCCAATGTATATGTTAATATCAGAGCTTATAGACATACCTATCGTGTATTATGCGAATCTGACGATATACAAGCCGAGATATCGTCGTATAAAGTGCAAAGGATATACATAGCTTGAATAATTGGGCGCTCAATGTTGTCGGGCACGGGCAGCACTGGCACTCCTTACGACGCCGCACTTTCCTATAATGAAAATATGAAGCCAACAAATCAGCTATGTAGTCGGGAGTAACTTTTTGCCACGTATATCTTTTAATATATGACACGATATCAAATTCAGTACGTCAAGAAAAGGACATAACATACACCACATATGTCGTATACGTTACGACGATGATGATGGTAAGTGAGTGACTTGTAATGTGAAATGTGGGTTTCGCTCAATTGTGACACCCTCCCCAATAATTTGGGGTCACATTATATCTTGGGTTTCAGCCGTTCAATAAACAAATGAGCGTCGTATACTTGGCGTGCTTGTGGCACGACGGTTTTCTCAACCACAAGGGATTCAATGAAAGAGTTTCGAATTTAACTGAATAAATGAAGAATTATGGATTGAAATTGCGGAATACGAGAACATCTTGCGTATTTGTTTCACGCGATCGTATAAGATGTAGGACAGCGAATCAAATATGCATGTGTCAAATTGCTCTATTCTTCGACACAGACCGAAGTATACATACATATATTACATATTAATAAATATTATAAACTGAGAATTTTGTAGGGTAGGACATACTAGTTTGATAAACTGCTTGCTCGATCGAGTATGTTGTTTAAATTGATTCGGACTAATAAATCAAGCAAAAGCAAGTTTTATAATTTGTATAAAAATTATTCCATCATAAGTTTATACAACTCTAAGTAAACGTTAACATAGCCTATAAGTTATATTGAAGATTTATTACGTTGGCCTTACTATATAACTAATGAATCTAATTTAATTTAATTTATTTATTTATCAAACAAGACAATGTAATACATAATAATAATGATTAGCTTAATTTAGTTAGTTTAACATAACTTAATACAATTTAAATTATAATACAATTAATATGATAGGCACTGGTGGAAGGATTTTTAAAAAGGAAGTGGATTGTCTGATAAAGCATAACGCAGCCTCAGTTTGTATGCTGGCTTACTAATTGGAGGTGTGTAGTGCACACTGAATTTGTTAAATGTTCTACAACACCTATTAATTGGTTCGTTTTGACCGTAGTCAGTACGATGTAGGTATTCCTTAAGAGGTTTTGAATGTCTCGTCAGCCTGACATCGTTATTGAGTCTGATTTTATTTTTAAGATGGTCAACCTTAATATCGCCATTCAAAACGTCTAAGGTAAAACAAGATGTGAGCATAGTTCTTCTAGAACTAAGAGGTAAAAGATTTAACAAATGTAGCCTAACTGCATAGTGTGGGAGGTTCTCGAAGTCTCTCGGATCATACAAGTCCCTAAGGGCAAACAGAAGGAATTGCTTTGGATTAATTCTATTCTGTTGCTGTAAATCTGGAAAAAAGGATCCCAAATGGGACATGCATATTCCAAAAGAGGGCGAACAAGAGAGCAGAATAATGATTTGGTGACCCAAACATTCTTGAACTCCTTAGCTCTCCTCTTAATGAACCCGAGAAGTTTATTGGCTCTTGAGATTATACTGTTGTAGTGAGATTTAAAGCAGAGTTCAGTGTCGAGTAGAATGCCCAAGTCCTCAATTTGTCCTACTCGATGAAGTTCAGTACCATTTAGAAAGTAGTTATGGTAGCATGTGTTTTTTTTGCGTGAGAAACTTATCACGTGACATTTACCGACATTAAGCTCTAACTTGTTCTGGCTGCACCACTCATTTAGAGCAATAATCTTGGATTGCAGGAATAAAGCATCTGCGGGGGAGGATATGACATGATATATTTTTAGATCATCAGCGTATAACAAATGTGGAATACCTTCTAATACTTCCGAAAGATCTGCAATGAAAATATTAAATAAGAGAGGTCCTAAGTGACTTCCTTGGGGTACACCCGACGACACGCCTATTTCCTTGGAAATACAGCCCTGAAACTTAACAAATTGAGTCCTGTTGCTAAGATAGGATTTAAGCCAATCAAGTAAGGATCCAGTCACACCAATTTTTCTTAAATTTAAAGTCAGGATATTGTGATCAATTCGATCGAAAGCTTTACTAAAGTCTGTGTATATTGCATCAATTTGATGTCCCTTTTCCATTGCACATAGTGTATCAGATACAAGACTCATGAGGTTAGTCACTGTTGATCGCCCTCTTCTAAAGCCGTGCTGCTGTTCGTTTAGAATAGGGTCGATCATAGTGGTCAATTTATCGCAGATAATTTTTTCGAATAATTTGGGGATAGCTGATAGAATTGCTATACCTCTGTAGTTCTCAAACTTGCGTTTGTCTCCATTTTTATGGATGGGTGTGAGATGCGACGATTTCCAGACTGATGGGAAAATTCCCAATGACAGTGACTTGTTAAAGAGAAAGTGAAGAGGTGATGAAAGTTGGTGTGCACATTTTGATAGAAATAGAGGAGGAATAAGATCAGGACCTGGACCTTTTTTGATATCGATGGTAGTAAGAGCATTAAACACCTCCTCAGTGGACAATGAGATATTGTCAATTAGTGAAGGAATTGAAATGTCGGTTTCGTTTTGGGTTGAATCCGTCTGGCTACCAAAGACTTCGCGAAAACGGTCAGCAAGCATATTGCAGATATTACGCCGGCAGGAAGATTGCTTGATTCGGACGATCGCTAGAAGAAAGTTCATCCGTAAGGCGCGAAAAGGTTTGAGCCGTAGGTAACTTGTTATAAACAAATACCAATGAAACAACAACTGCTTGCCGAGGAAAGAATTTAGGCGGGAAACCGCTAGCTGTTGGACAAAGAGAGTTCGACGGCCTCGTAGATTAATTAATCCGTCAAGGCCGGTAGGATCCCGTCACGAAGCTTGACGGGATGAAATGAAGCTGGGCTTGATCTCTTCTAAAAGTGACCAGCAACGAACCTGGGTGTGTGCGAAAAATAGTCGGTCGAAGTAAAATAAGAAATAGTGAATATCGAAAAATAAAAACGAATTGTAGAGTAAATCCCAGTACCACAAGTTGGTGGTTTTCCAGTCCTTTTTTTTTGCAACAAAAATTCGGGGTGTGTGTCGACGACCCAGCGAGGAGAAAAGAAAAATCAACGAACGAGGAAAACAACGAGGATCAGCGGCGGAGCGTCGGTGGAGAACGAACAATTAAGAACTTCGAAAGCAAATCGGCGTCCTACGAGATCATCAGCGCATCAAGGGCCCCAACGAGAGCTCATTACAAGTAACAAAATTTATATTAGATAGGAATTTTCAATTTTTGGTTTGAATATTTAACGTAACGACTAGTTAGAGCTTAAAAGAATAAAAATCTCATACATCTACATATCTCTTTCTTCGAACTATATTTTTTCCTAAGTGTAAAGATTTTGTGATCGTCTTTTCAGCCTCTTCCGCGTTCTTTTTTTTTTTCTTTACACAAGACGTTCTTTTTTTTTTGGTTTCTACCCCGAATCTGTGGTTCGATTCGGAGGGAGAGCGAGGAGCGTGGCCTACAGCAACGAGCCACTGGGGCCCACGACCCGTCTCCACGGGTTGGCCGGACAGGCCACGTTCCGCCCCAAGTGCGAGGGGTTTTTGTGATTTTTGAATACGTTTTTTTCCCAGTCGGGGAAAAACTGTAATATTGGCAGTAGTATCGTGATGGCAATCGAATTTGCCTCTTATACAATTTTTCCTCTTTGATAGTAACATCGAAATTTCGTATAAAGTTTGATAGAATGAGTTGAACGTATATTAATAACAGTTGTGATAAAATTTACAGCTCCTAAAATAGATGAAGTTCCTGCTAAATGCAATGAGAAAATAGCTAAATCAACTGAAGCTCCACCATGGAAAATTCTAGCAGATAATGGTGGATATACAGTTCATCCAGTACCAGCCCCTGCTTCTACTATACTTGAAGCTAATAAAAGGGTTAATGAAGGGGGGAGTATTCAAAACCTTACAAGTAGATTATTATCTTATTAATCGTGTTGAGTAACTAACAATAGCGCGAATGCGAACTATTATCGACCTCAAGAAAATAAAGCAACCAACAAATGTATTAAGGAATCAACCCTAGAGGTTAAACACTAACTTTAGCCTTAGATTAATTATAAAACATAACAGGATTTCGACTAAACGTAAAGCTCAATCATGCGATACTCTAGATGAAAGAGACATTTTTTTGATTAAAGAAATTTTGTATGGGGAGTGGTAGAAGGGGTCATGGCATTGAACTAATTTTTTTATCATGCAAGAGTTACAATCAAAGTGTTTTATACACAATTTAAGCTTCACGAATTTAATAAGAACTGAGGAAATTAGTATATTGGATTTAGTGAAATTGTGCAACTTGTAAGAGGGGTGGTAGGAGGAGAGGGGAGTTCTTAATGATTTTTCAGAAATAGCTATAAACATCATGAAATTGCAGTTTATTAGCATTCATACTTTTTGAGAAAATCGAATTTTTGTTAAGTTGTGAAATTGTGTCGTATTGTATGGGAGGGAGTAAAAGGAGTACAGCTAATAGCATAATTTTTTGGGTCTTACTAATCATTTTAGACAAATTTTTAGTGCATAATTTCAGCTCGAAAAATTTTATGCGTACTGAGTAAATTGGTTTATAGTATTTCAACAAGCTAGGGCATAGCCTAGTGTGTAGCGTGTTGACCTACAATGCGAAGGTCGTGAGTTCAAATCCCGGTCGGCACACTGCCTGCTTGGGTATACCTTGGTCACCGCAATCTACAAACATAACAAAAAAAAACCTAGATAAAGGGTTATGAGAAGATCTAACAACCTTTCCACAATAAATAAAGAAATTTGAAGGTGAAGGCCCGATTTGGGCTGTAGTGCCATTGTAGAAGTAGTAGATTTGAAAAAAGTGCAATTTGAGTGGGAGGTGAAAGGAGTGGGGGATTCAAATAAATTTGATACTGTGGATTGATGTTACCATAAAAATAATATATTCTAAATTTCTATTCTATAGGCTTTATATTTTTCGAGAAATTCAGCTTGTTGCTAAAATCCGAAATTGTGCCATTTTGTATGGGAAGGGGTAGAAGAAGTAAATCGATTTAACCCGTTCACGAACTTGATCTTACTTTTTTGACAAAAATACTGTGTACAAAGTTTGAACTTTCCAGCTTAACGCATTCTAGCGAGGACACGGACCGACAGACGGACATCCAGTATTTTTGAATGATAATATGAACTTCTGTATCATTTGGCTTTGCTCCGAGCCCTATTTCTAAGCGTTACTCCGTGGCAAACTTACAATACTCTCAGATTTCATTTAGAGTATAAGCTTAGAGGCTTCTTGCCATTACCTGATCCCATTTTAAGTCGTCTAAATAATAGTAACGGACATAATTCGCTCACAAACTAAAATTATTTATTCAATTCAACTATTTTCTTTATTCTTTAAAAAAAATATTTAAGCCTTACGGATCCCCTAGTATTGCAATAAAGGATACTCGAAATGGTTGGAAAACCCAAACCATTCCTCGCTGAACAAAACCGAAAAATTGAACAGTGTGTATTCCGCTCTTAACTACAAATAAATTGAATGTGTGCAAATCTGAAATCATGTTACAAGTAATTCGAATCAGAACATCTAATTTTTAATTAGCTATAATTTATTTTTTTAATATTGTTACTGAACGCATTAATTCTAAAAACGAACATAATAATAACTATTTTCGTTAGCCTGAAAGGATTGTTCAAGAAATTAACTACGATAGTACTACTCAAAGCTCAATATGAGTTTAAAGAAAAATTTATAAATTTGCATGCAAAAAAAAAATTAGAGAAATCCCTTTGTCGCATTGAATCAGAAATGCAATAAATTTCATCGAAATCCTGGCGAAAATTAAAAAATTGTTTTGCCATGTCTCTCGCCAGGGTATCTTGCAATTGCCAATAATGCCCCATCCCATCCGTGACGTCTATACACATCGACACACTCATATTTATTCTGCCCGGTATTATTTTTGAATTTTCCGCGTAATAAATCAAATAACAAAGAGCCACGATGAATGAGCCTTTTTACTTGTCGTATATTTCTTCTTCGTTGTTTTTCATAAAAAAAAACTATAGGAAAACATTCGCAATGTAGGCAGAGGTAGAGTACTTTCATTCGCGATCAAATTTCTTCGAAAGCGAATAATAATAATATTCTGTAAAAAGTAGGTGTGGGTTGCGCGGAAATAGTCTGACGGTGTGCGAGATATAAGATAGGACGCGGTTTCCTTGGTGAATAAGGTAAGGCTGGTAAAAGATCAAAGCGTGCACTCAATTTAACTTTGTGTTCGCTTCTATTTAATCCTTCGCATATCGACAACTATATCGAAGATAACTCTGACAAAAGTTTTTTTCCTTCATCAGAAAGTACTTGAAATACGTCTTCGTCGTGCGTTAACCTACTTTAAAGGTTAAATAAATTGCGAAAGTATGGGCCAAGTTTATTATTAAGTCCTACCGGAAAGTTTCGTTTATTATGGAAGCTGTTAAATTTGGTGTCGAATCAAACGAGTTACACGGTATAAGGAATTTTTCGTTTAAAGTAAATTAAAGAGACGAAAGAAATTTAAGCCAAGGGGTCCAACTTTATTTTAAAGGGCATTAAGAATGCTGTAATCGCCGTGCCGTCATACTTAAGAGCGCGACTAAATTAATACTTAAAGGGATCGTATCGTGAGTATTTCATTACGAAAGTTATTAATATAATTAACAAGACTATGAATATATTTTCTAATCGCCTTTACAAGCTTAAGTAACTTCAATCGATAGAAAATTGAGAAAACCAAATAAATAAAGTAAAAGATATACCTGCCAACAATTCGGGTGCAATTTTATTATTCTTGTGTCAAGTTGAGGATGCGTGGGAAGTATTGACTTGCAGATTAGGGTGGTAACAGAGAGAGAAGACCAAGGGAATGGAGTTCTAGGCTAGGGCTGTTGACAATTATTTAACACTTAACTGGGATTGCGATCAATAGGATCTCTTAATAAAATCAATATTTAATTCGTTTATTTATGCATGAATTTGTATGGGAGGGGAATGGGGGCAATAGAGGAATTGGGTGGATGTTAATAAATGTTTGATTGATTGCGTGAATTACGTTCAAATTTTTCTATATAAAATGTTATAATAGTTTCACACACGAAGTAAATTCTATGAAATTCATGAAATCGTACATTTGTATGGGATGGGGCATACATATATAAGAGTTGGGGGTATTGCAAAATTTTTGAAGTTTTTTTCTTTCGTTTCTTTTCAAAGGTGTTCGTATAAAATTTAAAGATCGTAGTTTTTAATTTAATGGTTTTTAGATGACTTTCTGTATGGAAGGTTAGGTTAGGTTCGTGGACGGGCTGAACACCAATGTACGTAGGCCACTAGTGGACCCATTGTACGCCTCCGTCTTTTTACCATGTAGGAATACATATCATTCAGCAACCCCTTTTTATCGGTGAAACTAATGAGCTTCATCCGTTCAAGAGACCAGAGATCATTCAGCTCGGCGAAGAAGTAATCTGCGAGAATTTGTGTTCGAATGGTTCGGAGACATGGGCAATGGGGGAGAAAATGCTCTATAGTCTCTGCAAATCTCCTTGGTTGTAAGGCGAAGTCTCCGAGCGTGTTTTTAAAAAGACAGTGTCCTATAACTATACCTACAATTGTCCGTAGGGAGTTTCTGTCGAGCTTCAATATTTTTATTGACTTCCCTCTATCTACCCCACATCATGGGTTCGAACGCAAGTACACCGATTGTTCTTAACGGGCAAGATGTTGAAGAGGTGCAAGATTTTTGTTATCTCGGAAGCATTGTCAGCATGGACGGCGGAGCCGAAAAGGATATTGAGGATCGTCTGAATAAAGCTCATCAGGCCTTCGGTATCTTTTCCCCTTTCTGAAGGTTAAGAGAGATCTCCCCCTTCGCACTAAGCTGCGAGTTTTTGACGTATGCGTCAAATCCGTGTTGTTATATGGTTGTACTGCGTGGAAAGTGACAGTTCAACTACAGACATTCGTGAACCAATGCCTCCGACGCATTTTAGGAATATTCTGGCCAGAAGCGAGCTTTGGAGTACAACTAGCCAGACTATAATAGGTATTGAGATTCAAAGGCGGAAGTGGCAGTGGATCGGTCATAGATTGAGGAAACCAAAGCTAAACATCGCCGAACAGGCTCTGGATTATAATTTTCAAGGAAGACGTCGGGTTGGTTGACCATGTAAGACCTGGTAACAGCTTAAGGCCGATGCTCAGGATCGCGCCTTGTGGAAGAGAGCTTTTTCTGTCCTATGCCCCTATAGGGGGTCTAACAGGCATTTGATTGAACCCACCTCATAGCATCTTGGTGGTGTTACATGACTCGCTTTGTAACCATTTGAAATTTTTCCTTCCCCACACTTTTTCAGCGTATATTGTCCTAATGACTTTGAAGGCAGTGCTAACATTGTCCGTTTCCTCAACGGAGGCAGCGGAAAATCCGTTTGTCCCCCATTTGTTTCCAGGTAAATCTCGATTCCGCGGAATCCAACAAGTCGCATAGCGCAGGTTTTCCCCGATTCTTTCAACCTGTTCATACAATGATTCAAGCATCTTGAATTGTAGCTGTAAGCGGAGAGGGCCTTCAGTGCAAAGGTCAAACTGATGATGTGAATGTTATTAACGTTTGGCTTTACGCCCAATCATAATCTTAAATAAAATGAGACAATTAATCAATTTCAAAAATAAGCAGAAAACGTTTTTACAATGGCGTTACGATTTCTCTACCACCTCCCATACAAATGGCATAATTTACGAAAGACAAAGAATCCATTTTCTTGAAAATTATGAAAGCTACATAGATCAAATTCAGTGCGACACATTTGCAAGCCAAGTAATAACTCAATAGGTAAACTGTAGGTGTGATTTCTTGCCACAGGATCGAACGTTCAAAATGAAAACTTTTTTAAATGCTTAAAATATACACTGCGGAGCATGACTATAAACGCAGTCAAAATATGTTCATTTTTCCAATTTATTTATTGAAATATCGTTATTTATTAATTGATTGATAATTATAAACAATTAGCAACAACTGATCGCTATAATAACCGTAGTTTAATTTTGCTGAAATTTAGCCGGAGCATACCTATAAACGCAGCAAGTAGATTGTCATTAGTTTGTGCTATCAACTGTTGATAACAAGTCAAATTTATTCAAAAATTGTTAAGATCATTGTTGCTGTTGTTCATTATTAAAATGCCGCGCGGAACAGTACTTATAGATTTGGAAATAGACTAAATGGTTTGGAAACCAAACAATGAGCACCACCTTGATTTTTGAGCGGCTTTGGTGTGGTTTTTTCGGTTTCGGCTCATTTTTTTCCTCCATTCCGATGATTGTTTGCATGTCAAACTCGTAGACCTTGTATGTGGGATCAGAATTCGCACGATCAAGCATGTCCACAGTGACCCGGTCACGGTACTTTTTATACTCTAGATGAAATCTGAGAGTATACTGTGTTTGCCTAACCGTTTGTAACACTAAGAAATAACGCTCGCACAGAGCCGCCAAGGGTACAGAAATATTTGTTGTCGCTCAAAAGCCTCGATTCCGAGTCTGTCCGTCTGTCCGTCTGTCTGTCTGTGCGTCTGTCTACAGAATAACTCTCGAAAGCTTTGAGCTATAGTGCTAAAAATTGTTGTGTGTCATTTTTAGCAAAAAAGTAACTTTAAGTTCGTGAATGGGCTACATCCCCCCACTCCTTCTACTCCCTCCCATACAAATTCCATAAAATTTCGAAATATTAAGAAATTGATTTTTCTTTGAAACTATTTAAGCTATCGACTTGAAATTTAGGTCAAAGTATTATGACATAGATCTCATTAATATCACGGAATATTGATCCAATCCCCTTACTCCTTCTACTTCCTCCCATACAAATGGACAATTTTGAAAAATACATATTTTCGATTTTCATTGAAACTAGTAAAGATGAAAAGACGAAATTTTACCACAATTAATTCTACTATAATTTCAATTAGTTTTAAAAAGAATTATCAACTTCACCTCACTCCTTCTACCCTCTCCCATACAAATTTCACGAAATTTTGAAATTTAAATTAAATTATTTTTCTTCGAAACAGTTAAAGCTATCAAGTTTATATTTTGTGTAAAGTATAAAAATAAAAATATTAATAACGTGAAAAAATCATCTTAAACACTCCACTTCCTCTGCCACCTCCCATACAAATGCCCCAAATTCAGGAAAACTACATCCAATTTCTTTAAAAATAATGAAAACTAAAAACTTTAAATTCAACAAAAAACATTTTGCATGCCATGTTCGGTGTCATATACGAAACTTACAAACCCCCTCCTCTACTTCTACCACCTCCCATGCAAAAGTTTCTATTCACTATTCGAAAGAATTTGAGATGACATATTTTCCGATTTATTAAAATCATTCCCATGTCATCTAGAGTATCTAGCTTTACGCCCAATCATAATTCGGTTATGTTTTTTTAATAAAATTCAGCTTTATTGGAACGAGTCGGGCAAGGACGCGTTTCATGGCCAAAGTATCCACCAAAATCGAGCGAACAGACTCGCGAGAGATGTCAAGCTCTCCTGCAATCTCCCTAACAGTGCCATGACGATTTTCGAGCACCATTTCCTTCACTCATTGAATGTTTTCGTCAGTTGAAGAGGTCGAAGGTCGTCCAGAACGGGTCATGTCTTCAAGGATCTCTCGACCGTCCTTAAAGCCATTGTACCACTCGTAGGCTTGTGTTTTTGATATTATTGAATCACCGTAAGCCTTTTCCAACATTCGCAACGATTTGGTTGGAAACACAAAATTTGAGACAAATTCATGGTTCCATATTTTTATCCATTGTAAAAATCGGCGTGGACTACTGAGGTATACCGATACAACCAGCTGCTGTAAACAAACTGATTAACAGACCGCACTAATTTTTGCGATAGTAATTAAGGACAGTCCTACCTGCTACAAAATAAAAAAATTTTTTTTTTTAAATATCAGTCACCAGAGTAATTTTATTTACAAACTAGCAAACGCCCGCGACTTCGTCCGCATAAAAATCGCTATAATAAGCAATTTTAGTAATACATTTTGTCGGATATATAATCTGCTTACTTTACTGGCTCTTTGAACACAATGTTTTGTATTTTGTTGTAATCAGAACCATAAATTATTAAGAATGATACCATGATACTCGCATTTGAATGGGAGAGGCTCGTGATCAAATCAATCCCGTGATTTGAGATCATATAAGGACATGTACACAGTATATGGAAAGGGGTAGAAGGAGTAAAGCTACTCGGTTAATTTTTCCTCGATATTAATATTATAATAATATAATTATGGATTGAGTACAAAATTTAAGCTCGATGAATGTTATATGTACTGAGAAAATTAGTGTAGAATATTTCATGAAAAAGTGCTGTTTGTATGGGTGGTGGTGGAAGGAGTGGGGGGGGGGGTTTTAAGTGAATTTTAGAGAAACAACTAAAGTTATTATGAAATTGATATATTTTAAATTTCAGATCAGTAACATTTACACTTTTCAAGAAAATCGAATTTAAGAAGTCATGGAATTGTGTCACATCTTATGTGGTAGAACGAGCTAAGCTAATCGGTTAATTTTTTCTCGATATTAATAACAATGTGAATTAAGGATTTAGTACAACATTGAAAGCTCGATGAAAGTTACACGTACTGAGAAAATTGGTGTATAGCATTTCATGAAAAAGTGTAGTTTGTATGGGAGGTGGTGGAAGGAGTAGGGGAGTTCAAATAATTTGTATACTATAGATCACATTTGTGATAAAAATAATACGTTCTAAATTTCAAATGATTTACTCCAATGGTTTTGAAGAAAATTTAATTATTACATATTTTTGAAAATGAGTCATTTTGTATGGGAGGGGGTGGAAGACGTGGGGTATTGAAATAAGACCACACGCAGATTACATCTCGGTACATATCTAATAAACTGTGAAAGTTTCATTACAATCGCTTCAGCCGTTTTTGCGTGAAAACCGGAAAGACAGACAGAGAAAATTTTTAAAAACGTGTGTTTCTGCTTAGTTATTGCAAAATAAAACAAATAACAGACAGACACTACAATTATATTCACCTATATGTATAGATTATCGGTACTTTATGGTCACAATGTCAGTCATTTCGAAATGACGAATTTTTATGTATTGCAATTTCATCGGCTTGAACGCACTCAGATTTTTAAGTTCAGCACGTCTATTCCAAATTCTACCGGTATGAAAAAAAAACTTACAGGAAAAAACACTTTACTGCCGGAGCGCCGATATATTTGGCTGCAGAAGTTCGAAGTACCGATGAAGAACTGAATAAGCTGCTGTCTGGTGTTTCAATCGCATATGCTGGTTCTTTTCCAAACATTTAGGTTGTTCTTTTACCGAACAAGACCGAAAAGAAAGTTTAAGCGGAAGAAACATAAATATAGAAGCAAACCGTCCTTTCCAGGAAGACGATTTTTTTCTATATGAAGAGTAATAGTATAATCATTGATGATGATGGTGGTGGTGGTAGTCGAAGGAGAGAAAAAAATATATAATATGATCTTTGATGATGGTGATTCCGCTTTTGAAAATTTAAAATAATTTTTAAATGCTGGCCATAAAATTCCACCGTCAAATAAAAAACTTAGTTCACCCGATACGGAACTAAATGATATAGAAAATAAACCCTATAGCCTGCGAAATCAATAGAAACTCATTGAATTGTCACCTAGAAAAAACGAGTTTCGAGAAAATCGCTTTCAAAAGCTATGACTGGTCACAGACGTTCGAATAAGTCCATCATTTTCTAGCTTTCTCATTCAAATACGACATTCACAAAGATAGTTTCCCTAGAATAAAAAATAAAAAAAAGTCACAAAAATTCATGAAAAAATGCATTTGAATTTTGTTATACGAGTATGTGTTTATTTTTCAATATATTCCCTGTATATTCCCTGTTTAAATCTAAACACTTTTCGTTTTTGGATGGATTGTTGATTGGGTAAATGAAAAGTGAGGCGGAGGAGGGAAAGAGTCAAAAATTACACTTGCCAATATTTGCACTACGAATGCAGATAGGAAGCGCAAAATCAGCATAGGTATAGAGAGGGTTGTAAGACAAACTTTAAAAAAGATTAAATTATTAAAATTTGGTCATAATAGTAGTGGGGGTGAAATAGAGAGCATTTCAAAAATGGTGCACTTTTCAAAACTTCAAACCGTTATATCTCAAAATTCAATACAGGTATTAAGTTGAAATTTCGTCAAATTGTAGAGCTACATGATGTATAATTTGTAAGATAAGGGGTGTAAGGGGAATACGGTGGTGGGACAAAATTTCGAAAATTTTACTAATTTTTTAGGGTTCTGGTAAAAATTACAAAGTTCAAATTTTGGAGGTGCATACATCCATTTGATATAAATAAAGAAAAAATATTAATTTGAACCAGAACTTTTATGCACCAATGGGAGGCCCTAACCTGCACTAGGTGTTTCACGTGTATTGAAAAAAACACAAAAACTCCCAATTTTTAAAGTGAAATTTTAAGCTACAAACTTGTAGATTTGTTAAATTCATTTTCAAAAAATGCTTGAAAAATTGAGATATTAACTGTTTGAATACTTTCAAAACTTTTACCCCCCTCCCATACAAAAGTATTTTTTCGACAATTTTTAAGAAATTAATTATCACCAAATCATTAAAAGCTATCAACTTCAAATTTTGTACAAACTCTTTTAAAAATCTTTGAAATAAAAATGCATCAAAAGTTTCAAAATCCCCGCTGCCCTTCAACCCCCTCCAATGCAAAAGTATGAATTCGACCAATTTCAACAAATCAACTAAGGACTGGACACGAAAGTTTTGCACATGTTTTACCTGGTAGTTATAAAATGAAGCAAAGTCTGGCAACCCTAACTGTGCACTGGGTTGTTTCAGTGATTCATGTGGTTTATTGAGGCAATTATGAAATATGGTTCCTTTGACGTATTACTAGTCATAAGTTCGAATAGAGAAGACGTGCGTAAAGAAATTTTGCGAATTTTTTCGGAAAACAAGTGTTTTTCGTATTCCGCGATTGCAAAAAAAGTGAAATGTTCGCGATGGACGGTCAAGCGCGCTATAGACAAGTTCAACGAAGGGTTCTCAGTGAAAGACAATCCCAGAAGTGGAAGGCCAAAAGGTGCGAGTGATCCAAATTTGGAAAAAAAAGGTAGTTGGCTTCATTGAAAGGAACAGATCGATGTCAATTCGTGACTTGGCAAAAAAGTTCGGTGTGAGTCATTCTTTAATAAATAAAATAAAAAAAAGGAATAATATAAAAACATTCAAAAAACAAAAATGTGCAAAACGAACCGTCAAGCAAAAACAAGAGGCTATTAGAAGGTCAAGAAAGTTGTATAAAAAAATTTGCGATGAAGACGCTTGCATTGTAATGGATGACGAATCATATTTTAAATATGATTTCAGTACACTACCTGGACCTCAATACTACAGTGCAAAAGACAAAGGGGATGTGTGTGATGTCGATAAACACATCCAGGTTGAAAAATTTGGTAAAAAGGTGCTAGTGTGGCAAGCTATCTGCCAATGTGGGATGAGAAGCAATGCTTTTTTCATAGAAGGGACCGTTAACACTGATGTTTATGTTGAGGAATGTCTGAAAAAGAGATTGATGCCTTTTATTAAACGTCATGACGGCAATATTATCATTTGGCCTGATCTAGCAACATCCCATTACGCAAAAAAGACGCAGGATTGGCTTAAGGAAAAAAACATTAATTTTGTGGGAAAAGAGATGAATCCACCCAACGTCCCGGAGCTCAGGCCAATAGAAAAATATTGGGCTCTAGTGAAAAGTGTTTTACGGAAAGACGGAAGAAGTGCAACTTCACTGCGGAATTTTTCCCGTTGTGGTCCATAGCAAGCAAGAAAGTAGCGGATCGGGTTTTGCAGAATTTAATGTCTTCCATCAAGAAAAAATTGCGAGAATTTAGTCGACAAGCTATTAATTAAAATAGTAGTAGTACTGCATCACAAATTTACGATTACTGCAACTCCTCTACTCCCTCCCGTACACATGTGTACGGAAGAATACCAAAAATACCGAATTTCATAAAATTTACTTCATCTATGAAACTAACATTCTATACAGCGAATTTTGACCGTGAACGTGGTTCAAGCAATTAATTAAAACATTATTAACATCAACCCATTCCTTATAACGCCCCCTCGCGCCCACACAAACTAAAACTTGCTTAAATAATCGAATGAAATATTGATACTACGTATTAGAAATATTGATCGTAATTGCAGTCAAGTGTTAATTAATTGACAACTATCCTGCCCTAGAACCTCCATTCACTTAGTCTTCCCTATCCAACCTAACTTGCATATTGACTTCCCACGTATCCTCAACTCGTCCCAAGAATATTAAGCTTGCGCCCGACTTGTTAGCAGATTTTTGTTAATACCCTCATCATACCAGTTTACGTTCAAATTTTGAATGCACTGTGCGATCACTTCGACATCGTTTTTGGAAACACATTCCATCAAGATCACTTTTCACAAGGGGGGAGGGGGTAGCAGTAAGAACCTAGTCATAAGCTCACAAGCAGAGATGCATCCGGGAGGCCAAGGCTCGATATGGACTGTAGCGCCATTGCATAATCAATTCACAACGCATAAGAGAGGAGGAGCTCCATGGTTACTTCAACAAAACTACCCTCTGCCTGACTGTATGGCCTAAACAGAATTTCAGGGCTCCCAACTCATTTCACAATATATCCCACCCAGTTGCAGTGTCAGAAGATTTCCCTAATCCAAGAAAAAACACGATCCACATGGTTTCAAAATCCCATACCTGTGAAACTTTATCCGTATGGCCATCTATCGATTCGCATGGACACAGGTCGCGTAAAACTGGATATAAGGTGAGAACTATTTTTGGCGGTCATTCTAGAGACTGAAAGGATTTTCGAATACACAGAAAAATAAAATTGATACGATGAAAACCGTAGTGGCCTACATGGTTTAATGACTACTAACTGGCTTCCATATCCCTGATACGTATTTGAATTTATATATTATTAATTATTTTTTCAGGTATGACATTTTTTGTTTTTATCATAAGAGAAGTATTTAGAAACGCTGATAGCCCAGCTAACATAACTTCCGTTCTCGCAGCAAAATACTACGACGCTATATTCGCTATCGCTCGATGTCGATGTGGTAAAATTAATTTCCGTATTCCATCTGGTCTCGATTATTCGCTGGATTATGCTGGCAGAATCAGATAAAATATTACTTTCGTGTTCACAATCCAATTTTTGAATTTTTACGATTAAACTGTACGATTCCAATTGAATTGCACCGAAAGCATGGATTTTTGCATCGCTTAAAATTTTTAATTTCCTTCGCTATAATTTTATTTTCTAAATATATGTAAGACATTTGTTTTATTGCTTTCATTTCATATTATGTTTTCATTTTTGTCCTTCCATTATTTTACGATTTCAGTTGCATCGAACAAACAGTGTATGACTTTCCACTTTCTTCCCATCCAATTGCATTCATCATAATGCTAATCTTTTTTTCAATTAAACTTTTTCACATTTAACACCAATCATTTCAACAAAACTTATTTCTATTATTTGTACATCACTGCTTTAACTAATTATTGTCTGTAGCTCCTAAATAAAATACGAAAATATTTCAAGTATCTGTAGTTGAACGGTAGTCAATTTGGAAATTAGGATAATCCGATGGCGAACACTGGTAAATTTCGTGATACCACATTAAATCGGAAATGTTTCTAAAATTTGTCAATGCCAATAGCAGCCCAACTCTACTATTTCTCACATTAGAAACAACATAGTTCAATCCACTGGTGAATTTGGCAATAATTGAACGAAAGTAACATTTATGGGAGGGACTAATAAATTAAACAATTGCTACGGTTTTTCTGTAGGTCAATTGTTCCGAAATCATGAAAATTGATAAACTCTTTCAAAATACGCACACACAGTACCGTGCAGTCGAATGTATTCCAATGAATTATTTTCATTCACCAGATCAATTCTCTCACCTTCAATCACAATAGCCATAAACTTAAAAAATAATAATAAATGTATACTTGCCGACTAGAGCAAGAATAACAGTTAAGAGTGGTGCAAATGGAAATCGAGCTGCAATGTTAAACTCCAACATTTGAAGAAGATCAACTGAAATTGGAGATAAATCAATATTATACTAAAGTGGAGAGATAATCAAAATACCTACCGATAAAGACGAATATTTGATGATGTGAATACCGTAGGAGCATTGATATTGAAACAGTCTAAGGATAAATAAATAAAATGCGTCAAGTTTTTCTAGAAAAAAAAATTAATAATAACAAAACTTACAAAAAGAACCATAACACAAAAAGCCGCCGGATAGGAACTCCACGGAGCCCACCACATCGATACAAATCTGTAATGTTCACCTGTCACGACATTTCTGCAGGAAAATATGAATTAAAAGGTGATAATTTAAAAAAAGATCATAGTAATCAGCCCACCTTAAATATCCTTTATTATCCTCCTGTTCCGCAACCACACGAATCGAAGCCATTAATAAATCATCATATCTAACAAGAAATCAGTTAATGAATTCAAATAGAAAAGGTCAATGGCCAAATCCTACTAACCCCAAAAATTCACGCAACAAATACCGACTAATCGAATCGCCAAAACACTGATCCTCATCCGGATTAAGGATAACCGTTCGAACCGGAATTTGTAATTTTTTTCGCGTTGCAGCCGACAACCGAAGATGGCCGTATTCAAGTGAATATTCAACGATATATTGCTCCTCTAAAAGTGTACGAAAATGATTTAAAATGTTGCCTGGTATGATTTGAACCGTTAATATCAATAACGAACCTTCTTGTGTTTTATCAATATCGATTGTGTTCTCCTTGATTTCCGCGGCGGCGTTATTATTTATTATCGGATTAATTGTCATCGTGTCGTTTGCTTTTAATTTCGAAACGGAATTGGAAATTTTACGCGACGACGAAAACGTTGGCTGACTGGCCAGAGAACAAAAATCGGGTTCGTAGAGAGGACACGTATTATGGTATTCTTTAAGACGCGGCGTTTTTCCATTGCTTATAATAAACGTTGAGTCGGTATGTAAATGCCTGTGGAAAAAAATATATATATATATATATATATATATATATATATATATATATGCATATTCAAATGTGATATAAATATTGTGAAAGTTTTGACTGTTTTTGATTTTTTTTTCAGTAATAGTTACAACCAAGTTTAAGCCTATCTTTTTTATATATTATATTTTTGCATTGAACGTACACGAGAAGGACTCTTTAGTTTGTACTGTATGTGTGTGGATAGGCAGGGGTCTATTACCACAACCTCGAGATCTACACTTATTTCTATCTTCCAGAACAGGCAAATGTATTTCTAGCCATAAACAAGTACACGAAAATTATTTTAGATATGCAGAGCATATTGTTACATTTTCTCGGACAGCAGGGCTGCACTTCTAGCACTCTTATCCAACAGGACCACGTCCAAACTAGTGTCATTTTGTAGACACAATTTGAATCGCCTAGCGGGTATAACCTAAGTATTTTTAATTGGGATACCGGGTCATAGCAACCTGTTAGGAAACGACGCAGCAGACGACCTTGTCTGGCAAGAATCTGCAAACATACAAACTCCATTAGGAAGGATGTAGCACCAACAGTGCTGAAGACTATCTTCAAACAAACTATTTTTGATTCTTTCTTGACAGGATATCAGCATCTGGATAGCTACAAAACGACCAAATCCTTTTGGGAAGAACCGAATAAAAATATTAAACCTCAGCTCTTACAACGTAGTCGCTATAGCGTCCGAACTATTATCGGTCTGACCAGGTCATTGCTTGCTAAAGCTGCACGCATTCAGGCTGCGGATCGCGAGCAACAGCCTTTGCAGATGTTGCGAGGAAGGCAAAGAATCTATCGAACATTATCTTTGTCACTGTCCGCAAAGCTCCAACAGTCGTCTCCTTTATTTATAGTCCAAGAGCCCTACAACAAAAAATAACAACGGAAAGTGACACGGAAAAAGAGTGCTTATAATGGTAGAACGCAGTGTAGCTAAGACGAAGAAAGAAAAATAAATTTCCAATTTCGGTGTCAAACGTGTACTGTGTAGTGGAACAAAAAAAAGTTATTCGAGGATAGCGACACAAACTTGGAGTCAAAGCCCTTGCGAAGTTCTGCACGAAATTGCCAACTTAAATTTTAATTACTAATTTACCGTTTTTGTGTCAAAGACAACAAATTATTTGGAAACTAATCATATTTTTGTAAAGTGCTCAGCGAGACCTCTCCAATGACATCAGGTTTGTGTCTGTACCTTGAAACTATTTTTTCGTTCCACTACGTCGTTTGGTATCGATTTTGGAAATTCATTTTTCGTCCTGCGTCTTAGTTACGCTGCGTTCTATCATTATATGCACCTCATATCCTTGTCGCTGTTGTCGCCGTTGTTATTTTTTGTCCTAGGGCGCTTGCTCTATTACGCTCTAGATTCTTCTCAGACGTAGACGATCTCAGAGGCGTCAAACATTCGAGCCTGCTTCGGTTCATTCTGTAAAGTCTTGTGACCCGAGCAGAGAGACATAACAAATTGTTTATTGGCAACCCCGCCGCTCTCTCGAATAGACCAGAATTATGTAGAACAGTATACCACTATGTAGAAAGCTACAATTGAAGATCTAGAGCTTTCCAGTATAACACATACACACCGAAGGAAGCTTCGAGAACTGTTCACACATACACACTGAAGGAAGCTTCGAGAACTGTCATAAAAATGTATAAAAACGCGAAAGCTTTCAGCGAGCAGTTCAGTTATTCAGCGACATTTATGGAAGACGCGAACCAGGAAAGCGATAGAACAGTGCGCGGCGGTAGTGCCATATAGTGCGAATTAAGTTGAAAATCGAATTAAGTGCGAATAAATAAATTATCACTTATTTTTAAACGAATTATGTTTTTACTTGAAATCCCGGCGAACCCCTAGCGCGCAACAATATTTGTAAAAAAATAATGCGGTGAAACCAATAAAATGTACTTTATAAACTACTGAATAAAAAAAACTATATTTTTATACTTTTATACTAAAATTGGCTATTTTCTTCATTCTATAAAAAATGTGATAGAGACCGATCATTTGACCGATCGCGATAGGAATTGAAATCGTGAAGGTTCGGTAGTTAAACTATCCCCACTGAGGGCCCTTATATTTCCCACCTTCCAGTACAGCTTTTCAGATGTCATTTATTACCACGGAAAACAGGGCTGCTGATGATATGCAGCCTTGTCTGACATCCGTCCGCTCAGGAAAGCTCTCCCCTTGTGGGACGCAATATCTTGCATCGTCGTAGGTTTCTTTAATCATAACTATGATTTTATTTGGAATAACTCTACGCAATGCATTCCATATGTAATGTCACTGTCGAAAAGGTAGTGTCTCTTCTTCATTAGAAAATTGCTGTGTGTCACCACTCTACTAACGATGAAGATGAGCCTATATACTATTTAGTTATTTACTAATTAGGGCAACATAGGCATATGTTAAGCACAATGGTCTTGTGACAAAAAAACATGGCTCTTACTCCGTCCAGAGAACCGCATAACACTACCACCAATTTTAGAAATTGTGAATTATACGTCGTTGTTGCTATTGACAGAAAAATTCAAAATAGAAATACTAAAGATAGAAACTATAAATTCTACGCTTAATTAGGACAACAATTGAAATTTCTCAAATGTTTTAACTTGTTTTTAATCTAAAGTTGTTTTGAAATTTTGAAAATTTTTATTTTTAATTCAACTCTTAATAAGCAAGAGTTGCTTTCGATAAAATGATGACCAAGTGAAGTCGAAACCTTGAACAAATCGATCTGGAAATCCGTCTCGCAATTTCTTTACGGTGCACTAAGAAATGAACAAGAAAATAAAATGCCACAGTTATTCCCAAAAAGGACAAAATTTCAAAAATGTCCTTCAGTAGTCCGCCACTCTCCTTTCACAATCTTAAAAATTATCAAATTTCTCTAAAAAGTAAAAACCACGAGAATAAGCCTCCATGCTTCACCATCCACCAGCATAAATGAGTACTTCCGAATATTTAAAAATAGAGGCAAAATCGTTAATGGCAAGGATAAACAGAAGTGGCCCCAAATGACTTCCTTGAGGTACCCTAGAATGGTTCTATAAAAAGGATATGACTTAATCCAATTGATAAACTATGTACACAAGTTTAATTTCAACAAAGTTATAGAATTGGGTAATTGATCGAAAGCCTTACTAAAATCAGTATAAAAACAATCCACCTGCTTACCATCGTCAATATCCACAATAGATTTATCCGTAAACTCCATCAGATTAGTAACAGTAGACCAATTCCTAACAAAACTATATTTATTACTTGAAATTAGGGATTTACAGTGAAACGACATATACTCGTACACTACAGACTCAAAAAGTTTTGGAATAGCTGACAGTTTAACTATTGGCCGATAATTTACAACAGCAGATTTTGCTCTACTCTTGTGGGTAGGTATAATAAAAGAGAACTTCCATACATTTGGCAAAATCCCAATTTTTAGGGATTTTTGAAAGAGAAGAGAGAGTGGCTTAACAAGAGAGGAGCAACAGCGATTAAGAACAACTGCAGGAACACCATCTGGGCCAGGAGAAGACACATCCTTAAGATGAGAGATGTGATTAACTATATCATTATAAGAAATCAGTATACCAGACAAAGTAATTGAAGCAGTATCATCAAAATACGACATCAGGGATAATGTTACTACTAGTAAAAGATCCACTGAAGAATGAGGCAAAAAAATACAAATAGTAAATTGATCATTACTATCACTGCCAAGGAATTGAAATGAAGCCGGATAACCATCAGATTTACGCTTACAATTAACAAATTTTCAAAACTTCATAGGATTTCTAATACTAACCGACTGCATCTCAATTATTCAAAATATAGGCGAGTATAATTGTCAAGAATTTCATTGAAGTTGAAATTAGATATAAAGTAGTAGATATAAGGTAGTATTGTTTTACAATGCGAAGATCGTGATTTCAAATCCCGGTCGACGCATAATTTCAGCACACTACCTGCATGGGTATATCTGGGTTACCTCAATTTGCGAAAATGGATATTCGTAGACAGAGGGTTGTGCGAAGTGCCAACAACCGTTTCACAATAACGAGTAAAATGTTAAGGAACTTGATGGTCATGGAGGCTAAAGCCCGATTTGGGCTATTGCGCCATTGAAGGAAGGAGTCCAAACGAGAAAAATCTGCTTTATTAAAATCAAAAGAAAGCTCTTTCTCACTGGGACTGATAATATACTCCTCGTCAATCAAAAAAAAAATGTTAATAGAAGTGTGCAAGACATCAATGATAGAAATTGAAGTTAAGCTCTCTTTCACGGAACAGACACAGTAGTCTGAATAAAAAACTAGGTCAAGCTGTCTTCCATAGGAATTCCGAACAAGGCTCAGTTGATGGAGACCAAGTGGAAATATACTATCAACAAAATAACATTCAAGCGAGGACGAAGTAACAGAAACTAAGAGAGTAGAATCATTGTCAGAGAATGACCAAGAAAGATCTGGAATATTAAAATTGCCCTGTAAAATGAGTTCGTCAGAGATATTCATAGTTCTATGAACAAATGTCAACTCGATGGAGGAATATATGTCTAAAAGACATATGTATTCTAATTGATAAATACGAATTTAACACACAGACGATGAGGGTTCGGCACAGGAACAACTATACAATTAATGCAGCTGTGGACTGCTTATAATACTCCACCACCTTTCAATCTCAGATCGGAAACATAACGATCCATACGAAAGACTTGAAAGTCTGAACTAAAGAGTTCACAGTCAGAAAAACTTACAATTTGTTCCCGGTTCAGTTAGAGCAATACCATCATAAGAAGAGTTCTAAGTTGAAGCAAATATTGCCAGGGTTTTAGTGCGCAGTCCATTTACGTTTTGATAGTAAAGATACAATTGTCTAAGCTTTTTTGGACCAGAACCGGGCGCATTATTACGATGAAAAATAAATTCTTTAAAAATGCTTCAGAGGGCCATGAATTATTATCGGGAGTACAAATTGAAACCCGCCGATTCCCAATAGATGGCACCAGCAGTAAATGCTGATCAACAATAGAGGATCAAAAACGTCGCATGGTAAACTCAGGCATCTATCAACAACTTCTCATCATTAAATTGTGTGAAGTTTTATCGGCGTCATATACATATTTGTGCGCGAATATGTTGAAGTTTACGACGAGAAATAAATTCTTTAACAAATGCTTCAGAGGGCCATGAATAATTATCGGGAGTACAAATTGAAACCCGCCGCTTCCCAATAGGAAGTAAATGCCATGTGACGGCTTATACTGCATCGCTACTAGCAGCACGGTCACTTTGCTATTCGAAATCTCGGAGTTCTAATCGCACTACCTGCACGGTATTCCCTTGGCGTCTAAGACAGGGCCTGCTTGCATAAGCCTTATTGACGAGTCCGTCGTAAGCAGGCCTGGGAGGAAACGCAACACAGTGCTGTAGCCGCTCAATCGCTACAGCTAATCAACAACAAAACGAATCAGAAATGTCACATGGTAAACTGTCAACAACTCATTATTAAATCATATACTTTTTTGTGCGCGGATATGTCAAAGTTGTTGTTTTTGCCTTCAATTCAAAAAAATCTGCAACTGAGGCGCGTCGAATGATTGTTGAAACTTATGGATGGTGAACCGCGAATGGTTTCAACACTATAAAATGGGTGATTTCGTTGTGGATGATAAGGAGCGTTCCGGAGCCGTTAAAAAGAGTGAAGACGCAAAATTGGAGGCATTACTGGACGAATATTCATGCCAAACGCAACAACTTAAGATTCATTAGGCGTAACTCAACAAGCCATTTCACATCGTTTGAAAAACTTGGGAATGATCCAAAAGCAAAGAAATTGGAGCCATGCGAGTTGAAGCCAAGAAACGTCAAATGGCGTTTTTTCACAACATATCTAGCGAACGGAAGTGGATCCATAACGATAATCCAAAGGGAACAAAAATCGTAGGCATACCGCGGCCATGAATCAATATCGACGGCCAAACCCAACATCCATGGCTCGAAAATCATGTTGTGTATTTGGTGGGACCAGCTCGACGTGGTGTATTATGAGCTGCTGCAATCGGGTGGTTTCAAAAAATAAAAAATATGTTTGAGCCGAGCATTGAAGGACAAACGGCCGAAATACGAGGAGAGATACGGCAAAGTGATTTTGCTGCACTAAAACGCTCGGCCTCATGTTGCTCACGTTGTGAAAACCTACCTGGAAACACTGAAATGGGACGTCCTACCCCACTCCAGACATCTCCCCTTCCGACTACCATCTATTCTGATCGATGATGCTTAGCCTGGCTGAGCAGCACTTCCATTCTTACGAAAAAGCCAAAAATTTAGTCGATTCGTGGATCGGCTCAAAGGAAGAGAATTTTTTTCGACGCGGGATCCATATGCTGCTTTCTTTAAATAATAAATATTCAACCATTTTTGTGCAATAAAAGCTCGAATTTTGAAAAAAAGCCGTTTTTCAATTTCTACTCCCAATATCTAACAACTGATTGAAAAGTTCAATATTGGCCATAACAATTTTAAAGGAGGCAATGGAATTAGTATCTTTACCAATCGATTTAAATGCTGATCCTGTTAAAAAAATTATGAAAGTAAATAATTAATGACATCATTGGGGGATGTTCGGGGATCAAATTGAGAGATAAAAACGACCTTTGGATGACGTACAATAGTAAACATTGTCAGCCTAACCACAGGTCATTGCTTGCTAAAGCTGAACGCGCTCAGGCTGGGAATCGCGAGCGACAGCCTAATTATATTTGATACTAGCAAATACCCGCAACTTCGTCCGCGTAAATATCGATACAATGTGCTTTCCATAGTAATGTACGGTATATTTCATATATAATCTGCTTACACTAATTTCTGCGAAAAATGTTACCCCGTTTTAACCCTTACATATTTTCTTGAGAGTTCAGCACTTTTTATGTTCTATTCCAAAAAAATTTCTGCGAACTAAATTCTAGAAAAGAAATCACTATTAGTGTAAGGCCTCTTTTGCCAAAATCAAAATATAATATTAAAACGCAGCAATAGATTTTTCTCTTAATTTCAATTAATAATTACTTGTACGTATTTTAACTTCCTTTACTTAGAATTACTCACTGACAAAAATCAAAATATAATGTCAAAAATCACCAATAGACTTTTTCACTTATAGACGATCAACAGCATATGAAAAACTGAATTGGATAAACTTTCTATGTTTTCGTCATAAGCAGCACTTGACGTTTGACACAATACACAATACATACTATATAACGAATGAACCCAGCGAGAAGTCGTACCCACTAAGCACTTTAAAAACCGTAAAAGATATGGTATTTCCCTAAGGTGCGAATACCAACCAAATCGCCAGCCTATTAATACATCTATTGTTTTTGTGCCTCACATCTTACGTACTAAAATAGCCCCCGCAGGATACGCTGGCTAATCATATACGATAGATACCACGCTAGGGACGAAATTTTACTGTTTGAATGTGTGAGTAGGTTACGCAGGTTGGTTGCTACAGGTAGCCGAAATACCTACGACATCAATGGCTTTTTGGCATAGCCTGTTCTTAACAAATCTCAGCCGATGTAGGATGGCTACGATTTTGCTGGTTTGGCCGGCCATGTACCAGTCCAAAGTGGCTACCTACGCTTTTTACATCCACTTTTGTTGGGTTCTCTCTGAAGATCCCTGCTAATTAAGGATTTAATACAAAATCTTAGCTCGATCAAAGTTATATGTACTGAGAAAATTGGAGTATAGTATTTAATGAAAAAGTTTAGTTTGTATTGGAGGTGGTGGAAGGAGTTGGGGGATTCAAACTATTTATATACTTGAAGATTGTATTTATAATAGAAATAATATATTTTAAATTTCAAATTAATAGCTTTCATAGTTTCCATGAAAATTTGATTATTATAAGTTTTTGAAAATGAGTCACTTTGTATGGGAGGTGGTAGAAGGCGTGAGGGGAGAAAAATAAAACCTAAAGCAGATTACTCCCAGAGGTAGAGCTAATAATCTGTGAAAGTTTCATTGCAATCGGTGCAGCCGTTTTTGCGTGAAAGCCGGAAAGACAGACAGACAGACAGACAGACAGACAGACAGACACTACAATTATATTTATATGTATAGATAAAACAAAGAAAAGGCGTACAACGACCTAAATTAACAGGCCCAAAACGGAAAGATAAACTCTTCGACAGAGACACGTTGGAAGAAATGATGAACACCGACATTACTCAACTCACAACTCACGCACGCTGTGATGATAGTGTGATCACAGCGTGCGATGCAGGGATGCCTAGAAGGACAAAGACACTCAGGGAAAAGTGCTTACAAGCCCTACGCAGAGCCCAACGATAAAGGGGAAGAGTAGATTTTCAGAACCGATTAGACACTTTCAAAGTGGCAAGACGAGACCTAAACAAGGCGATTAAACAGAGTAAGGCAATTTGTTTCAAAAATCTCTGTAACGAAGCGGATATAAGTCCCTGGAGTATAGCATACAGGATGGTGATGACAAGGCTTTTTGTAACGGGAGTGGCTGCAACACACTAGCGTCTCCGGAAGTAAGAGGGGTAAACATGATGAAAACCATGTGTAGTCAGACTTGCAGTTTAGTTGTGAAAACTGAGACACGCATGAATACTCTGAAGCAATAATCCAGGCCAAGATCGAAAAAGATCCGAATCGGAGATTGGCGTATACACAGAAGAAGGATATTAAGATGGAGACCAGTAAAATCTTAATTATGGCATACTGGAAAATGAATATATACAAGACAGCATTGGGCTGGTGACTGTGTTATTCTGTTACCTCAGTAAGCAAGAGAGACATCCTGCAGAAATGGCTTTCAGGCTAATACCACAGTTGACTCCGTCCCGCTAAAACCCTGGCAGGCCTGAAAGTACGCTCGAAGTTCAACATCATTCAGTTGGTAGTCTCGGCTCAGATGTAACATTCCTGACTAACACTGATTCGGCCCTGAACGCAATTCCTCATAAAGGTTTGTGTCAACCCGTGCATGGCCTCATTGCTTGCATAGGCAACCATGGGACCTTAAAGTGGCTACATAAATGAATAGAGATAACGACTTTCAGTGGAGACCCTTAAGACATGAGTTCAACCAATTATAATAATAATAATAATAACAATTATAATAATAATAATAATAACAATTATAATAATAATAATAACAGATAACAGATAACCTAAAAATACACTTCGATAGAACCATATACACAATGCATCGAAGAGAACACAACAGACCAGATATCACCATAGTCAACAAAGTGACAAGGGAAGGATACCTAGTGGACATAGCAGTGCCGCTTAGTAGAAATATGGAGAAAACCTACGTGGAGAAATTAAATAAATATGCTGAAATTGCAACGGAAATCAAGGCACAGTGGAAGCTAAGATCGATGCAGGTCGTACCAGTCATCATATCTAGTGTAGGAATTATCCATAAAAACTTAGCTACAAGCATGAACATACTAGGATTAAAACATAGAATTATAGAAATCATTCAAAAAGCTGTAATAATTGATACTTGTCATGTAACCAGAAAATTTTTACAATGAATTTGTAAAGTTTCACTTTAGTTTAGTATAATTTTACTTAGACTTAAGGTCTATAAAATTGTACTTTAAAACCATTTATGAGAAATACAAACAACAATAATAATAACAATGAGGCAACAAATGGATGTAGCAGCCCAGAAGATAGAACACCATTTGCAAGTGCGTGAATAATTCGATCCCCGGAGAAATTGATGAGCAGAGACGACGTCCCACCAACGCAGTCATTGCCTCCATGCCTTCCTTGATGGAAGAATTTCCCCGGGTGGTGGAAGGCGAACGATCCATCAAACTATCAGAGACGTGGTGAGTGCAATCGTGGCTATGCACAAACGCGCTACAAAGGACATACGTCGTCAAACGGTGTCAGGGAAGGTTGATAAAAGCGCCCAAAAGGACATACGTCGACAATCAGAGGTAGGGAAGACTGATAAAAGTGCTCAAACCTCGCCATCACTAGAGTGCATCAATAATGATCCACAAAAAAAAGCGAGATGAAGGGCACCTGAAACGAGCCACCCTACCAAAAAAGACGAGAAAGGAAGCTCACAGATACTCGTAATATACAACTACATGAAGTATCAACAGAAAAACCTAAGGAGAAGGAGCCTAAGGAATTAGGATGGACGAGAGTAATGAAAAAAAAAAAGATAAAAAGGCGAGATAAACGGCAAAGTATGAAATCCAATCCTAAAGCGGTTAGACCTGATGCAATAATCATCACCAAAACAGGAGAGATTTCATACAGTGACATCCTACGATTGGTGAAAGGACACGAAGCCTTGAATAAATATGGTGAAAATGTGTCAAAAATAAGGAAGACGGCATGCTGTTGGAACTTAATAAGCAACGAAGTGAAGACTCAGAGGAGTTCAAGAAGGAAATAGAAAAGGTCCTGGCGGCTAAAGCTGAAATTAAAGTTCTTACGCAAGAAACTCAACTATAACTGAAAGATTTATTTATTTATTTATTTACGGGTACCAGACCCTCTAATGAAAGTTACAAACTTATAAATATAAATGTAATTTTAAGGATTATATTAATTTTAAAAACTAAATAACAAAGAAAAATCATAATAATTGTATTGCCTTTAGGCAATCGATATTTGTAGAAAATATGTCCAACATAGCTGAATGCTTGTTAGCGGTTCTCATCAAGCGAGTGGCCGGACTATTGTTAGCATAACTAGTAACATGACGTGTGACATAAAAACTATCGGTAGAGCGTGACGCATGATTTGGAACCCGAAAGTTTAAAGCTTCAAGAAATTCAGAGCAATCCAACTTATCATTAACAATTTTAAATAAGGCTATTAGCTCATATCGTTCACGTCGTTTAGACAGTGGCTCCAGATTCAAGGTAGTGACTATGTGCATAGTCAATTGTTTCGACAGGTATGCGAAGTTTAAAGGCAGTACCACAGGAATTTGTGTTGAACAGTTTCAATATGGGCAAAACGGGTTCGAGATGACAGATAAATATTCCAGATGTGGACGCACCAATGAGCAGTAAAGAGTTTTCAGGGAATAAATATTTTTGAAATCTTGACTATTGCGTATAACGAAACCCAGCATTCGCCGAGCTGAACTACAAATTTTATTGTAGTGAGGTACGAATGTCAATTTAGAGTCAAATAATAGAACCAAGTCCTTGACAACATCAACCACTGGTAACTCGCAAGTATTAAGGTAATAGTTAATATTGACCCGCTCACGACGTCTGCTGAACGCAATGTAATTACACTTTGAAATGTTCAATGGAAGACGATTTGTGATACACCAATCATACAGGTAATTAAGATTATTTTGAACAATTGTACAATCGTGTACAGTGTTTATAATTTTATAAATTTTAAGATCATCCGCGAATAACAAAAAATTTACTTTTACGAATATATTAGATATATCATTAATAAAAACAAGAAAGAGCAGAAGCCCTAAATGTGATCCTGATGTTACGAGAAAAGGTTCCGAGTGAGCAGATTTTATATTTACAATAATATAGCGATCATGGAGGTAATCACGTATCCAACTCAGAAGATCGCCAGAGATGCCTAAAGCGTGAAGCTTCGAAACGAGTAGGCACTGATAAACTTTGTCGAAGGCTTTTGAAAAGTCGGTGTAAATTGCGTGGACCTGGGAATTAGACTCCATTGCATGGATAATAGTCTCAACATAAGGCAAGAGATTAGTCATTGTAGAATTCCGTTTTTGAAAACCATGTTGGTGAAGGGTAATAAAGCTTCTCAGCAATGGTGTTAATTTGTTCGTGACGATTGCATGGATAGGGTCGATTGAATTGAAATGGGCCTGTAATTGTGAACATTGCATTTATTATTGGACTTACGAATTGGTATAACACAAGAAGTCTTCCACAATTCAGGAAAAAGACCCGAACGTAAAGATAAATTTAAAATAATCGTAATGGGTAAAGCCAAAAACTGACGACAGTTGAACAGAAACAATGGTGGAACACCATCGGGTCTCATACCTTTAGATGTATCAATGGTATCAATCATCGATGTGACATCTGAGATGACAACATTTAACGACAACAGATTTAGGCAATAGCTGCCCAGTGAGGATAAATTCGGCACGGCAGATGGAATAGTGCTATTATCGGAGTACACACTGGAGAAATACTTAGCAAAGAGGTTGGCAATGCTAGAAGGATCAGATGCAGTAATATCATCAGCATATATACAGGAAGAAAGAACATTGTCTGACCTAAGTGAATTAACGTAGTTCCAGAATGCCTTAATGTTATTGGAAGAGATATTAGCTTCAATATTACTAATGTATTCAATATAACAGGATGCCTTTTTAGCTTTACAGAGACTGCGTAAACGTGAGAATTCCAGGTAGTCACTTTCGGAGAGCCTTATATTTAGCATGTGCTGCTTTTTGTTTTTGATAAGTTGACGCAATTGCGCGTCGTACCAACGGGGATATGACGAGCTAGAAATAATTTGAGAAGGGACCAAATCATCGATAGCTTTATACGCCATAAATCTAGAAACGGGTTTATTCATGTTAACTATTTCGAGTAAGAGCGGCCAGTCGATTAATGAGAGCCGCTCACAAATGAAACCATAGTTGGCAATTTTAAAATTATAGGAGGGAAAGTGATGATTGTGAGCAATATTAGGGATAGAATTTAAATTAATGTTTATATTGAGTGTTGAAGGGTACCTTTTATCAAGCGGCAGCAATTCGTCGTGCGATGAAACCACTTCAGGTGGTGGTGAAAGATTAGAAAATACCAGATAAAGTAGCTAGGGTGTAGTCTAGTGGGTAGCGTGTTTGGTTTACAATGCGAAGGTCGTGAGTTCAAATCCCGGTCGACGTATAATTACAAGCACACTACCTGCTTGAATATACCTTGGTTACCTCAATCTACGAAAATGAAAAATTCGTAGATAGAGGGTTGTGCGAAGAGCTAACAACTCGTCCGCAATAAATAATGAAAATGTTAAGGAACCTGAAGTTCAGGAGGCCAATGCCCTATTTGGGCTGTAGCGCCATTGAAGAAGAAGATAAAGTAGCTTCCCTTTGGCGTTGAAAATGCGGTTACTTTGAGTAAAGTTAAGATCGCAGAATTGATCAATAAGAGCACTGCCCGAGCAATTAACACTGGATTGATACCAGTTAAGGGAGGCCCAATCAACTTCAGGCTGGTTGTAATCTCCAACAATCAGGATATCCGCAAATGGAAAGCTGTTAACTATGCCTTCGATAAACTGGCAATGGCTGGCGTAAGTCTCGGCTGATGACGATGGTGGCATGTATACACATCTAATAAATAATTTGCGTTGGCTGAGGCTGAGTTCAACGAAGATATCTCCCACATCGTTAGAGGACTTAATCAAAAGTTTGGCAGAATAACAATTTTTCACAGCTATTATGCAGCCACCACCTCTGGACTTCATACTCCGAGTATGGCACCGATCCAAGCGGAATACATTGTAGCTCGAAAAACCAAGTTCACTGGTTAGTATATCGTCATCCAACCAAGTTTCTATAAGAATGGTGGCATCGAATTCAGTGTTTAATAAGCTAAAGCGAAGGAGGGGTAGCTTAGTTTTCATACCCCTGACGTTTTGATAATAAATCTGGAACACCTTGTCCGCTTGCTGCAAAGGGGTTGACTATGTATCATGAGCTATGTGGAGTCGATGATCGCTGCTTGTGACCCGTTTTTTTGGCTGGTACTTGAAAGGTCGAATTAGTAGACCTTCAGGCCAGAATTCTGCAGCGAAACACTTGTCGTACACATTGTTAGGAATACCTAACTTAAAGTTGATGAAACGCAGACTAGCAATATCGGCATCCCTTTTCACGAGTTTCAAACATCGTATGTCATCATTACAAATTTTAAGCTTATTGGCAACGTAACTAATGATCGATTTTTCATCAGTGGCCGAGTTCAGGCACGATAAGTGTAGCCATTTATGACCAGTAACAACTTTTAAAGTGTCTTCGGCATCACCTTTCCCAACAATTTTCCTACGGGAATTTCGCTTGTTATGGACAACACTCCACTCTGGGGATGCAGACGAATTCTTATATGTAGCACTAAATTTATAACCGAAATAATATTCGGTACATTAAGTGACGTAGAAATGCTCGCAGTGGCCGATGGTATTGCTGCAGGAACATGGAGTGCACCGGAATCAGCATGATCCACAGAGGCGTCATTAAGTACAATCGACGGCAGAGGGGATTTCCCCTTTAGACGACTGCCTTGGCTGGGTTGAAAACTGCAGCTGATCAGTCTCCACTTGCTTTTGACATAAAAGAGATTTACTGCGTGTGATGACTGACTATCTGAGACAGAAGTGCCTACAACAGCTAGAACAGTAGTTGAATAAGATAGGCAGTGACATATACAGGGTGACATAAGACATTACATGTGACAGTAAATTGACGTTTGAGTTTTATGCTCCTTCCTCCTCCTGACGAAATACTTAACGGTTGTCCCGAGGGGTAGTGGGTTAGGCGAGGGGTTTTTAGCGGGTTCAAGTCCCGCACTTCAAGGCTTTTGATGCTTTCCCCGCGTTAAAAAAAAAGGCTGAAGGGTCATATGTCCCCACAAATAACTTGCCCAATAATATTAAGATCAATAGTAGAGCACCTGTTCCCCAAAGGCCGATTCCCAAACCGTACTAAGTGGCTAGCAGAAGAGGAATAACATCCACCTCATAATTAACCCTCAAGGAGGTAGTTGTAGGTTGAGGTTTTACCAATTCCTGCAACTATATTTGGAGACTAGCCACTCCACGGACCTGAGCTAACTATCCTCCTGTGGGATGGGGTGCTTGCCCTAAAAATGACAAATGGACGCTCACTGGATTATGGGCTTATCACCCGTGATCTTAAATCCTCACTGATACAAGAAACAGATACAGCGCCACGGGTACGGACCGATAACGACTTTTGGCATTCGATAACGGACTATAATTGACTTCTGGAACATTGAATGACGGGGTAAGGGCTAGGGTCACTCGGTCCTTGAACCGCCAATCAGTGATCGACCGAGAAATGGAGCACTATAACATCCAAATCTTGGGCTTGAGCGAGGTCAGATGGACAGGATCAGGAGAAGAACGAACCCCTAGCGGAAACACCGTTCTGTACGTTGGTCCTGAGAGTGAAGCCAAAAATGGCGTGGCGTTCCTCCTCACACCGAGAGCGAGAAACAGTATCATCAGCTAGCATAGGATTATTGTCGTCAAGCTCAGGACCAGTGTCAGATACGTCACAATTCTACAGTACTACGCACCAACTAATACCGCAACATCTGGTGACAAAGAGGAGTTTTATAGCCAACTGAGCGCCACCTTCGAACGTGTTCCAAGAGGTGATATTATTATCATCTCAGGAGATATGAACGCCTAGGTTGGATCAGACAACACTGGACTAGAACACGTCATGGGGACCCTTGCGTCGACGCGTCACGACCTTGGTTTAAAAGACCCGAAAACGGCGAATTATTTGTGGAGTTTTGTAGTACTCGGCCAATGGTCATCAGAGGGACCCTTTTCCACACAAGAGTCAACATACAACATCTTGGGTTTCTCCTGATGGTGTTACTCAGAACCAGATCGACCATTTGGCTATAAGTCGCCGATGGAGAAGATGTCTCCTCGATGTGCGAGCGAAACGTAGAGCTGACGTGGGGAGTGATCACTGCCTGATGGTTGCCTGCTTGCGACTGTGTACAGCAGCTATCCGACGACTACGAATTCTTCAAATGAAGCGCAAGCTTAATGTGGATAAACTCAGAGATCCCAACAAAAAACCCGTGTACACCACCATTCTACGCGAAAAGTCATTCACATTTGGCGAATATGAAATGCACACTGGAAGCCAACCAGAAACGCTTTTCTAACGAGTGCTGAAGAATCTGTGGAAAAGCGGTGAGAAACCCCGGATGCCGCAAGACACATGGGAAAAGGTTGGCGATCGGAAAAAAGCCAAATTGGCAATCATCTTTCAATGCGATGCCAACCAACGAACGCCCGACCTGAAGCAGAACTACCGCGATGCTCATTTACAGATTAAAAAGGCTGTTAGACGCGACAAGAGAAAGGTCATTGAAGATCTGACCAACAAGGCAGAATCTGCGGCTTACCTTGAGGATATGGGAACTCTCCTTAATGTGAGTGAACACCAGTTGCGGCGATGGAAGGAATACTTCTCTGATATTTTAAATACCTTGTCAGAAGAAGATATTCCAGAAACAGAACAACCAAACATCCAACCGCAACAATCCTCTATTGGAGACGATCCCCCAGATAAGGAAGAGATAGTTTCCGCCATTCGGTCAATGGCGGGAAGGAAAGTCCCCAGGTATAGACTATCAACCGAACTCCACAAAGTGGACCCGGATATAACAGCCTATATACTCATTCCACCCTTTGCTGAGGTGTGGAATGAAGGAAGATATCCGACTGAATGGAAGGAGGGCGTCATTGTGAAAATTCCGAAGAGCGACCTTCGGGATTGTGGCAATTGGCATGGTATATGTCTACTTACTGCCGTATCGAAAATCATGGCAAAGATAATTCTCAATAGAATTAGTGATGTTGTGGAGAGCACTCTCGAAGTTTATCAGGCTGGATTCCGTAAAGGATCGTCTTGCACCGACCACACAAATACCCTACGGATAATATTGGAGCAATCCGCTGAAATGGGTTCGCCACTACATCTCATGTTTGTGGACTTCGAAAAGGCTTTCGACAGCGTTAATCGATAGTACATATGGAATGCTTTGCGTAGGAGAGGTATTCCAGATAAGGTCATAGCTATGATTAAAAAATCCTACGAAGATGCAAGTCGTCGAGTTTTGCATAGAGAAGAGCTGTCCGAGAGCTTCCCTGTGCAAACGTGCGTCAGACAAGGCTGCATATTATCACCAGCCCTGTTTCTGATGGTAATAAATGACATTTTGAAAGATGCACTGGAAGGTGGGGAAGGTAAAGGTCTTCAATGGAGACTATTTAACATCTTAAGTCACCTTGATTATGCTGATGACATGTGTTTGCTTGCACATAACCGTTCGGACCTAGAGTCAAATGTTCGCTCGTTGTATTCTAAATGCAAAGAGGCGGGACTGAAAATAACCGTGCGTAAAACCAAGCACATGCACATGGGTTCGAACGCAACAGAAAAGAAGTTGAAGATGTGCAAGATTTTTGCTATCTCGGAAGCATTTTCAGCATGGACGGCGGAGCCAAAAAGGATGTTGAGACTCGGCTAAATAAAGCTCGTCAGGCCTTCGGTATCCTTTCCCCTTTTTGTAGGTTAAGAGAGATATCCCTTCGCACGAAGCTGCGAGTTTTTGATGCATGCGTCAAATCCGTGTTGTTATATGGTTGTACTACGTGGAAAGTGACCGTTCGACTTACCAGGAAACTACAGACTTTCGTGAACCAACGCCTCCGATGCATTTTAGGAGTATTCTGGTCAGAAGTGATCTCGAACGACGAACTTTGGAGTACAACTGGCCAGACTAAAATAGGTATTGAGATTCAAAGGCGGAAGTGGCAGTGGATCGGTCATACTTCGAAGAAACCAGAGCGAAACGTCGCCAAACAGGCTCTGGATTATAATCCTCAAGGAAAACGTCTGGGTGGTCGACCATGTAACACATGGAACCGAGCAGTTGAGCAGGAGGCCAGAGGAATAAACAAGTCCTGGCAACAGCTTAAGGCCGATACTCAGTTGCGCCCCTTGTGGAAGAGAGTTTTTTCTGTCCTATGCCCCTATATGAAGTCTTAACAGGAATTTGATTGATTGATTGATTATAATTAATAGGGAGAGAACAATGGGCCCAACTAAAAGGCCCAGTGCAACGCGGTTCTTTGAAACCACCCTCCACCCAAACCTATCGAACTGTAGAATTGATTTCTGCATCGTGCAAGCCTTTCCGCATGCTTGTGATAAATTGATACAAAGTTAAAAAATGGTTCATAGTATATTGCTTCATGCAATGATTATGCTTTTAATAAAACATAAAATTCCTGTTAAGACCCCCTATAGGGGCATAGGAGAGAAACAACTCTCTTCCACAAGACGCGATCCTGAGCATCGGCCTTAAGCTGTTGCCAGGACTTGTTAAGCCAATCATAGTCCGTTTTCGAATGCCAAAAGTCGTTACCGTAGAATCAGTCCGTATTCGAGGCGCTGTATCCGTTTCTCGTATCAGTTAGGTCTTAAGATCACGGGTGATAAGCCCATGATCCATTTAATAAAACATGTAAGAAGCTTATTTGTGTTGGTTAGCCAAACATAAATTCAAAATATTATGTTCTACGACCCCTGGCTTTCCGCTTTTGTTTTCAATGATGCAATTCAGAACAGCGGAAAATTTTGTAAAGTCATCGCCCATAAAATTCAAATCGCTACGGGTCATCGATAATGAAAACAAAACTTAGACCCTGCCTAGGCACTATCAGTGAAAATTAAGCCTAAAACTAGACCACGCTGCCAGAGAACTGATAGCTTATCAACGCAGCTACATTATGTACACTCTCTCGAATCCAACTCACCTGTGCTTGCCGATCGTATTCAAAAGTGCTCTTTCTGCAGCTTCGATTCGAATCTGAACGTCTTCGTCGATCCTACTCGGAATTATTTCCACTCTAAAAATGCAAAACGTAATTAAAACGCTTCGCCAGAAATGCACACTGCCCAACTTACCTTAGCACGCCGTCTCGGGGCCAATCGTTCTTAACGTGATCGAGGCAAGTAGCCGGGAACTTTAGGAACGTGACGTGAATGTAAATGAGAATGAAGAAGGCGACCAACGCTTTTAGCAGTATGAAGAGTTCGAAGGCTCGTCGAATAGGCCTGCAACGAAATAAACAGTTTTCGGATTGATGTCAAGGTTGTTTTTCAGTTATCGCACACTTACCGCGGAAATATCGTGGCATAAGCCAACGCCGTCTTGAAGAATAAGGCGTGAAACAGACGATCTCGGACATCGATTAGCGGATTCTGCAGAAGGATTTTACAAATTAAAGCAAAACCGAGATTGATTGCAACTCAAGGCGATTTTACCATGTTATTCCGTTGCCTGTTGTTATTGTTGAGCAGGTTGTTGATAGTGCCATTCTGTGCCGCGGGTGGGTTTACGTTCTGCTGATTGGAGCTCGTCCGCGGCGGTGGCGACGGTGTCGCGTCCGCTTCCGGAACCACTGGCGGTGCAGTTACGTCTGTCATTGCAACTGGGAGCAGTCTCCACTTACTTCTTTAATTTTTCTGAATTTAGGGCACCGAATTTGCTTGGACAGTCTCAAAATTTCAGATTCCTCTTTCGCATCTTTGGACTTGACCTGTGTGTGAAAGCAACGGTAATTGAGCGACAGCAAAAAAGACAAGCACTATTCAAACGTCCTTGAACTACGACGGAATTATTCGAAGGCGAACGTCCGTCATAGCGCCTCATCTTAATTAGCATTTCACGAACCTACAAACTAAGGCAATTTCGTAGGCATTTTCTTGCTCGAAAAGTTGAAAATCATCAGAAGTTTTTGAATCGTAATTTACCACGAGTTGGGTGAGCGATTCGAGCGAATCGCAATCTTACGGTACGTACCTGCAGTTTTTAGTGATTCCAGAAAGAAGAAATTCCGCCTGGGCTAATTAAATATCGAGATAATCGCAAATTACCAAAAATTTTGACAGCACGTCAGTGGTTTTCGTTTTGATTTTGGAATGGACTGCCATGTTGGTGTAGTCGTCTCTACCAGTCGCCGTTAGAGGGCAAATAAGATTTGACAGCAAGAACGTTTGCTAGAGGACGCTAGATGGTAGCAGGTGACTCTTAGTGATGCTGCTTAAATTAGAAAATGTTTCGAAAGTTTCACAGTTGACGTTATGAAAAACCGTTGGAAGCTCGAATCTTCAGGAGCCAGTCTGTATTTACTTTAACCCCCTACTGCATGGATTATAATTTATAAGGAAGAAAAATAAAAAAAATTGTTGGAAAGACTTTTATTAATATGAGTAAGACATTCTAATAAAAAATATATGTACATATACACACGATCACAAAAGTCTACATACACCGCTTAATTATGCTATATAAAGAAAACAACAAAGACTAGATTCAAATCAAAAATGTTAAAATATGCAATAGTATAAACCAAACAATAAAGTAACAAAAAATAACAAAAGAATCCTTTATTTCTTTAGAAAAACGAAAAAAGAGGCGATGAGCACAACACAAAAGTCTACATACAGCAAAATTAATTCTTCTTCTCGCATCTTCCCAATTATACATTTCTCCGAAATTTTTAAACTGTTGATTGTATTGCTTTTTTGTATTTCGCTATTTGTTTAGAGTTAGTTTCGGTAAGCGCTAGAATTGAAATAGTGGAAAAATGAGTTCTAGAAAAGAAATTTCGAAGGGTATACGCCTTTGAGTTGTTAGATTGCGACAGGAGGGAAAATCTTTTGGCGAAATCGCCAGAATAGATAAAGTGAGTCGTCTCACTGTCAAAGCATTGTACAAAAATTTAACTTAACTGACAGTATAAATTATAAGCCAAGAAAATTAGTTAATTGACCGCCTTACAGTACAGTCGTGTTTCCATTTAGCTCCGCGAAATAATAATTATTTGCCTATAGCGATCAATTATTACGTTCCAATTTTTTCAGTTGTCTTGTGCTTGTTTTTTTTTAATATACCTAGTCGTGCCATAAGTTCTGTCACACGTATATGGGCAATTTTTGTATAAATGAAAAAGAGTTTTTGACAAAGGAAAATATATTTTATTTTGGCATACTAATGGAAGTAAAATAAGCAACAAATTATTCAAAGTGGCCGCCTTTAGCCTTAACACAGCTCTTTAATCTGTTGGGCCAGTCATCGATAGCAGTACGCACTGTTTCTAGCGGAAAATTAGCTACTGCTTCTGTCAAAGATCGCTTAAGGCTCTCGATATTTGGGTGTCGTCTCGTGCACACCATGGACTCTAACTCCGCCCACAGTTTGTAGTCCAGGGGATTCAAATCTGGGCTCCCAGAAGGCCATTCCGTCGCCCTTATAAACTGTGGAATATTGGTTTCCAACCACGCTTGTGTGGTTCGAGCTTTGTGGGCTGGCGCAGAATTTTGCTGGAAAACCCAATGTCGATTGTTGAATAGCGTAGAGTTCAGCGGCTTCACACATCCCTCCAGGATGTCCGTTTGATAATTTTTCGCTGCAGTTTTTACGCCTTTTTCGCAAAAATGAAGCTCGGTGACCCCTTCGTAGCTGACACCCCACCATACCATGACTGATGCTGGATGATGTCCTCGCTGTACCCTAGTGGCAACTTCTCGGGCTTCTATGGAGCTGTGGGCATACACCTTATCATTTTGGCGGTTGAAATGTTCCTCCACCGTAAAAATTTTTTCATCGGTAAATAAAATTTCTCGATGTTTGTTGTTGCCGTACCGCCGAAGGAGCTCTTTCGATCTGGTGCTCCTAATTTGCTTCAACTGCTCAGTCAGCAAATGTCCCGTTGATCGTCGAAAGGCACTCATCCCGAGGTCAGATTTTATGATGCGAGACATACTTCGGGTGGAGATGTTCATCTCTCGAGCCATGATTCGTTGTTTACGAAGCGGATTTCGACGAATTCGACTCTCGACCGCTTTGATGGCAGCAGAAGAACGTACATCACGCGGACGTCCAGAACGAGGTCGATCTTCAATAGTCTGGATCGCGTTATATCTCTGGATCGCACGATACACAAATCTTTGCGTTATTTTTAACGGGCACAACAACTTGAAAATTTCACTCGCGGATTTTCCACACTTATGTAGTGCAATCACTGCAGTTCGGTTTTCTATTACACCCCATTCCATCTTCACACGTTAACGAACACACTTTAAATGACCATCAACTGTCAACAACATTATGACGTTTATAAAACTGGCCGATATTGAAATGTCACTCATAAAATAAAGTTGTTGCCAATGTGAGAAATTATGTGACAGAACTTATGGCAGGACTAGGTATATATTTTTTATATATAATAGTATTGTTATAACTTGTTTTGTGTGCCGCTTACCTGTGCGTTTTGGTTGACTCTGCAGTTATTGACTGATAAAATTAAATTAAAGTAATTGCATAACAGTGAACTATCTGAAATCATTTCTGCAAACTTGACCTAGTTCTTCTATTCGATTTCGATGACTTTTATTAAACGATTGCATATAAAATAATAACAGTGGACTCTTTTTAATTACTTGAGCGAAAAACTTGACCTAATTTATCTAAATACGTTGTGTTTCCCTAACCCAGAGACTCTAAATTTGAATTGCGATATGTCTTCTTCATCATCATCCTTTGAGTTATGTGGTGTTTGCGCGAAGATTCTGAACAATGACAATCGAATCACATGTGATGGAATTTGTGAGCATAGCTTCCATATTGGTTGTGTCAGATCTTCTCGGATCCCGAAAAATTCAAGTAGTTATACATGCACCGAGTGTAGTGCTATTAAACCGTGTAACGTTCTGAGATTGCTTAATATTACTTCATCGCGGATTGACTCGAACAACACTGCTTTAGAAGATCTAAAAAGTGTTTGTTCTTTCATAGCAAATAAAGTTAATAGCCTCAATGATACTATATCGAACCTTAGCGATTGTATCGAAGAATTTCGTGATTACGAATCTCAACTGAACAAGCTACACTCATGTTGAAATTTAATACAACACGACTCATGCAAATTACAGAAGAAGTGGACGCAATCTGATTCAAAATTGACGACGATAATAAATAGTTTATCGGACAACATCTCTGCGACCTTAACAGACAACGTCTCGCTTCCGGACGGGCATGCTGTTACATCCAAGCTCAAAAACATTCATGACGAAGTCAAGCCAATTAAGGTGCTTGTTGCCAATGCAGACAAATCTCTTGTGACCGTGTCAAATCAACTACGTCACACTTCTGGATTCGAAATCAGGCAGCCAGACGATTTAGCAACAAAACTTGTTGATTTTGAACGCGTAGTGGCCATCACCCGTTTTGTTTGTGGGGACAAAACTGATGAATTACGAGACCCCTGTTCACCTCAGCTCTCGCAAAATAATCTTCATATTCAGACAGTTTCGTTATCGCCTGTTCAACCGTTCTCGCTGCCAAAAGTACATCTACCGGAAAATGATCTTGATGCACCGAAGACATCGCTGGTCAAATTCAACACAACTTGGTCTCTAGCTGATTGGGATGCAAGAATCAAGAAGCTCAATAGTATTAATAAGGAAATGGAAAAAATCGCCAGACACATTTACTTATTTTGTCACGGGAGCTCCACCGAACTCGAATGAATCATGGCTGTGTAAAACCCTTATAGATCAATTTTCTATAACGGGCTGTAAATGCGAGAAGCTACCGACCCGCAGACCTAGTGGTATTAAGTACACAAATTTCAAACTGTAAATGCCCAAGTAGTATGACTGGATCTTCTTCAGCACGAAATCGGGCGTCTTCAAATGGAACAACATGGAAATCAGCCACTGGAAGTCAAATTTGAAGCGCAATAAGTATGGCAATAACAATTTTAGTAATCAAAATAACAACAATAATAGCCAAAAAATTAGTAGTAGGAATAAGAACAATAGTCAAAAAATTATTAGTAACAATAAATCTAGGAATAAAATAGATACGAACACAAATAAGAAAAACACTTCTCCCATTTCTTTGCCCCGAAAGCCTAATACTAACACTACCTCTAAAACCAGTACTAATCGCATGAACTCTGGTAAAAATTCTTTGCCTCATTTAAAGAACCATCCTATTTTGAATCCATTACTTAATTCAAATCCAGTCCCAGTTCCCACTTCGATTCCACTTCCTACCTCAAATTTAGCCCCAATCCTTACTTCGAATCCTGCCCTAGCTTCTGGTCCGTACAATAATTTCGTGTGTGGAGAAACAATTAATCCTTACCCTTCATCGTCAATAACATATATTAAGGATAAAAATGCAAAGTCTTCTAACGTAAATCTTAAATCTGCAGTTGCTGGTCACAATAACCCCCCTTTCCTTGACCCACCTTTTCCTCCAGTCGTAAAGCTCTCGATGAACTCTGCAAATTCTGAGGAGAATAGATATTTATTATCACGATTGAGAGAGCACAGAATATTTGACAACGTGCGGCTGTATCTTGCGTATATGCACAACAAATCTGATTCGACCTGCATTAACGGCAAAACAAAAACCAGTCTGATGCTATCCATTCAACAAGAAGGGCTTCCAACGGATTTAAAAGCATTGGGGCTGATCTACACACGCTTCCACGAGCAGTTCAATCTTTCTCCTGACCAAGTTCATAAGGATCTCGCGACGTACGGTTCCCATGTTTCCTCGAAGCATATTTCTGATATGCAAAAAAGCCGGGAAGATCAAAATCGGTTTTTTCGTTCCTAACTCAAAAAATAACATACGTTTTTTTTACCACAACGCAGGGAAGATAAATAATCTCTTCATTGACGCGAAATCTTGTCACTTTAGTGTCATAATTATTACGGAAACTGGGCTAAACGACTCCTTCAAAAATGAAGAAATTCTGGACAACGACTGGACCATATACAGAAATGACAGGAATTACAGCGCAACAGGTCTTTCAAAAGGAGGAGGCGTCCTGATTGCAGTTCATAAATCTCTATCTAGCGAGATTGTTAACACAACACCATCAACACTTTTTGAACATAAATTTATCAGAATCAAACTGATCAATAAATATGTTTACATTGGTGTTGTATATATCCAGCCTAACTCTGAAGACCAAAAATACCACGACATTCTTGACATTTTTCATACTGTCTACTGCTCTTTGGCAGAAAATGACAATATTTTCCTTCTCGGCGATTTTAATCGCCCAAGTATCTCTTTTCACACGAATCATTCGGATAACACTATTATACCGGGGAATCTCACGTCTGATATTGACACAACTATTATCGACACTCTGTATAATAACGACTTACATCAGGTAGTAAATTTACTCAATAAAAATGGGAGATGGCTTGATATGATTTTTACCGACGCATATGATGAAGTGATTGTTGGCCATGCCTCTGACGCTGAGAATCTTTTCTCTAATACTCAACATCACTCTGCCATCATAGTAGATCTACCATACGATCACACTAATTTTGTTCACTCTTACAATAATAATATTGTATTTGACTTCCGTAATGCTGATTTCATTGGCATTAATAATGAATTGTCCACGATAGACTGGACAGCCCTGTTCTCATCTAATGATCTTGACAATGCCATAACAGCATTCTACGATGTGATCTTTGAAATTGCTATCAAGTACGTCCCTGTAATAAAGCAAAAAGATAAATTATCGGAACCCTGGTTAGATAAAAACCTAAGATCACTGCGGAATAGAAGAAATAAACTATTCAAAAAACTTAAGAAAGTGGGCGCAATCTCACCCAATTTCCAAAAAAAATATGACACGCTGGCTTCAGAGTTCTCTTCTGAGTCCCGGACTGCATATGAAGGTTATGTAAAAAAAATCGGTGAAGATATCATAACAGAACCAAAAAGATTTTTCGACTTCGTTAGCACAAAACGTAAAAGTTCGAGTTATCCCGTAACCATGACCAATGGAATCACGCAATCTTCTTGCAAGCATGATATCTGCGACATGTTTGCTGACCATTTTCGCGACGTTTTTGGAGTACAGTCTGATTCGACCGAAATTGAGCCCAACATTTCGGTTCCTCCACTCGTTGAAAATATTTCATTAACCATTGAGGAGGTGCTTAATACTCTTACAACTATTGATGTCAAAAAAGGTCCAGGTCCTGATCTTATTCCTCCCTTATTTTTATCGAAGTGTGCCCTTCAGCTCTCAACACCTTTATACTGGCTCTTTAACAAGTCACTCTCATTGGGAGTATTCCCATCGGCTTGGAAATCGTCGCATCTCACACCCATCCATAAGAATGGTGACAAACGAAATGTGAAGAACTATAGAGGTATAGCTATTCTATCAGCTATACCGAAATTATTCGAAAAAATTATCTGCGACAAATTAACCAAAACAATCAACCCTATTCTTAATGACCAGCAGCACGGTTTTAGAAAAGGGCGCTCAACCATGACTAACCTCATGATTCTAGTATCTGATACACTCTGCGCACTGGAAAATGGGCATCAAATTGATGCAGTATACACTGACTTTAGCAAAGCCTTCGACCGAGTTGATCACAACATCCTGATTTTAAAATTAAAAAAAATTGGTGTTACAGGATCCCTTCTTGACTGGATTAAATCCTATCTAAGTAATAGAACTCAATTTATCAAGTTCCAAGGCTCTATTTCCAAGGAAATCGTAGTGTCCTCTGGGGTACCCCAAGGAAGTCACTTGGGAAGTCTCTTATTTAATATTTTCATCTCAGATCTATCTGAAGTATTAAAAAATGTCTCGCATCTGTTGTACGCTGATGATCTGAAAATTTATCATACTGTTACCTCACCCGCTGATGCCGCATTTTTGCAATCCAAGCTTATTGCACTAGATGAGTGGTGTAGTCAGAACAAGTTAGAGCTTAATGTCGGTAAATGCCACGTGATAAGCTTCTCACATAAAAGATCCACATACCTACATGACTATTTCCTGAGTGGATCTCAACTACATCGTGTAGATCAAATTGAGGACCTCGGCATTCTACTCGACAATAAACTGTGCTTTAAATCTCACTACAACCGATTAATCTCAAAAGCCAATAGACTTCTTGGATTTATTAAGATAAGAGCCAAAGAGTTTAAGAATGTATGGGTCACTAAAACATTATTCTGTTCCCTTGTCCGTCCTATTCTGGAATAGGACCAGTTATATAGCAACAGAATAGAGTCAATACAGAAGCAATTCCTTCTCTTTGCTCTTAGGGACTTGTATGATCCTAGAGACTTTGAGAACCTTCCACCGTACGCAATTAGGCTCCAAATATTAAATCTTTTACCTCTTAGTTCTAGAAGAACTATGCTCACATCCTGTTTTACCTTAGATGTTTTGAATGGCGATATTATGGTAGATCACATATTAGATAAATTCAGACTCAATGACAATGTCAGGCTGACGAGACATTCAAGACTACTAAAGGAATATCCGCATAGTACAGTTTACGGACACAATGAGCCTATTAACAGATGTTGTAGAGTATTTAACAAATTCAGTGTACACTACACACCTCCAATGAGTAAATTGACATACAAACTAAGACTGCGCTCTGTTTTATAAAGTATCCCAAACCCTGTATAACCATCCTTCTACCAGTGTCCATCTTACTAGTTAGATTAAGTTACGTAAGTTAAATTGTCTTAAGTTACATTAAATTAAATTAAATAATATAAGTTAATTATTATGTAACTAAATATCTTGTTATGATAAATAAATAAATAAATAGATCTGAGCGACCTAGAGTGTTAACTGAACGCAATATTCGATCAGTTCCAGAGGGTCGAGTTTGAGAGCCACAGATTTTGAAAATCACTTTCATAACTTATTGAATCCCCCATTCTCGGAAAAGGATATTAACTATGCAGCGCCAAACATCGTCATACCTGAATTGGATGCTGAAATTACCTTGCTAAAAATTGGGAAAGTGTTGGACAAAGTCTCACTAAATAAAGCACCAGGGAATTTGGACAAATCAAAAATAATAGTTTTTTGAAAATCTGGAAAACTTTCTAGGCAGGAGAAATGGTATTACAAGCAACAGCAAATAGAAATAATGAAAACATTCACTTATCTTGGAGTGAAACTCACATGGGGTCTTGCGTTCCAATAACATATAAAAGATAGAGAACATAAGGCAAAACCACGTATCAATGGTACTTGGAATAATTTCTTCAATACAAATTTTATTGACCTACCACCTAAAGTGAATCTATTTAATGCTATTTCGCGATCTATTTTCTGTTATGCTACAGAAATTTGGGGTTATAAGAATTTCGAGGAAACTGATAAGTTTCAAATGTTTTTCTTTAAACGAGTATTAAATTTGCCCAATTTCACGCCAAGCTATGCAATTTATTTAGAAACTGGAATTTCTGAAACCCATTTTTATATATTACAGTTACATATAAATTATATAACTAAAATATTATTCATATACTCAGAAAATAGGCTTCCTAACTATTTATCCAAGCAAATTATTCAAAATAAAATGTTTTGGCGCAAAGAGTGGCAGTCTTTGATACCAACATGGCAAGTTGATTGGGAAAATAGCGAATTGAATTAGAATGTATGAAAGTATAATGTCATTGCTTCGCTAACATTTTTAACGTCTAATCGGCTAACAGAGAACATCGAAAGAGCATGATAAAGTAAAGATAGCGTTTATAGAATGTTGGACCTAAAGAGAGGTAGCTCTTGCTTAAGTAGTGCTAACTCTAGACCCAAGATAATGTGGATATTTAAGGCCAGAATAGATTTGATAGGGTTAAACGCCGCAAAGCATAGAGTGGGAAATCAGCGAATATGCTCATTATGTTGTCTGAAAAAAGAAGAAAATATGTTTTATTTTATTGGGAGATGCCCTATATTAAAAGGATTCAGATATAAACACTGTAATAAACTAATATTGCAAGACCAGGAAGTAATAGATGTTTTTGATGGAGTAAATGATGAAAATTGGAATAATTTATATAATTATGTTAAATCAGCTTTTTGGTATCGTAAAGAACTTATAAAAGAATTCAACTTATAAATTGTTAATGAAACATTTTTGCTTACAGTAATTGTTAAAATATTTATACTGTGAGCGTCAAAGTGTACAGCATATATTAAACATTTGCGTCATTTATTTCTGTATTTTACAATGTGCTTTCATGAAATATTGCAATCTTTCTAAAATCATTAAGGCGTACTTCAATAGCCAACAAAATAAGTTAAGAGATCATTTCACCAAAACCAAGATAATGCAACAAAAACTAAAATTTTTTCATATTCATAGTATCAAAATAAAGTGTACAGTTGTAATAAAAATTAAAAATAATACTCAAAATCCAGCCTTCAGTATTTGTTTTTGCTTTCCTTTTTCCTTCAAAACAGCTAGTCGTCTTGACACTGATTCCATTAATTTTGATGCCACTTTGGGTGAAATATTTTTCCATTCGTCCAGTACAACATTTTTTAAGGTGTCTATGCTAGTTATGTTTCTCTTTCGTATTTGTCGGTCCAGATGTTCCCATAAATGTTCAATGGGATTAAGGTCCGGTGGTTGTGGCGGGTGATCCAATTGTTTAGGTGCATGATAAAGCAAATATTCCTTAACTATTTTGGCCATATGTTTCGGATCGTCGTCTTGTTGAAATATCCACGTACGATCCAGCCCCAATGTTTCCACACTAGGACCCAAATTATCTTTTGGTATTATACCATTGACACATAGCGCAGCTAAATTATAATTAAGGCCTAAATTATCATTAAACGGCTGTGTGTCATACGCTAATTTAGCTAAAGTACCAAAATAGTGATTGTTTGGCGCATCGTTGCGGCCTTCTCATTTCACCTGTAAAGTACTCAACAGCTGAGAGGTCGAACAGAATGCGGGTCAGTGCACTTGCATACATAAGGAGCCGTTGGATTTCGCTACAGTTGGCCTTTTTTGAATATAAAATTTTCTATGTAGTCACTTGAAAACTAGCCTTTGTTAGATCGATAACTTGTAATAAATTTAAATTAACTTATTCGCAATGCCTTTATTCTTTTACTCTTCCTTGATTTATGATTACAATCGTGTAGAAATTGTGCTCGAGTTCGCGCAAATAGATATTTCTCGTTGATACAATTGCTTTGATTTTCGCACTTAGATATTCGCAGTGTTTAATTCTGCATGGGAAGCACTGCAAAACCGATATCAGAACAAACGAGCCTTGGTGACTGCTCATTTGCAAAAAATTTTCTCTGGCACCCATATAATTCCAGACTCTGCTCTTAACTCTATTGAACGAGAACATAGCTGGCTTCTAGAATCTGGGAATTAATGTGCAGTCATGGGATCCAATTCTGATTTTCCACATGGTGCAGCGACTGTCGAAGGAAACCCACGAATTATGGGAGCAGACTCTAAGCGCGTCTTCCGATTTGCCGACTTTGGAAGCGTTCACGACATTCCTAGAAGGACGATTTCGCACTTTAGAGGCTTTGGACAGTTTGAATTCTCGGTCACCTGCGTACAACGTCCGGAATACTAATCCCCAACGAAACGCTCACGTTTTTCATGCGGCTTCCTCCCAACCAATGTGCGTTAAGTGCAAAGGACCGCATTCTATTCGACAATGCCCGGTGTTTCGAGAATTTGACGCGAAAACTCGCTATTCCTTCATCAAGGAGAAGAGATTTTGTTTCAATTGCCTGTCCGAAAGTCATGGCACTAGAAAGTGTCAGAGTACACAAACGTGCATGCAATGTAATAAAAGGCATCACACCCTTCTACACTTTGATTCGAGCCATCAGTCAGGATCTTCACACTCGGAGTGTCCCACTACGCCTTTTGCTACATATCACGCCGCCATGAATTCTCAAATTGCGACGTCTTCGGTCCACGCCAGGGATATCAATTCTATGAATGCCAAGCCGTTCGCGAACGTTGATGAAACCACCGCCAGTCTACAACACATGCATGCCTTTCACATTCAACAACGACCTCAAACGTGGCCACCGTTGTATTCAACGCCGTATCAAGCTGTAACGTGGAGTATAAAATGCGAGCATTAATTGATCCCGGATCGCGAGCGTCTTTCATTACCGAATCCGCTGCTCAAATGCTACAACTTGCTTAGACGAAAACTGACGTCAATATTTCTGGGTTAGGACGTGCACATTCGGGACGTTCACAGTCCAAAGTTCATCTCATCATAAAATCCCATTGTGAAGACTTCTCTCTAAGGGTTGAGGCCTTAGTCCTTTCTACACTGACTCATTGGCTCCCAGCGCATCAGCTAACAAGTGGATTGTTTGACGAGTTTCAATCGCTTGTCCTCACTGATCCGTCGTTCAATCAGGCCAGTCCAATTGATATGATTCTCGGCGCTGATATATATCCAAAGCTCATAAGACCGGGAATTCGAAGAACCGTGCATCACGACATCATCGCTCAGGAGACCACGCTGGGTTGGATATTGTCTGGACCTTGTCCATTCATTGATACTGCTGCGAATACCTCAGTTTTCCATATGCACACTTCAACCGAGAAAAATCCCATTGATCGACAATTGCTCAAATTTTGGGGCTGCTGGGTGCTTGCTAGTCGATTGATCTCTTTTGTTTTTTCGTTTTTCCTTTTGTGTTTACTCATTGGAAGCTCGTTGCTAGCTCCACCAGCACCTAACATTTATTCGGATAACGTACTCGGTCTGCGCAGATGGAGGCTTTGCCAAAAACTCACCCAAGATCTCTGGCGTAAATGGTCCGGCGATTATCTCCATCGATTACAACAAAAGCCAAAGTGGACGCAAACCAAAGAAAACTTACAAGTGAATGATCTCGTCATCATCCACGATGAGCGCTTACCTCCATTACAGTGTTGAGACACTACACCCAGGGAAGGACGGAATTAACCGCGTAGTAACACTAAAAACCGCGAAAAGTGTTATAGTGCGCCCAATTGTGAAACTGGCAAAATTACCCGCGAGTTATACGCAATAAATCCGCGAGTGCGATTCAATTAATTACTTTATCGATAAACATTTCCGGCACATTAAATATGAACTAAATTAATAACAAAACAATAAAAATTAATCAAACAATGAATTTAATACATAACCAATAATCTATTCTAATCATAAAATTGAATTGAAATGAACAATAATCCTCAATTAAACTAAGTCCAATTTCCTCTAGTCCACTCACTCCAAGACCCCAATTTCGGCGAGTGAAGGCGCCTCAAAACCTTCCACCTTCCTGGTTAGTGGAGGAAATGCCATTAATCCTCATCATCCGGGGACCAATGCTGCTACATGTAACAGCGCGAATCATCTCTTGGAACTAAGGTTCCAAGGCCCGGGAGAATGTTTGGCGCGTCGTTGCGGCCTTCTCATTTCACCTGTAAAGAAATTAATTAGTTCTTTATTTTAGTTTGTTTACTCACCTGCAGTACACAAATCCACGACAAGACCACTTGACAGTTCAATTGACAGTTGTTGGAATTCAGCAGATGTAAGCGCATATACAGATGTCACTTAAAGTTTGAGTGAAATCGTGCAGTAAGCACCCATACAGCTGTTCGCATCACCGATGGAGGGAAATGTACTCAACAGCTGAGAGGTCGAACGGAATGCGAGTCAGTGCACTTGCATACATAAGGAGCCGTTGGATTTCGCTACAGTTGGCCTTTTTTGAATATAAAATTTTCTATGTAGTCACTTGAAAACTAACCTTTGTTAGATTGACAACTTGTAATAAATTTAAATTAACTTATTCGCATTGCCTTTATTCGGCTTATGTTTCTTTTACTCTTCCTTGATTTATGATTACAATCGTGTAGAAATTGTGCTCGAGTTCGCGCAAATAGATATTTCTCGTTGATACAAGTGCTTTGATTTTCGCATTTAGATATTCGCAGTGTTGAGACTATTTGCACTGCTTTCTCCAGTTTGCGCTGGGACTTTCGCGCGTAATTATCTTCGTGTTGTGATTCGTCGCACGAAAATCAGTGATCATTTATCAGCTAAATCATATCATCATGCTCTCAGCTAAATCATCTCATTTACAGTGGCTCACAGCTTATTTCAACCAGCACGTAAAAAAATCTTTAAATGCCTATAAAAACTAAACTAAAGAAGATATCAACATTATTTAAACGCAGGTTATTAGTCTAATGTTTAAACTAATCAAATATGACTTCATTTATTTTTCAATATGTTTTTAATATTCTTAAACATTTATAAACGAAAAAAGTAACTAAAAAAAATGTCACAGCTTATTTCAACCAAGTAACAGATTCAATGTTTAAATGAAGTTGAAAGGCACAAAAAAAAATTTTAATGCTTAGTATGACCACCCTTCTGGTCAACAATCATTTTTAGCCTTTTAGGCATTGAATCGACCAGTTTTTGTGTCACTTCTGGGGTAAATTTGGCCCATTCCTCAACCAATACAGTATTGAGATCGCTTTTTTGGATATTTTCCGTTTTTGGATGTTTGTATCCAAAACGGCCCACAAATTTTCGATGACGTTAATGTCGGGCGACTGTGTCGGTGGTTGTATAACATAGGGATAGTTCCAAATCAGCCATGTCTGTACAATACCCGACTTATGCTTGGGGTCATTGTCTAAAATAAAATCTGAAGTCATCGCGAATGCCCAGTTTCTCCGAACTTTCAAGCAAATAGGACTTCAAAATTTCGAGATAATGAGATTTATTCATTGTAGTCTCAATAAATTGCAAATTTTCAACTTCCGCAGCGGACATACAGGCCCACACCATAACGCTGTTACCTCTTTGTTTGACTGTAGCTTTTCAATTTTTATTTTGCAATTCTGTATTTAGCTTACGCCAAACATATGAGGCTACATCAGAGCTAAAAATATTCAATTTCGACTCATCAGCGAACATAACGGTATTCCAAAATCCAGAATCCTTATCCAAATGTTCCTTGACAAATTTTAAACGGCACTTCTGATTTTTGGCGTTTATAAACGGCTTTTTACACGCTATTCTACCATTGAACACATGCTCTCACAGCACACGGCGAATAGCTTCCGGGTAGCATGACTTGCACAACTCAGCTTCCACTTCACTGGCAATTTTTGGAGCCGATAGTCTGGGGTTTTCCCAGATTTTTCGGACAATATAGCGCTGGTCCGTTGGATTGAAAATTTTGTTGGGGGCATTTCTACCTTTATCGTGCGTTCTATTTTCGCGGACAAATCGGTATATGATGCTCTGCACTGTAGAATCACTTAATCCTACCATCTCACTAATTTTCCTGCGCGAATGGCCACTTTTAAAATGACTGAGAACAAGTTCTCGCTGATCAATTGTAGTACGTGGTCCCATTTCGCAAAACTAATTTTTCTGCACGATCTTCTCAAAGAATTCAGCAAGACTGAACTTGAACACATAACGAATATAATGACTAAAACATAGAAAAATCAAATAACCGTTACATTGCAAGATAACGGATCATTGCACACCTGCAAAGTATTTGGTTGAAATAAGCTGTGGCATTATTTTTAGTTACTTTTTTCGTTTATAATTGTTTTAGAATATTAAAAAAATATAGAAAAATAAATGAAGTCATAATTGATTAGTCTAAACAGTAGACTAATAACCTGCGCTTAAATAATTTTGATATCTTCTTTAGTTTAGTTTTTATAAGCATTTAAAGATTTTTTCACGTGCTGGTTGAAATAAGCTGTGAGCCACTGTAGCTAAATCCTCTCATTTTTCTCATAATCTAGGTATAACGATGAAGAATGTAGTACTAGAGTTGGAGCTTTCATAAAAGCTTCGTCGTGCAAGAGAGAAGAAAAGTAATTTTCTGACAGCTCTGAATTATACAAAATCTTGGAATCGTGATTTAAACGCCTAGCTATGAAAGATGAATCGCAAACGATTCTTAAACAGGACAAAGGATCGTTTTTCTTCTTTTGTCGCCTTCCTTGTAAAATTTCATTGCCTATTGGCTATACAATTCAACTTTTTAAAAATATGACAGATGAGTGAGTGGCTCTTCTTAATTAGCAAAGTGCTGTGTGTCACCAATCTGCTAACGATGAAGACGAGCTAAATTAGGAATTAGCTAAATTATAATTAGGACCGCTATTTGTCAATGGTATTACACTCTCTGCGTATTGCTGTGTGTCATCTACTTCGATTGGATACACAACACATTTATGGCAATGTGCATGTATTTGTATTCGGCATCGAATGTGTCATAGATAGTACACTTCCGTTAGAAAATCCATCATAGATAAGACACTCCCGTTGGAAAATCCGTCAGCCGTTAAAGTATTTTTTATCCGTTCCAACCTGCGCAAATCCGTCATATATGACGGAAAATCCGTAAAATTGGCAACACTGGTCCCAACCGTAATCATCATTGTTGCCGGTTGCACTCTTAGTTTCTGATTTTATTATTTTTTTTTTTGTATATGGAATAACTTTAGCAAGATAGGTTTATAATATCGCTGCTTGCTACACGTACTCTGTTATTGTTGTTGGTACCGCTATAAACACCGCTCGGCTGACCTCTTCGATATTAGCCCTCGTTGACGACCGCTGATGCTGAATTCACGAATTGGTTTTCGATGATAGTGAATACTCTAATTAGTGATTTTGCAGGTAATTATGATTGATTTGAAATTAAAGAAGGGTGACTTTTTTATATTCTAGATGAAATCTGAGAGTATTATAAGTTTGCTCTAAGGTTTGTAACGCCGAGAAATAAGGTTCGGAGAAAAAAAATGAATGATACAGAAGTTCATATAATCACTCAAAGATCTCAAAACTGGATGTCCGTCCGTTCGCTCTCTAGCTTGAGAACGCGTTGAGCTAGAAAGCTCAAATTTCGTACACGTTATTTTTGACAAAAAAATAAAGTCAAGTTCGTGAACGGCCCAAATCGCTAAGTCCCTTCTACCACCTCCCAGACAAAATGACACAATCTCACAATTTGACAATAAACGGATTGCTCGAAAAGTATAAAAGCTATTAGTCTAAATTTCGGGATATATTACTTTCATAATGATTTCAATCTACAGTATAAAAATTATTTGCGTCCTTTCTCTCCTTCCACCCCCTCCCATACAAACTACACTTTTTCATGAAATGCTCTAAGCCGATTTTCTCAGAACATATAACATCTCACATTTTGTAATAAATACTTATTTAGCATTATCACTAAGATCAGAAAAAAAAATTTGGTTACCTTCACTGCTTCTACCCCCTCCCATACAATATGACACAGTTTCACAACTTCACAAAAAATCTATTTTCTTGAAAAGTTCTTTAATATGAATGTTACTAGTCTAAAATTTAAGAGATGTCAATTTTATGATATTCTTAGTTATTTCTGAAAAAAATACTAAAATCCCTCCACTCTTTCCACCACCTCCCA